>CM065422.1:20395214-22795214 GCA_033060865.1 Dorcus hopei | reverse complement strand
ATTCAATTTTAACAAAAATGTTAGTGTCTTGTTTAGTGTAGAAATAAATCATTATTATCCACACCGTCTTCACCTTCATGAAAATATGTTTTATCTAAAATTCCACATCCTTAATGTCTAGAATTTTCTTTTGTGTTATTGTCCATACTCTATACGTTGGAAGTTTTGAGTGTGCCATAAAAACAACTTTAAAAGGTCTTCTACATTTGAATTTTACCCTTTTACATTTTGCAGAGAAATACCGCGAATGCCTAACAGATGGGAATCATTCAACACATTTTTGTAAAAGAGTTTCACCATTTAGATGATCTAGATCAGGGATGGCGAACCTTTTTTTACCAATGGGTCAAATTTAAGTTAAAAATTTTGTAGTAATGGACCGCGGATCAGGTATTTTAAGTCATTAAAAAGTACATTATTTTTCGACGTGTTATACTTATACACAGGACGCCACGATTACATATTTATTATCCGTTCACATTCTAGTAGGCCATGTTTTTTTTCGGTAGGTTACGTGCATGTATTTTGATAGAACTCAAAATGAGACAAATGTAAACTTCGGACACTTTAATAGCATTAAAACAAATAATTACTTGTGACTTTGCAATACTAAGTCAAAATGCTCAAAATCATCAATGTTTTTTGGCGTCAGTTTTCAAAAATATAACCATCATATTAAAATGGAACATATTCACTTGAAGGTACCAACAAAAACGTCACCCTAACACGGCCTACTCTGAATGCAAAAAGAACGTGAATGAATAATACAAGGAATCGGATTAAACATATCGATTGACGGGTCACTTCGTGACCAGCGGGTCATGGGTTCGTCATCACTGATCTAGATGATAATTAGCTTTTATCTTATACCGTGAGTTTTTTTTTTATCTCTGAATATACATATCGAGTGAGCAACTGAATTTTACCTGGCAGTTGGTCATGACCCAAAAACGTATATCGTATTTAAGATAATTTATATTCTCTTAAGTCTGTTTTGACATTTAGATTATCAGCATTGTGATTTTCTAAATTTTGGAGCAGGAATTGAATTAAAATGGCATTTACGATAATCCAAAAAGCTTTTATGATAGAAAGTTACTTCCGAAATGGGCGGAAAGTAGATGGTGTTTGGACTTATACAATTCATAATTGCATTGCAGAATTTCGAGAACAGTATCCAGAATTTCCCTTTATCTACGATCAGATTCGTCATTCGAAATTAAATATTGTTGCTAAATTTCGGAATACTGGTAGTGTTGATAGAAGAAAAAGAAGTCGAAATCCGCCGATGCGTACTGAAGAAATAATTGAACAAGCTCGAGAAATAGTAGAAAATAAACCTTCAACTTCGGTTACACGCTTATCTCAACTGATCGTACCGCACCATGTACCATTTTGAGAAAGGATTTACACAAATATCATGTCAATGCATTGCAGGATATGGAAGCAATCTCCTAGTAATCACCTTTTTAATCTTAAGAAAATCTTTGTAAGTATAATTGCTTAGCACATTGTTTAAAATGTGAAGGAGAACATTTCGAATATTTATTACAGTGTTTTTGTTAACAAAATAAATCTTAAAATTACTTTACTGAAACTCGTTTTCTTTCATCATAGGTAGTTGGTACCTTATATCGTTGCAATGCATAGACTCGTTTTTTTTTTAAACTGAACATAGGAATAATAAATTACATTGTATGTTCAAAGTTAAAAAAAAAAACTCATGGTAAATGGCTTCTATCAGCATATAGGTTTTTCAATAAGAGATCTATTCTTGCGGAAGTACGTTTATTAAAGTTGCAGTATAATTTAAAAAGTGACAAAAGACTTGGCCATAAAAAAGAAAATATTCAGAAATTTGGACTCAGAAAAGGACTCTTGGATTAGACTTCAAGCTATAGTAAAACTAGACGAGTGTTAAATTATTTTTCCAATCAAATTAGAATTACATGAAATTGTACGTTCAGATTGTATTATGCCCGACAATAAATCTGAGACATGTAATATATTCTATTAGTAAATACGACGAATTAATTATTGTTTATTTCTGAAATTTTTTTACGTTACCAAAAAATAAGCGAAATGAATTGTTTAAAGCGCATTCAAACTAAAAAATGCATGTGTAGTGTTGTCCCAGATTTTTTTGGTAGACATAGTATAAATGCGATCGAATAAAAAAATTAGTCAAGATTAGCGAGGTACAAAAAACCGTATGCCTTTCTTAATTCTTGAAATTTGAAAATCTATACTGACAATTAAAGTCTCCATGACGACTGACTGCTTGGGCAAGAACTGAAATTCTTCATAACAGGCAGCATAGAAATCTTTCCATTCACCATTTTCCAGTTTAATTCCGTTTCTAAAATAGGATTCTAAAAGAGAAGCTTTTACATTATCTCGTCCAGTGTACGTCGTTTGACATTTGTTAAATAATTTTAAAATGAAACGTGCAGAATCCAGTTGCGTTGATAACTTTGGAAACCCATTCTACTTCTTGTGCATTCAATATATTATTTAATAAGTAGTTGCTTGATTGATGAGTTGCCTATTCTAAAATCTTTACGATTTGTGCACCCTGTATAATGCCTTCATTGGTTGTGCATACTGCGAACGATTTGCACAGATGTGCGTTTTCTGCCACTGTAAGAGTTTCTACGAAAAAATTATGTTCTTTGGAAAACAGAAAAACTATGACGCGTTTCACATGTCTTACCTAAACCTAAAATTTCTGTATCTTAAAACATGGTAAAAAAATAACTAATGGCTTGAGACTTGGGTTGTAGTTAGGCTTATAGTACTCCAAATTTTGATTAAGGAGCAATATATGTATAGCTCAATTTTGATCCTACATGCTGATATTGATATTCTTCCTTCTTTTTTTCAGTGATACTAGTCTGATTTACAGTAGTACAGATTGTCATATAACCGGATACTATCCAAGTATAACTGCTAATTTGACTGCCAACATAGAATCGAACGTTTCTTGATTCATTCTAATATGTTTACAGTTGGTTCTTGTCCGATGAAATTTGTATCACAAAATCTTTTAAGCGGACACTAAATCGTCTTACCTCTCACTAAATCGCGCACTATTATTAATAGTGCGCGATTTAGTGTCCGCTTAAAAGATTTTGTGATACATTCTAATATGATCAAATACCGCGTAATTTTTTAAATCTTTTATCAACTCTTGCCATGGCACATGAACGGCATGTCGTAGCTTTACTGTAAACTAGCAGAAATAAGTGCAATGACGTACTTTTCACTTAAGCTAAGACATGTCGTCCAGATCTCATGGCAAGAGTTGACAAAAATTTTAAAAAATCACTCGGTACAATTTGCATTGGATAGGTTACGCTTATGTTTATAACGAGCGTTCAATAAAAAAAAACGGTCAAGTAGGCTGTGACACGCTTTTGTTGTCAGGAACGTATGTCGTGATTAACTTAATTTATATTTCAACTTTGACAAGTTGACGGCGGTTAACCTTGTGTCAACAAAACTCGAAAGCTGTTCGAAGTTTTTTGGAATGTTGTGGCAAGTATTTTGTAAATTTCTCTGCAAAAATTGATGGAAATTGGACTTATTCTGCAGCAAGGTGCTTTGAAGAAGTTTTTGGAGACAGAATTATTAGTCGGAACACTGTAATTCCTTGACTTCCGAGGTCCTGTGATTTAACCGTTTGTGATTTTTCCTTGAAGCCTTGCATAAGAAACTCTATATTTACCACATCAGTTGCTGATTTATATGACATAAGACAGCAGATTGCTTATAAAATTTAAGAGCTGAGGGAATCTCCTCCCGTCCTAAAAACCTGATAAGCGCAATTAAGCATAGAACCTTGAAATGTTTTCAAGAAGAAGGTAGATACTTCCAGCATTTATTATAATTGTTGTAAAAAGTTTTATAAGTCACAGTAATAAATTTTTATTTTTGAAACGTGTTCTTTGAGTTAAAGTGAGGTTAGAAATGCAGGTAACACTAGTCGTAGGAAGAACCACTACGCTATACGTTCAGAATAATTTCACGGCTATATAGACCGTTTTTTTAATTGAACACTAGTTATTTATAACTTGTGACAATACTGAACTCATTCGTTAGCGATCGGCAAATATCGTATCTCTGCTGGTATTCTATTAGACTGCATTTTGATTTTATAGTTCACCACAATTTAGTTACTTAAAATACACGTGTCAAACATTTGCACAGCTAATTTACACTACCATTCTGCACTAAGTTTATTCTGAATAATACTTAATTAATTATGTGCAAAGGTGCATTCACATATTGCGTTTCGGCCCCAAGCCGCAATGCGATCGTGGAAACGAAAGCAATGTAGGCGGAGTTCATGAAAATTTTATTATTTCGCATGCGCTTGGTGCGGTTTGGTTAAATTCAGCCCGCGAACAATCAGCTTCTGGACGATGACATGCTAGAATAGTGAGAAATCAAACGCGTACCGAAGCGGCTCGTCATATTTTTTATTATTTTTTTATGAACTTCTTGCGACTTCGAACAAGCTCGCGCATAAAGGCCAACTCCGATTTCTGCGATATGGAATTAAATGCTCGTAAACCGTCTTTTACGATTGCTTTCGCGTGGTAAATTGGAGAAATGTGTTTTTTACACTACAGGCATTTTTAATGAATGTTAATTTCGCTTTATCTCTGCAGGATCGTTTTTCGTAAATACATATACAATTTCAGTCGTATTGAAAAATATTGTTTAGATATAATTTATCTATTAATAAATTCGGCTTCAAATTAGTAAAAGTTAGTACCTAAATATTAAACGGAATATAAAATAAAGCCATTTAGCAAGTGGTCCTAATTCAATAACCAAGACTGTATTTATTTCGTCAGGCACTTATGTCTGCATTTGCACAAAAAAATCAATTTACAGAGTAGTTAAAATTCGCTACTTAAAGTTCATACCCACTTTATTTAATTTAAGATTATCTGTTTGTTTGCTTTATAGTTTCCTAGAGATTTATTGTAAGCGTCCGACGGCTAGCAAACATTGCAGACATTTTATTAAATGCCTAGAAAACAATAACATTTATGCAAGTAAGCACGAGTTATTTTATTATGCCTGTCGCGTAAACAGAAATCGCCAAAATAGCTTTCTCTGTACTATATATTTGAAGAATTAATAAAAGGGGCATGCATCGGCAGAAAAAATTTGTCTGTAGGCACATGGCCAGCTACATTAACATTCACTGACGTGTATGTATGACCGTTTCAATTCGACTTTTAAAAATTTTGACGGTACTCCCCTCAGCGCCTCTTGTGAGCTTTTAAGTAAATGCAGTTGTCATTAAGTTACCGTTAGTAGTTTTGTAGTATCTTTAATAGGGAGCGCTGAGGGGAGTACTCCATGGCATGCTTTCTCGGAACCGAATTTCAAGCGAATTGAAATGGCCATACATACACGTCAGTGAATGTTAATGGAGCTGGCCATGGTAGGCATAACCTACGTTTTTAATTGTAACGCTACCAACGCCCACATTTTTATTCGACTATAAGCGCTGGCATTGCAATTTGCGGCGAAAACGCATTGTCTGGATGCTACTTAAAAAACCGACAAATTCGAACCGCGGCTTAAGACAATACAAGCCTTGCTTTTAGCATAAACAATTCCTGGAAAATTTTTGCTCATATCGCGGCCAGCACGGCGTCATTTTCAAACGCTTTGCATCGGCAATTTAGGAAAATGCTGCTTCTTCTACAAGTGGAGGCGAACTTTGATTCGACTTGTGTATATGAACCAAAAAGATAGCGAAAATGGCTTCCGTGTGCCCTCTGACGGCGGCTATTTCCCAGTCAGAAGCCTCGCGCGGGATAAAAATATTTAAATTTAATTAATTCATATGATGTCAGCCACCAACGTGCAAGACCCAATAACAATGTTTTAAATACTCCGGTTCGCGGGAAAAAATCAGTTCCTTTAAGGTAATTCCGAGTCTAACCGTTCTACATGTTTCTTCCTGCAGCGAATATTTCTACAAGTTCGGTTTCACGAAAAAAAAATTAATTTTTCTCCTTAGTTTTCGAATTCGAAAATTAAAACTGAAGTATTCCAAAATTTGGATCACAAGAAGAGTAAACAAACTCGACGTTCGATGATCAATTTATTTGATTTGAATTCAGAAATTAACAAAATCATTAATTGTTATATAGAATACCATTTCTTCTCTCTTCAAGTTAATTTTAATTGTATTGTTCGTATTTTTATTACTGAATTGGATTTTGTATAATATTTTAACTTTTTGAATATTTGGATTTTCGTTTCGATACTACTTTGCCTTTATAAATCTATTTAATTGTATGTTAATTTAACTGAGTATGATATACTTTCTAAAAAAAGTTCTGTATTTTATTGAATAATAAAATTCATAAGACATAAAAGGATAAGAGAGAAGATTAGGTAAAATTTCGGCAATCCCAAAATTATTTATACCGCATGTCCCAGAAATGCATATAAAGCTTCAGGTAAACGTGTTCCTCTATATGCTCATGCTAAAACCACAAAAAACGCTTCCCAGGGTAGTGTACTTTTCTTGTACGAACCCTCTAAATGTAGCACTTTTAACAGAAAACTGCGAACTAAACGGCTGAAAACGGAAAATGTTATTAAATCAGTAGGCAAGTCTCTATCGTTAACAAAACATAATTAAAGCATACTTCACCGTCCCACGATTGCTTTTTGGGTTATTGTTAAAAATAGCATAACAGAATGTCAGAATACAGTAAAATAAATATTTAATTCATTTTTTTGCCTGGTATTTTGTCTCGTGTGCTGAAACTGTCAAACTTAAATAATTAATTTTTACAATTTTGAGACCCTTATGGAATATAGAAAAGAAATACCTCAAGCACAGTATATTCTCTTAAGCAGGAGTCGCACTCTATACAATCCGATGTTACCACACGTACTTCGCGCAAGGTTACTGCGCAGGTGTTACACTCAGCTGGTATCAATCTGTTTTCCATCAATCGTATACTTGGATATGACTTATTTTAGTTGTGTATGGGAAATAGTTTTGTTATATAATAATTGTCTCTTCTTAATACCTTATTTTGTTCAGCTATTCTTAAGCTTCTTAAGTAAAAAATTTGACGAAGGAATAGGTCGAGGCATGTTTGCCAAAAAAACACTGTAAAGTTTCAAAGAATTTAGAAAAATCAGAAATTAAAAGAAGCAAACGCTCATTTAATGTCACATGTCAGACTATGGTAACCATTGTAACACCCAATTTTTGCTGCACCGTTGCCGGCCTTACATCTAAAATGATATTAATATTTCCAAAGTTTTTACTGTTTTATTACTTAATATTAATTATCTTTAATAACATTCTCTCACTCTCATTAATAAAAACATAAAATTACATTATCTGATTAATACAATCAACATCAAATTCGTATCATTCAAGGCCTTTATCTTCGTAAAGATAGCTGGTAGAAAAATTTTCTTTACATTTTTGAGAACAAATACATGGTTCTAAGGATCACCCAAGTGATGGTGCGGTTCTTTTGAATCATACTGTACAAATTTCCGCTTGTGGAATTTAAGTTTGAGATGGTTGGCGCGTTAAATTCATTACGCAGTAACCTGCGCAGAGCTCAACGAGTTTCACAAACTTCAGAGGTGCCAACAAGGAGTGCGACTACTGCTCAGGGAATATACTGTGCCTCAAGCTTTATATGCATTTCTGGGACAACTTGTATGTACAGTTATTGCCCAATACTTCATTCCATATAAAAGGAGCTGAGAACGATTCCTAGCTTCCTAAAACCAATCCAGAAACGCACAAAGGAATTGTAACTTGGGTCAGTTATGGTTTGACAACAATTTGGTAGAAAGAATGAGAAAGAAGGAAGGGATTAGGTAATGTTTTTATATGAAGTCAGAAATTTTTTGGCTTCGTCATTTGAATCTTTGATTCCTTGTGAAACTGTTAATCTTGAAAGTATACATTTCTTTAATCTACTTTCTTAGATCTTTTCTTTTCAATTCCGTCTGGACGTTACATATACATTGCTTATCTATAACCAATTCTCCCAATTTGGGAATCGCTATACAAAGGGGTACTCATATTTTTCGCGTAAAAATAATAATTAATTAGGTGCAATTGCTTGGAACATAGATGCACAACTATCTTTACCTGCAACGGAAAAATGTTAGTCATCTTGTGGTTTTCGTTGTGTATGTAGGTAAGTGTTTGTTTTTATGGTATGAAATTTTTACTTGTAAATTCTGTAAGTGGATAAGTTTTTTAAAGCTTTTCTCCCTAAAATATTTTATACATTGCCTTTTTCTCTAACATTCGTAGATACTTTCGCGTTGTGAAATTTTTGTGTGAATTTATTATTACCCAAGTAAATTGATTAAACAAATGACTGACGTTGCGTGGGGTAACTTTGAACACTGTGAATGGGGCACGTTTGAATTGTTCAAATGTGTCCCACCCAGAGTGGACTGTCAAACACTGCAATTCAGTCATCGTTCACTCCCAAAAATATTATTTCTGGTTTTCAGAAGACGGGGATTTGGCTTTTCAATAGGAATATTTTCTCTGTGAGTGACTTCATCGCTGCAGGAACATCTATATTCACTAATGTTGGAACAGATGGATCTTTAGGTCACACTAGTAACAACAGTTGGACTGAAACAACTGAACCTGTTGTATCAATATCGGCAACGTTAGTGAATAAGCCCGACGTGCTGTTCCCAGAAATCATCAGACCACTGCCGAATGTGTCTTCGACGACCAAGAAACGACCTCAAGGTCGCAAGCCCTTGAAATCAGATACGCCTGTGAAAGACAGGAATGAGGCTGAAACGATTGCCAGATCACCAGTCAGACTCAACAGAAGAAAGTCAGAAGTTGCCATTAGATGAATTCGAATTTTGTTATAGTGAAGTTCTGTATGATTGTTCACTATGCTGGGGTCATAACTGATAAACATGAGGATGAATATAACATCAAATATTTAAGAAAAAAGGCAGCAAGTTCTATTTTCCAGCCTTTGAAAATACCACTACAGTGGCTTCTGCAGATATCATCAAGAAGTTGTCCGTCACCATGAAGAAAGGCACCGAAAAAAGATCGGGTTTATTGGAATTTAGGATAAACTGTAATAAATATAACTTCAGGTAGCTTTTTTGTAAAACAAACTTAATAAAACTTTGAAAAAACGGACCGTTCAATTGTACCACAGTCCCTGTTCAAATCTGCCCCATGGATGGGATACCTTTGAACGATATGCACTGAAGCAATAGCTTAGCTGAAAAATTCAAAATATTCCAATTCTGTAGTTATTTCCACTGGGGGTTGGGAATAGATATATTTTATTATTGTAAGACACCCACGCGATTTTGTTTGAGTGCTTTTCAAGTTTGCAGTAACTTAAAATATGTAAATATGTTCAAACGTGCCCCCTTCTCCCCTATAGAAAAATATTTCTTCTTTATATCACCTGAAACAAAGTTGGTGGGTAATACTTATTGTAAACAGTTGCACTTCTTATAAATTTACTTCTTTCTTTATTAAATTAAAATTGTTCCTTACGTTACGTTTAGGTTTTATTCTTAGATAAAAGGGAATTCGACTGTCCTGCATGCATGTTTGAACTTGCTTGAACAGGAATGTAAAAAATACGAAACCAGCAAGACAAAACAGCAGCGTTAATTAGGTGGGATGTACTGGTTTGAAATTTTGCACAATTATTTATACTGAGGCTGTGATTTTTAGGAAAATTAGATGTAACATTGTTGGGCAAACCCTTCAAAGGTATTTTTCAGTTTTCATCGTTCTCTAGAATGTCTAGAATGTCGAGGGTTCAAAAAGTATATATTTTGAGTCTACCTAGCGTTTAGTAACCAGCAGAACTTTATATAAAAACTGACCAATGAGTAAAAAAATTACTATTAAAGTGTCTTTATTATTAATTTAAATACAAAAATGTATGGTATTCACAGAAATTGTTAATTAATCATTAATTATTAATTAAAAATAGCTTTTATTGTAACTTTAAAATGTACCAAAATGTACTGAATTTGTGTGAAATTTTCGTAAATCTCTGCGCTTTTGAAGCGAAATGGTTTCCACTCTTTTCAAGTTTTCACTTTATTCGTAAATTTATGCGTTCCCCATAAGATCATTTCGAGTTAAGCAAAATTTATTGCCTTAAAACATTTGTTTTATACGCCATAAACGCGAGCGGAAAACAAATAAACGGAGAATCTGCGAAAGTTGGCGAACAACAAATTTCGCTCAGAAAAAAACTTTTCGAATAATACACAATGAATGACCCTAATATGTTGGAGATCTTGGCGATCCATCAGGCCGACTTTCAACTTAAATCGTTATAAATAATAGAACGAACGCTCGCTCGAGCGCAGTTTGGAATATCGAGCGCTAGATTAACGTTTTATAGTAACAATTTCGCTAAATGCTTTATGAGCATTTAGCGAAAACATCCGTGAAATCGTCGTTAAAAGCTGTTCGCATAATGCATTTGTTATGTTAACCTTTTATTGCATGACCGCCATGTATTTTTAACGTCCGCTTTCGAATGGATTTATGTAATATTGGGATTCGACGCAGGCCATTAAGGGTTTTTCGATTAATGACTGCTCACTTTTAAGGCGAGGGTCGCCGGGGTGTTGTTGATAATTCAAAGTTTGCGGAGCCGAATAACCTCAGCCCACCCTTAATTAAAGCGAAATTAAGTTAGGCGGAAGTTTTCGCGGCATACATGCACGATCAAAACGGTTGAAATTAAAATTTGTTTGGAAATAACTTCTTCGAGGTGAAATTTTTTAATTATTGCGTGAATATAAAGTGGTCTATTAAGGAAAAACAAAAAAAAAACGAAAGAAAAGGAAATTGGTTTCTGATTTTTCGCAAGAGCTTTTCGAGCAAGGACCTAAAACTTATTGATAAAAGTATCCGCAAAAATATATAAACTCATTCAACTTACTTTGAAGATAGAAAGAATTGTTTGTACAAATTAAAGTGTTTCTTGTTTTCATCTTCATTTATGTTGTTCACAATCTTTTGTCCATTAGCTTGTGGATGAGCTGGTCAATTGCAAACATGTTTAATTCCTCCAATTCAATTTAATTCTACTATATACTTCGAAAGCTTCTGATGTAAAACAACTTTCTCGATCGGTCATAATAACTTCAGGTATTCCATAAGTGTTCGTAAACTCTTCTAGTGGTTTTACTACATAAAAAATTTGGTAATGTTTAAGGTTTTGAAACCTTTCAAGAAATGACTTCAGATTTATGAGCCACAATTTGTTATTGCAACAATAAAGTTTGCAATTTAAATAAAAATTGATCAGTTGCATTATAACAATTATAAAAATGTCTAAAATTAATACTCCTCGATTTGTGTCAAAGAACTCACATCAAGAATTTACTTAATTAAAAAATTATAATAAAATATATAAGTCATCCACTATTTTCTTCAGAACACAAAGAAAACTTCTAATGTTCTATTCTTTAAAATAAAGAAAAAAATATTTTAAAGAATACATGTATCAATTTAAATACTTCTTATTAAAATTATCGGATTAATTTTTTAGTAACCCACAAAACAAATAATAAAAATTTGTGCACAACTTTCCTGTTAACAAAGTGATAAAGACACAACTCTAAAAGGGCTTAATATGGCTTTAATATTTCAGGAAAAGCAAAGAAGCTTAGTTTTATCTAAGTGGCGCTCTTCAAAGAAAAAGTATTTCATAAAGAAGTAGAAACGATAAAAGTAAAAAGCAAATTTTAAATTACGGTTAACTCTAAAGATTAAAAACAAAATGGTTTCCAACATGTCGTCACCCTTACGTTCCGATTACAATTACTTTTTTCCTTCCTTGGAAATCGAGTACATATTAAATATTTACTATAGAGCTTTTCAAAATGAAGCCAGAAAGTTCGCACCCCAAAAAAATATTTTCTGCTTATTTCGCAACGTATCGGAAAAGAACGCACGTGAAGATCACAAAATTTTTATCGTCCAATAAATCAGGGCATTACGATCTATATCTGAAGGATTCGTAAAGTTGCCGATATTAAAGGTAAACCTCGAAGCAACAAAAATCAAATGAACAGCACAGAAATCCCCGTTTAACTCAAATTGTAAAAACAGAATAGCTTTGAAATGTTTTTGGTTTAATTAAAAGAGTATTACGAATTCTCATTCTATTATAAAGTTACTTGACGCACTTAAAATTTGTTTTTCCTTTTAATTCACTCATGTTTTTCAAATTAGAAAATCATTTTTTAAATTTTACTTGGTGTTCTGTTTAAAATTTATTCAGTATTTTTTTTTAATACTTACATCTAAGAGTAAAAATATTTATGAAAAAATTTATGAAAGATAAATGTGCTTACTAGAATTATTTTTTTAAATATCCATAACACAAAATCACACAACACCAAGTGACATCACATTAAAATTCAAGCGGACGAATAAATTTCGGAAAAAGTCCGAAGGAAAACAGCATCGATATCGTCCGCACACTTGTGAAAATAGTCCGCGGAAATCCGTGCCCGGAAAATTTCGTCCTGTACGCTCCGGAGTCTGAAACGTTACTGAGGGAAGCTGAAACACGGGCAAATCGATTTCGGCGCTCGCTCAACCCGCAAGGGCAGAGAACGCTCCAAAGGAGGTAAGATTACAGGGAGATGCAAAAGTAAACGCAGTGGCGATTTCAAACGGGCGAAAAAACAAGCAAATAAAATCGCACGTGGACGTCAATACCGTGCGGGGTTGTCGGAATCTCCCGGGAAATTCCTTACTGCGATGGAGAAAAAACGAAAAACTCATTTGCGTAATGAAACAGAAATATCTGACGAATAAATCCGGCGCTCGCCCGGTGAATCGTAAATTAAAACGGCTAATTTGCGCTTGAATTAACTCCATCATTGCGCGTAAAACTTATGAGTTGTGGAATTATTTGTGTCTGGAGTTCGTCGTTGTTGAGAAAAAAAAGCTATTTCCGGATTAATATTTAACAACTCGGCAGACACTTTTTATATTAACTCGTTTGAAAGTATTTGCTCAGTCCCAAATGGAAAATGCAAGGACTTAAATATTATTCGGACTTTGACCTGTCCTCAATGGAAAAATTCTGTTTTAAAATTTTCCTGAGTTTTCGATAACATAAAATGAAATTATTAATTCTTTTATGCATTGTACTAGGAAGTGCATTATTCAGGACAAAAAGTTGTACTGTCACACTCATACTCATATTTTCTTACCTTATGGAAAAGTGCTCAAGGAAATTCTGAAACATCACTCATACTCAAGTCACACTCAAACTGACAGTTTCATGTTAATTTGAAATTCAGGGACGCATTAGTTTTCATTTTAAAGAATCCTTGACTTTCTGTCGTAAATCACTGATGATCAAAATATCTATATTGACCATAAACTTAATTATAGGTAGGTAGTTGTTAGCCGAGTTGGTTGAGTCCGCTGGCAACGGGTTTGACTCTTGGCCGGGCAACTATTAGGTGTGGAACGAATCCCCTCCTGGTGAATATGGGTTCTATGTGAGAGATAGAGTACTTATGCGTCGGATTGTGTTTCGGATTCATACAGGCTTCTTCGAACTGGGTTTTCTGCGTTTCCTCAGTTTGTAAGGCGAATGCCGAAGGAGAAATTAACGTCTAAGTCGGTCGCAGCCGCCCCCCTTCCCCCGACAAGCTCTGAGCTTGGGGTAAAAGTGAGTGAAAAAAAAACGATTAAATATAAAAGCATTTTTGAATTTCAAATAACAACAAACGTCAAGTTTGAGTGTGAGTTAGATATGAGTGATGTTTCAGAATTTGGCCTTAAATTTATGAACTTTTAAGGTTCTCATATAGTAATTTTCCAGATAAAATTTTCAAAAGGAAATTCATTTTATACAGTGACCAAGAAAGCTAACACCTAGTTTTTGCTACCTTCTTCTAGCTGAGTTAGTTGCTTCAACTCCGTTTTGCCTCAGTTTTACATGTATCAAAATAGCTTCGCTGGGCAGAGCATGATATTATGAACGATTAATCCTTTTTGAAAGTAGGAAAATCGGCGAAAGGTTAGATCGAAATAAAACAAGTCTGTTGAAAGGTCAATCAAATAAAAGTGTAGATAATAGTTACAAAGGCTACAAATAATAATTAATGAAACATGAAGAGAGTGTTCTTTGGTGTGGCGGAGATTACTATAGAGTAAAACCCAATTAGATAGGAGCTCTAAACCATAGTAAGTATGCGTAAAGTATTTTTCAAGCCTCATTCCTGGTACTTATCAGCAGACCGATCAAATCGTTGATATCAATTATTGCTAGCTATCGAGTTCATAGTTAAAAACACATGCAAGTTAAGAAAGCGAATGCCCAGAAGAATGATAATAGCTTCAGTGAGATATTAAATTTCTGTTTACAGAAATCTGAAAGAGAATCACTAGCTAACTAAGATGCCATTCCATCTTAAAATGCATTTGGATACTATCTACCATAAAATCTGTACCTCTTGTTCTTTTTTCTCACAATGGAATAAGAATTGCAATTTCCCACAAACGCTGCCATTTCTACATAGCATCTTTTATTATTTAAGGGTAGTTAGCTAGTATCTCGACACATTGTAGTAAGAGGCGTTACAAGTCTTTGATTTCAACGCTAAGCGTAAAAAGCGACATTAGTGTAGCAACGATCATGATTAGGACGTGTGTAAAGGTGGGTTTATACAGCTAACTAAGAGTTAACAGTTAAGCATTAAAGCTAACAACTAACAACTTAAGCAATGTTATTTAAGCTTAGTTATTAGTGAAGTTGTATAAACCCCTTCTGCTTATGCATATATTTTAACCTCACTTTTAGCTGTTTAATTATTTATTAATTACTAAACATTAGTTGTTAGTGTTAGTTACTGTACAAACCCAACATTAGAAATCGATGCCTGTTAACATGATTTATATTTAGTTAAAAACAGTTGTATAAAGAGAATAATACATAGGAGAGGTTCTTTGACACATATTTTTTCGGTCCATTTTTAAAGCAGAAATTTTGTAAAAAGAAGGTAATCTCTATTCTTATCATAAACTAAGGACGAGTCTTAAATCGGGAAGGTGATAGATTCGTAACATTTTTGGCGACCGTGACACGATATGGAAAGATTAAGGAGAGCCGTAGAAGTTCATCGCAACTCATTTTGGAAGATCTATGAGGCCAGATCTCTGTGTGCGAAGTTCAAGGGAATATTCGTTTTATGGACCAGAAACTGGAGATGCTCGACGAGCCTGCACAAGGAGGTGACGTGACGGACCTCTTATTAGATGAAGATTATTCCCAGGCAGATCTAGTAGTAGCAGAAGTAGAAATAGCTGATGACTTGGTGAGAAAATAGAATAAACTTAAAGTAAATAACAACAACAATAATAATAATAATAATAATAATAATATTTATTTCATATAAAGTAGCAGCACTCTGCACAATTTAAATATGTGATAACATATAATTGTGATCGAACCAACACCCGTGCAATCCAGATCAATCAATAATTATCCTTATTCTAAAGTAAATTAATTAAAACTTAAAAAAAACAAACAAGAGGTGCACCTAGGCAAGCGCCTGTCTTGTGCACCTAATATAGAAATATAATTTAACTATACTAAAACTAAAACTAAACTAAACTAATGCATTCACGCATACTTGTACTTTAATGTAGAGTCATGATGGCTGGCAAGAGAAAAATGTAAGTAAATTAATGATATACTGAGAAATGTTTATATGATTAAAGAAATTCTTTAAAATTATTCTAAATTTATTTAAATTTTCTGACATATTTCTTCAAGGTTTTTGCAAAGATGGCGTCTTTGTGATAGACAATATATCTGGGGACAATGTTGTAAAGCCTAATTCCTAAATGAAAGACAGATCTTACAGTATTTGAAGTTTTATTTCCCGGCCACACGGTAATGACTTTTTATTCTAGTATTATGATCATGAGGAGGAAGCAATTGATGATGTTTATTCTTATGTATGTATTTAATACTTTTGCACAATATATAAGCTTCTTATATCTAATATGTTAAACTTCCGGAATAGTAACTCCGAAGGATAAAAATAGAAATTCACCCATAATTTTGATGATAGACTTGCGCCACCTCACATGGCATTATAGCATTTGTATGAGCACCGCCCCAGACCACTATATACCGTACCACTGCAGAATTGATTCTACTATTGAATTATAAAAAATTTTCATTGATTTAGCTTCTAATAAATTACGGAGATTGTAAAAATGTGGTAACAATGATCTTAAACGTTTAGTTAAGTTTAGCAAATGTTGTTTCCATTTAAGATATTCATCAATTTCGATGCCCAGATATTTAGTACTGTGAACTGATTCTATACCAACACAAGAGCATGGAGCTACTGGATTGCAATTATCAGTGTGCAATATAAATTTATGAAAAGATGAATCAGATTTCGCAATTCGTTTGAACGTAATAAATTTAGTTTTGAAGATTTAACGATAATTTATTTGGCATCTAGGTATTTTTAACTATTCCAAGTGAGTGTGACATGTTTTGTTCTACCTCTAACCACGTATCGCCTGTAAAAATATAGCCGTATCATCCAAAAGATATTATATTCGCATTTAATCGCAAACTAAGTCATTCATATAAACAAGGAATAAAATAGGACCCAGAACTGTTCCTTGTGGAATTCCCATTTGAACTAATTTTCTATCACTTATGTCATTCTTTATTTTAACTACCTGTTGCCTATTTTGTAAATAATTTAAGAGAGTGCCCTCTGATACCATTTGACTCCAATTTTTTTAACAAAATCGTATGTGACATAGTATCAAATGCTTTAGCTAAATCTAAGCATAAAGTAGCACAAGGTTTGTTCTTTTCAAGTGAATGTAGTATAAATTGGTATAGTTTGCCAATCGCGCTTTGCATGTTGTTACCTGTACGAAATCCAAATTGATTATCGAGGATAATACTATTATCATTGAGAAAACCGATCAGTTGTTCTTTTATACATTTTTCAAACAGTTTGGCAACGTTACTTAACAGGGAAATAGGTCGATAATTGTTAATCCTACTTTTGTCACCACATTTGAAAACTGGCACAACTACGGCTTCCTTCATTCCATCAGGTACTGTAGCCTTTTCAATTATGTAATTAAACATGTAGACTAAGGTCTCTACCAAAAACATGTGGCAGTTTTTTAGTACCTCCGCTGGAATACCGTCTGGCCCATTGAGCAGTGTGTTCTTAATGACCATATTGCAGAAAATGACATGGCAGTTCCTGACTGGTGACAAAAGAGGAATTACAATTATCGGAGGAGGCAATAGGGTTACAATGAGAATTAGGAATTTGCATTCATAATTTCCCCAATATTAATAAAATAATTATTAAAGATATTAGCTTTTCCTTTATCTGATGTAATTAATTCATCATTTTCATCATGTATATCTATATCAACATCGTCCACATTTTTGTTAGTCGCACATTTAATGACTCTCCATATTTTCTTGACGTCATCTTTACAATTTTCAAGTTTATTCTTGTAATACTGCTCCCTGGTAAATTTTATCAACGAATTTAATTTATTCCTATAACTTTTATATCTATTCCGAAGATCTTGATCATTTAGGTTTTTGCTTATTTTCTTTTTGAGTTTATCTCTTATGTTGATAGAATTAACCAGTCCAGCAGTAATCCAAGGTTTAATTTTATTAGATTTGCTTTTAATGAATTTTTCTTGGCGAGCCAAATTGATAAAATTTTGCAACTTTTGAATAAATTTACTATACATCTTATTAACATTTTCCTCCGCAGTAACATCATTCCATGATGTAGTAGATAAAAGCTCATTTAGCTTCGAAAAATTAATTTTTGTAGCAATATTTTGTTTTGTAGTCGCAGATTTATAAAGCTTACCCAATCTTATATTCATACCAACCGCAAAGTGATCCGTAACACTAGATTCTATAACAAATGGGAAAGATAATTGCTTGTAGGACCCTTTTATAAAGATATGATCTAGACAAGTTTCGGACTCATTTTGTACTCGGGTAGGTTTGTTAATCTGAGATATGAAACCGTGTGAAGCTAACGTTGTAAGGTATTGTTCCACGTTGTTATCATCGTGTTTTAAAATATCTAAATTTATGTCCCCACAGAGCAATTCAATCTTTTCGTTTACATTTTGAAGATATATATCAACGTCTCTTAAAAATGAATAGATATTTGAGCTGGGTGGTCTATAGAAAGCGCTTATACTGATTTTCATATTTTGTAGTCGTATGACAACACGAATACCACTAACTTGTGTCAATTGTATAATCTTTGATTCAAAGCATAAATTATTTTTTATATATAAAAGCGTGCCATCTGACTTATTAAATTCTGCAGCATTGTATATCAGCGTGTACCCGTGAATATTATATGCGTCTGTGTTTTTATATTCCACGTTTCTGTTAAACTATACAATCATATAAAATGTTACCAAAGACTGTAAATATACCAACAACTCATTAAAATTACCTTGTAGACCTGAATGTTGAGACAAAGTAGTTTCAAATTATTGCATGTATCTGTGTTATTAAAATTGTTGGAGTAGTCCTGGGCGCCCTGGAATACATGGGTGTCGATTCGATCATCCAGACCATCTATAATATTAAACATCAGCTGTAGTCACAGCTACCAATTCCATACTTAATATTTATCCAAACCGAAAATAATGGTAGCTACAATTTATAACTAACTTCATGCAAAGACATAAACTGAAAATAACTGAAACTGAAATAGTTAAACCAAGACACATGATAGAAAATGAGGAAGTGCAAGTAGAAAAACTAAAAATAACAAATAACATAACTTGTCAACAGGTTGACGGAGCAACTACCTATTATACATGAAAGGTGAAATTTTGGAAATAAAACTTACAATTCCTTTAAAAAGATATTACGCAATTATAAATATTGGCGGAAATAAAAAAAAGAAAAAAAAAAAAATAAGTGTAAGTAATTACGACGTCGCTCCTTTTTAGTCTTCTGATTGTCTCCTCAGTCTACTCATATTCCGTCGGTGATGAATCCTCTTGTAAACTGGACGCGATGTATCTTTTCGGAACATCATTTCCATCCTTGAAAAATACACTACCATCTCGAGTCCACGTTTTCTTCCAACCATATTTTATTGAGCACTCTCTGTACAAATTTATTCTAATCCTTGGTTAGATCTTCTTTACGACTACTTTTGAACCTCGTAATTTTGTCTGCTCCGTAAATTTTTGCACGGTCCTTGTAGTTTAAAAACTTGACTATTATTGCTCTTTGTTTTATCAAGTGACTTTTTCCTGTGCGATGGACACGCTCTATTTCAATGGGATCCAAAATTTCCAGTCTATTGATGATGAGATCTCGTATTATTTCTTCTGGGTTTTCGCCTTCTGTTTCTTGATTCCGAAAAACGCAGGTTGTTGCGCCTTGTATATTGTTCAAGGCTATCATTTCTAGACTTTAATTCATTATTTTCAGTATGTAATTGCTTGATATCTCGTTTTAAGCCAGTTACTTCCTTACTCAATTTATCAGTAGCTAACGTAATCATATTGTTAATTTCTAAGCTTAGCGCCTTGACCATTGATTTAATGAAAGTATCTTTTTGCGTTGCTTCTAGCAAAATTTTTTCAATGTTTACACGATTTTGGTCTCGCGTTTCTGGAGGCATTTTTAATAATGTTTAAATACCTGAGTTTTTCCACTGCACACAAATAACTGCTCAATTTAACTTGATATAGAAACTGGTAGATGCACGCCGGACACGTCTACTCTCGAACACTCTCCATTAGTGAATAAGATGAAACACAGCAGTTTATTTGATAAGGTGCAGCCTCAATTGCGAGCATTAGATACATTACGAGATACATCCGAAAAATATGCAGCTAGATTGTATGTTGTTGTCGAATCTAGCTTACTGGAAGAAATTCTTCGAATCTGGCAAATTTTGAATCGGGACAAATTTCCTACAATTGTTTAAGCAAATAAATAACTTGTTAAGAAGAAGAATAAGAGTTTCCTTCTAGTATTAAAGAATTTTCACGCGGAAGTTGAATTCATTAAGGTCTAAACCAGGCGTGGTCAAACCGCGACCCTCGAAGCCTTTATTTGCGGCCCGCAGTCCTTCCCCTAATACAAAATAATTTTAAACATTTACAACCCTAAAATCTTCTTCTTCTTCTTCATCTTCCTTTTGCCCATGTGGGCGTCGGTTATTCTTGTTCATTCTTCCACCCATCTCTTCCAGTTATTCCGGTCATTGGCCAGTAGTTTCATTTCATTTAGTGTTTTTCCCTTACTTCTTCCTATCTCCTCTACCTGTTGTATCCTGTTTTTTTCGGTCTCCCTCTCCTCTTCTTCTTTCCTGTCTTTGCTTCCATTACTTTTTTCGTCAGTCTGTTATTGTCCATTTTTGTTATGTGTCCAAACCAGTTCAATATTATCTTGTTTTTCTTCCTTTCTATGTCTTCTTGATTCAGTTGCTTTCTGATGTCGTCGTTTCTTATTCTATCCATCTTTGTCTTTCCTGCAATTTTTCTCAATTGTTTCATCTCTGCTGCTGTCACCATACTCTCGTGATTGTTTGTATTCACCCAGGACTCACATCCGTATAGTAACGTTGGTACTGTTAATTTGTTACAACCCTAAAATAATTTTTAAAAACTATAAATGGCATATTGAACCGTGGTGCCATCTAGAAGCCAAATTGTGAATCGTATGGTGACTGTTGAAGTTTTATACCATATTAGGCACTTACGAAAATTAACCCGGTGGATACACCGTACTCTATTTTTCTCACTCTTATATGCACTAAGACTCAAAGGCTGGGTTTCTCAGTCCTAGTTTAACTTTAAACTCCTGGCTATTCCCATGGTATCAATTATAAAAACAATTGTTCCAATGGAAATAAACAGGAGTTTAGAGTTAAACTAGGACTGAGAAACCCAGCTTTAGGCTGGGTTTCTCAGTCCTAGTTTAACTTTAAACTCCTGTTTATTCTCATGGTAGCAATTATAAACACAATTGTTCTTATGGAAATAAACAGGAGTTTAAAGTTAAACTAGAACTGAGAAACCCAGCCTTAATGTTCTCATGTTCTCTAACCCGGTTATCAACCGGGTGAATTTTCGTAAACGCTTATTATTAATTCTTCATCCGATGAAGAACTTTCGCTTGATGACTCAATAACATTTTTTACTAAAATTATTGTGCCCAGTATTTTTAAATTCCTATACATTGGGTGTGTTCGACATTACGCTCGGGGCACGCTCTGAGCAGAAGTGTGAGGGAGAGCGAATGCGTCTCAGTGCATGTAAGTGTGAGATAAAGAAACACTCCGAGCGCTCCGAACATTATGTCGAATGCACCTATTATAATCTAACAGAGATGGATTTATGTTCAATCACTCATCGCTGTCCGCATCCATCACAACATAATGCTGAATTAAAAAACAGGCCCAATGTATTAAAAGTCAAAAATATTAAAGTGAAGTTTACAGATTAGTTTATAATGTCATAATAACATAATAATGACATCTCAACGATGACTGAAATAGAAAAGAACCACAACTCAGCTAGATTTTGGGCATCTTAGCTTCTTAGCATCTTAGATTTTGCGTCTCGCTCGTCTGTTTCAAAACGTCTTTTGTTTACATTATTTCCATGACAACAGACGCACTTCTCACATCCCACTTTTAAGAAGGGTGCTTAGAGTGCGCCCATTGTCATGGAAATAATGTAAACACAAGTCGTCGAAACAGATGAGCGAGACACAGAATATGTTAAAAGTCGTGAGTGAGAAAGATGCCATTACACGCCCAAGATGCTTTCAGAGATATAGTTTATGAACGCAACCCGGAAATCCTATACTATTAGCACATAGCCTAGAACCTTTCCCAAAAACAAAATGAAAAACGGTTACCATGACAACAAGTATGTTATTTGATAAATAGTTCCTCTAATTTTGATGTTAAAAAGTCTAGCCAATTCTGCACTGTGAATTTTTAAAGAGAAATGTGACTTTTGATAAAATTCGGTTTAGGTCAGTACTTATTTTATTTTATATTTATTAAGCCAGTTTATGCGGATACGGTGGATACATTGAAAGATAATTGTCCTTCGAATGTCATCATAAAAAATTGGCTTGCAGAATTTGAAGAGGGAAAGAACAGAGGTGAAAGACGAGCACTGTGGTGGAAGACCCGTTTCAGTGTCCACAGCAAAAAATGTTGATGACATGACATCATTTTGAAGGATCGCAGAATTGGACTCAAACATATAGCGAGACATTGAACATTTCGTAGGAAATGTGCTTCACATACTGTCCGTTTCTATTCTCGATAATACCTATCAAATGTTTCTGATGTTGGTACCTGTTAGCTGAATCTTAGAAAATTTCAAAAATATCTGTTCTACGTTGTGATAAAAGCAGGGTTCCGACAGCAACCCTAGAATTTTGACACTGACAGGTATTATAGAAAAAAAAAACTTATAGTAATATCTATTCACTCTTTATCCTCGTCTCAGTAGGCCGTGTTCTCATTTCGTTAAGTTGCCGCCCTGAAGTTTGATAGATGCCAGAATCTGACAAGAAAAATATTAATGACAATTCCACATCACTAATCTGACTATGTTGCCAAATATACGAAGGAGCACCGACTATGGCACCGTGAAATATGCACTACAGTCGAGCTGGCAACAACGTCTCCGTCAGTGGACTCAAATTATAACCATGAAATTAAAAATAAACATAACCATCTCATCTGACGTCTATGTTTCATTGTGATACCAACAAAAGTGTCACCCGAACTCGCCTACTGGGACGAGAAAAAGGAGTGAATAGATTATACAACATAATTTGAACATGAGAAAAATACCTACAAAATTGATTACCAAATGCCTGGACGCTGATCAAAAACGTCGCTTTGTCGCAGTTTTCTAACTTTTTGAATCCAATTCCAACTACGGATGAAACATGGATCACCACTATCCAGAAACGAAACAACAATCAAAAGAATGGAAACACAATGATTCGCCCCACCCCTCCCGAAGAAATTTCATGTCTAAAAATCAGCAGGAAAGGTCCTTAGGTAGGAAATAATTATGACAGATTACTTGTTACAGGGCAAAACTACAAGGGAACGTATTATTTTATGCTATTAACCAAGTCTTGGGAACAAATTATGAAGAAACGCCTTGAAAATTTTTCCAAAGGGGTGTTTTTCTTGCAAGACAATGCACCCGCTAGATGCATTGCAAAAAACTGATGAAATTTACTTCGAATTAATTCACCAAATTTAGCTCCTTCAGACTATTCTCTATTTCCCGAACCAAAATACAACTGAAAAGGAAAGAAGTTCTCTATAAGTACTGTCGACAAGACTAGGGTAAACATTTTTTTTTAAATTTTAGAAATACTTTATGACCTTTGTGCTAAGTATATAGAGTTAAAAAGTGATTATGTTGTGTAAATAATAATTTGTTTTGGAATACAGTGACGTTTTCTATGTTAGACTGATGCCTCCTCGTACGTACAAATAAATTCGTCACACATTTATAAGTCAAGTCTAATTTTATCACTTAATTAACAATACCGAAATTACAATTAAAACATATCCACACAAAGTCCGGAAATTGCCTACATGAGTAAGCGCTCTCCTCTAGCACCCATTCGTTTAAAATATTACATTTTATTAAAAAGGTATTACACAAAACGGCGAAAACAAAGCGTTAAAATAATAATTTTCATTTGGTTAGACCCGTCCGGCACGCGTAAGCGGGAACCGAATTAATTTCGACTTGTTTTAAACATGCTACGCAAACATGCGTAAATAACTTCCATGAAAAATACATGACGGACAGCTCGACGAGAAAAGGTGCGCATACAATTGACTTCATTTTCCAAGGAGGATTCGCCCGTGCGTGGAGTTGATTATTTGTTCGGCCTGTCAAATCACAACTATAGTGAAACACAACGTAGTTGAAAGTTTAATAATTTATAACCTTTCATCACTAAGGCCCAATTTTACCATCGTGGAATAACGACGGAATAACTGTTCGCCGAATATCCTTTAATGTTCCTCCTTATCTGCGTTACACCTACGTCACGTTATTCTAAGAATAATGCTTATCCGACGATTGTAAAATCGGGCCTAAGTATAATATGTGAGTTATTTTATTTGTTTCTTATACTACATTGCTCAACAAGTGAAATGGATAATTATACTTAATTGTGCCGAAATGTACATTCAAAAGTGTTGTTAAATGGTTTGCACTGTATACTGTCTGTCAATACAGTAGAGCGAATATTTTGTGCAAGTTTTTTACTGCCTTGTGCTGTTATCGCTTTAATAAGAAAAAAGATAGGAATATGGCTCCAAAATGTTAGCAAGTTAGTGAAACAGAATTGCTTGTACTGAAGTCACTACTCTTATTTTTAACAATATTTCTGTTTGTTACCATAGAAATTATGCCTCTACGACATTTGGAAACAGTGCAACTCGAGCAAGTAGTGCGTTGGATCGGTGAAGGTTTGCCACAAGAAGAAGTTGTTAACCGGCTGAATGTGTCGCAAAGTATCGTAGGTCGAGCATGGAATCACTACTTATCAACTGGGTCTCCAGCGTACACCCAAAAGGTCGAAAACGAGCCACAACCTATGCCGAAGACCATTTGTCGGTCCTGACTGCAAAAAGAAATCGAACATTCACGGCTTCAAGAATTAACAGCTTCTTTGAGCAAGCTACTGGAAGAATGATTTCTTGTCAAACTGTCAGAAGAAGGTTACATGCACGTAATTTGCGCGTAAGAAGACGTGCTACACACCCACGCTTGACGGCGGATCAACGTGCATGCAGATATCGTTGGGAAATAGAACATTATCATTGGAATTTTCAAAATTGGAGGCATTGCCTCTTTACCGACGAATCGAGATTTCGTTTGTATACGTGTGATGATCGAGCATTGGTAAGGAAAGAAAGAGGACAACGATACAATGAAAATTTAATAGCACCAACCACTCTTTTTGGTGAAGGATCTGTTTATGACTGGGGAGGCATATGTTTTTTTAATGGCCGCGCTAATCTGCTAGTTTTAATTAATGAACCAATGACTGCTATAAGATATCGCGACAGTATTATGTAGTATTTACTGCTGGAATTCGTCACGAGAAAATCGAAATCGAAGTGCGTCAAAAATGGCCTGATGGAAGAGAAAATAAAAAGGAAATTACATTCGCGCAAGTCGTTTCATTGCAGAAGTTGAATGTATGAACCTTATTGTTGATGTTATCGTTAAAAGAATGGATCGTCGATTTAATTAAAAAAAAGAATCAGACACTAGGTCGCAGTTGTCGAGCGTGTGGTTACGAAAGAAACGTGGAAATACTTGTCCAGCTTTAGACAAGGTATGTAATCAATGTAAAGAAACGGGTCATTTCGCTAAAGTATGTCCATCGAATTCAAAGAATTTTGATTGAAAAAAAGAATTTTTGTCAACGAAGTGATCGTCGAAATCGACAGTTAAGATACAGTGGCGAGCAGGTGGAAGAAAGTACATTTGATAATACTGAAAGTGACAATTCGAAAAATCGAAACATCTGCGAAGAAAGCCATTGTTCATATTAAAGTAAATGGTGAAAAATTAAAAATGGATTTTGACACTGGTGCGTTACAGTCAACAGTTAGAGTAGAAACGTAGGAGAAATTGGATTCACCAAAGCTGAAACCGACTAAAAGATTGACTTTGTATGGTGGTGGTGTGACTGGTGAATCCTATAAGGAACATACGCTACAACGGTCGGGATTGAGAACACATCCGGATAAGTGCAAATTACTTCAAAAATCAGTTACATATTTAGGTCACCAAATCGACGCAACTGGAGTACACCTGACGGAGGAAAAAGTGTTGGCAATTAAAGTATTACCACCGTCAACAAATCAATCACAGCTTCGTGCGTTTATGGGATCGATTAATTACTACACACGATTTATTCCTAATTTACAACCAATTTCCGTACCTATATATCGGTTGTTACAAAAAGGAATGAAATGGGGTTGGACCACAGAAGACCAGAAGACTTTCGAGAAATTAAAATCATTGATTAAGAAAGAAGCGACATTAACTCATTACGACGAGAAGTTACCCTTAATTGTAGCCTGTGATGCATGCGAATATGGACTAGGTGCCACACTATTACATCAGTATGAAGATGGTAGCGAAAGACCGATTGCGTTTGCGTCCCGGACCCTAACTAATTCGGAAAGAAAATATTCGTCGATTGATAAAGAAGTATTAGCACTCGCATTTGGAATTACAAGATTTCATCAATATACTTACGGTCGTCGATTTACTTTAGTGACAGATCATAAACCCCTACAACATATTTTTGGAGAAGGCAAAGAATTGCCCAACACTGCAGTGAATCGTTTATGTCGTTGGGCTATTTTGCTAAGCAGCTAATCTTACAATATTCAGTATCGACCGGCAAAAGATAATTCAATTGCAGATTCCCTGAGTCGCTTACGATTGCCGCAAACCAACAAGTCTTCAGAGGAAACAGAAATTGCCAGTGAAATTCATTCATTTAGTGTCAGAAAACCGAAGATTTGCCAGTTAGTTTTTCGGAATTGAGACGCTCGACTGCTTCAGACTCTTCTGTCACAGGTAATGAATTTCATGACTATTGATTGGTCTAATAAATCACGGTTGGCACCAGAATTGATACCATTCTACGACATCCGAGATGAACTATCGTTGAGTCATGGCATCGTTGTTTGGCATGGACGAGTTATTATTCCAAAAGTTTGTCAAAGTCGAGTTTTAAAAACGTTACATGCAGGCCACCTAGGAATTGGAGCAACGAAGGCATTAGCACGGTACTATGTTTGGTGGCCAAAACTGCGTCTACAAAAGTGATTGATTGGTTGGATGATTGGTTTTTCCGTTTTGGTTTACCGAAGCGGATTATAAGTGACAACGGTCCACAGTTTACGTCAGAAGATTGTGCAAAATTTTGTAAAGTTCATGGCATTAGTCATATTCGTACTACTCCATATCGTCCGAAGACAAATGGTTTGGTGGGACGTTTCATTCAGACTTTAAAACATCGGTTGTCAGGATCAGGAGAAGGATCTTTAAATCAAAGACTGACTGCGTGTAGTTTTAATGGCCTACAGAATAACCCCCGCAAAAGACAACTGGAGAAACATCTGCAGAATTATTTTTAAATCGTCTGTTATAAACTGTATTAGATAATTTAAAACCAGATTTACGTCGACACATGGAATTACAACTCTCAAATAAAAAAATAAATCATGATGTAAAAGCGAAAATTCGTAGTTTCGATCGTCAGTTTGGGTACGAAATGATCGGGGACCAGGTTGTGTAGAAGGAACTATAGAACGTCAAACTGCTCCTCTTTCGTTCGAAGTGAATGTGGATGGATTCATAAAACGAAAACACAGTGATCAACTTGGAGAATTGAATTATTACCGGAATCCTCAGGAAGAGACAGAATCAAAGTCAAGAAATTAATTCTAGTGAGTCGCCTCTTCTAAAATCAAAAATGGAACCTACTTTAGCAGAGTTTCAGAAATCAGATTCAATTGTATTTTTACGTAGATTAGAACAACTACGACTAAAAGAAGAAGAAAAAAAAAAATGAAGCCAACTTAATGCAACAAGTGGCTTGGGGGAGATATGTGGGATAGTTGGCGTAGTTACTTTATTACATAGTTACACGATATAGTTGTTTATGATGTTGTCATTTTATGAATAAAGTTGTGATTTAAAAAGTAAAGAAATTTTGGAAATAACAGCTTTTTAAAGAGTTAATACGCTACAGTAGTCACGTTCTTTTTGCCATTAAGGCGCTCACCTAATTCCAAAGAAAACTTTACACTTAGCTACTATTAGAACAAAAGACCTCAAATGCTCGTTACTTTCTGGAATTCTTGCTTTGTTTTCCTTAACTCTTTTTTCTCATTTTTTACCATTATAATCATTACAAAAACACTAATACAGTAAAGTTATAACTGCCTCGACTTGCATATAACGAACGTTCGCTTGAGGTCCAGTCAAATTGTTATATATCCATCATTAAATTTTGTTTACTTACAACGGTTATAGCGAGCCCAATAGTAACGTAACCAAAAAGAAGAAGTACAGGATAATCTTCCACTATCGGTTTGAAGTGAAAATAGTTTGGTTCGCCAGTTGATCAGTGGAATAGATTTAGATAATTATCTTGATGGTAACTTGCTGATTTCAGAATTACCTAATGAAGAACCGATTGTTAATAAATGTACAATTGAAGCACATACAAGAAAATGACGAAAAAGAGGAAGGACTCTCTTTAGAAATATTTTGATGCAGATACCTAATCATGCTCTCCTTTGTGGACTAATCCATAGGTATATAGTTTACTTAGGAAATAACAATCTGTTTCTATTAAAAAAAGAATTCACAAATATAAGAATCCATGCACAGTAACCTCTAGATTATCCGACGTACGGGGAACCGGACTTGTTTTGGGATAATAGAAATTTTGGATAAAACGGTGGTCGCATAAATTAGTGAAAGTGTTTTAAATTTGCAATTTCCACTTTTTTATTTAATTATTTTTCTCCGTTTTTTTAATCTTTTATAGCACAAATTAACGAGCGTGTTTTGTTTCCACTAACCCGCAATAAGGTCGCTCGCGTTCCCGACGCGCACGTTATTTTTATTATTTATTTCCTCCGTGGCAATTTGAATTTTCAATTTCTTTTCGACAGCTTTATATATCGAAAGCTATTGTTTTCGCGGTGCTGAAATGGGATTGCGTGTTCCGTATGTGATTCGATAAACAGCGTACAAGGTACGCGCTTTTCCTTCCACCTGTTCAAATATTTTTAGTTTTTTTTTTAGGGGAGCGCCGGTTCATATTTCACGTTTTATGCGCGATTGACGTTTTCCGATCTGCATGGGGAAGATTATCTGGACGAACATGCTGGGGAAAAGTTAAGCGTTGAGGGGTTTAGATTTTTGTTTCTATTCTGAAACGTTCCGTTAAAAAGTATACGTTGAAATAATGGGGGTGCTAACGAAGACGATAATACCAAGTAAGAATATGTAACGTTGTTGTAGACATGATGACAAAATTATTAGCCAAATGTCGCTTGAGAATTCTGTCTTATCACTTTTGTTCACATTTCCTGCAACAACCTGTACACGTCAGATTATTCATGCGATATTTTACGTGTAATGCGATGCCTTTCGCGTGACTAATTAGCGCACATTAGTTCAGCCTTATCTAATTGATTTGTGCGCCCGTAGGATAATAATTTCTGAGCAAGATTCGAGAATACGTGCAACAATGTTCTCGTTCCTTACACCCTTACACGGATTGTTCTACTGCAGGATAATGCGCGAGTGTGTCCCAGCGATAACGTCTAGGAATGTCAAAGTGATATTATCGAAGCGAGCTTCACCCCGAAAGTAAGAATAATTTATTATGTAGAGAAGCATCTAACATAATTGCTGAGAAAGTAATAAAATTAAGTCGTCGAATCCATATAACACGCATTCAAGTTCTAGCGAGGAACTATTCTATTATACTTCAAAACATACTTATATTTCCCTACCTACGTGGAGTCTCTGTCATGTTTACGGCCGAAAATAAATCCGCATTATGTTGTTAACGACATCTGGTTCCTGTTGTGGCGCCGTATTAATTTAATGCCCTATTTTGGAGAATTACTGTGGCACGAGGTCGTAATTTATGCCGTATATTAACTCGTTCTTTTTATTAAATTAACCGCATTAGCCCGAAAGTGCGCCCGCATTGTTTCGAATTAAATCCTTTCCATTCGGTTCCATTAGGAGTGGCCAACTCTGCGTTCATGAAAAGAAAATTACTTTGGGAAGGACGTCCTTTAAAAATGAGGAAAATAAGCGCTTATCTTCCAGTCGGCCACATCATTGCTGCATACTTTGACAGTTTTAATCTTTTCTCAAACAAGTAGAAATCGAATTGAGGAATTTGACATGAACGAAATTCTCAAACGGTAATAAAACAATAACTCAAAAGTCATGTATTATCGATTAACAATTAAGACAATTTTAATAAAGGCATGTGTTATTTAGTCAAATTATTAAAGAGCATAATTTAGACACACGTAAAATTTTAAATGTAATTACTGATTACTTCAGAACGGTATACGAGACAATACAAAACAAATTCAAAATAATTTTATAACGGGAAGAAAATAGCATTTTGTAAATTAAATAAAGCAGTTGTTAGTTTCTAATAACAAATTGGCAATTAAATTAATATTTTCTCACCCAAATCATGGTACTAGATACAGAGAGTCGAACAAGAAATTATTAAACAAAAAAGATTTACTGCATTTAAAATTTTCGAAGGGATATATTAAAATTTGTTAAAATTAATTACCTTTTTTATTAAACTATTGTTTGTTGGTTCATGAAATGGAATGTGCACATTTTGCCTGGACTTCAACAAACATCAATTTTTTATTAAAAAAGTTTTCCCCTGAAAATAAAATCAAATTTTCATTTACAACACGCGCAGGAGAGCACAATTATTTGGAATTAACTGCAAGCAAATGCATAAAATTGCACAGTATTTAACTACAACTAGTTTTCCGTACATAAAATATGATACGTACTTTGGAACACAAATGGTATTCGCAAACACGTGTCGTAAGTAACTTCTTCTTCTAACATACTGAAAACTTCATAAAACATTTTCATAGAGAAAACAAGGACCGTAACTTTACTCTTAGTTAACATACATTTTCCTAAAAACAACAATAAACGCCGTTACTCAATACTCGAGAGTTCGTTAAAGCTTTTAACTCTATAAACCGTATGAGACATAAAAGCTTTAAAAGCTGCGCAATTCTTTGGAGCGCGACTCTAATATTGCTCCTTGCTCCTGCCCATAAACATCCACAATTACAGTAAGTGCCTGAAAACTTCATCGAACTTTTCATTTTTTGAAATCCGCTCGATTTTCTCTTAATAAAAAACACAGAGCACTCGAATTTACATTTAAGAGGTGCGACACTAAATCTAAATTAATTTATCAAATCGTCGAGACTGATTTATTGATCGCAATTTACGTTCAACAGTTTTTGTGTGCCTTTAAAACTATCGGAAGTGAAGTTTGTTTCGCGTATCGTTCGCCTGAAATTTTAATTAGAAAATCTTGAAATTGAAATTGGAAGGCGGAAACTTATTGCGACAGGAATTTAATAAATTTTGTTGCAATTCTCGTTTATATAAGTACAGCATATCTAGTTACATTGATTAATATACTTTTAATGAAAACATCGTACTTTTTGGCCAATTAATTTGAATATTTTAATAGCTCTAAGGATTGCGTTACACTAAATTAAAGTAAACCCGACAGTGACAAACTTGTTTTGAGATTTAGATGATGAAGAATTGCATCTCTAAGCAATAGTGTGTTTGTCTTGTCTTGTGATTAGTTAAATGCCAGTCAGTGGCTCTGAACTAATGATAACGAATGCACTTGCAATTCTTATTTCAATTAGAATGGTAATTGAAATAAATCTACGCAAGATTTATCAATAAATGTAATTTACATTAAAAATCAGTTAGGTATATAAAGTTCATTTTTTTATTATATGCCGATGGCATAAATCTGAGTTAAAAAAATGTATGACGAAGTGATATGACATGACAAAAACCGCAAGGTTATTTCACAAAAGTTAGAAGAAGATAGTTATGTAAAAGTTGACGTTAAGTAAGTGAACACTACTAAAATGAAACACACACTTATTATAAATCTCCACGAAGATTTCTAAAACGTGTCGAGCATGCATGCATACAAGAATTCTGGCCGAAACAAAAAGCGCTTCCCAAAGTTATTCGCTTTGCGGATCAGAAACAGCTTTACAACTTCTCTTCTTTCTTTCGCAGCGAATCGATCAAAGTAATTGAAACAGCATGTCTTAATGCCCGCCATGAATAGAAGAAAGCCGAACGTGAATAGCAGCGTAAACATATCGGAAATTACCTAACAGATTCTGTGATGGATGCGCCTCGCCCTTCAGGATATTGTATCCGAATGTCATCCACACTTATTTCAATTATTCAATCAAAAATCGATATTTGCTTTTTATAAAAAAGATAAAGGTATTAGTCAAACAATTCTTCAAAACTTAAGATTATTTACTTTATTCATTGAAGATTGAATATGAGCCAGAACATCTTTATTTGTTGTTTAAAAAGAGGCTATTTCTGCTAGTTTTGCTACCACACTTCTCGTTCAGAGAAATTCGTTTATATTTTCAGAAATAAGTTCCCATGAAAGTACGGAAGTAAACAAGTAGAATTGGTGTGGTTGAACACCTCCAAATATTTTTCTGAATTTTTAGCGCAAATTGTTTCCTAATTGTCTAATACAAAGTTATAAAAGTAAAGTTCAAGCATCTGGTCAATCCTCCCTGCTAAATATGAATTTCAGATTATTCTAATGTATGAATTTATTTAAGTTGCGACATCCTGCGACCGATTTTTGAAATCGGCAATTTCGTAAATCATTAAGCTCAGTACGCAAGTTAAATTCGGTACAACGTCGCCTACGCCACCTATCTAAAAAAACTAAGTGCTAACTAAAAGCTTTATGAAAGGTTCTGCCACCATGAGTCAGGACTGAACTTTAAAATAAAATTGCGTTCGGAGAATTTCATCTGCATATTGTATCACCACACACTCGTCGAGTTGACTCATCAAAAAGAAGATACGCATTATGTAAAGCGAACGATCGAGGGATCGGAATTTCCGGTCTGAGACGATATAAAAAGGAATCAAGTTTCATGATAGATATTCCATAGCCAGTAGTTGTGTGATCGTATACATCGCTCCCAGAGTCTGAAAGCGAAATTAATATTAACCGAATGTTTTAGTGTGTGGACAAACTAGTGTGGACAATCTAGTACCATAGTCTGGATGAGAAACCATTAATTTAATTGTCAATTTGTTATATTATTAGAAATTAACAATTGCTTTATTTGATTTACGAAATGCAGTTTCTCTCGTTATAAAATCATTTTATATTGTCTCGTATTATATCATTTTGACTTTGTATGATATCGTTCTGAAGTAATCTTTAATTATATTTAAATTTTACATTTATCTAAATTGTGTTATCTAATAATTTGACTAAATGGTTATATGTATTTTTTTAAATTGTCTAAATCGATTTTTAATTGTTTTTACTTATTCTCAATAAATGTGTTTATATAGATTTTCACTTTACTTTTAATTAAATTTCATTATAAAAGACGGAACGTAATTTCGTCAATCCTAACAAATATATGTAGTGGCATACAAGGGCTAAAATCTTATTCCACATAAAGGGGAGCCAGAAAGCAGTCTCTGACTAAAAGCTCAAATCAGATACGTACAAACAAAGAAATTGCTACTTGGGTCCTTTGCGGTTTGATTAAAGTTTTGGTAAAAGTGTAAGGAGAAGAAGTGGAAATTGTTGATTATGTCTCTGAAAATTAATTCTTTAAAGCTTGAATCCAGGTATAGAATTTGGGCGTAATAATAGAACTTCTCTCTCATTCTAGTCGTGGCATCTAGAGGAGCATAGTATCTCGACAAGGTCTTACAAATTTGACAAATTTGAAAGTAAAGGATAATTCATCACCTTTCTTTTATCATTTTTAACCACCCGTCCCTCTCAGACCTAACATTACTATTGTGTCGCAATTGCGAAGTAACTAGGACAAGTCGGTTGGTTGCTGTGGAGTTCTCGAGCTATGCCTCTGCTGACGAGGCCCCAAAAGGGGCCGAAACAGCGCTGTACAGACGACGCTTGAGGAATCCATTACAACCAAAACCGACGCGACAAAAAATGTATGAGTTTATATTTATTTATTTAATTAATTACTTAATGTCAGGAATCTACGCTTTCAGTTTCCAAAAGACCAAATCAAGCTTATGATAGTCAGGAGATGGCATCCGTCTGTCATGACTATGAAATTGCTAGCATCCCGAGGAAGAATGCCGGCCAAAAATATACCAACAATTAATTACTCCTGGAGTTACTCCATTTGCTAAGAGAATGTACGATTCAGAAGAATATATTTTCGACAACTACTTTTAGAAAAGATTTGAAAGTGGATGAACAAAGAAGGCGTTGTAATTCTAAAAGAAAAATGAAAGACTGTTGATGTCTAAGAACTAATAGTTTTTTATGGGGATTTTGATACCTACTGGCGTTTATAAATCCCGAAATGAACCGGCGCGGCGGTGCAATTGTGAAGCAAAAACGGTGCAATTTTCAAGCACAAGCGGATTCTAAAGTTTATACATTTGTAAAAAAATCGGCATCTCGTAAATCATTAAGCTCATTACGTAAGGTACCTAAAGTCGATAAAGCATCGCCTATGCGACCACGGGAAAATACGCCCACCTAAGAGTCATGTAAACAAGCGACTTTGCAATAAAATAGAATATCAGCTGCATATTGCATCATCAAACAGTCGCCGAGGTTTAAGAAACCTGCATTATGCAAGCACAATCAAACATAACTAAGAGCGGATGATTTAGGAAAATCACAATGACTCATAGGGCAAGTGTCCTACATGCAACGTTTTTCATAATCGGAACATCCGGATAAACCATACAAAAGGCGACTGGGTTTCATAATGAGATATCACATAACCAAAAGTCGTGTGATCGTGCACTTCACCCAGAATCCCAAGGGGTAATCAACATTCACCGAATGTCATAGTGTGTGGCCAAACTCCGAAAATTCGCCCGTTTCTCTATATCCAGTAGCATGGCTTGGGTGAGAAAACATTAATCCATTTGCCAGTTAGTTATGATATTGTAAAATAACAACTGCTTTATTTAATTTACAAAATGCTGTTTCTTCTCGTTATAACGTTACTGTTTAATGCTAAATTCCTTAATTGGATTTGTAATTGTTTTTACCTATTTTGAATATATACATTTGTATATTTTTTTACTTTTCATTGAAAAGAAAGAACGTCCAAAAAGAGAAGATGAAGTGCATTCTCGTCAATCGCGAAAAATATACATATTGTAGTGTAGCTTTCTTCGCAGATGTGGTAAGTATCGAAATTGTTTATTTTCTCTTTATTCTAATCGTTAAACCACATTCACTACACAATTACGTAATCTGGTAGTCTTTTATGAATTTTAATTTTAAAATGTCAAAGTGACAGTACAGGGTGAGAACTCTCAATGTCAATTGAAATCCAGTTACATATTATAATTTAGAAGAAAATTCTTTTGAAGATAAATTGGTGAGTAATTTAATTGTTTAATTTTGTAATGTATGTATAAAAATTCTAAAGAAACACAGGTAATTTCGTGTTTGCCAAGTGTTGCTACCTATTACGCCCAATTGCCAAACAAACAATAAAATTCCTATGATGCTTTAGAATTTTGTAACGTTTAGATGTAGTGTGATTTGAATTAGAATTTTTATTATTATAGGTAGAGTCGCATTTGCCAAGGGTTGCTACCTGTTACGTCCAATTGCGAAACAAACAATAACTCTTCTATAATAATGAGGATTCTTTGTATAAGTGTGTGTTGATAGTTCAAATGATTGATGAATGACAGTATGTGTTTTTAAAACCAAAATAATTTTCTTAAACCAAAAGAACTTACTTCGGCGTTATGCTGTAAGACATCTCTGGATGGACTTCTATTAGCGTTGTTAATGAATTAAAGAAAGTTGACATTTTACAAAGTATATTGTGGATTAAAGTTTTACAAGAGCAAAATTATTTTTTATGTTAATTTTATGGTTGCTATTCAAAGATTGACGTTTTGTGTTTATTTCCTCCCCATTACACCTCGGTTTGTTTATTGTCCTTGGTGATCAACCTGGACATATCGGTTTGGTTTGCAGTGGATTTCTTGAGCTACGGTTCTGCTGACGAAGGCCCAACTAGGCCTGAAACAGCTGTACAGAGCCTGCTGGAGGAATCTGCTGTAATCAAAACCGATTTGCACACATTTTTTTTATAAATACTTCAATCAACTTGACATTTCTTTCATACAAAACGTCAATCTGACAGATAACTTAAATATTTCAAACTTAAGATTAAACTAAGTAAGCATATTTCATTTTATTAACATTTTAACTATATTTTAACAATTAACAATAATTATAATTAAATTTTAAATATTATCCTATTTTTTTTAATGTTTATTACATAAATTTTGATAGTTTACTATTTTGTCTGGAATTTTGGTACTTTTTATTCTATATCTCCATACACTAATCTTTTATTTCTTTTAGACGTCCTTTTCTTTTCCTTTTGGACTGGCCAATGTCTCGCCGTGAGTGGATGTTGCAGACAGCTCCCGTGCATACGCTCCATCCAGTTGGAAAAATCCATCCAATCCACCAGATTTAGGAATGGTAAATTATTTTCCGGAATTCTAACTTGGAACTTGTCGCTGTACAATACAGAGACTGTTTAATTTGATGTGTAGACATAATTTGATGAAGATCGTTGTACTTTGGATAAAGTTATATGAAGAATTTGTGGTATTTTGTATACTTGAGGAATATTATGTGAAGAGTATTATATTTTTGGAAAGTTTTTATATGATGTGAAGATTCCTTGAAACAGCTTACGATGAATAAATTTCTTCTGATAGGTAAATATCACTGCAATATGTAGTGGCGGTCAAGCGGTAAAATCTCATTCCATATAAAGGGGACATTTAGAGCAATATCTGGTCAAATAAAGCTCAAACCAGACACGTACAAACAAAGAAATTGCTACTTGAGTACTCTTTGGTTTAATTAAAATTTTGGTAAAAGATGAGGAGAAGAAGTGGAAATTGATGATTATTTCTGTGTAAGTTTGAATTAAGACATATAATTTGGGCGTAGAACTTCTCTCTCACTCTCGTCGTGATATCTAGAGGAGGATAATGTCTCGACGAGACCTTGTAAAAAAGTAAAGGATAATAATTCATCCCCTTTCCTTTATCATTTTTAACCACCACACTTGTTACGATTTGATGACACAGCGCCTAGAAAAGTGGAGAAAACGTAAAACAAAATGGAACTTATCTGGGAATGTTTTGAAATGTGGAACTTATATTTGAGACAGCGAACAGCTGGTAACTTTTTGAGGTCGCTGCCTATTTCGATAAAACGAGGTAGATAATTATTGTTTAAATTTTGCGTAATTTGCGATAGTGAAACTTCTTATGCTCGGAGAATGAATGTATACACTGGAAAGGCAGTCGGAAGAAAAGAACTATCAAACGGAAAGAAAAGTAATGAACTGACACTACTTGTTGGCACAATTCATCGTAATAAAGCGGAGTTGCCAATAGAACTCACCATAACTGCTGGTCATAAAATCAACTTAATCGTTTAGGTTGCAACTGTTGTCATATTGTCCTAAAAAAGCATAGTTGGTGACGCTATAGAGTACAGTGCATCATGAAAAGGAAAATGAAACAAATCAGAAGCAGAAATCGGAAATAAACTTTCATATGATGCAACTAAAGCTGAAGCAGATACGATGGGCCAAATGCCAAGATATTACACTATCAAAAGGGTAACAAGATGGCTGTTGGTAGTCTTTTTATAACATGATTGATATCAGCGTTCTAAATTCGCTCATTCTGTCAAAATCATGTATTATCAAGCTGAGTAAAACACTTGCTGGAGTAAAGGAAGATGCCAACCCAGTCGAAGAAGTTCAAGCGTTCAGTTCACTATCCTTAGGCAGTAAAAAGAAAATTATATGTAAAAATGCAGCAATAACGTAGGCAAAGAACATTCTGTCCTATTACGTAATTAATGCTGTAATTAGTAAAGTTTTATTATAATTTTTTTATGTAGACAATTATTTTATTAAAAGTATTCTATAAATAGTCCTTCTTTAAATAATTGACAGTTAAAAGACAGTATAATGGTAAGACCATTACGGGTCTCTCAAACCCGCGTTGGTATTTCATAGTTTACAAAAATATTGGTACGTTGAGGGTTTATTCAGAGAAACTCCCAGCTACGCTAAAAATAAGAGGTCTAAGTTTTTTTTGGCTGCAATGATTTTTTCTTTTATTTTAAGTCTACCTTGCGAAACTTTATGGACATGCCTTCATAACAACAGATTGGTCATCTTTATATTTTATGTGAAAGATTTTATTTCAGGTGAAAAATTGTATCTGGTATAGCGACGCATAACTTCTTGAGCATCATCGTCGTTATCATCATGGCCTTCGCATTGAAATCGAGTCGTTTTATTTTTGTCTTACTCTACTAACGTTTCGTCCTGGCTCACACAAAACATTTCAGCTGCTGTGACTGACGACCCACAAGTTTGTTGGGCATTATATGCGAGAGTAATGAGGTGCGACGTTTCCGCTGTTTTGTGCGTTTATGGCAACTTCTAATTAAAATTTCCACGTTCAAAATGGAGCCATTTCCAATTTGTGCTCGGCTAGTGCTGAACTGCTGATCCTAATTATTCAGTAGCTTGGTCCTGTAGCTTTCTACTTGTTTAGTTTCACCTACATATACGCAGACAAATGCGTAGGAAATAAGAAAATAGTAAACAATTCGAATCTGCAAACAATTAGCAACATTCTATGTATAAACTGGCAACGAGGCAACAAGTAATTGATAAATAACAGAACTATAAACCAAGGAGTTTATAATGGAAATTTTCTGGGATAGCTGACAATAAGGAAGGGGCATTAACTCTTTCTGGGCAAACATGTCCTGAGCTTTTTAATTTACCTCCCCAACTGCAATCCAAAGATAAATAATTTCAGTTGACGCAAACTGTTGCCCTTTTTTTGCAAAATCGAGGCCGACAGTTTCAATTGGCGCAAGAAACCTAGTAATGTGTGATCGAGGGATTTTACACCGTGCGTAATCTGACGTAGTGCGTTCTGACAAGGGTTTAAATCCCGTTGAGCATTGCTTCGGGAACGGCATTGACGTGTACCTTTAGCGTAATACAATGTTTATGTAACGCGGTTATCTAACTCGGAGCGCCTGTGGGACGCTCCGCGCTCCAGAAATGTTTAGTCTGTTTTAAAAATTCAGTTTATGAAGTCTGGTTCTGATTTAGCCATACAACTGAAATGGAATTTCTAAAATCTATAATACATTTTGTATTTGTAGAGTAGTTCAAACCATGTTACATGTAATACTATTTAGAGTAATTTATTAAATTTTTTAATCGTTATTTGTTCTATATTAGAATAGTTTCCTAAATTATGTTATTTTACCTGAAAAATACAAAATGACTGCCAGCTTTAGAAGCCCTTTGGAATTATGTAGCATTATCTCGATGATGGTTCAGATTAATTTACGGAAAAGCCTCGCTCCGTGACGTCTAATTCGCGACGCATTCATAAAAACAGCGGCGCAATAAGTGGAAACGTCATGTTTGGAAATAAGTTGATAAGATATCTGCCGAAAGAGGGTAAAGCCTAGAAATAGACACTTGTCCTATACGTAGTACGAAGTCACATTTGACCCCGTCCAATCTGTCCAACTGTCACGAACACGCACACCCATCCCACATTTAGTTATATTGCGCGCGGCCGAGTTAAAACTAGCAAACAGTAATTTCTACTTACGTGTCGGGAATTTTTACAACTTCATGCAATTTTTGCAAGCTCAAATTTGTTTTCTGAATGAACATTTTTCATGCACGCGAACTTCTGTTAAAGCAAAGAAAGAGAATCGTGAAAGCGGTAATTATTATTATTCCGTGAGTACACGGATTTTGAATTAATTTTCTAGATCTTTGGGCCCGGTGTTTCGAGAGAACTCGACGTACGATTATGTTAGGTATATTAATGTATCCGCGTACAGCAGCAAAATTCAATTTATATTCAGCGCGTATGTAATCATAAAAACAATAATTCACTACGGATGAAATAAAATCGGTGCGGATGGATTGCCATTTTGCAGTACTTCATTTGAATATAGTGCTTCTCTGACAATGGTGAATAATTCTAATAACGTTTCCAACTTAGTTTTACGATATTTCTGATATCCATAGTAAAATCCAGGAGATGTTAGGTACCTGTTTTGTTTCAGGAAAATTAGAAAACGTTTTATTAAAAAAAATGGAATATATGCCCAAAATACATTCTGGTATTGTTTGTGATTCAATATTTCATTCTTCGATATAAAGAGCCTTCCCATTTTCTTCTCGGTTCACAAGTCTAAATATATTTGAACTTACATACTTCACTTTCTTTAACTATAGATCGTTCCACGTTCACGGTGTAGTGAAGTCTCTTATGCGCTATACCAAGTGTTTTTTAAATAAGTGCAGAAATTTGAGGTCATAAACGGTCATGATGTGTGGAATGTGATGCTAAAGCAATTCGAATTTACAGCTGAGAAAAACGCTCTTGAAAATCGGACAAGAATTAATAGTGCGCCTACGAATTGAGATAGGAAGTATAATAACTCGTGTCTAAATAAAAACCTGGTCAAGTAGGCTACATTTAGTAATTCTGCTATGTAAATGCAATGGATAAATTCTCGATCACAACCCACTTGACCAGGTTTTTATTTAGACGCTCATTATTTATTGCGACAGTCGTATTTGTAAAAAACATCTGTTGCAATAAAAAAACCGCACTGCAGTAAAGTTTTTACAGCTGTGCGAATTGGCATGGGCTGTGACATTTCCTAAGTCAGCATAAAACCATCTATTTTGATGTCGCAATAACTTCTATCACAGATATTTTGAAACAGAGCAAAAAATTTGTCTGATTTTCTATGCTTGTGACCTCGTATTATTTGCTAACGACTCTATAGTATTCGGAGACTGGTTGAGATATTCAGTTGAGCTAAACAACGCATGCAGTTATTATTTTTCATAATTAGTGGTTTATGCACGTTGGGTCTCCGACATAGAGTATCGTCGCTGTTAGAACCTGGTCGACGAACATTTTCCAGGAAACTGGAATGACCGAAACGAACGGCCTGCCCGGTCTCCTAACTAAATCCCTATGCTTTTTTTTTGTGGGGCCACATGAAGCAATTAGAGTCTGGCGTTCCCATAAACACATTTAATGACTTAACAGTGAATATTCACTATCCCGCCGACAGTAATAGTGCTAATCGCGACATGCTAACGTGCTACCTACCTGTGTAGATAGGCAGAAGTTTTACATTGGAGCGAAACTTTACTCCAATGTTGCCAGCCAGCTGCAGTGGGACGGGGGGGGGGGGGGTCGCAAACCAAAAACAGGCGCCACTTAATTTTTTTTGTAAAAGGAAACGCGTGAAAAATTAAGAAAACATGTTACGTCCAAAACATGAAACAATTTTATTAATATACACACAAAACAAGTAAAATAAAATCAACGCAGGTCGAACAATTCACATAAACATAATACGATAATACCTAATTTTTCGGATCCGAAATTGCTACAAAACTATTTAAAATGACACGAAATGGTAATCGTCTATTCTAGCGGCAAAGAAACCGCGTTGTGCGCTTGACACGCAATATTCGGAGAATTCCCCGCTAATCGAAACTTAATTTCGCGAGCGTACGCGAACTACATGCACAAATGCGGCTACATTCAATCCACCGAGAACCGAAAAAATACATTAGTCAATAGAAAAATATGACCTGCTAAATAGCGTCATTACGTCCGTCTATGGGGCGTTTCCGTGGACGTCGGCTTCTCCCCGGATGGATGCGTCGCTTTGCAGTCGCAATTTGCCACGAGATACCGGAGCTTGGGCCAATCCAAGATCAGCAATAGGAGGTTGGCCTTAATTGAGATCAGCAGAAGGATGTTCAAAAACCGTAATCAAAAGAATGGTCAACGCTGTGACCTAAAGAATGGTCAACACTGTGACCTAAAGCCCAGTCGCAAAGCTAGGCTGACACAAACCGCAAGGTAAATGCAGCTTTCCTGTTCCCAAATGAACTAAAGAAGTCCGGCATAAAGCCGTATCAATCACTTTCACCTCCTCGATGAAGCGAACACGACACTAAATTTTCCACGACAGGCACATGCAGCTCATGGGACAGACAGAATCTTACTGAAACAATGACGCTCCCCCCGACCGGTGGAAAAGAAAAAAACAACTAAAGAGAGAGAGATATTCGAATATGCCAATGACAGATTTTAAGTCGTCAGCATAAACCAATCAAGATAAAAGGTAGAGGTTACTGGCATCTGCGACAATTTCCGGTCTCAACCACATTCTTTAAGCGTGAACACGTTCGTCCGCTAATATACGCGTCGCAAAATAGGACCATGTAAATTGGACAATTAAAAATTACGCAGACACAAACTTGACACAAAGCAAGGATGGGGTTAATTATTATAATATGTAATTATTCGGCTGGTCTGAAATTTTTAGCGAAAATATTTTAAAAAGAGAATTTTGAGTGAAATGCGTAGGCATGGAATGGCACATTCCTACGCCTAGTAGAGAAACAGAACAAAACGGGTTAAAATTAGCTCGAATCGTTGAAATATTTTAATATTTTAAAAAGAGAATTTTGAGTGAAATGCGTAGGCATGGAATGGCACATTCCTACGCCTAGTGGAGAAACAGAACAAAACGGGTTAAAATTAGCTCGAATCGTTGAAATATGCATTATACAGGGTGTGCTCGCGCACGATCGAAAATAAATTGTAACAATCGCAAACATAAGAATCGCTTCTTCGCCGTGCTCGCCTGTGTCTCGCTAATGTTGAACGTCACTTCGTTCACACTTATTATGACATTTTTAAAACATTGTCGTGAACGTTTATTTGAGCGTATGGTATAGTGATCATCCCCATGGATAATACTCTATGAGTGTGTCTTTTGTATCCTATACGCGCGTTCGATTTTGATTCTTTTTTAATTTCTGAGTAAGCTCAGAACTTTCAATTGTTTAAAACTTTTTGAAGAACAAAATTTGTCATAACAGACACAGAAAGGTCATACCTATCATCCAAATTTTATTATTAGAAAATTGCCAGGAACGCTGATAAATCATTTGCCTGCAATATAAATAAATTTGCTAGTATAGTGCCTCAAAATGTAGTAGATTCTTTTTAATTCTATTGTCTGTTTTTCGTTGGATCGAAAGGGTTGATACAGGGTACACCGCGTTTGCGTAAAGTCTGGGAATTCTGGAGTCACGGGGGATCAAGACTTTTTGTGTTTTTGGTGGGATAGAAGAAGATTTCATTAAAACCATTACGGTACGTTCTACGAGTTGGATTAACATTTTTGGACGTTTCTGTATGGCTCTTTACTCAGTGTCATCATCGTGTTTTAAGTTTCGACAGTATTGGTAAAGCAGCCAACTTCATTCATATCTGCCAACACTTATATCAGTTGTCTCTATTCGATTAAGACCAAGTTGAAGCTTAAACCCATAACAACGATTATTTCAACAATTGCTGTTTAGGGTTTAAGTTTTCGCTTAAAGTTAAACTGGAATCGTACAACTGGACCTAAGTTGGGTTTTGAAAAAGTAAACCTCCCAAGTGGTGAAGTGTGACCACCTATTGAATATTGTATGTTTGTCCTAGCATATACAAATACATATTGAGAGTTAGGTATATTTTTGGAACGAAAACTTGGATACCAAAAGAGGATAAAATTTTCACTCGGAGGGACCACTTCATACTCCGGTCAAAAATTTTTGAAAAGAAAGAATACTTGAACGCTAATAAGCAAACATCATAGGAAAATACCATAACCCAATTCGTAGACGCGCGAAAATGAAGCCGCATGGAGGAAGGGAATTGGGAGTTCTTTACGGAATTTACAAACAACTAAACGTACGAATGTCCAAATATGGCTACCGTGGCTTGTTTATATGCCTCCCCCATTAATTCGTATAACCTCTTTCGCCGTTCGATTTTGAAATCCGTTATCGTAACAATTTGATACCGGAAGCGGGAATTTTAAAATTAGAAGAAAGTTAAATTAAAAGTCAAGGAAAATTGACCGAGAGCACAACAGCTAATACAAACTCTATTCGCTTAAGTCAAGGGGCGTTCTCTTATGGAGAATGTGTAACTTGCATGTATTCTCACTTTTGCTAGGTAAGGGGTTGTTCACAGATGCCATAACTCTAATTTGAAGATGAAACACTGCATTTTTTACCACCCTTTAAACAAGTATGTTCAGCTTGCTTCACAGGTGAGTTCCTTTAGATGGACGACTCGTCAGCAAGTGATACCGAGTTCGAATCTCCGCAAAAATCATTTTCAATGGAAGTAAAATTGATTCCTACGCCTTGCACGTAACAAAACGCCTAGCAAAAGTGACGATAGATAACTAGTGATACGTGAAAGTTAATTCTCGGTAAGAGAGTGGCTCAGAACGCCCATCTACTAAGTAAGGTATCCAAGAGTAAAGGAAGTGAAGGAAGAATAAGTGGACATTTCAGAAAACAAGATTTTAGAGACTATTGATGACATAGAGGACATTTAAATTGAAGAAGAAAGTGGAAATCTCGTTTTTAAGTAAGGCACTCACTAAGACCATCAAAACTTGCTTTCATGTGCAGCTGATGCAATATAGTTGCGCTTGTATTTACTCTACGTAATCTATCCATAAGTACGTCACATTCTGTTCCTAGAAAAGTTCAAAATTTGTCGAGCTGAATGAAAACCTAAATATACCTACTTACGTTTTGATGGCAATGGTATGAAACAGTTCAATACAAGTGGGTTAAAAACGCGATCAGGGATGCACAGTAAGGTCACTATGAGCAATTGAATTAGACTTTGAAAGTCCAACGTTTGAGGTTGTTCAAGTACACAATCAAATAAATTTTTGGAAAATTGTCATTAGAAGCACAATGGTCCATCATTTATTATTGGAACTGTGGCCATTAAGGTCACTTTTTGTATTTCATCCAAATGGCCAACTTGTTAAGTGATTATGAACAATTTTGTATTTTAAATCGTGTCTATGGTGAAATCTGTTGCTTTCTCAAGAAGACTTCGGTTGTCAACTTTGCCTGGAAATGGAGGGGAATTTCAAGCAAGTGGAGATTGAATCAGAAAAGCGATTATTTAACTGAGGTTGAATTATCATTAGCAAATACAATTTTTTTACAATTCAGTAAACTTCTATGATCAATGTCAACTGCTTTCATTAGTTTGTCTTACAAGGTCCCATCTTGAAAATTCATAAAAATGAATTGAAATATATAAGAATAATCAAACAACATCAACGAAATGTCAATATCATGCTGCTGCTTCAAACCCGGAAATGTACAACAACATAGTATGTGTCGTGGAGGACTATATTTTCAGTGAATATTCCAAGTATTCCACCCTGAGGTATGCACAGAATGTTTTTTTGGTCTCCGCAGCTTTCTGAGGAATCACGTGTAACACGCCGACGGCGACGTGTCACCTTGTTTGTTGACTTTTACGGACAACTAAATAACCAATAAAACTGTCCAAACAAAAACAAATTAAATTTATTGCCAAATTAAATAACTGGACCGACCTGAACATACAGTTTACCTGCGGAATTCCAAGGGTCACCCAAAAGGTTTATTATTGCAATTGGACATGCCCTATTCCTATCTGTCTACGGTTACAGGCTTGCTGCTTGAGATTTATGGCCGGCACTAGGACTACCTATTGTTAACCTACTTATTGTGTTACGGTTGAACGACCCTTGCGGGGATTCCGCAATAAAATAGTATTTCTAATTCGGCTCGTAATCGCTGCAAATCTGGACTCACGTTGTGGTAACTCAGTTCTTCTTGGTGCGTTAGTGCATACTCGAGAGATCAAAGGAACTAATTACGTTTGAATAAAAATACGGAAGTTACATTTAATTAATTATTTATTGCAAAAAAAGGTAAAAACTCCTTGTACCAGCCACTGAGGGATCTGATATAATGAGCGAAACTTTGTTAAGAAGCTGGCTATGAATAGGTGGTGAAGATTGTTCGGCCTCGTAATTACGAAATTCGTAACGAGCAATTAATTGGCCCTGATTTCTGGGTTTTAGATTGTGCTGGCACACGTGGTTTCGGCGGCAGATATAACTTGCCTCAGACCAGTGATTCAAATTGGCGGCTTCCCTGTACAAATCGAAACCAACCGTTAGCGTGTTTCCAACTTGACACAGAATATCTCCAAAAGGGTGGAACTATTTCCCAGTACACTGTATTTGAATTTCCGATTAGATTTGAGGAAACAGTTAATTGACGCTAGTTGGTTAAATCACAGAACTGTCCTAATAATTTATAAAAACAAATGACCAATAAATTTTACTAATGTGAATGCTACTTGTTGAGGTTTAAACTCGATTCAAATGTAAATAAAATATTCTGACTAAAATTTATGCAAGTGCAGTACGACTGCTGAATTTTACAGATTCTTTAGCCCCTGATTAATGCAAATTTAATTGTTCTTGACCAATTTATACCATATATCCAAATAAATTTTTGATAAAGGTAGGTCATGGAAGTGTAAATGTATATCTAATCTACAACACCAAGCAGTTTTTGAAGTTAGTAAAATGTGGCCAATTAAACTTCAATTTTACTTAACTACTCAAGAACTAAACAATATTTTAATGTAAATAATGTAATAATTTATCTTCCATGGCCTACCTTTATGAAAAATTTATTTGGACCACCAAATGTGTGACGAAGAATACAAATAAATGCAAATTACCTCTCTGCGTATCCGAGATCCGCACACACGCACTTCGCGCACTCTGATTTAGACACACTCGCGACGCGAAGCGTACGTATTCGTAATTTTGTTTAATTGCCCTTTCTATTAACACTGTATTTAACCGTACCGAAATAAATGATTTAGCTAGAAAATGAGAAATGACTGTAAGCATTAAAGAAAACCGCTAAGTCAAAATTAAATTTGAATTCGACCGTTCGCTCGAGAGATCGAATCCTGTCTGTTTTTCCGCGCTCCTATCTTCCCAAGTAAAAATTAACCCAACCCCTTCGGACTTTGCTAGATAAATTTTGAACAACCTCGGCCAATGATAATCGCTGCTTCTAGCTCCAACTCACGCCTTGCACATTTCCTTGTACACATTCATAAATTACGCTTGTCCCACAGCCTCGCGGTGGTCTCTCAACATCTGTATCCACTTATCGCTACAAGTGACCAGGCTGAAATTTAAATACATCCTGTGCTTGTTGAAATAAAACAGACTAAAGCGAAACACTTTAACTTGCAACGTAATTTGATCCCCTTCTCCTATCACTGACATGATTCTACAATTTTAGCGCGACCAAAATCATACAAAATCTAAACGAACACAAAGCTAAAAGTTAGTCTACGACAGGTTTACGATGTCTGTGGGACTGTAGTGCAATTTGCGTGGTGCCCGACGTTATAGAATTCTAAAGACTCGCTGAGTGTTCCATCCTCTTGAAAGGGACAGTGCGGCGCCCTCCGGTTGCATTTGTACAGCGTACAGTCCTAACACGTGTTTATTATTTGAAATTAAACATGCAGGTCACCGATTTTGTTTGAAAACAAATTCCGCGACCGTTTCACACGTAATGTTCTTCTGTAATTTTGTTCTTCTGCCGACGTTTCGTTCTTCGTTAAAGAACAACTTCTTCAAGGCTTGCTGTTGACGTAGAGATTGATCTTTAGCAATTCAAAAACATGATAGGAACATCATAGAGTAGATCTGTCAATTTTATTTTATTTTTTAATTAGTTTACCTCCACAAGTTCATCAATTTCGGGACCTATTAACACAGTTATTTGTATTATATTTATTTTGTCTGAACCATTACTGTGGTTATTGAAGACCTTCGGAAAGCACTTTCATTAAAGCTATTGCAATTGAAGGGTTTACAGAAAAAACATAATATCAAATCACATTTGTTAATTTTGAAGGAGGGCATTTTTGAAATTCCACTATTCATTTCTTTTTAACGTGTCTTTGTTATAAACGTGACTTACATTTTTCCTTAATGCTTTAAGGAACATTATAACAAAGATACGTTAAAGAGAAGTGAACAGAGGAAAGGCGCTTGTTTACTACAATATTCCATATTGAGATTCACCAAAAGAAATCATATTTTCAGGTACGAATTGCAATAAAAAAGAATCTTCATTGTCTGAATATTTATACTTGAAATGAATAAATTTATATTATAAGTGTGTACTTGTAACTTTGACCTTTCAACTTACGGTCGCAAGACAAAATACAGCGGCGTTATCTCCCGAGGCTCTAATGAAAAGTAACACGGGAAATAATAAGAAAGGAAAGCGGATAATGCCATTCAGAATTATGAACTTTTTAACGAAATTAAACACGGCGACATCCTCACCCGAAAAAGAAATGAAATAACAACCGCATTTCCGTCGTCAGAAAAAAGAATTTCGCCTCTCGCCGATTCAAAGTCGGAGAGCTCCTTATCACCTCGTTTACATCATCTTCCCTTAATTTTATGCGAGTACTCTAGTTCCTTAAAGTTAGGACCCTCCTGTGAAATTTATTTTATTTCCGCGCGTTTGTCAGAATTTAGGCGTCCAATATTTGAATGGAATATATTTTTAAATTACGCGTCACTCTCTCGTGCGTGCTTATTTTCATTTCATTTTCGATATCAAAATGTAAATCCGTATCGGGGTATTTTTCGGGGAACGTTGCGGCACGACGGAAGATGGAGACAGCCTTTCGCTCGAGGGCGACATACTACATGCCCACATTCTGGCAATTCCGATCGCACAATGGCTATACAGAATTCCGCTCTTATGGGCACGCTTGCATATCGATTCACTCGCTAAACATTCCTACCTTTTCTCTAATTTTGCGCAGTATTTTCCGAAGGTAATCCTTTCGGCTTATTGATAAAGTTTTGATTGATAACGGTGATATTTCCCGAGTTTATGATAGTTCCGCGCCATATGTTTCACACTTCCGTGGCTTTTATAATCGAGAATCCATTCGAAAAACATTACGTACCTCAACGTACGAAGCAAATATTCTAATTTTACCTAACTTATTACAAATCTGCTATACAAATTTTCAACAAACAAGAAACTACTTTAATTATAACTTGCAACATTTTAAATTAAAATTGAACTGTATAGAAGCATTTCCTAAGCAAGTCAATAGTGTTGAAGATAACAAAATGTAAATATATGAAAAGAAATAAGTATTTCTTAAATTATAGTGTTTCTTTATATTTCATAATATGAAGAAAAAAAATATTATACTCCGTTGAGTCTTTGTGAATTACTCCCCAATATCAGAATATAAAGTGGATCATTAACTTAATTACAACGAACCATAATATTCATTAACGCCGGATGAAATTTAATACTTTAATTTATCGCGCGTCAGAATTGTTAATCGACTTTAAGAATAAATTCCGGAGCACCTTCTCCTCGAGCAACGCATCGTCGAACCTCAATCGATGAAAAATAACTCCCACACTCGGTCGTCCTGACCCGGAGACTCCGGGCTCTGACTAACCAACTAACTCCGGCTTTGTGCGTCCGGAATCACACGTAGTAGTAGCACCAAGGGTCAGGCCCCGCAAAGTAGGAGACGCACGTGTGGGGTGAATTATTGCAATCAGCTCTCGGTCACATATCGGGGTATTTTCGCGGCGGGAGTTTCTCCTCTTACTGTTGGAAATGCGAGGGTGATATTCATAGGCATTTTTGAAAGGTCTAAATGTTTTCGATGATGACTTAGGGGAAAATTCATTTTTTTTTACTTTACTCAAAATATAAATTTCAGGAAACTCGAAAACCTGTGTAATTTAGGTCATGCGGGATTTCGTTCGGGTTTCCCCAAGGATTGACACTTGACACCAGTTTTATTTACAATTTTAAATGATTTACCATAAAATGATATAATTACATAAAATAAATGTCCAAATAATAAAGTGCAACAAACAGCAACAAGGAGTATCAGAAATCTCGAAGAAAAAATTATAACAACGAAACAGGACGACGAGGATAAAATAATTACAATGATGTTTAGGTTAAATAAATCAAATTACAACTCACTGCAATTTCATCAACAAATAGCTGAAAACAAGAATAGAAAAATAAGTAAAAGGTAAAATAGTCTATGGTGACAAATGTCGCAAAGGAAACTATCAGCATTTCATTATGGTTGGACAACCCGCTGGTTGGATGCCAGTCTGGATGAATTAAAAAATCTGTATTTAAAAAAATAAAAATCAAATAATTCAGTAACTTTAACAACTTCAAGCCGAGAGAGAAATTTTAATGAGAAAGAAACTTAAATTAAGGATAACAAATTCATATCGAAAGAAGCAGTACGTTTTCGTGAAAATTTTAAAGAGCGTTACGTTACGTTCATTATTATTCCTAAAAATTTCAAATTATTTGTCTATTATAGGCGCCATGCACATCTCTGCGTTCAGCGCCGCCTGGCGTAGTGATTTGTGAATTAGTGATATGAAAATATTTTTTGAGACTCATTGCATGGGAATAATATCACTTTTATAACAATTTACAACTGTCGTACATAATACTTGAGCTTCCTGGTATTGAAATACATTGCAATATTCAAGTTCAAATGTAAACTAATAATTTGAACCACCTCATATTTTCATACCACTAATGCACAATATGGTCATTGGTGGCGCTGGCTTCGCATGTGCACGATTTCTATACTCTAGGATTTATCCTTTACTTTTGTTAATTTGTCGCTAGTAACTTTTTTATAACAGTTGGGAACACTGTTGTGACAGCAGTTTTCGCGTTCGAATTTCCGAACGATGGGAAAGAGGACAAGCCATTTTTCTAAGTTTGTGGCGTTTGGCATCCATCTTGGCAGAGCTCGAGTACGACTCGCAGACGACGGTTGAATATTTTGTGCTCTTTGTGCTGTTACCTTGTAGTTAAGACCGCCCTCAGTTAAGGGATGTATTGTCATTTGTAAGAGGTACTGGATAAGCAGACCAGTTCATCGACATAGCATAACCATCTTTAAAGGGCTTTGCAACAAGAGAGCTGCTGGATCTAAGCATGTCGCAACTCAAGATCACTACAGGGTTACTAACAGGACACCTGTCTATTAAGGTAAATTAAATTGGTAAATTTAATGGTGACTTAAATTGCAAACGTTGCAATGAAGAACCAGAGACAGCAATGCACATTCTGTGCAGCTGCGATGCGCTGGCAAATCGGAGACAGCGCATACTCGTATATCATATAATGACCCCAGAAGAAATCAGCACACAACCAGTGAAAAACCTGTATCGACTGGTACAGGGGACTTGCCCCAATAACTAGTTGCGATAATAGTACCAGGGTGAGCATAATAAGCCTAATGGTTGCCAGGGTGAGCACAATATGCCTAATGGCTGCGGTGCGTCCGGCGCATTTCACGCAGACGAGTCCTGGTGTTAGGAAAAATAAAAGAGGTTCTCCCACCCCCTGGACGAGTTTTGCTATTGATGCCATCGTATCTCGAAACTCTGTCTCCTTTGACATCGTCTTTGCAGAAGAAGACTCCTGTTTGTAGCAACTGAACCTCATAGGGCACTCTCCGAGGGCTGCACCCTTTCGTGGATGAACACTCGAGTAGATTGGTGTGGTTAAAATGTTATCAAGTGTTTCTTTTGCGTTGTTTTCGTACATGTCAATTTCGATTACTTATCTGTGCCTCCTAATACGCAATTGCCTGGCTAAGACTCCTGATTTCTTCTACGCCCGAATTTAAACTTATTATTAAGCTAAAGTTGATTGCGAATTAATAACGTTGCTGTCTGTAGACAGAAATTTGTTATGTTTATTTATGTGAACCAAAAAGGATATCTTGGCCGGTAGTTCTGCAATTTATTTGGTTTTTGTGCATAAATTTTTGGAGTGTAATAAATAAGCCGTATCACCATTTCTTGTGTTTTGTCTACTTAATTGTGATACAGGATGACTGATATATTGTCACTACACGTAGTGACCAACGAATTCAGGTTAAGCGGGTGTAAACCTGTGGTATTTTCGTCACCATTAATACCCTGTATAGGCCTAGCGACACCACGAGTTTTATTGGCCCACTTGGATTATTTTACGCTAGGTGGCACCCTCTTTACATCGAAGTTTAAGCTAATTGTATCCCACCTCGTATCCACTGAGCTGGGCATCTTCCCAAGTAGATTTTTCAGCTTCAACGATTTCCCATAGAATTTGCGACATATTACGGGATCATCGGTAAAGGTACGTTTTCCAATCGCCGTATTATTTCCGACGCGGAGGACGTAATACGCCGACGGGGTCGCATCATAGACTCGTGCAATGGAAAAGTACATTTCCGTTTTCCTTAAAGGCGGATTACGAATTGCGCCGGCGCACTCCCCTAGCGTATTACGTTCGCGTGCTTCAGTAGCAGTCATCACGCGCCACGTTGCGAAAAGTCCATTCATTTAGTGTGTGTTCTTCACACACAGTTCTTCACAGTAAAAAATGCCTATGGAACGGTTTTCGACGGAGCAAGATGAGAGGCTCATCGAATTGGTGTCTGGACACCAATTATTGTGGAATATGGCGGACGGAGATTGGAAAAACCAATTCAAGAAAGATTTGGTTTGGAAGGAAATTGCAAAGAAAATGGAAAAAACAAGTAAGTATCATGTTGAAAAAATCATTATTTATTTTAATAATATGGATTGTTTTATAATAAATATGTATCAAAATCAAAGACACTTAACATAGTAAAAGTACTGACTGACAAAAACCATTAATTGGAAAAGGTTAACGATTGAAGAAATTAGTGAATTGCTGTCTCACAAAAAACCCGTCAGCTTTTGCATAGCCTCCTCCTCTAACGAAGGGTATCATGTTGTCCCTTGGCAAATCACAATTTTGTGGTTCTTTATGAAAAGGATGTTTCACCATGTACTCTTCCCTCAGAAAGTTGTGTAAGCAACAGCAAACTAAGATAATGTCATCCACTGTTTCAGGCTTCACATTAATAGGTATGAAAAAAATTCGAAACACCGAACACAAAATACCAAAAGCGTTTTCAGAAACCCTTCGTGCTTTGCTCAATTGGTAATTAAATATCCTTTTTTGAGAGTCTTCCAATGCTTGTGTTTTGCAATATGGTTTCATGACGTGTTCTTCCAATCTGAAGGCTTCATCTCCTACTACGACATGAGGCAATACAATGTCTGAATTGGGCAATGCACAGGGGGGTGGAAAAAATGACCCATTTCTTATTAATTTTCCCATTTCTGACTTTGTGAATATTCCTGCATCTCCCTCTTTGCCGTAAGAACCAACGTCAACAATCAGAAATTTATAATTGGCATCTACCATTGCGAGGAGAACAATCGAAAAGTAACTTTTATAATTGAAGTATAAACTTCCGGAATGGTTAGGTGCTATAATCCTGACGTGTTTTCCATCGATTGCAGCGACGACATTGGGGAAACTCCAATGTTTCCAAAATTCTTCTGCTTTCTTTTTCCAATCGATCTGGTCGGAAGGTGGTAAAAATCTGGGAAGTAAGACTTCTTTCAAGGCCTTGAGAACTTTGGGGATAATTTTGCTTATCTCAGACACCGATATGCGATGTAAAAATTGGAGCGAATGGTAGGATTCTCCTGTTGCAAGATACCTGGAAAATAATAGATAATATATTATTTAAAAAAAAAAGAATACTGTTAACAAAAAATTATTAGCATTTGTTAAAGCTGGTTCGTGTCCGATGAAAATTGTATCAAAAATTCGTTTAAGCGGACACTAAATAGCGCACAAAACTTAACGTTTCGCCGTCGTTCGACACCTTCGTCAGAAGTGAAAAATATTTTTCACTATTTTTCGAAGCTGTCGAACGACGGCGAAACGTTGTTTGTGCGCTATTTAGTGTCCGCTTAAACGAATTTGTGATATTAGCATTTAATTGTTCATTATTTTCGTATCTATTATTTTATTTATTATTGTGACCAAGTATAAAGTTCTATAATTTGTTATGATTTCAGGTTCGCAATGCAAGATCCATTGGCAAAGTATCCGCGACCATTATAAGAAACAGAGGAAAAATGAAAAGGACATGGCAACTGGATCAGCGGCTGGCAAGAAAAGAGCTGTATACTGGGATCGACTCCGGTTTTTAGAAACTGCAGAGGATGAACGCCGCACCTTTTCTAACGCCAATACACAACATGCTACCGAAGAAACTCCGGAAGCAGAGGTTGACGACACCATCAGCGTTGATGAGAGTGATACAGCACCCCAACAACCTGGACAACCTGTTGACAGTCCACAGTCTCTTCCGGACCGCAAACTTCAGATGGACGGGACGACTTCCCCAAACCATCTAGCAAGAAAGCAAAGGAAAAGTCTGTTCTGAAAGAACTCGTTACAGAAAGGCGTAATGACCGTGAGCATTTACAAAAATATTTAGACAAATTTGTAGAGATTGAGTCTGAAGACGAAATTGACTTATTTTTCAAGACCATGGCTAAGACCGTTTAAAAATTCAGACCAGCTCTCATTATTGAAGCGAAAAAAAATCTTCTCTACTGTGATGACTTTGGAAGAAGCAAATCTACAAAGGCTCCCCTATTATGACAATATTCCACTCTCGACTTATTCAAGTAGCAATTATTACAGAGGCTCATCATCAACGTCATCTTCTTTGCGTTCCACAACCACAGCTCCAAGTGTTCAACAATATTATGAGTGCGAAAACCATGTAATTGATAACGCTTTTCAGATGGCCCTTTCAAACGATAATTGTTAGTGAACCTGGAACCATTTGTTTCAATGAATGTGAAAAACCTTTTCTTTTTTTGCATTGTAAATTACATTTTCGTTTGCTTTTCGTTTGTTATTTTTCATTTTCATATTTAGCTTTGTGCTTCTTTTGCTTTATAAATTTCTATAATATTTTCCTCAAGGCATTTTATTTACCAATACTTTCCTGAAATAATTATGAATGCGTAAATATACGAATTCCTAGTCAAATTCAGAAATGTCCATTTTAAATTTGGTATTACTTATTCCGCATTCACAATGTTTCCTTAATAATTAGGTATGAAACGGTAATGGACAATGGTCAAAGCATCTCATTAAAAAAAAAAAAAAAAACAGTCGAAAGATCTTAACTTTCCAAAAAATTCCGGCCCATTCGCATTCCCCGTGCTGAAATCGATTTGAAACTTTTTAATTTGATTGAAAAATTCTTAGGGTTTGGAAGATTTGTGAACTTAGTTATAAAAAATCTGACTTTGACTATAAAAGTACCAACAATAATAATTTCATCTAAGTGCACATACCTCAAGGTGAGAGCCAGTTTTTCTCCAGGTGTTATAGGCTTCGAAATTCGGCGGCAAGGTGTAGTTGTCACGTTTTGCTTAACGAGAGACAGAAGGAAAGAAAACTGGTCGGGCGAGAATCGAAAATATTCCTGAAATTTGTCGCCATCATCGAGAAGGTGTCTCGTAATCAAAATATTGAATGCCCCTTCATTCTCTCGACATCGGAAGATAGTGCTAGTCGACTTTCGTTGGAGGAGTGCTACAATTCGTTCTTCTTCTGCTTCCAATTTTTCATGGTGTGTAAGTATTGCCAAAAAACACAGTTTTTTAACACTGGACAAAGCCATTGTGGCCATTCCAGATCCGGAAACTATTCCCCAGCAAAGAAGGAATAAAATGGCCAAACATCGAAGCCGCCAACGAAGAAGTCAGGCCAATCACAATGGAAGAGTTTGATGATACTATCCTCAAGATAAGATGCAAGAAATCCCCAGGACTGGACAACATCCCTCCGGAAGTCGTGAAAGCGGCGGCAGGGGAAAACAAGCGGCAGTTTCTTCAGGTGATGAATGACTGCATGACGAAAGGCGAATTTCCAAAAATCTGGAAAAAGGCAAGGCTAGTACTCGTCGAAAAACCTAAGAAGACGGAAACCGACATTAGAACATACCGACCCATCTGCTTCCTGGACGTGACTCCCAAGCTCTTGGAAACGCTGGTGAAGCACCGGCTGATGGAAGAACTGCGTAAGCTCAACTCGATACACGACCAACAGTATGAATTTATGGCGGGCAGGTCCACCACGGATGTCGTGGACAGAACGAGTGAGAACGCCCACAAAAATAGGCACTTCTGTCTAATGCTTGCGTTAGACATCGAAAACGCCTTCCTGACTGAAAATCGCCATGGCACTGCAAAAAGCAAATATCAGCAGCCCCCTGAACAAACTGCTGCAATCATACCTGGAAAATCGGATCATCATTAATCCCAATGGCGAAGAGATGACAATGACTAGAGGCGTCCCGCAGGGCTCTGTCCTTGGACTAACCTTGTGGAATGTCCTATATGACGGCATCTTGCGACTGGAACTGGGACGCGGAGTCCACACAATTGCCTACGCGGACTATCTAGCGGTGCTTATAACTGCCAAGACTACGACACTCCTGGAAGAAAAAAGTCGATACGCCGTGGAAAGAATTAACAACTGGCTCGAGGAGCACCATCTGAAGCTCTCAACGGCAAAAACAGAAATGATAGTCCTGGCAGGACCAAGAATACTGTAGACCCTGACCATAGAAATAGAAAGCCAGACAATCACATCCAAAAAATACATCAAATACCTAGGAGTCTGTCACCAAATTTATAATTTAATTTACTTGCCTCTCACTTACCATTGACAGATGACAAGCTTCTGCTGACTAAACGTATCAGCTGTTCCCCGGACTAGGAACAGTGAAGAATGGGGCGAGTTAATTAACTTGGTAAAAATTATTAAAGGGCGCCAGAAGACTGTAATCACAGCCAAAATGTAATCGACCAGTCGACGTCTCCAATCGACCAAATCGGGCAGAAAAATCAACAGCTACAAGAGGCGAGACTTGACTCACTGGTGTGTGAACGTGGAAATCAAACTCGACGTTAAAGTTAACACAACTGAGGTTTTATTACACAAATCAAAACGAACAACACTTTACACAATTACAAGTGGCTGCTTAATTTATGCTAAAATTAACTACGGTAAACGCAGCGCAACACGTAGTTCGAAATTCTTCCTCGCGATTGAATTATTCACAAGAAATGAATAAAATATAAACCGATCGATCCGCAAAACGTCAGATTAAATTAAAGTTAGAATACCTAACCTTTTGATAGCACGTCCGGTCATGCGGCAGGGTCAACGTTACCAACCGATGCGCGATGGCCGGTGGGTAGTTACGACGTCCTCTGTCGTTCGCGGGTAGCGTCGACAATTTGGTTCAAACTGGATCCGCTGGGATCGTCAAGATGGCGGATCAGGTTTCCACGATCGGACCACGGTACATTCACAAGGCAGAAACGCCACCGGAGAAATAGGCCTAGAAACCTGGACTAAAAGCCTGCGCCAAAAAACTGCGCCCAAACAGAAAAGCCTACATAGAAGAAACGATTTTTGTTAGTGGCCATGTTAGCTTGTTCGTCGGCGTATGTCGTCATATTTTGCCTGAGAGAACTGGGGTCCCAGGCTTGGTAAGGGGGTTAAAAACTATCCCCAAGGATGTTCGGCGGTATCACTAAATCTTCCGGCACGGCCGCTAGTGAATCACTTCTCCCAAAGAGCAAAAATTCCGATAATTTATAATGCACGTAAAACACGTATAGCTTGCACCACGATCCGAACAAGAAAGGACGCGACGAGATTGAAAATGGAGGAGGTCGCTAAAACGCGCGAAAATTACCGACGATAACCAATGATGAGCTACCAAGTAGTCACATGGTGCCTTCATAGCCTATGGATGTTGAGCGTTCGCATCACGCAGGTTTCCCCTATAGCGATGTAAATGAGGGGGAACAGTGTAGCCAACTGTGCTAAAACGCAGTTGAATGATACCGTATCGCCACGATGTTATGGCGGCAAATTTAAAATGTAACAAGTCCACGTCGATCGCGAGATGAGAATGACAACCCACGTTAAAAGAAACGTGTAAAAAGACGTCCAAAACCTTAATGACATTGGCAATCTGCTGCCGAACATACCAGGCCCAAGAACTAAAGAAAGGAAAGTACTGACCGGCGTGGTTCTCTCGACCGTTCTGTACCCAGCGCCTATCTGGACTCGGGCAATAAAGTACAAACACTATAAGGGCCTCTTAGAGAGAGTCAATAGAAAAATGACCACCCGGCTCACCTCTGCTTACAAGACGGTGGCCACGGAGGCGATACTAGTGGTTGCAGCGCTCCCGCCTATAAAACTAAAGACGGAAACTAAGGTACCAATCAGGCAAAACAGACTCCGTAAGAGGCCCTCATGGAGAAATGGTAGCAGTCCTGGGACTCTTACCAAGGTTGGGCAAAAACGTTCATCAAGGATGTAAGAAAGTGGAACTATAAAAATTTCGGTGAAGTGGACCACTACGTCACGCAGGCCATCACAGGACATGGCGTTTTCGCCAGCTACCTGAAGAACATAGGTAAATTGGATAGTGACATCTGCTGGTACTGCCACCAAGTTCGACACCCCAGAGCACACGGTCTTTGACTGTGGGGGATGGGATAATGCCAGATTGGAGGCAAACAGAAAATGAGGCAAAATAATATCCAAGGATAATGTCGGCGACGTTATCTTCTAACCAACGAGCAGCACTGGGGAGACACCACCAAAATGCTCCGAACGATCATGATGACCAAAATTAAAGACGAGAGGCTCATGATCTCAACCATCCTGGAAAAGACAACCCAGATTAAAACTAACATAAATAAGTACCACTACCAGACAGTGCGAAACTTCTGACGCGATGGCTAACGGCAGATTACAGAAATTAGCAGCTGGAAGAGAGGATAAGGAGTTTAGTTGGTAGGCGCTCATGTTGATGACCTAAGAAATAAACGATAATGACAGGGCGAATCCAACACAATTGATACTTGGATTATCGTTGACGTTGTATTTGAAGATTCTCCAAACCGCTATAAAAAAAAGGTAGGTCGAAAGAGTAGGTAGCAAGAGTTCAAATTTTAAAATGATTGACAACACAGTGTTTCAGAAAACAAAAATATGAATATCAAGGAATAAACTTTTATAACTTGTATTAAGATTTAAAAAATTACTACTCCGCTCTCTAATAAATTTATAGCAATGCAGAATATTGATAAATTTACAATGCAAAATATTGATTAACTGAGCTTTGAATTTTTAAATCATCCCGCTATGTATTTCGTGGTTGCTTAGTTCCAGCTAATTATCTCTTTTTAAAACTGAAAACAAATTACATCGAAAGAAATGATAAGAAGTTCCACGAAGAAGTAGTTTTCAAAGCAAGACAAAGCATTTCTTTCAAGTGCTTTGTTACCTGAAATAAATCTGAAATTAGTTAATAGCCTGAAGAAGAAGAGACGATGCGCCGGCAAGAACGTACACTTAACTCTAAGAAAAGGAAATACAATAGCGGCAGGAAATGCTTTACTTCAGTGAGAAAGCACTGCAGGAATCCACTCTGCTCCTTCCTGCTTTGGTTAAGTCACTTCCATTTGCTGCAACTTATTTTATTCGTTTTCTGCTCGGCGTAGCAGGAAACCTGCACAGGATAAACATCCTCCTCCTGCTGCTGCTGCCGCTGCAGGTAAATACGTGTTGACCCCGACCAGACTTCGGCGCGGAATGAGAATCCTCAACGAGCTGCATGTACGAACTTTGTTGTCGGTAAATCATAATATGTGTAAATTACCGAAACTCTGGCGCACATGAAACGTGCGTTGATTTCAAAATCTACTCGATGCACAATGTTGTTCGGCGTTATTGCCAGTTCGTGTCTATAATAATTTTTAACAGAATGTTTGTTACACACAGTGCTCCTCAGAATTGACACAAGTTTGAAACAATTCACTTCCAATGCAATTATGTTTGTTGGTAGTTAAGTAACCAAAGCTGCAAGTTTATTTTGACACCGAAACTCTAAGTCTGTATATTATCCAGTTTCAGTTTTAGTATATATATTTTTAATTTCGAATTGTAGGTACATATCATTTGAAAATGTGTGTATTTAATCAGGTAATTAATTTAAGGTAAGTACCCAGTGTATAAAAAGTTTATGATAAAGAAAGGTTATTTAATAGTACCATTCCATTTGTACGTTTGAATGAGAAACGGAAATCCATTCAGGCTCTCAAAAGTTAGCGCAAGAATCGCAATATAAATGTTAAATAAATAAAACATATGTAAACAGAACCTCCGAGGTGCTGATAGAATCCACTCGAAACAATAAAAGCTCTTCTATAAATCCGAAAACGGCAATTTAACTTCGCCCGAACAAGGCACACAAAAGTATTAAATATGTAAATGTACCTGACGTTCGAGTCATGAGGGAAATCGGACGTTACAGTTGCAATCTTGATTTGTGGTTCACACGTCTGTTAAAATTGCATAAGGCCGTCTCTAGGGGTAGCGGCTTAGGAACTAAAAATAGCCCCGAATTGACGATCCGTGTTCCCTGAATTATTTATCTATTTTTACGGATCATCCCTACATAAAACTTCAATCCGCATTATCTCGAAAGTTATTTATTAGGGCCTTAGCTCATCTCCAAATCGTGGACACAATTTTAACATTAAAAAAGAGCTTTGATTTTAATTAATTATTATACCCCTATAAAAATAGAAGGAGATTTTTCAATAATGAATGCTATTTAATCAGAGATTAAAACCACTTACAACTAGTTTGAATCAGAGTTGGTTTGAATTAGTTTAATAATGCCTGAAACTTATGTTTTCAATCCTCAACTCACAAAACCAATGTTAACAGCACGATGCACATGGTCAACAATCTGTTCAGCAGTTAATTACGAAGATAATCATAAAGTTCTGAAACACTGTGTTTCGAAGTTAAATTCATCAGAAATTACTACATCCGATGTCCGATGTGACTCGTATACATAGCAAGGTCCAAAAGTTTAAGGTTTGTCCTAATTTGCTCAGAGAAAACTGAAAAAATTCAATTTTGGAAATTCAAATCTGATTTTCAATTTAGAAGTCTTTTATATATACGAAATCTCCGTATCTTAAACATACATATTGTAGTGGTTTGTTTACTTATAAAAATTCCACATCAAAATTTTTGAATTTTGTATGTAATGTTTGTCTAAGGCTTATCACAGCGTTGTAGATTCTTTTAATTAAGAAAGCCTAATCTTTTTCTTTGTGTACGTGTAATTTTGAAAATACCAATAGATTTAAATAAATTGTTGACGATCTTTGCGAATCGTCTACAATTTATTCGTCAACTGTATAATTTTTAATTAATTTTAAAATTTTCTTCAGTCGTTTTAAATACCTTGAATACGATCTTTGCGAATCGTCGTCAAAATATTCTTTGATCGAATTAATTCTTTCCTAATTTTATAAAAATCTGTTCAATAGGTTTAGACGCCTTAACCACGATCTTTGCAAATCGTTTTTAAATAAGCATTCAGAAATTGATATAGCTTTTTATCGAGTGTCAGGTGTTGTTGTCAATTACTTGTCATAATTTCAATTTGATAAATTCTTTCTACAAAATTATCTGTTCCTTTACTCACTGTGACATCCCTAACGCCAGATCCAATTTGAATATGTCGAAAATAAAACTTCCTGAAAATTATAACTCAGAACAAAATTTTACAACAGAACAAAGAACTATTAATGAAAATCTAAAATCTTATTTAAGTAATGAGCGGATGAATAAACGTAAAGGAAATATTAAATTCATTCAAATTAAATAAAATGTTATAGTCAAAATTTTAAATTATGTTTGTGGTGAAAGGCAAATGTGTAATGAATTTTCTAATCGTGAAAGGTTTATTTACAACTCTGATAAATATTTTTCACCATGTCAACCACCATCCATATGGCAACCATTACTTTTTCTAAACTTTTTCCACCGTACAACTTTTATTATTCAAATGTCATGATTTTCACTTGTGCATCTTTTTTGTGTAATTTTGTTACAAAACAATAATTTCCTTATAATCTAAACATTTCGTAAGTATATTAGATAATTTTAACACAATTTTACATACTTACTAATATTCAAATTTTTGATGACGATGAATCTAATAAATCCTAAAAAAATTTATTTGACAATTATATTTTTTAATGTTTTTCCAGAAGCTCTGTGTAGTTCACCTGGACGTCTTCTGCCTTTGACCTCTTAACTCTTACTCATCTCCCGTCTGCCAAGTATACGAGTCGTCTCTTTCTGCTGTTCTTGGGAGGTTTCACGTGCCAGTTCCTTAGTGTCCAAGGATGTTTTGAACCTCGTCCAGGAATTCAGAAAACTCTATCCAATTCATGTTGTTTTGGATGTCCTGAAGCCACGCCATTTCTTCGTCCGGTATGTGTATGATGATCTCTTCTTCGTTGTTCGTTCTTTAAAGGATTGTTGCTTTGACTTATATTTTTGTAATTTTTTTTAACTAAATTTGCCCTCTGAATTTTACATTAGTACTCTTTTTTAATTTTCAACTTTGAATTTTACTTTGTATAACTTGTAATATATTTTTATTTTCAGATAATGTTTTTATTGTTGACTGGTTTATGGAATATGATTTGAAATTAATAAATTTTTGAACATTGGATTCCCCTCTTTGTTTCTCTTCCCTTTGTTGTTCTTAAAAATACTGGAACGATGTGGTGATACAGGTAATATTACAGCAATATGATATTATCCTGATGTTTAGAAAGACAAGAAAAAACAAAAATATGTTAAGAAATCAAGGATATATGAATTACCTTATCTGTTAATAACAATTGAAAGACGAAATGAAATACATGAAAATAAAAGGGAAAATTTCATATGAACCGACATTATTCGAATGGAAGATAAGACAAGCATTAGGTAATAAAATATCCTTAAAAATGAGAAATAAAAATTTTAAGGTGAAAAGTCAGAACGATGACAGGTATTGAATGAAGGAACCAAATAAAGAATTATATTACCTATTTGTAAACGAGGCAAAGTCAAATGAAGCGTGGTATTCCCAAAGGATCTAAGTGCCAAATTTTATTAAATTCATATTTTTCTATTAAAAGAGATCTATGTGCCTTGCTGCACACATTAGAAAAGTTTCTAAGTGTCTATCTGATGTGGAAATATTTTATATAATTATACATAGATGACTCTCTCTTGCGCGCGCCTTCAACAACAAGTATCATTTTCCTTAACTTTCAAGGAATTACGTTTTTGGCACTTAGATCCTTTGGGAATACCATGTTTCAAATGAAGGCCTTTAAAATGCCCTAAAAAATCTACCTACAAGTTTGCAAAAATATTAAGACCCGATTTATTCACCTCCAAGTAAATTTATCTGGTAATTTATTCCCATAGTAACAATTGTGATCACAATAGTTACTATGGGAATTAATCACCAGATAAATTTACTTGGAGGTGAATAAACAATTGTGATCACAATAGTTACTATGGGAATTAATCACCAGATAAATTTACTTGGAGGTGAATAAATCGGGCCTAAGTGTGTTTGTTATTCTCCACTGGGTGAACACTAGTACATACTTTTTTGCAAAATATGCTTTAATGCAGCTTGAAATCTCTGTGTGGTGCATCAGTATGAAAGGGTATGAGTCGTTTGCACACAATTATTAAAGACTGTACTATACTAAAGCAAATTTTGCAAAAAAGTGTGTACTACTGTACACCGGTGCAGGGTAACAAACAGACCTATTATTTCTAAGATATAGAAGGCCTTGTTAATGACATAGCATATCAACAATTGAAAATGTTGGCACAGTGGCAGTTTAAAAATGGCGACCCTGCTACAGCAGTGCACTAGGGAGGAGCAGCGTTATTCGTTTCTTGCACAGTGAAGGAGTGGAACGCATTGATACCATTATAGAATGAAGCTACAGTATGGAAATTCATATTCGTTACATGAATGGAGTAAAAAGTTCAATATATGAGTCATGGTTCTGTGCATAACATCCTCAAGTTCTATCAAATGTCATCAAGATGAGGCGCCAAAGCATTGACTCCAGAATTGAAACAATGACGCATCGATGCTTCTGAAGAACCTTTGCGAAAGTATGAAGCAAAAGGGGATTGTGATTAGGGACGAGTCCTGGGTGTCCTATGATCAACTTGATACCAACAGAGCAAGAGACCCTTGTTTAATGGTTCCTATTTTTATGTAAGCGAAATACTGCATGATTAATGGGGTTACTGTTACTAGTATCATATACTCAAAACTCCTAAAAAACCATCTTGTGCCTGTCATCAAAAGCAAAAGGCGCGGATCTCTGAGTACTAGTGTTCTTTTGCAGTACGACAGTGGGCGACCATATATCGAACGTCCAACAGTAAAAACCATCCAAGAGTTGATATGAATATCTTCCTTATTCAACCGACTTCGCCCCAAGCGGTTACCACTTAAACTGAGTATGCTTGGAGTTTGCTTACAGCCGACATAATAGGGATAAGAGGAATGTATGTGCAACTGTAAGCTGTAAGCAAAACTCGATCTTTTAGTGTGTTCAAGAAAGTGTGTAAGTAACTCGTGGTATATTAATTCAAGAAAAAATACATTAGCGTCCTCGACGGGGATATGACGGTTTCGAACTAGTCCAGAACTGCTCCAAAACTATTATTTATTTCAATTAAAATTGATGACACTCCGCCACCGTCGAGGTTCCTTTGTAAACAGTAAACCCCTTACCCTCCTAGCTTTAATGTTGGCAGAATTTTGATGCCTACATCTGAGTGACAAACTTAATCTAGCAATGTATGGTTTAAGAGTTACTATGTCTTTAATCCACTGAAAGAAGCACTAGTGGAAAGAAATTTGATAGCAGTGATGAAGTGTTGTGAATGCTAACAACGTAATTTTTTCTTCGGTATTCGATGGTGGACGTAAAAAATATTTTTGAAATTGCTTAAATAAATTTTGTTCAACAACGTTTCTAACGTTTGAAAATGCCTTGAAGATACAATACATGTGATAAAGTGTTACGTTCAAATCTCGTGCCAAAATATCGTGGCGATACAGCATCATTCAACTGCGTTTTAACACAGTTGGCTACACTGTCCCCTCCCCTCATTTACATCGCTATAGGGGAAACCTGCGTGATGTACCATATGACTACCCTGTGGTCCGTCTTTGGTTATCGTCGGTAATTCCCGCGCGTCGTAGCGACCTTCTCCATCTTCAATCTTGTCGCGTCCTTTCTTGTTCGGAACGTTGTGCCGGTTAGACGTAATTTACGTGTGTTGTGAAATTATCGTAGTTTTCGCCCTTTGGGAGGAATAACTCATTTGCGGCTGTGCCGGAAGATTCATTGACACCGCCGAGACAGTTTTTAATCTCCTTACCAAGCCTGGAACCCCAGTTCTCTCGGGTAAAATATGACGACGTATGCCGACAAACAAGCCAACATGGCCACGAACGAAAATCATTTCTTCTATGTAGGCTTTTCTGTTTGGGAGCAAGTTTTAGCGCAGGCTTATGTAATCCCCGCAAGCTTTCACGCGAGGGTTTCCCGTTTGTATTGAGTTTTGGTGCTACGACAAGCTCCAGCTGTAGTCTACCGTTCTGCGAGTAGCGTGGGTCCGCCATCTTGTTGCTAACGTATCCCCTAGCCAAACCAGTTACCGGCTCGGACAGGACCACTAGATGGCGTGATGACAGCCAACTTCACGGCATAGATGGTACACTGACAGATATCGGTCGGGAGGTAACCATTTAAATTTACTGCGCCTGCATTTTTAAGAGCGAATTAAGGCTTCTTTATGCGGATTTAAATAACAAATCGCTTTATTATTGAATAAGCAACCTCTTGTAATTGTGTAACGTGTTGTGTGTTTGAATTGTTTAATTAAACGCTTATAATTTATGTTGTGTGTTCTTGTTTAAACTTTCACGCACACTGGTGAGTAAAGTCTCGCCTCTGATTACACAGCCCCACAAAAAAAAAATTCAGATCTGGAGGTTAGACTATGTCTACTACATGTTTTCGGGGTCGCTGAATCCGAATCCGCGATCCATTTAACTCCATCACGTCAGGTTTTACCAATAACCCCATATAACCCTGTAACCCAAGCTGTCAAGTCCTATTACACGCAGCGATCCTCTAAAAGGAGCTGTGCACCCATACTAACCCTATACATTTAACCCCGAACCTCCTAACCCCATAATCCTATAACCCCATAACCGATGACTCCAATAACCACGTTACTTAGTAGTTTGACTTGATCTCTCATCGCGGGATTTATCAAGCCTCTATAAACAGAATATATTAAACTCTATAATCCTCTAACACCTAACTCCATAATACCATAAGCCCGTAACCTCGTAAGTAATAACCTCATAATCTCATGACCAGGTAATCAATAACCCCATATCTATTATTTTAAATGTTGATCGTTTGTTTTCGATAGAAAAAAAATAGGACTGTGCGTCGTCATTACAGTTACCTGATGTACACCACGAGGAGGTTGCGCGAACTGATTTTGTACATAATTCAGCCCTTAAAAAGGATGTTTTTAATATAGAGTAAATACGGGGATAAAAATTTTTCACTCATTTTCTTTTTTACAGCTATAACGGGTTCCTTTTTCTTCGAATGATCTGTGGAAAGGATTTCTTTTACGTTTCTTTCCTTCTTTTGGTACATCAAACTATCGAACTACTGCGCAACGTGGTTATTGGAGTTAAAGATTATGGGGTTATAGGGTTATGGGGTTAGGGGATTGTAGGGTTTAATATATTATATTTATAGAGGCCTGATATATCCCGAGATAAGAAATCAAGTCAAACTACTGAGTAACGTGGTTATTGGAGTTATCGGTTATGGGGTTATAGGGTTATGGGGTTAGGGGGTTCGGAGTTAGGGGGTTCGGGGTTAAATGTATAGGGTTATAGGGTTATTGTGGGTGCATAGCTCCCTTTACAGGATCGTTGTGTGTAATAGGACTTGACAGCTTGGGTTATAGGGTTATATGGGGTTATTGGTAAAACCTGACGTGATGGAGTTAAATGGATCACGGATTCGGATTCAGCGACCTCGAAAACATGTAGTAAACATAGTAAACCCCCAGATCTAAAAAAACAAAATTTTGTGGGGCTGTGTTATTATTGATTCATTTTCTGCACGATCTGGTCGATTGGAGACGTCGACTGATCGATTAAGTTCTAGCTGAAGAGTTGTCTTCTGGCGCCCTTAATAATTTTACCACCTTAAATAACCCGCCCCTTTCTTCAATGTTGCTAGCTGGGGCGCAGCTGATACGGTGTCGTCAGCAGAAGCTTGTCATCTTGTCAGTGTTAAGTAAGAGGCAAGTAAATTAAATTTAAAATTTGGTGACAAAAGTCCAAAAGAAGCATAAGGTGACCAGGAAGTCTGAAGTTTTGAAGAATAAGAGAATCGCAGAAAGAAGACAATTAAAAGAGAAGAAGACCAAGGAGAAATGGTTCGTTGCCGATGTATGAGAGCTTGGAGATGATTGATGATTTCTTTAGTTTTTTAAATAAAATACAAATAAAACGAAATTGCAGAGGAACTTAAAACTGTGAGCTTACATATTGCATTATTATTAGAATTGATAAATTCTTAAATACAAAAGTAAACTGCTTAAATTTGCTTTCAGAAGAGAATCGATAGTATATGATAATTGCTTTTCTTAGAATGACACATTCGACTTTCGTATAACTTTTGTAATACTGTAACCACTTTCCTTTGAAGAAACTGTCTTCTATTAGCTTACTGTTTCTCTGGTTTTCTTTCTGCCTGCATGTTATAATTTTAATTTTTCTATCAGAATGAAATAGAGCAACGAAACTTATGAAAATGAAATTACCCTTACCGAATCCATTAACTAGTAAAATATGATTGGTGGTAAAAGTATCTGAGCTTTACGATGCAATGAATTTTAACTTTAACTGTATGGTGTATTTCGATTTGTAGTTCAGTGAAGCGAATTTTAAGAAATAAAATCCGACCATCTTGTTCGAATCGAATATTCAATGCAAAGACGGACGCGTCCTTTTCAAGTTTCGGGCAGAAAGGCGACTCGCCAGAATTAAATTTGTCTGTGAAATCTCGACGTGTATTTTTTTTTTTCTCTTTCTGGGAATAAATCTTGATGAGTGAGCATATAAGCATGATCTTGTGATCCCGGCGGGGCGTGATGAATGTTGGTACGGGTTAAGAGATGTCTCTGTGTAATTCATACAGCGATTAAGCTGTCGATAGCAGGATATGCTTGACGTGACCTCGGCTCCCTACAAAGGACCTCTTTATAAATCGCTTTTTGCACGACTTCAAACACTTTCTGAACTCCGCTCATACACTTTCATATTTTTTTTTCTCCCGGCGCTATATATCACATTAATAAAAATTCCACTGACAGCTTGGAGTTGAAACAGCGCCGTTCAATTTCAGGAAATTACGACTTGCAAAATATAAAAATTTTCTACGTTAAATACTTGTGAAATTAAGCCAAAGCTTTTGCCGTTCTTTTAACGCTAGAATGCGTTCGTCTAAGGAGAAATTAAACTGCAACTATTTGAAAGCCGTTAACAATTTCCTTTTCATATTTCAAACTCTTCAATTACGTTGCTATTAAAGACACTGGCGGTAAACCACATACATATTTTAAATATTACAATGATGTTATTTTTATTATAAGAATAACTTCTTTTATTAGCTAATTTTATGAATATATACGAATGTTATTCATTTATATACAGGTGTCCCATAAATAAGGGGCTAACACAATTATTCATATAGAGTCTGCGAGTGTAAATTAAAATGCACCGCTCTGGTAAATCTTCGGTGAAAATTTTCAGAGAAATTGCGAATGGAATACGGTCCTGTGTGCTTATAAATTCTATGCGTCTTAGCACTCAGATGTGATGTAAAACGATAATAAAACTGACCTGCTCATTTTAATCATCCTAAAAATTTTTCCTTAACTCATCACGATTCTGTAAGTTCCTCATATGAAATTGAACTGTAAATAAAGTTACTTCTTTAAAGAAATCGTTTATAAAATATTCGTTAAAAGAATAACAATAAAACGATTCTCAAAGAGTTAGGGTATTGCATATTTTATTGTTTCATAAAACATTCGGAAATAAGCGAAATCAAGTTACGGTGCCGACGACTTTGACTTTGATTGCATTTTTATCGAATACATCATCGCCTCGCCTGTTCGCAGATAGTTACAGTATCCGTGCAACTTCAAAAGACGGGCACAGACGTTTAGGGAGCTTGAACCTTTCCGTCACTCCTAAGCCCCAACAGGCGGTAAATAAGTAAGAGGTTCGAGTGCTGATAGCGTCTGTTCCGGACACTTATCTTGTCCGCAAAGCAGAAACTTTAACTCAAGCAAATCGGAATCTAGTTAACCTAACTAATCTCGCGAGCAAATATTGCTTAATCTCCGAGAGGCATTAGAATATGGCGGTAGTCAAAGGGATGGTTGGCGAGCGCAGACTACTCGTATGTAACGATTATGCTGTAGTAAGACAGACCGATTCTGATTAGCCTTTCTGCAAATTGTATAATACCTAGTACGACCCAACCGCAACACCGGCTGCAATATTAGAATCTGTTGCCTCGTTTCGGCAGCCCCGGGCTAGATACAGATGCTCCGCGAATTTATACAACTTCGTTGGAAATTCGAAAAGTTTTTATCGTTTTGCCTAGTCTCAACTTTATTAAACGATCTTCTAACTTCGCCGCTGTATTATGCTCAATAATTTCCAAGCACGGCGAACAATACAATAAAACACGGAAAACTTTGAATACGTTTCTGTTTTTCACACTGAATGCATTTCAAAGGAAATTAACTCCAGGAAATATGAGAGGGCGTTAACGAATCTTTGGTTTCTTACTTCACTTCCACTTAACAAAGATTTCAATCGATTCCAAAGATTGAAAACTTTACCTCACAAATAATACCTCGTACATAATATATTTACCGATAATTGAATAACTAATAGATAGAAAACCAACTAAGTAATTCGAGTCATAAAAAGTGCACAAGTACTACCTCCACGCAGATACTCCTAATGCTCCAAACTCTCGTCGATTTCGTTTAAATCGATTGGAATGCTTTTTTTCAGTTAAAACGAGCTTTGCAATTTTCGTCCCAAACTCTGAATCTTGCCTCAAAATCATAAACATAAAGCCAAGAATCATCCTCAGTTATAATACTCTGAAAAAGTTAGGATCTAAAGTCACATGATCATGCAATTCCAAAGAAACGTTTTTGATCAGGTGTCAAAATGCCATACTAAAGCACGTCGCAACTAAATGCCTGTAATAAAACCTGTTACAGTTTACTTTTCGATCGTGTGCGAGAACACCCTGTATAATGTATATTTCAACGTTCCGGGCTATTTTTAACCCGTTTTGTTCTGTTTCCCCACTAGGCGTAGGAATGTGCCATTCCACGCCTACGCAATTCACCCAAAATTCTCCTTTTAATACATTTTCGCTAAAAGCTATAGATCAGTAGAATAAGTCCACTGTATAAGAATTAATCCCATCCTTGCTTAGTGTCGAAATCGTGTTTACGCGACATTTAATTGTCCAATTTAAATGGTCCTATTTTGCGACGCGTATGTTAACGGATGGTCGAGTTCCGGACCTTTCGGAATGCAAAACCGTTGCGTATGCTTGTAACCCTTGCCCTTTATTCTGATTGGTTTCCGCTGATGTCATAAAAATTGAATATTTCTCTCTCTTTTGTTTTTTTTTCTTTTCCACCGGTCGAGGAAAGCGTCATTTTTTCAGTAATACTCTGTTCGTCCTGTGAGCTGCATGGTTCCTTCGCGGAAAATTTAGTGTCGTGTTCACTTCATCGAGGAGGTGAAAGTGAATTTGTACGGCTGTGTGCCGAATTTCCTTGGCTCATTTGGGAGCGGAAAAAGCCGCATTTCCTCTGCGGTTTGTGTCAGCCTAGCTTCCCGACTAGGTAAGTTTTGCGTGATGTTACTCTCTCGACTTGGCCCTTACGTTCGTTTTTCTCTTCCTTCGTTTATAGGCTCCTGTTTCCGGTCTTGGTTAGGATCAACCTCCTGCTTCTGGTCTCGGTTATGACCAATCTTCTGTTTCCGGTCTTGGTTATGATCTAAGTCCTGGTTTTGCCTCCAACTAAGATTTGGATTTGGTTCTGGGTTTGTTTGGCCTACGCTCTGGTGTCTCGTGGCAACTTGCGACTACAAATCGACGCATCCATTCGGGGAAAAGCCGATGTCCACGGAAACGCCCCCATAGAGGGCCGCATCCATCGCCGTCGACGGACGTAACGACGCTACTTAAGCAGGTCATATTTCCTTGTTGTTTGTTTAAATTTCGTTTCTCGGTGGATTGAATGTAGCCGCATTTGTGCACGTAGATTGCGCACACTCGCGAAGTAAACTCCGTTTCGGAGGAATTCTCCGGCTATTGTGCGTTAAACGCACAACTCGGTTTCTTCGACGTTAGAGTAGACGACTAATATTTTTGTCATTCCAATTAGCTCTCTAGTAGTAGTTTCGGATCCGAAAAATTAGGTATTACCGTATCATGTTTATTGCCTAGCTGATTATAAAACTTGCTCGACCTGCGTTGTTGTTGTTCATTTTTTGTGTATGTTTAATAAAATTGTTTCATGCTTTGGACGTACCGTGTTTTCTTAATTTTTCACGCGATTCCTTTAAAAAAAATGAAGTGGCGCCTGTATTTGGATTGGCCTTCGCGTTTTGGTTTGAGAACCCTCCCCGTCACACTGCAGCTGGCTGGCAACATTGGAGTAAAGTTTCGCTCCAGTGTAAAACTACTACTTACCAACTCAGGTAGGTAGCAAACCACTCTGTTCATACGATTAGCGTCGTGCTACCTGTGTATGACTTGATTATCCTCAGAGTACGCATCCAGTGTAACTGCAACCTCAGCTTATTTCGGTCCTGTAGTCAGGTCAGATGGCAACAGACGTTTAAGTAAGTCTACACACTTCGTTCACATTGGGCACATTTAACTGATTGGCTAACATATTAGCCACTGTACCTAACACTGAACTAATGAATGGCTTCCTTGACTGTTTCCAGTGGAATGTCGTCTTTAATAACCTCGTTGGAAACGTAGTAAGGTGGATCGATGATGGCTCAGAGCACTTTATTTTGAAACCTCTGCAGAATGGCAAAGTTGGAGTTACAAGCGATACCCCAAAGTTGAATACCGTATGTCCACACACGTTTCAATATGGCTTTGTATATAGTAACACCTTGCTATTGTAAGCGGGAACTTGAGGGTGAAGAATAATAATGACTATTCCCCGTAATTATTCCTTCTTACTGGGTAGCGTAATTTTTAAAGTTAAAGAAAATGGGTTGATTCACGCATGAAAGAGAGTGGAATTATTTGATTTATCGCTGCCACCACCGGACTTAGAAAGAAAGGGGTCCGGTCCCTCTTTAAATTTAGATTAAACATATTGACATTACATCTCCCATTTACTCAAAACTTCGGAGGAGGGCTCTTGGGATTGGAACTGCGCAAGCGCGTTTTATTACCGCAGCTAAACTACTAGAAGTGAAAGACGTGGACTAGTTTAAAATAAGGTGTATTAACAGGTTTAGACTTACCCCCAAGAAAGGGGTGAAATTTCTGGTACATACATACATCAACAAAGGGAAATATAATTGACAAATCACCTACCAGATAGGGGTGGTATGAAAGGAGAACCCAGCAACGGGGAACCTCGGGTCTCTGGTCGTCCGTCCTCTGAACGGGGTTCTATGGGCCTCTTCCTAGAGGAGAGGGTTGTCTTGGCCTCACAACACCCACTTTTCACCTCTGGCGTTTCGCAATTTATTTAATTTCCAGATAGGGTGCGCGATCGCTCGTTTTTATAACCAAAAGGAAGAGTAATTTCACAGGAACGTTTTTCAGAAAACACCACGGGGCCAATCAGAAAGAAACTTAACGTTCGTTCAAGACGAGGGTCAAACGGACATTAAATCGTAATTTCGTAATTCTTTCCCTCCCGCAGGATCATTGTTTTATCTTATTATAAACAAGTTCCTCTTGAGAGGTGCTGCCCTCTGCGGCTATCCGTTGGAATTTTTGGTTAAATTTCAAATTTTGGGTACCGAAGTGACTTAAGGTGCCTACCCTCGAGGCATGGTTTGATGCGGTTCTTTCGTTCGTTATCTGAACTCCGAGGTAACTTTCTCGTTTACCATACGGGTAATTTGAGCCGGTGATATATTTAAACAAATAAATAAACATTTTAGTCTTATCTAATGGCTCTCAAAGGGATGTTTTGGCTAACGTGCCTGGGAACTCGTTTATGTTAAGATCAAGTTGACATTCTTTTCGCTTGGTTTGTGTGAGAATTAAATTTTATTAAATTGAATTTAGGGCGGAAACTTTCGGCCGTTTACACTATCAAGGGATAGTTTTGATCTACGACCATTTGGCTTAGTTTGAGGCCAAGTTGTTTGCGTTTAGTAATAAATATGTTTTTTTTTTCCAAAGTATTTGGCGTCTAGTGCTTGTGGGAGTTGACAGTTGTTGATCTTCATCGGTGGACATGTTTCTCTGTGTAATATAAATGTCATATGGATGGATTTTGCTTCATTGACCTTAATGCGTCATGTTTCTAACCAAAGCTGAATTTTATTTACGTTTGTTTGTAGGCCCTTGAGGCCGGTGATGTATGAGTGTGAGATGCCATGATTGCAGTGTCATCAGCATAAGTTGCAACCGTAGTTCTTGTTGTTGGCAGATCAGTTATAGGAACTGTGGCAGGAACGCCTGATTGTATATAGTATAATTCACTGCCTTGTTTCACCATGAAGCGTATAAGATTTGAACAGTTGGAAATGAGGATAGGGAAAAAGTTCCTTTAGTTTTTCTTACAATCCACTATGCCAAACCTTGTCGAATGCCTGAGTTATTTCAAGGAAGGCTACGGAGCAGTATCTTTTAGCATTTAGGTCTGTATACCTGTCCTATTGTGCCATGATTATTACGGAATCCAAATTCTTGATTTTTTCATCGGCTATTGTCTTTTAACTTTTTGACAAGTGATTTTTCAAAACTTTTGGACTGCATTGTTAATAAATTTATGGGCTTACATGATGGCTTTTCCAAACTTTTGGGAATCATAATGGTTTGGGCAACTTTCCAAATGCTGAGGAAGTAATTTGTTCACAGTATAGCATATGACTGCTCTACAGCACTCTCATCTTATTTCATCTAATAAAACGAAATGGAGATACTCTGATAGTACTCTAGAGCAGTTAATCGAAAACGCTATCAATTTTTGTTTTCGCTTTCTTCACTATAACAAAGAAATTCTGTAATGACGGTTCTGGAACTTTTCGGGAATGATAAACACTATTTAATTTAGATTCTTAGATACTTAAACATCTACCTCTACGACGAATGTTATGTCTATAACCAAGTACTTCCTCTTCAACCATCATCAGCATAGCTTTCAACTTACAGTGCAGAGTTCTTTTTTTTATATCTTGAGTCTCACAGAGGTCGTTCGAATGATCTTTCTATTGGTCGTGCTGATCAATGAACCTCTGTTTTTCTTATTCTCATCCACTCAACAAAGATGATAGTGATCTCAATAGAAATCGTTCGAATGATCATTTCTCTATTGATCGTGTTAGTCATTGACTACTTTTTTCTTCCTCTCGTTTATTTAACAGATTGTTATCATTCTGAGACCCGATTTTACAATCATCGGATAAGCATTATTCTTAGAATAACGTGACACAGGTGTGACGTAGATATGGAGGAACGTTAAAGGATATTCAGCGAACATCCTTATTCTACGATTGTAAAACTGGACCTGAATGTGACTGGCCCGTTGAATCAGTATACAACATTTTCTTCTTGAAGTCCAAAGATAGAGAGTGTATATTTCTGCTCGGTGATATGCAGTGATATTGATCCCGTGAATTTTATTTAACTGTTTACTGCTAGTGAACCCTCATAATTTAGTTCCCTAAATACATAGTGGTACATTTCCTAAAAACTTTTTCTTCCTGGTGAATAATCACTTTTCTCTCAATCTCTGCTGCAACTTCAGCCAAAGTGTGTCGGCATCAACACAATACATAATCCATCTTTGTACGCCAATTTAAGGTTCACTTAATGGAAGATAACTATCTTGTTAGGAGTTTTGAAATTGCTTGTTCTTTAGTAATTCGTGAGAGTCGTTTAAAATATTTTTCTTGCCCTCGTCTACTTAGCCACATAGGTATTGAATCGTACCCTCCTTCGGTATCTGTCTTGTCAAATCATAATTAAATCATCTTCAACATTTTTACTTCGCTGATACAGCAATTTGGTTTTATTCTTTTTATTTTTACACTTATCTCAATGATGAACACAATAACATGTCTTCTAAGCAGGGAGACACTCCGAGTCCCCTTTTGTTCAACTTATAACTGGATAGATTACGGAAACTTTGCAAAAGGGACATTCCAAAAATAACAGTGGGATACAGAGATGGAAATAAACACCGAAAAAACTGAAACATTCATAATAAATAGAGCACAAGATCAACGAAATATTATATTTAGATGCTGAGAAGAGTATGTAGGAACAAGAATTAGTGACAATAATGGGCGCAGAAATCCTAAACAGAACAAGAAAAGCTACAGAACTGTACAGTCAACTGGACAAGAAGGAAATAAACCGGAGCTCTAAAACAGGAATCTATAATGCGCTTGTGGTACCATCCATGGTATACGAAAGTAAGACCTGACCACTAACAACGAAACAAGGAGGCAGGAAAATAACTGGAAAACTTTGAGCGATAAATGAAGAAACGATGACATAAGGGAAAACGTATTACCCAGGCAAGCTTAAATGGTATGGGCACGTGCAGAGAATTTCTCCAGACACTCTAACCAAGAGACTAGCAGAATCAAAGATACGGAAAGAGATGAGTGGTGAGATCAAGAAAGAACATGGAACAAAGAATTGAAGAATTAGGCCAAAAATGGATAAATCCTGTTAGTGAACTAAAACGGATGACTTGAGATAGGAGAAAGTGGAGTCTCCACTTCAACCAACGCCATAACGCATAAGGCTAAAGAAGAGAAAGAAGGTGTCTTCTAAATTTTTATTTTGCTTTCCTCCCTATTGTCTTGTGGTGTCTTTGAAGGCTAGTTTTATATTACAGTCTTTTTCTATTGCTTTTCCCCTTTTGTCAATTATGTTTCCGAATTTGTCAAATTATTTTCCAATCCGCAGGCCTACTATACTTTGAACGGATTGGAAAGTCATTTGACAAATTAGGAAACACATTTGACAAAAGAGGAAAACCAATAGAAAAAGACTGTATTTTGTCGATTTTACATTAATTTGTTTTCATCTTTGGCCATCAGCACAGGCGTCGGCTGTGTAAAACTCTAACTATTCTTCTAATTTAAATATTTTTGTACTTTAAGTTTCCTCATTTTTTGTTAATGACAATAAAAGCAATATATTTGAAACGAACTTTCAAATTAAATTTTTGTTCGTTTATAATCAAAGCTGTTTCTGTAATTTGTAATTTCTGGCTTTCTATTTTATGTTGAAAATAATTTTATCGTTTTGTGATGCACAGATGGCGCGACGATGAAAAATCGGTTGAATGGTCACAGAGCTTTCCGATTCGATTAATGAATCGATTCACACCAAATTGAATCGATTCGATTCTTTCGATGCATCGCTTACAAAGTATCCATTCAACTATAGACATTAACTTTACATTCACCGTTTCATGTACAGATTTTTTTTAATATAAAATGAATCACAACGCATATTTTACATTGCCGACCTGCTTCCAGAAAAAAAATTCACATTATCTAGAAAAATACGTATGACACGTAATAAACACGCAGTGAAAAATAGTTCGTGCGTGTTCTCGCCCACCCCTTTTTTCTTTACTCCGAGAAACGAGTTTGCCTCTCGCTCCATCGTCTTTATCTTGAATACCGTCGTATTAATTAATTTAGCGCAATTAGCGGCCATCGCACCGAAATTAAAGCCTGACGGCGGCTATAATTACGCAAAACGCAAAAAACGAAAGAAAGAATGGCGGGCGCCGTGAGTTATGGCGGAAGGAGGAAGAGGGACGATGCGAGTGACAGTTTATTAAGAGGGTTAGTTAATCAAAGTTTGATTAATGACTTTTTCGGGTTTTTTTTGGGGGGACGCTGCGGACACGAAAACTGCTCCAGTCGTGTGCGGAAGTTACCCATTTGGTTGATAATGTTATGTAAATATTTTTAGTCTTAGGATTTTTGTATTGTAAAATAATAAGAGTAATCGAGGAAGCTTATAGTCTTAAGCTATTTTTCTTTAAACAATTTTTTCTCAATAAGGCAGACATTTTTCAAAAAGAAAGTATGTATTCCTCTGGGCTGGTATTTGTTAATCTTTCGATTGCAATTTTAGATTTATTATCAATATGTATTTTTCTCTACAGTTTCAGATTGCTCTGCTGTGTAGGTGCGAACATTAGTAGGTACGTTTCTAAGAATCAAACAATGGCAAAAATAAATTTTCCAGTGTGATTTGTTCTCTTTTTTGTATGAGAGCGTATACATTAAGCCCTGGCGAAAGCATTATAACTTCTTAATAGCTTTTCCGTTATTACTTCGTAAAAAATACTGCCAAATTAGTACGTCGTTGGCCACAAACTTAATAAATGTGCTGCGAATAAAACGTCCATTGCTTGTAGCAGAAAATGAACAAAAAAAAGCAACAGAAACCCGGCGCATTTTTCATACGACGCGACGTCGGATCTGTAATGCCGGTAATAATAGGTATTTATCTTTATGACGGTTCATATTTTGAGTATTCGTTTTGTGAAGGAACATTAATAACACTGCATTAAAAAAAATACAAAAAAATATATGAACACTGGAACATTTTACTAGAATATAAAATTATTTCATGGCTAATTCGAATGCAGAAATGTGAACTGACTCGAATTACCAACTGACAAATTCATTTTCTGTATTCATGAAGCGTTACGATATTTGCCTGTCAATAACCGACGACTCCCCACAGCAATTTCAGTAACTGTTATCGATAGTATCGCTTTTTCCGTAATATATTCACAATTTACAAATAGAAAACATTTTATTTGATTGACAAAGAGAAATACACAGGTGCACGCAAAATTAAATCAGATTGCAACTTGCAATAGAAAAAATTGAATGTTATGCTAACAAACGAAGCTGTCAAAACTTTTTATCCAATTGAGTTGTGAAATAAATGAATAATTATTTACAAACGTGTTTTTAAAATAAAATCGATTATTACATGTCTAATTTCAAATAACAAACACATGGCCTGATTCTCGGAGTTTGCAGCGGTATTTTTACGAGCGGTAGGCCAACAATTCGAGGCGCCACGTTTTTCCTTTGAGATTGGACCACCCTCGGCTAGTTGTAAACCTGTCAGAATAACCTTAATCTGGGTATTTCGAAGTTCTGTACAAAATTTAGTCACGCGGTAATCGCAGGCGCCAGGCAGAGGCATTAGGGTGGCACGGACGTCATAAAACAAATCTATTCGACGTTTAGATGTGTTTTCTTAGATTTTGTATACAGTCTGTCGCGTTAAAATCACGGATACAAGTACATTAGCCGAATAGGCAGATCGAATTACGCTCGAGTTGAAGTATTTTGTTTTTGTCTGTTTCTGTTCCAAGTCTAGTGTCATAATTCTGTGTCAACTCAAGAGGCTTTTGAAATGAAGTTAGAGAAACCAAATCGCAGACATCGTGAGACAGATGCATTCCATATGACAGTTTGGAGCGCATAATTTATAGGTGTTTGTGAGAAAAGGCAATCAAGGGCGTGGGCTAGAATTCAAATCAACGGTTACCATTGGTCGAAATTTCGGAATATCGCAGCAAAGTCCGAGGGGGTGTGTTTTATTTGTTTTCGTGGGAATAGGGACCGCGGAGAAACGAGCAGATAGCATTGAAGCTTTAACGAGAACGGTTGAGTTCATTTCTAATTTGGCTTAGGTGCTGGTAGTTTTTATTCATTTTTTGTTAAATCATTTATTTCGGTACGGGTAAAATACAGTGTGCTAAGAAAGGCAATTAAACTAAACACGCGCATGTCGCGACGCGAGTGATTAAATAAAAGGTGGGCAGTGAGCGGAAGTGGTACATGGATTATAAGCCTTTAGGTAATTGACATTTATTTGTTTCCTTCAGCGCACCTTTGGTGGTAATAACTGCGTAGGGACAATTTGATTTGCATTAATTAGACTAAAGAGTCGGTGCGGTTCAGAGTACCATTGCATTTAGATAACTTAATCAAACTATTTTATTTACATTGCAGCGAGTATTAAAACTCACTAGTGACCTTGATCTTAGAAAAGCTTATTGGTCATTGTTTCTTTAGTCACTGGATCAATTCTGTAATTTAATCAACCAACAACAATTAACTATTAGCCCGCATCTACCTGGGAATTCCATACAGTGTACTTTTAGGAAACATTCTATCCGTGGGGATTTTTTCCGGCAAATTGGAAACACTAAAGGTTGTTTTTCGATTTGTACAGGGAAGTCGCCAATCTCAGTCACTGGCGTGAGGTAAGTTATATCTGCCGCCTAAATCACGTGTGCCAGCACAATTTAGCTCGGAAATCAAGACAATTAATTGTCATTACGAATTTCGTGGAATCACGAAACCAAACCATTTGCACTACATATTCCTAGCCATTTTCTTAACCAATTTCTTTCACACCCTGTATACGTGTGTGGGTCAAACTTTGGTCTTTGCCGAGAGATTTGTCGGTTAATTAGAAGCGATTGCCTAGAGACTGCAAAGCCAAAGCCACCCATAGTGGAGTGCAAACACAGTCAAACTAATTTCTTGCCCTATAAATTAATTAGCTAGGTTAGACGGCGAAAGAGAGACAGACAGAGGGTCCTGGAAAACAGGCAAGTGAGTAGAGAGTACTGCCCTCAAAGCAATTAATTAACGCTCTGGTGGCGTAGTAGAAGAAGTTCGGCTCACTACACGTCACCGTTATTAATCAGGTTAGCTAGAGATAGGTATCCAACACCTCCCACGGGAGTTCCTGAAAAACAGGTGATTGCTACTGACTTACTTGCAAATTGATCGCTGAAGGCGGCATTTTGTATCACATGCTTCTCCAAAACATCTGATTAATTCACTAATTAACTCCATTAATTAAGTACACTGTAGTCCCACTGTGACTAGGGTTTCTGATTTCCCGGGTTTTTTTACTTCCCGGGAATCGGGAATGTAAAAATCATGATAGAGCAAATAATATACTAATATACCTTTATTACATTTGGTGGAATCAAACCCAGTCCCGGGAAATTTGTACTTCTTGCGATGTTTTATTATATCTTCTTAGAAAAATAATCCACGGTAGGAACCTTGCTTTTTTGCTACGAATCTCATGTCTATGTACACAATGCTTCCTTGAGGTTTTTTTCAATGAAGGAGCCCTTAGAATGGAATTGCAGTAAAGCAGTTGCATAATTACAATGTCCATCCTAAGGGGTCTGTCATTGAAGCAATGAATGAATTTAATTAAAATGAATGAAAACAACATTTGGAAATACAATAAAAACAAAACAGTCTTGAATCTCTAGTAACTTTTCTTCTGCTACTCTTAGTCAGGTCAACTAGAGGTAAATTTAATAATTATGTACTTAATGTAACATATGATGAAATAAATTTCAGATCTCAGGCGGAGATCTAAAAAAAACTCATGTCTTAACTTAGAACAGACGCATTTGGATTACAGCGCTATTTCGCTAAAAAACGAAAGCGAGATTCCACGATGTAAGCTTTCTGTCAATTTTGTAAAAGTGTAAAGTAAAAATTAGTTTAATTAAACTAGTGGTTTAATATTTCAGTTAAGGTTAAGGTTAAGGTGCTGAATTGATAAATAAAACTTAAATGTCAAGCTGACAGCAAAATCTCTATTTAGCTAAGACTTAAGATTTTATTCCACAGCCACCTGCGATCTGAAATTTATTGAATCACATGTTACATTGTATTGTTTGCTAGTTACTACGCCTACAATAAACAATACTAGGTAATTTTTTTATCACTGTTAAAATTGAAAAAAAAAACATATGTCGCTTTTTGTAAAGATCTCAACCTCGACAAACTCAGTCTTATTATTTTTATCTTAACTAAATGAACGATTATATAAAAAGAAAATGAAATCTTCCATAAAAGTAATCAATGATAGAACCATTTTTTTAAACTCTGCTTTTCCTTTTCTGTCCTTCTTATCATATCACGCCAGGCTCAACAAACTATACGCCAAGATTTCATTCCCGCGAAGTCGGGAATTCCAGACCATTATTTCCCGGGATCGGGAATGGCAAAAAATGGCAAATTTCCCGGGAAATCGTTCCCGGGAATTCCCGGGACGGAAACCCTAACTGTGACACATTGTGCGTTGGTTTATTAAACAGAACAAGTCTTTGAGTACGATCAACAAGTGACGAACACGTGTACCAAGACTCGAGCTAAGTTGAAAATCAAGCAATTAATCTAAGTAAGGAGCAGAGCCCTCTAACAAACATCTGTGTAGACATTAAACCACCAACGGTATGAATCGAAAGAAAGTAGATCGCGCCGTTATTCGAAAGTGAAATCTGTTAAACGAGTTATACTGCACTTTCTGAAAATCGTAATCTTTGTTTATTTGTATTGATTTCAAACGCAAGGGTTTTTCGCTAACGATCTCCGATCCCACAGAGGCGGGTATCAGGAGTTTTTCCCATTTTTTCCTTTTTTTCAATAAATAATTAATTAAAGTTAATTGCTGCGTTTTATTCAAAGTGTCAAATTCCTTGTTCTAAAGAGTTATTTGCTGCTCCACCAAAAGAACGGGTTATCACGACGTAGTTTCCTATTCACGACGATCACGTGCCGTAATCAAAGTATTATTATTTAGAGCGGGTCCCCGCAAAGGTCATTCAACCGTAACCCAATTCGTAGATATTAACCGTTAGCGCCGGCCGGCAACCCCCAGTAAGTAGGTAGAGTACTAAGGACGCATGCACAGCTGTAGTAGAACATCTGGATGGCTTTCTCGGGAATCTAGGTAAACGGTCTAGACAGTCATTTCCTTAGCAATAAATCTTCAGTTGGAGTTGTTTGTACATTTGTTTATTGTTTGTTTACTTGTACGTGATAGCAAACAAACAGGGCTTAGTGGGCGCGTCACAGTAATATTTCAAAAATTAAGTAAATACATATTACCTATTCATTAAAATAGAATAGAAATTAATATATCAAAAATGCAATTTTAAAATGAAAAAAAAGTTAATAAAATATGTATAGATTAATAAAGACATGGTAATTTATCAAAATTCATTTTTTAATACATTTAAGGTTCAAGGCCATTGACACTCGTTTTAGCAAATAACGGCGCTCTTTGTTAAAATAAACGTGGCGAACTTTGCAGAACACAAAAAGAAGCCAAGGTTCGCCTCGCAAACAGGGCGGGCGAATTTTAATTAAATATAAATAAATGCGCCGACTTCGTAATTCAGGACTTAATTAAAAAAAATTCGTGCAAGTTATTTAATTTGCTTGTTTGATGTATGGAGAACGTGTTCGGCGGTAGACTTGAATTAAAGTCGAGAACTGTAAATAACCGTTAATAATTAACTTTGGGAGAAAGTCTGTAAAAAAGAGGATAGTTCAGAGGACAGTTAAAGTGAAATACTTGTACTACTAAAAAACATGCTATTTTATTTATTGTTTCCAAATTAGAAATTCGGAGTTTTTTGTACCTGGCTCGACGAACATTTTCCAGGAGAATGGTTTGGCCGAAACGAACCCATGTGGTCCCGATCTCCCCCGATTATTTCTTGAGGACAGTTTACTATAAAATGCAACACATAATGTGCTCTAAAAAGTTCAAACTGTAATATTACTGTAAGACCCGAAATACGGGAAAGGGTGATTTAAATTTTGATAAAATGGCTTTCAACAAATAACCAAAGTATTACAATTTATCCCTCTTGGACTTTTCTCACCCTTTGTTACCCAAAACTTTTACAAGCCGAATCGAGACGCTAACGGCGACACCTTTGTCAGTAGCGTTCCTGGAATTAGTGGAAAAATGGCCAGGAGTCGTTCCGTTGCTCTCCTTGGACTCGGTATGAGTTTTAGCCCTTTTGATCTTCGGACTTACTACTTTGGAATTGTTGGATTTTCCTCCTCTCCTGGTTAGGTACTTATTTAATAAAAAGGTTCTCTAAATTCTACTGTGAATAATGAATGAAAATCAGAAAGTTTAACAAATAAGATTATATTGTAAGAGAATTTTTAACACACACAAAAAAAAAAACAATAATATCTAATAGAAACACAATTTCTCGTCCAGGAGGGAAGATGGTGCGGTACATTTAGCAAAATGCGTTTTGTTAGTAATTGACAAACTTTTAAGCCGTAAAGACATGGAACTTACCGGGGACGAAACTTAAATGATTTTTTTTCTCGTATCCGTAACTCAGGCAAAAAACATTAACGATTTAGATTTACGAATATTGATTCGTTAGCGAACGAATTTATTTTAAATTTTAATTTAAATTAACTGATACAAAAAAAAACTACACGAAAACCGATATCAAACTCTGAAAAATTATATCAAAAATAAAAACCGAACTTAGAACAAAAATTAATTAATTAAACTAAAATTTCGACGAGAATTTAACACGCAAAACTAAGGGTAACCGGGAACTAACTCTCCTGCGCGCGGCTCCTGTACTTAAGCCCTCGCCACCGCCCTCGAACCCCGAAGTGGGATCTTTTTCAAATTCAGCAAGTTTTTGAAAAAGTCCGTGGTTGATTCGGGCTTTTAGCGGCGAGCCGCTTTCCACTAGGTGGCGTACGCGTGTTGCTTTTACCATTTTTAGCCACGTGTCGCGCGGTCAGTAGCCAGAGAAGCTGGTCGTACGGTTTCTTGCTAATCCCTTAAAATTGAAAACAATCTTATCTCCATATTTATGTTTATGATACAAATCTTATCTCCGTAACTTAATATTTTCTTTAGTTGGAGAGCACGTTCTAGACTACTGAATATAATATGTTTTTCCTGCGTTCCGATTTCGTGAGATCAAGTGAAATTTTTAAGAAAGAATTTATAATGATAATTTGGAAATTTCCCTACGCATTTTTCGGGTCCTTACATCACAATAATGAAGGTATTTGGATAAGAAGAAGCAAATTTGCAAGCAGGCGATTTATTAAAATGACATTATTTTCAGCGAAAAGAAACAAACAGAGATCCAAATTCTTTATTAAGAATTTATTACTGCCAAAAGTTATTTGTATAACAACACGATTTATTCAAACAAAGCCTTTTTTTTTCCTTGCAGTGTTCCTACTGTGTCTGAAATACTAAAGAAATGTTGAACTTCTGCCGCGAACTTTTTTTTTAATATTAGGCCTGCCCATTCTATAAATTCGCAGTAATCGAATTAACTTCGGTGCACATCTTTATTAAAGGTGCAGAGTTCGCTAAAAAGGCTCCTAAATTTATATACGTGCCCCGGCAATTTTTTCTCAACTTTGAGTCCTGTTTGCACCATCAGTAAATAACTTTCTCCTTTCCTCCTAATTACTAAAGTTACGCTAAGCATTTTATTAGCGCCGTAAAACACGGAATAATTTTCCTTACTTTTTATGAAGCGCCAAATAAAATACGCCAATGCCTCCCGAGGGTTTTATCCTAAACCAAAAAACGAAAGTTAACCGGCCATTGATTATTTCGCCGCGTTAAATCGTATAGAGAAGAGGCGATAAGCTGCAGGTAGTCTTAGCGCTGGTTCCGTGGACTGTATCATGGCCTGTGGGGTTCGTCCACTGGGAGACGCTGACCACCGGATGTGTACAAAAAACGCGGGCGCAAATGAACTGGGTCCTTTTATCGGGTAGCACAAATCCCCGGGGATTGCATAACTGCCAGCCGGCGATACATTTACAAAATAAGTTGCGTGGTGTTGTCCTTGGTGTTCTAGAGACGACGTCGCCCACCCCCCCACTTGGGCTTAGTTTTAGCAGATTTACTGCTTTTTTCTCCGAGACTTAAATGGCAAACTGCCTTTTAATAACATTAACTGTTGCATATATTCGTGCCCATTTATTTTATGTACATTTAGAACACTATACGAACTGTTTTGTTAGAGAAATTAAGTGTAAGCGATAGGTTTGTTTATCAAATGGAAATTAACATATTTAAAACTTAGTTACAAAACTAAATCTGTTTCTAGCTTTCGAGGTGCAGTGATAGTTAACTTTTCATAGTTGATAATAGGAAGAAGGAACGACATAAAATTCCCTGAATTATTTTACCAATTTCTGCATTGGATTAAGAAATCAATTCGAAACCTTTTGCAAATCCAGAATAATATAAAAAAATTGGGACAAGTTACATCTACGACAACAAAGAATCCCTTTATGTAAATGATGCAACTGTGCAACCTTGATCTTGTTTACTAATGTCGTACTTCGTGTGTATACAACAGTATTTGTCATCTTCCTAAAACAGTCCTGATAGAATTCTTGTGATGTTCACATTTATAAAATAAGTCTCGATAAAGTTTGTACTTATCAATTACTAAAGTTATTATACAGGGTGTAATCAATTAAGTTTCACATACTGCAACCACTATTAACACACAAGAAAAGAAGTCAAGTTATGACATAATTTTGGGAAAAATGTCAATAATAACTCCGGAAAAATATACCGTTAGTTTTTACATAAAACGTTTGAGAAGCGCTGGCTTAGATTTAAAGCCCCGGCTGAGTGGAGGTTACTATCATGCGCAATAAATGATAGGGTAGTAGACCCGCAGGTGCAATACAATAAACGTTGAAGCAGGTCGGCGATTACCAGTTATTGAATTAATAAATAATTAATTAATAAAATATTAAATTAATATTTGAATAATAATAATACAAACTTTTCACAAAATGATTCTTACATAATAATGTTAATTTATTTCCTTAATTTAAAATAAAGCAGCAATCATGAATCGTACCTAACAATAAATTTTAAAAACAGGTAATTCAATTGAGGTCACATTCTAAAAGTATGATTGGAATAAAAAGCACGCCGAACTCGTCGTCCATTAATTTGTGATTCTTTACTCCTTCAGACTAAACGAACAAAATTCCGAAAGATCGTGGAGATACTGTGTGTACGTCTGTTCACAGTTCCAGTGCATTTTTAATTATTAGACCTGGTTTAAAATTTAATATTCTGAAAGCAAATATTGATTTATACGTAAATTAAACAATAAACGTTCGTACTGTTAAACTCGAGCAGTAAAATCGCAGCTTATTACTTTATTGCAGGAAATGATTTAAGAATGTTCTTCTCAAAACTTATGGAAAGCGTTAAACTGCACATTTTTATTAACTGCAGTCAATGCATTCATTTAATTGACGGAACCAAAAAAAAAATGTTCGCATCCGCAAAATTCTCCTGTCACCAATTTGTTTCGAATCAATATACTTAAAACATGCATTCATCATTTTAACACGCGAAATTAACAAATTAAATCATGATGTAGTTATTATCTATTATCTAAAGAAACAGATGGACGAAGATTTCGTTATCGAATTGTGCTGCGGCCGACACTGATCCAGCGACGGCGACATTTGCGGAATTTATCGTTTTACGATATGTTTATAAAAACCGCAGGCGCACTGACGAACGAGCAGAGGTTTTCAAGAAAAAGGCGATGCGCTCTTGTGGGTAGGTCAGTTTTTAATTTTTGAGCAAAACCACTGATATTTGCAGAATTAATTCCTTATGTGACAGTGTAAACTTATTCGATTCGTGAATAAATAAAATTGTTTTAAAAACCGAACCGCTCGGTGGCGAAATATAACTGTACCATATAAAAAAAGTATCAATTAAAACATTAAAATATTTAGGGTGCAGGAATCTTGGCATAAATAACGCTATTATCCATGAAAAGGAAACATATTGTTCGTTCTTGCTTTTCTATAAATTGTTACGTTTTCTTTCCGAATTTCGCGCTTCAAGACCCTCGGGGACGAGTTGTTTTCATTTAAAAACCTGCACTTTGGCCGCTTACCTTGGGTGTCGTCGTTTTCCGCGCGTCGCCTTGCTTTTACGGTTATGTAGTGTTGCCAACTTGCTGCGACGACAGAGGATTTTCCCATCGATTTTTCGATGTGATCGATTTGTCGTATAGTTCCAGTTTCTCGTGACACGGAGATTGGTTTTGCGTACGTTGTTAAATTTTACGTCTTCCTTTCCCTCGTCGATTAGTTTATGGTACGAATCTCCTTATCGCGTGTCTGGTCCATTCACAGGAATCACAGTTGGCTTGTCTGCCTTCGAGAATGTTCGATGATTTTTTAACTTCCGGCGTGGTTCGGGCGTTGGTCGCTTTGCTCGTCCGCACGTTCTCATTCTCCATTTTGTGCCGTGAAAAGTCACACCTGTTTGGGTCAGCCTGCATTTGGTTTGTGTGAAATTAACGTAAGGAAGCTCGCATAAGGATCTGTGACCCCAGGTGATTGTTTGGTTGTAGACTACATCTAAAGCCGAGTACCCAACTGAGTCCGGTAGACCAAGGGAGGCAAATTCGGAAAAAATTCTCTATCTAAGTGAACTGAGTTTCCTCCCACTCTGAGGACCACCCTTGTCAAGTTTCTCTCGCCCGTTAGAATTGCTGTTCCCGTCTTCTGCCCTGCAAGAGAGAGACCCATCCTCTCCAAGGTCTGGCTGACTATCTCTATGGCGTACATGGCCTTCTCTTTCAACAAACTTGCGGTGTTAGCGCAGACGACCAGCGCGAGGCCGTCGGCATAGGCAATCATCGTCGACCCGGAACCGACGTCAACCTCCAGGATTTTATTGTATAGGACGTTCCATAGGGTCGGTCCTAGGACGGATCCCTGCGGGACGCCATACTTAATCTTCGTGCGAGTGCCGTCTGGGGCTATAATCTCCCTATCTGACAGGTACGAGGATATTATCCGTATTATTCCTGGTTTTACCCCGTATCTGTGCAAGGCCGCCATTATCCCTCTCCAGGGTGCACTTTGAAGGCATTTTTGACGTCTAAAGTTAACATTACTACGTATTCCCTGTTCTGGTCGGCCTTGCTCCGAATCTTTCCGATTATTTCCTTGACCTGCCTCAGAGCACTCAGAGTCGATTTCCCGGCCCGAAACCTATGCTGGCTCTCGCTCAGGATCTTCTTCTCTTCCAGATCAGCAGTGAGTCTCTCTTTTATCAGCATCTCTAAGACCTCCCTATGACGTCCAAGAGGCATATAGGCCTGTAGGTAGTCTCCTGGTTGTCAGCTTTTCTCGGTTTTTCAATCAATATCAGGCTGGCACTCTTCCATCTCTTTGGGAAGTATCCCTCTCCCAGGCAGTCATTGTAAATCTGCCGGTAGATTGCCGGGTTTGCACCTATTGTGGCTTTAACGACTTCCGGCGGGATGCAGTCGGGAGCCTTTCCTAATCTTTCCGGCAGCCCTTACCATCTCTTCCAAAGTAAAGGGAGGTTCTTCTGTCGCCCCGGTAACATTTCTCGGCAGCTTCCACGTTGCGTCTGTTCCACTCGGGAAGAGTTTCCGAATTTGCCTCCCTTGTTCTACCGGACTCAGTTGGGTACTCGGCTTTAGATGTAATCTACAACCAAACAATCACCTGGGGTCACAGATCCTTATGCGAGCTTCCTTACGTTAATTTCACATAAACCAAATGCAGGCTGACCCAAACAGGTGTGACTTCTCACGGCACAAAATGGAGAATGAGAACGTGCGGACCAATGCGACCAACGCTCGAACCACGCCGGAAGTTAAAAAATCATCGAACATTCTCGAAGGCAGGCAAGCCAACTGTGATTCCTGTGAATGGACCAGACACGCGATAAGGAGATTCATATCATAAACTAATCGACGAGGGAACGGGAGATGTAAAAATTAACAACGTACGCAAAACCAACCTCCGCGTCACGAAAAACTGGGTCTATACGACAAATCGATCAGATCGAAAAATCGATGGGAAAATCCTCTGTCGCCGCAGCAAGTTGGCAACACTACATAACCGTAAAAGCAAGGCGACGCGCGGAAAACGACGACACCCAAGGTAAGCGGCCAAAGTGCAGGTTTTTAAACGAAAGCAACTCGTCCGTGAGGGTCTTGAAGCGCGAAATTCGGAAAGAAAACGTAACAGTTTATAGAAAAGCAAAAACGAACAATATGTTTCCTTTTCATGGATAATAGCGTTATTTATGCCAAGATTCCTGCACCCTAAATATTTTAATGTTTTAATTGATACTTTCTTTTATATGATACAGTTATATATTTCCACCGAGCGGTTCGGTTTTTAAAACAATTTTATTTATTCACGAATCGAATAAGTTTTCACTGTAAGTTCTTCATCACATAAGGAATTAATTCTGCAAATATCAGTGGTTTTGCTCAAAAATTAAAAACTGACCTACCCACAAGAGCGCATCGCCTTTTTCTTGAAAACCTCTGCTCGTTCGTCAGTGCGCCTGCGGTTTTTATAAACATATCGTAAAACGATAAATTCCGCAAATGTCGCCGTCGCTGGATCAGTGTCGGCCGCAGCACAATTCGATAACGAAATCTTCGTCCACCTGTTTCTTTAGATAATCGATAATAACTACATCATGATTTAATTTGTTAATCTCGCGTGTTAAAATGATGAATGCATGTTTTAGGTATATTGATTCGAAACAAATTGGTGACAGGAGAATTTTGCTGATGCGAACATTTTTTTTTGGTTCCGTCAAATAAATAAATGCATTGACTGCACTTAATAAAAATGTGTAGTTTAAGGCTTTAAGTTTAAGTACGGTATTACCAGGAATAATACGGATAATATCCTCGTACCTGTCAGATAGGGAGATTATAGCCCCAGACGGCACTCGCACGAAGATTAAGTGTGGCGTCCCGCAGGGATCCGTCCTAGGACCGACCCTATGGAACGTCCTATACAATAAAATCCTGGAGGTTGACGTCGGTTCCGGGTCGACGATGATTGCCTATGCCGACGACCTCGCGCTGGTCGTCTGCGATAACACCGCTAGTTTGCTGGAAGAGAAGGCCATGTACGCCATAGAGATAGTCAGCCAGACCTTGGAGAGGATGGGTCTCTCTCTTGCAGGCCAGAAGACGGGAACAGCAATTCTAACGGGCAAGAGAAACTTGACAAGGGTGGTCCTCAGAGTGGGAGGAAACTCAGTTGACTTAGATAGAGAACTGAAAGTGACCACCCATGTCAGGGAAGTTGCAGTCAAGGCCCAAAAGGCGTACATGGCACTGGCAAGATTAATGCCAAATGTAGGCGGACCCGGACCGAAGAAGAGGAAGCTACTGGCTACGGTAGTCTCCCCAATCATACTGTATGCCGCCCCAATATGGCAGGAGGCGATGAAATACAGACAACACGAAATGATATTAGAAAGAGTTATCAGAGTTATAAGAGTGGCGCCTGACTACAGGAAGGTGGCGACGGAGGCCGTCCTGGTAATCGCAGAGATCCACCTATTAAGTTACAAATAGCGTAACGTGCCAGACTGCACAGGGAAGGGCACCAGGTGAGAATTTTTGCCAGACAACAGCTGTACCGGAATTGGCAGATCCGCTGGGAAAGATACCGAGGCTGGGCCAAGGTCTTCATAAGAAACGTGGAGACCTAGTTTCACCGATCCGAGGGGGAGGTCGATTACTATATCACGCAGGCGCTGACAGGACATGGCTCCTTTAGGAAGTACCTGAAGGAAATCAGGAAACGAAAAACCGCGGATTGCCGGTACTACGGGGAGCAAGAGGATGACCCGGAGCATACAATTTTTGTGTGCCCTAGATGGGAACAAATTCGCATAACAGCGGAATTAGAGGCGGGATGCGTGATCAACAAAGAAAATATCGCGGACCTAATCACTAAGGACGGCAGGACATGGACTGCAGTAACGAACATGCTGGTCCATATTGAGAACCAAATGCAAAGACGAAGGAGAGAGAGGACGCGAGGCGTAAAGAAATAGGCGAAGCGGGGGCGAAGAGGAAGGAAGAAGAGGAGGAGAAAGAGAGAAAAGGATGGGGATGAGAAAGAAGAGGAGGATAGAAGAGGAAGAAGAGGAGGTTAGAAAAGGAAGAGGACTGTAGAAGAGAGAGAGAGAGAGAGGTAAGAAGAGACAACAGGCGCAGGGGAAGAAATGCCGAGAGGTGGTACCCCCTGCGCAGAACGGCGAAAGAGGAAAGGAGTTTAGTTGGTAGGCGCCCCGTGCAGAAAGGCAGGGGTGAATCCAACACGCCTCCGGGGGTTGATGTATCCGGAGGTGTCTTTGGAAGATTCTCTAAACCTCTATAAAAAAAAGTGATTGTTTGGTGGTGTTTTGTTTCCCCCCATCATTGCAGCGGATATGTTACTGTTGATTTCTCAACCCCCCGGCACGTGGAATCTTTTTTTGTCGATGCTCGTAACTCGTACCTCGTTACGAGGTAAGTTATCTTTTTAATTCTCTTCTCAGCGTTCGTGGTTTCTGTCCCGCGAATTTGTGTTTATCTTTTTAGCTAGCAGTACGGGATCATTACCCGGACTTGCCCGCGGAAGTCACGGCTTTACCACCATACAAATCGCTTTAGAGCCCGCTTTTCGGCCCTCTCTTCGACTGCGAACTGCTCTGGTCCTTGGCGCTACCAAACGTGTAGGAACTCCAGCAGGGGCTTGGTACACTGAAACCCCCTTTCGTCGTCGCTCCGCCATACTTACAAGTGTTCAGCTTCAGGCGTCCTCCATGGAGCTGCGAAACCCTTGGACCCTTGGTATCGTTCAAATTTTAAATTTAATACATCTTTCCGCCTCTCCGAGTTCCGCTACTCGCGGCTTTGTTACTAAGTTATTTGCAACCCGAGTACAAATGTTTCTGGTAATTTAGTTTCCTTTTTTTACTGCCCTCGCAGTTTTCAATTATTAATTTCTGTGTTACACTTAAGGTCCGTCTACACGCAACGATTTGCCTGCGCGCATCCCTGTGCAAACTAGTCTGTGCAAGTAAGCCCGTGCATATAGACGGCAAATCGTTGCGTGTAGACGGACCATAAACTAGTTTGCACGGGGATGCGCGCAGGCAAATCGTTGCGTGTAGACGGACCATTAGTTTGAACTTGTAATTTTTTTTATCAATTCAAATTCATTTACATCTTTTGCAACGTTTAGTTTTGATTCGTCTTGTTTAACTTTTTGTGAACGTCGCGGTTGGGCCCAAACGTGCGCGGTTTGTACCTGCCGTTTACGTGTATTCAGACTTTTGTCGGAACGTTTTGTTGCATTCATGTTTATTTAATTTACCGTATTTTGATGTCGACGGCACATGCCTTGCCGACTTTTTTAGGTGTGCTTTGAACCGGTTACCCTGGTTCTGTTTTGTCACCTGTTATTACGCAATATACTCTTGTTATTTTTCTTGGTTTGGGTTTCCTTTATTTTGGTGGGATTTTGGGTTTGCTAATACTTTACCCCGCCCTTCTGGCGAGTCAAATTAGTGTTGGACTTATACAGGGTGAATATTTTGGACCTTCCCCTAGCGTCGGTCCATGACTTTGGGGAACGTTGTTTATAAGCTAGGTGGCACCCTTTCTGGGGAGTCCCCCCATATTTTTGACGGACACTTGTGCGAATCTAGCACGCCCACGACCGTCTTCACTGAGCTACTGGGACAGCAGGCGTTCCTTTCGGTTAAAAACTTCACAGGTAGGCCCGACCGACTCTGATAAAGTTTTCCCCAAAAAATTGTCTACCCTACGCGTACAGGTGGTTGTTGCGTGTGATTGCTAGTGACGCGTAGCAAAATCTAATAAATCTGAAAATAATCTGTTTTTTGATTACATTTTCTTTTTCTGTATTATCTTTCCTGGCATTAAAAGAAACTGAAATGGAAAGAAATAAACTAATTTCAGACGTAAGGGTATAATTTTAAAGGAAATTTATTAAAAATTACTTGCTCTGGTGATATTTAATTTCACAGGAAAATATTTTAAATTTTTGTTCTGAATTAAATCCTGTACCTAATGGATTTTGCTCGACAGCAAAAAGAAATACATAACTAAGTTATAATTACGTTTAATTAAATATTTCGCCGAAGGGCAAATATGTATGTAAATCGTACGCCGCGCCGGCGCAATTACACACAATGAACGAGTGGAAGTTTAATTTACAATAAATTTCAGTCGCACATCCGAGGCGATCTGTATCTGTAATTACGTTCGGGTTATGACGTCTGTAATAATTTCGGTTATGTTGCCGTTAGGTCCGTCCGTAAAGATACCGGCGAAATTAGAAGCATTGCAAATTTATTATATGTATGTTCGTCTGTAAAACTCATTACACACAGAGGCATGTTCGTAAACAAGCATTTGGACTTACTCGTGAAATTTTCCTAAAGTAACAAAGTCGTCCATTTTCCTTTTTCTGAAAAAAAATACGCTAAGTCCTACAGAATGAAATGTATGACAGCATTTAATTTGACTCGAAGAACATACTTTTACAAATTTTGTCGTAAATCTACTAAATACTCTTTTTTGATTAAAAACTTTTGAAGCTCTTTAATTAATTTGTTTGTAATACAGATTTATCTATTAAAATGACATTGATGTATTTTTGGCCGTACGTATTCTTTAGCCTCCCATTCTGGATAATAAAATGAAATACACAACAGCGCATTTAAAATCCTTGAAGAATGAGACCCATCCGTCTATTTCAGTAGTTTCATATTTATATTAATCATATTATCATTATACAAATTATGAGGGTACGTGTCATTTGCTTGACCTATATACACATCATAAACATATCTCTTTTTACTTTAAAACTTGACAATTGTTCTTCGAGCATGTTTACGAGGATATCTGTGCGTGTGTATAGGTCTTAATAGGATCCGACGAGTATTTTGTTTGTTGAGATACAGATATTGTGCGCAACATAACAGACATTGCTGAAATACTTCGGCAGTAACCTATTAAAACGGGACGTTAGGTGTTTGTTATGATGTTTGAGGGAGTAATTTACATATTTCGTTTTATTACTTGCATTATTTCCGGTAATTATAGAAACGATTAAAATCTTTATGTCGGGATTAGATTTAGAACACATATTAACTTTTTGTTTTCAGGAGGTACTACAATCTGAAGTGCCAAAAAGTAATATATTTTTTGGAATATTTACTTGTTATTGTATATCATTTAATAAACACCTAAATTATTTACTTAGGTAATTGAATTTGTTATTATTAAAATTGTCAAGTCTCAAGTTTGTATTGAAATAATTTATTCGAAAACAATTTATGCATTAATAATAGATTATTTTCAGTGAATTACGTAGTAGGTACAGTAAGTACAGGCGTTCATTAATAAATTTATCCAAAACCAAATGAAAACTTATTCATTTAAAAAAAAATTAAAGTAATTGGAACCATGCATCACCCTGTACATTTTTTTCAAGCAAGTATTTGTTACGGGTGAAAAATTTATTTAAATCATTTTCAGTATTGCCTGTCACCCTGTATTTGCGTGAGAACTGACAGATTAATTTTGGGCCTGCGTGCTGTTCGTCACGTTTCATCACATTGCATCAGAAAACAAAAGCTATTTCACTCTTTCGCCCGGTTAAAACAGAGGCCATCTCGTAACAACCCCCGTCCCAGGATAGTTGGTAATAGCGTGTTCTTTCCGCGGCGCATTCATTGTTGTTGAGGGTGTCTTGACGTGCACATCTATTGTTAGTGTAATGCCCACGATTTTGTGCCTTGATCATGTTGATTTCGTTGATCGAAGCCTGAAATGGAATTTATTTACTCCAAGATCTGCTTTGGTACAAGTTAAGCGATACAAGCTTTCTTAAAAGCTTTTCTAAGCCTGTGCTGCAAGAAAAAGAACAGGTAGGGTTTTATTGGTAACTTTGTGCGTATTTCGATCTGTAACACGCGTCTTTCTTGTACTATTTAGGCTTGTGGTGGTAGTCGTACCCCATTTTCTGATTACTCTTTTTGTAACGCCATTTGAGACCGATTTCTGAGTGGAAAAACCGTAAACAGAGCCCTAGCTGCTAAAAGTCCAATACGAACCAACAGGAGAGATCGTAACGTGACACCATGACGCTGTTTTGCGTAGTGACGTAATTGGCAGCACCGGCCTCCTCCTCCGGATTGTTTCTCGATTGGTTTTTCCCACCTCACCTTGACAGCTGAGTGTCCAAGTGTGGATTTGTTTACAAGGTCGGAAATGTTTGGTTTTATTGTTTATTTTGTGTTGTATTAAACGCTGCGTGGCGTTAACGGAATAATTTTGAGTATTTACCTTTGCATTTTTCTGTAAACGAGAGGCAGATCTGTTTCTCGGTCAACGTTTTAATTAATTGATATACTGTTGGCATTCTTTTTTTTGCTCAACTCATTGCCCCATCTGGGTTGTACAATTTATTTCTGTTTATTATGTTAAATTTTTGAGCAATATCAAATAAAAACAAGTGTGCTCAGCTGGTGATTTTTATTTATTTTACTGTCCCTTTACTTGCGGGGTTACGTTGGCCCATCCCCTTCCTCCAAAAGTTAGCCGGCTGTGTTGGAGATCTTAATTTGCACTCCTCCAATTTGCTGTCCTTCAGGTAGGTAGCATATTCCAAATTTCAATGACCTCCGAATAATATGTATTTAAAAGAAATAGTTGTAAATTTAGCAATGGTGAGCAAATTTAAAACATTGCCATTTCAATTTTTATTTCGCCAAACTAAATTTCACAGTTCAAAAGTTGCCAGTATATCGCAGACTATTTTTTTTTTGTGCTACTATTCATCCCAATACGAATTCCAGCCACGTTCATACGCATTTAATCAAATTCTTGTTTATTCGTTTTCGATAAATATGAAAGGCACAATCATTACTGCATTCGTTTGGTATGTCTATTAAAACATCGTTTCGTTCAGCTCTATCTCATTTATTTTGTAATTACTTCAATGATAGCCTGGAAATATTCTGTGATTAGTATTTCTGCTAAAAACCCAAAATTACGTGAGCTAGACCGCAAACGCATTTTTTTTTTTCGTAGTTAAAAATCGATATGAATAATGAACACAACAAAATGAATATTTTTTTATTAAAAATTTACGTCTTTGTAAACCACCACAAATTTAAATTTCATGTTCCCGAATTACATATAAACCTTCTCTTACAGCTTCGAAAACTCCCCGAATTACTTATGATACTTGTCTTGTTAAACTTGTGAAGCTTAACTAGATATTAAAGTTTCATTAAAAAAATGAGTAAAGAATATTGTAATAAGGCCAAATTTAAGTAAAATCAATATAGTTTGACTATTTCCTTCACGGTCTTCCTAACTAAGAAATAGAAGTATAGATAAAATTGGGCATTCTTACATTTACTTGACCAAATATAAATGATTCCCTTTGTATATGAAAACTAATTTCAACAGATGCATATACAGGATGAATTGGTGAATTTTAGTAGGTACCTTGGTTATTATAAATTATGTAAATGGTATAAAATGTTTGGAGTTTTCATTAATCTAATGTACGTAGTCAATAATCAACAACGAGCTAATTGAACTAATAAAATTCCAAAATATGTATACGCCAAGTTTAAAGAATAAATAAAAGCAACGGTAGATCAATAACCCCATCAAGCCAGATTTTCGCCTGCTTACGTTTTGGGGCCAGCAGCGGCGCGCAATATTTTATTCTTCTCCCTCGATACAGTTTGTTAGCCATATAACTTCAGATCGGAAGTAAATTTTACGTACCGTAAAAGATAAAAGTAGGGTGGATATTTTATGAAATTATAAAAACCTTTTGTTTATACGCACAATCGTAAATATCAGAAATTTCCACATATCCTTTCAATAAAAGAACCCCTTAACGTATACAGAATATCTCACTTCAGAATTTTTCACTTGCGACTTCTCTTTATTTAAGGTTATAGTTAAGTCAGGTTAAAGCTAAAGAAATTAACAATATTTTCAAAATATAAATATGCAATATAACAGCAGAAAAACTGGGTCAAATTACGAATGCATAATATCAACATTTTCATGCATGATTATATGATTGCATGAATATGCAGCGCACAGGTACATTTATGTCTCTAAAGGAGACTACTGACGCAACGATTTTCAAGCGATCTGGTTGCTGCAATGTGATCGCTCGATAATTAGGCATTATTTCTACAAAAAAAATAACTATTAATTGGTATAGTACTTTCATAAAATATTGTACAAGTCTTCGCACGCTTTCTTATCCAAATATTTACAAGGTCTGTCCTAATCATTTTATACAACTCTGGCTATTAATATGTACAAGTAGTTTATCAGACTCGTGAGACCCGGGAAATTAAATTATCTATAAATCGCCACGCATGTAGGTGTTTACAAGCAAAAATTGCCGGGCGATCAAAATATTGCCTGCAATCTCTTCTGCCCATCCTGTAGCGATATTGAAGCAATCCGGTCGCCCAATACATTGCTGTCGATCGAATCGCCGCGTCAGTGGTTTCCTTAAGTAGCAAGCAATTAATGTAGCAGAAAAAAAATTAAGATGAGTTGATTAGTAATAGTAATAATAAGTAAATCTGAATTACATTAATCTAATTGTTGTTAAATATTCTTACTATTTAAAGCATTTGCGTTAAAAGGTGCTTTATGTAATTTTTAAAAACCTTAAAAGTCCGTATTGCTTCTAAAGCAAAAAAAGTAATAAAAGACAAACCTGTTCTTGGGAACAGAACTTTTTAATCTCTTTAATGAATATTTCACACAATAGAGTAGTACACGCAGGAAACTCCTCCGCACGATAAAGATAACGAGCCCCCAGATAATAAATTTTTCATCCGAGTAAGGGAATTTTTGCAGCGCATTAAAGACAAATTTTATTTGCTGATTCTTTGATAGCGAGTTACAAGCTTTCAAAATTAATTAAAAATTAAACCCTTGCCCGGTTCGCGTTCGCGCGACCGAGAGAAGGCCCCCCTACGAAAGCCTTGTCAAATGTAAGCCGCGGTTACTTCAGGTACTTGAATATTTATGAGAAATTACGGCATTAAAAGATTGAGGTTTTACATACTGTAGTTTTTAATTAACCGCTTAAATTAAATGCAGTTTTTTTGCAAAGCGGCGATTGTAAAGGAAACCCGCGAAGAGAGGAAAGCAAGAAAAAAAATAAAGCAATTTATCAGTTTCTAAAATCTGAGCAGTGAGTAAATGGAAAGAAAAGCAATCTTATCTAAAGAGAAAACTTAGAATAGCAAATCCTTTAGTGGTCGTGGAGCTGGTATATTCCGGAGCTGTTTATCCAAGTACGAAAAAAAAGACTCGTTCTGAATGCCAATCTCCTACTAGTTCAAGAGAAATCTATTTGAGTTTAGAATGCCTTGGCGCACACACAATTATACATACAAAGAGCGGAAATCTAGGATCTGGACTACGGGAACAAAAACTAATTCTCACTGTCAGTCTTTAACTGACGGGACATACTTTATCTTTTCCGTATTCACCCTTCGTCTCCTTATTTATTTTATCTCCTTTGTCAGAGAAGACGTCTTACTTATAGTCTACGTAACCGAAAGAAAACTTAATGCTCGAGGAGGGAAATATATCATTGCCTTTTAACATCACTGCGAACTTTCATATTAAAGAGATATATCTTACTTTGCATACCTTCGCCGAGGACGACGTTATCGAAACTTGCAACTTTCATCTTAAAATTTCCATTAAGTATTCAAACGGAGATTAAGATTGAAGTAATTGTAAGTGACGATTTCAGTAAACTGTGAATCAAGAACTCCGACAACTTCCTTAATATTTTGCTTATAAACGGGTTCTAAAAGAGGCAGCCGTTCCTAGACAAAGGCATCCTTGCAGTTATCGATTACCTAGATAAGGAAATTAGCGCAGAGCAAGTGGGACAGTTGTCACAGTGCAAACTTGTGAACTAGCTTGATTACCCGGAGGATTCTTCTTCTTTCAAATTATGCATGCCCTATGGGATATTTTGCGACGTCCACGGCAACCTGTTAGAACAAATAAAGTTTATTTAAACCAGTCAGTGTCTGTACTCTGGAAAATAAGTCAGTTGAAAATTATCTAATACAAAATATCAGTATAAATTATCTTAACAAAATGATAGATGCCTTTGCGAATATAAATAATATTAGTACAGAAAATTAAAATCGATGGCTAATATCGCAAATTACATATGAGGACATACGAGGACATATTTTTATGTTATCTACCTAACCATGAAACAAAAGAGCCTCCATGTCAAACCAATTATTAGAAACTACCAGTCACATTTAGAAGTAAGTATATATTGCTATGTTATTTTAGTTTTGAAGTTTGAAAATTGTTGTAAAAATACTTTTGCACTTATGATTTTGATGTATTAATAGTAATTTAGTTCGTGATTTGTCATACTTCAACTGAATTTTGCATATTAAAGAAAAATATGATCCCAAAGTATTTCAACACAAATGTTGCTATTACAGAAATTTTTGTTAAGAAAAACAAACATGAGGGAAACTCGTGTCATCACCAGACTGACACACATACCAGTCTCAAAGCTGTTCCGATGGATGTACTCCACCGTGTAGGTTTTGTAGTTCTTGAAGGCACCTCCGAAGTCAAACATCTTAAACCAGAAACAAGTCCAATTTGGCCGACTTAAATACATGTACGGTTTCGTTTGTTTAACAACTAAAATCAGAATTACATGGGGATTTATTTAAGACCAAGCACGAATGCGAGGGACAAATAATTGTATGACACGTTTCAATTTTTTTTAGCACAGCTTGTAAATACAGGTTACGTTAAATTGAGGGGCAGTCTAGTAAAATAAACGGGTTTGAACGTATCAATCTAAAAATTAATGTGCAATGATCGCGAATCAATTAAATTACACAAGGTCAAGTGAATATAAATTATAGTTTGGCGTATAAAACCGCAAGAAACTGAACAAATTATTAATTTAATTGTAAATAAACGGTTTAGAACTTGCTTTTAACATTGTTTTGCAATTTGTTTGCCTCTCTTGCTCTCTTCAAATGTAGTTCTCGTTTTATTTCTTTTCTTTGACTAATGTACTTCATTTCATTATGACTATTCTGTTCTCTAATTCAACTGTATTCCTATTGATGGGCATATTTGTTTCAACTTCCAAAACCATTCTTCTTATCAATTTCGTTTCATTCATATATTTATGATGTAGCCAATTTAAATATTGTCACTTCTACTTTTTATACTTCTCTTTTTTATTATTTATGTTGTTCCATTCTAACTATATTCTTCTGCAGTTTTACGTTTATAATTGTTTGTTGTAAACCTTTCCGAGCATTTCCAAATTCTTCGGGTGTCTCTAAGAATTTTTCATATTTGATAATTTTCACATTTAATTTTCGAAATATTCGGATTTTGTTGCTCATTCAAATCTAATTATGTTCTTTCCTTACTTCAAATTTGTAATACTATTTTAAGTTTTTCTGAACATTCGTCTTTCGATGGTCTCTTCCAAATTCCTTGAGTTTGTCTGAGAATTCTTTTAATGTGATAGTTGTCGCTTTTAATTTTCGAAATCTTTCGATTTATTTACGTCATTCGATTCTAATTATGTTCTTCTCCAGTTTCGAAGTGTTTTTGAATTTTCCTTTTTGACAAATTTCTTTCAACTTCCGGGTTCTTCCAATTGTTTGCGTTGCTTGATTCTAATTATGTACTTCTTACAGATTTTGGGATTTTTCAAATTTTGTCACTTAGCTATTTCACTTTCTTCAAATATATTACGATTCAAATTTTTAAAATCTTTCAACAAATATCGCCCAATTCTAATTTTATACTGAGTGACCGGCAAGAAGAACAGGTCACCCTAATAGTATTTTATATAACGAGTGGCTAAAGAGGTGCTTTTCTTCACGAGTGGGCCGCTCAAAAGCTCACGAGTGAAAAAAGTACCGTTTAGTTACGAGTTATATACATAATTTTTTGTAATACCATATTCTTAAGCTGAACAGATTCAAAATAAATTTCGAAAGAAAAACGTCATGTTGATCACAGTTCACTAGTACTGTGTAATTTCTGGTTTTCAAGGTAAAGCAAGTTGTTATTAATCAAATTTATTTTGAAAACGTCATTTTGAAATTTACTTTCGCTAGAAAGCTATAAAAACTGAGCAAAAATCGGTTTATTATCAGTGATGAAAAGGAAGATATCTTTGGTACTCCGCCAGAAATTAAGGAGAAAGCGAAAGTCGCAAGTTTGGAATTATTGCCGGCTAAATCACGAAAAATTTATGAAGTCGAATACGAACTGTTTATGGCATGGTGTCAGAAAAATCGAGTGACGACCGCGACTGAATCTGCGATGTTAAATATTAATAAAACTTTTGTTCTGGTGACTATTTTGTTTCATTGTTATTTTTTTATTTTATAGTAACTTTTTTATTTCACACTTTTAAATAATGACATATATTAGACACTGAAAACTGTCAAATAATGACAACTTAAGAATATTGTCACGAAGATTACTTTTTAAGGGGACACCGGTATATAATTTATTGTAATTATTGCGCGGGGCACTTTGCTGAGTTGACAAAATCGATGGGCGATCGACCGGTGTTCGATCGCGGAATTAATTAGGGACGTGGGGTCAACTGAGGAAGGTGCCCCTGGCCGGTTCCTGAGGTGTGCCTAATAAAGTGTTGGGAAAGAAGACGGTGTTTTCCTGAAGTCCATTCGGCTCCCCCGAGTAAGGCTAACACGGTAAGTTCACCCCTTCTTTTACTGGACCGGCTCTTCAGTCCGGACAACTAAGACGGCGCCTAATACCGCTGAGCTACCCTTCACCTTTTTAAAGGCATCGCCACTACCCCCTGGAGTGAGCGTTACAATATGATATTACAAAAAATCTTTTTTTAAATCGAATCTTAACTACATACATGTTTATTAAATATCTTTCAAATGACAAGGAATAAAAATTTGAAATTTGGTACGCATGTGTAACTTGATTATACACTTTAAGAATAGTTATAGAAAAATAGGATTGCCATTTAAAAAAATAGTCGATGACGTCATATCTCAAATTTGGGACACGCTGTATAAAATGTTCTTAGATGAAAAAGAACGCAATTTAAAATACTAATCGACGTGTTCGAGCATATTTCCGAAAAAGAAACTGTCTTTGCTTTACTGAATTTATTCCAAGTTAGAGACTCGCATTGTACAAGAAATTACCAGATAAAATGCGATGATGGGACATATTTGGTTATGTACTATGACGTTTGTCGCCGTCAAAGTTGGAAGTTGACCAACTTTTCGCTTGACGTCGTTCTTTCTGTGCAAGGTCATTTGAACCTTTGCATTTAATATTCATTTGACAGATAACGGCGCGTAATGGCGTTGTATTCTGTTTGAACCTTAAGAAATTCCTATTTATATATATACGTCAAATGAGTGACAGTGACATCCGAAATTTTCTGTTCGCAACTGTACATAACTCGCAAGTTGGGAATACCCCGTACCCGTACCACGTTCAGGATGCGTGGAATCGGTATCTGGAGACTGGTAGTTTACGCTAGCCAAGAAGGATCCGGAAGAAGAAGAACAACAAATGCTGTTGATGAGCGTTTTATTCTACTCAACACATTAAGGGATCGCAGATCTGCAACTGTTCATCTTGAACAAACGTCTACAAACGACTCGGGGGTTTGAAGTGAGTGCGTGAACGGTCAAGCAAAGCTTATGGAAACGTCACGGAGGCCTGCCACAGAGCCAGAATTGTTACTAAGGCATCGAAAAGCAGGGTTGCAGTTTGCACGACGGCATTCTTCATCAATGGAACAAAGTTCTCTTCACTAACGAATCGAGCTTTTGTCTGCGGTCATCTGATGGTCGCGAGAGTGTGTGGAAAAGACCAATGAACGATACGCGGACTGCGCTATTCCTCCCTTATTTTCGTAGCACACTGAATGCCCGTAGGTACGCGGAAGATATTCTTCAAGAAACATAGGTCCCTTATTCTCATTTTATTGGAGATTACTTCGTTCTAATGCGCAACAATGCTAGATCATACATAGCCGGAGCCTTGATTCAATGTTTAGATGGGGTCGGTATTCAAACGCTCAATTGATCGACATGCAGTTCGAACCTCAATCCAATCGAGCTTCTTTGCGATCAACTGCAAAGATGAATACGTCGTCTTCCAGCATTACCACAGACTCTCCAAGAGTTAAGATATGCTCTTGAAGAAGAACTTAAGTCAATAACTCAAGACTTTGTGACTCGAGAGTTACAAGCTGTGATTCGCGCACGGGGAAGACATAAGACATAAGTGCTATTGGCCTTCACCAGGAAATCCATTAAAATTATTCATTTGTAGTGTTTGTTATAAAGTGGAAGATGATATTTACAGGATATTTTTTTTTAATTTAATTTTGTGTTAATCTGTCTTCTTTTCTTGGCTAATTTTTAAGTCTGTGGTAAATAATGAATGGTTCTTCCGTCTAATGCCATTCGAAAATTAAATTAATAAGTTTGTAAATATATATGTTTTTTCACTTTAACAAATTTCAATTTTATTACTTTTTCTGTTGTTTATTTGTCTCTCAAAATTTCTGTTGTTCTTCTTCAGATTATAAAATTCTTTCCAATCTAGCTCGTTCGTTTTCATGTAATACTTCCTTAAAAAAGATTTATTTCGTTTTGGATTTGTTCAAGTTTCTCTGGGCCTTTTTGTTCTTGTAATTTTTTTTCTTCTCAAGTTGGTTTAGGCCATCCTCATCTGTGACAAACTTCTTTCCCTTTCCGATTGCTCTCTTCTTCACTTTTTTTCATTTTTTTTTCTTCTTCTAAATAATATAAGTATCTAACAATTAGTACTAATTTGTAACATCGAAATTTCCACTAAACAGTGATTGACGTGATTATGGGGTATTAATAGAAGTGGTGTTTCCCACCAACATTAATTTAAAGTTGACGGGAGTAATTAACACGTTATTTCGTAACAATCCCCAAAGTGACAGCCATAAATATCTCTCCCGATAAATTAACGCCGAGAGCAAACTTTTTCAATAAGAACTTACCTTATTAAGTTTTAGTGCGGAATGCCTTTGTGGCACTCAGTACACGAGCAATTCTGCAGTAATTCGGGAAGTTTTACGTGCAATAAAACATCTGTCTTTGGATGGATGGATGGAATAAATCAGGTAACTGCATTCCAGAGTTTATTAGTCACGGTATGTAATCGGATCCGAACGTCTTATTCGCGCGGCGAAATCGAGTCTGCCTTAATAGAAGTAGGTAGTAAGTCATTCTAATTAACCTGTGTTGACTCAGGCAACCGCATAATCAATATCCGTGCTCCGTACTAATGAAATAAGTTGTTCGCCGTACTGCTGTTATAGAATTTGATCACGAATTCCTTAGTAATTTAATTTAAAAGTACCTATTCTATAATAGATTATAATGTTTGCTCATACGACATTACGTGTGGAATATATTGATTTGCAATCTTTTATTAACTGAATTGCTTTAGGTGCTTGTTTTTCAACTCTCTTCCATTATGAAGTGTAATCAGGTGGATAAAGTTACAATCGAATGAATGAGAGAAAAAGCTTTCTTGAATTAGAATACTTTTCCTTTTTTTTGTTGGCGTTAATATTAAAAGTTCTTTAGACTTCTTTAGAACAGTTAAGTAGGTATCTCTGCATGAAGCGATTTTAAACCTGTATAATAAAAATATTACAAGAAAAATCAAGCTTTTATGAGTTCAGATGGCGTGTTTAATATGAGTGTCGCTGTCGTGTAAACTTTCCTGTGAATTAACTTTTGTTATATCTTTATTTCGGAGAGATTTTTTTTATGAGAAAATTTATTACACATGGTTGCACCTCAAAAAATAAACAAGGTAGTTACTTAAATCAGATTTCAGGCGTAAAGTTTAAGGACGACATAAACCATTGTGAAGTTTTTAAAAAAGCGGAGTTTCATCAGCTTAAAATGAAATATGCAAAACTTTGAAAAACCGACGGCGGCGGCGGCATCTTCTTAATAACGCCGTAAAACAGCAAAAAATAAACGAGTACATTAACTCCACCGATGCGACGTTACTGCAGAAATTCGCGTTATGAAAACTTGAGAGAACAAAGTTAAACTTTTGTTTCCATTTGGCCGCCGTGCGAACTGAAATTGTTTGTAAATTCAATTTCTGATTCGCGATAAAAAAGAAAGTGACGGCATTATAATTAAGGAACGTAACAGCTTTTAAATTTGTTCCTCGTAATGACTTTAATTTATGCTTTGTATAAGCGTCTTCGAGATGAGCGCCGTGTCAAAGAGTTGAACTGTTTCGAAGTTACGACGGAGAGCGTTTTAATAAGATTGCGTGTAAGCTGAACCTGTTCGGCGTCGGAACGAGCTCTTAAAACACTTCCGTGTTTTGATTACTTGTGCTGTGTTTGTTTTCTTAATTGTTTGTTTTTCCTATTGAAAATTAATTAAAGTTGATGCTCCTTTCGACGTTTTCCTGGAAAACATATGATGAACATTTTCATCTCGTTTCACTCAAGTAACTTCATTCTGAATTCATTCAATTCCGTTTTAAAAATAAATTACCCCGTAAAATTTTTTTAATTAAAAACTAGATTTTCATTTTGCTTTTCCGAGAAGGATGTTTTACAATTTCGATACAATTTTACATTTACCATCAGTGAGAGAATATCAAAAGTCCGATTTTAGAGAAAAACTTCAAACACTCCGAGATTCCCAGAAATAACTCCTACCAGCGAAATTTGTTTTTAAATGAAAGTATAAACAGTCTGTTTTAAATAAAAGATTATTTAATAACGAGTTAAGAACTATTAAACAAGCACTTATCTATCAACACTTAACACTACATATAACTAATTTATATTCTTAAATAATTTATGTCGCACGCAATTTATTTACACGGTACACCGTTAGCGGTAATTCGTCACCGTCCTGTCCAAAAATATTTATAACTAGATAAAGGGATTGTATATAAATTTGCACATACGTTTGGGACAACATCTAGAAATACGTTTTATTCTATCTCTGTTAGACATACATTTAAAGTATATGTTTTCCTTCTCTAAAAGCCGGCGCATGCATGAATTTTCAGCTTCTAGACAAAGAAAGATACACATTGATGTCAGGACGCTTGTATGCTGAACAAAGTAAACCGACTTGCAATCAGTCGAGGATTTCTTCATACATGTTAGCCCACAGTTGCTGCTGTGTCTCTTTATCTAGTTATAAATATCTCTGGTCCTGTTCGACTGGGCGAGCCTTTATATGTCGTTCAGTTTTTCTGGAAAATTCTCGGATGATTTCAAAGATATCACGACGTGGGCTAGCGTCGTCTGGACGATAATATACAGCGTGTCGCTAAATTCCATAAACATGGCTTAACCACAGAGTCCTGGGCTCTAAATAAGATGATTTAACCCAACTTATCTATGTCCAAAATTGCTTCGTTAAGTCAGTATTCTGCTTCAATATTGTTGAAAGAAAAGTTGATTATTCTTATAATAAAAGAACGCTTGAACCAATTTGTATGATATTTGGTATGAGTGCCTATGGGAAGGTAAGTCACATTCTCAGACAGTAATTTGTAGTAGACAGCTTGTCGTGTAATGTTGTATACGAAAGATTGTTTCATTTTTAATAATCTTTATTTACTAAGCAATCTAATAACACATTACATATCAGTCTTATTTCCCTTTCTTTTATAAATACAAAAAGTCGTTCGATTTTTTTTGTTTAGGGATTCTCGTACTTCTCCGATATGTTTCGACATTACTCTTCTCCAGGTCTCATCTTTCCTCTCTTTGGTTTTGGTCCGTTTCTTTTGGCAATGGTACTAAATCTCTTCGGTTCCTTCCTAGCACATCTTCGTCTTCAGTTTGTACTTTATACGACCTCTATTACTATACCTTCCTCTCCTCTCTGCCTTATCCACACTTCTGTATTATCATTTATGGGTGGTAACTCTCTTACTCGATGTCTCTTGTTATAGTGTTTTCTTTCTCCTCTTGCATTTTCTTATAAACTTCTCTGTGATTCGGCATTTTTGATTTGAGTCATTGGAACTTTTTCTCGAAAATTCCTTCCAAACATTAATTGTGCCGGCGATACTCGACACCTTATCGTGTTTCGATTTGCTAATAGGAACGGGCGTAATATGGGCTACTGCTTGTCCATTTGATGTTGTTTTCTCTGCAAAATTGTTTGATTTCCCAACAATTAAATTGTGATCCATTATCAGTTTGAAGAGTTTTTGGTAGTACGTGATGTGAAAATACGTCCTTAAATACGTCTATAATATCATTCCTTCTTATTCTACTCATAGTTTTGACTTCTGGCTACCTACTGTAATAATCTTGTATCGCCCTTTGTATTCGCATAGGTTAGCTCCAATAGTTTCCCAAGGTTTTGCTGGTAGTTCGATATTTAATAATGGTTCCATTTCTATGTCTTTATTTTTAAGACATTTTGTACTCATTGATATATAATTTTCAATGTCTTGACTTATTGCAGGCCACCGAACACTTCTTTTAGCTCTTATTTTTGTGTTTGATAGTCCCAAATGTCCTTCATGTAAATTCTTTAAGCATTCTTTTTTCATATTTATTGGAATTATTATCCTCTCTTTATACATTAACAAGTCTTTCTGTTACTTATGCTGTCCCTTTGCTTGAAATATTGCATTGCCCTGTTGTCACATTTCTTTTTTTCTGGCCATCCTTTTCTATATATCCTTTCACTACCTTCAATTCTTCATCCTTTTCTTGTTCTTCTTCTAACATTTTAATATCTATTGCTTTATTCCTCACTTCTTTTATTATTGCATCTATGTAAAGTTTCCCTTCTTTTTGTATTACGTCTTCATCTAGTAGGCCTTCTTCGAACGGATTTCTGGTATGTAAAATTCTTTACCGGGCACATATTGCATTTCGTAAGTAAATTTGATTAGCTAACTTTAGATAACTTTCCTATTTCTTTTGTTGCTAAAAGAGTAACTAATGATTTGTGATCTGTCCTAATCTGAAAATGCTTTCCTAGAAGAAATTGTTCTAGCCGTTCCGCAGTCCATACTATTCCTAAAACTTCTTTTTCCATCTGAGCATACCTTACTTCTGCTTCACTTAATGATTTCGAGCAATAATACATTGGGCTCCACATTTCATCTATATTCAGTATTGGGCACAAAAGGATAGACGAAGAAGAAGGAGATAAAAACGATAAATATTTATATGTATAATAAATCCTTTTTTTACTCTTTTGACAGTTTGGACAAGCGATAGTGAAACGTTGAGCGATTGCACGATTTTTAATGTGTCCATTAAAAGATTGAAAAGAAACTGTCACACAAATTTTCATCAGATGAGAGTCTACTTTAATTAAAATTATTTAGTTTATTGAGACAATGAAGACAATGATGCGCAAAAAAATGTTCTCTATCGAATAATGTAATTAAAAACATGATGTCACAACTCTGATGTAGGTCACCGTAAAAAAAAAACAGTTGTCGCTAAAGATTGTTCATTTAAAAACCTAAATCGAGCATTTTCCGGGAATAAGGCTTTGATTATACTGGATGCGTACACATCCAGTGTAACCGCAGCCTAAAATATTTTCGAAGATATCGAATTGCACGGTGAATTGAATACTAACGGTGGCAGCATAACGTCACCGCTGCGAACTTCGTGACGGTTGGTTGACAGTTATGATTGGTTGACAGTAAATGTTTTAGAGGGAGAAGCGGGTATGCCGTGACGTAACGGTTCGCTATCTCACTTCAATGCTGCCACCGTAGTATTCAATTCACTGTGATCAAATTGATTCTTTAATTTGTTTCCACACTGTATATTTTGTCACAGTGCATCTTAATGACAGAGAAGAAGTAAAGGAAACAAATCTTTCTAATAAACAACGTATTGGTTCAGAAACATTTACTTGCACCTGTGATGCATCGGCACCGCTTTCTCATGATGAAGAATATAAAAGGCCTGTTGGTAAGATTTTAGGAAGATAAATGACAAACGAACAAAAAAATGGAAACAGTACAAGTGTTGTTTGTCTTCTGTTTTTCTTCAACAAATTGAACGTTTTCACAAGATTTTCAAGTTTCTTCACCTAGCGACTGTTTTTAGTTTCTTATTGATTACTAAAATTCATAACTTTAAAATCAATTGCCTTTTATTTTAGCTCCCATTTATTCTCCATACTATCTTCCTTCTTTTAATTTACCGTCACATCACTAACTTTTTAGTTTTATCTTTTAATAGTTTTTTTTTTTTATTTTTACTTTGTTCTTTTAACTGTCTTCTCAATTTCCTGCACTAGTAAATCGTTTTATTTACTTTTCATTTTCGTTATTCTAAGTATATTTTTTTTTATGTAGGTACATTATTATTTCTATCATTAAAAAATTGTTTTAAATTACTTACGCCTAGATAGTCTTCGTTCTACTGTTGTTTTTTTGCCATATCTTTAATTCAATCGTAAAAAAATATAAACATTTTAGTTGGTGGTTTTTTTTTCACATTTACTTCCGGCTAATGTCATATACGAGGGTCGGTCGAGAAGTCCGTGGAATAAAATAAAAAACAGAACTTGGTGTTTATTTTTTAACGTATTCTCCTGCATCCTCAATATCCCGGCAGGGGGGTAACCCTGCTTACTAAAGCGTGGATCCAACGGCTGCGGCCGTAGGTGACCATTGTGGACGTATGATAGAGTTCCTATGGGTGTGACGAGCCCACCGTCCTGAGTTGGCGCACCAGTGCCTGGGTTGCACGTAACCTAATCTGTAGGACTCGGCCGACTTGTTCGGTCGTGGCCGAACTTCCCACCAGTGAAGTAAACTGGTACCGTGGGGACCGGTTAGCCCGGAGGATACCCTCCCCTCCTCTGGAGTGGAGCGAGCAGAGGGGACCTCCACCGGTCGACTGGGTTGGACTCACGGGGGTAGTGGTTGATGGCCCGCATGCTGGGTTAGGGATGATGTCCACCCCATCCCGACGTGTGAACTGCGGATCTCAGTTCCGGCACTAGCCTGGATAGCTAGTAGAGATTAGATAGGTCTCCCTTCACCAGAAGGGGCGAGGAGCGTGCAACTCCGAACCAGTCTGGTAGCAGGACGACACTTTATAGTGTCAGCCACCGAGAGGTGGGCTTCCCTGCGCGTTGATTGAGCGTATCTCAATCCGATGGCTCTGGTCGGGGCCCGAGACGGTTAAGGGCTAACTTGCTCAGGTACCGCTCGTAGCGTTCAGGGTAGATAAGGGGCTCTCTGTCTGTCTGTCTGCATCCTCAATACATTTGGATAAACGGTGATTCAAGGCCTCTATGCCTTAATAAAATTCAGAACTGTCAAGTTCTTCAAACAGAGGTATTCACAGCAGCTTTAGCCCGTCGATGGAAAATGAAGGAGCCGAGTCTTTCAGACCATCCTTCATCTCATTATGAATGTCGGTTGCTGATACACCTTTCAAAAAGAAGTACTTAATGTCATCACGGATTTTAACACTATCAATTTTGTCAAATACTCTTACACGCTCTTACTTAAGCAGCTGTTAAAATAAAACTAATGAAAGTAGCGATCTGATATTTGACAGTCGTCCCTCGACTGTCAGGGTTGCGCGTTCATAAATTATACCTTGGAGTGCATCTTGGGCGTGCAATCGCGTTTTTCTCATTCACATATTTTTTGACATATTTTGCGTCTCACTCATCCGTTTCAAGACGTCTCGTGTTTACATTATGAAAACGGACGAACTTTTGACATCCCACTTTTAAATAGGGTGTGAGAAGTTCGCCCGTTGTCATAGAAATAATGCAAATACAAAACTTCTCGAGACAGGTAACTGAAAGGAAGATCTAGTTTATGAACGCAACCCTGAAAGAGTGAACTTTCCAGCACGTCACAGGAAGTTGTTCGCTCTACATATCGCCCTCTATAGACGCCATCTATCGCCATCCATAGGATGACGAAGAGATGGCGGGTAGTTATAAAAGTGAATTGTACGGTCGTAATTAATGGGTGCGTTCCGAATTAACGTCAGGCGTACAACTTTTTACCTCGCGCATGATTTTTATATGGGACGTTAATTCGGAACGCACCCAATTTGACAATTACGTTTAAGCGAAATAAATGAATTAATTTGCATTTTGATTTATAACGAAATCCAAGAGATATTTACATTTTTGCTACAACGATTAGCTTTGATATGCGTCAAATTAATTACAAATTCAAGAACTAATAAAAGACATTCACTATAAAAAATGTTACAGCGATAATCGCGGACAACTTTATGACCCGCGATTATCGCTGTAAAATTACACGTTAATACTATGTATTACTAATGTAATGGGAGGAAATCTACTGTACATTTTAATGTGTTTTCACAAACCGAATGTGATATTACCTCGAAATACCTTGTATATTTACAACACTTTTTTTCACATAGCTTTTGCTGTAATATTACCATACTTATCGCTGTGATATTATCGTACTTATCACTGTAATTTTACCCCCATTTTTTACAGTGTTCTTTTTGGATCCCGTAGCTAACCAGAGAGAAAGAAAAATATGAAAGAATCTAAAGAATAACTTCAGAGACTCGATAAAAGCAAGAGAGAAGACAAATTTCTAAAAAAAGGGGAAAATCAAAGACAAACATCTAAGATCGAGGGAAAGTGAAGAAAATTTGGAGGATAGAGTGTAACAGACAAAAAACAAGCCTATTTTCATTATGTTAATTATTTGTTAATCAATTGTATTATATTGTGTTAATCAATTTATTCGATTTTTTTTCTTTCTATGATATTAATTACACATTAAGTTGTTTCTTTTTTCTCTCCCATACTGGAATAGATTGTTGAAGGTGAATTATTTGATACTTAGTTTGGGTAGTTAGGCATCAAATAAGATTTTTATGTATGGATTTGAGCTACTCTGTACTTGGACTTTGTGTCTGTATAGCGGCCTCTGTAATAAAATAAAAATAAAAATAAAATAGAGATATTTTAAGTTTAGTAAACGTAAGGATACAGGGATAACTTTCAGCAGTCGAAGTCAGTCACTAAAAGCGATCGAAATAGAGCTAGAGTAAAGCAGCCAATTTATTTTATATATCTACGTACTACTTATTCTCTAACACATGAACGTGAAGAGAACCACTACCAAATTGCAGACTTTAGTGTGCGGCCGTTCTCCACCACAAATTGCTGTTCGGTCGATCATCATCCCTCCTTGCACTTGAATGTTGTCGGTATTGATTATTTCCTAACCATTTTAAGCAGTCAATCTATTTCTAAAAGTGGTCCGTGTATTCGCACCTTCTAGAATTAAATCATGCATAGAATAACAGAATTTCGATTTCTATCATCTTTTTCCCGGTACGCTGAATTTATATAAAACTGATGTACGTAATACAGTAAATGAAATTCTATAATGAAAAAATTATTCTGTTGTTGACGAGTTCTATTTAACTTTCTCCCAACGGCAATTTGATGCGCAAATAATTGTCAATTACGTCCGCCTCGTTAGCCGGCCCGTTTTAACTAGATTGTACAACAATCGACGAAAAGCAAACTTTACATACGTGACGGCGGCGTCTGTTCGGAAAAGTTGTATATAAATTCCTAACTTTGTTTAACTGTGAAAGTTCTGCCGAGCAATTTTCCTAAATGGTTTTATAATGATAGCTCACTGCGATGAATTTATAACGCAGGGGAAAAATACAGCCAATAGAAATCACACATGTTAAGTTTGTTTTTTTATTATATTGAATATAAATATTTAAAAATTATCAAGTAACAGAAATCAGAATCATGAATAATAATAATCGATTCGATATCTGTTCTCATTTGTCAATTAAAGTCGTTTGCAAAATTAGAATGGCCTAATAAATCTCTTAACTTTAACGCGTGTCAGTAATTCATCATAAAAGCACGAAGGCAAATGCTTTTGTTTTCTTTCCGAATAGAGGAAGATCCGCGTCTGTTGAAAACACATCCGGGGATCTTTTGATTTGTCGCGGGATGTGCTCATTCAATCGGCGTATCTAGTGTAGCGGATATCGGGGTTGAATCAACCCCCTTCTACGCTTCCGAACGCGCGGCGTCTCGACACCGTCTCATATTATCACAACTTTACGATATGTTTTCACCGAGCTTACACGGTTTTCATTTATATCGTCGCTGCGTAGGGCGTTTCACGTGCACGTTATTTGAAGCGTTCGGCGGATACGAACGTTACTTGCGCGTGAAAATAAAAATCGACGAAGTTCGTGATTTATGAAACTTTTTTCTTCTCTTTGTCTTTCCTTTCTTCAATCCCTTAAAAAAATATGCATTAGGCGAACACCGCACAGACAGGCGCAAATTACGTTGCAAACTGGAGTACTAGCACATATTTTAAATTTATCTTAAATAAGTAATAAATTATATTGTATTTAATTTCCACGTAAAACCTTGATGGAAATCGCTCTTGTAATAATTCGTCTTCGAACTATTTCATTACAACCAATTCAATATTGTATATTTAAGTTATTAATATTTTTATCATTACCATAAAGATTGGATTGCAGAATTTATGAGAGGAAGAATAAAGGTGAAAGACGAACACTGTGCTGGAAGACCCGTTTCAATGTCCACTCCAGAAAATGTTAAACCGTGCATTCTTTCTTTTATCGGATAAAACAAAAACTAAATTCCGTAATCTGCAACAGCATGGAGGATCTCCTTTCTTTTCTCGAACAAGAAACGATCGATTCTTTCAAAGAAAAATTTAAAAAGTCCAGAGGGAAGATGGTTTTAACATAAAACGAAACGGAACTGTGTTTCTAACGACTCGAACAGCGCCAACACAAAACGAGCAAACAAAAAGGAACTTGTTTCTAAGTCGGTTCTATTTTGGTTTTAGTTAGACCGCGCTTAACAATAAATTAATATTAAAAAGGAAATCCTCTTCAAAAAATATGACTAAGCAACACCAAGACATTTTTCCTTTTTTTGCTTCAGCAAACGGCTCAGCATATATTTACTCTCAGCGGTAGAATTAGAAATATCCTCAGGCAAAAGCAAGGGACACTCCATCAAAGGAAATCTCTGCGTCAACTTGAATGACTGCGACCTCTGGGTAGGTACGATTCCAGTGCTTCACCAATGGCAGTTAAGTCCAACAAAATCCTTCAATAAGGCCGTCCATAATTTAATTAACCCTTTTGATTTCAGACGAATGTACCCGGTGGTGAAGGTCTCCGTTTCCGATCTAAACCCAAAAGTGATATACACCGTCCTCTTAGAATTCGTCCAAATTGACACACGCACAGGTGGAACGGCGAATGAGTGCCATGCATCATTTTGAAGGATAGCAGAGACATTGAACATTTCCTAAGAATTGTATTTTACAAAGTACTTCATGATTTGGGCGTGAAAATGAGAAAAGTATCTGCTGGATGGATCTCCAAGCGACTGAACGCTGATCAAAAACGATTCTAGGTTATAGTTTCGACGTCACTTAGTCGCCGTTTCAAAGACGATCCTCACACGAAAAAACAATCAAAAGATTGGAACGCACTGATTTGCCCCACCCGAAGAAATTTCGTGTCCAAAAATCGGCGAAAAAGATCCTCGCATCGGTTTTTTGGGACAAGGGAGGAATAATTATGACGGACTATTTAGAACAGGGTAATACTGTAAAAGAAACGTATTATTCTATGTTATTAACCAAGCTTTGGGGAAAATTCTGAAGAAACGTCATGAAAAAGTCCCTAGTAGCAATGCAAAAATTGACGAAACTGGCTTCGAATTAGTTGACCACCCCATGCACCAGATTTAGCCCCTTCAGACTATTATCTATTTCCGATTCTAATAAGTACTGTGGAGACATGGTTTGCAGACCAAGATAAACAATTTCTTTTGACAAGTTTAGAAACACTTTTTGAACGTTGTGCTAAGTGTATAGAGTTGAAAAGTGGTTATGTTGAATAAATAAAGATTTGTTTGGAAATACAGTAACATTTTCTATATTAGGCTAAGAATTTATGTTTTTTTTAAATTTCATAAAGAAATAATTTCGTAAATAATTAAGTAAATTGAGAGTAATGTATTAATTAATTATTAATGTATTACGGGATTTGTTTGTGAAATTGTTGAATTCAAGTGTGTTTATCGAATATATTAAGTTTATGTAAATATTTTTAGAATAGGCGATTTAAAATTACATGTTTATCATAAATAATTTATTTAGAATTTTTGAAATGTAAATACATACATACAAATTAAGCTTAGAATTGTAAAGATTAGAATAATTAATTTAATAATGTCATGACGACCCGGATGTTAGAAGGAATCTGAAGGTAGTAAGGAGTTCGGAAATTGAATAAGTGAGGACGCCGCATAGTGGTTTAAGTTCTATAGAGATGCGGAAAAAACTAATTATTTTAAAAATTATTATCATTGTCCGTTATCATTTTTAATTTGTTTTACTTTTTTTGATGCATTATGTGTTTAAATGAATAAAATAAATGAGTGAAGATTAAACCGAATTTAAAAAAAATAAATTATTAAAAATCAAAATTTAAAACGAAATAGAAACTTATACATATTTTTAACACCATAAGAACTTAGAAACTAAGGCACTGGATGAACAACAAAGGTTTCACATCAACAGATAGACAGTTGAAGCGACATTTACAATATAGTAGGTTAGCCTTTAAGGTCATATAACGGGCAAGATGGCAAGTAGGGGCAGCTGGAAATAATGTGATCACTTAGGTAATGTCTTATTAAACATAAAAAAAATTGCTGCCAATCGGCGCAGCTTGGCGTGGAAAAGATATTTCTTAAAAGCTGAAAATGTCCGGCGCCGCCATGGTATGTGCATTTATGTGTATTATAACTATAATAAAAGCTTAACGATCATAATTTTTGTACCCCTTTAATCATTATTAATGCTCTATAACATAGCTTCAGAAATCTAAGCGTTAATGTTTGAGCGAAGAGAAGAAAATCTGCTTGCATTCATACTATAATGTTATGCAAAGCTCGTGGAGAAGGGAAGTTCGACGTAACCCCAAAGCAAAAGGTGGGCAAAGTGAACAAAATAAAAAGCACCAGCTGAGCACTCTTGTTTTTATTTAAATGGCTCAAAACTTTGATAAAAATAATATAATAAAAAGAGTTCATAAAAAAAAGGGACTCAAATGTGGTCCAGTTATACGAACACGCAGAGAAGTAGATAATTTGACAAGTCTTACGTCAAACAGATCTGTTCTTCGTTTACAATTAACTTAAACGAATTTAACTATACACCGCAAAATGAGAATAAAATTAGCAACGCCGCGGAAATTGAGCCAACCTAAATGGGTAATTAAAAAAAAGAATAATTGAAGTAAATCCGACCTGTAATCAGGATCCGGCGTAATGACACTCGGCTGTCAATACTGTCAACAGTGTCGGAGCGCCCTCTCGCGGTGATTAGCGCGTAAATCAGTGTAGTAACGTCACCAAAGTAGCGTCGTCTTGCTGGACGAATCCACTTTCACAGGTGGGAGGTAGGTCTGGAGGAGCGACTGGAGCGGTACAATGCCGGGAAACTGGAGGAGAACATAAGACCGGAAAACATCATGACTAAGTGGCAGCTCGTATGGGACTCTTACCATGGGTGAGCAAAACATTCATCAAAGACGTTAAAAAGTGGTGCGACAGGAAGCACGGGGAGGTGGACTTTCACATCACACAGGCGCTAACAGGACACGGAGTTTTCGTTAGCTACTTGCACAAAAACGGCAAGACGCAATCCAGCAATTGCTGGTACTGCGAGGACGTAGATACGGCAGAACATACCTCTTTGTCTGCCCAAGATGGCAAAGGGATAGAGAAGAAGCGCGCTGCAAATGCGGAACTGAGATTACTAGAGAAAATGTCTCGGAGATCTGTGTCGGAGACCTTTAGAAAGGCTACGACCGGGTGAATCCAACACGTCAACGGCTTGGCTTTCCGCTAATGGTGTCTTTAGAAGATTTTTCTAAACCTCTATAAAAAAAAAAAAAGGTGGGGGTAGGCCGGGTTGCGATACTTCGATCGGTACAAAAACCGGAAACCAGCCTTTTCCTTACGTCCTCAAGGGTTATCCCGGTTATACCAGATAGCTAAAACTACCACAGGAACTCGAGCTAGAAGCCTGATGGAAGAAAAATATACGCGTCACGTTTCGTTACGATCGCAACAAGGTCACATGACATACCTATTCCTTATTTCGAAGATAGGCTTGGAAAAGCTGTTTGACGAGCTTAAGATTTTCTCCACGTACGATTAGAACAAAATCTCGGAGTAATTCCGGTTCCGCCTTCCTTCACAGAATCTCGTGGAAAAGGAGCACAACGATAAAAATTACAAATACACGTGCCATACGTTGGGTGTTCTGATGAGAGACTAACTGCGAGCAAACGTCGCGTTCTTCCCCTGCCACAAGTTCAGATAGGAATCGTTAGGATTGAAAACAGATTTATCTAGTAAACCGAGAGAAATGGAGATATACTATACGCCTAAATAACAACACATAATCTAACTGACATAATATTACACAACATTATGAAATGCGACGATCGGCACGTAGGCCGTTTTGGCCATTAGATTCCCACGTTAATACAGGTTGTTCGGAAAAATATTATGAATAACATAAATGAATTTTTCAACCGTAACACTTGATATAAATTTGTTTGTGCAACTCATACACACACGCGCACACGCACACACACAGATAATTTTGAATGGGAAGGCTCGTGAGTGTCATCTGCATCCAAAATTTATCACACAACAAATACACTCTACGAGTAAGAATCAGTCTACGAGATACACTGCAAATTACATTATTGGAGCAGGAGCCGTCTCAAGGAAACAACGAAGTAAGAAAGCAAATAAGAATAACAATAAACAAATAAGATTTAAACAAAATAAAGATTTAGAAAAAAATTGACAAATTACCCTGAGAGACAGAGCAATAAACTAAATACACAAAAAAAATACCCAAGCCGGGGCATAACACATCATAAATTTAGCTTTACCAACATGGGGCCAGAAAGAGAAAATTTGCAACGAAAGCTAAAATCTGGAAGGGTTCATATAACACAGCAGTATGTAAGAATCCAGCATCTCATAAATCATTAAGCTTAATACGTAAAAATTAAATTCGATACGTCACCTACGCGATCGCGGAAAATATGTTCACTTACATATTATGTAAACAAACGCTTGTTTTGTCAAAAGCTTCACCAATATGAGTCACCACTGACCTTTGAAGTAAGGCTGCGTAAGACGCCATTGTGTCGCGCTAGCCAACGCCGTTATGTGATTAGTTTCCCGCGTATTTCGCCACGCCAGTTTAAAGGGACAACTGGTTCGAGGTCAGCGAAACTACTCGGCAAAGATCAAACTTGTGTTTTTTCTTGAAGAATACCTACTCTTTGGTTTGATTAAAATGTTGGTAAAAGAGTGAGGAGAAGAAATGAAAAGTGTTGATTACAATAGTGTAATTATTTTTGTGAATTAAGGTATAGTGTTTGGGCGTAATAATGGAACTTCTCCCTCACTCTCGTCGTGATATCTAGAGGTGCCTAGTGTCTCGACGAGGCCTTGTAAGATTAATAAAGTTGAAAGTAAAGGATAATTCATCTCCTTTCTGTTATCACTTTTAAACACCCGACCCTTATTCATCCACTGCCAGCATCTTCCGTCCTAATTATTACTTGTTTCTTAAACTGAAAAGTAAATTTATGTTTGTTCGAATAAAATTATGTATAATAGGCGCTTTGAAGGCGCAAATTGCAGAACAAAAAACGTTTTTTCCTAACAGTTTAGAATTATTTCATAGACATTAAAGCGAAACAGTTTCATTCACATTAAGACGCGTAAGTTACAAGTCATAAGGTTAAGTAGTAAAGTGAAACCTAGTATGATAATACAATAATAACGTAACAATTTCACGTAATAATTGTCAGAAACTACAAGCTTACATTAAGATTATTAGAAACTACACAGTGGAGCTTTGATTACAACGTAAATTCTCAATTTAATAAGCAAATTGCCACATACACCGATATTCATAACGTTCCGCGATGCTCGGCGCATAAACTGCGCCAAGATAAATATGCTAATTAAAGGTAGGGGAGCGCAGTAACTCAAGATACTCCTCGAAGTCTAGGATAATCTTATTAATAGTTTCGAATTTAACGGATATGCGTAAATACACATCATAACCGGCGGCGGCGCGTGCTTCGTCAATTAGGCGGTGCAGATACAACCCACGGCTAATTAGACGCACACAGAACGAACGGATGAGATGAAGGGTCTCGCAAGACTGATACGCACAAATACGAAGGTCTTTATCAAAACATGATTACCGACGCTTCAATTAAAATGTCATTAGTTGTTGCGATTAGATGAATCACGTTTCACAAAAGGCACTCCGGGCTATTAATTTGATAATTCTGGCATTAAACGTAAAAGCTATAGCTCCTATGCTATAAATAAACCCTTTTCAAAATTCGATCCCTTATTCTATCGAAAACCTAAATCACATTTTGATCATATCGTCCTCCCACGAATTTCATGACACTGTGTTCCAGGATTTTCACTTTTCATTGACTAAACTAAAATTACACGTACTGTATAGAAGCAACCCATTTTTAATAAAAAAAAGTCTTGACTCTTGAAATGTTGCAATCATAAAAATTCAAACGTTGGAGTTTGAATCAACGTTAACAAAAAGACTGATTTATTATTCGAGTTAAAGCAAGACATTTTACATTGCGCAATGATCTGAGACTTAAGACAACAAGTGGGCATTTTATGTCACTCTTATCGAATCTTTCTTAGAGTTGCAGCTGCAAACCTTAAAAAAATTGCTGAGACTGCAACTGGACACAAGTAGATAAACACCTGTGCCGCTGTTGCAACTCTACCCCTCTTGAAACAGAATGTCGTTTCTTCTTTCTCCCAATTGAATTTTTTATTGCATTGATTGATTGCGTTTTTATTGTTGGTTTATATTTACAATTATTTGCTAGGTTCCTTTTGTGAATGTTCTACATTAATTATTACTTCATTAGATTCTGTATAAATAATTAATTCTTTTCTTTTCTTCTTCTTGATATTATTATGTACAAAAGGTACAAGAAAATTGTGGGAAGTTAAGAATTCTGCTTGCAATTTTCAATACGGAAAATACTTTTCACGTTTCGCCTGCATTCTCATCGCGACGCCTGTGTATGATATTGTATTTGTAATCCGTGAACCGTAATGCAATTCCCCAGGTGAAGTTAAAAGATCTTTCGCTCAGCTACTATCAGTTTTGCAGATTTCCTTTAGCGACAGGAGGAAGCTTTCTTGAAAAGACACAGAGATTGAGATGCTGAAGTTTCCAGATCAAATTTAACTTATTTATTTCACCGTATTTCGATAACCCTACTACTTATGTAATGCTTGTTTCGTTACTAAATATATACTAACGGATCATTAGCGTGAATAAATGAAATCTGAGTTACATAATTATTCCAATAATTATCAGTGCAAATAAAGCTTATTTGTAGTGCGGTTTTTAATTGAGAAAAGTGTAATGAATTTGTACACAATCGAAACCATTCATTTCATGTTTTGGTGTTTAAATGTACAGCCGAATTCTTAATTCATGTCATGCCTCATAAATAGCAGTACGTGACTCACCATTGACATAAAACAAAAATATTAAATTTGTGTTAGTTTTTAAGAAGTCACTTTTTACTAACATTAGTGTATGTTACACAGCTTGTATAGCTCGCTTCTTAAAATAGGAGAAGCAGCAGTTTAAAATACGGAATTTTGAACATGACGTAAAAAGTGGGACAGTTTCTAGAGTCTCGTTTAAAATAAAGAAGACTCTCCAGTTAATCCGAAAAAATAAGATACTCCTCTGTGTGAAAATTATTTAATTTAAGGAAAAAGTGCCTTGAAAATTAACTAAACTAGGAATCTAATTATTGCAATGAGTGTTAAGTCCGGTTTGTTCTTAATCGCAGTAAAATGGAGACTTGTTAGAAAGCAATACGTTAGACTCGTCTGCAAACTTAATCTAAAACGAGATTAGACAAGCAGAACTTTGCCTCGCCGAAGTTGCCTGAAATATGTTGCAACTCAATTTAAGTGTATTTTGCAGCTCGGACGGTTCAACAGGGATATTTAAGTCATCGCTCTTTCATTCCACTTGGCGAATGATGAGTTATTTAATAACTAGCAAGAAGACGTTTTTTTTTTTGTAAACAAGATGATTCTCGCAACTGTTATTTTAAAACTTCACCTTCCGAGTGAGGAATGCTCTCTATTGAAAACTGCTTCAAAAGTTCTTAATAAAATTCTCATTTCAATGGAACTTGCGTATAATAATTCGTTATACGATCTGTTGAATAGTACTGGAATAGTCATAAGCTTTCATAGCTTTCGATGTACTTATGAACCAACGATTAGAGACAATTGGTAGGTATCTGATATCAATCTAATAAAATTCTAATGGTAAGAAGCTAGTTTCTTTATCATTAAAGTATCCAAGAAGAATTGCCATGTTCGTCTTTATGTTGGTATTACAGCTTACAAAGATATTAAAAATTTGATTTCACTGTGAGGCACATCATTGTTATTTGCAATTTAGGGTTACAACTGGTAAGAAATTTCAGGGCTTCAGTTGGATGCTATCAAATATTTTTTTGTCGAATATAAAATATCATAAGAGAAAGTTCATAATTTTCAGTTTAGATAAAAACAACAAATAACATAATGACGATAATTTTTGTCGTCTTTCCAAACTTCATTATGCAAATATTTTTGAGGAAGCAGGAGACCCGAAGGGAAAAGAAGTCGTCCATATAATAGTAAAGTGATTAAACCCGCATTTGCTCTGCACTTTACATGCATCGTTTATAAACGAGTTCGAAGTCGATAATCCAGTCGTAAGCTGAAGACGTCGTACGTATCCGACAATACCGTTATCGCAAACTAAATTTTGATGAGTCCCATTAAATGTTCTCGCAATCCATGTCGAATGCCGAAATCGTTTGCGTCGAATTAGTTGTGGAAAAGCTGAAATTCGGGCGAGCGTATTAGCGCCAGCCGAGGGAATCCCAGGGGTGAGATGGCGTCTGAAAGAGGGTACGGTCTAATTTGCCGTTCAGGTTAATATTTGTTGCTTACTAACACAACTTTTCCCCCTATAGTACTGATTTTATAAAAGATACAAAAACCCGAATTGCGCTCTTTGCATCAGCGTCGGCTTTATGTGCAAGTCTGTATTGTTTTAGTCCGGGAGAGACTGCTGTATTAAAATCTGGAAAAAAGAAAAACCACCGTGGCTGTTTGCATTTTCTGCTTCACTTCAACGAATTTATTCATATTCACATTTACTCGTAAAACATAATACACTTATAAATATTCATTACACTATTTGCTTTGCAAGTAAAAATCTATTACACTCTCTTCATAAGCCACTACAAGCACACTAAAGCTTACAAAGAAGCAATGTAATGAAATAGAAACAATTCAAAATATAAATGGGTACTTACATTTTTAAACTAAATGAGGAATTAAAAGTTTGACAATAGTTGATTAACTGACGCCGTAATTAATTACATTTTAGTGAAGAAAGAGTAAGAAGAATCGGTCACAATTAGTTTCTGTGAGATAATTAAGGAAATTAATTTCGTCTAGCCGGCTTTAATTGAAAACGCAACATTAAAACTTTTAATTTGAGAAGTTCGCCTGAAAAGGAAACTACTCGCGTCAGCTCTTATTTATTTATTAGATGCAAACGTTCCGATTCAACTTTAGATAATGATTTATCAACATCAGAAAGCGCCAGGCTGTCACGACAATAAATCCGCTGGCGAATATTAATCAAAACTATTTATTATTTCTTCCTCGCTTCGCGTTGAGGACGTTCTCAAACAGCTTAAATATATAATCTTCAAACTAATCTCTTATCAATGTAAACAAATGAACAGGTTAAAGAATATGAACAACTGAATAATGATAAAAAATTAAAATTGAATTGATTTTCTAGAAAATTCCATTCCTTCTTAGGCTCAGAGGAAACTCAACTCCTTCAGGAGGCTTTGCTCTAATGTAAATGTATATGGTGTCAAGAAGTAAATATTGATTTTGAAAAAATATAAATGCAAAAAGGTTTCTCAAATGTCTGAAAAGAGTCCACCACAAGTAATATTGATGCAATAATTCTACTAATTCCTCCTCCATCACCTATGGCCTTTCTTAACCGCAAAACTAGCATCAAAATTAAGGAGCCGTTTGAAGAAGTATCACAATTTCGACAGAAGTGTGAAACTGAAAGGAAATTTTAATTGGAAATGCAAATAAAAGTTTCTCATGTAGCAATCACTCCTCTCATCGATCAAATCGTTATATAAATATCTTCAAAGGTCCAAATAAGTCTGCAGAGCCCTTTATAATCTTAACTGATATCCGAGCGAAGCGAAAACACAATAGGTACTAAATGAAAACATCTTGTAGGCAAATTAGTTCGTGTTTCCCCGAAGCCGTAAAGGTTCAGGTTAATATTCAATTTTATTGTAATAATCAGAGGAAGGCGAAATTAAAACGGGGTGATAATGTGTAGCGAACGCAGCCGCCGGTAATTGGAAACGGAGCGGAATTGCGATAATAAACACGCACGGAGACAGATGTGCACTTTGCGTGCTTTTGCGGAGCTTTGCAGCTTTCTCTTTGTCGAGCGTACGCACGAACTTGGCTTGGCACGTTACCGCTGATATTGTGCTCCTCGTTTTATCTCCCCGCAATTAGCGAACTTTTACCCTGCGACGTTTATATTTTAAATTGTCATTAGCAACTTGTACGCAGATAATGGCGTATTTGTGAAATAATTCTGTCGTATGTTTTCGGATTTATGCCTCTGGAATTCTCCACGTAATTATATGCGAGATGGAAGGTAAAGTCACATTATCTCTGAAACATTTATTTTCGAGATATATTTTCTGAGGGAACGTGACTTTAGAACTTTCTTAATGCAACACCTCATCCAACACTTCCTTTCTTTAACACATTACATTCTATAGTATTTTTTTTTTCTAATACTACCAGTTAATAACTCGTTTTTGTATGAAAGTATAAAAGCGTTAGATTTTAATCAATTTGACAAATAGAAGACACACATTGTTGTATGTACAAAACTTATGATAATCACAACCATTTCACAACAGAACACTGTCGACCAATTTTTTTTACTTGCGACTATACAATAACAAAATATAGCAGAGAAAAAAGACTGAAAACGAGACAATATTAACAGTATTAGGCTTAAAAAAAGTAACAGCAAGAATTGAAGCCTAGCGAAGGAAGAATGTAACTAGTATGTACAGTAATCTACAATGTTTCCGTCACTTCCGATAGACAATACGTGTAGTTCGTCAGAAGTGCAAATCTAGTCTCTGTTAACTTAGCTCGGGAAGAAACACTTATAGTTTCTTGATTACATAATCAGAATAACGATATTGGAGTTGGTCGCGAGACCTGAACGAGTGACACATCAAGCCTAACAAAAAAACAAAGTTTATAATAGAGATCGGATCGCATCTTCGCTCTACGACGTTCCTGCACAAGTAAATAGTGTGAATTATTGACAAATTTAACTGATATGGGATAGTTTTCTGGTAACATATTTCTTGGTTGATTGCGCCTTCGGCCTATAATGAGTAATATATGGAAACATAATCGAAAATTAATTTGTACGGTCGAACACATCTATTGAAATTAAAATTTGAACATCTAAATAAATTAATAAACTAAGCACGCACTGCACTGGCGTCTTGTTGGTTTCACAACAGTACACTTCAGAAACATGTAGGATTAGGAACGGAAAGTGCACAAGAGAATACATAGGGTATAGATAGGTTAAAAACTACTTGGGAAAGTACCTACTTAAAACTAAAATCAAATTTATAATTTCTACAATTTATTTGTATTTTGTGTTCCTATGTTTTCTAGTGCGCTCCGCAAAAAATGATAGAGAAACTCCTAAATTAAACTGAGAAGGACATCATCAAACAAATGGCAACGCAATGTCAAGACAAATTTTCGTCAAAATTTCGCTATTTTAGAAGCGCGAATTCCTACTGGAACTTGCTATGAAGCAAATTATTGAGGCTTACTTACAAATTCATGAAACTCACTAGAATGTAGGACGCTTTTCTAATTATAGCAGCTCCCGTTTAATATCTTAGAAACGAGAGACAATAGTTAACACCGGCTGTAATCAACAGATTACATTTAACTAGCTGCTCTTTTCATAACTTTCAAGAAAAAACAGAAGTATACTTCCATTTTTCTTACTCTCTTTATTGACTCCTTGTTTTCCTTTTTGGGTAAATTACTTATTATTTATAAAGAAATAAATTCAATCTAAACACTAACAAATATTGGCAAACAGATTCGAACTTGAGTCTTCTGGTTACATGCCAAATAAACTATAACGAACTTCATCGTCTAATTTATTTTAGAATCTGATGGTAAATACACACTAACATATCTTTAATATTTAATTTAATACTTATTATTTCCCTATTCGAAGCCATGCTTTTATTCTTGTAACGCGCCCACTAAAAACCCTTGTTTATTTACTTTTACTTACAAGTAATCACCTAATAAAACTGTTCAAGCAAACACAACTTAAAATTTATTGCCAATTTAAATAACTGTCCCGTGGAATTCCGAAAGGCCGCACAGCTGGTTAGTAATACTATCTGCCCTACGGGTACACTACCTGCTACCGGCTACTGACTACTGCGGCCGCCTAAAAGTTATCCTACTGACCTATATTCGGTTCAGTTGAACGACTCTTCGGAGTGAAAGGAATGATAATATTTGATTATGTCTCGTGATCGATGCTAGCCTGGACCCACGTCGTGATAACGCGGTTCTTCTTTCTTGGTGCGGATGTAGTCAATTGAATGAACAAAGGAGCGGCTTACATTAATAAAACCACGAAATTAGATTGAATTAATTATTTATTGAAAAAAAAGGGAAAAACTCCTTGTACCAGCCACTACAGGGTCTGAGATAATGAGCGAAAAAAACCTTGCGTTACAATTAAATACAAAGGTACAAAAATTACGATTTTCAAAAAGTACAGTATAAAAGCAAACTAATTGCAGGCGGGCGCCGAGTTTCCTCAGTAAGCAAAAAACATAAAGATGTCAAGAGGGTACTTGTATTGAGAAGTTTGTTGTGAACTTTGAAAAGACAGCACATGTGTTCTGCCGGGATGGTCATTTTAAAAACTTAGAAAAACACATTCCAGGAATCGGGGGGCGTTTATCTTTCTGAACGCTAAACACAGCTCTATTGGTCAAGGGGTGTTTGAATTCGGTTTTCTGATAGGAGGAAGGGGAATTAATTTTGTTCAGCCGAAAAATGAAAATTAAAATTACGGAAGATAGCCCCGAGCTTTTAAAACGATCAGTCGTATTATTTGGGCTTGGCGAATTGCTTTGGGTACTTGTTTCTCTGATTTAGTTTTCACAGTAGAGTTAAATCATTTTATATCGGTACGCCTAAAATCCCAGTGTTTGAGAGGCAATTAAATAAAAAAAAACTACACAAGTCGGGGGTCGCGCACGGTAAATTAATCGCGGGTGTATTTAAACTTAGTGCAGTGAGTGTATTGGATTTTAATTTCGCGGACGCGGAGTTAGGTAATCTGACTTAATTTGTATTTTATTCATTACATACTTGTTGGTATAAATTGTTTAAAAATCATTTCAATTCCCTCAGCCATTTGTGACCAGATAATCTGTAGATTTCAGTACTTGCTTGGCTTGTGCATTCTTTTACTCAAGTATTTTTATTTGCATTCTAACCGAGCTTAAAGGTAAATAAGTTGCATCCACATTAGTGGAGTTAGCTAACCATTTGTTGTATAAATTATTAGACTAGTTTGCTAAATCGACCAGAGGCAGTCAACCGACGCTTTCAAGCTACAGTGCGATCCATATACAGTGTACTCTTGTAAAATTAGTTAATCCCTTTGGCGATATTCTCTGGCAAGTTGGAAACACTCAAACAAGGGGTTTTCAATTTGCGCAGTGAAGTCGACTGTTTTGTACCACCGGTCTAAGGCAAGTCTAGATCTGCCGCTAAAATCAAGTGTTAAGTTAATTCCCGAAATCAAGGCCAATTAGTTGCCGTTACGAGTCTCGTAAAATTACGAGACCAAACAATTCTGAATCACATTCATAGCCATCTTCTTAACCGAGCTTCCCTCACACCCTGTGTGTGAACCGAAGTGTAGTCCTTGTCGGGAGATTTGCGGGTTAATTAGAAGTAATTCGCTGAGAGACCGAAAGATCATAACTACCCATAGTAGAGTATCAAATAAAACGGTCAATTCTTACCATTGCGCATAGGGCTCAATAATCGTCGAAAACAACGCAATCAGAGGTTAACTAATGAAGTGAGAATCACTGCACCTCCACCTCTTGGCGAGAGGAGCGATTGAGAATCTCCCCCTTCGCCGCGTTATTAGGTTAGAAACAAATCGGCTTACGCGCCTCCTCAGGAGGGCTTTCTGCGAAAAACTTGCGATTACTATTAATCCTCTCGCAAATTGATCGCCTGGGCGACATTTTGTATCACATACTTCCCCAAATATCTGATTAATTAATTAATTACGTTCATTAAGTAAGTACACTGTAGGCACACGGCCACACTGTGCGCTGGTTGATCATACAGAGCGTCTTCGAGTACTATTGAAAGTGGTAAACACGAGTACCAAGACCAATCTAATTTTGAAAACAACTTAATTGTTAATGTAAATTGAATAACAAGGTCCACAACTATTGTTTGAGACAAGCATAAAACCACCAGCTCTGTAATTGAAACAGTTAGTTCGTCACGATATTCGAACGAGAAATCCATTAAACGAATTCTACTGTATTTCTTACAAAATCGTAATCTTTTCTTGTGTTCCTCTGTACTGGATTTTAAAACGACAAGGTTTTTCCGCTCATTTTTCTAGACTGCAGTGCGGCTAGAAATCGGAGTTTTTTACCTTGCTCTTTACAATAAATAATTAATTAAATATAAGTCTGTATTTTATTTACACGTAGCCAATTCCCGCTATCTCAGAGTTATTGCCGTCTCACCGGGATTCGAACCAGGGTGCACAGACATAAATAGAGTCCTTCACTAATTAGCGATCACAAGGCAATAATTATTGGAAGTTGTTTTGAAATATTGAAAGGGATACATCGGGGTATTTCTGAGAATAGGTCGACGCAGAGCGGTATTGTAGGTCAATAGGATTTCCTTAGAATTGCAGGTAGAGGCGCAGTCTAGACGTAGGGCATGAGGCAGTAAAACCTGACCTCTTTCAGAAATTCTGACCGAGCCGTACCCCTTACGGTAAATACGCGTTAAATTCTTGCAGACAGCCAATTTTCCAGTCACCAGTCAATTAATTCGTCCATAAATTAAAATTGTTTATTTGTTGGACATTTTTTATTACTATTTAGTTGTCTGTAAAAGTCAACAAACAAGCGTAGCACATCGGCGTGTTACAGTATAGTTATCTAGTAAATGGAAGCTGATAACACATGACAGTAAATAGAAACTATGACCTTCGATCATCGGAAATTCTAAATTACAGTCAACTGGTGATCCTTGCATGTACTACAACTGATCCTCGATGGTCTTTTCTCATGGAGAATATGTTCATAAAGATTTTAATATTTTACGGTTTCATAAGGCATAAACTTGAATCCAAATCTTACAAAACCTATACTTATAGTTCCTAATCCTTTTGAACTTAAAACAAATACCCAAAAATTTTCAAATTTTAGAAAATTTTTCAAAAATCATCAATTCCGAAAAGTGCCCACAGTGCATGAATAAATCTTAGTCCGGTTCTGTGCCTCAAAGTATTTCATTCAACCAATATGGATGCGAATAGAACACAATGTGAAGGTATTACAGACAAATTGTAATCACCCATGCTTAATTAGTCGCGTTAATAACGAAAAACCTATACTTTTGCCTTGGATTCTCATCCGCCAGCTTTTGTTGGCGAATAATTAAATTTGGTGGCAAACAAAAGGAGAGATCCGCGAACACAGTCAATTAAAACGGAAGAAATTATTTCGGCAAATGGAGCCACTTCAGGCGGGTCGAATCTGCGGAAAATAATTGAGCGGGTCGGAATTCGCGTAACAATGATATGTGCACACCGCATTCCTCCTAGGTGTCCCTCGTTCATAGGGGTGGCTTTGCTCGCATGACGGGGCGGGCAATCGCCGGAAATAGCTTCATAGTATTGCTCTGTCCCATTATACGCATGGAAGACTGCGATGCCAGATGCGATATTATATATTGTTATCATCAAGAGCAGGGCAGGAGTTTCTGGAATTGTTGTGGTGTTTTGTTTCTAATATTGAAACTAATTATCTTCTAAAGTACATTCACATTCTCATTCTAAAGTTTAGTACAATTAAGTTTCTTGCGTTTCCTAAGGCTTCTACTCTAAGATAAGTTTTAATCCATAAGGTGTACATAAATAAAGTATACGTAAAAGATAATGACTCATAATAGAGATCAGTAGTTTCTGATTTAGCAGACATGATTCTGAGATGTATGGATCAATTTCTTTGCTCGTCCAAAATTGGCAAAACTACACTCGTGGACAAAAAATTCCGGACACCCAATTTAATTTCTGTTATCGTAGGAAAAAATTGGTTTTTGTCTTGTTTTTTTTTTACAACATGTGAAACATCTACAAACTAAGATTGGGAAATAAAAAAGGAGTAGTATACATTTGATTTATTTGCAAAACTTAAGACAAACCAAAACTGTGCAAAATTATCTTTAGTCAAAAAATCTTAGTGTGCTGTTTATTCAGTTTTCCTAAGTTGAACTGCTTTTGTTGAATGCGCATTTTAACTGTCTAGAGTGACGTTATTGTTTGGAAAAAATGCGACCTGAAAATGTAGCTCGAGCAGTAGCTTTAAATGAAGATGGACGCAGCATAAGATACATCGCCAATGTGTTGAATATTCCTCGAAGTACCATCCAAGACGTAATCCAACGATATCGCCAAACTGCAGAGTACACGAGAAGACCAGGATCGGGAAGACAACGCATCACAAACCGACGACAAGACCGCTTTTTGGTGTTATCTACACTACGCGACCGTGGTTTACCATCAACGGTTTTATCTCGTCAAGTGGAAGAGGTACATGGTACTGCAGTTTCAGCTCGAACCGTTCGCCGAAGATTGCAGGAATACGGATTGACATCAAGAAGACCTGCTGCTTGTCCCCTTTTGCTCCCAGCTCATCGTGTTGAGCGACTACGTTTTGCACGTGAACATAGACATTGGACAATGGAGCAATGGAGCTCCGTATTGTTCACGGATGAGTCTCGTTTTCGTCTACGTTCACCAGATGGACGAGAACGTGTGTGGAGAAGGCCAGGTGAACGGTTTTCAGATTGCTGCATAATTCCAAGAATACCATTTGGTGGTGGCAGTATAATGGTGTGGGCTGGTATTTCAATGCACGCGAAAACTGAGCTTGTTCTCATTGAAAATGGTGCGATGACGGCTGAAAGGTACATCAACGAATGTTTAGCTAATCACGTCGTACCATTTGCTCCATTCGTAGGTGAAAATTTTACGTTAATGCACGATAACGCACGACCACACATTGCACAGGTGGTTACGCGCTATTTGAATGAAGTCAATATTCATCGATTACAATGGCCAGCTCGAAGCCCGGACTTGAACCCAATAGAAAACCTCTGGGATTCATTGGGGCGACGAGTTCGGCATCGACAGCCCACACCAGTAACAATTCAAGAACTCAGAGTAGCTCTTGTTGAAGAATGGGAAAACATTACACAAGAAGAGGTCTCTAACTGTTTTCAAAGTTTACCACGCCGTATGGCAGAAGTCATTACAGCTCGTGGAGGTAGCACACATTATTAGTCAACCAAAGTTTTTTGTTAACGCAGTTCTGAAACCTAGTCAATAAGCCAAATGAATTTTAGTTATTTTTTACACTTTTCTCTTTTTCGTTTTTGTTATGAAATAAATGTTTAGTTCCTTTTTTTATTCCCCATTCTTACTTTGATTGAACAAATAAATAGATAATATTTCATAATTTGTAAAAATAAACGAAAACAAATTTTTCCCCTTATGATCACATAAATTAAGTTGGGTGTCCGGAATTTTTTGTCCACGAGTGTATTACAAACAAACACGCTAATCAACGATTGAAGTGGATATTTACAATGATTTATTTTTCTTACGTAGATATTTTTAAAAAAGAAATGCACGTCTATGTGATACAAATTTATTTATTGATGGACGCTGCGATTTAATTAAAGAAATCAAAGGAAACAGACCTTCAATGGGAAAAAGTAATTGAAAAAATATTGTATAAATTGGAGAAAAATAACAACTTACTGCTGTTACTCTATTGGGAAGACTCATTATCAAATCATTGATAAGGTCCTGAGGTATGACTTCCCAAATTGCTTGCAACGCCCTAGACAATTGCTGTAAGGTGCAGGGAGGTTGTTGGAGTTGGTTAAATTGCCTAGACAGAGATGAAGGATAACAAAACTTTATATCCGAAATACCAATGAATAAAGTTAAGACAAATCCAGAAGCAGATAAATGATTGAATACAATCGATTTTGAAAAGCCTTGCATATCAGAATTTAGTAAAACTAATGCTGGTGGTTGGTTCCATTATTTTACGTAATAAACGTTCATCAAAGAGAAAAGTTTAACTTGTCGCGCAGGGTTTCCTGTGAAAGCTTTAACGAAACATTTTCACACATTGTGAGACTGCTTTATACGAATAATTACAGTCGTTGTAATGAAAATGAATGTTACATTGGATCCTTTGACATTTCACGGCCTCCTTCAGCGGCAACCTCGTAAAAGCTCATGAAACTCCCAAAATTTCTAAAAGAAACTTTAAAACGAGCTGCTTAAACAAAAACAAGTCGAAAAAATAGCTTGTAGAATTCTTAATTAAATTTCATTTAGGGAAAAACATTGCTTAGTTCTATTTTCTTTTTTATCTGTGGTGATTGCCCAACGGGGTCCTAAGTCAAAGACTTGTCAGGACCTCAGGAGCGGGAGTGTATTTGAGTGTGTGTAAAGTGTTCTATGGCTTTGTTACTTCCAACCTTCTCGCCGTTTAAGGGGAAGCAGTGTCGAATTTTATCCCCAACACTAAAGGCTACCTGAAGTCGATACCGATCACCCCCGAGAAAAATCCCGAGTGCGATTCGAATCGACGACCGTGCGATTGCAAGGCCGGTCCTCTTACCACTGGACTGTTCAGACGTTAGGTTTAATATTCGAAGAAAAGCATCTAGCAATTTAAAGCAACGGATGGCTCTTCATATTACAAGAAACCGGAATTCTGTACAAAATTCGAAAATATATTGCAAAATGTTGCAATCATAAAATTCAAACATTTGAATCAATACAAAGAAAGGGATCTATTATTCACGTTAAAATAAAACAATGCGCAGTGATTTGAAACCGCGACTTAAGATAATAGCGATCCTTGTGTGTCGTGTATATGTTTTAAGAAAAATGTTACTCTTAACATTACTTCGTTCCAAAGACTGCAGCTGCAAACCCTGGAAAAAACTTCTGAGATTGCAACTGGACACAAGTGCGATTAAACATCCGCCTCACTGCGTGAGCGTAATGAAGAAAGGAACAAACATTATGGACAATAGCATGAGATCTATCAGTGAAAACATTTCGCTCAGAGGCGGTATTACTTTACCTCTTAAATACTCCATGACGAGGAAAAGAAATTTATTTGAACCTCTATCTACCTGTCTCTTTTTGATCACTTTCTTGCAACCACATCCGATTTGTATAACACACCTGTAAACTGTTTGTGCGTTTGTAACCACAGTAAGATAGTTTTAAAAATAACACAGGAAAGTATACAAAGTGAAATAATCTGAATATTTGATTTTGAGTTTTTTGATGAATAGATTTAAAAAGGTTTTCATGATAGGCTTTGTTTTTCCTTTGCCCATTATCTCGAAAGTGTTAATAAATTTAACGCGAGGTGTTTAAAAGAAAAATACCCCGAAAAATGAAACGCCGCGGGAGAGAAATAATTTCAAGAGTGCAGATCGTTACTCTCCACCGCCCTGCAAGAAACTCTGGGTGGTGGGTGGTGTACACAATGCGCAAAAATTTTATCGCATCCAAAGAAACAAAGCCGTGTTGTGCTTTATCTAAACCGTTCCGAGTCCGCCAACCGGCAATGATTTTCGACTAGTTTTTTTTTTTTTTGCATCAATGTGTTTGTTTTCCTGCTCTATTTTGGTTACCTTTCGGAGCTTTGCGCGCAGACTGTGACAAATGTGTCCTCGTTTCTCATCGCATAAAAGTGGAGTTTTCTCCAACTAAGTCAGATGCTTCATTCACACATGAAGTGTACGAAAAGAAATTTTCCACCGCAAGAAGGAAAACCGGGGGGAAAGGGGTCGGAAGCGATAGGAGCTTATTGGTTTTATTTCCGTTTTCGCCCGCGCCCAGATACGCCTGCGTGCGTGTGTGAGTGCGGGGTTCGATTACCGTTTTTCACTTTTCAAAAAGGATATTAATTTCAAACCGTAATTGATATACGTGATACACGTCAGATGTATTTAATCGACATACATCATCTGTTATAAATGGCTGGCGCTATCGCACGCGTCACATAAACATTTCGTTTTATCTGTGAGCTGGAAAGTCACTTGGCAAAAAACGATTTGACGAAATGTCAACAGGGACGGCGTAGAATCGGAGCGATGTGTTTGTACGAAAATCACGCAGACAAACGTGAAGTAATTAGGGAGAATAAATACACAAACACGCGTCTGCCAATTACAATATTCGATAACCCTTCGGTCAGCTTTTGTTCGGTAAACTCTTGCTATTTTATTGTTGTCAAAACAGCCAATAAATTGTTCCGGTTGAAAAAATACAGGAGGCAAATGTTAATTTATTTAACCGCAATATTTAACATGGAGTTATATCCATGACCATAAATATGAAATCTTACTACTTTCTTTATTTGTTATAGTTCAAGGTGATATATAACATTTAAATTTGTTATATTTGACACTTTCGAAACTTGTTGCCGCACGCAGTGTGTAGTAAAAACCTGCCTTATTGTAAAGGTAAATAAATAATGAGCTTCATTCGCGACACACATTTGTAGTGGATTTCTGAAGTTGCCCAACAAATGATGAGTCATTTCCGGATATATTGGCACAAATTTCTCGCCTTTAGTTTAATATTGGTTATTAGTCATTATTTGTACACTTCAGATTTCAAAAAGCCTTACACAAAATGATACTGAGCAAGATCAGGCAAATGTGGGGGCCATTCACCGTCCACCTAAACGTCTTGGAAACAATTCTTTCAAAACTTCTATTGATTTTCTTGTCGTGTGAGCTGTGGCCCGCCCCATTTTGTTGAAATCGAATATCTGGGTCTTCAGTTTCGATGAGTTTCACTTCCAGAAAATTTTATGGCAACTCCATCTACTGAATCAGAAGTTACTATAAATGTCAGATCTTCCTCTTCAAAAAACAGTGCACCAAGCCATGACACTTTACCAACGCATAGCTCTTTTTTGTAAGATGTGTAACACGCCGACGTGCTACTGTTTTTGTTTACTACTTTCGGACAACTAAACAACTAATAAAATTGTCCAAACAATAAAACAATTTGAATTAATTTGACAATATAATTAACTGGACCGAAAATTTTATTATCTGAAGGATTTTAACTCGTAAATACTGGATAGTTTGCTCGGCCAGTATTCCTGAGACGAATCGCTATTAGTTTTATTGCCTTCCTACAACATGCAAGTTTATCTACCCCGACGAAGGGACTAAGTACCTGCTAGCTACAGATGCGTCAATGACCTAAATGTAATAATACTACGCCGTCCGGCGAGACTCCTCAGAAATACTTTGATATCTAGCAATATTTGGTTTAGCGCGTGATCACTCTAATTAGCTTGCCTTGTCCTACCTGTCCTACGTTGTTATCTGACTCAGTCCTTTTGGTGAGACGGTAAAATACAACTTGAGAGAGTTTTAGGGATTAACTACTGATAATTAAAATACGGAATTTAAATTTAATTAATTATTTATTGTAAAGCAAGGTAAAAAACTCCGATTTCTAGCCGCACTGCAGTCTAGAAAAATGAGCGGAAAAACCTTGTCGTTTAAACAATTACAGACACAAATAAACAATACGAGAAGTACAGTGGGGTCCGCTTAAAAGTATTCACTTCCGAATTTCGTAGCGGCGTACTGACTTCAAAATCACACAGTTGGTGGCTTTGTTTATGCACCAGCAATTAATGTTTGGAAACTCTGTTCCTCAATTAATTAACAATGAATTGTATTCAATTTAGATCGGTCTTGGTACTAGTGTTTGTCACTTCAGATCGTACCCTAAGACACGCTCTGCTCAATCAACCAACGTACAGCGTGACCGTGTGTCTACAGTGTACTTAATTAATGATCGTAATTAATTAATCAGATATTTGGGGAAGTACGTGATACAAAATGTCGCCCAGGCGATCAATTTGCGAGAGGATTAATAGTAATCGCTAGTTTTTCAAGGGAGGTGACCCTACTGAGTAGGCGTCGGACCCGATTTGTTTCTAACCTAATAACGCAGCGAAGGGGGAGATTCTCAACCGCTCCTATCGCTAAGAGGTGGGGGTACAGTGACTCTCACTTCATTTGTTAACCTCTGATTGCGTTGTTTTCGACGATTATATAACCCTATGCGCAATGACAAAAATTGGCCGTTTTATTTGATACTCTACTATGTGTAGTTATGATCTTTCGGTCTCTCAGCGAATTACTTCTAATTAACCCGCAAATCTCCTGACAAGGACTACACTTCGGTCCACACACAGGGTGTGAGAGAAGCTCAGTTAAGAAGATGGCTATGAATGTGATTCAGAGTTGTTCGGCCTCGTAATTTTACGTGTCTCGTAAAGACAATAAATTGGCCTTGATTTCTGTAATTGGATGGTGCTATGCACTCGTGATTTATCGGCAGATATTAATGCCTCTAACTCGTGGTGTAAAACGGAGATTTCCTGAGCAAGCCGGAATACACCGGTTAACGTGTTCCCAACTTGGCAAAGAATATCTCGACAGGTAGAATTATATTTCACAAAAATACACTGTAATCAGAATTTCCAAATAGATATAAAATAGTTAAATTGAGTTGGTTGGTTAATGTGCAGAAACGTGCAATCACGCGAACTGAATGACACACCCTGTACATATACTTATTCAATACGCAAACCGATCTAAGAAATTATACAACAACTAAATTACAAATTTTACAAATGTGATTACGACTTCGACTTGTTTGCCAATGATACTTTAATTATAATTCGTCTAAGCTCGGCAAATACTGAACCTTCAGTATCCGTTAATACAAAACTAAGGAATCCATTAAAATAAGTCTGAAAACAATTTAAACCACCAAATATGTGAAGAAGAAATATAAACAAAATGTTTACCTAAGCCCGCGCCCGCGAAGTTAAGATCCGATACACTCACTGCACTGAAGTTTTAAATACACTCGCGGTTAATTTACCGTACGCGACCGGCTAGTTTTAAATTTTATTAGATCGCCTCTCAAACACTAAAATTTTAGACGTCCCGATATAAAGTGATTTAACTCTATTGTGAAATCTAAATCAGAGAAACAAGTACCCAAAGCAAATTCGTCAGGCCCAAATAAATACGACTGATCGTTTTAAAAGCTCGGAGCTATCTGTCTGTCATTTTAATTTTCATTTTTCGGCTGAACAAAACTAAATCCCCTTCCTACTATTAGAAAATCAAATTCAAACACCCCCTGATCAATAGAGCTGTGTTTTGCATTCAGAAAGATAACGCCCTCCGATCCCAAGAATGTATTTTTTCTAAACTTTTAACGACCCCCCGTGAGTAGACCACGTGTGCTGTCTTTCCAAAATTCACAACAAACTTCTTAACTACAAGTACCCTCTGACATCTTTATGTCTTCCGCTTATAGGAGAAACTCGGCGCCCTGACTGCTTTTGTTTAGACGCTCTTGAAAATCAGCATGTTATTTCCCGTTACGCCCCGGCGATATTTTAGTTTTCCAATAGAAGTATCCTTTTACAGAAACTTAAACGTGTCAAATTGTATAATTTCTAAAGAACACCAGATGACCCTTAAGAAACTCGTATGACAGATTTATATGATTTCACTCCAGAAAAATTTTAAAGTCCCACAGTGTTACAAGAATTTATGACATCCCCTCGTTATATTGCACTTGACCGCCCGTCGTAAAGACCACCCTGCCTTGACGAAATTGCCTCCGCTTGTTTGTTCTCTTACAATCAAAATTACATCAAACATGCTTTTTGTTTTATAAACAAATTCGCGACCGTTTCAGATGTGTTGAACATTGTTTTGGTAAAATACACTTTGTGAATACCTGGGATGCATGAATGGTGAATGGTGAAATAAGTTTTGGGATGTAGTGCATGGTAGTGGGTCTAACACTTTCCGAAAATACCGCTGGTTAGTTATGAAATCCTAAACAAAAATAAGAGGAAATCTGCCACCGTAACAAATAATTGTATTGTATTCCCTAATTGGATTAGTGTAAATAGATCACAACAATCCATTCCATATCCCAATGGATTCGCTCAAAACAATACTAGACATGATACACGGTACGATTTATTCTAGAGATAATTTTCCCAAATAAAAACCACCCTTGGGAAATAGATACGAGGGAAACTAGAAAAGTTATCTACCTAACCCAGAAACAAAAGACGTGTGGTTTTTTAAACATTTTTATTTTTCGATATGTGGCGTAGCAACATACACGCATCTAACATATTCCCCGAACCAACCACCATCCAGATAATCCCGGGCCTTAATCCCAAAGCTGTACGCAGCGAGGCTATTAACGAGCGCACTAATGACCACATTAGGCGGACGGGTTCGGCGAAATTCCTGATGCAAGTGCGCACACCGGCACGCTCTAATGAGACGGATTAAACGTAAAATATAGGATCAAGAGGGGTGTTCTTAGAACAACTCGGGAAGAGGTCCTATATAAACCGGCCGAGTGCCACTAGCAAGGCACTTCGAATCCTGCTGCCGAATAGGCCAGAACGAAGGCTCTTGCTACTGCTGCCGAATAGACAAGAGCGAAGGCTCTTGCTACTGCTGCCGAACAGGCCAGAACGAAGGCTCTTGCTACTGCTGCCGAATAGGCCAGAAAGCAAATTTCTGCTCCTGTCGCTGAATAAGCCAGGACAAAATATCAGCCCCTACGGTGTAAGGTCTGAGCAACACACCGCCATCTCGAAGAACCACCAAGCTGGCGCCGACACCGGTACCATGTGGGCAGACGAAGGCGACCATCAAGAGGAGTCGTTACCGGAGACATCAGCAACGACAGGAACTCCGGGACGCATTGTCAGAAGCTCGCTTTCCCCGAGCAGTGTCCCCCTTACCGCCGTCGCCGCAACGAGGACCCGCCATCGCGTCAGAGACCGAAGGTTACACTGGACCATACCGACTGATCCCTCTAACGGTACCTCCACCGACGTACCACGAGGTATCACGCGCCCAGGTCCACCCGTTAGATCCACGTCTTCCCATGGTACAACGCGACTACGCCAAGTTAGGAGAAGAGCAATACTATCATCAGATAGAATTTTGATATGTATATATTGTATATAACCTGTTCCATTAATATAACTCTGCATTTACTGGAAGTTGTGTATTTGTCGGCATTACAAACCGGCTGGGCACGTGACACCCACGCACCGCGCCCCCACAGATATAATCTCCATTAACATTAACACACTTTCGCCGTTTGTTTGGAAGAGACTCTATGCCAGTAGAAAAAAATGTTTTCTCTTGAGTATCAAAATAATCTTCAATAACATCTTTCAAATGTTCATCTGTTTCAAAACGCCGTCCTCTTAGAAATTTTTTTAAGTTTCGGAACAAATAATAATCCGATGGTGCCGATCCGCATTGTCATGGAGAAGAAACACATTCGATTGGCGCAAATTGGGACGTTTCTTGTCTACGGCTTCACGCAATCTCTTCGGAGTATTACCCAAGGTCTCTGCATTAATTGTAGTTCCTTTCAAATATATTCAATTAAAAGAACGCCTTCAATATCCCAGAAAATGGTTGCCATGAGTTTTCCAGCTGAAGACTGAGTTCGAGCTTTCTTCGGGGGTGGTGAGCCTTTATGGACCCATTGCATGGACTCTTGCTTTGTCTCGGGATCCCAGTGGTGTACCCAAGTTTCATCTATTGTCACAATGCGACCTAAAAAGTCAGAATCAGTCGCCAGAGTATCCAAATGGTTTTGCGAGATTTCACGCCTTTTCAGTTTCTGTTCAGGAAACAACAACCTGGGAACCCATCTTGCTGACACCTTACTCATGCCTAGTTTTTCATGCAATATGTTTATAACGCTAGGCTCAGTATTTGCAATGATATAGCGATGGTGGAGACTTTCAAACGGCGTTCTTCGAAAACCATAGCTTCCACTTTCTTGCAAACCTCTGGATTTGTAGCTGCTGCAGGTCGTCCACTTCTGGCATCATCCTCAATAGACTCCCTTCCTAAGCGAAACTGTTTAGACCAAAATTTGACGACGTAGTATGAAGGGGCTTCATTTCCGTAGACAACAGACATCCGCTGATGAATATTTTTGGGTGTAATGCCTTCTTTTGTAAGAAATTTTATCACACTCAAATACGTGTCTCTGTCGACAAACGACACTCTTTTAATTAACATGGCCACTGCAAGGGTTCACTTCACCATCGCGTGTGTGACACATTACGGTGTTTATGAACAGTACGTGTTTCTTTGAAAATTTCATAAGAAATAATTTTGAAAATAATAAAATAAATTAAAGGATAGGATAAATTAAAGATAAATTAAAGGAAAGATAGTTATATGTATTTTAGAGATTTGTTTAAGAAATAATTAATTCAAGCTGTTTTTTCAAATCTCTTAATTTTAAGTAAATATTTTGGAAATAATCAATGTAAAGTTAACTACAATATAACTCGGATATAATGAGGCCTCAAGGGACCACAGTTACTGCTCGTTATAAACGAAAAAATATACGTACGAATACGAGAAACGGGACTCTTCAAGTTCCTCGGTATATCCGAGTTCTCGTTATAACCAGTGCTACGAGCGAGTTTCACTGTATTTATTAAAAATGAATTATTTAGATTTTTTTAAATATAAGTACGTAGGAATTAAGTTATAATTGTATATATTAGGATAAGTAATTAAAATAATCATGTGTAAAGGAAACTGTAGATTATAGTAAGAAGTTCGGAGAATAAACGAATGAGGACGCTGTGTTAGTGATCGTGTGATGTGAACCTACGACCCGACACGCTATGACAACGCCGATGCGCGATTCTAGATTTATGCAATGGAACCTTTACCAGAGCATCGTATAAGTGAGTAAATTTTGGAAAGGTTTTGTGAAAAACCTGACCTAAATATTAAATTATCCGAACTTCTTCTTGCGGAATAATAATTAATTTGTGAAAATTAATTATTTAAAGTGGTGCAATAAATTGTGTTTTACGTTTTTATTCTACGACATTTTTTTTTATTATACACCCACATACACGCACACTGACATTAGATAATTTTGAATGAGAAGGCTCGCGAGTGCCATCTACATCCAAAATTTATTACATAAAATACAATCTACAACAACGAAATTGGTCTACGAGATACACTGCAAAATTCATCATCGAAGAAGAGCCTCCGAGAGAAAAAACAACAAAGTAAGAAAATATAATAATTAATAAAATAAGTCAAAAAATTTGCAAAGTACCCTGAGATCACAGCATTAAATTGTCACCCAAACTAAGGGTATATCAGCAATACGTCAAGAGTTTTTAACTGCGTTTCACATGAGATATTATTAAGAAAGCTATTAACTCTGCAAAGAGCAGATTTATAATATCTTTGGTTTCAAGTAGTGATGCGCAAACCGATAATTGTTACTTAGCGATAGTGACCCTTAGGTATAACGTATCTAAGGTTTACTATTGCTAACTAGCAACCATCGATAGTTATACTTGTTACTTAGCGATAGTAACCCTTAGGTATAATGTATCTAAGGGTCACTGTTGCTAGCTAGCAACCATCGATTTTCCCACCGCTAGTTTCAAGTATATAGCAATATGTTGAGACTAATTCTGATAAGTCGAACACTTCAGTAACCGGTTGAGGAAGCTTTTCCGAAATCATTTGCTCGACAGTATTCCACTTCGTATCTATACGCCATCGACTTCGTGCTGCCACTATTGGAATTTAGTTTCTCGATCCAATAGCTTCACTAGTGACAATTGATCAGTCTGAAGCATAAGCATCTTTCGGTATAGACACTGATTGAATTTGTCAAGTTCAAACATGAAGTCCAAGACTTCCTCTTCGATCTGAGTGTACGACTTTCATCGTCCTCGACGCATATGCTATCACTAATTGCTTAGTTCCATTTCTTTAAAAAATAGCTGCACCTAAGACATAATCAGATGCATGAATGGATAGGTACAACTTTTCCATTGGATCATAATGCATCAAAACTTTTGAGATATGAGCATTTTCTGTGCTTCAATAAAACGCATCGTCCTCACGTTTAGACCACGCCCATGGCACGCCTTTCCGGAACTCATTTAAAGGAACAATCATCCTAGCTAACAGAGAATGAATAGCCATAGTAATTCACTATGCCCTAGAATGAATAACTGATGTAAATTTTTCGATGCAGTAATATCGACAATTTTCATTCATTTGCATCGCCGGTGTCGGCCTTCTCCATCACACTACACCAAACGGAAGCTTCCTAAATTAGAACAAGCCCTCGTGCGTAGTCACTGTCAAACACTAATGAGCAGCATTATCTAATGGCAGTTGCAGGTTTGGGTTCTTCAGAAATAGTTTCGAAACCTTCTCCCCCTTCTGGTATAGCTATTCGTCGTAAGTCCACCAACTCCCCAAAAAAACAATTTCTTCTGTCGATTTTCATCAGTGATTCCCATCTACCTGTCAGCAAGAGTAAGATTGTAGAAGGAGAAATTGAATTACATCCCATTGCCGGCTAGTTCAATGGGACAGGCAGGTTCATACGAAAACCAAAATAAAAAAAGGGTCACACTAAAACAAGAAGAATCACCAGCTCGTGCATATTTGCCTTTATTTAGTTAACTGATAAAAACAAAAAGGATCACACGAGAAACACATGTGAAAAAAAAGAAATAGATTAAGTAAACTGAATTTTAATTTACGAATCACGGAGCCCGTATTCCGTTTACCAAGAATAATCAGGTAAATAAACTATTGTTACGACTTCGGGGTTCACAAATTATAATCGTTTTTTAATTTAAAAACACTTTCAAGTCTACGATCATTTAACACAATGAAAACACAAATAATATCGACTGCACATTGTCTAACAAATAACATTCTATAACTTATTCGTTCCACTAATTCGCTAGCGACACTCATCGCTTTTTAACTAAAACTAATTTGAATATCCCGCCGCCGCTGACTTAGATACTAATTCCCTCTTTCGAGAATGGCTTGGAAAAAGTTACAAATGTTCCAGCAAATTCGAGATATATAGCCATCTAGGGCGAGTCTAGAAATTATTACAATTTCTAACCGGCTCCAGAGACGGCGTAATCAGTCTAAAAATAGCACTTGTGTCACGGAACGTAACACTATTTAATATGAGAGCGATAACATTGCCAAACATTGCAACGCGAATAAAATAAAATTAATCCGACGTGGCGCTATCCAAGCTTACGGCGAATTCTCAGCTTCGGTTCTGGGGCCTTATTCTCGAAACGAGGGAGAGGGTTCGTTTTGCGGGAGTGACGTCAAAATGACGTAGACTCTCGTATAAAACTATAGAAACCCTTCGAGAAATGCGTCATTTTGACGTCATTTTCGGGAGCAATCACGTCTCTCCAGTTCGAGGATAACCCCCCAGAAGTCATTGTCCACATAACGTGGTTCACGGAGGCAAAAGGGCAGCACAATACACTACCTTCCCATGTCACGTCTCCCTTTTCGATGCTCGCAGTACGTATCTCGTCAGATGGGTGTGGTCCGATACAAACAGTATGGGATCACCGGTACCAAATATGTTCTCTCGCACCAAAATGAAAATACCCCAACGACCAAAGCCTAAATCCAATTTGCGCACATAATTCACTCGCAATAAATAGATGATTTATTTGTAGAAGTCAGGCTTTGAAATGAAATTGGAGATGCTCGTATTTCACGTAGAGTGCTTATTTCCAGATCACGGATTAAATCTTTCCATTCGGCATTCATACTGTAACATGGCGACGTGTCACCTTGCTTGTTGACTTTTACGGATAACTAAATAACCAATAAAACTGTCCAAACAAAAGCAAATTAAATTTATTGTCAAATTAAATAACTGGACCGACCTGAACAGATAGTTTACCTGCGGAATTCCAAGGGTCACCTAAACGGTTTGTTATTGCAATTGGACATGCCCTATACCTATCTACTACTTATCTTACCTTACTTATCTACCTACTTATTGTGTTACGGTTGAACGACCCTTGCGGGAAATCCGCAATAAAATAATATTTCTAATTCGGCTCGTAATCGCAGCAAATCTGGACTCACGTTGAGGTAACTCAGTTCTTTTTGGTGCGTCGGTGGATAACTTGAGAGATCAAAGGAACTAATTACGTTTGAATAAAAATACGGAAGTTAGATTTAATTAATTATTATTGCAAAAAAAAGGTAAAAACTCCTTGTACCAATGCGGGATCTGATATAATGAGTGGAAAAACCCCTTGCGTTAAAACAACACAAAAAAAAACAAAATTACGGTTATCAGGAAGTACAGTGGAACTCGCTTAACAGATTTCACTTTCGAATATCGGAGCAACCTAACTGCCTTCAAATCACACAGCTGGTGGTTTCGTGCATACACAAATAGTTATTGGAGAGCTCTACTCCTTAATTAGATTGACTATTAATTTAAGTTCCACTTAGATTGGTCTTAGTACTAGTGTTTGTCACTTCAGATCGTACCCTAAGACTCGTTCTGTTCAATCAACCAACGCACGGTGTAGCACAGTGGGTCTACAGCAAGCATGTCAAACTCGCGGCCGCATACGGCCCGTCACGATTATTATATGCGGTCTAAGTAGGGGCCCTGCCGGTAAGTAAATGTCCCGTAAGCGCACCATTCTGCACCCCTCACTACCAACTCGCAACCAACATTTAATTGGTTTTGAAGTTTTTTTTGCGGCCCAAATACCTTGTTTATTTGGCCCATGTCAGCCTTTGAGTTTGACACGCTTGGTCTACAGTGTACTTAATCAATGGAAGTAATTAATTAATTAATTAGACGTTCTGGGAAAGTCTATGATACAAAATGTCGCCCTCTGCGATCAATTTGCAAGACAATCAATAGCAATCGCCAGTTTTTCAGGGACTCCTTTTGGAGGTGATGGGAAACCCTATCTCTAGGTAAACTAATTAATTGAGGTCGAATGGGTAAGATCTTCTCTCGTTATGTCCAATCGCCTTAAGAGGGTGGCACTATGTACTCCTTTTTTCAAATCCCTCTACGTCGTTTTTCGTCGGCTAAACCTATCTAACTAATTTATTGCGCAATGGACCCAAATTGACTGTTTTTGGCACTCCACTATGGGTGGTTATGGCCTTTCAGTCTCTCGGCAAATCGCTTCTAATTAACCTGCAAAAATCTCGGCAAAGACCACACGTCAGTCCACACACATACAGGGTGTGAGAAAAACTTTGTTAAGAAGATGGCTATGAATAGGTGGTGAAAATTGTTCGGCCTCGTAATTACGAAATTCGTAACGAGCAATTAATTAGCCTTGATTTCTATGTTTACATTGTGCTGGCACACTTGGTTTCGGCGGCAGATATAACTTACCTCAGACCAGTGATTCAGATTGGCGACTTCCCTGTACAAATCGAAATACAGACGTTAGCGTGTTTCCAACTTGACAGAAAATACCTCCAAAAGGGTGCGACTATTTTCCAAGGGTACACTGTATTTGAATTTCCAAATAGATTTGAGGGAACAGTTAATTAACGCTGGTTGGTTAAATCACAGAACTGGCCTGGTAATTTATAAAACAAATGACCAACAAATTTTACTAAGGTGAATGCCACTAGTGGAGTTTTAATACTCGATTCAAACGTAAATAAATAAAATAGTTTGATTAAATTGATTGATTATCTGAATGCAATAGTAATACTGAATTTTACAGATTCTTTAGCCCCTGATTAATGCAAATTAAATTATTCTTAATCAATTTATACCACCAAATATGTGACCAAGAATACAGTTACAAATTACCTCTCCGCGTGTCAGCGATCCGCACTCTGATTTAGACACACTCCCGACAAGAAACGTACGTATTTGTGGTTTTGTTTAATTGCCCTTTCTATTAACACACTGTATTTAACCGTACCGAAATAAATGATTTAGCTAGAAAATGAGGAATGACTGCAAGCACTAAGGAAACCCGCTAAGTCAAAATTAAAATTGAATTCGGCCGTTCGCCCGAGAGATCGAATCCTGTCTCTGTTTTCTGCGCTCCTGTCTTCCCAAGTAAAAATTAACCCAAACGCCCTCGGGCTTCGCAAGATACATTTTTGAACAACCTCGGCCAATGATAATCGCTGCTTCTAGCTCCAACTCACGCCTATTCAACCCCAATTAGCTTGCCATACCGCTTCGCGGTGGTCTCTCAACATCTGCAACCACTTAACGCTACAAGTGACCAGGCTGAAATTTTAATACATCCTGTGCTTGTTGAAACAAAATAGGCTAAAGCGAAACACTTTAACTTGCAACGTAATTTGATCTCTTTTTCGATAACTGACATGTATCTACAATTTTAACGCGACCCTAAACGAACACAAAGCTAAACGTTACTCTATGACAGGTTTACGACGCCAGACACGGAGTGCAATTTCGACGTTATAGAATTTTAAAGACTCGTTGGCTGGTATACAGTCTCTTGAAAAGGGACACGGCGCCATGGAGCATCCGGCCGAAATTTTACTGAGAATCTGAACATGTGTTTGTTATTCAAATTTAATACGCAATAACCGATTTGTTTTGGAAACAAATTCCGCGACTGTTTCGATACAAACAAACGCAGTTTAGCAAAATACTAAGCGGGTCTGTGCGCGTCCAAGAAAACTCGGAATGGAGGGAGGGTCACATAATTCAAACTGTGTCAATTTGTTGATTTCCTTTATAATTAAATCTCTTACGATCAGAAATGTGAGACTAAATAAAATACATTTATTGACCACTTCGTTTTATCCACTAACATCCACGTCCACTGATAAGGTACAACGGCCACTAACTAAATACATAACAAAAATATTTTTCAAATAGTAAGATATTTTCAGGATAGTTGAAGTCTCATTGTAGTATAACATTTTAAATGTTTCACGTCGCAATTAAACGGGTAAAAGCAAAAAAAGGACAGTGTCATGCTTAGCTGATGTTAAAAATATGTAAACTCGAGCACTATATTTTGTAGCTTTTGTGTAAAAAGAGGCGGAAAATAAAAAGCGGATCATTAGCGACACGCATAGCCGTTGTAGGTATATGATGAGAGGGCTCGTGGCGACACCGGTGATAAATGAGAGAACTACCGTCAAGGACTAACGCGACTGTCAAGGGTCCTCCGACAGAGGATCCGACCTCCACTGGCTTATGCCCGGATTACTAATGCAATTTATCATAAGCCAAAGAAATAAATAGCAGGAGCTACTCGTGTCGGTCTGTCTATGTGTGTGTATGTGTGTGTGTGTGTTATACTTTTTGTTTGTCGGCGCGCGGGAAAGTAATAGACTTCGTTTCAGATGCTATTGTCATGTTACATTCCATTGTTTGCACCGTGCAGGGTACCCCACGTCCCGAGAAATATGAATTCCGTCAAGTAATTTATTTTCCGAACGGAATGGAAATGTTTCAGGAGCAACGCACGTAACACTGGGAAATTTGTCTTTTCCCAGTTAAAGAAAACAAACGAATAAGTAGTTAACTGTAATTATTCACTACTTCAAACTTAAAATTACAAAAGAGTTCAATGAGGTATTCATTGTTTAAAGCAGTGATTCGAAAGAGGTACACATTATGTCGCGAACATTATGAATTATGATGTATAGAATATTTTTTAATTAAATGAAATTCAGGCAATGTTTTTCTGAAAAGAAAAATGGGTTTGTTGTTTATATGGAGCAAAATTCAGGGTACCAATAAATAATATGCATTTTATTACTGTAGTTGAATATGAAGTATTGTTTGTTACTGCAGTTTTCAAAAATACTTTTGTAACAATTTTTGCAGAAATCGATAAACAAATGGCCCAACACTACTAAACCAACCACATAAAAATAATGTAATCAAAAACGGTGAAACTCTATATATTTTTCAATATGTATACAAGGTATTGAAAAAACCTACAAATAAGTATGCTACACTTTGTAATATTCTCTAAGGATCACACACTTTTATTTTCAATATAATATGCTTCGCTTTTAACCTGGGGGTAGTAAGCAGTAAGTACTTAGGGTTGTTTCAATGCTAATCAGTGGCGAGGTTATGTACAGGGCATGAATAAAAGGATTTATTTTTAGCAAGTTTTCATCATATGCACTTTCAAATTGAATGATTCATACAAAAGTTCAGATTCTATAGGGGCGAGGTATAATAATAATTTACAAAGTTTGGCAATTTAGGAAGACAAAGTCGAATTTGCCTAAAACACTTTATAATCCGTTGAATTCGCGGAAGCTAAAATGACTGCATTCAAGCAGAAAGTTCGAAATTATACAAAAACCATCGACCGCATTACGTTTACAACTTTCGCGTCAATTTTTTTCCACATAAAGCTCGCACAAATATCCCCGAGCATTTCACAATAGGAAACTTTGGATTTATAAATTGGACGGGGGGGAAACAACACAAAAAATCCCGCTCTTTCGGTCCATCTGTATTTCAAATTTTCATTTCCTCCTTACTTTAATAACCGCTCCTGCAGTTTCACCCTCGCGCCCCTGCCACCGTTTGACTCATATTAGCATTATATCCGCAAAAACAGGTGAGTTACGAGCGCGCTTTCAGTTGTTCGCTTTCGGTTTTAATTTTTTTCCGACCCCCCTTTCGGCAATTATACTCAGTTTTATAACCGCGACCATATTTTTTTATCAATGCCCCAGAAGTAATATCGAGCGCAAACTTTTTATACGTGACGTCGTCGACGGGAGAAATTTCCTTTTCAATTGCCGCCCCTCGGAGTGGGGCTTAAAATTCGGGCTTTTAAGTCGCGCGAGATACTTCCGTAATGCCGCAGAATTTAAGTTTTTATCTGCTCCGAGGCAATCGAGTCGAACTTTACGAAGATAAACAAGATGTTTCCGTGTTATTTTTCAAGATTCTCTGGCGATATAAGAAAGAATGAAGTGGTTTTAAAGTTGTTTCCGATAGCTTCGCAAAAAATATGTAAACACAAAGTCTAACAAGAGTAGGTATTTCCAATTTCCGAATCATTTATTGTTTAGAAACTGTACGCTCAATGAATATACAACGTTTATCACAGGCATTCGTTATTTTTGTTTGTTCCTTCTCTTCAATAACAAAGAGAACAATTAACTACTAATAACAATATTGTTTTTATTTTCTTAAAACTTGAAACTGATTTTACAGTTTTCAGTCTGTTGTTAAAATTATTCAATTCATTGCAATTGTTATTTTTATTTCTGTTAAATACAACTAGAGGTTTTCGATGGGGAATAATATTTGTTACTACGTCAGAAGTCTTCTATTTCTTCTCATTCTTTTGAGGTTCCTTTCACAGATGATTAGTTCCTTCCATTGTACTAGGAATAAATGGACCCCCCAAGAAGATTATCCCTTTCAAATTCCTCTCCTTTTTATACAATAAAGTTTACTAATTTTTGTTTAACTGTTTAATAACCTGAACTACTTTATGCTTTCAAACATTCTGTTATGTGTACGCACCTTGCATTTAGAGCAGGGACGGGCACGAGCTCGCCGAAAGCTCGACCCCCACCCCATTATTTGCGACGATCTCGATATTTCAAACAAACAAGCGCCGGCACATAACTGACTCAGTCGTATCAACGAAATCAAAAGCAGAGAGCGCCGAGCGAGTTAGTTCCTGTTGGTTTATTAGCGTTTAATAGTGTCGTACAAGTTCGAGACCATTTTAAATTGAAAAATAAACCTTTTTTAAACAATATTTATAATAATTTTCGGTTTAATTCAATATGAACAGCATCAAAACGAATACACCGCGCCGCCGCCGTCTACAATTTTATATTTCGTGGGACCAAGCTAGCTGCAATCGACACTCGTTTGACCTATTGCTTAGCGTAGTGGGAGATACTTCTCCTTACCATGCCCATGCCTGATCTAGAGAAATCGCACCATTATTTATAGTTTAATAAAAACAACGAAGAAACGTAAAAAATAAAATAAATTCTCTTAAAGTTCTTCAATTTTTGCCCACAACTAATGAACATTTTTTGGACGAAGTTTTTAGTTTCGTAGATTTTTTGACGATAAACCCCAAACAGTTTCTATGGGATTCAAGTCGCGGCTTTGAAAAGACCACTGCATTACATTTATATTATTTTCTTTAAACCAACTGGTCACTATTCTTAAAGTAGATGAGACAATTGTCGTGATGAAACACAAACAAAATTTGGGGAAAAATCTGCCCTCAATAGTACTGCACACTCCTAACTTCCAAGCACTTGTACATTTCCACACGTACAAAGAAAATCCAAAGAAATATAACACTTTTTTCCGTATCATGCACGTAGCTTTCATACAAACTTTTAATACTGAAATTTACGGTAAATATCAGAATACCATTGACATTTTGTACATGCACGACAAAAATATTAAAGGTAAGGTTTACATCGTATAAATGACGTGCCCGGATATGTTCTATTGTAAATATGACGAATGGAGTACCAAAATATGACGAATGAAGTACTAAAATTCGTTCGTTTGTTTCTTTCTATTTTTTTACATTACAAAACAAGATCTATATAGCAAAATGAAAAGCACATGTAGAGTTGTCCCAGATCTTTTTGGCGGGCATAGTACCTAAAGGCCGTTTTACAATACTCAATACAGATTTTGCAAATTTAAACGATACATTTTGTAGTTTTCTCGATTCTTTAAATAGAATATAGATATGTCCATTTTTATAACATTTATTTAAATAAAATATTTATTATGTTTAAAATTATTCTTAAATTAAAAATAATATTAAAAAAAAATCAAGTTACTTTTTCAGTTTCCGTTGACAATCTTGTTTATTTTGACAACATGTTTACATTTTTCACTTCTGACGAAGCTGTCGAACGACGGCGAAACGTTAAGTGTTTGTGTGCTATTTAGTGTCCGTTTAAAAGAGTTTGTGATACAGTTTTCATCGGACAAGAACCAACTTTAAATACTCAATTTTTTGTACAAGATTTGGTTCCATTTCTTAAACGTTTTAATTTATGCATTAGAATATATCAAAATTTAAATTGAATCAAAAAAAATCTGGAAAAATAGAACGTGTTCTATCTCCAAACCGTACCTGCAGCCCAAAAGTTTCTTGTTCTAAATATTGTCACGATGTCATTATCTGAGGAAATAAGTAAATTTAAATTCATTTCGTAATTACTGCAGTCATGTGCATTTCAAAATTATGCAGAATCAGCACCCATTGAAGTAGATCAAAGTCGCGTTACACATGCTAGCATAAACGCAAGCTTTGCGGAATGCGGGGGTGTTGTTTACATGTGCCAATTAAGATCGAGGCAATTAGAACGCTTTAAGAAAAACAAATTTGGCAAGGATCAATTGATGCTGATGTGGTTCAGAACTTTGTACTTTGGATCGAACCCCGGCCACCAGAGTAAAGGAACCAATTGTGACGTAGAGATAGGGATGTATAAAAGATCGACCCGCAGGTAGAAGTAGGGAATATTAAAAGTCAGTAGTAGGGTAGTATTAAAAATGAGTCAGTGATAAGCAGTGAGAGAGTATTAGTAGAGAGTGAAGTTAGTGAAGGAGTCAGTGATGAGTATTAAAAGTGAATCAGTGAGTTAGTGATAAGCAGTATGGGTAGTGAATCAATGAGTCAGTGATAGGGAGTATTAAAAATGAGGCAGTGAGAGTAGTATTAGTAGTTAGTGAAGCCGTCAGTGAAGAGTATTAAAAGTAGTTAGTTAGCAGTTTAGTAAGATAATTAATTGATCAGTAATTGTGAACGAGTGCGCGTAAGCCGAAGCAAGCGAGTGAGCCCTTCACGCACGCAGGGCTGGCCGCCTCGGGCCAGGCCCTTTTTACCCAAGTATGTTAAGTGATTAAATTAAAGTCAAGTAATTAAGTCAAAAGGTTAGGAGATTAAATAAGTTCGATAAGTTTAAAATAAGTGAAGTTGAAGAAGTAAGGATGAGCTTAGAATTATTGAGTATTAGTTTAAAGTAAAAGGTTAAATAAGTTTGTTGAGTAAGGATTATGTTTAAAATAATTATAATGATTAATTAAGTTTTAAAGTAAAAAGGACTTAGAGTAATTTATAATTTAAAATAAAAGTAATCGAAAGACATTTCTCGTAATTTTAATTCGTTAATTAACTAAAAATAAATTACCATCTCTTTTTGTTCGCGACGATATTTATTGTAGAAATTGTATCAAATCTTGTATGTACAAGAAATAGGATAGTCTAAGACGGCCTTAACGGAAGGAGACCTTGCTAATGACATATCATAGCAACATTTGAAAATGTTGACTTGTGATGTCGACACCTGTGCTCGACACAGTGACAGTTTAAAAATGCACTGGGGAGGAGCAGTTTCTCGTTTTTTGCACGGCGAAGAGGAGAAACCCATGTAGTTCATCGTAGAATGAAATATAAATGTGAAAATTCATGTTTGTCACTCTAGCTTATGTGAAAGAAAATCTTCAGGTTATCCTGGATGAAATCGCTGAAGTTTTGGATATGAGCCATGGTTCTGTAGATTACATTAAGCATGACATCCTCTAATTCCATTATAAAATGTCAGCAAGGTGGACGCCAGAGCAATTGACTCCAGAACTGAAGAACTTTTGCGACACTATGAAGTAAAAGAAGATGTCTTTCTGGCAAGAATTGTGACTGGAAGTGAGTCCTGGGTGCACGCTGCTTTGCCCAAACCCTAAATATTTCCGGCAGGAAAGGTTATGCTTACCCTTTTTGCAAGAGGGGTAATCTTAAGGTAACCAGACGTCCTCTATTTTTTCGTCCTTCTGAGTCTTCCTTTGAGGTAGGATTTATAAATTTCCGGAATCTACTTTTACATTTTGTATTTTGCGTTTAAATTATTTATTGACGCCAAGTTACCGCGTTTAACCTTTATTCTAGTTAGCTTGGTTACGTGCTTGTTTTTCTGTAGCTCTGTTGTTAACAGTCTCTATCTCCGGAGGTCTTACAGATTTCAGAACAAAATGTACACTTTTCTGTTACGTTAAATTAAGTATCAGTGTTCAATTGAAAAGTTCATCGTACCCAGTTACGGTTTTAATTTTTCGGTAATCGTTTTTCCGTTAAATATAAGGAAATTTCCGTTAAAACGCATTTTGCTTCATAATGACTGCCAAAACGGTAGGCGCCTTGGTGTTGCAATTTCTTCCTTATCATCGATTCTCTCGGTCGAAATCATCGAGTTGTCACATAATTTTGTTATTGGCCAGTTCGAAGCATGTGACCTCCTTCCCTGCTTAGATTGGTCGTTGCGCGCAAGCTCTCGTTAGTTTTCTGCCACACGTATTGGAGTACGTTTGCGTTATTTCTCTGGCTCCGGCTATTGTCTTGTGCTGTTCCTTTGGTGAGTGGACCTGAAAGATCAACGAACGAAGATCTACTTCGCGATTTGTTCAGAAGCGCTCGACGTGAAAAACGAGAATTTCTCTTTGCTTTTCGAAGCCTGATCACCAATATGGTAATTTTGGCAAGAAAGTTCTGTGCGCAATTCAGATTGTAACACTGTTTCTTTTGTCGTTCTTTTAAATCAGGCTTTTATTTGGGGCCAATCTTCGTTAATACGTTTTGGTGCTGTGATTGAAGACACTTGTCGTCTGGGTAAGGCCCGCCTGGCCGTTCGGACTTGCTTTCGCCAACCTGTAGTTGACTACCGACGACACAAGAGGGAGACCGCATTGAGACATGTAATGACCTACTGATGTCATTTCTAACCCTTGGTATCCGAACGTCTTCGACGGCTTCGATGCAGCCAATGTGAAATTTGTAAAGATAACACAAGATTGGATGTTGTGATTTATTTTGTAAGTTGAAAATTATTTTGATAATTTTATCATAGCACAACCAAACGCTGCCAAACGGAAAGCAGATCCGCACTTTGTGTGTGGAACGTCAGAGTATTACGTTGCTTATTTATTTTTTTAAATATCTAACTCATTCTTGCAACCTTTTAATAAGGAGTTGAGGATCCCTTTTGTTTTTTAAAGTGTAATAACTGGTGACTTTTATTTAATTTCATTTTCTGCTCTTTGTTTTGGAGTTACGTACCTCGACCCGTTCCATTGTGTTTAGCCGGCAATTTGGGACGAACTTAATTTGCCCGCCCATAATTTGCAGCCTTCAGGTAGGTAGCAAGCCTTTGAAGTTTTAATAACATTGTGAAGCAGGTCTTGTTTAGCGTTTAGCGATTGTGTTTGCTGCACTAATGTGCACTCAAAGTATTCGCATCTTGTTTTTACCTCATACAAACAAACGAAAGCGCTAATAAGTCACGTTCTATTACAAGCAAAACACTAATGGCGGATTTCACAAACGTTACTTAAATTTAATCATCCGTTAAAAGTAAACGTTGCCATGGTTACATGTGTTAAAGGTATAGGAATGATTATTCATAATCGATGATTAAAGTTAAGTGACGTTTGTGAAATCCAGTGTACAACAGCTTGACAACTGTCGTCCATTTAGGTTTAGGAAGTCCTCCCCTTGTTCGTCAAAAGATCAAAACCAACTTGATGAACTTTTCAATTGAACACTCATTATTTAAAGAATGTTTTTTTTTTTTAATCTGTCATCGAAGTTGACCATAAAAATTTAATTGTAAATCATCGTCAAGATGAGTTAATTGTCAACACTGCATCAAGAAATTGTTGACGGAATTCTTCAAAACAACTTCGAATTGAATACTACCACTCACCATCAATTCGGTGGCTGTTTTGAAAATATGACTATTCTATTCGAAGAAACCAATTTTAATTTAAAAACTCAAAGAACTTGATAGGATAACAGATGTTTGAAAATTGTGATCCGTTCACAATAAACACCTTGTCACCGCCAAATTAAAAAAAAAAAAAACTGGAAACAGATTCTTTTATTTCTTATTAATTTATCTTTTGATAAATTATTTTCTATGTGTAATTGAATTTAATGTTTGGACATGCTACATAGTAGTGTGTCCTCCAGAGACATTTCAAGATTCTGGTCACCTTAGTAATCTTGGAGGACTACATTTCTAATGAGGTTACTGTTTCTAGTGCCATAAACTCCGAACTCCTAAAGAACCGTCTCAAGTCTGTCATCAGAAGCAAAAGGCGCGTATCTCTGAACGTTCAACTGTGGCAGCCATCCAAGTTCTGAATCCTCCTTATTGCTCCGATTTCGTTCCAAGTGATTACCACTTTTTAAGTCTATTCAAAGAGGCATTAATGGGAAGAAATTTCAGAGCAATGATGAAGTGATTCAGGCGGCACCAATAGTGATACCGCAATTGATACCAGAGAAGATCGATTCTTAAAAATTAGATTTTTTCTCTCTCCGATTCTCAACTTTCGATTAATCGCCTCTCAAATAAATCGATTCGTCAAAATCGATGCTAACTTCTTTAGTTGGTTTACGTATTCGATAAGGAGTTTAAAGAGATATTTAAGAGAATATGTAACTGCTTAAAATAATTTAACTTGAAGGCTTCCGCGGCCGTCGTCCATGTTTGAATTGGCTTCCGGTTGGAACCGCGTCACCGGTCTCAACGACTAACGAAAAGCAGCAGCAACACCATCAGCAGCAGCAGCCCTGAGGAAGTTCTTTTGCAATGGAGTACGAAACGTCGGCAGTAGAAGAAGTCAACGTGACGCGGTTCCAACCGGAAGCCAATTCAAACATGCTTAAAATATTTTGACAAACAGCAGACAGTGGAGAAACCCTTCTTTGTCGGTTTCGCGCGTTCCTATGGTGATCCAAATTAGAATACTGCCCCACTACTTATCCGTGTGTATCCGACAAGGATGGGTTTATCTAAGTCGCGCGGTTGAGGGATTTGCGAGGCTTCACGTCCAAATCGAACGTAACTTTTGTTATAGCCAACTTAAATTCAAGAAGCTAAAAAATCACATTTTACAAGAATCAAGTCTATGGGTAACTTTAAAAAAAGAATCGAATCTTCCGATTATCGACTTTTAAGAATCGATTGCGATTTACGATTAATAATCTATACAAAATTCTGGGAATAATCGATGAAAGAATCGGCACCACTAGGCGCCAGTCGACAAAACGAATTCTTTTCTTCGGGCATTGAAGCACTTTCAGAACTACTACGTAGTTGTACCTACAGGGATTTTGTTTATATTTTGAACGGTACCTACACATTTTATTATTAGAGATAAAAAATGTTAAATACAAAAGTTTTACGAATTTACCTGAACCGCCAGAATTTATTAAAAAAAGAAACAAATGACGATTCGACATTTAACAAATGAGCATCAACTTTGTTATTTTAAATGGAACACTATGTATATTTTCTCGAATTAAGAAAGACATTTATTTCCTAATTCCAAAAATATGTAGTTTATCTATATTTGGTTTTCATACTTCTTGCCATATTTAAATTTAAAATTAAAAAAAGAAATGCATTTATTTGGATTAATAAGGAGTTTACAGGGCCGGCGCGAGGCGGGTTCAACGCGTTCCCCGCAACCCGGCCCCGCGCTTATACTTTGTGCTGTCTTTGCAGTTATAAATCCACTTTTATAAACTGGATCTGTAATTTAATTAATCCTATGTTATACCCTGTGTCCACAAATTAGGTTCACAATAGGAAAAACTTTTTTATTTTTTAGTTTTCGAAAAAAAGTCATTTCTTTTACAAAAGATTTTGCTTGCCCTAAAACCCCCAAAAATATTACCGGAAATGATAAATTCCAACTAATAGCTGAGAAAAACTGAAAATTCTGTTTCTGCTTTCATAAAATATGGCAAACTCCGAAAATTTTTAAGTAAAATCATGTCAGTGTCATGAATTTGAAAGTCTGTTTTTAAAATTCCAAAAACGCTGTAAAACTTGAAATTTCAATTCACAAACATTTTATTTTACTAACTAAACATTTTATTTCATACAAGAGACACTCTTCCATCCTATTTCAAAAGTTGTTGTAAAAGAGCATTTTATTTTATTTTTGAATTTTAGAGAAAAAGTCATTTTCTGCGTGTTCTCAAAACTCCAGAAACGCAATAAAACATTCAGAAATCTAATTAACGAGTTTATTTCACTATTACAAATTAATTAAATAAAAATTTGGTTTCCTATTCTACATAAGACCCACCCACATTCACACATTGTTCAACCCTATTTCTAAATTCCCAGTAAACATTTCTTAAAACTACTACATCAATTTCTCCTATAACATTACGATTCCTTTGTTTCAAAATTTCTAAGTTGTCTCCAAAATTAAAATCATAAACCTTTTGTTTTACATATCCCCAAAAAAAGTCCATAGGTGTTAGGTCAGGAAATCTAGCCGGCCAATGAATTGGTCCGAAACAACCAATCCATCTATCAAGAAAATTTATGTTCAACCAGTTCCCGACTAAATTTGTTGAATGTGTGGGGCAACCGTCTTGTTGAAAGTAAATTTCTTCCATATTTAGACCATGAAGAGCCGGTAACAAGAAATTTTGAGATCCACGTAATTAAATTGATTTAAATTATTATCCATAAAGTATGGTCCGATAATTCTGTCCACTAATAACCCACACCAAACATTAATCTTCTTATATCGCTGACTTTTCGCATGAATTGTGAAATTTGGATTTTCATGAGCCTAGTATCTACAATTTTGAAAAGAAACTACACCATTCGTTGAGAATGAAGCTTCGTCCGAAAACAAAATTTTGTGATGAAAAACGTTATTGTCTAAAATTTTCTCCCCAATCCACAAACAAAAATCTAATCGAAAAGCATGATCTGCATCTTCCAGTGTATGTTTGAATTTTGGTTTATATGGCCGAATTTTTTGGTCCTTGTAAATGGCTTGTAGCAAAGACTTGCTAAGATTTAAATCAACGGCTCTTCTGCGTAAAGACACGCGCGGTGTTTCAGCTAAGGAAGCCATTACCAATACTGTAGCTGCATCATCCTCATTATAAGTTTTCTTCGTTTTCTTTTTGTTTAACACCGACCCTGTTTCGTCAAATTTTTTTAACAATTTCTTCAATCTACCGTCACTAGCACATCCGGAAATTTTTCATGAAAAGTCTCAATTGCAAAGTTATAGGAAACATTTCCAATGTCCTAACATTTAATTAAATAAATTCGCTGCTCAAGACTTAACATTTTTGACTGAAAAGATTTTACTCGTAAATTAATTACGTTTACTGATGCGACTGACATTACCAGATAATGTGATTTTACTCAAAAATTTTCGGACTTTGCCATATTTTATGAAAGCAGAAACAGAATTTTCAATTTTTCTCAGCTATTCATCAGAATTTAACAGTTTTTGTAAAGTTTCGTGGGGTTTTAGGATAAGCAAAAACTTTTATAAAAAATGACTTTTTCTCGAAAACTCGAAAATAAAAAAGTTTTTCCTATTGTGAACCCAATCCGTGGACACAGTGTATAATATGTATAATAATCTGTTTATAATAAAAATAATTTATTTAGAACTGTTTTTTTTTTGGCCCCCCGCAATTTTTGAACCCGGCCCCGCAAAAGTTTGTGCCGGCCCTGGGAGTTTATTATGTGTGACAAGTGTTAAACTAATTAAAAGTCACTTTATAAGTCAAAACGCCAACATCTAAGAGAAATTAACATATTAGATGAAATAAATTAATAAAAATGTACCAAAACAATAAGAATTTCAAACTTAAATATCGTAAAAAGTATTAAACCAAATATAGACAAACTACATATTCTCGGAATTAGGAAAAAATATTTTCCTTAATTCTAGAAAATATATTGAGTGTTCCATTTAAAATAACAAAGTTGATAGTCATTTGTTAGGTTTCCGATGGTCATTTGTTTCTTTTTAAAGTAAATTCTGGCGGTTCAGGTAAGTCCCTAAAACTTTTGTATTTAACATTTTTTGATACGTCTAATAATAAAATGCCTGGGTACCGTTCAAAATATAAACAAAAACCCTGTACATGGCTTCAATAAACTTTTTAAAATTTTCATTAGACTCTGCCTAGTAATTTTGTTTTTCATAATTTTACTGCAGTTGTTACTACAGTTTACAGTTTCTCTTCTGTTTATGACGCATGTTCAATTGAAAAATTCATGAAATTAGTTTTGATTTTTTTATAAACGATGATAGAGCGATAAAGGCATTACTTCCTAAACCAATTGACGTTTGATCATGGATGACGGTTGTCAAACAATGGTTTAACGTATTTGATTTGTTGTGTGACTTCACTTCTTGAATTAAGCTCCCCCTTTCAGTAAGGTTATGTTATTACACATTAGCTGTTTTCAGGGCTAAACAGAACATCTTTTCTTTGTTTAACGATGGCTTTCGATGTGGAACATAAGATTTTTGTAATCAAAAGTTATCTAATTCAAGACCTTCTTCACAATGTCGCGAAAAATTCAAAGGCTACTTGATGAACTTTTCCATTGAACACTTGATATCATAAAACCGGGAAATACAAAAAATTTCGATTTCTTTTCTTAATGTTTAGTCGTCAGTTAAATAACCACTGACAATAATTTCAGTAGTTAAGTTGTTGAATATACGGTGGCTTGCAAAAAAATCGCGTACACCTAATTTTTGTTGTATTAAGACGGTCTTAATTTATAACCTGTCAGTGTCAAACAATAAAAATGCCGAACCTTACATTTCCTTTATTCATAAATTCTGTTTCATAAAAATAAATGTACATCTGTTATGTTTGTTTCCTGATACTTTAATAACAAATTTATGCTTAAACAAATCGTAATAAGAATCTTAAATTCTCAGTTTATAACCTGCATTTTGATAAAATGTCAAAATTCACAAAATACCGATTTACAAAGCCAAAAATAAAAACTCTGTTACCAGATTTTTTTATATGTACTCGATTTTATTGCAGGCCAGAGTATTTAGCATGTTGTACAATGTATTGCACTAGGAACTGAAAATCTTTAAGCTGTAATGCTATTAATTGAAACAAATGACCATGAAACTAATAATTTCGATCACGGCCCACATGTTACACGCGATGTAATGCAGTTACATAGATGAGCTAATTTAGTTAAATTAATATATACGGTTGATTGGCGTCATCCCGATGCGAAATGCCAACGTAGTTAGCTAACAATTGGTCGGTGCAGTCCATTGCACGTGACCGGAGTTGTGTTTCCGGTTGTCAACGAGGTAGGGATTAGTGATTTGATTGATACGAGATCTAGTGTCCTGTTGCAGTAACAGCAGGATTGCCACAGCGGAAATCAATTGAGAGTGGAGGTACATGACAGCGAGTTTGTTTACGGCTTGCGGTTTGTACAGCAGGGATATAGTAAAGTGTGCCATTTGTCTGTTTGCCATTGTTTCACTAGATATAATGCGCTTTGATGTGTTTTCACATTTAAATGTGGATTTATCGCATTCGAAAATAAAATTCGAGTACATGCTGTGCACTTCCAACTGATTTAAAGTTACCAGATTTACGGCCACCCCCCTACGTTATAAACATCGCATTTATCTTCTTTAAATAACCGCGTGTATGTACTGTGAAAATGGAAACGAAACGGAATCTGTACATGACTGTGTTTACATTAAACGCGAATACCTGCATAATGCCCTTTTGTTTCGTTGGATACGATGAAATGTTTCTTCGTTTTTATGAGATTTTGAGAAATTGGAAATTTACGTTTCCATCGAATCTTCGAAGTATTCCTATTACGCTCTGTAAATTACACGTTCATATTGACGAAGATTTATTACTTTCATATTGTATCATAACGACCATGAATATGAAATGATGTGAACATGCACAAGTCTTTCTATAATTTGCTTTTATCTCTCTACCTCTATTTACGTTTATTTACTTAACCACACACAAAGTGAATTTTATAAAACTGCAAAAGAAGCCTTTGTAATATTTTTACCTCAACGAATCTAATTAAGCTTGTACAGTATCAACAAAGTATTGACATCTACAGAAATTGTTAATTAACTAACAAATCACACGCTTTGCAAAACACAACATTACAGCACATACCCATATTTAAAACTGCAAATATACGTGCATATTTTTACGTGTTTATAAACAAAGGTCTTGCAATTAATTAAACGTCTGCTTACAAAGTTTTATAAAATAACTGATGTAAAACAATTTTTACATAAAGTTTTATTAAACAAGAAAGAGATGAAAGTAAGTGTATGAATGAACCAGGCAAAAAGTAATTGAAGATAACTAGAATTCGAAGACTCTTAAAATGCAATTGTTAGAACCGCGTTAATATTTTTCTGCCGACGTTTCATCCTCAGGATATATTACTGTTGTAGTAATAGTAATAGTAGCAACAGCAGCAACCTAAAGATGTTCAATGCAATCGAGAACAAAACGTCCATAGAAGAAAGAAAATTAACGCGGAAGATAAAATAAAAAGATTTTTTCTCTGTGGTATTTCATTCTCTCAGAATTTAATTATAATCCACATTAAATTATTAAAATGAAAATTGTGAAGATAACTTAAAAAAAACTAAATTAATTTATATCCGACCGTCAACAATTGCATTCCAACAAAACAAGTTTTGCAGCAAACACAGATATTTGGAACACGAACAGTTATTCCAGTTATGAAACAATAATAAACGTACACACGTCGGCAGCGTTTGCGAAGCCATTTATTTTCCGCGCGGAGATTATGGATTAATGTTAATAGAAAACATTGCCTCCCCTTTGTGTTTGATTTTCCGTGCACATAATATGAACGACGGCACGCTTTCCACCGATGACCGTTGCGAGAGAACAAGCGCATAAAAAATATAAACCATTAATAAAATTGTTTCCGAGTGAACGGATCGCTTGTGCGTTTATGTATTAATTTTCCGCAGGAACAATGGTCACCGCTCTCCTGTCCCTTTCCAACCAACCACTGTTTACAAACGCCGAAAAACCGATGACAATATTCCTTGCAATGAATCAAGTCGACCGTGATGCGAATTGTTATTTCTCTTTGTGGCCGGAATTATCATTAATTACTAATCATTACCTTTTCCGTTACAGCTTATGGCATTTATCAAATTATCGAGGAGAGATCGAATTAAATGCCTATTTTTATTTTTGTTTTGTAACATGAAAATGTCTGTTTAAATGAAATTGTCTCCGGTGTTACGCTTCAAATTCTATTCATCAAATTTTCAAACTATTTGCGAATTTGCTTGATCACTTTAGTTTTATACTCTAGGATTTTTCCTTTTTACTTTCGTTAAGTTGTCTCTGGTAACTTCTTATAACAGTGGGAACACTGCTTACCCTGTTCGAATTCCATAAACGAAAAAGAAGGCGAGGCTAACCATTTTTCCAGCTTCATGTTTTTGGCATTCATTTTGAGCAATTCACGAGCACACTTTGCAAACGACGGTTATTTATATTTCGCTTTCTTTCTTCTGCTTTGGAGTTAAGGCCGCCCTATGTTAATGGGGTTTTAGTATCGTTTGTGAAGAGTACCTGGAAGGTTCAGATCCAACGCTTTCGTAGCGGATACATTTTACATGTCTCTGGCGGACCAACACGCCACGTGTTCCTTTAGATAGTCCATTGCCTAGTGGGGTAAGTTTTATTCGAATCAGCTTCTCTCTTGTACCCCCGAGACTCTGGGCGCTGTAAAAACAGCCGCTGCAGAACATACCGTAAAGGTACATGAGGCCTTATCAAAGGCAAGACCAGGAATCGTGCAGGTAACCCCTAGCAGACTCCCTGGCAACAGCAAAAAGGACACGGACGGATTCCAGACGCCAAACCGCGTGACATGGAACCCGACGAAAACAATAAGCAAAACAACGCCAAAAGAGGCACTCCCGACGACCCCGGGTGGGTTGAGCCAGAGCGGCCTCCTTACAAGAAGAAAGAGAGCTCCATAGTGTCGACGGTGGTCAAGATGATCACGTTGATCACTAGAGATAGCAAGGACCTTGAGAGAATTATAGATGAAAACCCTAACACCAAAAGGGAAATAAAAGAAATATCTCTGAAAATGAAAAGAAATATCGATATCATTAACAGAGACTCCATCAGAACATGGTTAGAGAATCACAGATCGGAGGAAGTAGAAACGCTGACTTTCGATGCTGATACACAGACCGACTCGACAACAACAAGCACCAATGCCAGCCAGACAATCCGCTGGAATGCAGGTGACCAAACAGTCCACACAATTGAGGGCATAGATACAATAGGGGAATGGAAAAGCATCAGCGGTAAAGAATGGAGTGAAAAACTCTTCAAGAATACCACTATCGAAATCGGGAATCCCCTGAACACCAAATCCCAAGTAGTGAAGGTGGTCGTGGTAGAGCCGGAAGGCAAAAACATGGAAAAGAGCATCCAGAAACTGTACAGAGACAGATGCCCTGAGCTTACGCCAACCAACGAGGACTTCGAAGTCTTAGAACAGACTACTCGCTGGAAACGGCAAGGCCTCGGTGCGGGTGACAAACTTAAAATCGTTAAAATTAGCACAACTGGAAGCGAACAGGACCTGTGGGACAAACTGGTCAAATTAAGATCGGAGACCCACAGTGACAAATTTTTAGCATTACATCACCTAAGCACGGAGTCCTTCAGAAAGATGCTGGAATGTATCTTTAAAGACACAGAAATTAAAATAGCGATCTTCACTACCAAGGACACGGCTAGGAAGGACACAAACATAAAGGCCACCCCAACTAAGGCCAATAAGAAAAACCCAAGCACTGATGCCCTAATAGTGGGCATCGAGAAGTGCAAATTCGTCGAGACACTTACGAGGGTCAAAGAGAAGATACGCGATGATCCTGCCGCTAGCGCCATAAAGGGACTGAGAAGCACGAAAGAGGGCAAGCTACTGATAACGATGGACAGGGACGAAACCGCCGTCAAACAAATCCAAACTCTGATATCTGGCATCGAACCAGGAAAGGTCAAGAGGATCGAAACACACAATCTTTGAATATATTAGATGGAAGAACATAAGGGACGAAGCCAGCCAAGAATGCAGGATACCTATCACAACTGGTAACGTGGCGGAGCTGTTGGTAAGCAGCGAACACCTATGGAATACCGTGACCAATATGCTAAGAAGTATAATGAGTACCAAGGCAAAAGACGAAAAGCAAACACAAATACGTGAACAACAAACATAAAAAACTTTTTGGAACTATAATAACAACTGACAGTGCGAAATTCCTGATGTAATGCCTAACGGCGGATTCCAGGAATTAGCAGCTCCGAGAGAGGAGTAGGAGTTTTAGTTGGTAGGTGCCTGTGTGGGAGACCTTAAGAAAGGCAACGACCGGGTGAATCCAACACGCCACCGACATGGCTATCCATTGATGGTGTCTTTTGAAGATTTCTCCAAACCTCTTATAAAAAAAAGCTTCTTTCTCGTAGTGGAGAAGCTAGACAACGAAGAGATCCTGCACGACCACCAATATGGGTTCAGAGCGGGCAGATCTACTACGGACGCCTTGTTTAAGATCTCGAACATCGTAAAATATACCAAAAAGGCGGTATGCCAGCACAGACACTTCTGCCTAATGTTGGCGCTAGATATTGAAAATGCCTTTAATTCGGTCTCCTGGTCGGAGATAGTGGATGCCCTCAAAAGAGCAGGGATCTCAAAATACTTAATAAGGATTCTTCAATCTTATTTGGAATGCAAAGCAATCATCACGACAACGGGCGACGAAAAGCCGATGACCTGCGGTGTTCCGGTGTCCTTGGACCGACTCTGTGGAACATCCTGTATGATGGTCTACTGCGAGAGCAGATGAGATAGGGTGTGACGCTGATCGCATATGCGGACGACCTGGCCATAATAATTACGGCGAAAACCCCGACACTATTCGAAGAAACAGCACAATAAGCGATGCTACGAATGAAGCGCTGGTTGGAGGAACATGACCTAAATCTAGCCACAAGCAAAACGGAAATGCTGATCTTGGCAGGGCCCAAAAGTTGAAAGAAATAGCAATCAACTTCGAAGAGACTGTAATAACCAGCAGACCAGATCTTAAGTACCTGGAAGTCCACTTGGACAGAGACCTATAAATGACCGCCCACGTAAATAGAACAAGGGAGAAAGCAAACAAATCCCTAATGGCACTTACAAGACTCTTGCCAAACATTGACGGCCCCCGTGCAAAGGAAAAGAAGGTGCTGGCTGGAGTCGTACTTTCGACGATCTTTTACGAATCACTTATCTGGTCACCACTTTTAAAATATAAGCAATACGAGGATCTCCTCGAGTCTGTAAACAGGAAAATGGCTATTCGTATTACCTACCACCTGTGAAGCTGAAAACAGAGGAAAAGACACAAGAGTACCTAGGGACAGTAACCGCTGCAGAGACTCTAGGGACGCTCATGGACGCATGGCAAGGATCCTGGAACGCATACCGTGGATGGGATTAGAGATCTGCTCAAATGGTGCAATTTGGTGATGTCGATCATCGCATCACGCAAGCACTGACAGGTCATGGAGTATTCGCGACATACCTCCACAAAATCGGGAAAATACAAAGCCTGCTGGTATTGCCACGACGCGACGCGACGTAGACTCGCCGGAATATACAGTCTTTGTCTGTGAGAGATGGCAAGAAATAAGGAATGAGGCTAACAGGAAATGCGGGACAATATCATCTCTACCGAGAACATAGCCGACATAATGCTTGCAAGCGAGAACGATTGGAAACATGTGACGGACATGTTAAGAACCATCATGTTAACTAAGGGAAAGGATGAGAACCAAAGGCAGAACCATAGAAGTTGATAGAACAATAGACAAAACCAATTTGACAGCGCGCGAAGTTGCTGGAACCCAGTAACTAGCAGCGAATATTAACTTCTGACAGTGCGAAATTCCTGACGCAATATCTGACGGCGGATTCCAGGAATTAGCAGCTGCAAGAGAGGAGTAGGAGTTTTAGTTGGTAGGTACCTGCGTCTGGATAGACCTTTAGAATCCAACACGTCTGATACTTGGATTTCCGTTGATGACGTCTTATGAAGATTTCTCCAAACCTCTCAACAAAAAAAAAGCTTCTTTGTCGTTATCGAATTTCGCTTATATTTGTGTTTCTTCCGTTAATACGTTGTGTGCGCACGTTTTGAGGGTTAGAAGCACACCCTTGCTCGAGTATTTGGGGCCAATTTGGTTCCTTTCGAATGGGTTTTGTTGTTGATGCCAACGCATCTCGAGATGCTTTTCTCCTATGACATCGTGTTCGCAGAGTAGGACCCCTGTTAGAAACTGCCGATCCGCTTAAGGCACGCTCAGAGGGCTGCACCCCTTCCGAGGACGAATACGTTCGTAGAATTGGTGGAGATCGTCTGGGTATTGTTGAAATTTTATCATATGTTTTACGTAGTCTTTCGTACACGTTAATTTAGGGTACTTATTTGTGCCTCAGAGTACGAACTGGCCTCGAGAAGGTTATTGTTCCTTCTGAGTCCAAGTTTAGATTTATTTTTAAGGAACAATTGTTTCGAACTGTCGTTATTGTCTTGAGGACAACGTTTTGTATTTTTCATGTAAACCAAACAGGATACCTACCCTAGCCGCTGATTACGAGTTTAACTTCGTGTTGTTATATTTGAAATAATTAACATTACATTTCACTATTTGAGCGGAGTGTCACGGCCGCTGCCATAGTGTTTTATTCGATAAATAAATTCTCTTTTTGTAACGCCGGTTACTGGTTTATTTTTTGGATCCTTTTGGAGTGCCAATAAACGTCAGTACCAGCGTTTAGCGTGTTTTATCTGAATTTTTGGTTACGATATAAGGTGACTGTCAATCTTGACACTATACCGGGTGACCGTCAATCGTATACGTTATGCGGATAGAAATCTGTGTATATTTCAATTACTTTCAACACCGTGAGTAGGCCTAACGGTACCACGAATTTATAAACCCCTTATGTATGTACATACATCGACAAGAATATTTGTGGATCCACTCGTTTTTACAATGCGGTTATAAAACTTTATAATATACTTTAATAACTGTATTTATTGCGCTCATCGCCTACTATTTGCTCGCCGTGACGAGTATCGTCATTTAGGATACAATGTTTTATTAATTATTTCTGAAAAACTAAAATTCATTTTCCCAGCTTCTGGGAAATTTCTTCTTTCGTCAGTACTTTTTTGTCGGTTTATTCAAGAATCAGCCTGTATATGAAGAATAATAGGATTTATGCCCAGAGAATCTAACTTTCAAACATCCTAATGCAAGACTCAAAATAACAACAAAAATTTACAAAATAACAAAAATAGATAAAAAGGAACATTAGCGACCAAGCTAAAGAAGAGAGAAGCAAAGCAGACAGATTGAAGAAATTCACGATCGGCTGAAAGATATAGTGGAATTATAAAAACAACGAAACTAACGTGGACCTGCAAGTAAAAAATTAAAAGCAATTAGTTTTGCCTAAAAAATTAAAGTCTTGGAATGGAAAAACTAATAACAATGGGAAAAAAGAAGAGGTACGATAAAACTAAGAAAAAAGGAAAGGCAGATAAAGAAGAGAAGTAAAGCTAGAATCATAATAGGAAAATTTTAATGAAGATGTAGATGAAGCAAAATTATATTAAAATATTAACTTTGCAGGAGACAGAATAATGGACATGCAGGGGAGAAACTTTCACGTAACATAAGGAAATTAAAAGGAATGCATTTAGTGAAAGAATATCTTATTTACAACCAAATGAGGACATGCGAATCTGTCGCTAATAAGCGATTGGCGAAGCCAATGAAGAAGAAATACGAAAAGTTAGAAATATATGAAATGTCAAATTGAAAATGATATGAACGAAAAATAATCAAACAACTTAAACAGCATCAAGAGAAACAAAATATAGATATAGAATTAAAGAGAATGAAAACGATATATGTATTGACATACACTCTCCCTTAATTACACGGCGTTTTACTAAGAAATGGATCCCCTGGTTAACTCCAAATTTAAAAAAATTAATACAGCTGAGAAACAAGGCTAAAGCTAAATATCGTAGGACTAAGAGAGTGGCGGATTGGGAATCTTATAAGACGTTAAGAAACTTGACAACAAAAACTTTCAAATTGGAAAAGAAAGCTTATTTTGATTTTGTATCGCGTACTCGTAACTCAAAATCTTTGTGGGATAATCTAAAACATCTTGGCATAAATAACAATAAGCCTCCCTTTATTCCTAAACATCTTGCAGATCCTGACAAAATTAACAACTTTTTCATTGATAGTTTGCCTAAGCCGCACATTAATTCAATGAAACTACAACAATTGTATGGCAGCACTGAAAACTTAGATAAAAAGTTTACTTTTCAAACAGTTAACTCTGATTATATTCGCAAACTGTTAACTCGTTTTAAATCTAAGGCACCTGGATTCGACAGCATCAATATAGTTATGATTGAAATGTGCTGCCCTTTGGTATTGCCGTACATAACACACATTATCAATTCCTGTATTATAGATTGTATTTTCCCAGAGCATTGGAAACATGCGCTTATTAGACCAATTCCGAAAATAAATAACCCCACTGAAATGAAACAGCTCCGTCCAATAAGTTTGCTTCCTTTGCTGTCAAAACTGCTTGAGTGTACTATAACTGAGCAGCTTACGAGTTATGTAAACACTATGGACATATTACCTCATGTACAATCAGGTTTCAGAAAAAAATACAGCTGTGAAACGGCCTTGCTGTAGGTAACCGATGATATTCTGTATGCTTCGGATAACAATCTTATAACAATTCTTACGTTACTTGACTTCAGCAAGGCGTTTGACACTGTACAGCATGACGTCTTATACATGATTCTCCGTCATATTGGTCTTGATAATGGTGCATTAAACTTGATTAAATCTTTTCTTAATAATCGTAAACAGAGTGTCATCATTGAAAATATTTTATCTGCACCCCTCATTTTAACTCAAGGCGTTCCTCAGGGTTCAGTAATGGGTCCCCTATTGTTCAGTATCTACACAACAAAATTTCTGTCCTCAATAAAATATTCCTCAGCCCATGTTTACGCAGACGATACCCAACTCTATTTCTCATTTAAACCTTCAGAGTGGAATAGTGCTTTGTCGAAAGTGAATGCTGATCTTAACGCTATATCAACCATATCCTTAGATCATTCATTATTTTTAAATGCTTCCAAATCTCAAGTAATGCTATTCGGAAAGGCAAAGTGTTGCTCTCCAACCTGTCAAATATACTTAATGTTCACATTAATGGTGTTAAAATTCCTTATGTCTCTACTGCTAAAAATTTAGAGCTTAGTCATGGATAACAGTTTTAGATACCGCAACCAGATTTCTAAATATATTATTAATTCGTAATTACAACTGAGGAAATTGTTTCACTTTAGACATTTCTTAAACACTGATATAAAGAAACGTTTGTGCGATACTCTCGTCCTTTCCCAATTCACTTACTGTACCCCGATTTACCATCCTGCTATTGACGTTGTTACAGTTAACAGAATTCAGAAAATACAGAATTCTTGCCTCAGATATGTTTACGGAATCAGGAAGTTTGATCACATTTCCCATAAATTAATCGAATCAAAATGGCTCAACATGAAGAACCGCAGAGAGTTACAAACCTTATGTTTATTCCATAAAATTATTCTAAGTAAAACTCCGCCTTATTTATGTAACAAAATTCGCTATCGTTCTGATGTACATAATGTAACCACTCGATTTCGTGGGCTCATATCACCACCACCACCACCACACAAAACTTCACTCTATAAACGATCTTTCACATACGCAATCTACGCAACTGTCATCGGATATTAAAATGTTTGATTTAATTCCTTTCAAAACGCGTTTAAAGCAGAAACTACTTTTATCTCAACTATCTTAAATACATAGTATTAGTACCAATTTTTTTTCTTATTTCTCCCTTCACCAGTGCACATCAGTATTTGATCTATTTTCATTTTCACATATGATTAGCTTATAGTTTAGTTTTAGAATTCAATTTTGTTTGTTGTTTTAGTTTTAGGCATTTTTTATAATTAACTTTATCCACTTAATTTGTCAAGGTTAAGCAGAGAAGCCTAGGCCGATCTGAACTTCGCCTTGTGATTGTGTAGCATTTACTTTGTCACTTTATATGTATATTAAGCACAGCTCAAGAATTTATCGGAGAAAAGAAAGGCTGCAGTTCAAAAAGAACGCGAAGACCTAGTGAATGAAAAGAGAAATAAGATGAAGATGGTTAGGGACAGGAGAAGACTGGCATTAGATAATTTAAGCAGAAATAAGGTAGGTGAGGGTAAAGGTACGCACCTAACTGTTTTTTTAGACCTACACGAACCTGTTTAATAGATATGGTTGGGAAAAAATGGTGAAATTATAGATTGATTCTTTACGTATCATGTGCCATAGGTAGAAAACTGTATTGTTGACAGAAGCTTCAAAATTTCAATTTTCCGAAAATTTGTATTTGCGAACGTTTGCCCCACAGGATGGGGCAAAGATTCGCACTGTGAATATTTTCTCCGTTGTGCGAATTTTTCCCTTTTTCTATGATTTTTGAATGAAACAAAAACACTAAAGTAAAAAATTGATTAAGATTTATTTAAAAAGCGAGCCGTATTACGAGTGAAATTACATCACATTGTTCCTGTAAACAGCCTTTTCTTATTACTTTTGAGCTCTTTACTACAATCCTAATGGTTATTGCTAGAGTATCATACTCTGGAAAATTAAACAACACAAATAAATAGGTACCTCCTCTTGAATTGCAGCAAAACTGAAAGCTGCCAACTTGGTAGGTATCTAGATACCACTACCATGACTAAGACATGTAAAAGAAAAGAAAAAAGTCAAGTAAAACTAGATAAAATCATCATGAGTATGTAGGACTGAAGACATAAGATCAAACAGTACCAAGTTAGAAAAGGTTCGCACTTTGGAGAAAAAGGTACGCATGCGAGTCTTTTCCCCTCAACAAGTGCGAATCTTTTCCCCATTTTAATCCCCATTTTAATGGCTGTCGAAAAACGTGACTTTAATTTCACCGTCGAGAAAACGAAAGAAACTGGCATGCAAAATGATGTTCAAGACATCGACTTTCATAGGATTGATCAGTATAGAGCCTAATTCCTGCTAATAGATGAATAGAGCATGCATAAATTGAACAAAATATTAGATGGAAAAGGTGAAAAATGAAGTTTTCGCATTTTTTCCCCTTGGAGAAGCACAACTGAACTGAAGTTCGAGCAGGAGGCGTTGCCTACCGCATGCGCTCCTGCAACCTAGCGGCGATCCCCTGAAGTTCCTGGAAACCACCAAACGTACACTGCGTACGCTTTTCCCGCTGCGTATCTTTACCCCCATCTACCCTAAGTACCAAAGGAAGAAATGAAACGAAGAACAGACCAGCAGACAGAAAGAACACAATAGAATAAAGTGAACGAGAAGTAACAATAGTGATAAGCTATTGGTGTCGCATTCGATCGAAGTTTTTATGTATCTGTTGAAACTGATGAAGAAAATGGTAAAACAAAGACAAGCAGTTATGTAATTTGGCAGTTAGGTTTCCTTTTACTTTATTCTCATTTGGCAAGCATATGTGTATGTAGATGTACCTGCTAAATAAAACTTTCATGTACGGGTTCACCTTATTTGCAAGCAAAAAATGATAAGAAAAAGACATAAACAGGAAACACCGTTTCAAAGAATAGTTCTTTGAAATGCTCAAGATGAGCACGAGGATAAAGAAAATTAGGCAAACTACGGTAGACTAGTTCTGTTGGATGAATAATAATTTTACTTTCGGATGTTGCTATTTTTCATTTTTTTGTGATAGATCAAATATTTTCACTGGCTTTTCGTAAATCATAAACGCTCAAATAAGATCTGTATTTTTACTTTTTTAATGGTGACATCAAAACTCATTCCGCTTATCCAGCTAATCTCTAAATTAGATTGCCTCGGTGACGAGACGAAGGAGGTAACGGGAAGAAATCAAGGGGATGTTATCTATCGGTTGAACTGTCAAAGGGAAGCCTTAATCTTGACGGAAATAATTCGGCCCACATAAAACTGGGCGAACATGTCGCATAACGAGGGAGTACGTACGGAAAGAAATGTGGGGCGTAAAATGTTACGGCGTTTTTATTTTTCATTTTTGTTACGAGGGAACATGGTCAAGCGTGAAATGAGTTGCGATTTATAAGCACTTCTGATAAAGTTGTTGTGCGTAAGTTAGTACGATGAATCGAAATCAAAAATTCTTTTAAATGATTGTGAAATTTATTTAATTAACAGTTTGGTGTATGACTTCAACGAAAGCTGCAAGAATTCGCATATTAAAAAAAAAACTGACCTAATCTATTCTTGTTGCAGGTAAGGTAATCTAATCAGATTACAGGGAAGGGAGAACCAAGTAATTGTTATCAACGATGTAATAACAGAACACTCATTATCAAAGATTAGAAAAAGTAATGGTCACAGCCTGAGGCACACCAGCAACGACGCCATGCAGATCGGATTATCACAATGAACAATAAGCATGAATGAAGAAAGAAGACAGAAAAAGATAATTGCAGTCACTCCTAAATGAGAAAAGAGGAATCGGAAAGAAAAGGATGGAAGAAAATTCGGGAGGCAAAGACTGAAAGAGATCTGCAAGATGGAGAATAGACGTTTCCAAAAAGTGAGTTGCCATAAGTGACTGTAATGTTCTAGACAAACTAAAAAAATAAATAACTCACAAAAGAATGTTTGATGTGGTTTTAACATCAACGGCGATTCGCCTTTTTGACCAGATAGCTGATTGCAGCCAGAGCGGACCGCTCGCTCATTTGCATTGTTTGTCACCCTTGAAGCGGGAGCGCCATTTTGTCAAATGATTTGTTTTTAATTCGTCGTTGACTTTTTAAATTAATGTTTGCTCGTTATTTGAATATGCATGCGCTGCTCATTTATTTACAAACTGTAAAAGGTTGATTGCGTTTAACAAATGAATAATTTTCCCTTCCTTCGCTTGCGCCCTAATGACGGGGTGCCTTTTTTATGAATATGCAAAACAACTTTTTCATGTTTTTATCTTGTTTTTGAGTTGAAATCAAGTTAATCAAATGTTAGCAAAATAAAATTATTAAACGTTTTTAGTTTCTAGCATCCCTCATGTTTTGCTATTAAGGACTTGTGGAGGCCGCCCAAACATAATCAAAATTTTTAATACCTACGTATAAACAGGGTAACCAAAATTTATCTGTTTTTTATAGAACGAGTTTGCGATATAATTAAAGATTCTTCCTTCCTTTCCTTCTCATCCTTGCATCTTAATTAAGCAATGTTGTCAAAACATCCATACTGTATGTACATAGACTAACTCCTTTTATCAGAGTAGTTATTGTACGGGCTATACAGGCTGCAATTTCCTGAATTACGTTCATCCTGAACATTCGGAGCCTGATCTAAACAAGATCAGTTTTAAAGTAAAACTACGACAGAACCGCCTGAGGCATAACAATTGAATTTGTTTTCTCTGAAATGCTCAGCTGGTCGTTTCTTTCTGCACGGTATACTTTGTCTCGCGTCCGCGATTTAATTAAATTTATTTTACGTAACGAGGAACGAAACGTGCGAAAAAAACTCTGTGAAATACCTTACAACGACACCATAGTTTGCAGATAGAATAAAAATATAACAACGTCGACGTATATGGAAAGATTAATTACAAGCATAAGCAGCAAAATAATAACAACAAAATCACGTGTTTTTTTTAATATATGGATTAAAAGAGTATTTTTCATTCCATCAAAATTCCTGTAAATATAGAAAGACCAAAGTGTATTTAATTTACTTTAGGCTTTATCATAAAAGGGTAGAGGGAAATATGAAAGAGGATGCCACCAGAACAAAACAACTATAATCCCATCCACTTTCGCCTTATATCTGCAAGAGGATTAAGGATTAACAAGGAGCAAATAAGTATTGTTATCAAATACCTAAGTAATTAAAAATTTATTCCAAACTTGCTCTTATTTTTTCCATTTTTGGTAAAAAAAATTGTATCCAATATTTTTAGTTTTTTGTTTAAATATTATTATTTGAGTTATTAATTACAATTACAATTGCTTAACATCATTATTTAGATGATATAATAATTTCGGTGTATTTTATAACGTATATGAAAATTCAAAGTACAAGAGATTGAAACTGTATGGATTCCATTAATTCCGTATGAATTTAAATTGAACAAATAGAACACATTCTATTTATAAACAACGACTATTACTGTAAAATAACAATATAAGTAAGTAAGGTGCTTATAGCAAAAGCTTCAAATTCTTGAGATAGAATACAAGTTTAAAACTTTGATACCACCGAGTCAAAAATATGTACGATACGAATTTGACTGATCGCATTAATTTTTCTTCGAAGCAATGTTTCACATTTGTTTATTAGATAAACAAAATATTCCAAACCAAAACAATTTCAGGTTATTTAATTGAAAACTTCCATTTTTTCAACAAACAATGAACTTCCAAAATCAACTAATTTATCATCTAATTGCATCGAAGATCTTTGTCAGAATTGACTCTACTTACAGTATTGTTTTGCTTTGTTAATTATAAATAAATATTGATATTAAAGATAATATGTTACCACACTACAGTGTTTTTCTGTTGCTTTTCCTCTTTTGTCAAATGTGTTTCCTAATTTGTCAAATGACTTTCCAGTCCGTTCAAAGTACAGTAGGCCTGCAGATTGGAAAATCATATGACATATTCGGAAACATAATTGACAAAAGGGGAAAAGCAAAAGAAAAAGACTGTAATAACCACAATTAGGATTTCGAGAAGGCGCTCTAATTACACTACTACTTTGCTTAAACATCGCGACATCTAAGTTTCTTGTGATTATGAAAACATCTCAGTTCCTGGATTATTGCAAAGGTTTTGACACGGGTCCTCAAGACCTTTCGTTTCTCTGTTGCTTCACATTGGTATTATTATCAGTTTTCATGTTTTTAAACTAGACACAAGTTTATGATTAAATCTTTCAGTTACAATATCTTTCTGAGCTTCTCGAGAAGTTCCACAGGGTTTGGTACTTGATCACGTATCATTTACTACCATTCAAAACCTACATACAGGTGACAGTCAATTAAACATTACTTTCTTCCTCACTCATGTGATAAAGTTGAATAAAATCAGGCTTCGTTCCGACAGACATGTATACTATTAGCCTAAGCGTTTTTGCACAGACCAAAAAACAATTGGTTACTATAACATATATAATGACTTATTAGAAAATGTGATAATTTACTTAAAGAAACGGAAGTGTTGTTGCTATTGAAATAAAATATCGGGAAAAGTGCATCGGTCTCGTGGACATTTATTAAAAGGTAACTCCTTTGTTTGTTTCTAAGTCTGGTCGTGACTTACAAAGCGTTTATTGAAAAATCCATCGACTGTAATTGAAATAATGATTTATCCGTTATCTACCTGTACTTAAAATGGGTTCAGGGGAAAGCAAATTTACGACGAAGTATTCAATATACTTGGTGATAAGTGACCTTCATATGCAGGTATAAAAATTTCGGTTATATGTTTCAAAACAGGCAAAGTTTCTGTTGAAGGTGAAAAAAGATTGGGAAGATTAATTTCTATGTCTATCCTCAAAAATATTAATACAATTCACGACACGACATTGTCAGATCGTCGAATTAGGTTGAAACGAATATTTGAAATTCTGTTCCCGTACATCATGTAGTTTACATCGAATTGAATATGAAAAAAAAATTCAGCAAAATGAACAAGTTGCTGACTCCTGGAGCAGTGTCGATACCATGGATGAAACTTGGGTATATTTCTATGACCCAAAAATAAAGTAGCAATAGATGCAATTGTAAGACCCGTGATACGGGAAAGGGTGATTTAAATTTTGATAAAATGGCTTTAGACAAATAACCAAAATATTACAATTTATCCCTCTTGGACTTTTCTCACCCTTTGTTACCCAAAACTTTTACAAGCCGAATCGAGACGCTAAGGGCGACTCCTTCGTGAGTAGCGTTCCTGGAATTAGTGGAAAAGTAGCCAGGAGTCGTTCCGTCGCTCTCCTTGGATTCGGTATGAGTTTTAGCCCTTTTGATCTTCGGACTTACTACTTTGGAATTGTTGGATTTTCCTCCTCTCCTGGTTAGGTACTTATTTAATAAAAGGTTCTCTAAACTCTACTGTAAATATTAAATGAAATTCGGAAAGTTTAACAAATAAAATTATATTGGAAGTAAATTTGTATTATTACACATTGTCAGATAATAATAGAAAAAAAACAAAAATTACAAAAAAATAACCCGAAACTCGTCCAGGAGGAAAGATGGTGCGGTACATTTAGAAAAATGCGTTTCGTTAGTAATTGACAAACTTTTAAGCCGAAAAGACATGGAACTTACCGCGGACGAAACTTAAAGGATTTTTCTCATATCCGTAACTCAGGAAAAATACTAACGATTTAGAATTACGAATATTGATTCGTTAGCGAGCGAATTTAAAATCACTGACACAAAAAAGAAACTACACGAAAACCGATATCAAACTCTGAAAAATTAAATCAAAAATACAACCGAACTTAGAACAAAAATTAATTAATTAAACTAAAATTTCGACGAGAATTTAACACGCAAAACTAAGGGCAACCGGGAACTAACTCTCCTGCGCGCGGCTTCTCTACTTAAGCCCTCGCCACCGCCCTCGAATCCTGAAGTGGGATCTTTTTCAAATTCAGCAAGTTTTTGAAAAAGTCCGTGGTTGATTCGGGCTTTTAGCGGCGAGCCGCTTTCCACTAGGTGGCGTACGCGTGTTGCTTTTACCATTTTTAGCCACGTGTCGCGCGGTCAGAGCCAGAGAAGCTGGTCGCACGGTTTCTTGCTGATCCCTTAAAATTGGAAACGATCTTATCTCCGTAACTTAATATTTTCTCTAGTTGGAGAGCACGTTCTAGACTACTGAATATAATATGTTTTTCCTGCGTTCCGATTTCGTGAGATCAAGTGAAATTTTTAAGAAAGAATTTATAATGATAATTTGGAAATTTTCCCTACGCATTTTTCGGGTCCTTACACAATGGAAGCGCTCTGATTCTCCAAGGTCTAAAAAGTTTCGTATTCAAGAATCAGCTGCAAAAGTTCTTACCTCAGTTTTTTGCGATAGCCATGGATTAATTATGAAAAATTAACTGGACAAAGATTGATTTATTAAGAAGAGATTTAAAGAACGCACAAAATCATGAAGAAACGTATCAAATGAAGAACTGAAAAACCATACATAGTCACTACGTATGGCTTTTTTGGGTCCTCACTATAATGAAAGTAGTTTCTTTCAAGTTCACTTTGCGTCAATCGTCAATTCTTGAGAATGCTTTTCTTCACATCTCAAGGTGTTTGCGTCATATTTCTTCCCTTTTTTACTTTTTAGTAGAACAAGCATAGCCTTAACTTACAATGAATTTAACTTTGAGATTGTACTTACAATCAAATGAATTTTGGAAAATTACTAACATTACTAACAATAAGATAATTTCCTTAGGCCGTATTCATAGCCGTGACTTAAGCAAGTGCTTAAGATCGTCTTTCGTAAATTATTCTTATACGTTTAAGTTGACCTTAAGTTGCTATGTATTCATAGAGGTGAACTTTGATAAGTTAGTGTCAATATTTTCAAGATCTCAGCAATCAATGATTAATTAACTCGGTGATTGCTGTTAAATAGCCAAGTTGAATTACGTCAAATTTGTTTCAACACAAGATCCTTACTTTTTCTGAACTATCACTGTAATAATAATAATCGATTCAAGTGTGAAATTTTGATCGGTGCGCAGCGCAGTGCCCAGGATTCCAACTAGTCTGGATTTTACTGACGCTTAACTTATTTGATGGGGATTATGAGTAGGCTGTCATGTTTTCTATCTTCCAGCACAGTGTTCACTTTTGATATAGTAGCCGTTATCGCCAATTATCGTTATTAGCCAGTATCGTTAAGCGTTAAAGGTTAACTAGTATATCTTACGTCATAAAAACTGCTATATATAAAAAAAACATTGCTTCCAAAATATTGATACATTATCTGCTATCTGCTATTCATTTCCACATCAACCATAAAACTACAATGTGATCAAAAAGTAATTACATAAAGCTTGTCCAACACTAAAAAATAACAAAAGTTTAGAATATTAGGTACTTCTTCTCACGTCATAGAATTAAACTATATTAATAAAATCCATTCATATTTATAATTGTGAGAATTTGAAGGTATATTTTTCAGGATTATAAACGAAAGTATTTACAACTACTGCACCTAAGCAAAATACTCCACCTCGAATAAATGTTACCATTTACTTAACGAAAATGCACCACGCAGCTGATATTGCAACCTTTGCACTGCGAATCGTTATTTCTACTAAAACAACAGAAAAGCTATGACCTAAAACGTAGAACAATAAATTACTAATCCTACATTGCCTCTACTCATGTTACATATCCTCATAAATGTTAAAACATTAATGAAGTAGGTAAATAAGTTTCGCGTTTTCTCATAATTTTTAAATTGAACTTGACTGGGAAGAAATACTGGGTGCTGTAAAAATGGCGAAACAACGCCATTCTGCAATATTAAGGGACACCCTGTAAGTATGGGAAAAGTGTTAAAAAAATTCTCTCTTGTGATTCCTTAAAGATATGAAGGTTATAAGATTGGAATTTGAAATTTTTATTATTTACCAATTCTGAATATTTCGACAATATTTATAGTGAAAGACATATTTAAAATGATGTTCAACAATAATTTTTATTTAAAATCAATAAATAGTACACATTTTACACAAAAATTATCATAAAAATGATCTGGCAACCAAGCTACTAATTATTAAGTAATTGCATCTAGTTATCTATGAATTTACGTTGACTGAATTTGTATTACTTAATATCAGTTGACAGAAACATAAATGTAAGATAGAATTTTTTTAACATTTTCCCATGCCCTGAATAGTGCAGAATGGCGTTGCGCCATTTTTACAGCACCCTGTATATTACTTATATATTTTTGATTCCAACCTTAGGATACAGTATGAGTTCAAATAGGAAATATACCTCTCGTGATACAGGTTGGTATATTTTTAGATCCAATAACCTTTTGACAATACATGGCATTTATATACACTATGTCCACATTTCGTGGCTCACCATGCTCGGTTATTATAAGATATAGACCAACGGTTAAATGGGGAATGTTTCGCAAAATTCAATGCTCGCGACAAATCTCATTTCAAATTCACCATAACTTTTTTATTTTTCATCTATTGTCAAGTTATTAGTGCTAACTTTTGTTTTTCATATGGCAAACGTATTGGATTTTTCTATAGTTAGATAGTCCTTAAAAAGAGCTTCTCAACGATATATAACATACCCGAAAAATTTTTATTTGTAGGGGAAATATTAATAAAAACATAAATTAATCTCTAATATGAAATTAGAAGGCTATGAAATTAAACATCAATGAGAAATGAAAGCTTAAAGATATGCTAAGTAATACTGTAAAATAACGAAACGTTAAGAAAAGTTATTAAAGAAATAGTACTAAAATTCAGATTTACTTAAAAAAAACTGTTCAATATGACGACTAAACTATTCAATATGACGACCATTCTGTTCCACACACTTTTGACACCTTCTTCTAATAGGCCCCATACACGATCAAACAATTTACGCAACATTTTGATCGTGTATGTTCGCGTTTGAGTTGTGCAACAGATAAATGCACAGAGTTAAATGCAGAACACAGTTGTACAACAAAAGTTAGCGCAAATTGTTTGACCGTGTATGGACCCTACAAACTCTACGAAGTGTGTTTCCGTTTAATGATCTTAGCACATCCAGCACTCTTTGTTCTAAAACTTCCCGAGCTTCTGGCAGTGTAAACTTAAATATTTCGTTTTTAGTAGTACTCCATAAATAAAAGTGTTTAATTTCATAGCATACTAATTTCACACTAGAGATTAATTTATGTTTTTGTTAATAATCTCCCCTGTAAAAAAAAAATTATCACATTAATTTATGAATAAAGTTAGGACATGCCGTAAGTGTTCGTGGTTACCCTTGAGTAGAATTCTTCTAATCTCTTGATATTTGTTCACAGTTTTCGAAATATTTTTGAAAATCAAAATTAATTATGGTTGTTACAAATTCTTTAAACTATCTTCTTAAATCTTCTAATTTTTATTTCACTCAGAATTATGACTTATCTTTTGTTTTTGTTCTGTATTTCAGTGTTAACGTTTCCTCTTCCTACATTTAAGTTAGAGTTGGACGATACTAAAACTTCAATATTAATTTTCTTAGACTCCCATAACCCAGCGAAAACACGTACGTGTAAAAAACGTTGTGGAATAACATGTAACCAAACGGTGAATTGGTGTGGTATGGTTACGTTGAAACAACGAAAAAATGTCGCGGCAATGTCCACGTGTAACGTTGAATCAGACAATTACGACGTGTATTAAAGCTGGGTCTAAATCATTAGACTGAACAAACATACATGGCTAATGGTGGAATTCGAACCCACGCCGCCGAGTGACACGAGTTTCAAAGTCGACTAGGCCAAACCGCTAAACCACTTGGCGACCCGAGTTCCATATCGTTTCCGTGACTGATTCGTAAACCGGACGGAGGCTGGTAATAAAGTCGAACCGGGGACTTTAACTTACAATAGCTACGCGCCGCCCTCACTCGTTCAATTTCCGAACTTCTTACTTCCTACAGTTTCCTTCTAACATCCATATTATCATAACATCATTAAATCAATTTTTCTAATTATTACAATCCTAAGCTTATTTTCTTTGTATATACGAACATTTCAAAAATTCTAAATAATTTATTTATAATAAACATTTTATTCTAAATCGCCTATTTCTAAAAATATTTACACTAACTTAAAATATTCGACAAAACACATTTAATACAGTACTCTCAATTTACTTTATTATTTACAAAATTATTTATTTACGAAAATTTAAAAAAAATTACATGCTGCTCATAAACACCGCAATATTGTCACGCTCTCTTCGCGCTTGCAATAAATTCAGCTGTTGGGGTAAACGTAGCTCTCTGTAGATAGTTCCGTCCAGGTATGGGCTAAAGGCACTTGGGGGTAGTTTAACCGAATAACAAAGACTTGCTTACTTTGTCCCGGTTCTCGGCTCTAAAAAGGAAGGCCCTCTTCAGAAAAACCACCGCACCACTTTTAGGCTTTATTGAGCACCCTTCGCTATTGGGCCACCTTCCCGCTCGGTCCCCAATCGACTGTCCCGCGCAATTAATCTATTATCCGTAGTTCAGCAAAGTGACCCCGTTAACAATTATACAGAGTAGAAAGTTTAACTGGAATAAATTCTGTAACTTAGAAAATTGCCATTTGTAGCAAAATTCTTGGAACAGGTCAATTTTTATTTTTATGGCGCATATTATAAATGGATTTCTTTAACTTTTCAATTATTTGGAAGGATGAAACAACCCCTAACTATTTTTTTTAATGGGAGGGTATGTTAAGTAATTTTTTTTCTTAAAGCTTGTTCAATTGGGAATACAGCTACGTTTTTATTTTTTTATTTTTCTTAAACAGTAAAAGGCGAAAAAATAAAAAATAAATTTTTGACTAGATCGATTTTAACGCATCAGATGTTCAAAATGCTCGCCACCTCTCACTTGGCAATACCCTAATCGATTATAAATTCCATTCCTAACAGTTTGTAACATTTCCGGCGTTACTCTCCTAATTTCATGCAGAATTTGAAGTTCTGAAGTTCTGCTATGTCCTTTGATTTAGTCACATAAAATTTACTTTTTAAATATCCCCATAAAAAAGTCTAAAGGGGTGAGATCTGGAGATCTTGTTGGCCACTCAATCGGTCATCGGTCATCTTCTTCCTATCCATCTATTGGGAAAAACTTCAGTGAGGCAATTACGTACAATTAAAAATTTAGCGCATTGGCAGCGCCATCTATTGGCTGCACGCAACAATACGATACCATATGGAATGCTTATTTCTTCTCATCAAATAATAAAAAATGGAGTTCCTGAATTTTTGGCATTAAAAACGGTTTTAGTAAAAAAATTCTTTTTTTTATTTTTTACCTTTTACTGCTAAAGAAAAATAAAAAAATAAAACGTAGCTGTATTCCTAATTTTTTCAACATATCCTTCCATTAAAAAAAACATAGTTAGGGGTCGTTTCACCCCTCCAAATAATTGAAAAGTTAAAAAAGTCCCTTTGTAATATGCGCCATTAAAAATAAAAATTGACCTGTTCCAAGAATTTTTTTACAAATCGTAATCTTCTAAGTTACAGAATTTATTCCAGTTAAACTTTCCACTCTGTATACAGCTGTCCCCAATGAGTATTCGTGACAATATGTATGTATAATTGATTGACTATTGCGTTCTTTAGTATTTTTAATCACAGATTTTGGGCATCAAATTCAAACTAACTTAAAAAAATTTGACAGATTACGTCAACTTAAAAAGAGGTTATGGTTGACTCGTATGTGCAAATTAGCAGTGCTTTTCATACCTGTTTCGTTTCATTTCAAAGCTGCCAAGCATGGAGAACCTCATATTTCATAGATTTTTAGTAAAATTAGAATTCAAAGGTGTGAAACACGATAGACAATCACTGTAAAATTAAGTGTTTTCTAACGTCAACATCACGTTTTGTAACGCATATTTATTCGGTATACGTTAAAATAACGTAATAAAACGTGGGTTAAAAATTTAGTTGTAAATTATGATTTATCTAACGTATTAGTTTCGTTAATTTTTTCCTCTGTTATGAACAATACTAAAATTCTGCCTCGACTATCTGTTTCTGCATCCAATAGATCCAGTAAAATTACAATTAAACATTTCATCAACTCAATATCCGTATCTGTTTGCATCTGTTTTAGGTATGTTCTTAAAAAATTCTTCTTAAAGTTGAAGATGGTCCTGAAGAGATGATTGCAATTTTTCTGGATCTACTCGATACAGAAACAAAAAGAGCCTGTAGAAAATTGAGTCAGAATTTTAATATTGACTTTTTAACATTTTCGTCCTTATCTCAAGAACAAGCTAGAACAAAATCGATTCTGTTAATGGATACGAAATAGGCATTGGTTGATGCAACATATCTTCCATTTGACTGAATCTGTATCTCTTACAGCGTTTCAGTTCCAAATTGGGGAAAGAATAGATGGGCAACATTTGGGAATTTACGATCAACTTAGAATTTATTGTGGCAACCCTGTTAACGGATTTTAGGCGGGCGATTATCAATCGCCGCGGGACAGGTCCTAACATGGGCATTTTCGATAGTAGTGATTTCTGATTGGTCGGAGCTGACAGCATTCGCGATCATCTCGCGTTACCCTAATTAGCTTGTTGTAACGTTCCATTACGCTGATGATGCTGTGTTGATGTGTTTACAATTATCGATGTTGTGCTAAGGAAATGCAGAGAAACTCATAATCGATGGGGTCAGAATATTCATTAGTGCATCGCTAAACGAAATAAAGGAAGATTCGCACTCCCCTGCCAGGACCTGGTTTATCTAAAATCCAAGTAACGCCATCTTGTAATTAATTCTGATGTTTCTTGTTTAATTCAGGCTTTTTCTTTCTGGTAATTTAACTTTCGGATACTTTTGCGTTTGGATATTTCTTTTGGGGTACTTGACTTGGTAATTTTTACGTTTGGTACTCCCGAAACTCACCTTTTCGCTCTGCGGATTCGTATCGCTGAGAACGAAGAAAATGCCTGGTTGAAGTGGATGCAATCGCTTCGGACATCGTGCAGAACATACACATGGAGGCATGATTGACCTTGACCTACGAACTCAGTCTTGATTACGTGAGTTCAATTAATAACTTTTATTAACTGTCGCGTGACGCTACGTTGCATTAAGAGCGAATTCTTGACAGATCTTGCGCTATTAGTTGATGACAATTATTGTAGTAGTTATGAGACGGATTGATCTGATTTATCGATTAAATAAATAAATAAGTTACATCCAGGTATAACAAATTTGAATCGCTTTAGTTATAAAAAAACCGTTTGTAATTTTGCGTCTGTTCTTGTAATTATTTTGTGTGTATAATTAAAGCATTTGTTTATTATAGCTGTTTGGGTATTTGTGTCACTACTTTCAGTGTACAAATGAGTTTAAATTAAAATTGTTGCGAACGATCAACTGCAAAGCCGAGACAATTTGGGAACACTGCCGAAGCTATTTCGGATCAGCTGGGTATTTTGTTCACCCTGGCGCCTATATTAACATCTGTTTACCCACCCCCATTCCTCACTATTGCTAGTGGAGGGGAAAGCTGATGAAAAGTACAGCGCAGACTTGTTACCGATCAGGAGTAATTCACACTAAAGTTTTGTGGAAGCAACAGTTTAAGACAGGTCCGCGCAACCTTTTAAGCGAAAGGACCCCAAGTGCAAGTTCCTCTTCTGGGCAGTGGGAATGGTTTTAAAATTTGTAATTTTATTATAGAAAACATTAACAGAGAATATTTCTTTGGTAGAAACATCGCTTAAGAACATGATTAAATACTTACATATTTGTATGTGTAAAAATAAATAAAGTAGAATCTGATCGCGACTGCGAACTTCAGGAACCAATTGGTGTTGCAGGAGCAGTCAACTTAGGGCAGAAAAAGAACTACTCTTTTCGATTTGCCAAGCTTTCGGTAATGTTTATTACCTTCATCAGGGATGCTACAGATTCAAATAACAAAATCAGAAAAAGTTAAGGCTTAACAATCTGCTACTTACATCGGTTGAGGTTAAGTTTTTTAAAATTGTAATAACGTCGCCAACGTGGAAAACGTGAATTAGCCAATAGTGAAAACTTTAAAGCTTGTGAATCACAATAATGACAATAACAAACACATTAAAATAAAATTTGAAATTTTAAAAGCGATTTATTTATTTGAATCTGTAGCAGCCCTGATGAAGGTAATAAACATTACCGAAAGCTTGGCAAATCGAAAAGAGTAGTTATTTTTCTGCCCTAAGTTGACTGCTTCCTGCAACACCAATTGGTTCCAAAATAAATAAAGATACCTACCACTCATAAAAATACAAATTATTCTGTAAAAATTGCACAAAAGAAAACATTTTATTCTTGAAATAATTGTGAAATGTATTTTTAAGAAATACTCTATACGCACAAAAATTTCAGAGGGCCACATGCGGCCCGCGGGCCACAGGTTGCACGGGGTCTAGTTTATGAGATCCGTTCAGTGCACACTCAATTTGAAACAATCGGTATAAATTTTTGCTTATAACAGCTGCACGTTAACAAAACACTTCATCCCTGACGTACTTTTCTCGACTTACGTTAAACTTTCCGGCTGAAGCTTTTCATTAATTCCGCAAACAAATGAGATCGTTAAGGATATAATCAAATTAAAATTTTCTTTAAATTACACGTAACACGCGCCAATTAAACTCGACCCCTGCGAAGGTGCGTATAATTAATCTCGCGGAAAGAACGAGGCGATTTAATTTCTTCGCGACCCGCCCGAAATCCGAACTTTACGGTCAGCGTTCGTGCGGCCCGTCAGGAGGCGCGGGGGCGTCGCGGCGGCGAGAATTATGCATAATCGAGAGATAATTCATTTATCCGACAGGCTTAGGGCGTCTCTCCCCATTTGTCAGCCGAGGCCCGCTAGACCCGACGGTTCAGACGGCCAACGGTTAACTTATTAGAGAAATTACGGACACGTCAGGACGAAATTTAATGCCGACGGCGTCTTCTCCGCCTGCGTGATGAAAATCTACGACAATATTGTGAAAAATCCAAAGACAAATACAGGGACTCGTACCGACAAAAAAAACACATAAGAGAATCTATGTCACAGATTACGGGAAAAATGTTTAAAACATTCTTGTGAACAGTTTATAATTAATTAAAAAATTACCCCAAAATCAAGCTCCGGCACTGCGTACGAAATAAGGCGCCAGGTTCTATAAATACGGCAGTAAAATAGAACTATAAAGTTTTTTTTATCGACTATGGACTAGACGCTTGCATACAATGCGACCCTGACAAACATCTCAATTGGTTTTATTACACGTTTAACAGCTGGGGAACGGAAATTTGTTTTACGCAACGTAATTATTAGTAATTTCTAAAATAACTGGAATTGCGTATGAAATACGAATAATAAATTCGCAAATAATTGTTTGTTAATTCGTGAAGATTATTTACTAGAGCGGAATGTACCAGTCGCTTCGTCCACAAAAAGATTGCAAGGATTTAAATCTGGTGATCGCAGGGGTCAAATGCACGGCCTAACATGCAGTAAAATCTTCGTCTCGTTATCGCACGGAGACAATAAAGCTATTAGGATACAATCTGTTGTTTTAAACTTCGCTTTTATTTTGCGTAACACTAATTGGTAACAAATAATTATCTATTATAACAGCCACAAAAGAATAACTACTTGATTACATTTGCAAGAAATCACTTAAACGAATCTGTTTTCTCTGAAAATGTGAAACGATTTATGAGACCTGAAGTTCATCGCCGACAATTTTTTTGTTTATTAGACTATAAAAACTTTATTAAGTGCAGCTGTTTTAAACGTCGTTGGTGATATGCGTACAGTTTTCAATGAAATCGCGTACATGAATGAATGTAATAAATCACGGGATCATGTTTAAAAATTCTAACGAACAGCTTATAATTAAGAATTTAATTCAAAGTGAAAAGAATGCGTACGGTAGAACAAGGAACGATTTACAACCAGTGCGCCAAAAGCACAGGATGTGGAGTTGTAAACGCATCTTGAATTTGTAAGACTTTTAATAGATTTGTGTTAATAATTCTTCATACACAAAACGAAATTATAATAATGAACATTCAAAATAGATTACGAATGAGTTTACTGATTTATTTGTTTACCTGTCATAGCGTTGTGGACGTTGGGCGTTGTTCTCCTTTGCGTAGAATAATCTACTTCAGGTAATTTGCTGCATGCATTTGTCAAATAAATATTTTCGAGTTCGTATCTCACATCGGGCGTTGACCTAAAAACGGAGTTGTGAAATTAAAGTTAAAGGTCAAGTTCATGAAGCCACGCTGCGGCGGTATCATAAAACTATAAAAAAAAACATTTATGAGAGCATGTTACGGGTGAAAATCTCTCGTTGCGGAGTGTAGACGTGTTGTTGCGTTTGTTGTGCTTTACGATTTCATTTGGCTGAAAATGCCTGGAGATGAAAATTAACGGTAATTTGGTTACTGGATTTTTAAAATCGTCACCCCTGCACTTTTAAGCATTGTTTGATGCTTGTCCAACCCTAGTCCCGGTAGTTTGAAATTAGGTAAAAATATGGCAGTCGGTTATTTGGACGTGGCTTCTTTTCTTTTAGGTTTCTTTTTCTCTTCGTGAGAGGTCGCTGGGAATAGCAATACGCCTTCTTGGCTTCAGTGGTCCTCCGCCGGATTCGATACTCTGCGGACATCGACGACTACAGCTGCCGTAGGAGGCGCGAGGATGTAATCAAAGTCGGAATATTTTGATTTGACATTGCGGTAACGCACGCTTTTAATTCTTTTGTAAATTAAGCAACCGTCTGTGGCCGAGGTTAGTTAATTTTGTTTTGACTTTATAACGGAATTTTCGGGTTTAGATTCTTGACAACCTCGTTGCGTTTTATATTTTTTTGTTCGATTCAAATATATAAGCGTAGTACTTATTATTATAAATAAAAACAATTGTACCGGATTGGGGAATTTTATTTTGGTAGTTTTCTTCCTTGTACTTTTGGGGTTCTGTACGACCCATACCCATCTCCAGGAGTTAGCCGGCTGTGCTGGAGATCTTAAATTGCCCTCCCGCAATTTGCTGGCCATCAGGTAGGTAGGAAGCATTTATTTCGTTTATCTGCTCCTCGACTTTTTAACCAGGGACGAATCGTCGTCTTGGGGCTAATTTTTGGTTAATTATTTCTCAAAATCTAAAGTAGAACGAATTTTTTAAACATTTTTCCTATGCTTTAGGACATCGCTTCTTATCGTGGTTTCATTTTGTCCGGTTAATTAACAGTCACCCTGTATATACATTTTTCGAAATTAATATCTATGTATTACAATACATTTATAACCTGTGAGCAAATAAAAATCAGATTAGAGCAGGCGGTGCAAAGAAAATGTATGTCTGTGATTAAATAAAAAGTCAATAAATTTGACAGCCCATGAATGTATTACATTAATTAATTCAGTTAATCACAGACATACATTTTCTTTGCACCGCCTACTCTAATCTGATTTTTATTTGCTCGCTTTTTAGAAGTACCGCAGGAAATCATAAATTTCAAAAAATTTACTACTACTTTCAAATATACGAACTTTTTCATTCTAGGTAAAACTTAAAATTTCATTATCCTTTTTTCCATTAAAAAAAAAATATTCATTTGTGTATATGCTATGCAATGGCAGTTCCTGAATAAAACAAACACAACTTCTCACGCGGAAAACTTCACTCAAATTAAACTCGTAATAATTAAGCGAACAACATCGTTCCCGTTTTAAAAACAAATTAAAAATGTACTGTCGGCGTAGAGCTAAGAACGATTCAAAGGAGCTAAATAAATATTTCATTTTCGGCGCTCCGGACGGACGGGGGTGAGTCTGCTTGCAGTCGACCGAGGTGCCAAAAATAAGCGAGTATTGCCTAATTAAATATAAATTGTTTATCTTCGCTTTCTCTGCCCCATAAAATTTTACACTCGTGCTGTTTAAAACGTGGCGCTCATAAAATTCTATTGCGCCTGAATGTTGGCTCGTTTAAATTTCCATTAAATCACGCGCCCAATGTGGACGTAAAGTCAAGAAACTTTGCATGGATACGCGATGAAAAGTAAATATTTTCGGGCCATCAAATGTATTTATGTGTTCTTTTCTGGCTGTGTTGGATAGCATTAAAGTTATGTAACGCTTGTGTTATGATGTATGAATAAGATTTGTTTCAGATATCCACGGCACTATATCGTGCAGATCCATAGTTCTTAGTATTTTATACAAAACTAACCGAACACATGTGCATTCTCACGAAGACGACATTGTAAATGGGACGTCAAGCTTTCTTGTTCTTATTCTGTCTTCCTCAATGTTCAATAAAAATGTGATATTTAACTTCCATTTCACTTTGTGACAATACGAGTATTTTTTTTTTTTCAAATTAACCGTCTCCTTTTCAATAGCAGTACATTATGTTTCTTTTTAGTTATCTATTTTTGAAATACGAATTTGGAGTATAATAAATTAAAGAATATAAAATAAGATTCCAGGAGGCAGTACTCATTCTGAAATATCTTGAACATACGTCGACCTTTATTTGAAAGAGAAAACAATGCAAGACAAAATGTGTAGGTACACCTGTCTTGTCTGTCTGTTGTAATAAACCGGTATTCTGTACAGAGGTTTGTTTATTTTAAATGGAAGGAAATTATAGATAAAACATGTCGCAAGCGAACTAATTCGCTCGACTTTGTAATGACCGCCAAACACCGTCTATGTACGTTTTGGAACACGTACGCGATGAATAAAGTACTTGATTCAACCTGCACATTTTGATCAAAATTAATTAATAGGAGCTTTTCGGACTCAAAACCAAATAACAGACAACTGTTGCCGACAACTGGTATCACACAGTCAGGCTTGTGGTCGTTAACACTTCGGCAGAATTGACATTTGACGAATATCGTAGGTTGATCTCTCTCTGTATCCATAATCTATATGAGCAAAAACTAATTTAATTGCCAATTAGTTATTAGTAACTAACAAACAACTGCTTTCATTGATGTACGTAATGTTGTTTCTTCTCTTTAGGGTGAACACCATGTGTATAGGTAGGTAAACCGACTTTTATACTTTATACTTTTATACTTTTTTTATACAGAGTGACTGTTAATTAACCCGATAAAATGAAACTACTAAAGGAATCGATAAACGAGAGTATGGGAAAATCTTAATAAAATTATACGTGCCCATTTTAGCTGTCGGAAAATAATTAATCAAAAAATAAACCGAAGACCATGATACTTTCCCGGTTAAGAAAGAGCAACAGATGAACGAAATAAACCCAGTTGTAAAAGCGTTTTATACTTTTATGATTGTTACGGCGTCGGGTATGACCTTCACATTTGAATGGAATTGATGTCATCAACTGAAATAAGAGCTCCAAAACATTTACAGAAAAAATGGACAAATGCATGCAAATCGCCTTAAGTAACAATTATTCATTCAATACAATTTATAAAAGATAAGCATAACAACGGCTTCCACTTCGAACACCTGCTTTGACAATCTTACATTACTTTAGTTGAGATGAAACTTCGCTTAATTTTTTTAAAACTATTTGAATGATAGTACTCAAAGAGTTGCTTTAAATGGATTATTATCAGGCAGTATTAATTCTGTCTCTGGCGTTCCACAAGGAGCATTCTTAGGCCCTTACTTCTTTACTTTTCAGTATTTATACATCCCAGCTTTTGTGGTGTCTTCATATCTACGAATTCCACATGTATGCGGATGACATCCAAATCTATGATTCATTTTATTATAATGCAATGGATAAAGCTATTGCAGATATAAATTTGGACTGAAGCAGACTGATTAAATATCTATCTTGTGTTTATAGTATTTCCATGACAACAGGCGATCTATCACATCCCACATTTAAGTAGGGTGTGAAAAGATCGCCTCTTGTCATGGAAATAATATAAACACAAGATTTCTTTAAACGGATGAGCGAGGTACAAAATAGATTAAAAGTCGTGAGTGAGAGAGATGAGATCATACGCTCCAGATACCCGACATATAAATTATAAATTCCGAACGCAGCAAATATTAACTTACATGGCACCCTGAAAATGACAAAAATCATGAAGCAAAATAAAACCAGAATTATCTCACAAACCGTAGGTTTTAGGTATAGGACTTTGTTTGGCAAAAAGATAATAATAATAATAAATGACTTTATTGTGCTACAAAAGTTCTACAATATGTAAAAATTAGATTAGAAAAACAAAAAAAATAATAATAAGCAAACGGAAAACAAAAGCGTAATTAAATTAGCACATTCACAAGGCGAACTTCAGAATTAGCCTCAGCCACTCTGCTTTTACTTAACCTTGACCAGAATTAAAAAATTACATAAGGATGAAATGCCTAATACCTAAATGCCTAAGTTACAAAAAATAAATAAAAAAAATTAAAATAGCGTACTAGAAAATAACTAAATTTAGGAGATTCAAGAATTTTATTAAATTCTATATTATGCTCATGCAGCGAAATCACGAAGGGAGAAATGCACAAAAATAGAAGTGTAACGAATGGTATTACGTATTTTATAAGTTACAAATGTCATTGGTTCACAAAAAGCATAGTTCTTAGATGTACCTTGAAGGAAACTGGATTGAGTGATTTCATTTCATAGGGCAAAGTATTATATTTAGAATAAATACTATAAGAGAAGCAACATTCATAAACCGACATTTTATGGGAAGGTGGTAAAATAAGTCCTCGAAATCTAGTAGTTAAACTGTATACGTCTGACCTAAATCGCATTTTGTTATACAAATATGGAGGGGTCTTATACAGCATAATTTTGTGAAATAAAGTAAGAGTTTGTAGTTCCCTTCGATTTTTCATATTAAGCCAGTTTAAGTTTATTAATTTATGTGACATATGCTCAAATTTTCTAATGCCATAAATGAATCTTATGCAAGAGTTTTGAGTTTTTTGTATACGATTAGAAGTAATAGAATCCAGAGCGGTATGGTAAACAGGTGAGCAGTAGGTAAATTGAGATAATACGAAGGCTTCACATAAACGCTTCTTTATATCAATGTTCAAGAAGGATCTAAGAGGATATAGTTTCTTTAGAAGGAGATAGGCATTACTTATGTATTTTGAAATTTGATTACGATAACGAAAGCTATTATCCATGATTAAACCCAAGTTTTTAACTTTGTTTACAATAGGGATGTTAACACCGTTTATAAATATGTGGATAACATTAGAGAGATCAGAGCAACATTTCGCTTTTCCAAATAGTATGACTTGAGATTTATTAGGACTTAGTTTCAGTGAATGGTCAACGGATACACTAAATAGAGCCTCAAGATCTTTATTAATTTTGACAATAGCATCTCTCCACTCGGCAGGTTTAAACGAATAATACAATTGAGTGTCGTCCGCATAAACATGGGCCGAGCAAAACTTTATTGCTGATAAGAATTTAAATGTTTATATACAAAACAATATCAGTCCTTTAACAGAACCCTGTGGCACTCCTTGGGTAATACTCAAAGCGAAAGATCTCAGGTTTCCTAGAGTAACTGTTTGTTTGCGATGCGAGAGGTATGATTTAATTAAGTTTGCGGCATTGTTACTGAAACCGATGTGTAATAGAATGGAATGCAAAATATCGTACTGCACTGTGTCAAAAGCCTTACTCAAATCTAATAAGATAAGAACAGTTACAAGTCTTTATCAGTAGCTTGAAGTATGTCATCAGTCACCTTCAGCAGGGCAGTCGCACAACTGAAGCCACTTCTGAAACCAGATTGAAGGTCGGGTAAGATGCCTACGGAATTCATGTAAGTAGTAAGTTGTTGCATAATAAATTGATCAGTAATTTTTGATTATCGGTTAACCAGGGCATACGTTTTTTTGTGAAACGTCGTCTTACAAAGGGAGCATGTTTATCAATAGTATATTGTGTCACAAGGGCAGAAAGTGAGCATTAGCAGCCCGCGGCTATGAGCTGCACGAGCGAGCGAAGCGACGCGAGGGCAGCTCATAGCTAAGGGCTGCTAATGCGTTTCTGCATGTGTGACACACAACTGTTTTTCGCCTAGCCCTAAATCAAATTCAAACTTTGTTTAAAAGTGACGTTTAATGAAAAATTCTGTGAAATGTCATAGCGCGCAAATGAAAGTCAATGGCCGCGTTCAGGTAACTGCAGCAGCTGAGTTGCTGACTAAGCAATCGTTTGTGATTGGTTCAAATTAAAGTAATAGCCAATCACAAACGATTGCTTAGTAAACATTTCAGCTGCTGCAGTTACCTGAACGCGGCCAATGTGTCGCTAGGTTACGAACTATAAATCGTGTTGTTATGAGTTTAGCAGCCCTAGGGCAGATAAACATTACTTTCCGTCACATTTTTAGGGTTAATATGAGTTACTTTCGCATATGCTAGGCGAAAAATAATTTTAGGATATGACAGTTAAGAAAATTAATTTTATCATTTATGTCACTGAGTAGAAAAACTTGCTTGAAAGGAATACAGGATAAATCATAATGAAATAAATTCCAATTAAAGTATCTATAATAACGATACGTTCGTTAAAAAGGAGCAACTGAATGTTTAAGCAACGGAATAGAGCAAGAGATAATGTCGTGATCAGAGTAATCACATTCAGTGAAGCCAGAGTCAATTATATCCACATCTTCAGGCGTTATCAGTAAATCAATAAGTGTGGCGGAGTTGTTAGTGAGGCGGGTAGGTTGGTTAATAATTTGTTTGTTTGAAGTTAAGTGAACCACAAAAATCTAGAAGATATTGTGAAGCAGCGTTATTTACGTTTAATATATGAATATTAAAATCGCCACCACAATATACTTCCATACTTGTGGAATCCAATTACACCGTATTCTTCCCAATTTTGTGCTCCTACCTTGGGTGACACTCAAACTAAAACCGTCAAGTTTGACTGCCGGACCCTGTATTTAGTAGATCACATGTTTATTACAATTAGGTTTTTAAACTTTACAGTAATATTGCATAACCTGTCTATTCCTATTATTTTGTACAGAGTGATTCAAAACGCAGAAGTTTATTTTACTCGTTTATTTTAAATGGAACACCTATACAGGATGTTTCAAAAGTGATGGTAATAAATTTAGGGATGAGGAGTATGAATGAAGAGAAGCAAAAAAGTACCAGTAAACATGGTTCCGGAAATTAAACGTTTACGAGATAATATATTTTTTTGCTGGTTGTGGCATGCTGAATATTAACTTACTAATTTTAAGAAAAACAGTGAAAATTTTATTTAATTTATCATTCATGAGACAATAGATATTCATAACTTTGGCTAAACAACGTACAGTAAAATATGAGCATGTTAACTGAAGAATTTTACAATAGGTGTTCAAAATGCTGACCATGTGCTATCTAGTCTTCTCCGCAAAAACCCGCAAATGCGCTCTAGCAATCCTGGATCATTCTTCATTTGCTGGAAGGCGATGCTGCAATTCTTCAGGTGTGGCAATGTCAGCTGTATTGTAAACTAGGCTTTTTGCATAACCCCATACACAAAAATCCAAAGGATTTAAATCCGGTGATCTAGGAGGCCACGGTACAGGTCCTCCTCTACCTATCCACCGTTCACCATATCGTCTGTTTAGAAATCGTCTTACACGTAGAAGGAAATGTGCTGGTGCACCATCGTGCATTGCTGCAATGGCACATCTTCGAGCAAATTTGGAAGATCATTCCGCAGAAAGCGCAGGTATAGCTCTCCGTTTAGCCTTTGTGGTAGAAAATGTGGTCCAATTAGTAAGTTAATGTTCAACATGCCACAACCAGCAAAACAATGACATTATCTCGTAAACGGTTAATTTCCGGAACCATGTTTACTGGAACTTTTTTGTTTCTCTTCATTTATACTCCTCATTCCTAAATTTTTTACCATCACTTTTGAAACACCCTGTATATTATTATTAAATTTAACACGGCTTTGACTAAGCTTTGCAGTAACATAATGTTCAGTGCGTGTTACATATCAAGCTTACACACAGTAAGACCTCAACGTTTGTTTTGTTATAATATCAATCACTTTAATAAATAAAATCTGTATTCGGTTTGTTTGTAGTTGTTAGTCTATTAGTAATTATATTCATTTGATTTGTAACACAAAAAGCGGTATAGTTAATTTTTATTTAAGCAAACTGCCTGATCGTTTTTAAATAAGATTACGTAACACAACATACAACAACAATGTCAATAATAATAATAATTATAATAAAAATTACAATAATTGATTTAACATTAAAAGAATTGATGTAGAAATGTTGCCAATCGATCGCTTCATCATAGAATATAATTTTGTAAAGAACGTCACTTAATATTTTCAACATTTGCTAAATTATTTTTTTTTTAATGTTAAATTAATTGTTCTTAATGTTAAATCAATCGTTATTATTATTATTTTTGATATTAGTGTGTGTGTTATGTTACGTAATCTTACTTAAAACAATTAGGCAGTGTTGCTTGAATAAAAATAAACTATACCGTCTTTTATGCTACAAATCAAATCAGTATAATTTTTAACTGACTAAAAACTACAAACCGACTGAGTACAGATTTTCTAATTAAAATCAACGATATTATAAACAATAAAAAACGTTGGAAGCTGAAATAAATGCCGTTTTCAGAACTTGGGATCTTACTGTGTGTAAGTCTGATGTGTAACATACACTGAACCTTATATTACTACAAAGCTTAGTCAAAGACGTATTAAATTTAATAATAGTATATAGGGTATACCATTTAAAATAACCGAGTAAAATAAACAATTGCGTTTAGAGTCACTCTGTACAAAATAATAGGAATATTTTCAAAATGAATACTAATTTCTCATCTAAACAGGTTATGTAATATTACAGTAAAGTTTAAACACCTAATTGTAACAAACATCTGATCTATTAAATACCAAGAAGCACCATTATTTTACATTTAAATGTCAATCTCAAAAATTATATTAGGACTAGGTACATAGTACTCCTATAATAAATTGATCTACTCTTAAAGGCAAATCGATATGGGCCATAATATACAGTATGTTCCATTTAAAAAGTATCACTTTGGTGTGGCACAGACACACGAATCACCCTATACAATTGTAACTGATTTTAAAACATGCACCTATACCATACGTAAATAATAGCCATATTTACAGTTGGTTCTTGTCCGATGAAATTTGTATCACAAAATCTTTTAAGCGGACACTAAATCGCGCACTATACACTTAACGTTTCGCAGTCGTTCGACAGCTTCGTCGAACGACTGCGAAACGTTAAGTGTATAGTGCGCGATTTAGTGTCCGCTTAAAAGATTTTGTGATGTAAATAATAGCGAAAACAGATTTTAAAAATTTGCAATAATAATAATAATAATAATATGGGCTTCATTGGGTTACTATGCAATACAACATAAACACAAAAAAATAACTAAAATAAATGAATAAATAAAAAGTAATATTAATTAATTTTAGAAAAATTAAATTAGTATGAAGATGCGTACATACATAACCAAATCACAAGGTGAGATTCAGATGTCGGCAATGCCTCTGCTTTTAAATCTAAACTTTGAAAAATAAAGACAATCCAAAAACTTTATTTGCTTAAATCTAGTTTAATGACCAACTAACTAACTAAAGTTACTAACTAAAATTACTATGAGTTACTATGAGTGCCCTCCGTCCACTATGCTATCTTCCGAATCGCACTATTGGCTCTCCCTGTACATGGAAATAAACGAAATTAAATTTAAATAGTTCCTCGTGTCACCGTAAGCATTACACGACTTCAATTAATTTCATATTTTATTTGTACGAGTTTCGCATTGCTTTTTCATCAGCTGTGACGGCATTTTATGTATTTTCTTTTTGCAAAATTATCGGTCACCCTATACAGAAATATACAGAATGAGTGTGCTTTTTACAAAAAAGAATAATAAATAACAAAATACATACATATACCGTTTACCTATAGAAGAATAAAATTATTTTTGGTAACGACACAAAATATGTTTATAATTCAGTATATTTAATCATAAGTGAGGAAAATACATCTAAAGTTTTCTCAGTTTTATATTTATACAGGCTATTTAAAAAAAAAAACTTGTTCGGATATTTTACTAAGTTGTAGATTACATCAATATAAACACAAAACGTAGGTCCGCAAATGAGCCGTTTCCGCGATTTTTTTGAAATGAAATTTGTTTACGCGTAGTTGGCATTGAATTTCGGTAGTAATACGTGTGCTATGAGAATGGTTTAAACCACAATTGATTTCATTTTGCGCAATTGATTTTTGAATTACTGCAATTGATTTTTATTGAGATTTTGTTATTAACACAGTGGTGTTATTAAACTAATAGTGATTAGTTTAAATTTAAACTTACATTCAACATTCGACATTGTATTTATTTGTAATAAAGATTCAAGTTACAAGCGTCAAGTTACAAGGGTCATAGTTTTATACTACTTGTACACGCAAGATTAAAATGACCAACCGCATTTACAAATATAACTAACTACGATTAAGTGAATATGACAAAAGACATTTGTTAACAAACAACATGTAGATCATAACAGTAAGTACGGCATCATTTACTAACAAATTTACGTAGCAGGTACTGTTTTCAGTTCTAATTTATATTTTAAAATTGAAGAATTCCTCTAATGAATAAAATACATTTACTAATAAAAAATCCTTAATGCATTTACAAAATTGTTTTTCGTTTTTCTTTTTTAATTCCTCTGGTAAGCAATTATAAAATTTCGAACCCCAGTAGTCGATCCCTTGTTGCGTCAACTTGATTCTACAGGGTGTTAATAAAAAAACTGTACACCGTTTGGCAGGTGATAGTAGAGGTCAAAACAAGAAAAAAGTTCTAATAAACCCATATACAATTCTCAATACAGGGTGTCCATGCCACGTGTTCACTCTTTTAGAATTTTTATTTTTTACATAAAATTCGGGAGCGATAAATTAAATAAAAAGCTGAATTTTCCGACATACCACTGACCACCGCAGGACTTCCGGTTTCGCCGGAAGTGATATCAACTTTCTTATTTTAAATGGAACGCCCTGTATATTTTTACATATTTGGAATCTACAGATCATTGTGAGTCCGAATATGTATCATTTGGTAATTTTGGTTTCCATGACAACGAAAAAAAATTTTTTTTGTTTTTCAGTATGCAAAGCTATGTATGGTGTATTTTCGTTCTAATGCGGCCAAGTAATTCGAGAAAGCAACTTCTTTGGTTGCACTTTGGTTTATTAACTAAATTATTTTTTTTAACGGAACTTCTTGCGTTTTTTAGCGCAGTTTAATAAAACATTTTTTTAATACGCTGATACCAAATAGAGGGTTATTTTTTAAACTCTTTATCAACTCTTGCAATGAAATTTGGGATGGCATGTGCAGCTTAACTGAAAAAATAAGCCATTGCCGGTATACAAGTGTTAATATAAAACTTTACACATTTTAGCACGTGATAGCAGAGAACAAAACAAAAAATTGTAATAAACCCAGGTTCAATATTCAATGGCATTTGAAGTATGGTTTAATTAAAAAAGAATCGAACAATCAATAACGAATTTAACACACTAAAATTATCACAGAAGATGTTCGAACTGTCGTCCTTGCTATTGTAAACAAAGTTGCAGTCGCCGTCGAAGAGACTCGCGCACTTGATTAAAAGCAACTTGATTTTTCAGTTGCTGACAAGCGTTTACAACTCCCTGCCAAAGTTCACCTTCTGTATTAATTTCTCTGGCATAAACAGTGTCTTTTAAATAAGTTCCGTTAAAAAAAAATTATTTACGACCTAATGAAAATTTCACATGCTGTAAAAATGTTAATAAACCAAAGTGCAACCAAAGAAGTTGCTTTCTCGAATTACTTGGTCACATTAGAACGAAAATACATCATACATAGCTTTGCATATCGAAAAACAAAAAAAAAATTTCGTTGTCATGGAAACCAAAATTACCAAGTGATACATATTCGGACTCACAATGATCTGTAGATTCCAAATATGTAAAAATATACAGACCATTCCATTTAAAATAAGAAAGTTGATATCACTTCCGGCGAAACCGGAAGTCCTATGGTGGCCAGTGGTATGTCGGAAAATTCAGTTTTTTATTTAATTTATCGCTCCCGAATTTTATGTAAAAAATAAAAATTCTAGAAGAGTGAATACATGGCGCGGACACCCTGTATTAAGAATTGGCTATGGGTTTATTAGAACTTTTTTCTTGTTTTGACCTCTACTATCACCTGCCAAGCGGTGTACAGTTTTTTTATTAACACCCTGTATAATATGGTGTTTGAAGTTCTGATCTATGCCTGGTGTTATAGCTGTGTATTTGACCATTTAGTTCAAACAGTTCCTTATTTTAGTGAACATACTTTAGACAGGTGAAAATATACACTGCTGGTATAGTTAGTATCTTTTCGCTTTTAAATTCTTCTCTGCAGCTGTCTGTACTTTTTAAATTGCACAGAGCCCTCAATGCTGTCAGGATTGCTTGACTTGAAGATCCCCAAAAAGTTATACCATAAGTTGCCCTGTTGTGAAAGTTGGCAAAATAGGACATCCTTGCTGCTTGATGCGTGGAGATATTTCTCAGTCGGCGAATACTATATACACATGAAATTAGCTTTTTACATAGTTGGTTTATATGTTCTGTCCAGTTCAATTTATTGTCCACCGTTAAACCAAGAAATTTTAAAATTTGTTTTTCTGTTTTAGTTTTATTTATTATTAATTTTTGTGTTTTGTTTTTATTTAAACTTAACGAATTGCTGATCATCCACGCGGAGGTATCTTCGAGAGTTTTGGTTGACACTTGTTCTAGTTCGTATTCACTTTTATATTTGTTTACAAATGACCTGTCGTCGGCAAATAAGCACACACAGTCTGCTTTTACATTAAATACCAAATAATTTATATAAACAACAAACAGTAACGGCCCCAGTATAGAGTCCTGAGGAATGCTCTACTTTTACTTCGGCTGACTCTTCATTTTTCCAATGTATAACTTGCGTGCGATTTTGAAGATACGATGTTAAAAGTTGATGAGGTAAACCCCTTACACCATAATAGTGCAATTTTCTTAGTAATGTATTATGATTTACTGTGTCAAAAGCTTTTTTTAAATCACAACAGGCGATTTCGACTATTTCCTGATTATCCAGGGCATTCGCGATCGTTGTTATAACGTCTACCATGGCAGTTGTCACCGATTTGCCTTTCCTGTCTCCATGTTGACTATTTGTTATTAGGTTATGTGTTTCGAAGTAGCACATTAAAGGGCGTTTACATTACATACATGTTCTCAAGACATTGAAAAACAAATCTATACAAAAATGTGGATTTGTCGCACACAAATCATGATGAATGTTTAGCACAAGTTTTCGACAAATACTAGAAAAGGACCTCGTTTACACTCTGTGACTTGTTCGCTACATATTTAGTATTTAATAATAAAAAATTTTCACAAAACATCAGCTCGCTTGACGATTGAAAGCAGCTGACCATTCTGCACATGCGCAAGTACTTTTGTATGGTCTGTGATCGCTCTGTTTTCCATTCATATGGAATACAAATCCATATTATACAACATGTCGGAAACATATCAAATACAAGAAAAGTCTAGCACTTGTATGAGATGAATTTTAGGTTTGTTCCAAATTTGTCAACCGACATGTAGGGTACATGTATATTTCAAACATGTATGTAGTGTAAACCCCCCTTTAGTCTTTTTTTAAAACAGTTTCATATATCTTTGAAATAACAGGCAGTACCGATATTGGTCTATAATTGTTACAGTTATTTAAGTCTCCTTTTTTATAAATTGGTACTACTTTGGCAACTTTCAGTTTCTCGGGAAATATTCCTGCATTAATACACTTATTTATTACGATTGTTAGTGGATATGAGATTTCATAGTTAATTTCCTTAAGCAAGCGAACAGAGAAACCGTATATATCAGCCGAAGTTTTATTTTTTAACTGTTGGATAATAATTTGTATTTCATTCTCGTCAACAAGTTGAAAATACATGGATTTTGGTGTATTGGTTTTTGCTTTGGTTAAATATTCCTCGGGATCTAATTTCTGAATATTTGTATCAATTTCATTCAATATTGTCGCGATGAAGGACGGCTGCCTCCACCATGTCACGCTAAGGTCCTTCACCACGTCGCACTAAGCCTCCACTATGTCGCGACGGTGTGTCCTTAGCCTATGGGTTGATTGGGGTGCATAGGTTTATCAGAGGGTAGAGCTTTAAAGACAATGATTTACAAAATTAATACCTCTTTATTTATGTAAATGATTAATTTGGTTAAGGGTGGTTTGTCCGTGAAACTTGGGGTCCGGTCCTGGGTCGTTCGCGGCAACTGGGGTTGTTGATTCGACTAAGACGGAGCAGCGGGCGACGTTTCCTTAGCCGGGAAGACTGCCGAAGTTCAAGGCCGGTCCGCGACTTGCGTGGTTGGTCTCAATGTTCCTTGGCTGGAGCACGACACGTCCTTGCTTAGCCTACGGGGTGATCGGGTTGGAACAGCGGCGGCCAGGCAGAACTACGGTGATGTCTTCTCTCGGCAGCTGGCGGGGGAGATGGTCCTCGTACTTCTTTAAGACGAACGGCAATGTTGTCGGCGGCAGTAACAGATGATGGGGGCTGCAGCAATGCTGATGCTGGGGTGGCGACGACGATGAAGCGGGCGGCGGCGTCGGCGTTGTTGAGTGTTGGCGGCGACAATGTTGGCGTCCCCTCGTTGGTTGGCACTAGTGCCTCTTGAGTCGGTCTGGTGGAAAGCGACTGACTTCCTAATTTTGGCCCGCACTTTAAATACATGTTTTTTGCCTAGTCGCGCGTTGCATTTCTTCATCACCTGCTTTGTGTCCGTTTGCGTCATTTGTATACGCGCGTATAAGCACGTGGCCCCGTTTGAAATGAATTTCGCTGATGTGTTATTATGAAATATGAACATTTACGTATCAGTTACCTCCTTATTGCGTTTACATTTCAACACGGTCGTAAGCTGCCCTCAATTACCAAGTCCGCGTTCAAATACTTTTTATGATTTTTATCCGCGGAACATAGAAAAAAAACCCTTGTGGTTTTTAGAAAATTCCCCTTCGTGACAATATATTTTGACTTACAGTAGCAAAGAAGTTACTAAATTCTTCGGTTGATAGTATGCTTTCTTCTTTCTTTTTTCTGTTTGCTTTTCCTGTTTTTTTATTTATTACCTCCCACATTGCTTTCTGAACGTTGTATGCTGATTTTATGTATTGTTCGTGATATTTCCGTTTTTCGAACTCTAATTTCTGGTGAAAATATGTTTTATATAGTTTGTAATCTTCGTACGCTGATTGTTGTTTAGTACAATTTGCTATGGTTCCCAGTGCATTTAATAAATTTCTCATTTGTTGCAATTCTTCTGTGTCGTACTTAATTTTATGTTCAAATTTCCCATTTGCTGTGACGATTAAATAATTTTAGGAGAATTTCATGAAAATAATTAAAAGCTTCAATAGCTTCTTTTTGTAGCAAAATTTCCCATTCGCGTGATCGCAGTAACGTTTTAAAATATGATATGATTTGATTATTTATTACTCTCTTTATTTCAGTGTCTTTATGCATTTTGTTCCTGAATTTTTTATGCTGCAATTTTTGAGCAAGGTGATCTGAGACATGAAGATTTATTGTCTCAATTTCACATTCGTCTAGTTTAATGTTTGTAAACATGTTATCAATACATGTTGAACTGCTTATTGTTATTCTCGAGGGTTCCTTAAAGACAATATGTAAATCGTACGTTGCGAATAACTCACACAATTGATGTGCAGGCCTAGAATCGTCCAAGAAGTTACTAAAGGGTTAATAAGCAAAATTATTTTTTACAGATTCGACTGTACCTCGGAAATGGTGGATTTTCGAACCCGTTGAAAAGAAAACAGAAACACCATGTATATGGAATTTATTCTTAGCAAGATTCTGTACGTGAATAAAATCGCTTTTCAGTTTTGAAACTAAAGCTTATGGAATGAACGTAATTAAATATGTATAGGCTAACCCCCTTATTCTGTAACTCAAATCGAATCAAAATTAATGCGGATCGTAATGTAATCGTAATAAAAAATTCAAGTTATGTAAGTAAAATTAAAATTGCTGGCAAATCTATACTTTTTGACACGTAATTTATCATGTACTGGAAAAAAACGTTCACTATTCTACTACTTACAGTTATTAGTTTTTTTTTGTGTATTTTTCGTACGGTGATTAATCGTACTTTGATATGCAATAATTTTAATACATACATTGTCGATGGAATTATAAATCATCCTAAAAACCATATTAAAAGTTGTTTCAGATTTTTTTTTTTGATCTTTACAAGTATAAAAGAGAAAAGTGTGTAAATTACAAAACTTATTCTAGAATAATAAATACAAATCTATAAATAATAGTACTTCTGTCATAAATGTTAAAACAAGTATTAATATGTTTTGATTAAAAAACATACGACTTTTGTTATAATTTACTAAGATCGAAAACCTACAAACAATAATAATCATTAAGAATTTATTTAGATGGTCAAGTTAGAAAAATAAGGATTAAAGATGTTTAACCAGTTTTAAAAAATGTAAGTAAAATTTATCAGGCAATTTAAATTAATAATAATGTTATAGTTTTCTAAATTTTCGAATGCTTAAAGAATTCAACATTTATAAATAATTTTTCCAAAAATAAGGTATTTACAACATCGGGCGAGTGATAAATTACATTGTACGTATAAAGTTAAAGATTGCCCGCCGTTATCTAATGTATTATCAAATTTCGTTGAGTGCATTATTCTTTCGTTTCCTTTCTTCTTAAAATATCTTTTCGCTTTCGTTCTTATCACCGGCCTTTGTAGGATTTCAGTTCGGAAGTTTCATTTGCCGACTACAATAGAAAACAATTTCGGAGGGATTCCTATTTACAATTAGAATGTTTGGTCCCTGCTTTAATTCACTCATTGTTGCGTCAGCAGACACAACCAATTTCCTATTCGCAAGACAAAGGGACGACGTAGCAGAAATGAATGTCGGACGATTAGGCAAAGTGGGCGCGAAATATGAGACACGCGTTTAATTGTGCGTCGAACTTCCTTGTTCACAGTTATATACAAATTTTGGGGATTCGCTCAAATACTGCCGCTTCACAATTACGTCGTAATTAAAGCATTAATTTAAAACAATTTTAGCAACTTTCATTATACACTAATCATTTTAAAAGATGATACTCTTATAATAATTACAAATCCCATTCGTTCAACGGTGGTACGAAAAATATTTTCTTTTTTCAGGAAGCATGATCCCGTCTTGAGAGATAGATCCTACAAAGGGATCCCAACGGAAGAATTAGATTACATCAAAAAGCAATCGCTGGGCTGCAATTCCTGATAAAGATTGATTATAGTTTCATTCATTTAATTTGTGTGAGTGTTTTACACTTCTTTTTCGGGCGAAGTCTCGTGCTTTATCGACGTCGGATTACGATGAAGGAACGAAGGGAGGCTCAGCGTGCCAGGATGAATTATGTCGTACGGTGTTGGTTCGGGACCTGTAAAAGGAGATCCTGAAATATTCACGGAACTGGGAAAGTACCGAGCACCGCTTCTTAGTTCGATATCGATTACAGATTTCGAAATGAGTTTCTTGCCCATTGTTTATTTCTCGCTGTCACTTTCAGTTATCACACGAAGAATTAATCGTCCTTTATTCTAAGCTTTTCTTCAATTTCTTTTTTAATAAAGTGCCACTGCAGTCGGCTTCATCACTAAAAAAGTATAATATGTATACACTTTTGCTTAGTCGAAACGAACATTTATACAATATTATATCAGTTTCGAAGTTTGCTTTGGATTTAGATATTTATTAGTATCCGTTAGGAAACCACCGCCATTCTACCAAATCAACACAACTTCCGTTTTCATTATTACTTGTTCTATTTATGTTCGACTTTAACTTTAAAGTCTTCTTGGAAGCAAATTCAAATGTCGTAAAGTACAATCATTATTTTAATCTTAGTTTCATAAGGACGAACTTTTATTGAAGTCTCAATAATGAATTATTTCTAATGACTTGTTCTAATTGGGAGCAGGCAGCTTTCAAAAGAATTTAAAAAAATATTATTGCTACGAAAAGCATATGGAATAGAAATTAGTCAAAAGGTTACTTAACAATAAATAAACTTAACCAACAACTCGAATTTGTGAAAAGACAATTTCGATTATTATTTATTTACTTTCGCAAAGAAAACTCTCATATAATGCCAAAGTTTAAAGAATTTACCTGTAATTTCTTTGTTAACACAGGAAAGAAATATGAATTTTTCTTCGTGCAATAAATCTACCGCATTTGTACTCCTTTGTGTGTAGTTTATTTCAAAAGCTCCCCGAGTGATTAAGGCATAGAGTTATGCGTACTTACTTCGCGAGTTTATCCTTAGATTCTGACGTGAGAAATAAATTTTAAGATCGCGAATTTCACCAGACAAACTTCTTGTAAACAAGTTCATAAACCACACCTATAAAATTCTATTCATTTCGCAAACGAAATTAACCCTCCTCGGAAACGGACGCCGCGCTCATCGCTCAATTACACTTTTGTTCGAACACGACCTTAATCAAACGCTGTTTATTTAATTAACTTCCCACGTACCCTTGCCAAATTGCACTCCTCGTTGTCCTGTCAGTATTCGTTAAGTAAAACAGAGATGAATGGTGCGGCGAATGCGTTTCGCTACGGACGGGAAAATTGCATTCGTTGGGAGAAAATTGAAAATAATATTGCCGTTCGCTTAATTCAGAACTTGTTGGCATTTCATATCAGACTGAAACGAACGAAAACAGAAAAGAATATATTATTGATCAATTTAATCATAGCGAAAGCTCACTACTACAATCTATATGTATAGATCAATTCATTCATTATAAAATTGAAACTTTAAATAGTATGCATAATGTAACTGTAAATGTATGTTTATTTAATGGTTAGTAAATTTATTTTTATTATTACTGTAAGAAATCGGCAATTTCGTAAACTATTAAGCCCAGTACGTAAGTTAAATTCGATACAACGTCGTCTTTTATCATGAGTCATGACTGACCTTTGTAGATTGCATTCGAAAAATTTCAGCTGCATGCGAAAAAGCCGGGAATTAAACAAGCGTATGAGCAGACGGTCTCGGAAAATCACTATGAATCATAGGGTTACTGGCCCACATGTAAAGTGTTACGTAATCGGAATTTCTTTTATAAAATCATATAAAAGGAGACTGCTTTCAACGATAGATATCAGACAGCTAGAAGCCGTTTGTGCATGAACACCTCCTCGAGTCCAAAGGTGTAATCCGCATTGCTGCTGAATGTAACGCGCCCGTTTAAAATCCTTGTTTGTTTACTTTTACGTACAACTAAATACTTAATAAAAATGTCCAAACAAACACAACTTAAATTTATTGTCAATTTAAACAGCTGAACCGAAAGCTTATTTTCGGAGAATTCCGAGAAGCATGCATGCATTCCTATACCGTCCCTTCCGGACGGTCGACTACCTGCTAAGTACCTAGGACCTACCGCCGGCGCTAAAGGTTAATTTTACTGGCCTATATTCTGTTTACAGTTGAACGACCCTTCGGAATCGGCGAGTAACTTTACCGTAATATTCTTGATAATAATTATAATCTCGTGACCGCTGTGAATCTGGACCTACGTTGTGATAACCTGTTCTTCTTGGTACGTCGGTAAATAAGTCAAGAGAACAAAGGAGCTAATTACGTTAAATAAAATACGAAGTTAGATTTAATTAATTATTAAAAAAAAAAAGGTAAAAACTCCTTGTACCTGCCACTGGGGTCTGATATAATGAGCGCAAAAACCTTGCATTGAAATCAATACAAAGAAACAAAAATTACTGTTATCAGAAAGTACAGTAGAACTGGCTTAACAAATTTCACTTTCGAATATCGGCGCGGCCTACCTTCTTTCAAATCACACCGTTGGTGGTTAAATGTCTACACAGATATTTGTTGGAGAGCTCTGCTCCTTAATTAGATTAACAATTAATTGAATTTCAACTTAGATTTGGTCTTGGTACTAGTGTTTGTCATTTCAGATCGTACTCTAAGACTCGTTCTGTTCAATCAACCAACGCACAGTGTGACACAATGGGTCTACAGTGTACTTAATCAATGGAATCAATTAATTAATTAATCAAACGTTCTGAAGAAGTTTGTGGTACAAAATGCCGCCCTCGGCGATCAATTTGCAGGACAATCAGTAGCAATCACCAGTTATTCAGGGACTCCTTTTGGAGGTGATGGTAAACCCTAACGCTAGCTAAACTAATTAATTAAGGTCGAATGGGTAGGGTCCTTCCCGGCTACGTCCAATCGCCTTGATAATTAACGGAGGTCGAATAGGTAGGGTCCTTCCCAGCTACGTCAAATCGCCTCGAGAGGGTGGTACTATGTACGCCTTTTTTCAAGATCCCTCTCTTCGTCGTTTTTTTCGACGGCGAAACCTATCTAACTAATTTATTGCGCAAGGACCCAAATTGACTGTTTTTCGACACTCCACTAGGGGTGGTTATGGCCATTTCAGTCTCTTGGCAAATCGCTTCTAATTAACCTGCAAATCTTTCGGCAAATACCACAGCTTGGTCCACAAACATACAGGGTGAGAGAGAAACTTTGTTAAGAAGATGGCTATGATTAGGTGGTTAAAATTGTTCGGGTTCGTAATTACGAAATTCGTAACGGGCAATTAATTGGCCTTGATTTCTGGGGTTTAGATTGTGCTGGCGCACTTGGTTTCAGCGGCAGATATAACTTGCCTCACACCAGTGATTCGGGTAGAACTGTTTCTAAGAGTACACTGTATTGAATTCCCAGGTAGATATGGGGAATAGTTAATTGCTGCTTGTTGGTTAAAGCCCAGAACTGGCCTAATAATTAAAGAAAAATGACCAACAAATTTTACTAAGGTGAATGTCACTAGTGGAGTTTTAATACTCGGTTCAAATGTAAATAAAATAGTTTGATTAAAATTATCTAAATGCAATGGTAATACTGAACCTTACTGACTCTTTAGACACTAATTAATGCAAATTAAATTATTCTTACTCAATTGATACCACCAAATGTGTGATGAAGAAATACAAATAAATGTAAATTACCTCGCCGCGTATTCCGTGGAACACTCGCGCACTTTAATTTAAAACACCCGCGACGCGACGCACACGTGTTTTGTTTTAATTGCCCTTTCTTAACACACTGTATTTTGACCGTACCGAAATAAATGATTCATCTAGAAAAATGAGTAAATGACTGCAAGCGCTAAAGAAAAAACGCCAAGTCAAAATTAATTAGTCAACCGCTTGTTAGCGAGATTCGAACGTTTCTGCCTGTTTTCCGTGCTCCGTCCTTTCCAAGTAAAAATTAAACACGCCCTTCGGACTTGCAAGCTAAATTTTGAAATCACCTCGACCAATGATAATCGCCGCATTTAGTTCCCAATCACGCCTATTCCAGATGCTCTGCATGTATCAAGCAACCCCCCATTAGCTTATCAGATACAACTCGCGGCTGGTCTGTCGCAAATGAACCCTTCATAATTTTAACTTTACAAGTGTCCAGGCCGACATTTTAAAAGTCTCTGTTGCTTGTTTGAAAGAGACCAGACTAAAGCGAAGAACTTCAACTCGCAACGTAATTTGATATCTTTACCTAACAGACATGTATCTGCAATTTAACGCGACCAAATTCTATACAAAAATCTAAACGAAACAATCCAAAATGTCAAGTAGATTTGTTTTATGATGTCTGTGCAGCTATAGTGTAATCTGAATGGTGCCCGCAATTATAGAATTCTAAAGAACTCTCCGGCTGGTATATAACCTCTTGACAAGGGACAGAAGGTCGCCCCTAAATGCCGGGCCGCATTTTTACAAAGTACAGTGTACTTAGTCAATTTTGTTTTGACAACAATTTCGCGATCGTTTCAGGTCTTTAATGGTCTGATTAAAATGTTGGTAAAAGAGTGAAGAGAAGTGGAAATTGTTGATTATTTTGAGTGGTAATAGAACTTTTCTTTCACCCTCGTCGTGATATATAAAGAAGCAAAGTGTCTCGACGAGGCCTTGTAAAATAGATAAAGCTGAAAGTAAAGGATAATTCATCCCCTTTCTGTTATCATTTTATGACCACCCGTCGCTCACATTACTATTATTTTTCGCTTATTTACTACACCCTCTCCCCATTCGCATTTCACGCATCTTTTGTTTCAAGTTCAAAAGCACACGCATGTAAAAAAAAGTGCACGAACTCAAAACAAAACAAACACGTTCGCAATGAGATTATTTTGTTTCCGGGTATCTTAATAGGGCGTTTGTCGGTTTAATTAATGCGCGATGAGGGGTGGTGTCCCTCATCAACATTTTCATCTTGCAAGTGTGTGGCGATGTTAAGTTTTCGAGAGCTTCGAATTAACGTGTATGGAAATTTATTTAACTTTCTTCGATTTTCGGCAAATATTAAATTATTCGAAAATAGAAATGAAAACGAATGACTTTCAATTTTCAAGCATGCGTCCGCGTTGCTCTCGCTAAGACAAGAACTGACACAATTTAGAACACGGGTTTCGGACCAAATTGTCGTGACTTGACTAACCGAACTTCGAAATAATTTCTATGGAAATTGAAACGTTGCGAATTTATGCCCTAAACTTTGCGGGCTTCGTCGCCGCATACCAATAGAATGCGACTTTTTCGAAATTAACCTACGCTTCCGGCTAATAAAATGACCTTTGGAATACGTGACCGAAGCTTTCGCATTCGGAACGGAAGAATTGAATAAATTTTCATTTAATTTATTCATTCCCTCGTCGCGTCGGCTTGAAGAAAATATTGTTACAAAGTTCCATACGTTTTTTTTCTCAATGTAAAACTTCTTTAAATTAGCCCGGAAGTTTAACAAATACGTTTCGATACACATTTTGCAGTTCCAATTATAATTTTATTACATAAAGCCTTTTAGAAGTGCCAGGAATAAATTAAATGTTAAATTTTTAATAATCTACCAATTATAATAATTTAAGTGCAAAGTTATCACATTAAATCATTAAAATAAATGGAATATAAATTTAAGATACAAAAAAAAGAAGGTGAGGGATCTTACCCTTATCTTTTTTTATATTATGTAAATAATAAACATTGTTCTAGAATCCCTCTAGTTAGGTAGAATTAAAATTGTTTAAATTGGAAAACATTTAGCTAATTTTCATGAGCACGCCCAGGCTAACTACTTGTGCCTATGCTGAAATCATCCAACAAATTCAAATCTAAAGCACTTTCTATCATATAGTGCGTTTACATGCACCGATTAACACGAGGGTTTATTAATGCGCATTTCGTAATGCGAATTAAAATGGCATGTAAACAATTTTCCGATACGAATTTGAGCTACCAGTAGGCATTAGTTAATGGGAATTGAATAAGTAAATTAAACTAAAATAAATGTAGTTCACTTCTTGATGATTACAAATATTGCTATGAACGTTTTGCTTCATTCCTATTCGTATCATAATCAGAACCAAAGGAAACTCAACAAGGAAATATTTACGAAGAACAATGAACGCAAACAATAAGATCAAAGAAAGCAAAAGAAAATTGTAAAAAAAGTCAATGAAAATGGAAAAATTTATTTGATAATAAATATTCAAAGGGAACTGAAATAAAGAACAATGAGATACGAAAAAGATAAATGATTCCCTAGAAGACTGTATAAAAATCAAAAGACTGACGAAAAGGAATCAAAAGCGCAACTACAAATGCGAAAAACAAGGAAAGTTAAAGAAAGAGATAATCAAAAGACAAATACAACGTAAAAGAAAGAAGACACATTGCAAATCGCTGATGAAATACAAAAATCCAAATAAAAAATAATACAACGCAAAAAGAGCGAATCAAAAATCGACGATTTTTCGGCAGTAAACATTTGAAAATGAGAAATTTGCAGAGAGCAAAAGGGACCCGTAAAAAAAACTGAAATAAAAAGACAATGAGATACGAAGTCGAACAAAAATAAATGAAAACACACGATTCACCAGGAAACTGTGTTACAGCCAAATTTAATCGCACAGAATTTGCGACGCATTTTATAGCGAGCTGGCAACGTCTCCTGTATCTATATGTTGTCTAAACATCTGACAATGTTATCCGTGCCGGAAATATCTATTTGAAATCCCGCTTTCGTATTGGTTCTTTTATTCAGAACTCTTGGCGTCATATCCATGCCATTGATTACCGCTTATGACGTAATAATATGTCGGCGTCCTTCCGTTTTACGTTGGTATTTCGTTCAGTATTGAATCTGCTCTCGTGGCGTGGTTTTGTTATAACGAAATTCTTACTCTGAAAGTAAGGAGAATTTAACAACGGCCCTGCCGGAATAGAATTCACACCACCGAGCGAGTTTTGGGGTATTTTCAGCCCCATTCCCAGCTTGGAATTCCCACAAATCTCAGGTAAAATATTGAACAAACTGACCAACGCCATTTTGGGACGCTAACGATTTTCATTTCTTTTCAGGCTTTTAGTACAGGCTTTCAGTTCGAGCTTTTAGTTCGACTTCGACTTTCAATTATCAATTTGCGGACAAGTCGAAGTATTATTTCGATTCATCGTATCAAGCCAATTCGCCTCCGCTGCGAAGAAATCAGTTCCGGCGTTCCTACGACGTATTTTGGGAATCCGCTTTGAACAGGTGGCGTCGTGAGTGCCAACTTCACTCCGTGGCTCGACTGACAGCAAAGGTCGTGAGTTTTGAAGTTTAATTCTATTTTTTTTTCTTTCGTGAACGGTTATTGCATGCCTTATCGGAGAGCGAATTTCGGCTAAATGCAGTGTTACATGTACAGATTTAAATTATAGAAAGTAAAAAACTTTGTTAACTGTAAGTTAATTGAAAACTTGCAATTAGATTACATTTTGTTTTGAATAAGCACAGGCTTAACCTCGTGCGAGGTGTCTCCGCTATTTGTTCAACGATTTAGTATCCAATAAAGTTTAAATTTGTTAACTTTAGATTTGATTTTGATTTCTACGTTCATGTACCAGTGAGAAAAGTGTAGCTTCTATTTTGTTTTTGACTTTCTGCCTAATCCAGTCAGTTCGGGGATACTGACAAGATTGTTCGCCTATCGGCTGAGGTCTTCCGTCCTGGCGCCCTTAAGAATTTTAACATCATATCGACCCACTCCCTTCTCACTGTTGCTAGCAGAAGGAATAGCTGATAGTTAATGCAGCGCAGAATTTGTCACCTAGTCGAGGTAAGGTTGAGGCTGTCAATTTAAAGTAAATTTGGTGACAAATGCTTATAAATCAAAAGACTGGCAAGAAAAGAAAGAGCAACATGGAAAGGCGAAAAACAAAGAAAGTCAAAACAAAGAGATAATCAAAAGGCAAACACAAATCAGACCTATATGGTCATGGACGCTTCTTCCTTTTATAAAACCGCTCTGTGATTCTTCTAGTGTTGACCGTATATTATTTTAAATTTTTTCTCTAGAATTCTTTCGTACGCTTTTAATGCTGTGCTCAGTAACATTATTCCTCGGTAATTGTTACAGTCTCTTGTATTCCCTTTTTTATGTAGGTACTATTATCCCATTTGCCAATCTCTAGGAATTACTCCTTCTTCCCAAGCTTTGTTGCAAATTTTTGTGAATAATTCTGGTTCTATATTGCCCATCTTCTTTAGCATTTCCGTCATGATTCTGTCGTGGCCTGATGCTTTACCATTTTTTAGTGCTTGTACAGCCTCTTTTACTTCGTCGTACTTAATTTTTTCTACTCTTACTCCGCTTTGCTTATCTTCCACTATATGCCCATGTATAGTTTCTATATATTCTTCTTGTCTATCACATAATAATTCTTGGAAATATTTTTTCCACCTCTCCATTACTTCTTGATCTTCTGTTAATATTTCTACTTCTTTGTTCTTCACTGTTAAATTTCGGCTTGTTTTCTCATTCCTTCATTTTATTACAAATTTTATCCAGCTCTTTTCTTTACTTTCTCTCGCCATATTTTTTACTTTGAGTCGTTATTTTTATATGCTTCATATCTAATTTCTGTTCTATCTGTCAGATACTTCTTCCATTTGTCCTTCTTCATTTTTATTTCTTGTTTTATATCTTGGCTCCACCATGCCATTTGATTGTTCTTACTACATATTTTCAATGTACCACATGTTTGCCTTGCAGTATTATACGGTGTGTTTTTTTAAAAAATGTATGTATGCACTGTATGCATATTTCCGGTCCACGCATCACTCTCACATCTTTTACTATCCTTCTTTTCTCTCTTTCTATCAGTATACAGTCTGTTATGGATTTGTCTACTGAATTTGGACCATGCCGTGTGAACTTGTGAATTTCCTTGCGTTGATAAAAGGAGTTTGAAATTAGCAGATTGTTTAGCAAACAATACTCAATCAGTCTCATCCCGTTGTTATTTCTTTTTATTTCTCCATACTTCCCCAACATTCCTGTACCATTATCTTCTCTTCCTACTCTACTATTCAGGTCTCCAGTTATGTATATAGTACCTCAACTGCTTTCCTTATCAAATTTAATTGTTCCCAAAATTTGCCTTTCGTTTCTGCCTTCTCATTTTCGTTTGAACCGTAGACTGCTATCATTGTTGTGATTCCTCCATGTAGCTTCAATTCTAGTGTAAGTATTCTTTCCATGATATTATGTTCTTTACCCATTCCTTATTTAACAAGCATCCTACTCCTGCCGCTGCTTGTCTTTCCATTGCTTCTCCGCTGTATATCCATATATGCCCTTCATCTAATATTTCTTCGCCTTAGCCTTTCTTCTTGGTCTCTGATACCGTTAGGATGTCTAGTTCAAGTTTGTTAAATTCCTCGCATAGTTCTGTTCTTTTCCATTTATTCCTCGTATATTCCGTGTTGCTAATTTCCATATATATTTTTTTACCTTTTTTCGTATCTTTTCTTTGTCCGTATACTTATCATATCCTTTGCGTTTGCCCGGTCTGACCCCAAATTTCCATACCTTGTGTGCTGTTCTAGTTTTTTGGTTTTGCTTTTTCTATCTTTTTTTGTATTTTGATTCCAGCGACAATCTTTCCCATCTATGTTTATCTTATTGTAGCAACCCACTTCTACTTCATTTCCTTTTTCTATCTCATTTTTTGCCAACAATCTTAATTCTTTTTGTTTTTCTCTTTCATTCTTTGTCAATTCATTATTAATAAAAACACTTAATTCTTTGTGATTTCTCAATTTAGATTTGTTCTTCATTACTTCTTTTTATCTAGCTCACTTACACATATTTTCTCTCCTATTTTCGTGAGCATTTTAGGTTCAATGTCTATTTCCAGAAAAACATTTATATCTTCTTTCAAGGGGGTTGTCTCATTGGTGATCATCTTTAGGCCTTAAAGATAGAGATAAATAAAAAATACAAATCAGAAGAAATAAGAGACATTGCGAAACGCTGATGTAAAACTCGATACAATAAAAATTTTTAAAAAATTAAATGCAAAAAGACAAATGGAAAATCAACGATTTTTTGGCGGAGAATTTTTGAGCACAAAAAATTGCATAAAGCAAAAGGAAACCGTAAGGAAAAGTCCCACGTGACGACCCATCTCATTTTCAAGTGAAATTTTGGTGCAGTTTCGATGGGGCCGCAGATTTGCTACTATCAGATCGACGAATTAAATCCAAGTACTTGCTAATCCGAAACTACAGTTTACAAGATTATGCACGACGATTTAGGAATGAAAAAAAATTCTGCACGACGATCCTCAAACTCATTACACCAAAGCAGAAAGAAACTGGCGAGGAAAAAATTTGTCAAGAACATTTGGCCGCTTTAGAGAGTGATGGGAGTTATTTTTCGCGAATTGTCACAGAGTCTATTGGGATCCTCCTGCCAAGCAGGAGTCGACGCAATAGGTTATAAGGGCTCTCCATCTCCAAAGAAGGGTAAAACTCAGTTGTCTTTTGGAACTGCGATGGTATTGTGCATATTGAATATATGGAAAAAGAATCCACAATTAATGAAGAAGTTTTCGGAAGGAGGATCCAATACCTTTAGATAAAAACGTCCGAATTCATGGAAAACCAAAATTTTGCGGTTGCACAACTGCAGGATCCATAAGGCTCGCACATTATCGAAAGCTGTGGATTCACTGAGTTACAACACCCACCCTATAACCCTGATTTAGCGCCCTGTGACTTATTTTATTCAAGTATCTGAAAAATTTTCCTCAGATGATGATTTGAAAAGCTGTAGTATCATTTTTTGAGGCGCAAACAAAACATTTTTTAGGATGGAATGAAACAACTCAAAGAACGCTAGACTAAGTATAGACGGTTTTTGTGGTTTTGTTATTCATTTTGACTAGAAGACTGAGAATATTCGTTTACCATTAATTTAATAAGTTTGAGACCATACATCATTAATTTTCAGAATGCACCGCCATTATAATTTTAATTTTCACATCAGCATTGTACTTGAAAATAATAAATTTTCGGCACGTCTGTCAGCAACATTAAATTATGCATACACCAGGCGCATGCACTTTATCCTAACAATCAATTGCGCTGTTTAGCAACACCACTGCGGAGAAACGTTAGTGAATTCCAGACTTATCGCACGCGACAGACTCCGTCTCGCACGAACGCCATAAGATTCTGAGCTCGAAACGTCTGAATTTGCTTTTTAATTTCGGCGTCGCGTTTATTATTTTGCACTGCAACGTGTGCTCCTGATATATGCAGGCAGAATTTTATTAATATTCGAAATTAAAAAATGCAGATGCGGATTACGCGAGTCACGTTCGCAAATGCAGTACGCCCGAAGGCTCATATTTTTATTTCTTATTAAATAAAAAAGACTATGTACATAAAAAATTTAACATAAAAATTCAATTACGTTACAAACTAAATTCAAGAAACCAATGTTGTTTTTAAGTATACTCATTTTCACTAATGACCATAAATATTGTTAAAAATCGAAGCAGACTCTTCCTGATTAGAAATGTTTTAACCAAATAATAAAAATTCTATACTTCTCGAAATCAAGACAAATCCTGAATTAAGGTTCAAACAATTCGTGCCGTGAAAGCTAATGCGCACACCAATAGCTTACGAGTATGGAGCGATGGAGATGTTGTACAACGTCGGTCTTACCTGATTCGACGGAAAAAAGAAGAACTATAAAAGAATGGCAAAAGTAAGGATTGCAGTATAACTTCATAAGGTGGACGTGGCGTTTTCAGTGAGGATATCTTATTTACCGGTTCTAATAGCATTCCGAGTTCAAAAAATGCTCTGTTATCAGGCCGTCGGTTATTACATCATAAGGAAGAGTTATTTCGGTTATTTTCTGCTGAATGAAGTAAATAATTTTCATCGCGCTGACATACCTATCAGTTCCGGAAAATTGTGAGTTATCTGCCCCGTAAGTTACGACGCGTGCATGCATGCATAATTCAACTAGGGAACTAGAACGATTTCGGAGAATCCTCCTACTCTTCGGCGGGAACAATAACGACGGATTAATTAATTCAAACGCCAATAACAAACAGGGCCGAAGCGCACGTTTACTGCATTAGTTCGTGACAAAGTTGTGAAAAGGACAAAAACTCCGGGCTCCGCCGATAATCACGCGCTTAGACCGGAGCTTCCGGGCAAATTTATTTAGAGAATTTATAACCCAACTAAAATCGCCAAAGTGTAAAGCCATTAGTTCGGAATTATTGGAACTCTGCATGGACGTCGATTTAGTAAAGTTTGTTTTCCGCTGACGCGGCGGTTCACAACTTCTTCAATAACGGTTCATCCCATTTTAGAATGAAAAATAGAACACCAAAAGAGAATTTCAACATTTTAACTATAATTACTTATATTCACATTCACAATTACACTAAAATACATGCAATTAAAAAGCAAAATTGAAAATTTTTTAGATCGTTCCTATAAATTTAAATTAGAATATTGATCTACATAGTATAAGACATACAAACTATAGAAAGTATGCGGAATTTAGAAATTTCTGTCAATATATTGCTTATTATAAATATTATATTATATTTACGATATTTTTACAAGCGCAGTATTAATCAAAATCATAATTTTCAAAGAATATAACAAAAAAAGTCACCACAGATGTTGAATGTTAACACAAACAGAAAAATTTGAGTAATTGTGTCAAATTTGAGAAGAGTGAAAACTGATAGAACATATTTTCAACAAAGGGGTGCATAATTAAGGAAAAAGGATTTGTAAAACTGTTTCTGCCAAAAAATTTAAGAAAAAATTAAGTAACGGCATAAATTTTACACGCATGAAACACCAAATCTACTCAGGATGCAGTTAATTTGATTTCAGGTTCCCTGAACGTTTAATATAACTTTCAGGATTAAACTGAAATTACAGAAACAAATAACTAGAATTGTTTTCCTCTATTGTAATTGTTTCGTTCATAAATTCAAAAACTGGAAGTTGCAGTGATATTTTCTTTTTTCCGGATACTTTCTAGACGGACTATACATTAAAAGGATTTCTTTTTTAAATTTTAATAATTATTTCTACGGTCCTTGGGTGAAAAATTTGCAGTTTATTCTTTTATTTGTTTAACTGCAACTACCTTAAGTTCATTCAATTGTAAGAATCCAGCATTTCATAATCATTAAGCTCATTACATAAGTTAAACTCAATTAAATGTCGCCTACGCGACCGCGGAAAAATTCACCCACCTAAAAATTATGTAAGCAAGCATTACAGCGGCTCACTTTATCAAAAGCCTTGGCTGATATGAGTCATGACTGACCTTTGCAATGAGATCGCGTTCGCAGAATTTCAGTTGCATACGTGGGCATTATGCAAGCTTATGAGCACAAAGTCTCGAAAAATCACGATGATTCATAGGGCGTGAGGCCCACATGTAGAAAATTACATAATCGAAATGACCTTTGTAAAACCAAATAAAAGCCATTACGTAGCACGACAGAGAATCAGACAGCTTCTAGCAGTTTAGTCGAGAGCCCAAAGGCATTCACAGAATGTCATAGTGTGTGGTTGATCTCCAAAAATCCGTCCGTCTCTCCGTATCTAGTACAATGGTTTGGGTGAGAAAACATTATTTGATTTCACCATTTTGGATATGTTTATAGAAACTAACCACTGCTTAATTTGATATATGAAATGCTGTTTTTCTTGTTATAAAAATCATTTTGAATTTGTTTAATAATGTCTCATATATTGTCACGTTTTGTTAAGTTTCAAATTTCCCGCCAAAGAAAACGCGGAATCTAGACGATATCTGACCCGCTGTCGATACAGTTGGCAATCTTGTATCCCTCCCTAACTCGAAGCTCATTGGCTATGGAGCACCACGTGACTACTTTTACTTGTGATGTACCGACCACCATTTTCAATCGTTCTTTTTACGTTCGGCCTTCGTCCAGGTGTGACGTGTTTTGTGTGTTCCCGAAATTCTTGCTCTCTGTGTGAGCAGAATTCACCAAACGACTGTGTCGGAATTTCTGGTTGCACCTCCGAACGAGTTGGGGCACTTTTAAGCTCCATACTAAGCCTGGAAATCTAGAAAATCCCAGGTAACGTAAAACGTGCAAGGGCGTGTACCTAACATGGCCGCTAACAAAAATCGTTTCTTCTATGTAGGCTTTTTGGTTGAAGTTTTAGTCGAGGCTTTCAACGGGACTTTTAGTCGGTGATTTAGCCGAAGTCTTAGCGGAGTTTTATTGGAGCGTTGCCGTACCCGCAAACGGCCTTTGATCAAACCCTCCTGGCGTTTCCCGAGTAGCCATTTTGGACGGTGTTATACCGACTCCCTGTGAGACCACTTTGGATAGTGTTTTACCGACGACGGACGTGAACACCAAGTGGCGACATAATCTGCGTTGACACTTCATATCAAGCTTTAGTTTTAACCGAAGATGTTAAGGTATTTATTTATTTATTTTATTTTATTTCATTTTGGCAATCCGTGAGTTAGTATTTGCATAAACAAAGAGAGCGAATCTCGGTTGTGCGGGCACTGCAGAGATATTTAGACGTAGTGCGGTATGTAAATTTTATCTACCGTTTGACGTGTACTTTAGACGTACTTGTATACCGGTCTAGGTTACTCTTTGATAGGCCAATCCTGTAATGTAGGGTATTATACCTTTCAATTAGTGTAACATATGGTCGTTTAATTAAACGTTTAAACAAAAACTCACAACATAAATTATAAACTTTAACACACCAGTGAGTAACGTCTCGCCTCTGTTTGCTTTCAATTTATTTCTGCCCAATTTGGTCGAGTGAAGACGTCGACTGGTCGATTACCTTTTGGCTGGGAATATAGTCTTCTGGCGCCCTTTAATAAGTTTTACCAACTTAATTAACCCGCCCCATTCTTCACTGTTGCTAGCCCGGGGAACAGCTGTTACGGTTGAAAAATCCATTCAAGTTACTCATAATAATTTTCTGTACACCCTGTATCAGCGTGGGAAATACGGCGTACGTGCCGGTCGTCGCATTTCACCATATTGCACAACATAGCGTGATGTTAAACTATCCGCTGTTACTTCAGACATACTGCATAGCTCCATCTCACTTGTTTCCCCGTTTAAAATGCATTTCATCAGTAACGACTTCCGACTACCAACACATGTGGTGGAGCACGGCGCGGTCGTTTGTTGGTCATTAGCGCTGAACAGTCCGTGAAGCGTGCGGTACTTTTTTTCGTGCGAGTCTAAATTTAGTGTTTCAGCAAATATGGCTGAAACTAGAAACGGATCTTCTCCGTGATTTGCTAAAGCACGCCGAGTGACCCACAAGCTGTTATCGGCTTCTCAAAGGCCTGCTCCGAGCAAGGGAACAGATATGTTTTGGTTGACTTTTTAGTGACCCCTCCCTGTAACGCGTCTTTCTCTTCCAACAGGCTTCAAATTCGAATTCGAATTCAAATTCAACTTCAAATTCAAATTCAAGTTCCATTTCAAATTCTACTTCTACCTTTTAATTTTGGTTTCAATTTTGATTAATTCCCGTGAGTGTACGAGTCCGGCTTTTTGGCGTCAGAAGAAGCTACGCAAATAGGCCTGCACCCACTCACCTTTGAATTGAGGATTCGTCCGGGGAGACACCGCACCCCTGGCGGCTTGACCGCTCCCTTTGATTTACGCTGCTACCCACCGCGGGAGGACGCTCCAAGCTGTTGATATCGGACAGCTGATTGACTCGGACGCTGTGCCAAGGTCGGGATAGCTTTAGTTTATTATTATATTTGCGGGGTTTTATTCATAGTTACCCGTGCCCCGTTAGAATCTTAAAGTGCGCTGTTAATTTTTGAACCGTATGTGTGACCGAAGCACAGATCTGTGGTACCAACGACCTATTAACTAGAGACTTGCAATTGGTGGGCAGATTGGTACAAGGGGTAGACTCCAACATAACTCGTATTTGTTTTCCCTAGGCAACATGGACGACTCGTGAAAAAGGAATTAAATGTCTTTAAAACACCATGGGATTTATTGAAAACAGGCGAGAGTGGGCCATGAGATGTGCAAACTTATAGCTTAGATAAGTATGATTACTTTTAAAACAAACGTTTATAGTTTTACATTGCTACACACAAATAGCAAAAACTATTATACTTTACTATGTGACGCCTATGGAAAACACTTACATGTGCAATGAGAGGTTAGGATCACTTTTACAAGTTTTTTTTCACAAAATAAGCACCAACGCACCATTATATTTATAATGTCTACTTAACTTAACACTAAAATACTATTTTCTGTCCATAAAACTATTCTAAATCAGTGATTGCTCAAGTACTACGTAACGCTATTGACATTTAGAATGTAAACATAAACATGGATCACCACATGGATGTTGGAACCAAGGTCAAACACACAACTTCCAGTCTCTAGTTAATAGGTCGTTGTGTGGTACGGATTTGATTCAACCTGTTACTTGTTTATTGATATTTATTTTTCGTGTTTGAGTTATAGTTATTTGAATTTTGAGCAAACTAAATATAAACAAGTGTGCTTAGCTGGTGTTTTTCATTTTAAATCATTTTGCCCACCTTTTGCATTGGGGTTTCGTCGAACCTCCCTTCTCCAAGAGCTTAGCCGAGCGGTGTGGAGATACTTTAGTCACTTCGCACAAAATTTGCAAACCTACAGGTAGGTAGCACAGCTGATACGGTTAGTCAGCAGAAGCTTGTCATCTGTCAGTGGTATGTAAGAGGCAAGTCAATTTAAATTTAAATTTGGTGACAGTTTGAAAAATTATTATCTAAATTCGTTTTTACTTTGGAGTTACACAAAATTTAACGCGCGTATTTTTAGGTTTAATTGACAAAATTGTTTAGTTAGCATTTCACAAGCACGGTCATCGACACAGGCTTAATCGCCGCGGAAGTTGTCTAGCATGAATTACCGACGTCTGCTTAGGTTGCAGGTCAAATTTTTTCGGTCTATGGATTTTATGCAAAATTACCGTTTTAATAGAGGGAATTCCATGCTGACAAACGAAAGCCAAGCTGTTTGAACTTACTTAAGAATGCTACACGACAGTTCGTATTTCATTCAAAACAATTAAAGTGCTCGCTCATTAAATTTGACGCTGACAATTTTGGAACATCGATTTTTGAACCCGAAGCTTAGGAAACGCACTTTGTGGGCATTTGGCACGGGTGGTATATGTAGAAAGGGAAATTTGGAAATCAAATAGGCAATAGTTAATTAGTTGTTAATTAATGAGTTGTATAGTCGGAAATAGTCGACAGGCAGTTTCAAGAATATTCATTAATATAAATACATTGGTGCGTTTTATTTGTGACTTCTGAATTGGTCCTTGGGGGCGGCGTTTGATTGAGTATGGTGCAAAGAGGCGAAGTAATGTAAAATCTAAATTAATTTAATTAATTAATTAAATTCCTGCCCTGCAGGCGAGTGCTCGGTATAAGGGAAAACGTAACGTGGTGGCGACCTCCTTATAACATAACTACGTTGACTATATTTCCCTTACAACGTAACGTGATGGAGGCGCACTTAAAAAAGGACAATTTATTGCTTTTTGGGAACTAACGTTTTCTATAATGTAACAAGGCGGAGTACATTCTAAAAGAAAGAACGTAATTTCGACAATCCAGAAAAATATGTGTGGCGGCCAAGGGTTGAAATCTCATTCCATATAAAGAAGGCGTTAATAGCAATATCTGGCTAAAAAGCTCAAACCAGGTACCTACAAACAAAGAAATTGCTACTTGGGTCCTTTATGGTCAGATTAAAATTTTAGTAAAAGAGTGAGGAGAAGAAGTGGAAATTGTTGATTGTTGTTTGGGCGTAACAATAGAACTTCTCTCTTACTATCGTCGAGATATCTAGAAGGACACAGTGTTTCGACGAAGCCTTGTAAATCTGAAAGTAAGGAATAATTCATCCCGTTTCTTTTGTCATTTCTAACCACCCGACCCTCACACAATCAAGAAATGTTTTCTCAACATGCGTTCGTTTCTGAAGACTTACCCAAGTTATAACTTTTCAAATAAAAATTCAAAATATGTACTTAAAAGTGTGCATCTCGGTCACAAAATGTATTTAAAATTTTATGGAATTTAGAAAAATAACATTTTTTTTCATGACACAGCATAAGTAGGTAATTCCGGGGGATATGGCCATACGGGAGTGTTGACCAGCGAATTTTTGTTTTACTTAAATTTAATAGGTGGCGCAGCCGATGGACTAATTCCTTTTGCAACGGCAACGGTGGGAATAGGTGGGCATTTAAAATTTCGAAAAAATAAAATGAAAAACTGCGCTACTCTTTAAGTAACAAAAAATTTCGCTAGCCATCTCTCCCGTATGGCCATCTCCCCCGGAATTACCCTAAACTATAATCAGATCTACTCTATAACCCTAGAGTGATATTACAGTGTAAAATTTCGTTAAGAGCAAAATGGCCGCTGATTTTACGTGCCGTCTTCGCGGCGTCTTTGGTCCTCCCGACCGAATGTATTAATTTTTCGAAAGAGTTTTGTGATTAGTCAGTTTGGGTCATGTGCCTGGTATTCTAGTTACGCGCAGAATCAAATTAGCACTTTGCTAGACACGTTGGTGTGCTGTTGTTTTGTTTTTAGCTCGTGGTCGTTGTGTTGTTCCCTTAGGTGATGTGTACTTGCGTAGGGAGCCGAACGAAGATTTAATCCGTGATCTGGAACGAGGCACTCTACGTGTTCCGAAAGCGCCTTTTATGTACTTGTCCAAGCCTAGCGGATGTGAAGCAGCCAGGTAACTTCTACGAGCAAAGTGTTGGGCGATTCAGTTCCTAACGTGTTCTTTCTTTTGTTATTTAGGCTTTTATTCGTGTCTTTTCTCGTTGTGATACCTCGAGGCCTTACCAGAAAGATTTTCTGTTGGTATTGGTGAAATTCTCGTCACGATTCGCTGAACCAGACTCCGTTACTGAGTCATGCATCGGATGTAATCAAGGGAGGTTCACACGGAGACGTCAGCTACCGCACGCATCGCCCTACCCTACATCTGCAGTACTCGGATGCTCCCTCCCGGTTTGAAATGAGGTTAACCGTTCAGGTGTAGGACGCCAGGTTGGATTTACCCTTATTACTTTATTATGATGACGCAAACCTTGCATGACGGTTTGAAGTGTTAATTTATTAGTAACTCGATAGTGAATTACTTTCACTTTTCTTTTTATTTATGTAAGCGGAAAACGAGACCCGTCCTTCGCATATTTTTTTAATTTTCGATAGTGTTTGCTTAAATTTTCAGTACTTTGACACTCGTGGACGTGTTGTTCTTTTACTTTTGCTGTTAACATGAAAGTGATTTGGTTAATTCTAATTAAGAGTGCCCCCTTTTATTTTGGTTTGCATATGAATCTGCCCGTCCCATTGAACTAGCCGGCATGGCAGTGGGACGTATGTTAATTTCTCCTCCCACAATCTTGCAGCTGCTGACAGGTAGGTAGGAGTGAAATAGAAATAGAAGTCAAAACGAATGGAAGTTGACAAACAGAATCGCAGTAAATTGAGATTGATATTCCCTAATATTTTGCGATTTCTATTTTTTGAAATATGAGTTCAAAATACTTTTCGGAAAAATTCCTTTTTATTTGATCCGTTCTTTGTACATACATATAAATGTGATAAGGTTTTGTAGCTTGAAGTTTACTATTTGCGATGTGATCTCTCTTCGTCACAGTATTCAAAATTCACAAGCAGGTAATGCAATTAATAGATTTTGAACAATTTCAATGTGCAAACATTCCGATTGAAAGCATCGATTTCTGTTTGGTTTACAAACAGTTACAGAATAGGCCTGGATAATTGTTCTATCGTGCTTTGAATATACAAATGAGCACAAATGAGGAGTTTAATGAGGAACATTAAACGATTTCTGTAATCAATGTGTGGCAATTATAGACCTCTTATACATAAACAATGTGTCCCTAAAATCAATAGCATAATGTTGACAAAGTTTTTGACGAAAGCCAACGATAAAAATGCGGTGGTTTTCCTTTTTGTTACAGATACATTACTACTAAATTACTAAAGAATTATCTAAAAGAACTGGAAGTTGATGCTAGCCCAATAAGAATTTGCTAAAAGTTGTTCTCAACCGTTGCATGAGCATTATTACGAGGCTGTTCATCAGCGATTTTGGATCTATCCTTGATAATATTAAAACGAAATTAATTGATTAATTAAATCATAAAGACTTGCATATTTTGTCTTGCCATATATTTTCTTGATAAATTCTGATATGATACTGGACTAAATTTTTTTTATATACCTTTTTAGATTTTAGAAGCTTTCTTGAATTTATTTGTTATATATTTTTAAAAGTTTTTTTGCCACTGCTGTATTACAAACAATTAAGAAATAAAAATGTAAAATATCTTGCATTAAAATTTTAATCACGTTATTTTCACGAAGAAAATAAGTTTGAAGTCGAATTGTGCAAGAAGCATTCTAAAATTTTCAGAACTTTGCAAGCGCAAAGTCCGCATTAGCGGGTGCTTTTTTCGCGTTTTACCTCTCAACTTAAAATGCATGCAGCGCGGCGAAGAACCTCGCCCAATTTTTCTCTTTGTTAATCCGATAAACCAACAGATTTTTTCGCCGAGCGCAATTAAGGAAACTTTCCCGCCGCGCGCTAAAAGATTAATAAAGACGAACACATTTCCCTTATTCCTGCAGGGTTACGCCTGTCGAATGAAATATCTCTGCACCGAAGACGAATCCCACAGACCTGTCTAACAAACCCTGGGAGAACATTTATTGATATATTGCGCAAATAACAAAGAATAAAAAACGAGCTCTTCAGCTAACGGTGCTATCTTGTCACGCACAATGCGACAAGACTATATTTCACGTATCCTTCTCCTCCTACCAGCCACCTACTAACAAGATACATAGATAAAGGCATTGGGAATAAATCTTATTCAGAAAAAATCTCTATAGCCCACTAACTAAACGACACATTTGTTCTTATAATCAATAAAATCAGCTAAAAATTTATAATTAAATCAATCAAACAAAAAATGATTGAAAACAGTCAAAGGTTGTCAATTAAGTGTATTTAGTTTTAACAATCTACTGTGATAAATCGTCATGTTGTCGTTAATTGTCCGCTAAATGAAAAAATAAACTAATTATTTCATATTAAGTATTGTCCTTATACCGAACAACTACTCCATACTTCAATAAAAACTAATAATCAATAAACTAAATAAATTAACAAAGAGGAAAAAGAAACAGTAAGGTGAATCCTCCTACGAACTTTACAAGCCTGAGAAATAAAAAAAGTTTTAAAAACCAACCTTCTTGTACAAGATTATTGGCTTATATCAACGCAAAGGTAGGAGAAAAGCCAAAACTCTGCATAAAAATTAATAATCAATAAAGTAAATAAACAAAGAATGAGGAAAAAGAAACAGTCCGGTGAATCCTCCTAGGAACTTTACAACCCTGAGAAATAAAAAAAGTTTCAAAAACCCACCAACTATACAATAATTTTTGGCGCCCAACTTGGGACAACACAAAACATGGCAATTTTTGGGGCCCAACGTGGCAGCAAAACAAAAGAAAATGAACAACACACATAACATAGCAATATGTTATTTGTTGTATTATGTTGTATGTACGTTTCTTACTAAAGGTAGGTATAGACATTGTTGTAAGATGTTATTCTTCACGTGTATTTATTCTATAGTAACACCTGCATCAAGTGGATTAAAAAAAAATTTGGATTCCAATACAGATGATATGCCAGAGGGATCGATTTTAGACCCAACTCAATTATTGGTATTCATTAATGATCTTTTGAATTTTTTCTCTGGCAACGACTGCTGATGGAGGCAAAAAGATATGATGCCGAAAGGATGTGACTATTGTCAAAGACCAAATGTTTACAACTATGCTATTTAAAAAAGTATATACATACTTCTAAAATTGACGATAATTTCGTGCAGATTATGTCTGTCCCAAACATTTTTATCAGTAGTTTTGGTTCCATGATAAAAATAAAAACTAGTGACATAAATGTTTTACTTCCATTAATAATTTTTGCTCAGCATTCAAACACTGCTGTGTTTTTTGTCAGTAGCTAAATTGGGCCAAAGTGACAAATGAATTTCCACATAAATGGAAAAAATCGCTTTTTTAAATACTCTTCGGTATAAACTTCCATGTCTGTTGTGCCTTTCTTTAATGACGAAACAACGAACAAAATTATTTTTGTTTCATCATTATGCAGGCATAAATCTTATCTTTAACTTTTGATTATCTTATCTTATCAATAAATTACGCTCTATGGATGCAGGTCCTTATACATCGATTAAGCATTATGAATATATGACCCGTTAGCTTAGTGGTAGAGCATCGTGCTGAATTAAGAAATGCGACGGTCGGTGGGTTCGATTCCCCCATGGGTCGTTACTTTCGTTTTTTTAAATCTTAGTTTATTTAAAGAATGTACTAGTTTGATACCTATTGTAACGCGCCCGGTTACAATCCTGGTTTGTTGACTTTTTACGGACAACTAATAACTAATAAAACTGTCCAAACAAAAACAACTGAAATTTATTGCCAAATTAAATAACTGGACCGACAATGTTTGCTACGGAGGAATTCCGAAAGGTCACACAACAACGGTTTACTACGACAATTAGTCGCTATCCTATCCCTGTTCTACAACTACCTACTACTGGGCTACCTAATTACTTTACGGTCGCACCAAGGGTTATTCTACTGACCTATATTCTGTTTCGGTTGAACGACCCTTCGGAATCAGCGAGAAACTTTACCGTAATATTATTGGACCTACGTTGTGGTATAACCTAGTTCTTTTGGTGTGTCGATGAGTAAGTCGAGAGAACAAAGGAGCTAATTACGTTAAATAAAATACGAAGTTAGATTTACTTAATTATTTATTGCAAAAAAAAGTAAAAATTCCTTGTACCAGCCAATGAGGGGTCTGATACAATGAGCGTAAAAACCTTGCGTTGAAATCAATACAAAGAAACAAAATTTCCGGTTATCAGAAGTACAGTAGAACTCGCTTAACAGATTTCACTTTCGAATATCGGCGCGGCCTAACTGCTTCCAAATCACACCGTTGGTGGTTCAGTGTATACACAGATATTTGTTGGAGAGCTCTGCTCCTTAATTAGATTAACAACTAATTTAAGTTCAATTGAGGTTGATCTTGATACTCCTGTTGGCCACTTTTAGGTCGCACGCTGAGACTCATTCTGTTCAAACAACCAACGCACAGTGTGACACAGTGGGTCTACAGTGTACTTAATTAATGGAATCAATTAATTAATTGATCAGATGTTTGGAGAAGTATGTGATACAAAATGCCGCCCTCGGCGATCAATTTGCAGGACAATCAATAGCAATCACCAGTTTTTCAGGGACTCCTTTTGGAGGTGATGGTAAACCCTAGCTAAACTAATTCATTAAGGTCGAATGGGTAGGATCTTCTCTCGCTACGTTCAAGCCTTGAGAGGGTGGTACTATGTACGCCTTTTTTCTCAGATCACTCTCTTCGTCATTTTTTTCCGTCGGCTAAACCTATCTAATTAATTATTGCGCAATGGACCCAAATTGACTGTTTTCGACGCTCCACTATGGGTGGTTACGTTCTTTCAGTCCCTCGGCAAATCGCTTCTAATTAACCTGCAAATCTTTAGGCAAAGACCACAGCTTAGTCCACACACATACAGGGTGTGAAGAAATTTTATTAAGAAGATGGCTATGATTAAGTGGTTAAAATTGTTCGGCCTCGTAATTTACGAAATTTGTAACGAGCAATTAATTGGTCTTGATTTATGGTTTGAAGTTTGTGCTGGCACACTTGGTTTCGGCGGCAGATATTACTTACCTCAGGCCAGTTAAAACTAACCTGCCTAGCTGCCCTATCCCATATACGCAGATATGCGTATATGGGTAATGGATGCTGGGGTTAGTATGGGATGTGTGGTAGAGATTCGCGTAAACATTCTCGACGGTTATTCATCAAACGTAGCTAAGAAAACCTTGCTGACATGAGTGCTAGGGGGAGGGGGGGGGCACCGGTCCCGGCTGCCGGTCCCCCTCATTGGCGTTAGCCTCCTAGTGGCAGTGTCACAGCTTGTGGACAGTGGGAAGACCGTGCCGGACGGGATCCCCGCTGCCATTTTCTCGCAGGAGATGGGCTAACGCCTGGGTGCCCTTGGTGTCTCAGTACACCAAAGAGAAATTGGTTGCCTGAGAATATCTCCAAAGGAAAACTATTTCTAGAGTACATTGTATTGAATTTCCAGGTAGATTTGAGGAATGGTTACTTGCTGCCGGTTGTTTAAATCACAGAACTGGCCTAATAATTAATGAAACAATGACCAACAAATTTTGCTAAGGTGAATGTCACTAGTGAGTTTTAATACTCGATTCAAATGTAAGATGAAATAGTTTAATTAAATTTATCTAACTGCAATAATAATACTGAACTTTACAGACTTTTTAGACTTTTTCTTACTCAATGGATACCACCAAAGGTGTGACGAAAAGATACAAAGAAATGTATATTACCTAACCGCGTATCCCATGGTTCACGCACAACACTCCGCACTCTGATTTAAAGCACTCGCGTCGCGACGCGCATGTGTTTGGTTTAATTGCCCTTTCTTAACACTCTGTATTTTAACCGTACCGAAATAAATGATTTATCTAGAAAATGAGTAAATGTCTGCAAGCGCTAAAGGAACCGCTAAGTGGAAATCAAAATTGTACTCGACCGTTCGTGCCCGAGCTTCAATTCTGTCTGCCGTTTCTCGCGCTTCGTCCTTTCCAATTCAAAATTAAAACACACCCCACGGACTTGGTAAGATAAATTTTGAAATCACCTCGACCAATGACAATCGCTGCTTCGAATTTCAACCCACGCCCCTGTATGCATTTTCCCGTATACATCCATGAATTACGACCCCCCAATTAGCTTATCCCACGCTCCGTGATGGTCTGTCTACCAACATGTGCAACCGCTTAATGTTACAAGTGAACAGCCTAAAATTTTGCATACATCCTGCGTTTGTTGAAAGAGACCAGACTAAAGCGAACACTTCAACTGCCGACGTAATTTGATCTACTTCCCTAACAGACATGTATCTGCAATTTAACGCGACCAATTTTATACAAAATATAAACGAAAAGGTGACTGACAGATTTATGATGTCTGTGAAGCTATAGTGCGATTTGAATGGTCCCGCAATTATAGAATTCTAAAGACTCCCTGGGTGTTCCATCCTCTTGGAAGGGACGCGGCGCCTCTCCGGTTGCCTTTTTTTACAGCGTACAGTTCGAACATAACGTGTTTGTTGTTTGAAATTAAACACGTAATAATCGATTTTGTTTTGACAACAATTTCGCGACCGTTTCACTATATATATATTCAGTATAAGTAAAACAATTACTAATCAAGGAATTTGGCATAAAGCGAAATTCTAAACAGTGGACAATAACTCAAAGTCATGTATTTATCAAACAAAACGCAGAAAATCCAATTCGAAGGAGCTGGTATGAATCCGAAACACAATCCGATATATAAGTACTCTATTTCTCACATAGAACCCATATGCACCAGGATGGGATTCGAACCCATAACCTAATACGAGTAGTTGCCCTGCCGAGCGTCATGCCCGTTGCCAGCGGACTTAACCCCTCGGCTAAAAACTAAATTCAAAATTATTTTATAACAAGAAAAACTGCATTTCATAAATCAAATAAAATAGTTGTTAGTTTTTAATAACATAGCTAATTGGCAAACAAACTAATGTTTTCTCACCCAAACCATGCTACTAGATGCAGAGAGTAGATTTTCGGAATTTATCCACACACACTATGACATTCTGTGAATGCTGATTACGCCTTCAATTTCTGGGGGTTGCACACGACCAAACGGCTACTACCTGTCTGATATCTATCGTGGAAAGTAGTCTTCTTTTATATGACTTTATAACGGAAATTCCGATTACCTCACACTTTACATGTGGGTCACTTGTCTGATATCAATCGTGAAAAGCAGTCTCCTTCTATATGATTTTATAACGGAAATTGCGATTATGTAACACTTTACATGTGAGCCATTTGTCCTTTGATTTTCCAAGACCGTCTGTTCATATGCTTGTATAATACCCAGCTTTTTCGATAAGTCACCAATACAGCTGAAATTCTTCGAATGCAGTCATGACTCATGATAAAGCGAGTCTCTGTAACCTTTACTTACATAATTTTTTTGTAGGTGAATTTTTCCGCGGTCGCGCAGGCGACGAGGTATCGGGCTTAATGATTTACGAAATTGCCGATTTCTTTACAAAATAACCAGTTTCAGCGCAACAGATTTGCTTACAAGTTTAAAACTGACTGATAATGTCGCTTGAATTATTGAATTACTAATTTTTAGGTTTAAATTAAAGGCTTGTGTAAAACCGGCTATCAAACAGCCAATCACTTTGGGAGTTTTTGGCGGTCAAAATTCAAATTACTCCTAGTTTAAAAAAAAAACATAGTAAGTCTGAAAATTTTTAAATATAAATATAAATTAATTTTTGTAGGTACAACTACAGGGGTATTTAAACAAGTAATAGCTTTTTTGATATGCCAAGTCTTACTTATAAAATTTAAGCTTTAATTAAAATAAATCAATAAAAACAGCAGTGCCATTATATTTCACATATCATACCTCCAATAATAATTATGTACATGAAACCGTTTAAATTAAATTTAATGCCCCATCATTCAGTTTTGTTTTTTGCATCCATCTCACGAAGAGACACAATATTTAAAGCAGCGCTTCAATAACGAAGTCAATTACGAATTTATAATTACCGCATCTCTATTGAATGTCATTTTAATTGGGAGCTGGTGAATTTAGTCGGTCCAAAATGATATGCAAGTTTGTTCTAGCCAGATAGAGTACAATGTGTACGTCAACCTCTACTCAATCAGGCATTGTTTCCGTGCGTTTTCATTAGCGTATGTTCGCAAAATAATTAATAATTTATGTTCGGGCCGATCCTGCGTGAAATTAATAAAACTCCCGACGAGAATTTATTGTATTATTTGTGTAAACAATCGCGGGCCATCCACATTTATAAAATAGGATATCCTGAACATTTTATTTTTACTGTATTGCAACAAACTCTCGAATATAAATAACTCTGTCTGTGTTCATTTTATTTTATGTAAATATGTATTTCGCAGATTTTTTTACAATCAATGTTTTTTCAAGCATCATTATAGGTTGCAACGAATACTGAAGGTGCATGTTACACACAGGATATATTTTTTAACGAACTGAGGCCGTTAATTTAGCTTGAGGTGCAGATTTTTATTTAAAATAAAATAGTATGTGATCCAAAGTACTAGCGTATATAAAAACGAAAATATACTATATCCTGCTTTTTACATTTTTAAATATTCATAAACTTCAAAAGAGCTTTTTTATATCTACTGAATGAAAGTTATTAGTAAGTAATATTATTCATATTTGTGCATACTATAATCAAAGACAAGAATAATATATTGATATAAAACTTACGTTCAATTTCCTACTTATATTTGCATTTACAGAATGAACCACTTAACTGTAATACTGAAGGAATTCAATAGTAAGTTACTTTAAATATAGTCAACTTCATTTGCACGTCATTGTTCCATGAGTGAGTAGTATGTGATGTAAAATCAACATTATTCATTTATTCATTCTAATTTGATTTTACCTATGCTACTCCGAATAATAGAAATGTTTTAAAACTTAGATAGCGAAGATATAAAAAGAAAAAACTCCATTTCCAAAATCGCTTCCTGTGAAATCCTGTATCCTGAAATTTTTATTACTTTGAAGTAAAATGAAATCAACTAATTTGTAGGCACTTATTATTATTATTATCACAAAATCTTTTAACCGGACACTAAAATATAGATAACTTGTTCATATTTTTCACTTCTGACGAAGCTGTAGAACGACGGTGAAACGTTAAGTGCATTGTGCGCGATTTAGTGTCCGGTTAAGAGATTTTATGATACAAATTTCATCGGACAAGAACCAACTTTAAATTTAAATTATTATTATTATAAGAAAAATACCCAACAGCAATAGAGCCATTTACTGAGTATTTAAATTTAAATTGTTGAAATGTGCGACAGTTACCTTTTTGATAAAGTTTAGCGTCGACACATTTAAGTCAACTTTGTCAACTATTTTATTGAAATAGTCAGTCATTATATTTAATGGCGATCTTTTCATAAAATTAGAGCGGGAATTAGGGCAAATAAAAGTTGCTGTTAGCCTGGTATTTGATGGTATTCTAAAATTAAGTTGGGATATCATACTACTATCATCAATAGTACCATTAACTAACTTATACAAGTGGGTGATAACAGAAACTATTCTACGTATTCCCAGTGTGTTATATCCACACGTATTCAACAGATTGGCATATGAAACATCTTCTCTGTCAGGATAACTACCATATGTTTTCTAATAAACGTACTTCAGAATTATTTTTTGAATATTATCAATTAAGTCACGCTGATATCTGTAAAACGGAAACCAGACAAGTGACCCATATTCTGAAATAGATCTTACCAGAGCAAAATATAACATAATATAACATTTGCCTCAATATTAGTAAATTCGCGACTATTACGTATAATGAAACCTAACATGCGCAAGCTTTTTTTAACAAGTTCTCTTGTATGAGGTTCAAAAGTAAAATGAGAATCGAAAGTTACACCAAGAACTTTAACACAAGAAACTCTCTGGACAACCTGGGATTCAATATGATAGTCAAATGTAACAGGACATCTTTTTCTAGTAAACGATTCAACTTTGCATTTGGATACGTTTAAATTCAATTTATTGATTACACCATTGTACCAATTGATCAAGTCGTAATTGTAACTCGAAACAGATTTTTAGGTTACGCAAATTAATTTTTAAGAAATTAGTCTTTAATCGCAGCAGAAAAATTAAAAAATTTGAGAATGAAAAATAATAAAATTGAAAAATGATGTAATGATTAAACATAAATGGTGATTCCAGCAACAAAATATATACATAGAATTAACGATGTACAGTAACTTAAATAAAAATAATATGACGCAACTACGCTAAATGACCCAATATACAATTAAATAAATCTGCGACAATCAAAATAAAATTCAAAAGACTAAATCCAGACGGTACGGTAATATTTCCTAAACGATACGGCACGATACAGTACGATACGGTAAATTTCTCAACGATACGGTACGATACGATAAATTTCTCAACGATACGGTACGATAATAATGGTGAGTGTTGCTTACTCAATCCTGACGATGGCTTAACCTGAGTTCCAATTACGACTCCGTTGAATTATTTCTTCAAACGACTCCGTAATAACTTGCCCTTGATTCCAATTACGACACCGTTGAATTATTTCTTCAAACGACTCCGTAATACTGGATTTGTTTCCAAGAACAACCACGTCAAATAAAAAGAGGAACTCCTGTTCAGTAGTATTTTCAAACGACAACGCAGTAAACAGCAAAGAATTTCCGATAAAAACTCGTGCGGTAGGAGGAAATCTTCGGCCTCGGTAACTCAACACAATTTCGGTAGTCAAAAAAAAAACTCTACATAAAGAGAAAAGGAATCTTAGAAAATATTCTCCTAAACAACTAGGGTACTTACAATCTTCTGTTAGTTTTTTCCTGAGCGAGAACTTTAACGCAACACGTGCTCGGATACGTGCTTGAACGGAAACGGTAGCAGTTATGTAAAAACAGACAGCAAAATGACACAGTAGGGCGTACGAGACTAGAGACGTAAATATTTGCCAAACTGGAATATCTCAAAGCCGTTCAGCTTCACTAAACCACAAAAATTTGAAGACGCAAACCACGCGTCTCAATGGCGTACGAGCACACACCCAAGTCGCACGATCATCAAGGAGGACGGAAACTCGTCAAAGATTTTACACGCAATATCCGCATACGTCACATCGATCAATAAAATCGACTAAAGGACCATGTACGACATCTACAGATTAATTTCCAAAACAAAACAAATGACTTTAAGAAGAAAATCGAAATCCGCATTACAAACTGAAGTTAAAACACAAATCCTGAGATAGAGATAGAGGCGTGAAAGTCATAAATACGAAATTAATTAAACGAACGAAACGGTGTTTACTTGAATTTCAACAGCAAAATAACGAGAAAATACGTAAAAAAAATAATGTAACGGACAGCGAAAAATGTGAACGTTACAATCACACGATTAACTTGATCGAGTGGTTAACTACGTTTTATGAAACTGGGCCTTAGTGAGAGTTTCATTATTAAAATTCAAATTATTGGGAAAGCAGCATTTATTTTTATTTTGTTCTAACAAAATTCCAGAAATGCTTACTATTCTCTAATACAGACTGTTGAGCTTTTTCAATAAACGTATTGAAGTCTACTTTTAACTGAATCTTTATTTCGCTTCTGAGACGCTTAAAATTTAACGTATGACTTCCCTCCTTATATTTTATGAATTTTTTGCGTTCTAATTCTTTAAGTTTAATGAGATCTTTCAAGTGCCTGGAATACCATTTGGGAAAACGAGAATGCTTTTGTGTAGAGAACATAGGATTCAATTATTTTATTTAAATTAAGATAAAACGCCTCACACGCTGAATTTACATCAGTATAGTCATTCAAGAAACTCCAGTTAAGTTCAGTCAGTTCACTATACAATCAATTATAATTGGCTCTTTTGAAATCAAGATATTGGATTGGCATTTTTTGAACGGGTTTTCTGGTTCTGCCTATTTGTCGATTAAAATGTATCCTAAGCGGAGGATGGTGAGGATCAACTTTCACCAAGGGATTTAAGTCTTTTTCGACAATTAGCTCAATGTTATTAGAGAAAACAAGGTCAAGTAATATGTTATTTGAATTATATATATTGTTCAGTTGGTTTAAGTCTAGTAATTCTGAGAATGCGCTAAGACATGCTGGCTTTGCCTCCGTTACTTCAATATTAAAGTTACCAACGTTGAAATCACCCGTTAGTAAAAGATCATCATCACAGTTTAAAAGAAATTCCTCCAAGAGTACTAAAAAAGTTTCCATTTGATGAATATGTATATCAGGAGGGGGTATGTAAGCGACACCCTACGATATCAATAATAGAAACATTATCTATCATATGTGAAAGGTTAATTTCCGTAAATACGAAAGTACTCTTTATAGCTATCAAACATCCACCTCCTCTAGATCTACCTGTTGCTTCAAATTTTCTATCACATCTCAATACCATATAGTCAGCGGAGATAAATTCCGATGACGATATGTCCGGGGAGAGCCAGGTTTCAGCAATACCAACTACATCAAATTCACACAAAGAGAGATTAGTATAAAAATCATTTATTTTATTATTCAAACTTCTAACATTTTGAAAGTAGAAGTTAAAATTATGAAATTGGTGGAGATTACTATGATTAAAATGATCTAATTTTCCACCGTAGTTTAGGTGGTGGTCAATTATAGAAAATTATTAGTTTCAGCATTATTTGAAGTCATAGAAGAATTAACATTGGAATTGGTCATGTAGCACAAAGTATTGGATTTCAAGACATTTGCATTATTGAGACGTGTTGCAGAATCCATTGACATGATATCCATAATGGTTTAGCGGATTTTGCCTTGTGAATTTGGTAACCATAATCTGACAATACAAAGTTAACAAAGACAACAGAATTTAGCGAATAGTTGTTAACTCTTTGTAAGAAACAATCTAATTTCGAACTAAAAATACGCTTTCTATTTATCAAATTCCTTTCAGGATATGGTGGTAAGGACATTATAATAAAGTTTGTGTTAGAGCATAAACGTATTTTATCTAAGAGTGCTCGCAACTTTGGGTACTGTTTGCTTCTTAAATCATTAATGCCTGCTGAAATAATAATATAGTCACTTTGTTTAAAATTTTTGGCAAGATTAATAATATCAACTGTTACATCATCAAATTTAGCATGCGGTTTGATGATAGCTTCAACAGTGAATAAATCGTGACATAGATTACGCAGTTTATTACTGAATAGCCTACCAGACTCATCCGCCAGTACTAGAATTTTACGTTTAGGCCCGGTAGTTATATCACACAAGTTATTTACATTTAATTGACTAAGGACAGTTTCATAATCGAATTTAAAGGAAACTTTAAATTTAAAGACACTTTCAAATGTCAAAACAAATATGAAAACACATTTGTTTACACATCTGAATGTGACTTTAATTTTAAAGTCTCCTGATTATGAAACTGGCCCTAAGTTCTTGAAACAGCGATATATTTGTATTTTTGTTAGCATGATTGATACCACTAATATCATCTTCAAGCAAAGATACATCTGTACTCTTATCAGCACAAATTATTTTAGAAAAATTATCAGGTATATCTGTCATAGTAGCTACAGTCTTAGATTTCAAAAATAAGTCAGTCTGGGTTGGTACCGAATTTAGTTTTGTTTTAGATGCCTTAATAATATCTAGCTCTGATTCAAGATCTTTCACTTTAGATTTGAATATCTCAATAGTCACATTTTGATCCTGAATAAGCTTAGTCAGCTCCTCTCCCATGGATGTTGCTTCGTCCTTAAATACGTCTAATTGATTTTTTAATTTGAGTATACGTTCGTCCTTTAAGAATAATTCATTATTTAACAAATCAATTTGATCTTGTGACACAGGACTTTCTTCATTTACTGAGTAAAGACTATAATCACAGCATTTTATTTTGTTTCCTCCTAGCAGTATTTTATTTTTTTGTAGATTAACACACGACCTATGATAGAACTCAAAGCAATCAACACATACGTAATAGGGAATAGGCTAGCTTTTACAACAATTGAAAAAACCAGTATTTTCTCTAAGGCTATTACAAACAGTAGAATCAGTACTGGCCATAATTTTAATTGCAGAAATTAGGTACGCACTGTATTATATATTTTTATTTTATTTCAATTAGCAAGAACCGTATCGATACAAAGTTCACCCAGTCGACCCGTCGGAGCGAACTTTGTACCTCAGCAAATTAGTAACCGTTGGAGTTCAATAACAAATTTAAAAATGTTTGAGCACAACAATCTCAAAGACAAGAAACATTTAACATTATCCCTTTTTAATACAAAAATTCCCTCCTCACCATAAAGGCAGTCAACTTTCCTGAATTAGGAAATAAGTAGAAAGAAGTCACAATAGGAATAATAACTTGACACCAAAAAGAATTTAAATTCCTTAGCACAGCTATAATTATGTATTAATTTGAGCTCGCGATTAGGTGAAACTCAAGAGGCTATTAAGCTTACACGACGTGGGGGTGGGCGTCGGTTCTCCCCGAGATATGTCACCCGTCCATAAAACGAAGAACATATTTGTATTTACGAAGACTCGGGCGCGTTCTATTTGCGGAGCAATTCGTCTTAATCAAATTCGAATTTACACGAAAATGATCTCGTTCCGGAAGCGAACTACATCGGCCGGATTACGATTTTATTCGGGGTAAATAAAACGTTGCATCGACATAAATATAATTAGGACCAAACTTGCACAATGTCTTGTTCTCGCCCGAACTTTCCTATTAATTCCGATGCATATTCATGAGCACACGAGATATACGTATGTACATTTACGCAACAAAAGCAACATTTATTAACTAAGCGCAAATATTAATAGAGAACACACGGTTACATTACGACAATTGTTCTACCGACTTATCATACATCTATTAACGGGTGCGAGTGGTTGTATTTGTGCATTTAAGGCGCTTCAGGCTGTATTACATTGTCATCTAGGAATGTATAGAGCTTTCATAGTGATTGCTGCTTGTGTTCATAGTGATCGCAGAGTCAATACTAGAGGAAAACCAATTATTCTTACATAAAGGGTATACTATTTTACAAACGAATGAATCATTTCATAGAATTGGCGTGTACGTTTCATAATTCGAAAACTATTATACATATAATCATAGATTCTGAAATCCTTACCCGGTTCTGCTTTTATAGATGTTCCCTCCACCACGAACATTACCTTACAATTCCAGTAATTAATAATCTGGAAACAATTGTGGCCAGCAGAAATTTATGTAAGCAATTGTTGAACGCGTTAAATCGAAAAAAGGTAAAAAATAAAACTCGGTTTTCTTTTATTGTAAATTGTTGCTTACGTCCGCGTCCGAGAAATTAAAATACAGAACTGCCGGCTAAATTTTCACTAAAATAACATCCCCGAAAGAAATTCAATTCCACAACTGTAAAAACACTCGTTTTATTTTGTTCGAATTAAGTAAAATTAGAATTACAAATTTCGTTTTTCCGCCTATCGCGCGGAGGCCGTTCCAGATCAAGTTATCGGGGACGTTTATTAAATGAACGCCGTTGCACCTGAAAATTTTTCGTGAATTTACATACTTCGCAAATAAATTAACAACGTTAAAAATCTGATAATCACGTTACCGTCCTAATTTTAAGGCGCGAGTGACGGCGACGAGACTGACGCTAATTCAATTTTGATTCTGTAACGCTTAGACGGGACCTTAATTTTATTTAACCCGATTATTACTTTTTTTATGTTTCTGATGTTTACAAAGTATTTCATTAAAATGGATAATATAATAAATAATATATATATGTATAATAAAAATATGATAACAAACCAGTCTTTTTATTGTATAATGCTAACACATTGGGGAGTATGGTGACTTTCTACTCGAGGGGAAAGAGGAATAAAAGTACCCTTATGACGTCACAATTGATGTAAGTTCCCTACCTTTTACTTAAGTTCATATACTCGTATATCATACTGTTTTCATGTCAAAAAATGAGATTAAACAAATCAGCATAATATCTCTGGGATAGCTCTTAGTAGGACTGAATAGGATAGATCTGATACATACATATATGCAAAGAGTTCTTTCCATACCACCAAGGGATCAAATGGAATTAGATCTTTAGCGTTTTGCCGTTATTTGAGTTCACAAAATCACCGAAATTGTAATTAGAATTTTTTATTATCGAAGTTGAAAGTTATATATTTTCGTTATCAATATGATAGCAGTCAGACTGCTATCCTGCTAGATCTTCAACTTTTCCTTAAGTTCGCAGTCGCGATCAGAAGCCGTTTTAATAATAACATGTATCACAAAATCTTTTAAGCGGACACTAAATCGCGCACTATACACTTTACGTTTCGCAGTCGTTCGACAGCTTCGTAAGAACGACTGCGAAACGTAAAGTGTATAGTGCGCGATTTAGTGTCCGCTTAAAAGATTTTGTGATACAAATTTCATCGGACAAGAACCAACTGTAAATAATAATAACATAGTTTCTAAGCAAACATTTTTGAAATTAATTGTATTAAATTTAAGTGTTCAGTTGTATAATATACTTCCACTACACACTCCCCCCCTAGTGATAATGACAGACTCTGAAAATCTTGACAGAAAATGAACTTGACGACCTGATTTCGTACGTCTTGGTGCTTTTGCAGCGTCTTGTTCATATATCGATTTTGGTTGGACGGAACATTTGTCTGTAGTTGAATTCAATGTTGTATTTGAATCATTTTTAAATATAAATGCAGGTTTTAATCTGTCTATTGAGATCCTTTTCACCAAACCTCTGACTACAACATCGAAATATTTTTGTGTTCGTCGTTTTACTAAATGAGGTCCACTGTACGTTGGTGCTAAGGTCGATTGAACAGCATTTTGAAAAATATAAACATGAGTGCAGGTCCTAAGTTCTTCTGAAAGAAAAACTGGTTTATTGCCATCTTTCGAAGTTGGTATAGGTTTTATGGAACGAATAATTTCTTGTAAACGTCTCGCAAAATCTAATTGAGTAATGGACGAAGTAGATGTTAAAAATTCTCCTGGAAGACGAATAGTTGAACCATAAACTAATTCAGCAGAAGAACAACCTAAGTCTTCTTTGATGGCAGTGCGCATTCCTAAAAGAATAAGGGGTAAAGCTTCAACCCACGAGGAAATTTGCTGTAGATGACATCTGAGAGCTGTCTTCAAGGTTCGATGTTGTCTTTCAATTAGTCCATTTGCTTGAGGATGATAAGCAGTAGTGCTATTATGTTGGAATCCTAGATATTTTGCGAGTGATTTAAAAAGTTGATTTCCAAATTGCCTTCCTTGGTCTGTAGTTATTTTAGCGGGAATACCAAATCGAGAAAACCAAACAGAAATTAAAGCTTGAGCTACAGAATCGTTTATCTGATTTTCTATGGGGGTGGCTTCTATCCATCTGGAAAGTCTGTCGATCATTGTGAGAAGATATGTGAATCCACTGCAAACAGGTAGTGGTCCGACAATATCTACGTTGATATCTTGGGAACGCTCGCTTGGAACTGCAAAGTCTGCCAACACGGATCGCTTATGCCTGGAGATTTTAGAACGCTGGCGCTGGCATGATTCGCAACATCGAGTCCAAATTTGGCATTCTTTTTAATATTTGGCCAGATAAATTTTTCTGTGACCATCTTCATTGTAATTCGGATTCCTGGGTGAAAATGCCATTTGACGAAAGTCTTTAGGAACATATGGTCGAATGTGTCCGGTTGAAATATCGCAATATATTTGCTTGGAAGTACTTGGTAAGCGAAGTTTCACCATCTTCAATTTTTCATTTTGTTGAAGAATTTTCAGCTCTTCATCTTCTTGTGCTTCTGCTAAAGTGTCATAGTCAATAGATGAAGGTGATTCTATTGTGTTTATACGGGAAAGTGTATCTGCAACTATATTTTCTGGTCCAGCAATATATCTGATGTCGGTTGTAAATTGGGCGATGAATTGTAATTGTCTGCATTGTCTTGGAGAAGCTTTATCTAAATCCTGTCGAAACGCGTAAGTTAAAGGTTTATGATCGGTAAATGCTGCGAATGTCTGTCCTTCTAACATATATTTAAAGTGTTTAATTGTACTGTATATGGCTAAGAGTTCACGGTCATAAGCACTATACTTTGCTTGAGTTTTTGTTAAACTTCTTGAAAAGAAACTGAGAGGTTGAAGAAGTCCGTTTATGTTTTGATGCAGCACGGCTCCAATGACAGTATCTGAGGCATCCGTTACCAAAGAAAGTAGAGCCTTCTGTACTGGATGGGCTAATAATGTTGCATTACTTAGAGCTTTCCTAACAGCAGTAAAAGAGTCTTCCGCTTCGTCTATCCATTCTAAGCGTTTTGAACTATTCTTTTTGTGTCCAATTAACATGGTTGTTAGCGGTTGTTGTAATTTAGCGCAGTCAGGTATAAATCTATGATAAAAATTGAGCATACCAAGGAATCGTCGCATGCTGGTGGCAGATTGTGGCTCTGGAAAGTTGATTATTGCTTCTACTTTTGATGTTAACGGTTTCATGCCTTCAGAATTGATTTCATAACCCAGAAAATTTATCTTCTCCACGCCGAAAACACACTTAGCTATATTGATACATAGACCATACTCATTCAATCTTTCATAAACCATGCGAAGATGTTGTTTATGTGTTTCTATATCGGGTGAAGCTATGAGGATGTCATCCAGGTAACAAAATACGAAATTAAATTCCATGAAAATCATATTCATGAATCTCTGGAATGTTTGTGCCGCATTCCGAAGTCCGAAAGTCATGTAAGGAAACTCGTAGAGTCCAAAAGGAGTTATAATTGCCGTTTTGGGAATATCAGGTTCATGAATGGGTATTTGTTGATAAGCCCTTACTAAATCGATAGAAGAAAATATTTTTGCTCCTGACATAATTTGACTGCAGTCTGTAAGAAAGGGAATTGGATATCCATCGGGTACAGTGATATTGTTTAGGGCTCTATAATCACCACAAGGTCTCCAGTCTCCAGTTTTTTTCTTTGCTAAATGGAGAGGGCTTGACCAGCTACTTTTTGACGGTCTGCATAACCCTTGTTCAATCATGTCTTCCAATTCTTTTCGAGCAGCGCTTAGTTTTTCTGCGGAGAGTCTCCTCGCTTTAGCAAAAACCGGTGGTCCTTTTGTTTCAATGTGATGTTCTGTATTATGGCTCTTGATTTTCTTGTTTATAATGTTGGGTCGAATTAAATCCGGAAACTCATGAAGAATTGTTTCATAAGGATTTTGATGTTTCATATTCAGAATGTTCATTTTGTCGTGTACAGCAGATACTCCTCTAGTAGCTAGGCAGGTGGTACCATCAATTAGATTCTGACGTTGGCTGTCAACTAACAGATTGAAATGTGACAGGAAATCTACTCCTATTATAGGTTCTTGCACATATGCTATAATAAAAAGCCAATTAAACGACCGTCGTAAGCCTAGGTCGAGTCGCAATAATTTCTGACCAAAGGTTTTGATAGATGTTCGTTCCGTTTGCTGCAACGAGTTCCATTTTATTTATATTTTTCTTTTCTTTGAAGGTGGGTGGAATGACCGAAAAAGGTTTGCTGATTCTTTGTCATTAATATAGAGGCGACTCAGCTTTAACCCCTGACTCCCTGCCGCCATGGGAAGTCGGGAACTTAGCTTTCCTGATCCGTAAATGATGTTTTCATCGTTGAGCTCATGCTACAAGGCTCTACGCATTTGTGAGCTTTGTTGCCAAATTTAGTGTGGTAGTAACACATTTTTTGAGTAGTGGGATAGTTTTCATTGTGAAATCTGTATCTTGACTTCGATTTCGAGCGTAATCGCGGAAAATATTTCTTTTCCTTACTAATTTCGGCAACGTTTAATGATAGTTCAGATATTTGTTTTTTAATATCATTTAATTCTTCAATAGTTAATTGATTAGCAGTTACTGGAGATAAATGATGACGCAGAAGTCGGACCAATTTCCCAAATCTGGTCAGCCATAGTGGCTAACTTGGATCAATCATCATTGCTCACAGACAATATAGTCTGCATGGTCTGCATGTCGCGTGGTAATCTTTAGAGCCATAGAATTTTCAGAAAATTTTCACATACCTTATCAGCGAGGTTTTTCATTTCACATAAAAGTTGTGACGGTTTACGATCGCCTAGTTCTAATTCGGTTAATAGCTTCTGTGTTCTCTGTGTTTCGCTGTCTGCAAATACCGAAATCAGACGTTCTTTAATGATTTCGTATTTATTTGTATCTGGTGGTTTCACGAGAATGTCAGTAACTTGCGTCAAAATTTCTGCGTCTATGGAACTGATGACAGTATCATATTTCGTTTGATCTCTGGAAATGTTGCTATTCCGTAACTGTGCTTCTAGTTGTATAAACCAAATACGTGGGTCAGGTTTCCAAAATGGGGGTACTTTTAAGCTGACACGAGTGACGACAAATTCTGGTTACGTTTTCGGTACCTATTGTGATGTGTTCATTCTCTGCCATCGTCGGGGTCACCAATTTAGCGTTTTGCCGTTATTTGAGTTCACAAAATCACCGAAATTGTAATTAGAATTTTTTATTAACGAAGTTGAAAGTTATATATTTTCGTTATCAATAATAACATGGTTTCTAAGCACATTTTTGAAATTAATAAATTTAAGTGTTCAGTTGTATATACTTCCACTACAGATCAATTCAAAATCACTTCAAGTTCAGAAAATACTTTTGAAAGCAACATATTATGTTTTCTATAGAATGCTTTCAGGAAGGATTTTACTTATTTTTGTTTTGGGGAAATGTGCCTATATCACGAATTTTTTTATTTATCTAACTTACTTGACGTTTTACTGAAAATGACTTTGGCCCAAGCTACAAAAACTACAGAGAAATACGAGTTGAGTTCTCTTGGACATTTAAATCAAATCTCAAGGACATATTGTACCTATGTATAGTACTCTAACAGTATTTAGATTAGTTTTGTGTTAATAAAAAATGCCCAAATGTCAAACTTGTGCAGTTAGAAATTGCAAAAATAATTCAGGGAAGATTTTTTTAAAACCACAAAATCATACAAGAAGGTCATCAATCTCTCTCTACTTAATTGCTTAATCAAGCAACCAACTATACATCCCCTTTATGACGTTTCCAATATGGAGTCGTACGTGCTAACCTTATATGTACATACATAAAGAGACTTTGATAATTAACAAGCAAGTATTTTATTTTAAGGAAATCCTACAGTTTTACTTTCTAATTTTTTATCTGCTTTTCTTTCAGAATTACTTAGTTCCACCTTCCTCTGGCAGAACCATTTTTCAACATCATAAAATTGTTAGTAGGACCAAATTAATATGCTCCTGCAACGCATGAAGACACAAGTTGTACATAAAATCCAACACATTTGCGCATATCAAGATTTAACGTCTGACGAACAACTGCTTCCTAAATTGCACTCATTATAACCTACCGTTTGGAATCTACTTACAATACGTTCCCTAGGTCATCCATTACCTAGAGGCCTTCCGTACACCGACCGTGTTCAGGTCAAATCAACCATCGTGCAACCATCTTGACTGAATCGTAGATACCACGCTACCATTGCCATGTAATTGTCATTCGTTTCTCGTTATTTGTTACGTTTTATCATGGCAGGCCCAGCTCAAGTAGTTAAAAGGAGAAAAGCTGAGCTAGAAGAGTTACTAGCAATATATCCACATCTTTATAACTATGATATAGTATCCGAAGTGTTATGTGGTGATATAAATCAGAATAACATGGAAAAATGCAAAAGAACATTTGAACGATTCTGTCCTGTACACTTTGTAGTAGATAGTTTAATGTACACACAATGCACCGAAGATCCTGTGTGCCGTTGGTTAGTGGTTTATAGGTCAGATAATCAAGATCTATATGAAGGACCAGGTCTACAGACACAGATTTCGTTAATAGTACAACAACACCCAATAAATTGTGTAGTGATGGGGAAGAAACTTATGTGTAAAAAAAAAAATTAATTGAATATGGGATGGTATGCCTTTGTAGTCCTGTGGTTTTTGATTTAAAAGACATGAGAAGTCCTTCATATCTTGACAGATTAAGGTGCTTAAGTATTGAAAATGATAAAGTTTAGTTTCGTAATTCAGTTTTCAACCAAGTTTTATTAAAAAAGATTTTTTAGTGCTGTTTATCTTAAGTTATATGGTTCTTGCTATAATGTTTATAATTTATATTTGAAGAATTAAAGGAAAACTCTTTATGTAAACTATTATTAAATTCCAATTACATAAATTTCATTAAACATTAAACAAATTGTAACTCTGTTTGGATAATGCAACAAGTTAATGAAATATTCCTATTTGGAAGCAATCTATCAAATCAAGAACTGCTCTTCAACGATTCCAAGTTGGGACAACCTCTGGTGTTTGAAGATTTACAACTGGCCACCACAACGGTCAAGCAAGAAGTGCTGCCGAAGCTGAATTTGAAATTCATCAACTTGGCAAAAATCGATACAGTTAACCCACTTGAAATTTGAAATACTGGAGAAGGATTATGTCATCTTAACAAAACACACGCAAATCAATAGAATTTATTTAAAAAAAAGGAAGAAAACTAACGGTATAGTGAATGACCATAACTGTAACTAAAGAAGCGGTACTAAAATAGATATTTGTACAGAATAGAAAAATTCAAATAAGTAGAGTATAAACATAGTGAACATAAATTCCACTAAGTCCGAGGACTTGTCAGTGTCTACTATGGCTACAAGTAATTATAATACAACGTAATATAAAATTTTATAAATTTACAGGAGTGGTAATTCTCTTTATCAAACTCAGATGGAGGAAGCCTGTTCAAGTAGAGCAACATTCATGATCCACGGTTCGATCAAAGACAACACCAGTCGAAGCCAAAATGTGATCTCCCCGGAGTGTCATTCTTAACAATGAAGAAGTAATATATCGAATTTTGTATTTTATATAATAATGCAGATTATAATTTTCGGTATAAAATTTAGACGCTTTATACTAGATATGTACCTTTCCAAATATTAACTCCTCAAAGCCTAACTAATATGCCTCTTTCATTCGTTTTTCCTTCTTTTCTGTGAAAATTTTGATACAAAAAATTCGTAATATTTTAGTAAAAATTGATGCTCTTCTTATTTCTATTTTCTATTACCTCCTAAGTCAGGCATGGGCATGGAAAGGGGAAGTATCTCCCACTACGCTAAGTAATAGGTCAAACGAGTGTCGATTGCAGCTAGCTTGGTCCCACGAAATATAAAATTGTAGACGGCGGCGGCGCGGTGTACCCGTTTTAATGCTGTTCGTTTTGAATTAAACCGAAAATTATTATAAATATTGTTTAAAAAAGGTTTGTTTTTCAATTTAAAATGGTCTCGAACTTGTACGACACTGTTAAACGCTAATAAACCAACACGAACTAACTCGCTCGGCAATCTCTGTTTTTGATTTCGTTGATACGACTGAGTCAGTTATTGCCGGCGCTTGTTTGTCTGAAACATCGAGGTCGTCGCAAATAATTGGGGGGTGGGGGTCGAGCTTTTGGCGAGCTTGTGCCCGTCCCTGACCTAAGTAACCCTTAGTCTCTCTTGTATATTTTCAGAAATATATTTTTTTTATGTACATTTATCGAGCTGTGTTGTTCGTTAAAGAGAGACACACCGCATTACTTTTTTCAGAATACGAGATTTTCTTTATTTTATTCTTTTGTCCGGCTTTCTCTTATCTCTTTCGCTTGGGTTGCTTATTTTGACTTAATAAACGTTAGGCTATTTCTTTCATTTTAATCTCGGTTTGTTTTAAAAATAATTTGGAAACGACAAACTCGCATTCAAATCGCTCCAAATTATTTTTATATAACTAGTGTCGACAGACTCGCATTCAAATCGACCCTAATTATAAATAATTTCAAATAAATTAAATTTCTGTCTTTAAATAACTGTTAAATTCTTTAAATAAAATCTTGTTTCTTCTTTTAACTGAAGTAAAATAAAGTAATTCTTTAAAAATAAATGAGTTCAGTTTATTGAATTAAAAAGAAGATTTTAAATTTGCTTATAAATGAAACCAAATATTGTTTATCAGTTTAAGAATGTTTTCAGTTGTAATTAAAAAATGAAAAGGGCACTTACTTTATGTAAATACGTAACAAACAGTCACAACGATCGGAAAAACATCTCGAGTAACGATTGCTAACAATTTTAAAGTAAACATTTAAATTCTAAAAGAAACTGAAACGACTCGAGATATTTTTCCGTAGTAATGTCAAAAGTCTGGATTAGTAGTGCCAACATGATAAGTTAAGAAAAGTCAGTAACCGCGTCCGCGTTAGTTGTCCTGCGTGTTTGAGAAAGAGAAGGGGATCGGTGCATGCAGCGTAATTCAAACGTGTTCAGACTCGATTATTGCCTCTCAAAGGAGGTAAAGGTCGAGATCGGTGATTCGGGTTGATTTAATTTGTTCAAAATTGTAAAAGTTTTAAATATTTCTCAGACCAAAACTTATACTAAATTTAAAACAAATCGAAATCTTTTCAAAATCGATTGCATAAAATTAAAACTAAATCTCCTCTCTTTTTTATTTCTAAAACTAAACTCATTATCACTTTTCACTTTCACTTAGCAAGTCCACCAATTCTCGCTCTGTTTTAGGGCCTCCTGCATTAGATTCACGTAGTCTACCTGGACGTCTTGGACTTTAGCCGCATTCAGCCACACCCTGCGCACGTTCTCCAAATAGATCAGCCTTCGTCGTCGTTTCTGCTTGTTCTGGGCCCCAACAGGTCAATGTTTGGCAGTGAGCGGAAACCCAGGTTTTTTATGGAACCTTTGCATTAATTCCCAAAACTCGTTCCATACCGCCTCTTGTAGAACTGTGTCTGCCAAAACCTCCATGTTCAATTTCACTGCACAACTATACTTGCTGCGTTCGAAAATTATACGTCGGATGTATCTAGAGCGTATGATGTCATCTTTCTCAATCACGATTATTAACCTATTATATATCTCGCTCATCCGTCTAAAAAAATCTTGTGTTTATAGTATTTCCTTGACAACAGGCGATCTTTCACATCCCACATTGAAGTAGGGTGTGAAAAGATCGCCGGTTGTCATGGAAATAATATAAACACAAGATCTTTTTTAACGGATGAGCGAGATAGAAAATAGATTAAAAATCGTGAGTGAGAAAGATGAGATCAAACGCTCCAGATACATCCGACGTATAATTTTCAAACGCAGCAACTGTCTCTTTGTTTTTGTTTACTTGATGATAACAAAATTTCATAAATTCTGTTTCTCAAACCCTTTTATGTTAATTTATTTTATTATACATACATCAAATATCACAGCAATTTGTCGAGATTTTTTTCAGTCGTTCTCTGTACTTTCATTTTTTGGCGTTTCAATTCTTAAATCAGATCATTGGTGCGAGATGCATTTAGTACTTAATACTGTTAAAAATAATTTAAAAAAAAATCAATTTATGATGACAATACCAACACTTGCAATAAAAGGTTTTCCTAACTTTCTCAAAAAGTTTCAATTAGGTCAACACGAAATGTCACTTTAGATTATATCACGCTAGAATAATTATTTGACAACTGTCATCTGTCAAAGGACAATTGGGAAAAATGACAAAGCGTGCGACATCTAACGGAAACAAATTAAACTACAGTATCAAGGAAAACAATGCTTTTGCCATAATAACGTGTGTTAAGTTTTAAACCGAAATCCCGTTAATTATCTGTGTTTTGCGAATTTTTATTACTGTGTGCTATTTTAAGAAAGTTGAATATGACTAGTAAATCCAAATTATACTGTCCAGTGTCGCAATGCAATAATTATATTAGTAAAACCATCAGCGTGCACTGCTTCCCACCAAATGCATTTTTTTCGCAAAAGTGGCAAATTATATTGAAAATAGGCGAAATTATCTCATAAGGCAGTGATGTAAGTCCTGATGTTTGTAAAACAAGTGCAAATACATTTATTAAATTAACATTTGCTAACTGGCACAATATAACACATGTCCAGCTTTAAAAACTGCTTCACTCTCAATTAATGGTCTTTGTCTCGGACCCACATATAAAAAAATATCATCTAATTCTACAAGAACTTTAACCATTTTAACTAACTAGCGCACTAAACGGTGAATGATACCTCAAGTTATCTTACATGTGTTTACATGAATGTCACTGTCATGCAGCTGTCATCTGACGCCCCACGTGGCTTCGTTTTCCTTTATAATTTCAGCGCCATCTATTGATTTCCCGTTTGTCGAATAGGTTTAATTAAGAAGATAACCCTGTTCCAAGGTTACTAAAGAGAGAAGGTTGCCTGGTAACTCGTGGAGTGACGCGTCATTCAGTAGGCCATCTATTTGTGTATATGCATTAAATGGGCCTACTGAGTGACGTTGCAGTGACGTTGAAAGTTACCAGGCAACCTGTCTTTTTAGTAACCTTGACCCTGTTCACTCCTCTTATCTTTAAAAAAAAAATTGAAACCAAGTTAATTTTTTCAATTAAATGCTCATTATCAGAAAAGTATTTCAAATCAAGGCAAGTCAAGGCAATAATGAATAGACTTTATATTTGCAAACTTCAAAATAATCAATAAATTTCATATAGAAATTAAAAATGACAACCCCCCCCTATTCTGTAACTCAAATCGAGTCGAAATCAATGAATTTGACAGATCAGATCGTAATGTAGTGGAATTAGTAAGCGGTAATTCTGTTCCATTTCTATATTAAAAGGTTTTATAGAATGATAAATAGCTGATCCCTACTTTCTTTACGGAATACCAGAGACCATATTCAAGAAATACAATAGAAGTTGAATATTTTCATTTAAAAACATTCCGATTTCTATCATAGATTCCGATTTATTACAGAATACAGAATAGGCCTGATTTATGTACCGTCAATGAAGTATAGTATTACAGGAACAAGCAGACAGTAAATATTAAAGCTTTAATTCATAATATGTACGTTAATAACAATGCATTCGCTGATTCAAGTTTATCTGAATTTTTTTTATTAATTTTTAATCGTACATGTTTGCAAAATATTTCCGCTTATTTAATAAGCACTCTGCATAAAGTCGAACATTATAGAATCTTCTTCCTAGCGATTTTAATACAATTTTCAGAAGCGTGCATGATTGCATTGTTTTGCTAAAAAATTAGTTTTGGTATTTTTATCCACAATACAGTGTCTATTTTGAAATCGCTACAATATTTGAAAAGTTCTTTATACAGGATGTTATCGAATTGAGTGGAATAATTTCACAAGGCGGTAGCTTGGATCAAGACAATCAAAAAGTGTTATATAATATGGTCTCCTAAATGTATTCTTTTTCGAGAAAAAAGATATTAAATTTGAAAAACTTACATCAAAATGCCACAAAAAGAATGGAAATTCCTTCATCCAAAGTAATATTCCCATTGGGAAAAACGATTTACAATGTTTTCTTATGAAATTTTTACGTCAGTTTTGCGAAAATAAATTTGTTTGTTGCTTTAAATTTCGAATAAACGAAGAAATGAACGTCTGGCAACACCCCACCAAAAACCGCATATGGCCGAAAGTATTGTCTGCCATTATTCATAATTCGAAAACGGGCACCATATTATATAACAATTTTTGATTCGATAACATCCTGTATACCATGAGACAAAGCAGATTATGAGCTTATCCACTTCGGCATCAATGTGATATACATACGAAGAAATAACTTTTTATATGCTCTAAAAGAAGAAATACAAGATGACCCCTAAGGAAAATTTTATTAGTATAGGTTTTCGGAATGTGATATGAATTCGTAGGGAGAGCGAAATAGATGTTGTTAGCCTGTGCTTGGGGCCATGAATTTTGAGTGGTTTGACACTCACCAGGTAGAGCGGTTAATGGAAACCCATATACATATTTATAAAGCACCGATCCACTTTATATGATGAGACGACATACACTTACGTTACGTCCTGCGTCAAAGCCCAGAGCCTAAAATTATAATATCTTACACCACCAAACATCCATCCCAATTACTCTTCATTACCCACGATAATTACCGAAACCTCATCGCACCAAAAGCGCTCGTCCATTATTCAAAAAACTGAAAGAAAACAAAAGTCAGAGTAAACTGCATAAAAACTTCATCGATCAATTAAACTGCAAGCGAAAAAGAGGAAAACAAACGGAGCAAATTAGCGATTAATAATCAGTTTTGCTGCAGCGCGGCGTCCAGAAAATATTACCGGATATTACCGGTCCGTACACGAAGGCGATCCGTTTACAATATGGCGAGGATTTTCATATTTGCATATTCATAAGGACGACGTGCTCAGCGAGCCTCCCTTTCCTTTGATGGAATAACGTTTCTGTTACTTTTTGCGTCTTGTTTTCGTACTGAAATGCAAGGAGTGTCATTTTAGAATTGAATATTTATCAACCGTAATGCGTTATCCTGTGTGAGCCTGCTTCCGAAATAAACTGACCAATCACAAAGGAAAACGAAAAAGGATGATTTTTTTGGAAAAGGCATTCTATTTAATATTTAATATGAATAAAGAATCTGTAAATCTATATTTATAAAATACATTTCTCGATTCCGTCAGATTCATTCTTAAGGATTACAGAAATTGACCAGCATCCTTACAGAATTAGAACTCGCTAAGAGGATCGTCTACTTGTTTCAAGCAGCGATGTATAGAGACATTTTCAATTTATTAACTTTAATGTTTCTACTTTAGAAACAAATTGATATGACAAAGAAAATGAAAAGGCCACTATATTTCGTTAAAGATAAATCAAGTTTTTAGGCCATATGAACATTTTAGAACGTTCCCAGCTTGATAAGGCATCAGTTACGTTGATGTTTAGAATTTATGTTAAGGCCACGAATGAGTGATCTTTTTGAAAGAGCATTTTCACAATCTTCAGTCTGACGTTGTATGTATAAAACGAAGGTGATAAATTCCCATTACGAACTTTATGTGTTTATAGCAGCACACTCATCAATACATATAGACACGGTTTCCAACTGGTACCATTCTTATCGGTAAAATATGTGCCTAATGGCGAACATATCTACCATCTATATACCTCGAAGGAAAAAAAATCAGAGCCCTTTATATTCTGTGTTCAATGATCTGTTATAAAATGTGATTTATGAGCGCAAATAAACAATGGAATTTACATCTTCCTTCTTTCCCACGTTTCCGCTGGGGCGTATCCCTTTAAAACTGCGGTCCCTAAAACGGGCGCTTTTTCAACGTGGGGGCCCATTAGTATTTCGACCACGTGTTCACCGGTGACAGCGAAGCGTCTACGTTCGATATTGATTCCCATCATCCCGTACGATTCCGTGTCACCTGATACCGGCTCGCTTGATATTTGGAACGGACATGATATGCAGAGCTCTTCATGCGTGCTTTTAACGGGATGATAGCGTCGGCGAGTATTTATGAAATTTTAATTTTTCATTCTGAAAATGCGACGACGTATTAAAATTTTTAAGTGTAATGTTCGAGGGTGCGGATACCTGCCAGTGGTGTAAAATACACCACTAAGCACCTTTGCTTTCAGTTTCTGATTGTATAAATTACCGAACATTTCAAGTAGCGACATCTTTTGATCGCTTTTTGACCTGACATTGCAGTAGGATTGACAAATTAAAGCTAGTTCGCCACATAATAAGTCATCCCATGCAAGGCGGCCATGCTTGCTGTCAAAGCATAATGAGAATTTTAAAAAGTTTTTTGCAAATCGGTTTCGATTACAGCGGATTCCCCGAGCAGGCTTTGTACAGCTGTTTCAGGCCTAGTTGGGCCTTCGTCAGCAGAACCGTAGCTCGAGAACTCCACTGCAAACCAAACCGACTTGTCCAGGTTATTCGGCAATGCGATGTGAAAGTAATGAACATTTCAAGTAGCGACATCTTTTGATCGCTTTTTGACCTGACATTGCAGTAGGATTGACAAATTGAAGCTAGTTCGCCACATAATAAGTCATCCCATGCAAGGCGACCATGCTACGAACCATTACACGAACAATATTGTGCATTTCTATGAGTTTATTTCGATTTAAATAATATAATAAAACAAATTACATTTTCTCACCCAAACCACGGTACTGGATACAGAGAAACGGACGGATCTTTCGGAGTTTCGTCACACACTGTGACATTCGGTGAATTTTGCGCCATCGCACTCTGGGTGATGTACTCGACCATACGACTACTAGATGTATGGTATGTATCATGACACCCAGTCGCCTTTTATATGGTTTATACCGGAAATTCCGTTTATGAAAAATCTTGCATGTGGAACTCTTGCCCTGTGAGTCATCGTAATTTTCCCAGATCGTCCGCTATTAGTTACGTCTCTATAATGCCGGTGTCTTTGATGAGTCACCTCGACGACTGCTTGATATTGCAGTGTGCAGCTGATATTCTCCGAATTCAGTTTTATTACAAAGGTCAGCCCTCACTCATGATGGCAAAGCCTTTGATAAAGCTAGTCGTTTGTTTACGTGATTTTTTTTGGGTGGTGAATTTTCTCGCGGTCGCGTAGGCGACGTTGTATCGAATTTAATTTACGCAATGAGCTTAATGATTTACGAAATGCTGGTTTCTTACACAACGCCCAAAATGTCCATCTGCGGAAATCTTTAAAACATCCAATATACGTGCCTTATTAAAATCCATGTTTAGTTTCTCTGTTTCATTCATTCATGTAAACCTGCATTTGCCCAGTACCTGTATTGTATTGTACTGTTTATTGTCCATTGTAGAATACATAGTATCCTAGGAAAATCAATAAATTAAACTTAAGTCCCTTCCTCTGGTATCATAATGATGAGCCTCTTTAAATTGTGTGTGCAGATCCATGTTTCGTTTTATCTATATATTTTAAATTTACATAAACAATTAGTGAAAACAGAGACATTAAGATTTATCAAAAATGGGTTTACAATGGTCATCATATTTAGCACCGCATATTTATCGCACTGCGGATTTTTTTAAGGTAAAGATTTTATTTATACCTATGCGAGTGAACAGCATTTCCCCACCCAATGAGCCCGTAGGTCATATGAGAATGAAACAGATCATAGTATGTCAGAAGTGCAACATCTTTTCCTACCATTCGAGTTATTCTCCCTATCGGAAGGACATCTTTAGATAATTTCTTACTTAAATCGAGAATATGATGTTGCCAATTCAATCTTGAGTCTATTGTGACACCAAGAAATTTCACTCTGGCTTCAGCTGCGTTTATTTAAAAGAATGTGTTTGTGTTTTTGAATCATTTTGGTATAATTCATTCTTATTAAACCAATTTTTTATTTCTGTTTCTACATGCTGAACTTTTTCCAATATATCATCTGATTGTGAGTAAGAACTTTTTTGATGAAAAAGTTGGAATCATCTGCAAGCAAAATTGAGGTTACTTGATGTACCGAAATGGAGAAAGGGAGGCCATCGACATTAGCAAGAAGAGGAGTGATCCAAGTATTGAACCTTGGGGTACCCCCTCCTCAACCGAAGTTCAGAACTCCGTTCCCCATTATGGTACACCTACTGATATCTATTACTTAGGTATGAGGACATCAGATCCCAGCCCTTACCTCGTACACCAAAATGTTTTAATTTCTTCAGTAAAATTTCATGTGACACGCAGTCAAATGCACTCGAGAGATCCGCGAAGAAACCGACACAGCTCTCTTCATTTTCAAAGGCAGATGTCACCGACGCCATACCATAGCGATGGTTTCAAAGATACTTAAAAAAAGGTAACAGCAGAACAAAAATGGCTACATACATTATAAAATAAAGGATGTAAAACTAGTTCGTTAGACCTCGCGCGATGCCTTTTACTTTGTGGAAGAAAAAAGTCGCGAAGATTTCTTACACGCCACATCAACGCGTACATTTCCAGAATGTTTTGAAACGGATTGTCACCAAAGTTTAAGTTAAATTTACTTGCCTCCACTTACCACGGTTCAAGATGACAAGCTTCTGCCGATTCTACGATCAGCTGTGCCTCAGCCAGCAACAGTGGAAAAGGGGCAGGTTAATTAAAAGGTGGTAAACTTAAGGGCGCCAGAAGACAATTGATCAACTAAACGTAATTCGATCGGCCGACGTCTCCAATCGACCAGATCGTGCAGAAAAATGAAACACTAATAAATAGAGGCGAAACTACTCACTGATGTGCGTGAAAGTTTAAACAAGAACACACAACATAAATTATAAGCGTTTAATTAAACAATTTGAACACACAACACTTTATGCAGTTACAAAAGGGGTGCTTATTTACTAATAAAGCGATCTATTGCTTAAATCCGCATGAAGAGGCCTTAATTCGCTCTTAAAAATGCATGCGCAATAAATTTAAATGGTTACCTCGCGACCGATATCTGTCATGTACCGTCTTTGCCGTGAAGTTGTAGGGTACCTATATAAAGAGAGTAAAGACATACAGCGCCATTAACAGGCCAAAGTCAAATAAAAAGTGTAAAAATAATGGGCTTTTTCCATCTTCCATTATTTTTTCGATACTTAGAAATTAGGATACCTATTGTAATGATTCATCGTCACTAGCCGGCGCCAAGTTATCTCTTGCGTCACTGCCGCCTAGTCGACGCGCCTTAGGCGACAGCCCAGGGAATTCTGACGGCGGAATAAACTAGAATAGACAGTGGGCCGCCTCCAGAATGTTCGACATAAACAACCCCGGCGTATAAAACACGCGGCCGGTAAACGAAGAGACATTCAATGTTAGTCAGCTCGATTAGAATTCAGCGTCAGAGTTCGACACAAAAGTCCGCGTAATAAGACTCGCTCGGCTGTTATAAATAAATTAGATTTAAGGTTGTAAATAAATTATTGTTAAATGTTAGTGTTAAATTAGTTTGCTTGTAAATAAATTAGTTATTAACTATTTCGTGTTTTGTTTTAAAATAAAAATTAATGAACCTTTAAAAATCATTACACTATATTAAGACGAAAGAAAATAAGAGAGGACGGAAAAAGGCCCTTACTTTTACATTTTTTTATTTGAATTTGGCCTGTTAATGGGGATTGATACACACTATGTCTTTACCCCCCTATGAAGTTGGCTGTCACTACGCCATCTAGTGGTCCTGTCCGAGTCGATGACTGGCTGGCAGCAAAATGGCGTACCCACGCTACTCGGAGAATGGCAGAGTACAGCAGGAATTTGTCGTGGCACCAAAACTTGATATAAACGAGAAAGCCTCGCATGTAAGCTTGCGGGGATTACATAAGCCTGCGCTGAAACTTACGCCCAAACGGAAAAGCCTACATAGAAGAAATGATTTTCGTTAGCGGCAATTGTTGGCCTAGTTGCGGCATGTGTCGTCATATTTTACCTGAGAGAACTGGGGTCTCAGACTTGGTATGGAGATTAAACTGTCTCTAATCGCTGTTCGGCGGTGTCAATTCATATTCCAGCAAAGCCGCAATTGATTTACTTCTCCAAATGAGCAAGAAACCCTTTAAATTTAACACACACGAAAAACACGTCTCACCGGCACAATGCTCCGAACAAGAAGGGACGCGACTAGGTTGAAGATGAAGAAGGTCGCTGCGACGTGCGCGGGGATTACCGACGATAACCAATGACAGGCGACCTGAGAGTCACATGGTGCCTTCGTAGCCTATGAAAGTTCTGCGATCACCGCATGCAGGTTTCCCCCATAACGATGTAAATAAGGGGAAGGTCCAGGGTCGCCAACTGTGTTAAAATACAGTCGAATGCTGTTATATCGCCACGATATTTTAGCGCGAGATTTGAATGTAACAGGACTGTATATGTATATATTTAAATTAACAAAACAGAATAATTTTTCAACTTTGCGTTGACAATGAGCTCATTGTGACACCAAAAACAGTTTCACAATGAAGCTCATTGTGAAACTGTTTTTGGGGAAATTTTTGTCAATTTTTAATAGATTTTACAAAATAATTCATTATTTATTTGTTATTTAACAGAATACTCACAATGAAGCTGGATAAGAAAATTTAATAACTTGTCAATTTGATTTTTGTTTGAAACGGAAGGTTGTCAATGTTGCCACGCATTACAACTAAAATTCCCCATATACTAAAGAGATCCGATTTTTTACAATATTTTTCATATTTTTGTTGAATAAGTGACGCTAAGTAGAAAAAAATACTATATTTTCTAATTTAATATATTTAACCAAAGCAAATTGAAAGAATTGTATCTCAAAGGAAAACTGTCGATGGGCAGGAACACTGTTTGTGCTATGAGAAAAGTGCGGGAAACTACCAGATCTATTTTTCACTGACATTCTCGAGCTATTTTTTTGCTGAAGAGGCATAAAATAGGACCGAAACGGCTGTCCGGAAAATGTTGCAGTCAAAGCCGACTTGCAATAAATTTTTAAATTTCTCAATTTTGAAATTTCGCTCTCATAAACTGGCCAGTCATTTTTACCGCGAAAATTATCCTGGCAATGTCGAAAATAGACTGCATATACAAACGTTTACGAGAGACAAGCATCACGAAATTAAAAATTAAAAAACTACGGAAACAGTAAACAGAAGATCATCGAAATTGGAAGAGAAAGTTAGATGATACGTTGAACAAGAAGGGACGTGTAAGCCAAAGAAAGTCAACAAGAACAAGCAAAACTATATTTATGTTCTTCTAAAACGTTACTTTTGTTGTTAGGATTTGGGTTGCTCGTTTTCTTTTCTTTCGCTGCCATGCTGGGCACCAAAAATTACTGTGTTATATGTGTACTAACACAGTCTTCCAATTTAGAGGCCAAAATTTGCTGTTATTTGAGTAATTTTGAAAATTTTGTATTTAGAAAATTTTTATTGTTCTTTCATTCTCAGGGTATATGTTGTTCACCGTAATTCGCATAATAAAACTTTTTCTAATCCCTTTTTTTATTTTATTTAAATGAGTACCAAATTACACACAAACCTTAAAGTAACACCTTGGGTTTGGTTGACTAAAATGTCACTCACTCATTTGTTATAATCTGATAATCGTTCTAGTAAGAGGGTAAAGTCACGTGTTTGCACAGCAGCAAATTTCGCTTTCATTTAATGGTGAGAGTATTAATTATATTTAAAATTACCAGGACCTGGCGAATTTACACGACAATTTTTTTATTTAATTTCATTTTTAAATTGATTTGATTTGTAATAAAAAAATGAATAACTCACGATTCCATATGAGTTTGTTCGCTTTATTTATTTATTTTTCGTGTAGTTGACAGAAAAGCGACACAATGTTTAATCAAAAATCGTGAAGAAAAGTGGGACTTGTACTTTTCTTTACGGTTTCAGTTAGCAACACTTTTTTTCATTCATTTTATTTATTATGTTGAGGTTTCATAGGTCGAAGATTGATTGATTGATGTTTTGTTACTATGCCAACAAATATTATTATTCTTCGACACTCTCATAATGTCAGCGTTATTCTCGTCAACTATGCGAAACAATAGCATGATCTACACGTTAGAAAAGTGAATTACCATGTTCGTATAAATTTGATCCACTCGTGAGCTACGCTTACTCGTGAATTCAAACATTTACACTCACTGGAAAACTATCACTTTTCTAAACTTATAAATCAATATACTATTTTTCCACTAACTGACACTCATTCTTCTAATTATTCAAATCTTATCGTTTAATTTACAAAATGAAGTGCAAAGTAAAGAAATCAGATTTCACGTTTACAGTCAAAGAAAAAGTTTTCTTCGTGTTTAAGGTCGAACTAAGAATATTTGACGTTTAGGACGCAGACGCGCATTGCACCGGTATTTATACTGACAAACAATTGAATCTCCATTTAATGTTGCACGCCCACCACTCGTTCATTGTGTGTGACCCCTATCGTGTGACCCAGTCGTCCGGAATAAAGGGGCGGCTTGACCCACGCTTGATGTCGTTACTTGAACAAACATTTCCAAAATCTTTCCAAATTTTCAGATATGGATATCACAATAATATGTTTATTGGGACTGTTTTGCAAAGTTTTTAATCCGAATAGAAAACTTTGCTTTTGTTGAATCCATGATTTTGTTGAATTCAACTAAATTAAAAATATCAAAACTTTACGCCTAACTTTTCCTGATAATTTATCTAACAAAAATTATTGAAATCATTTAAATCGATAATTTGGTCTAATCATTAATACAATTCTCAATTGATAGCAAATTTATTGTTGGTAATGTATATTGGAAGTTATGACTTGAAGACATTAAGGAAGCCCTTTTTCCACACTAACAAATTTAAGTCAAGCTGAAGTCAAGTGAGGTATCATTTAACCCTCCTTGTTACTTGGTAGTTAAGTGGAATACAAGGATGAAACTTTGATACATTCTCCTTGAAAATGAGGTCGAGATATTTTCAAACAAAGATTACCTCCAAACTTAATTAACACGAAACATAGTTGAAAGATAGGTTCGTTAACTTTAAATTTGTTTCATTCGTGCCCGCGCGTTGAATTTTGAAAACATACATTTATTTACACAAATGATAATATTCTATAATTTTTAGATTCAAAATGAGATTCTCAATCGATAATACATAAAGTCGTACCTAAATAAAACTATAATTTATTTTTTTATCGTTAATAGCCCGGCCTTTATCAAGGCTAGTCTGACCCACCTAAAAAACTTTTTTCCTTTTCTTTCGGTATTAATATGAATATAAATTATGAAAAAAACCGTTTTCTAATTTCTTTAAATTCTAATTTATTTACTTATACTATTCATTGCTGCCTTATATTTCTGGTTGTACACATATTAGGCGCAGATTAAAAACTGCAAACAGGATCGACTAGCCTTTTCATATCTACTGAACTTATTACCTTATCACTAATAAGGTATGGAAAGTACTCATTATGTATCTTTGATATTTCGTATATTCAGTTAAGAGAGATGAAAATCCTTGTTCAGATAATTATTTTATTTAAGTGAAATTATAAATTTCATTAACGAAAAAGGAAATTGTCTGGTGTTTAGTTCCCCAGAGTCTATTTTACGATGAAAAAAACGGCTAGATTAGGGGATACAAAGGCTAAAGCGCTTATTTGCATGCTCTGCACAATTTGCGTTTATAATCCTACCTAAATTAACGCAACGGCGTAATAGGGAACGCCAAAGTTAAATATAAGCGAACTTGGTTTCTTTTTGCCTTATTTGGATGCGACAATAACTTATTGTAATTTCTAACTAATATATTTTCCTATTATATAATGTGATTAAGTACATTTTAATATACTGAACTAATAAAATTAGAACTCATGACACTAACACGTAGTAAAGAAATATAAGTAAATACAAAACCACACTTGAAAAGTTCAAGCATCGTTTCGGTAAAAGAGTTCAATAACTATTGCATGTTGTTAAGAGGCAATAAATATGAAGTATGGAGCAGCATCTCTGGTGCAATACTTATATGCGCGAATTTACGGGAAACGTTTTCTTCCGCACCGGAAAACCGTCATGTGCGACATATTTTCGGTAGATAAGAGGGCACGGTATCACGAGCGAGCGATGAGTTCGGAACGAAATTGAGTAAATAAGAAAATGCAATAAAGTAGATGTAAGACAACAACCTCCCGGCGAAAAGAAAATTAAGTTTCCCTAGCGTAGGATAGTTGCTGAGGTGTAATAAATGAAAAGCTTTTCCGAACTCAGAGGCGTGGCTTCGTTCTAAAATATTTAAATCAATAATTATTTTGTTTCTTAAGTTTATAATATTATATAAAATAAATAAATTTGTAAAATTAAAAAATAAAATCATCTCGTAATGAGAAGTAGGAGTACTTTTTATCACACAAAAGCGAAAAAAAAATGAACTGCATACTATATAAAAAATCTCTGTAATTTATCCAGTGACAATGTTTAAATATTTCCGGACCTAGCAGACGCAATTAGGTGATTGTAGTGCACGAGCTTTCAACCGAAATGAATCATTAAACATTTATCACTGCTGAATCGTTGTTAACGTGCAAGACCGACAGCACATCGTGATTAGACTACGTCCGCGCAAAATAATAAACAATTTAGCGCATGATTCTGAATTTCTGCCGCTATTAAATTTTCATGCACCCTCTCTTATTGCTGGAAACTCACCTGGATTATATTTGCGAACGGGGAGAACTAATGCGTTATTAAATCCCTCCCTGAATGTACTAGTAAGTATGTTGCAAATGCTTCGTCGCAATCTGGTATTAAAAACGATATTAATTGCACCTTTTGGTCATATTATTTTGCTACATTGAAGAACAAACCACGAACGTCATTTTTTCCAAAAAAAAATTGAAGCTTGTTTCAATTCCAAACAATTCTTAAAGAATTCTATTTTGAAAGCAACTCATCCTTTAAAATTTAAAAAAAGTGTTACTTACAAATATTTACGAGCTTTCATGTCAAATGACGAGAAAAATATCACGCACGTATTCTGGAAAATCAAACAAGGTTGGGAGGGTAACAAAATAATAGCGTTTTCCCTTACACATCGATAGAATAAATAAAAGTGCAACAAAATTGCTAAAGCAATTAATTGGTATAATTAGTAACTAATTATAAACTGTGTGCAAAATAATAACTAGATCGTGCAAGCGTTTAAACTATGAAACGGGAAAAGAGGATAAATGCCAAAACATTAAAATGGAATAACTAAAAAAGAAACCAACCGGAAACGATCATTTATAAAGAATGTTCAAGAAAGGGTATCGCTAGCCATGTTATCACTTTTCGTACCTCCTACTTATACGTCTTCCTTTTCTTTTTTTTCCCTGTTTCTCTGGCTTCATACGCCCTTTTTACTCATGCTTTGTATGTGTCCTAGCCGTCTTAGTGAGTTCTGCTTCACAATTATTGTCACTATTGATGATATGACTGGCTGTGGATATTGTTGATTCTGGGAGTGGTTGTTAAGATGGTTTCTATGCTAGGGGTTGTACTTATGTTATTTATTTGGGGTTGTACTGATTTCGTATGTCGCTGACATGGGCTTAGCGACAGAAGGCGAATGAACAATTAATTTAATTTATTCACTTTGTTTTCTTTAGATTAGATTTATTTATCAGTTGTGTTTTTTTATGTATGGAATATTGTCATTACATATTTATTGTTATGCAAATGAATTACAATGTAAATGTAATAATTTTACATCGAAAAAATGATCTTTCATGCAACCAAGTCTCTACTGTGGAAAAAAGACAAAAACTTATTGTGGATTTGGCTGTAGAGGATAGTTGTAGGCATACTGATCTTGAGGAGGTGGTGCTTGGCCACCGGGAGGTCTAGGATACTGAAAACCCTGAGGTTGAGAAGCATATTGAAGTTGAGGAGGATATCCAGGTTGAGGAGGATAACCATAGTTATTAGCAGGCGCACCTGGAGGACACACTTGATTAGGAGGTGGTGTAAAACCCGCATTTGGATTTGAGGGTTACTCTATTCACTTATTGTTAATGTTATTTTGCTTCACTTTTCTTTTTACGTCATATATTTTACGTTATTTGGTAGATTGATTAATTTGTTACGTACGAGTATTATCTAAATATTTTCTGCAATGTAATTTATTTTGGTGTCAATAAAGGTTTAAATTTTTAAAAACATGTCCACTTGTTCTCTGTATACCTCATTTCTTATTTTTTCTTTTTGCTTCGTCCTTTCTTATTTTTTATGGAACCCTCATTTCTGTACTTACCAGCTTCTTTTTTGTCTTTCTGTTGTTATCCACTTTTTTTACTACTTCAACTTTTGTATTTTCTGGCATCTCTTTTCTCCCTTATAAGCCATTCTTCATGGAATTAAAGAGCCTTCCAATTTTTGCTATTCTCTCATTCAATTCGTCATTTATGCTTCCTTCATCGTTGATTATTACTTACACTTATATTATTTACTAACACTGTCACAGTTTGTTTTTTTTTGTTCATAAAAAACATAATGTAAATTAAATTTAGAAGTTGATATTGTATTCAATGAAATTTTATTCGGCTTGATATATTGCTTTACATTAGTGTATCTAATGGAAAACAACCTTCGAAGAAGGGAACTCATAAAAAGTGAATAAGGCTGCATTTAGTAGATCGTGTCTGATCGTGTCCTTCATACTTCATACACAACCATTCGGAAATGGGCAAATTAATTCAAACGGAGCAGAACAAGGCCCCCTTTGACCTCCGCAGTGAAGGCAACGCCAGAAATGATCGCTAGACTTCACGATATGATGTTGAGTGATCATCGATTGAAGACATCAGATACAGCAAACACCGTGGGTATTTCAAATGAACGGGTGGTTTACATTTTACTTGAAGACTTGACAGGTATGAGGAAAGTACCGCCAATATCGATGCCTCGCTTGTTAACGTCGAAACAGAAATGTGTTCGTTCTCAAGTTTTGTCCTGTAATGAGACTTAAAATAGATACATTGGTATACTCCAGATTCGAAACACGAAAATGTGGACAAGACATGATGGTCTGCTTCAACAAAAGCAAAAACAATTTTTTAGTCGATCTGAAAAATGATTGGCAACTGTGTTTTAAAATACTAATGGTATATTAAGCAAATTTTTGCGAGATACCGGTATGTTTGTGTATGTTTTCATAAGCATACCACTACATTTTTGCGAGAAAAGGTATCATAGGGGAATCTCAGATGACGTCATTATTGAGCGTCAAATAACATACCAAATGTAACACATGTCGCGAGGTGTGTTACTTGCGGTATAAGTATAAAGTTAGGTTAGTTGTTAGGAACTGTGGAATACCGTTCGCCTCTATATTTTTTCTTAATAAGGCAATACTTTTTATTTGTGAAAATCACATGTAGGGAATAATTAAATGAGTTTTTCTTTACGCGAAAAAACTTATAATAAAATAAAGTTTCATTTTGATGTACTTATTTAACCACTGCTCATGATGTAGCTCATATTTTAAGCGAACTTCTCTTAATTTTAAAAGGTATTTTCTTAAGACATCGTTATTTCTGTAACATTAATTGTCGAGGTAAATCATGTACGCAGTACAATAGAACTTCAAAATTCTCTAGATTTGCTGGAAAGCAAATATTATGGACACAATTTTTAAAATAAACTGTTTTAAGTCATTACACGCGTTTGCAATAGACCATACCAATACATACTTTTTTCGTTTTCTCGAATGAAGCGGTAACACAAGAACTTAGCAGTGGGGGGTTAAATTAATGTAACCACATTTAACCATACCGTATCATACCGGTATCTCGCAAAAATTTGCTTATTGTTAGTATGTAGAATATCTTGACGGAGGGAAAACAATAAACGAGTATACTACACAGAGCTTGAAAACCGCTATCGTTGAAAAACGTCCAGAGTATCGATTCTGATTCATTTCGATCGAACAGGACGTTAAAAGTGATACCAATTATTGTAATTCATTTCGAATTTCGATCGTATTGACAATTGTCAGTTCGTTAAAAATTACAATTTAAAGGCGATTTTTCGCGACATACCGATATCATTGTGTTACAACACTTTAACATACCGCTCCATTTTAGCGAATGATACCACTGGAGGAGAGCACAGTATGACGTACATTATGACGTAGTTAAAATACTTACTGCATGCAACTGCAGGTAACCCAAAACGCAAGCTGTGTTACCTACGGTATGTATGTTATGTTACGTTATACTTCTATAACTATAAATTTGTAACAAAATATGTAATTATTATGATCGGAGAATTGTGGAAATCAAAAATCAACATTTCGCTGTACGTTGACAGTTACCTCAGATTGCGTATTCTCATCAGTAACCGAACCTTTTTAGCGAGAAACACGGTATCATGTAGAATGTTTTAAAAATTAGAATGGGATATAAAGCAACAAGGTAACAAAATGTAACCGAATTTAACCCTACCGGTAAGTTCTGGTATGTCGCGAAAAATCGCCTTTACCCGTATTTACAAGTCACAAATGTCACAATTTCGATCAGTCTGAACGAAATGTAGTGACGTTTCCCATGACGTGCGGCGGTGAATTTTCGACACAATCGAAGTTGTGAGTTAAAATCGGTACCCAGGGACATCTAAAAAGAAAAAGCTGCTTCATGAGGACAACACGTCTTCCCATTCAAGTGCCTTCGATGTCCAAGAGAAGAAATTCGCCACTGATGAGGAGCTGAAATCAAAAGGGAGGGAGTATTTTTCAGGCCTTGAAGAAATTTACTTCTCACTAGGTGCAAGGGCAACAAAGAGTATGATGTAAGTAATAGAAGAAAAGAATTAGCATTCATTGAAGACATTATTTACGCCCAAAAAGAAAGTGAATTAAAGACGAAGATTAACATTTCTAACTGTGTTCGTTCCAACACTAGTTTAAGACAGTCATTCGTGGCTGACAAAGGAATACCGAAAATTGTAGTTGCAGATGTAAGAACCCTTATGAAAATCAAAGCAGATTAGAATTAAGAAAGATAGTATCAGAACGACGATGTAAACAGCTAAAAACTCAAACTCTGAGCCATACCATGGCCAGTTACATTAATATTCACTGACGTGTATGTATGGCCGTTTCAATTTGACTTTTAAAAATTTGACGGGTACTCCACTCAGCGCCTCTTGTGAGTTTTCAAGTAATTGCAGTTGTCATTACGATACTATGAGTAGTTTTGTAGTATCTTTAATAGGGAGCGCTGAGGGGAGTACTCCACGGCATGCTTTCTGGGAACCGAATTTTAGGCGAATTGAAACGGCCATACATACACGTCAGTGAATGTTAATGGAGCTGGCCATGGCCATACTCGTAAAGTTACACTAAATTTTAGTAGCGCTGTTAGCCATTGCATTCAAATGGCTAATAGTGCTACTAAAATTTAGCCAAACATTATGAGCATGTCCCATTATTATTAAATCTAAACAAAAATCCACGTATCCACCAAGGAAATTATAAATTCAAGCTTTGCTTTTAAAGTAAACATTCCCATTGATAACCGCTTGACGAAATGGCTCAGCCTAAACACAGGACACCCTTCAGGTAAGTAACTATTAAGATACGTTAAAGTAAAAAATGTACAAGATAAAGAACTCCTGACGCGGGACAAATACACCCACGTTTTTTAGGACGACTGAACAAAATGGCTGATTACTATCCTATAGGGTAAACAACTTAAGTCATTCCACTCATTCCAGTGACTTAATTGAACGGGAGTGAAATGGGGCTCAACTACCTTAGCAGACAGTACCTCTTGGAAAGAATTGTTTAAGAGGGGTAAATTTTTAATACTGTTACGACTCGGAGTTCACAAATTATAAACGTGGTTTATAATCAAAACACTTTAATGTCTACGATGGTATAAAACAATGAAAACACTTGTCTAACAAATAACATTTCTATAACTTCATCGTTCTACGAATTTGCTCGCTACACACATCGCTTTCTAAATAAAACTGATTTAAATATTCCACTGCCTCTACCAAAATAATATGAATAGGGAAACACGAAACTTGTTCTTATTTCTCAATTATTTCATTTGGTTCTGAGTAATTATTTCATTGCGTTCCGAAACTTGCAGCACACTTTTTGAAAGACACTGTATATAACTCACGCTATTCTAGAATAGCGGCGAACAATCATAGAGCATTCCAGCAAATTCTACTACCATTCGGTGCGAGTCTGGAATTCACTAGAATCTTGTCTGCATCATAGGTGGCCGCGACCAGTCTAAAAAATAAAATTTACTTCATGAAATGTAACATTATTAGGTGCTTTCGTTTTACCACAAATCTCAGATATGCTCATCTCAGATCACATAAATGTCGTTCCTTTTAGCACGAACAAGTGAATATGAACTGATATTTCGATCTCCCCCTTGCCGCTCGAGCACTACGTTTAAAGTCAACTTAGTAGTGAGATTTGGCCCTCACTAAGGAAGGGGTAATTTTAATACACGTGGTTGCATAAAAACTACCAAACGTGTATTTAACTGACAATTTTGAAAATCATTTAATTACACATATAATTTTTAAAATGTCATGTCGTTTGTATCGACACAATTATACGAAATGCAGTGATTACACATAACGAACTTTTCTAGAGAGTTCCAGAGTTCCATTACGACACTGAGTTTGTCTGTGCACTTCAGCTTCGCTCAGCTCACATAAGTTGGCAAAAGGAAAGCACCTAATATAAACAGTGGAGTTCCGCGAAAATTCAAAATTAATCAATATTCGCCAAACCCTTTCTGTAAGCGGGTGTTCTACTTGGTTTCGAAATGTTCACCGCGATCTTGCCACGAACAATTTAGTTTTTTTGAGTGCTCTGTTCCCTGGGGTGGACACTGCAGATAAATGCTGTTTACATCACCCATAAACACCCTGGAGGTTCAACGAAAGCTTGAAAGAAAATAGAAAAATTGCGGAGCAAACTACAGCTGCCACTGCGTTTCATCCTCCCAAAAGGTAGGAATAATTTATATCCCCATAATTTAGTCCATTGCATTATTAAATAATATATTCAATTAACATCGCATTCTTATATTTTGAGTATATTTCTGCATTTTTTATTCACTTTCTACAGCATTTGGGTCCAAGAACTTAGTCCTCCGAAAATGAAATCATACTTAAATAAATTAGGGTAATTACCTTTAGTAACTGTACAAGGGTCCCTCAAAACTCCGGTGGTGGTAGAGTAATTATTTTACTTTAAGAATTTATCTATTCTTTTATTATGTAAATCCTCATTTTAGAAACGACTCCGCTACGACGAAGACTTTTAAGCAGCGTGATACAACTTATGAAGTGAAGCTCAAAAAAGGCCAAGGACAGAAATAAATGGACGGCAGAATACGTCAACAGTTACTTAAATAATTATTTGAAAAGTACAAGGACAAGGTCGTACTCCACAATTTAATCCCAACCAAAAAAGAATAAAACTTTGTTAGATACATTTGCATTGATTTTCATTAGACTCAAAAGCCAGTAGAGTATCATGATTTTGATTACAATTTTTAATCAAATATATGTCGAAAATTGCCAGACAAATTTTTTTCGTCATCAATTTTCTTACTGGTTTTTGTCGAGATAATTAAGAATCGCCGCATATATAGATGAATTTTCAAATTACAAACGACTGTTTCAATATTGGTGGCGGCATCTACAAACTGTAAAACAAAACATTGTTTTCCATCAGGAGTAACACACCAGAAGGATAACAGCGAACGATAATTATTTATATTTTTTTATCGGATAACATTTTTTTCTGGAAAATTGCCTAGCAGAATTCTTGCAAACGAGAATTATACTATTTCTTAATTAAATGTCATTACAGAATATAACAAAAATTATTATCCTTTAATTTTTTTCTACGGAAAGTTTTACTAATTTAAAAAATTCGAAGGCCTATCAGCAAAACACATATGAGCGGAAAATTATTAAATATTATTAAAGCATAGTGATCTATACCAGCATCTATTACGTAAGTCTTAAATTCACTCACGTGAACTAGATGGCGCGACATGTCTTTAACTGTTATTATTTCCGCATCTCGAAAGGGCAATTTTGAACGTTATTACTTTCAAGCTAAGTTATTAGGGAAGCATTTCTCATGGAATTTCGCATCGAACTCTTTCTTATTTAAATACAAGATAAAATTGCGCTATTATTTTGCTTGCTTTTTAAATTCCTGCGCGTTATGGAAAGCGTGGTAGATGTCACTGTGTCAGCGAAAGCTCGTAAAAGCTCGATACGCGTAGTAAGTAGGCAACCGCGATTGCTGACTGATATGACTGTGGCGTGGTTTCAATCAATTCTGTTAACATAAAATATCTATAAAACACGTCATTGCAACCATGGAGCTTAGGTATAGCGGTAGAAATACAAATAATCTAATTGGTCATGAATTCTAGCACTCATTTCACGTCGTTATCGAGGCATAACCATTATAGGATTTTAACGTAATATCATGGGAGGGAAATCGGTGAGTACCAAACGCTTTAACTACTATTTATTTGTTTAGAATGAAATCTTGTTTTGTCCTCTCTTCATTAACACGTAGGTTACCCTTTTGGCGAAGGTAGAAGGTGTAATAAATCTGATTGGCTGATAAGATAAAGTCAAGGGTGAAAACTGCAAGCTCAGGATAATAAACAAACAAACAATCCGGCTAATCGATGAAAATTGGCTAATGCTAGCGATCCCTTTTTTTTGTTTTATTTGATAGCGTCTACCCTTTCTCGTTCCGGTTTTTGTGAACCCACATTAAAATTCAGACCCACTCGCACGACATACGTTTTTCAGACAAATTGCGCGGGGCGTAAATCAAAGCGCGGCTGTTTTCCGTTATCACTGCGTGTCGCTCGGAAAACAGGAATGCGAAATGAATATTTTAATAATGAACAAACGTGGGCTTATTTCTATGTGTAATGAAAAAGCACTTAATGTTTCAACGGCTTTAGATAAGCCAAACAGTTTTTCTAGACCATTTAATCCTGTCGCAATTACAAAATTACACGCGCAATGAAACATATTTGGCTGCATGTTATTTATATCTCTGAAGCATTGCTTAAAAGAAAAAGAAACTTTATTTCTTTATATGATGATAATTTCTATTCAATCTTCAACGGACACTTTAAAAAATCGCAAAATTGCTCAGCTCAACGTTTCACTACCGATTGATAACTTCGTCAGGAGAAGTGAAAAATAAATAAACAAAGTCGTCAAGGGGAATTTTTGAGATTCAAAAATATTAGCTAAAGAGTATCTTCTCGTTGAGTACCCTTTTACGAATTTGCACAGTTTCGATGATTATGTTAACAAAAGAAAGCTTCGTTCAGGCTCGATTTTTCTCTTGAAATCCGCCGGAAACTTGGGATTGAAACTTCGGTCCCCTCCTTGATTTGAATATGCTAGTAGCACTCGCATTTACACCATTGAAAGCCTGCAGAATTCATGATGGAAAGTACTTGATCGAGTTCTTGTTTGATTCGTATTAATTTACTACATCTCTGGCGGATATTCGACAGATACATTAATTAATTTAATTACCACCCTTTAATAGAAGCCTTTTTAAATATTAAAGTTGTTTCAGTTTGAATTCTTTAATATTAATACTCCACGATACTGTGGCTAGGGTAGATAACAATTTATTGGTCTTCGACTTGGTTTCTTCTTCTAGATCAAAAAAAATATCTCTTTTAAACAAGCTCATTTGTTATTTATTACGTATCTAATCGCATTTCTTTTTAGAAGGTTTCTCAAATGTCATCAAACTAGGTTGTACTAGTCAGATCAAACATCATCAAATTAGTTAACACTCATTGGTTAAAAGGCTAATCTGATCGTGATTTTTTTTTAATTTGTGCCTAACCACAAATATGTACATGGAAGCAATGAATAGTAGAAGTAAATAATAGTTATTTATGTATCAAGGGCATAATTAGGAGATTATAGCCCGAGTGTGTGTTTAAAGCACGACACGAAGCGGAGTGCTTTTAAATGCTCGAGGGCTATTATCTACTACTATTATGCACGTGATACATACACCGTTTTATTTTATTTTGTCCAAAATTTATGGATTTAATATTTTTATATCGTATGAGAGTGATATGCATGATATACATAAAATAATTATGTAAATTGTTTGCGTTACTATTTATTTGTTTACGTTACTACGGGTTTGTTTACTTTAAAGCCCTTGGGCAATAAGAGCCAAATTAAGCCCGCAGAATGCGAATAAACAAGATTATGGGGTTGCAAAATAAAATAAATTATGATTATAAATTAATCAAAATTGAAGTGACTTTTAATATTTAATTTAAATAATTTATTTTTTGTTTACATTAATATGAGTTTAGCGCCCTCTAGAATCGCATTCTTTATTACTGTGAAAAATTTCTTTTCATTCACTGTTCATTTACACATTGAAAATAGGAATAAAGAAATCAATCATTTTTCCAAAATTACATGGGGGTATAATTTTTTTCTAATGGAATTAGTTAAGCACCCTAGACGCGTATTTTGATGTATTATATAATACAGAAAAGAAGAATTTTTTAAGTAGGTCAGATTAGCCTTAAATAACGGTCTGAATTGATTCAAAATTGTGTCTTTTGTAATAAAAGTCAAAAGCGTCAAATCCATGTGATATTGAAATCTGACAAACGAGGCAAAAGGGGCACTCAACGGACACAATCGATTCACAATCGATTTATGATTGCATACGGTTTAGCGTTCAACAAATCTGAATCGATTCAACATCAATCGTGAAATTGTCCATCGTAAAAATTTTGTGATTCAACTACGATTCAATATGGCGTTTCGGTTTGTATCATATGTGCGAATTGTTTATAACAGTGTATTGTTTATTTCAAAGATTTATTAGAGAAATAACTTAACCGCACTGCTAATATTGTGATATTGCTATTGTTGAATAGTTAAATACAAAATATTATAGAAAGTAGGGTTATACCGGTCACGTTAACGTTCAGTGTTTTCATGAATCGATTCAAATCGATTCAATCTGATTGTAATCAATCGATTTGTTTGTTGAATGCCCCTGTTGACAAGCAAATGAAAGTGCACTTAAACTATTTTTTTTTTAGAAAACTACACAAAATAATGTAAACTTACTGAATACTTAAATTAATTTTACTTGTAACTTAAAGTACACAAATCATAGCATTATTTAGAACGATATACAAGGTGTTTCAAATTATATGTCCCGGCCATTTTGCTCAAAAATGGAAAGTAATAGGAAGTTGTGGAGAGCAATTTAAAAAAAAGGCTGCTTAAGGAATTTGGTGAAGAGACACTTTATTGCGTTTTAATATATTTTATTTTCTTCTTAAAAACCGTAAGCTTTTTTAAAGCTCTAATCAACGACATTCGTATCAACTTACGTTATCATTTGAATTGTCAAAAAATAATCTTTGTTATCCCTACTTCCGATTGACATTGGATTATAAATTATATAGGTGACTTTTTTATTCTAAACTTTTTTCGTTACCTTCATTTATACAGGCTGCTTCAAAAGTCTCGACGAAAAATGAAAGGGGTTATAGGAAATGGAATTTTTTCTCGTATAAACATGTATCCGATTTCTACGCATTTACTATGTAGATACATGGCTTAAACTTGTTGCATGTAGATTGCTATGACTTGATTGTGATCCTTTTAAACCAAATGTTCAAAAACACGTGCAGTTGCAAGACAAGATTGATTGCCATCGATGTACTAATTCCTAGATATAATTACATTGAAAATTCCCATTTTGGATTTCAGCGAAAGCCAAGTAAATTCCTTCCAAAAGCTGTTCTTCTGTATGAATTCCGACAGCAAGTTTAATGTTAATTTGCAATGTTTGTACCTTAATAAAAGCTTACATGCAACAATTTTGAGGTTCCGTATCTACTAAATGAGTAGAAATCGGACACATATTTATAAATGTTTGAGATTTCATTCCCTACAACTCCTTTCATTTTTCGTCGCGACTTTTAAAACACCCTGTATAGCATTATCGAGAAAAATTTTCACATTTTTTCTTAACACAAATGAGCGTGGTATAAAGTAGACATAAACTAAAGTAATGGCCTTTTTAAAGAAATATTCTGCATATTTTTCATTATACATGCTGCAACTTTTAGTAACAGGATTAATAAAAAAGAATATCCAAATACTGTAAAGGAAAACGTTGTGTGACTTGATGAGGTCTCTCGATGTGCAAAATGCGGAAATTTCCACAATCTACTATGATCAAATAGCGATATTCAACTTTTATATGTATATTAAATGCAACAACGTTTTCGCATTTCTTGGAAGCAAATGAAAAGATATATCTAGACACACATAGTTTATTTACTTTTTCCTTGTTACGAAGAACTGCAATGTAGGATTTGTAAAAGAAAGCTCGGTTATGTTTAAATAGCAATGGCACTTCTAGTTCTAGTATGTATTTACGTTTGTCAGTGTTCATATTCACTAGTATGTGATATTGGTTTTTTAAAGCCCATTTAATAAATTTGTTTTATTTTTTTATGTTTTATTTTATCAATGATAAAATGAACCAAACTAGATCCTATTTCATCAGATTTCAGAAGAACAAAAAACATATAGTGTTTCTCTTATCCCTTAATCCCTTTCGGTGTCGAATACGGTCGCACCAAGCCACAGTGTGATACCTGTCACCTCTCCAAAAGGCAGTTTACTTAACTCTGTAAGTAGCAAGTCTGTCACACTATTACACTGCCTTGCCTTGCCTTTGAATAAGGTAGGTCTTGGAAATTTGAAGATTTTAGAATCTAAGGCCCATTTGTACAGGGTGTTCCAAACCTCCGAATTAGTCCAAAAATTCCCTTTTATGTAAATTTCATCAAAAGAAATTCTGAATGAAAGTTGTGTAGGTTTCCATTCCGCATAACTCGAAATTATTTCCAACTCTACAGGCTGGTACATTTAAAACAGGCCTAACTTATGATTTTTTAAATGAAACACTATTTTATTGCAGTTTTGGTTAGCTCTTGAGAGGTAACGAAAATAATATAACATTATACTTACTTATTTTGAGTATTTACCGTTATGTGTTATTTTTAGTTTTACGCAAAAATCGGGTCAAATTCAATCAGTTGCCAAATTGTCATTTTTAATAATACGACCCTCAATTTTAGACCAAAATATTTATACATATCTGTACTTTTAAAATATTCAACATTTTTTTAAATCGAGCGACTATCAAATATAGTACGGTTCAGTTCGCATATTGCAAAATTGGTCAATTTTTTCAAATAGAACACTCTATATACAGGCTGTTTCTTAACTTCATGCAAAAAATGAAACCAGTGAAAGTTGACATTAAAATTGATAGAATGAAGCAGTTTTTGTATAACAATTGATTAATAAATACTAGAGATAATAAATGTTTTCGACGAACGATGAAACAGTTTGGTTAGTCCCTGGTTTATTTTTATTACGTCATTACGTAATCTGGTGTCTCAGCATCGGCTGTTAAAGTGGGTCAGTTACTCAGTTCTCACGTGCACGTCGCGTCAGTCGTCGCAGATAACAGTGTTGAAAACATGGCCGAATTTTTCAATAGCGTTATTGAGGACATGATTTTAATTTACGCGAATGTGGTCAAAATGCATTGGCTGCAAGGCGTTTGTATGCACAGCTTTACCAAGATCGCCGTTTGCCAAATAGCAGATCTTTTGTGTCAGTTGTGCAGTTTGTTGTTTGGCAAATTATTCGTGGGGAACAATTACCCGTTCCATTTTCAAAGAGTGCAAGCTCTGATTACCGCAGATTACCTCCAACGCATGCGATTTTGTCGGTGATTACGCCGGAAACAGAAGGACAATCCGATGTTTGTTAATAACATTCTCTTCACCGACGAATCAATGTTTACAAGGGATGGTATGTTTAATTTTCACAACATGCATGTGTGTGCAGAAGAGAAATCTGTGGGCAGGTATGTTAAACGGCACTTTAATCGGTATGTTTACTTCTCGCGCAGGGGGGGAACTTCAAATACTTATTGTGGGTGAAAGTCACCGTCCGTGGCCTCTAGCGGTTCTAAACCTTTTACAAGGAATTGCCGGATGTCGCTATGAATTTTTTTAATGTTTTTTTCGTTTTAATTTTGGTGCATTCGTGAAACTATCTGTTACCAAATAAGCCATTAATCTTTTTGCACGAGCTTGAAGAACACCCTGTATTATAACATGTATGGATCGCCCTCTCTACGAGCTTTCCATTGATATCACATTTTATGGGCTTACGACTGATGATAATAAATCACAAGTTATCAATCAACACAAGTGGGCCTTAGATTCTAAACTCTGAAAATTTCCAAGGCCTACCTTATTCAAATAGCGGTACAGCAGTGTAATAGTGTGACAGATTTACTACTTACAGAGTTAAGTAAATTGTCTTTTGGAGAGGTGACAAGTACCACACTGTGGCTTGGTACGACCGTATTCGATACCGAAAGGGATTAAGGGATAAGAGTAACACTATATGACACTACATAAACGTACTACACTATACATATAAATGTCCACAACATTTGGATTGATTCAGCCTTTACTTGATGAAAATTCATTATCACATTTAATGAAAACACGAAAGTAGCGAATTTTCACAATTTGTGAAAATTCGCTACTTTACTGTTTTCATTAAGTGTCCACAACATTTATTAAGGAATTTTTTTGATAAAATATATAGAAAAAGACATTTTCACACTAATTCGGAGCTTTGTGACACCTTTACAATGCCAGTTTAAATTTAAGCTAAAGCTTAAATCCAATAACAACGATTATTTCAACAATTTATTTACTGTTCAGAGTTTAAGCTGAAGCTTAAATCCAATAACAACGGATAATTGAACAATTGTTGTTCAGGGTTTAAGCTTTGGCTTAAGCTGAATTGTACAAGTGGACTTAAGAAAGATCTATCAAGCCAAACAAATTTTCCGTACCTGTTTTTAATATTCCTAATAAAAAATTCTAGTTTACAGAATATAAAGCAGCCAACTACTATTATCATGTTTCTATTAGTTCAGGGTAAATTGAGTTAAATAGCATGTTCCTACATGCATCTTTTTATTGGCTTCAGAAAACGTATGAATATACAAAGTGTTGCATTTAAGAAATAAAAGTTGAACATCAGTATCTGAACGTGGTAGACTAGGGAACTTGCACTCTTAGAGGTCTCATCAAGCCAAACAACTTTCCGCTTTATTTTTTTTTATATTCCTAATAATAAAAGAGACACATTTAAACAGTGAAAAGTCAACTGCGTTGCATTAGTACATTTTCCGATTCTAAATTAGATACTAGTGCGAATTCAGCACAAGCAAATAGAAGTCAACGAGTTTCATTCAACTGACAAAAAGCCTTATTTCATGGAGAACTTTGAAGAACTGCATACACCAAAGAACAAAAAAGTTTTAAGCTATGCGTGGCACGAGAGTAACTTCGTTTGTTATCGAGTGGAACTATTTGGCCTATCCAACGCACAAAGAGAAAATCTAATTTGTTGAAATTGCTAACAAGATAGTATCATACGTGCAAAATCGCTCTTACCTTGGATGCAAAGTGGCATCCAGATTTTTTCAAGTGTATCAAATGTGGAAAGTCGATTATGGATATTAAATTCCTTGCTCCAGAAATTATTGATTTACTCTATATGGGTGTCTGTATTTAATTCAAAAGAACAGTCATATTTATCAAATATCTTGAGTTAGAATCTCGCTCATAAAGATCTTGTAAGTTCTAAGTGTGTGTTTATAGTCGAGCGACGAGCCGAGAGTAGAGCTAAGCGGCGAGCAGAGCGGCGCCGGCGCGTTTAATAAAGAAGCGAGTGTTTATAGTAGAGCGGCGAGCAGAGAGTAGAGCCAAGCGGCAAGCAGAGCAACACGTTTTAAGAAAAGCGATTATTTCTAGTAGAAGTTCATAGTCGACATTAAGATGCCGAAGGAAAGGGTGCAACGGTTTCTGTTAGAAAATTCCTCTCTTAGGATACTGTATTTAAGTGATTGTTTTCCTAACAGTCGTGGAAAAACAAATGAAATTTATCAGAAACGCAGAGAGGATGGGTGAATTTCATCATTTATACAACGACTTGTGGCAATAGCCTTAAACATTTCTCAATGTCCATTTTAATGTTTTATTTTCGATGCAAATCTTCGGACAATAGCGGCGAGCCGAGCGTAGAAATCAAACTGATTTGATTTCTTCGCTTGGCTCTCCGCTAGGGTCGAACAGCCTCGCTATTCGTCGCGCTAGTATAAACGCTCTCATTTGTGTTAAGGAGTTTGTTTTCGTCGCTCTGCTCGCCGCTTGGCTCTACTCTCGGCTCGTCGCTCGACTATAAACACACACTAAGTAAATAAAATAAGTTTCTTAATCAAAATATGGATTTTTTTAAAGAAAACTTGAAATTATGATTTGTTTAAAATTAATATCGAAATCTCGTGATAAAAAAAGAAATTTGTTAGGTATTTAAACAACAAAAATGCAGCTAAAGAAAATGATCGATATTGCTTCCCAGAAAATAAATTCCTTGGAGGGCAAGAAAGATGAAAACAAAATGAACAATTCCGGGTTTTGTATTAGATGCGACCAGATATTTTCACATCGCAAAGAAATTTATTTGAAAAGTATTTAAAAGGAATTATAGCTGTACAAAATACCTCCAGTGCAAAAGTTGTTGTAAAAAGAATTTTTTAATAATATGGGAAGTAGGTACGAAGTGATCAAATGAAAAATGAATTAGAGTTGGCGATGCAACTAAATACACATTTAGTTCATCGAACGTTCCTTCAGTCACTTTGACGTTTCTACAAAGCAAGAAAACCGTTTTATTTTAATAACATTAAAGCAGATGCGTAAAATGACCACTGCCTGCTGCATCAAGACACGATTGAGTTCTATGAATAACTTGACCAGGTTTTTATTTAGACGCTCGTTATTAATATGACGTTATCCAAGACATACAGTTTTTGTAAACTTCCAGCCAACTTTCGTCATTCATATTTATGACGTAATGCTATAACAATGTTGCCAAGTATTGAAGTGTTTACATATGATCGGTGGTTGATGGCGTATAGGTTATGTACGTGTTGTATATTCAAAGTAAACACATCTGACGTTAGTGATAATTGAAGCGGTGGCAACATAATCATTTTCAAAAACTTGTAGTAACAAAATGTTACTAAATTTAAACGAATACTTCGTACGTTACATCTTGAGTTCAGTTGGTACTGGTTTAACGTCATTAATGATGAAAGTTGGCTGGAAGTTTACAAGACCTGTACATACATGTCAATTCCAACGCCTACCCTAATTCATGGATATGGATAGCTTGTTAATACAGTCGAAGCTCCGTAACTCGAATCTCAAGGGACCAGAAAATTACTTCGAGTTATAGAAATTTCGAGTTAAAGAACGAGGTTTCAGTTATACACAATGTGTAGGGGTATCAGAAAATTTCGAGTTATGGAGGTTCGAGTTATAAAGCTGCGACTGTATTTACTATAGCGAGAATGTTTAGTATAGAAAATGAATGTCTCTGTACCAAAGAAAATGTTAACGTCTTAAAACGTCTTAAAAGAAATTCAGCATCAAAAGTGTAGTTAGACTTAACGTTTAGTATGGTCAACCCTATTATAAAATTTATTTTATAATTACATTAGCGATAGTTTAATTCCTGAAAGTGACAAATAGTTTTTCAGAACTTGTTTAAACCGGATCAAACGCATAGCCTTTGATTCACACCTATGAATCTTTTTTTATGAAGTTATCAAAAAATTTATTTTTAATTTAATTTAATGCAATTATTAGTTTTTACATTCATTTTTTACATCTCCTTGTTAGATATACAGAGCATTCATAATTAACGAATAATGCGTTTGAATTTAGCGCCCACTCGGTGTTAGTAATTTTTATCTTGTCTCTGTCACGCATCCATGTGCAGTAGCGTGCTGTCATCTTCGTTGTGATTTCCATATTTTCGTCTACTTGATAGTAACTTTCACTAAATTATTTTTTTCAAAATATTAAGGTATACAGGCTGTCCCACAACCCTCGTTTGAAACTGAAACAGAATATAGAAAGGCGCAAAAAAAACAACTTTTTTCAATTCCTTTTTTTCCAAAAGTCAATAATAAGGGAGTTATAATTCCCTGAAAGAGGTATGAAACATATTTTTCTTTTGGCAACATCTTCTGAATCCTTTAAGTTATCAAACTAACATTTGAAACTCAGATATAAGGCACCTAACCGAACATTTACAACGCATTTGTCAGATCCTTCCTTCCTTTTAATGGGTAGTTTGAGGGGATTACTTTCAGTATTTTATGATAACGAAATGCAATGGACGTATGTTAACTTTTAAACCTCAGTTACTCGAAAACGGTTCGGTTTATCGAAATGCAACAAGAGCCTTCTTGTGCCAAATAATCTAAAGAATATTCTCTTCGTAAATTTTTGATGAAATATGTGAAAATAAAAAGTTAGGAATAAAATACTGAAAAGTCACACCCTAAAACTACCTTTTAAAAAGGAGGGAGGATCTAACAAATACGTTGTAAATGCGTAGTTAGGTACCTTATACCTGAATTTAAAATGTTAGTTTCATAACTTTAAGGATCCAGAAGATATTGCCAAATGAAAAATATTTTCCAACCTCTTTTCAGAACTTATTATTTATTATTTATTATTGACTTTTGGAAGAAAAAAAGTATTGAAAGAAGTTGTTTCTCTTGCGCTTGCCTCTCTATATACTGTTTCAGTCTCAAACGAGCGTTTTGGGACACCCGGTATATATCTTAAAGTAAAAAAATCAGTATAATTCATAAAAATAATGAACTTTTAAAACTTTTTTTAATACATTGTTTTATCATGTCTGATTAAATTGTTTTTTGTACATTTTCCCTTGTACTGCCCATGGTAAAAAAATACAGTATTTAGTACCAACTTTAAAAAAAAAGCTACCCAGAGGGAAATTTAAATGCTTTTCAATCATTTTTAAACACATTGTATATAAATTAACAGTACTATAACGACTACAATTTTATTTTCTAAGTTTAGGTTAAAGCCAAAATCGAAAATACCATTTAACGGTTGTATTATTGCTTTTGACTATAGGATATACTAAAACTCAATAAGAAAGGTTATGGAATATAAAAAAGAACAACAAAAAAGAAAAAAAAATCCTACCCAACTGTCAGCAAGGGCCTATTTTCTCACGCCACAGTGTTTGTTTGTGCATGTGTTAGAAGAAAGCAGGTGTGTGTTCTCTCTCACACCAATTGTTATAATCAGAACTGCCTTGTGCCTTCTGTATGTTTTGACTGTTCTATTGGTTTGCTTTGGTCAAGTGCGATATTGAAATGACGCACAAAATTTGAGATTATTTAAAACAATGCATGAAATAATTTTGTTTTATTTAATTCCTCCTGTTTAATTAAGAAGCTTTTATTTACCGAATATACATACATACATAATATTTAAAATTAATAAAAAGTTATTTAAAACAATGAATTCTCATTATGTATTGTATGCAATTTCCGCTTTTTAATTTTTCTTATTATTTTGTTTTATTTTAAAGTCAGTGTAAAACCAGTCGGATCGTATTATTTTCAGTTTTTATTAATTAGTAATCTTTTTATTTATAAAATTATAAATTTCTGAAAAAATATCAAAAATTGGAAAAGACTCTCCTTAATTTGATGTATTGAGCACTTGTGAAATATAATTAAACGCAAAAACGTTTTTGCGGTTAGACATTTCCTTGAAATATACAGGGTGAGTTTTTAAACACCCCTTCTTCCATAGCTTATTTATAGAACGAGATAGAATCTTTTTTCTTAACAAGGCCATTCTACCTATTGAGTACTATAACCTAAAATTATTTTGATACATACAGAGTGTTACGTAAAATAATGGCAGCATGCAGTAGGTTTTTTTTTTAAATGAAGCACCCTGTGTAATTTCTTATAAAAAGACATAACACTTGATCCTCTAGTCTAAACAATAGCACATACAATATTTATATTTATTTAACCAACTAAGAATAAATTAATATATCGTTGAAAACAGTCTGATTGTTTACTTCTCTTGAAATACGTACTGTAAACGTATTGTTTGTCGTACAGCAGTTCAAATCGGTAACCCTCCTATCTCTTTTCACGAATAGACAGTTTTCATGTTCCTCTTCAATTCTACTTTAGGTTTCCTGTATCTAATCCTTACAGTTTTTTTTTTACAGGCTGTTTTTTAACTTCATGCAAAAAATGAAACTAGTGAAAATTGACATTAAAAGTGATAGAATGAAGCAGTTTTTGTGTAACAATTGATTAATACATATTAGAGATAATAAATGTTTTCGGCGATCGATGAAACAGTTTGATAGTCCCTGGTTTATTTTTATCACGTAATTACGTTATCGGAGAAGCATGTTGGTGTATCAGCATGGGCTGTTAAAGTGGGTCAGTTACTCAGTTCTCAAGTGAACGTTGTCGCAGATAGCAGTGTTGAAACATGGCCGAATTTTCCAATAGTGATATTGTGGACATGATTTTAATTTACGGCGAATGTGGTCAAAATGCGTTGGCTGCAAGACGTCTGTATGCACAGCGTTACCCAAATCGCCCTTTGCCAAATAGCAGATCCTTTGTGTCAGTTTGTTGTTTGGCAAATTATTCGTGAGGAACAATCACCCGTTCCATTTTCAAAGAGTGCAAGCTCTGATACCCGCAGATTACTCTCAACGCATGCGATTTTGTCGGTGGTTACTCCGGAAACAGACGGAAAATCCGAACTTTGTTAATAACATTCTCTTCACCGTCGAATCAATGTTTACAAGGAATGGTATACGAGCCCAGAATCATATCATTTGACCCAAGTTAGGATTTTACAAGTCACGTTTTAAATAATTTTGTTTTACAAACCTAAAGAAGTATTTCAGATTAAAGTCTCTTAATCATAATTTTTAAGGTTTTCAACAATATTTCAAACAGTTTTAGCAATAATAAATGTCTATAAATTAAATTAACACTTACACTGTCCATATAGCAATTTCATTTAGATCGCTACATGTCCGCCACAAAGATTTTCCAGCCCCATATATGGGTCACGAGACTCTTTTAAAATTATTTGAAACAGAACAGTATCAAATATCTCAATAATTTTTTTTCAAATGGTCTTCTTGAGTCCCTTGAAAATCAGATGGTTATTATTTTCACGTCCAAGTAATACATTTTTAGAAATGAGAACCATGATTCTGACCCACATATGAGTCACGGACTTGTGGTTCAAGAGCAGCATAACCACTTATGGATCATTGGATAGTGAACGTATTAAATTATTTAAAAAGTTATCTGTAAAATGTAAAATGGGCCAAACGATATGATTCTGGGCTCGTATTTAATTTTCACACTATGCATGTGTGGGCAGGTATGTTAAACAGCACTTTAGTCGGTATGTTTACGTCTCACGCAGGGGGGACCTTCGAGCACTTATTGTGGGTGAAGGTCACCGTCCATTGCGTCTAGCGGTTCTAAACATTTCACACGGAATTGCCGGATGTCGGTATGAATTTTTTTAATTTTTTTTTCGTTTTAAGTTTGGTGCATTCGTGAGAATATCTGTTACTAAATACGCCATTAATTTTTTGCACGAACTTGAAGAACACCCTGTATAATAAACTTTTTACATTTTTACTCTAAAATCAACATTAAAAAGTTATTTAATGTACCGTATTTTAATTTCTTTAACACAGCGCCCTCTATTTCATGAAACAGATGGATAATATCAATGTTGACGATTGATTACAGGCTCTTATTACATCATAGTCATCGTATTTTTGTTGTAATACAGTTTTTTACTTTGTTGTAATTAACAATGTTTTAAAATTGATTCGATGTAGTTCCTAAGCTTCAGTTGTCTTAATTAACATTTGATATTCTACAAGAAAATACAGAGGGTGACCCGTTTAAAAAAATCCTGCTGCATGCTGCCATTATTTAACGTAACACTGTGCATGTATCAAAATAATTTTGGGTTACAATACTCAATAGGTAGAATGTCCTTCTGAAAGAAAAAAATTCTCATTCTATAAATGCCTTATAGAAGAAGGGACGCTTAAAAACTCACCCTGTATGTTATCGTCTTACTTTACTGCTAAATATATTTTAGTTTACAAAAAAATAGTATTTTTGGAAGCAATCAAGACGAAACCGAATGTATGAACGTGCTATTCTTTTTTTTTTAAATATGCATTAACCATTTTTTTACATATCCCAAAATATAAATTATTATTAAAAATAATATTAATACTTGCGATAATTAAATTGTACAGGGTGTCACAGAATTGGGTACAAAGATTTTAACATGTGATTACTAGAAATAGAGCTTTTTCAAATTTGCAAATTTATGATATATTTACGCTATTCATTTTCGGACACTACTTCATTAAGGCCTGATTTTACAATCGTCGGATAAGCATTATTATTGGTATAACGTGACGTAGGTCTGGCATAGATATGGAGGAACATTAAAGGATATTTGGCGAACAGTTATTCCGTTCTTATTCCACGATTGTAAAACTGGCCCTAAGACTTTCTCATTCCTTTTGATTTAATCTATTGCCAGTTAAAGTGTTTGTAATTTATTTCCATGACATATTTACTCTTTTTGTAAAATATATTTCTAATATTTATACTAAAAAGATTTGAACGTATTGAAAAATTTCTGGTCATTACTATCAAATGGAGCAACTCACCGATATTAAAGATTTGAACATTTATTTCGTTCAAATAATGGATATACTGAATCGATTAGGTTGGAAATTTAAATAATAATTCAATTTAGTTAATAAGACGGATTATGAAAAGATCAAATTTAGAAGCTAATAGCCCTAGTTTTCGTTATGTGGTCTTTATTTTTATTTTTTTATTTCTTCCTCGACTGCTTATTCATTAAAGCACGCAACGATATCGATACATTTTTTTGCGCAAGCAACGATTTCATTTGAACTGTAATAATATAAGAATGCCCGCAAACAAATTAAATGTTTATCTGTATTATTTATTGGCAATAACAACGAAATTTGTAGCGTATTTTTAAGCTACGCAAACATTTCATCAGGGAACACGCGCGGCAATCACCAACAAATCAACCCGCAAGCAAACACAATAATCCCATGAAACCAAGCTGAAGCCATAAAACTTTTCGACGACACGTTGCGCGGAAACTTACGGCAAATTAGAAATAAAACCCGTAAGGGAAGCTACCGTGGCATTTATGATAAATGGATTAACGCAGTACCAGCACCGAACCGTAATTTTAAGTAAGTCGGAGCGCACTCTTCATGAAGGGTAAATTGAACGAGCCGTTAGCCAACGAATTTAATCCCTTATCGACGTTTAATTTTAACGGATTTCGTGTGAGTGTGCCCTACCGAAACGAGTCGACGGGACGCCTTTATTGCTTCGCATTGTCAAAAGTTAATGAGTATGTAAAATAACGTGAATCGCAACGAACATCGAATTATTAGCTAGTGTAAGGAAGTTAAGGGTAAGTCTTCAAACAAAATTAAAAATATTTTTCTGATTTACTTAAGCGCAGTTTCTTTAAGGCAAAAATCATACTAAAATTTAGAAAATATAATCTATGGGAGGTGTTGATTTCAGCATTATAATAAAACTCCTTGACTATTAGAATATAACAGAATCTAGTAAGATTAGATCAAATTTGGGCTTTTAAAGTTGTAGGTCTTGATAAGTTATTTAAAAAATTATGATCTGTTCTTAAAACAACTTCGAAAAATCAATATTAATGTATTTAACGCGTTTACTAGAAAGCAAAATTAAATCAAAAGAAATGTTCTGAAAAGACTTCAGTCAGGACCCAATAATTTCCAACTGTTTACTAGTTAAAAAGAATATCCGGGAAAACAACAAGAAATTAAATAACGTCACTATGTATTTAGTAATAAATCTAAAAAGAACGAAATACCAAAATTGAAAGGAATTAAAAAAACAATTACATTGCGGATATAAAAAATTTAGAAAAACAAAATACGAAAAAGATATCTAAGCACGGCTGGGATAGTATATTGAAAAAGAGAACACAGGGAAGTGAATATAAAAAATAATAATGGGAATAAAGCTCACGGAAAAAATTAATGATTTGATCAAGAATGTGAAACAATGATAAAAGGAATAAAATAAGAATCCATTGAAATGAATAACGACTAATAAAGAAAGCGATTCCGAGTATTACAAAAATTAAAAAGAGGAAAAACAAAAGAAATAAAATCCGAGAGATAAAAATAGATACAAATAAAATTCACACGTATGAGTTTGTAAATCTGAAACAACATAAACAACAGGACCGTTAAAGTTAAAATAAAACAAGTCACATTGCTCGATGACGTGCAACAAACTCGTATTGAATTGTAAGTTACTCTTATCGTATTCCAAGAATTGCAGCTACAAAACCTTGAAAAAAATTGCTGAGACTGCAACTGGACACAAGTGCAATGAAACAACTACCTCACTGCGTAGCCGTAACAAAAAGAAAAACAAACGATATGGATATTTGCACGACACCTACCGGTGAAAACATTTCGTTCGGAGAAGCATTGCACAGAATGAAAATATCTTGAATTTAAGTGTTGAATTTAAATGTCCCTTTACTCCTCTTGGGTCGGGTTTCTAGCACGTTTCATTAAGTTAACAGTCCGATTAAAATAAATATTCCTATAGTTCTAACATTGTCGGTCATAGCAACGTTTACTTTAATCGGACCGTTAACTTAAAGAAACGTTCCAGAAACCCGACCTTAGGGAGCCGAATATTTTATTTAAATATCCTACATGCAGAGAGGAAGGCAGTTCCTATTTCGAGTTCCTTTTTTAATTTTGTCAGAGTTTTCCATCTTCTATCTGCGTGTTAGTCTCTCTTCGCGAATTCTTCTGCAAGTTCAATTTCATGAAAAATTGATTATTTTTATTTTATTCGGTAGAAAAGAAATATTTTATTTTAACTAATTTAAGTAAATCGTAAGCGAAATCGTTATCAAATTAAAACCAAATTGTTCAAAAGTTTGACTTGCCAGAAGATAATCAGACTCAACATTTCGTGATGTTTAGAGTTGCCAGAAATTAACAGAAACTGTGGTACAGAATACCGTTTCTTCTCTCTTCGAACAGAATATTGATTGTACTGATTGATTGTGTTTTTAATTTTGTTAGTATTCATATTCTTCTTTATGCTATTTCATTTCTAAAATTTATGTGTAGTGTTTGATTTGAATACAGCCTGTTTTTTTACTGTGTGCAAATATTTAAACCTGTAATACATCACCATAAGTGGCAACGATTGAACTTACATGTTCTTAACAAAAGTTTTATACATTTCGAGAAAATCGCAGTTGAAAATCGGGCAAGAATTAATCGTACGTCTTTGTCTTTGAGGTAAGTCAAGAAGAGGAAATTTTATTGCGACCGCATCCATCTGTTGGAACAAAAAACAGAATTGAAATCGAGCGGTGCAGTGACCTTTACCGAAGTCGGGAGCCCAATAAAAGCATTAGTAAGTCAAAAAGAGGAAATTTTATTGCGACCGCATCCAACATCTGTTGGAACAAAAAACAGAATTGGAATCGAGCAGTGCAGTGACCTTTACCGAAGTCGGGAGGTCAATAAAAGCATTAGTAAGTCAAAAAAAGGAAATTTTATTGCGACCGCATCCAACATCTGTTGGAACAAAAAACAGAATTGCAATCGAGCAGTGCAGTGACCTTTACCGAAGTCGGGAGCCCAATAAAAGCATTTTTTTTCACGTCGCAAAGAATTTGCTTCATTTTTTTGATTATGACAAACAATTTATTCCTCCATATCCTTTGGGAGCAACAGTTTAGTTTGTGAAAAGTGGTTGAACGAGTTAAAGCTAAATACGATGACTATTTTTTGTGCTTAGTATTACTTATTAAAATGCCGCAATTCACTAACGGCGAGAGAACAGATATGCTACTCATCTACGGCGAAGCTCAAAGAAATGCTGAAGAAGCCCGGTGGATTTATGGAAACAGATTTCCAAACCGAGAATTTTCCAATGCAAGAGTATTTACAGCTAATGTCCCAGCATTTACGCGATTATGGAACGTTTCGAGCGCAAGGCGCAAATCGGGGTCGCCCCCGTGATGTAGCCAGGGTCGTCTGTGTGTCGCCAATGATGTACAGTTGTTATAAACATTCCTAAATTACTGTAGTGAACGTTTGTTTGAATGTGATTCTCCACACAGATGATATTTGATGAGTCGGCCTTTACATATTAGTCACGCCCGCGATGTTTATTGCCTATGATCAGCGAAGCAGGCTCCGTAAGTTCTTTATTGTTTCACAACCGTCGTATAAGGGGCGGATAAAATAATTTTTCCCCCTGCTATGATAGAATTTTTGAAATTTTTTCCATGATCTATGTGCTCTCACGGTAATGTGGTTAAAATTTCTGCACTTATTTTACAAACACTCTGTATATTTGTTTTTTAAGAAATTCTAGTATTTTATTGAATGCAATAATTCGTGACACATAAATAAGTAAGAGAGAAGGATATGTACAAATTTCGTCAATCCCGAAATTATTTATACATAACGGCACGGTAAAAAAGGGCCAAAATTCATTCCATATAAAGAGGGCGCTGAAGATAATTCCTGACTATCAAAACAAAAATCCAGAAACGCTAAAACAAGGGAATTGAACTTTGGGTTCTTTATAGTGTTGCCAAAATTTTGGTAAAAAATGTGAGAGTGAAAAAAGAGAAAGGAAATTGTTGTTTAATGAGTAAAAATTTTGTATAAATTCAGAAATTTATTTGAACTTCTGTCTCTTGAACCCCTCCCCCCTTGTTCACTTCTTCGAAACGCCGTCCAACCATTACAAAAAGGCAAAGAAGAAGAAAAAGTGCTGAAACAGATTTAAAAAAATGGGAAAAAGTATAAAAAGAAAAAGACTTGAGGGAAGACGACAGTGAAGAAAATATAAAGATAGGGGAAGAATTACAGATCCCTGCTACGCAATGAAAAACAAAAAGAAAGAAACGTGACAGTAATAGAAGATATATGCAACGCTTATAATGAATAGGAGAAAATAACTCGCTTATACTAAAATATGTCTTAAGAATGGAGGTTTGGAATTGTAATTCTAGTTTCAAAAAGGAAACCTAATGATATTGTAGCAACTAAAGAGTGGGAATTGCAGGCCCCTATAGACGTTCAGATGTACATATAATATGAGGTCAACTGTCCAGTATTGTAACATATGGCGTTTTGCACGTAGAGGCGAAATTATCAAAAGATTTTTTTCAGTAGAACTTACATCCTTTCCTAATACACTCAAACACATTTCTTGGTGCAAAGCACCCTGTAAATAATTAAGTGTAAAATTGGACATAATCTGGAAGCCTGTTCCCGTGGCCTACTGCAAGCCAAAAATTGACGTCATGGCTTTTATTTCATAAAGATGCCAGTACAATAAACAAGATAGGTACTGCAATTCCGAATTAAAAAAAAATTGAAACATCTCGGAAACGGTTAATTTTTCCTGTGTCGTATGTTGCATAGAGTTGCTTTAGAATTTTGAGAGGAATTCAAGAATGCAATAAAAAGTGAAATGAGAAAGTTGATGGCCACTTCCGGTATAGCCGGAAGTGCCCGGAAGTTATATTTAAAACCCTCGCCGCCCGTCTGCTTTAAACTAGAACATGTAAAACATAACGTACGTATTTCAACATGCTCCTTACAAATAGGACTACTAAAATATTTGCTTTTTTTTTTAATCTGCTTGCCGTGGACCTTCCTCGTTTGTTGTGTGGTTGCTCGGTGTATTTCTACTGCTGAAGTAAATTCCCATACCCAGCATTTTCAATGGCTTTAAGAATTTAACCTCGCCTTGGCTTGGGGACGTTGACTTCTTTTTCCTATTTCTGGTTTTACCAATTCCTCATCTAGTTCTAGTAAGAAACGGCGTCTTCCAGATTTATCTTGTATTTGTCAAGCTCAGAATATAATGCGTACGCGTTAATTGCTCTTTCTGTTGAGTAGCTCCTGGTTATTTGATCTATCATGTCAACGCCAAATTTGGTGGAATTATAATTTAGTGTCACTTCCGGTTTCCTATGCTCTTCACGGGAAACGTCAAATCTGTTGTGTTGAGTGAACATCAAAACTGTAGCCTTTCGTTTTTTAGGAATGTAGGAAAAAGCGTGCTGTTAGCAAAAACAAAAGCAGATGATTTCTCTTCTTGGGACTTTGATGGCAGCATACAGGAAGAAAGCTCGTTACGAGTTTTACGGATAGTCCCAACAAGAGTTAATTTCTGCTTTAATAACTCCTGCCCGAGATTGTAGCTAGTGGGTAAAGAAGTTATCAGTAGTAATATTGCGAACAGAGCCGTTCAGGGGCGTTACTAAATCTTATACCACCCCTTTCCCTTGTTCCTCTTCCTGTGTGTTTCCAATTTTGCAATTTGCAGGTTTGTAATACATCGACAGTTTTGTACCATATTTTCCCGGCTTTGAAGGAAAATAAACCTTACCACATCAACCTCTAAACCTCTAAAAATGCACAGGTAATATTTGTACCTGATATAAAAGCATTTTTGCATTGACTAACGAACATATTCGTTGCTTCAACTATAGGTTCAATCTCATTTTTAGTTGCTTTTCTAGCTTGTGGTGTAGCCCTGTCATCAAATCGTAGACAGCTAAATATGTTTATATAATCCATTCACTCTTTTTCCTCGTCCCAGTAGGCGAGTTAGGGTGACATTTTTGTTGGTATCACAATGAAACATAGACGTCAGATGAGACGGTTATGTTTATTTTTAATTTCATGGTTATAATTTGAGTCCACTGACGGAGACGTTGTTGCCAGCTCGACTGTAGTGCATATTTCACAGTGCTCCTTCGTATAATATTTGGCAACATAGTCAGATTAGTGGTGTGGAATTGTCATTAATATTTTTCATGTCAGATTCTGGCATCTATCAAACTTCAGGGCAGCAACTTAACGAAACGAGAACACGGCCTACTGAGACGAGGATAAAGAGTGAATAGATATTACAACGATATCTAGACATTGCAGCTTTAAAAAATTAGACAACCGTACTTTACTGACCAAAATCCTTTTAGATCTTTCCTATGATCCTTCTGAATGCTGTAAAATAAGCTTATACCCAAAAATGCCAAGAACTCAGTACATTGTAATTCCTTCCAATTTTTTAGGCTTGGCTTCTTATCCTCCAGTGTACCTATTGCTCCATCTTTGCCAACCCAAACTTCCTCATTCTCGTCTAATCATCATGGCTATCTGAGTTGCTTATACCTATTTGCTACATACTTTTCGTCTACCTGAGTGAAGTCTTCTTCTGTATCGCTTTCATTGCTTTTATTGTCTACTATCTCAAAATCACTTAATAATAAATAGTAAATGAGAACGCTTCACAGGCAGCTACATTTATAAGTGTATATTGGCTATTGGCAGGTTTCACGCTATAACATGTATCAATACGAATTTATACTAAACGTTATACCAAAATTAAGAACATGCCACAACTTGTAGAAGCATGAATAACTGCAAGTTTATGCTAGACATTATTCAGAATTACATAAAAACGTAGCTTGTAATAAAAAGAAAACTGAAACGCATATTTTGTGGCAGACATATTTTTGCAGCAACGGAAATACAAAAAAAAAAAACTTTTTTGACAGCATGAAACATATCTGGGGGTAAAGACAATACACTCATAATAAATATATTAAAAAAATTAAATTGTACTGTACAAGAATCAGAAAAGACCCCAGGCGGGCTGCTAGGGTTAAATAGATCGGTATTGGTAATCTATAACTGTAAAATATGAAATAGCATTTCAAATGGGAAGTCCGTAAACTTTTAATGAACGGTGCCTGAATCACCCTGTATAATTATTGTAACCAGTACCCACGTTCAAGATTAACATTCATTGTTCATTTGCCTTTACTGTACGTATGTTTAGCCTACATGTAATTTTGTGTTCTATTTGCTTATCTTCATGGCGGCATTTCATAAGTTAATGTTTTAAGAACTTTACCTCAAATACTTATAAAAAAAAAACTACTTGGAGTTTTATTATGATTTTGTTCAATTCCGAAAATATTTAATCATGAAATCAAAATTTTTTCAAATTAAGTACTTAAATAAAGAATACAAAAAGAATTCCACTTAGTTTCTTTAAAAAATTTCATAATCCAAGAAATTCGTTTTAAACAAAATTTAATAACATTAAATCGCAAGCCAAAACATCATTAAAATATAACTTTTCTTCAATAATAAAAAAACATGATTAAGTTCCTTTAAAATTTATTGCTAAGCTCTCACGTGCATAGCAAAGCAAATATTCAGTCTCATGAAAACAACATTGACCTACTGTTTTTTTATGAATTAATCGATAAGGTAAAGCGAAATAAGTGTGCATTCACTGAAAAACAAATTCAACTTAATGTATGTACACACGTAACACGAGCGAGTAATAATTCAAACATGAAATTTTCTTTCCCGTGTCGCTTCCTTCCTGCGACTGTAAGTAAGGGGTTGTTTTCTCCCGCACCATCGAACGGGTCGCCGATAGAGAGACCCACCTAAAACTCGGGCTTTTGTTGCAGATGAAATAATGGATTGGGCGTACAGCGGCGTGAACAAAACCGTGCCCCGGAACGCAGGGCCGGAATGCGCCGGATTCTTGAATCCCACATGGCGCCGCATAGAAACTGTGATAGTGCTGGCGATGGCGGCCGCCGCTTTCAAGTGGGGCTACCAAAGGATCACCCTCCCGACTGCCGCCTACATTAGACGGGATCGTGGTGGACGTAGAGCCTTGTTAGTGCTTATGTCACTTATTTGGGGAATGGAAATAGGCTATAAGTTCTCATCGAGTACTGTGATATACTTGTTGAATCCTTGTCATGTTACTACCGCAATACAGGTAAGCAAAATTAGATCACAAAATTTATAGCTTTAAGAGAAGGAGCAAATATAATATTACTTGAAACATTATGCAAATCCTACATTCTTAATGTGAATCAATAAATGAGCTCGTAAATTATTCAGTTCTTGTAATTTCTTGTGTAGAAAGATATAACTACGCTAATGCACTGTATACGTAACCACAATGAAAATTTAATATACACTTTTGATTTATACAAAAGTATAAAACAAAATATATTATTTCACAACCATATACGAATGTAAAAAGAATACAAAAAAAAGGAAATATATGGTACGCCAAAATATTGAAATTCAAAAGCATTTCCTAAAACGATATTTTTTTAATTTATGTAATCGATGTCATTACCAAGAACAACCAATTATTGTGTAATGGACACTTGACATACAGGGCGAACGTTTAAATTGACTCTACGAAATATCTCACGAAGTGTGGATAATTTAATTTATAAGATCAAATGAAACCAGGGGCGTAACACGAAAAAAATCGACTACATGTGCCCCATAAAAGTAACACTCAGTATAAAAATTGTTACAATTGTATCACTAAATATTACTCTTCTTCCGCTTTTGACGAGTCTTGAAGAAAGTTTGTACAGATTATATTGCAGTAAACCCTCGTTAAGACGAATCCCAAGAGACCCGATACCGCCTTGTTCGTGTTATAAAAATTCGTGCAAACCGATCAAACACAGTTTAAAAAATTATTTAAAAAAACATTGCTACCTACCTGAAGGACAGCAAATTGTGCGAATACATTCAATGATCTCCAGCACCGCCGGCTAAACTCCTGGAGAAGGGTTCAACGAAACCCCAAAAGCAAAGGAGGGAAAAATTTAATGAAATAAAAGTTATCAGCTGAGCACACTTGTTTTTATTTGAAATGCTCAAAAATGTAAGAAAATAAAACAAGTAACCAGTACGGCCCAGAAGGGGTCACAAACCGTTGAGCAAGAAATTAATAAACTTGTCCGAGAAACAGATCTGCTTAACGTTTACAGAAAAAGCTTAACATAAATATCTAAAGTCACTTGATTAAAATTGAATTAACGCAACGCAGCGTTTAGACGACGCAAACGAATAAATAAATAAAATATTTCCTTATAACGAAAATCCACGTTTAGACAGACAGGTGTCAATAGTGGGGTGGAAGAATCCAAGTGAGAACCATCTAGCGTAGGACAGTGCTGCCAATGACGTCAAATGGCGTTAAGTATTACGTCACGAACTCTCCCGTTGCAGCGTCATGTCTAGGGTCAAGTCCAACTTTTACCTGACGAGGCGTGGACCGTGATGCCAAGGCTTTTAGCAGCTACGACTCCGATTACGGCTTTTTCTTCCACACAAAAGGTCGTTGTTAATTATCAAGAAGGGGTATGACTACTACTGGAAGCTTAAATAGTAAAGGAAAGATACGCGCTACAGACTAGAAATACGCCCAAAGTTGCCGATAAAATCTTTTCTTTTTGTCCCAGGAACAGGCTTAGAGAAGCTTATAAAAAGCTTGAATTTACTTGGCGTGCACTTAAGCAAATCTCGGAATAAATTCCATTTCAGGCTTCAATCAAAAGATTCACATGAAAAGAAGCACAAAGATCGTAATCGCACACAAACAATAGATGTGCACGCCGAGAAAACTTCCACAATAATGAGAGCGACGCGGTCAGAACGCGTTCTGCCCAACTACGCTGGGACGGAGTCGTTACGAGATGAATTCAGTTTTAACCGGGCGACAGATTGAAATGGAGTAATACCGTAGGACTTAGGTACCACATACAGGTGTACATACAGTCATACAGTGCTATTCGTTTGTTTTAGCCGAATGAAAAGCCATAAGTCAGGTTAATAAACCAACTGGGTCCGTTGCTTTCATTTGTACTAATGAGGTGTTCGGGTAAACAGAGTTCTTATTAACAGGGGTTTACTGTAGTTACTTTTAGTTATGGGGATATAATAAAGAGCAATCAAAAAGGTATTGGAATATACAAAAGGATAATACTACACACTGCATCATTTGCCAGCGCATACCAGTCATACCACGGTGAATTGAATACTAACGATGGCAGCACCTGCATAATGTCACCGCATATCCTCGCAGATCTACGCTGCGAACTTCGTCACGGTTGGTTGACAGTTATGATTGGCTGACAGTGAATGTTTTAGAGGGAGAAGCGGGTATGCCGTGACGTAACGGTTCGCTATCTCACTTCAATGCTGCCACCGTAGTATTCAATTCACCGTGAGCGCATACTACTCGTATACACGTAACATCTCATCCTTCATTTGCCACGTGGCATATCATACCTGTACAACATAACAAGAACACAGGGTGTGTTCTTCCTCATAATTGCTAAACCAAAACCAGCTAATGCAATATATACAATTAGTGAATGATTAATAATTCATTTGTATGTAATAATTAGAAATTAATTGGGTGAAATAATAAAAATAAATATACTTGGTGATCACAGAAATCTTTATCTGCAAGTGTACGGGGTATCCCAAGTTGAGTGGCCTATTAAAAGTTTTCGAGGAAGGGAATATGTAAAAATTCTGAAGATTAGTACACTGCCCTAAGGGAAAGTGATCTTTCAGGTTAAAATACTTTCAGTTATACCGGAAGTCGCCGTTAAATTTCTTATTTTAAATGAAATGCTATAGCTACATTTTATCACAAATTCTAATTCTACACATTATTCTAAATAAAAAGTGTTAAGGCTTCTCTACACCTAAATGTAAACTATGTTGAGATATCTTATATAGTATACATATAGTATTCTATTTAAAATAAGAAAATTAACGGCGACTTCCGGTATAACCGGAAGTGATATAGAAGCAAAAATATTATAATCTGAAAGATCACTTTCCCCTAGGACAATGTATTAATTTTCAGAATTTTTGTATATTTCTGCCCCGAAATCTTTTAATAGGCCACTCATCTTGGGATACCCGGTATATTTTTCTCTAAAATTACACATGCCTATAATCATATTCCTTTTAACTAGCATATTTAGAAAACAATCATACTTTTGATTCGTTTGGGCGAAGATAGTAGTCGAATGACAGAGTCGAATAATCGAATGATGAAGTTATTATAGCCTCCCATCTGCTCAGACAACAGTATTCTTCACATTTTTATTATATTTTTCATCCTACCTTGGCCTTCCTCTTTCGATTAGTACACCTAATACTTAATGATACTTCTATGCCTGTTCAACAAGTTTCGTTTTAACCCACGATCGGTTTCGTCGTACTATTTTTAGTAAATTTGTCATTGTTCTAACATACCCCATTTCATCTTAACTGTTTTCTTTTGATTTCATTTATAACAGTTCTTGAAATCTTTGCTAACCGTCTCAATTGATTGACTATAATTTGTATAATAATAATTTCGAGTATTTTCTCATTATTATGTTCTATCCCCTAAGACCGTTCAAGGACTCTATCATTATCTTCACATTTACATTTTGCATTCATTCTTGTATTTTCTTCTTACTTCATTAATTTATTTTCCTAAGTCTACATTAATTTTTATTCTCTTTATTATCTTTTATTTAACTTTTTGTAGAACATTCCCCTTTAATAACTGAGAATCTTCATTCTCTCTTTCTAGAAACAACTCTACAAGAATTAACAAAGCAAGTTCTAGATTTCAGAATTGGGAAAACAGATAAAGAAACAAAGATCTAAGGTGGAAGGAAAATGAAGGAGAAAAGGTGGAAGGTCAGAAATAAGGAAAGGCAAAAAAAAAACATTGCAATTCAAAAGAAGAAAAAAGAACACAAACAAATAAATGTGGATGGAAAGATCTACATTAAAGTTTTAAAGGAATTAAGTTATTTCATTACGAAGATTGTTAAACTGAAATAACAATCTGGTGCACGTCAATAATTATAAAATAAAATTGTAGCAGAAAAATGAAAGAATTTAGAAAAGGCCAAACGGTGACCACAGCAAAGAAATAATTGCAAAGTTGAAGATCGTTTGAAAAAATAAGAAATATCAAGTCTTAAGCAACACAAATAGACAAATAAACGGCCACGTACAATAGTCTTTTTCTCCAGTTCTTTCCGGATTAAAAAGATTTAAAAGAATGAGTTACTTCAGAGCAAAGAAAAGACACCGTATTTTGTGCAACTCAAACGAAATTTGAATTTTTATTGTACATTAACAAATTGCTTTTTTTCATTTATTTACAAAGTTTATTTAAAAAAATAGAACTAAGGTCTTGGAGTCTTTTAACACAATAAAAATATTAAAATAAACGCATAGGTATTCAAGATAAGAAGGTAGTAGACGTCGCTGCGTTCGAAAGAAAATACACACAGTTAACAATATAAAATTTGGCGCGTTTTATATTGTTAACTGTGTATATTTTCTTTAAAAAATGGTAAAATCTAAAGCTAAATTAACAATAGTAAACTTCGAGCTTTTGCTAATTAGGCTACATAATTACAATAATATTTACAGTACTTTTCACTTGAATTTTATAAATTATTGAAAACCAGTGCCTCACTGTCCTTCTGATTGGAAATCGCGAAACTAAATTACACAGTTTTGGGGGTCAGTAAGGAAGAAATATTATTACCTACCATTGCATCAAATGACCAGTGACATTTAAACAAATAAATAAAAAAAAATATTAAAATTTCCGCAGGTATTTCCAGTACACAGCATAATTGCAGTTACCCCAATTTTGCACTTGCACCACTTTGCCTTCCATATTTATTTATTTATTTTAATAAAATAAAATCTTCCAAAAGATACTAGGAAATATCTTAAATTTTGTAAAAACTATTTATTTATAATTCAATATTTTAAATAATCTGAAATTCCCAGAGAGTTTGAATTCGTTGCAATTCAAACTGTCAAAATAATTTAGTTACTTATGCATGTAAATGATACCAACCGCTGAACAAGAAATTCCTGTAAGAAAGCGCCAGTGGATTCAAACTGCGCTCGTTTCAATTCATAACTCGGACGACCTTCAGAGATCGCGTCGCTGATTGGCTGACCTACATTATTTTATCTCTTTTGATTTTGAGTTTCGCTTTCATTGTGTAATTGACAGACTTCGACGTTTCTTAGGACATGTCAGAGCCGGACTTGTTTAATCTCATGCGCACATTTAAGTTTTTAAAACATAAGATTATGTGTTCTCCGATCATATTCCCGGCGGTTTTTATTGCATCCGTAAAAAAACATCGTTTACCAATATAAAACGCCCGCTGACCTGTTAATAATTCGTAAATCGATCAAAATGACATCATATGAATAAGAATTGTAGTTAATTATTTATGCACGACTATTTATCAGATTACTATACAAAAATGTACCGTGTATTCCGGCCCTTCTGGCTATAGGAAATTAACATAGGATTTCAAATATTGTTAATTTTTTTGTTCCTAAGACAAACACGACAAAAATTTATTTTGCTTCTGCTAGTCCTCGATCGAATACAAACAACTTAAAGTTTAAAATTATGAAGAATTATGCAACAATTATTTAAATAATTAAAGAAAAAAGTTTTCAAAAATTGAGTTTCACTTTAAGACTCCCTTTTTAAAATTTGTGATAAGCAAGGGCACTGACCAACTTGCAAGTCCCGGATTCACATCTCATTATGTCTTTTCGTCTTTTTTTTTTAATAATTATGACAATTTTTTCTAATTTAGTCACCTACACTGTTATTATTACAAATACTATGAACAACGCAAAGCTGTACATGGTTAAAAATTGTAAGAATAATTAAAAAAAATAGTTTACGAGGTTTTGAACCCGAGGCACCCGACAACTCGAGAGCCCATACAACTTGGCCATATCCCATGATCATTATCAAATTTTAAAAAGGGAGTCTTAAAGTTAAACTTACTTTTCTTTAATTATTTAAATAGTTGTTGCATAATTTTTCATAATTTCAAGTATTAAGTTATATTCGATCGAGGACTAGCAGACGCAATGTGAATTTTTGTCGTATTTTATCTTGGGAACATAAAAATTAATAATATTGAAATCCCATGTTAATTTCCTACAGCTGAGACTGAGATGGGCCGGGACATTCGGTATACGTTGCAAGTAGTTTTTTACCTAAATTAAAGAAGTGTAGATAAGTGAATTTAATTTAAAAAAAATATTAATCGTTAGTATTAATATAGCAGGTGTTAATAGAAAATTTAACTTTATTTTCTTATGTAACTTTATTTTCTTCATGTACAATTTCAATTTAATTAGTTATTCCTACACACAAAAAATCAATAATGCACCCTTCTCGAATTTTATATTATGGAATGCGTCCTCTTCCCCGACATCAACGTAACGTCTCTGTCCGCCGCTGACGTATCATAAATTTCATAAACTATGTGACTCACAGCGACGGTGACATCACTAGCGGGCGGGATCTTAATGTAATATTAAATTATTAATACATGTCACGAAGTATAACAATTGGAGTCGGGAAATACTTTAAAATATATCGCCTATTATTGTGTTTTGTAAACTTGTGCGCATGAGATAAAACAAGTCCGGCTCTGAAATGTCCTAAGAAGCGCCGAAGTCTGATAATTGATCTTTTTATGAAAACTCTTCAAACGTTGATTATCAGGGATGTCGAAGAAGACAACATTTTTTTACTTTTAGAACTAATTAACTGTGTTCTTTTAAGTAAAAAAGTAAGAAGCCTGAAATTTTTCGAAGGTATCGAACAAGTCCCCCCCACACACTAATCGAGTCCAAGAATACATTTCAAAGAGCAATATTTTCAGTTAGTTAAAATTCTCTGCAATTAAAAATGTAGTCATGAAGTGCGAAAGCTGGGACAAAATTAAATTTGTTTTTTTATTGTAATTATTAAATATTATTCATTTTTTTCTACTATTGTAACATTTATTGTGTCTTTTGTAAATTATCATCTAATAATTTAATCGACAATTTGTAAAAAAAAAATATTTAAAATATTTTTAATAGGACTAGTAGGTATTATTGTTTAAAAATATTACTGGAATATTTTTAGTCGTAACTATTCCCAGTCTGTTACTACTTTTATAGTTAGTAATTAAATCATTGCTCATTAATATTTTTATTCAGCATCCGACAAGTTGCATTTGACGGAATTATTCGACTACTAGTTTTATTCGGCCACTATTTCATTCGACTACTATTTTCATTACTTCTGATTATTCTGAAAGGTATTAGCAACTTTATTGTTTTAAATTTTTGTTGCAAGTTTCATCATTCGAAGGTAAAAATAATAAGGTTTCCCTGCAGCCCAAAATATTTCTTCTTCTAAATATTTTTAAAGAAATTGAACCAAATCTTGTATAAAACGGCCTTTAGATGTAACCGATTATGGCAGGTATTATCTCAAATTTTAATAAAAAAGATAGTTAGAATTTCTCAGAACAAAGGACAATGGAAAGATGATTCTACTATGTACATGAAATACAGTGTGTTCAGAAATGATTGAAAGGTGTTCAAATTTTCGGCTTGCTGTATTATTTTTAAAAGTTAATACTAAACTTTTACCATGGGCGGCAACATGGAATAATTTATTTATTATTTTATCATTTTAGTACATGTCTTTATGCGGCTCTTTTTCGTTTACTAATTCTTTGATAATTGAGGAGGAGAAGTAACAAAGGGGTTAAGTGCCAAATCTTTCAACTCGGGAAATTGACTAAAACTCCATCATCATGTAGTCGATGGCACATAGAACCTTTCTGTGGGAATATCTCATTTTTCGACAAATTCGCACTTAGCCCCTTTGTTACTTCCACTCTTCAATTGTAATCAGGGACGGCTACAAGGGGGGCCCAGGACTACTCAGGGGCCCCCGTACTCTGTACCATTGTAACGACCGGACGGAATTGAAAATAAAAGATTAAAGAAAGTAGATTAAAGAAACCTAAACTTTCAATAAAATTAATTTCATAAGGACTCCTCGAGCCACTTTTCTCCTCTAGATACCAAGACGAGAGTGAGAAAGAGATTCAAATATCAAAGTACAATAATGAAAGTACACAAAATACAGTCAAAAAGTAATTGGAGGAGAGAAGAAACGGTATTCTGTACATTTAAAGCTTTTGTTAGTTTCTGATGTTTCTCTAGGCGTCGGCTTATCGATCGTTGAATCTGAATTCATTCAATAATATAGAATTTGGGACAATTTTAATTTCGAGGAGGTTTCGTTTACGACTTACCAAACAAAAAAAAACACTCGCAGAAACACTCGGAGAAAATTTATTTATTTATCAAGAAACCGAACTGTAGAAAGATCGCGAGATATGTAAACTCAGGTTATATTATTTATAATATCTGTCTGGCGTCTTTAAGAGGGGTAAAATTACATCACCGGTAACAGTCAAATTCAAAATATTTCCATCTCGCGCATAGCTTCCGAATGAAAATATATTTACCGGTAGAGGGCGTGCCATTCCTCTATTCCATTTGTTTTCTCTTGGTCCACACCTTTGTCCATCTGCGAATACCATCATGTTTTTCAAGGTTTGCAGCTCGGAGTATATTCTTCTTATTGCTTGTCTTCTCTAACCACAGGAACTGATTGTTCCAGTTTCAATCCATTGCGCAAAATTGCAAGTTTTGTTTTAACTGGATCGCCTTGTTCTAATTCAGACTCATATACGTTTAAATTTTATGATTGCAACATTTACTTTTTAATTTCGAAATAATAAATTTTTGTACAGAATTCCGGTTTCTTACACCATCACACTGTCTTTAAAAAAAGGCCTTACAGTTCTTACTGCACCCAGACCCGTCATTTAGAAAGTCGGCCCTGATTATAATAGTAAAAATGAAATTTACCTATGTCGAATTTATTATACTCAAGAGGAACACCAATGTTGTAAGATGAAAATTATTAATATGAGAGCGCGCTAAATTCAAACTCCCTTCAGTTATTTCTGAACGCACTATATTATGGAAACGATGCGATGGAACAGAAAAGTTATAATTAGCTTTCTTACTCATGATTAGTAAATTTGATAAATAAATTTGCATAAGACATAAATATGAAATTTTTAGCACCACCAATCCCACAATTAAGTTCGTCCACGAGGATTATAAAGATATACGAACGTGATCCAGATTTGTCTCCTCTTCTGTAATCTCACAGAGCATACATGTTTTATAGATATTCTCATTGTCAACAACAAGGCACTACACTGTCAGATTTATTATTTAGACCTTCACTTCGATTCCCTATTTAGCATTTCGTAATGTTCCATTTCGAATGCAGTATCCGAATTTAGGTCGAATAACAGTGGTGGAAGTACAAGTTTTCCACTCACCCCATGAAATTCGACTCCAAGTGCATTTTCAGCATCCCCTTTGACTGCAATATAGTTCTTCTAAATATTGTTCTCATCTAAATAAGCAGACAATTAAAGAAACAGTACATTGATTTTGAAGAATATTTCTTGTAATTACAAATTCATATAACTATACATATTTAAAACTTAAAAGGAAAGGAGCTTTCCGAATGTTCAAATGTAGGATCGATTTTTTTTACTTATTTAATGAAAGAATTATATTCATTATCATAAGCTCTACATATTAAAATTATTCTGTATTTTACTAATGATCGCGCTGCACATATAACGATACATATTTTTAAAGGGTTAACAAATTTAATTATACCGTGTGTTCCACAAGTAATTACGTAAGGCTTGATCGTGGAAAGCGAAAGTAATGTCTATTATAAGCTTTACACTTCATTAACTATCATCACTACTATTGTTAAAAGAAAACTCAATGAATCTACAATTTTTACAATAGAATGCAGCTGGCTGCAAACATAACTTTTGCTTTCCTTGGCCAAGCCTTATATAAACACTTTTTGAAATCGCTGCGTTTAAGAATGTGTATCAGCTTTAGGTGTTCCATTGAAGACAAAAATACATTTCGCTCGCAGAAATTGACACAGAGATTTTAGGAATGTCTGAAATAAAATAATAAATGCAACTGGGTCAATACCAAAATCAAATAGGCTGGGTTTCTCAGTCCTAGTTTAATTTTAAACTGCTGTTTATTTCCATAGGAACAATTGTTTTTATAATTGCTACCATAGGAATAAACAGGAGTTTAAAGTTAAACTAGGACTGAGAAACCCAGCCATAATGTAACAAACTGTTAAATATGCAAACAGGATAACCGGGATCCAGACCTCATGTCACAGCGAACACATTTCCAAGCTGAAATTAAAACCTCTCATCAACAAATTTGCGTCAGGTTCGATCTTCCCTTCGCGAAATGTCCTGTCAGCTGCATTCCGAATCCTGTGCGTGCACGCGACAGCCTGACACTTCCGTCCGTCATTCCGGCATGTTGTAATACTCCGGCGGCATTTGAATGGCGTCCATCTGCAGCTGACGCAATCTGCCATAAAATAACTTTATGCAGTGCTCGCGACACAACGTTATTTTTTATTACCCTGGTAGATAATCTGTCTGCGCGAAGTTTTAAACTGAAATCCCTGCCAGCTTGATGACTGGCTATTACGCTGAAATAGTGCTCGGAGCACGATGACCGTAAAACAAATAGCTTTTATGACATGTTTGATGTAAGTAGAAAAACATGGCTTTCTCATATTAAGCAGACAACGTACGAAACGAGGATTCATTACATTTGTTTGCATTTTCTTCATACATTTCACTTCAAAAAGTGTCTCAGTGTCCTGCTTATAAATTAAAAAAAAATCTTTTGTACTGTGCAATAAGAGGGTACGAAAGTATAAAGACACCACTGAGAAGAATTAAAAAGAAAACGTGTGCAAACTCCATAAAAAATCTAATAGCAAATAAATACCTATTACATTTTTCCGTTAAGAAACGGATTCCTTTTTCATTGATTGTTTCCAAATTTCGTGCTACTAGTCTATACATACAGGGTGACTGTTAATGAACCCGACAAAATGAAACCACGATAAGGAGCGATGTCCGAGAGTATAGGAAAAATGTTTAAAAATTCTTTCTACTTTAGTTTTCGAGATATAATTCATCAAAAATGGCCCCACTTTGAACACCTGCTCTGACAGGTAAACAAATAAATCTGTAAACTCATTCGTAATCTGTTTCGAATGTTAGTCATTATAATTTCGTTTTGTGTGTGAAGAATTATTAACCCGAATTTATTGAAAGTTTAATAAATTCAAGACGCGTTTACAGCTCCACATCCTGTGTTTTTGGCGCACTGGTTGTAAATCGTTCCTCGTTCTGTCGTACGCATTCTTTTCACTTTGAACTAAATTCTTAATTAATTATAAACAGCTCCTTAGAATTTTTTTAATATGATCCTGTAATCTATTACATTCATTCCAGTACGCGATTTAATTGGAAACTGTACGCATATCACCAACAACGTTTAAAACAGCTGTACATAATAAAGTTTTTATACTTAAAGTTGGTTCTTGTCCGATGAAAATTGTATCACAAAATTTTTTAACAGGACACTAAATAGCGCACAAACACTTAACGTTTCGCCGTCGTTCGACGGCTCTTTAGTGTCCGGTTAAAAGATTTTGTGATATAAAAAGTTTTTATAGTCTAATAAACAAAAAAATTATCGGCGATGAACTTCAGGTCTCATAAATCGTTTCACATTGTCGGAGAAAACCGATTCGTTTAAGTGATTCCTTGCAAATCTAATCAAGTAATCATTCTTTTGTGGCGATAATTATTTATTACAAATTAGTACTACGCATAATACTAGCGATGTTTAAAACAACAGATTGCATCCTAATAGTTTTATTGTCTTCGTGTGATAACGAGACGAACATTTTACTATCAGCTGCCTGACGGGCCGTGCATTTGACCCCTATGATCACCAGATTTAAATCCTTGCGATTTTTTTTTGTGGACGAAGCGACTGGTACATTCCGCTCTAGTAAATAATCAGCACGAATTAACAAACAATTATTTACACAATTATTTGCGAATTTAGTATTCGTATTTCATACGCAATTCCAGTTATATTAGAAATTACTAATAATTACATTGCGTACAAGAAACTTACCTTCGCTAGCTGTTAAACGTGTAATAAAACCAATTGAGATGTGTGTCAAGGTCGCATTGTGTGCAAGCGAGTAGTCAATAAAAGTCCTATTACACTGCCGCATTTATAGAACATGGCACCGTGTTTCATACGCAGTGCAGGATTTTGATTTTGGAATATTTTTTTAATTAATTGTAAACTGTTCACAAGAATTTTTTAAACGTTTTTCCCGTAATCTGTGACATCGATTCTCTTATGCGTTTTTTCTTGTCGCTACAATTGTCATTCACCCTGTATATGCGTTTATTAAATTGAACCGTATAAAAATAATAGGCTTCCATCACAATTTAACATTGCAGGCCTTGAAACGAACAGTAATAAGTCTGAATAATAGTTATTTATATATCAAGGGCATAATTAGGAAATTATAGCCCGAGAATATGTTTACGGCACGACGCAAAGCGGAATGCTTTTAAATGTTCGAGAGCTATTATCTACAATTATGCCCGTGGTAAAGACGTTTTATGTTATTTTGGCCAAAATTTATGGATTCAACGTTTTTATATCGTATACGAATGATGTGCACGTTGCTTCCATAAAATAATTATACTAGAATTGAGGAACATAACCAAGAAATCATCAGGATATAACGCTTCTTCCCCCTTCAGTACACTTTCAAATCCACTTTCGCCGAGCATACCTTCACTAACGATCAAAACTCTATTGAAATTTTACATGTTACCGATAAGTTTAGAGACGCCGACATCTTAGAACAAATAGAGATATTTAAATCCTTTAGAAATACCAACAATAAAAAACATTGTTTAAACGATCAATCGGATTTTAAAAAACTGATTTTTATCAATCACATCAACGGACCATTCTGAATGCCTCCCCTCCCTTTTCCTTATATTAATTTTTAAGGTTTCTACTTTACCGTCTGCGCATTGAACTTGTCATTCATACGTTTGCCTTGTGCTTCCGCTTTGAGCACGTGGCTTAACCATGCCTCCGCATTCTAATTTATTGTTATCGTGAATTTTCACTTTAATCATCATGTTTTAAATTTTTGATTGTCTAATCCTAATTTTAATTTTATTTTGGTAAGTCTACTCAACTCATTATTTGCAATCTTGAGATTAAAAAACTTTTGTCATAACCTTTTAGCCTGAAGATGGCCTTAATTTTTATTCTCTAAACTTATTACGAAATAAGGCCGAAAACATATATACCGTGAATGTATTTTATTCTGAAACATGCAAAACACACACATACGTTTGTTGCTAGAGTAACGTAATTATTAAATGACAGCAATGTATTAAAGCGTGTATTTTATTTTGAAACATAGGATGAGTTCGCGTTTACGCTCGGATTGATCGGAGTGTTTCTTTTTCTCGCTCTTACCTTACATGCAGTGAAACGCAGTCGCTCTCCCTCACACTTTTGATCAGAGCGTACTCCGAGTGTAAACGCGAACTTGCCCATGGGAGAAATAAAGTAATGGAACAAAATATGTTTCAAAATAAAATACACGCTGTCATTGCTGTCATTTAACTATTACGTTACTCTAGCAACAAACGGATACGTGCATTTTGCATGTTTCAGAATAAGATATATTCACGGTATATGTAGCGACATTGCGACATTAAATATTGGTGAAGAAGATTCGAGTTTCATTCTTTCCTTCGTTCAATTATGGGTACGTTCCACTTAAAGCCCGAAACACTCGCGATCGCGGCCGCGGAATTTCTAGTTCCACTAGCTTCTAAACGTCATTCATTACGTCCTGAGCGCAATCACACCGACCGTGGTCTTTAAGAGGAACAATTCAGTGGGCTTTGCGAGCGTTGCGAGACTTAAGTGGAACGCACCCTATGTAGATAGTTTGCGTTACTATGGGTTTGTTTACGTTTCTACGGGTTTGTTTACTTTAGAGCCCTTGAGCCTTAAAGCCCAAATTATTCCCAGAATTGAATGCCAATAAACAAGACTATGGTTCCAAAATAAAATAAAATAATTTATGCGGAAGGTAGAGTTCACAAAAATCGCGGTCGGCTTTACTTTGAGCTGAGCCAAAAAGAAATGACAAAATTAAAATATATTAAACAGAAACACATTGGTTACAATTTTGTCGCCATTTGAAGAATATAGATTAACTAAGACATTGCGAAGAAAATTATGAAGAAACTATAAAATTCTTAGAGAAGACGAACTTAATGGAAGGCAAGTTAACAGACGAAAGAATACGAAGAGAAAAAAATTATGAACACTATGTTAAGCATAGTAGAAGCGAAAAAGGCAAAGAAACTGTTGCATTTTCGTTCAGATATGTATGTAAAAGCAGCAACAATGACTTCTAATGACCAGGGTCAATATTATGTTAAAAAAAGAAGATCGAAGACTTCCAGGAAATTCAACCTTATTGAGACAGAATGCAATACGGAAGCAATATGTACTAAGAAATTACGCAGAGGAAATGTTAAGTTCTTACTGCGATCAGAAAGAGATTACTTACTGATGTAGATGGATAGACATAATAAACTGGAGGGCAATCCGTTGATTGTGCCTGTAGAAGGGCAACATGAGATGATAATTGGGAAAAATATTTTAAGATTAGCTTATTATTGCTGAACCATTTCTTCAGTTTTGGTCAAAATTTAACGTTGATCCAAAAAATTGTTACTGTGCCCTACCACGCAGGTATCGTCAACATAATTATGTACTGCATGAACTGCACAGCAAGTATTTATTAATTTTGACAAATCATTTATGAACAAGATGAACAATAATGGTCCAAGGACACTTTCCTGGGGAATCCCAGACGTTATTTTTCTCAGGAAAGATTCGGCTGATATCGTTATCCTTCTGAAAGACTAATTTGTAATATCTCTTGGAAAGATATGAGTTTAACCAACTGCGTGAATTCCGAAAACTTCACAATTTATTTATGATTCATGATTTTTTATTATAGATATACAGGGAGGACCAAAAGTAATGGGACACAGAGCAATGATATATTCCTCACGTCAAAATATTACGATTTAGCCGAACTTACTGGTTAACTTTAACGCTATCAAACACATACCTTTTTGGTAAGGGAAAGACAGTGGAGTAATATTTTCTTATTAAAAATCTCATAAACCTACTCACAAAAAAGTTAGAGCACATGAAAGAGCAGAATAACAGCATACGAAGCGCCCTCTATCCACTATATCAAAATTAATTGCATAATATTATTTCTCGTCCCAAGAAACACCCGTATCTAAATTTTTAAGACGATATGTCAAAAATTTGAAGAATTATTACGGAAAATTGAAATTAAAATTCTTACTTTAATAGTCTGTATCTTTTTCATTATCAACTTTTGGTATAAGTAAGTTCGGCTAAATCGTAATATTTTGACGTGAGGAATCTACCATTGCTCTGTGTCCCATTACTTTTGGTCGTCCCTGTATTTTATTGAATGCGTTTAATTTGAATAAAGTATGTATCTACGTTAAAAGATTTCAGATAAGTTTTATATTTTTTTGTTAATGTTATTTAGTAAGAATTGACTTAAGTACATCAAAATCAAAACATTTAAAAATTCTTTTTTTTTTCACAATCGCGATACTTTCTCTTATTATACCAGGTGTTTCAGAATTGATAAAGTAGGGGAAGGTTGCGAAAACATTTTTAATGACAAAAGGATTATGTATTAAAACAGTACGTATAAGGTTTGATGTGTTTTATTAAAATTAAACAGTCTCAACAAATGTACAGGGTGATTCAAATTCGAGTCTCACCATTGGAATCTCAATTATTATAAGAGATAGGATATAGGTTTAAATTCGACACTTTTGCAGAATTTTATACTGATTAATAATCTATCCTCAAAGTTGCGTTATTTCTTTTTGTTTTTAAGTTATTGTGAAGAAACTGAAAAAATCAATTTTCGTATTTTAGCCCTAACTTTCTTGTTACTGAATTAATTAAAAAATAGATGATACTTTCTTAAGACAACTTTCTAATAGGAATATTTCTAAGAAAATAAAATTTTTATATGACGATTATTTTTTTCAGAATTATACCTAACTTCATTTTTTCTTATGGACGCTATATTTAAATTTTAGTGACTTAAATAGGAAATAAGGCAACTTTGAGGATAGATTATTAATCAGCATAAAATTCTGCAAAAGTGTCAAATTTAAACCTATATCCTATTTCTTATAGTAAGTGAGATCCCAATGGTGAGACTCGAATTTGAATCACCCTGTACAGAGTGGATCATTTTTGATGGTTTTACAGGATTTCTCGGTTATTTATAGGAATAAAAGCAAACCGTTTTCGCGACACAATGCTACTTTTTCGAGAAAAACTCAATGGTGAAGACAAAAGTTAGCTACCTCGATTCGTTCGGGAAATATCGGCTGAGATATTGTGAAAAAGAATTTTTCGCGAAAATTCGTTTTCGGCCGATATTTCCCGAATGAATCCAGTTAGCTAACTTCTGTCTTCACCATTGAGTTTTTCTCGAAAAAGTAGCATTGGGTCGCGAAAACAGTTTTCTTTTATTCCTATAAATAACCGAGAAACTCTGTAAAACCATCAAAAATGGTCCACTCTGTACATAACATAGCAAGAATAAGTTCCACATTTGTTTACCGTAGAGTTGGGTGACTTGAACTTGGAACTTGAGTTGGGACAAAATAACAAATACGAAATTTTCAAGGCAGCTGCCTTTTCATCAGACCCGCTGGAGACGAAACAGCTGCTTTTTCACCGGAGGCCACCGGTGACGAAGCAGGATTTCTTCACCAGCTGCTTCTTCACCAGCGGCCTCTGATGAAAAGACAGTTTACCGTAGTGACTTGAAGTTGGAGTTTGAATTGGGACAAAATAACAAATACCAAATTTTCAATTTGTCATCAAAGCCACTAATAACGAAACGCTTGGCTTTTCACCAGAGGCCGCTAATGAAGAAGCAGGACTTCATCACCAGCTGCTTCTTCACCTTCTGATGAACAGGCAACTTACCGTAGAATCAGGTGACTTGAAGTTGGAGCTTCAGTTGGAACAAAATAACAAACACGAAATTTTCGAAAACAAATCGTGTCGTACAGTATGTTAATAAAGCTCTTTTCACGCGGATTTCTCGGGAAATCACTGTTCGAAGTTCAAAGTCGCTAAAAAAAACAGGACTTCTCCGAGCAAATAATATGATTATCTTTCAAGGTCAAAAGGAAGTAGGTGCAACAAAGATAACTTTGAAATTGTAAATGGAAACATATCGTACCCCCGCTTCAGAAGTGACACAACTCAAATAATTGCATTTTGAATTTAGAGCAGTTTTTACATTTTGGTGAAGCTAATTTTGTTCTTGAACCCTCATGGACCTTTGAGAATAAGAAGTTAAACTTTTTATTAATGCCCTTAGGGACTACTTAACATAGTAATAGGAAGAATCTGTTATGAGTAAGCTCTAATTAGATATTTTGATGTGTTGTGACGTTTCTGATTTGCTTATGGAAACATTTTTTTTTACTTGTGTCACTTCAGCTATTCGCGACTTAATTGTCAGCGCGAGATATCTCTGTTAATCGCAAAATGGCCGATAAAAGGGTGAACAACATTGCAGTTGCGAAGTTTGATTGGTACAAGCAGAGCTCGCCTACTTTGTTTGATTTCGCCAATATTTTATTTCTGACCTATGTTTCTGACTTTAAAATAGATTCAACAAAATCTGTTGTGCAGTCGTGTTCAAAAAAGAATTGTACAGAATTTGTGCTGTCTAAACTTTTATGTGCAATTCATGATGAAGTGCAAAAGATTGTACAAGTTTTGCTACATATACGGTTTCTGGCAATAATAATATTATTGAACGCAAAAATAGAAAAACCAATTGCCGCTCAAAAGCAAAGATATTTAAAACGTAGCTGTACAACATCTTTTTGAACACATCTGTACCTAGAGTATTTATTAACAGCTAGTAATAACTGGTTTATACAGTCACTAATAACTAAAATTTAAAGATTAAAAATTATCATGTATTAACTAATAAAACTTTAAGCGTTTATACATTAACTAACAATTAACAATTACGCAGACGTACTAACTAGTAATGGCATGGTGACCAACGATCGAACGAAAGCGAAAGATGAATTGTCAACTTTAATAATAAGACTCCAAGCATTAAAACTAATCGTCAAATTAAATAGTTTGCAACATTTTCACATAAATTACCGCCTCGATTTATTAAGCACGCATGCGCACTCAAGTATTTCATTAATAATTATCACTAAGAAATAGAGTCTATTTTTAATTATTAGTTGTTAGTGTTAAGTTTTTAATTATGCGATATAAACGCACGCACGTAAAAGCTATCTTTCAATTTTGAACTTTTCATTATTACTTATTAATTTATAATTATTAGTAGCTGTATAAACCAGGCAACCAGGCATATATTTCTGAGGCTATTTAGTTCAAGATACAACACTGAACAATCTTGACACAGTCATCAGGACACAATTCGAAATCAGACGGTTATGAAACGTTTCAATACAAGTGAAGTATTGGTAGTTTAGATGTGTTGATTTTTCAATAAATAGGGATTGAATTGTCCTTTTCAAAAACTACTGAATACGAAAAATGAAAAATTTTTAGTTATGTCACTTCTAAAGCGGGGGTTAGGTATCATTGAAGAGAATTTTTGAGAAAGAAATATGTTTTTTTGGACGACTTCTATATAATGAGCAATTTTACTCCCTAATTTGAGGGAACAAAGTGACTGTTTTATTCGCTTGGGCAAAAAAGTATGGCCAAATTAATATTCCGTTTGCCATCTATCAGAACCGATATGATTTTTGTGTTCGTAAAGTAAGAATGTCATGTTGACAGTTAATAGTATATTACATATCGAGAGTTGTAAATAGCAAATTACGCACGGTAGAAAAGTTGCGCATGAGCCGCACAGCGGCGAATGCAGGTAATTCCACAAGTGCGTAATTGCTTTACAACTCGAGTTTTGTACTATACTTTATCTACGACCACAAAAATTACCTTATTATTCAAGTTCAAAATAATCAGCAATGACACTTGCAATCTCGACGACTGTCAATCTAATGCAATGCGGCTACGTAGATCTAAGTGCAAATGTGCGCAAAGTAGGTGCGTTGTGCGTTTTTCTTACTTTACGCACGACGTTTGTAAACACAGGCTTACTTAGTTTATGTGTTGTACGTAATTCGTCATTTACAGTAGTGGTCGTAGATAAAGATAATTTAAAACCTTTCAGCTTTTTTCAATTAAAATCGTTGGGTCGTGCAAAAAATAGTATATGTTACGGACAAAGTCGATAATTCGGTCAATGACGTTATTGGCCGGTCAATAACGATAATTTGATGTGTCATATCCAAAAGTTGGGTAATATGATGAAATGTAGTAAGAGTAATACTTCCCAACTTTCTCTCGATATTTTATTATGATGACCGGTTTCGGTTAAATAACCATCATCAGGTCGACAACGTCAAATATGAAAATTAAATGTAAACTGCATAAAACTAATGGTGAAGAGGAGAAGAAATAATTAACGTGTAACTTGCTTGGAAATGCTGTCAAACTTAAGTTTGACAGCATTTCCAAGCGATATTTTATTATGACGACCGGTTTCGGTTAAATAACCATCATCAGGTCGACAACGTCAAATATGAAAATTAAATGTAAACTGCATAAAACTAATGGTGAAGAGGAGAAGAAATAATTAACGTGTAACTTGCTTGGAAATGCTGTCAAACTTAAGTTTAAATGCTGTCAAACTTAAGTTTAAATGCTGTCAAACTTAAGTTTGACAGCATTTCCAAGCTGGATACACGTTGATATTCTTCTGTAATTATGTTATTGCGTGTCGAATGCTGATGGTAAACGAAACGATCATCTGTAAATATCGAGAGAAAGTTGGGAAGTATTACTCTTACTACATTTAATAACGATAATGTCCAGTCAAGGACATTGTGCATAATGACCAGCCAATAACGTTAATGTCCGTGTCTTTGGGGCAATGTTGGTAAACCATAATACAAGCGCGCTGTTAACATCGTTGTCCGAACGATATCGTCATTGCCCGTTAAATAGTGGCCAATGATGATAAAATAGAAAGACTAGCCTAAGCTGGCATTCCATACGATGAAATCAACCATTTGGCCACTGAGAAGATGTTGAAAATTTGCTAAAAGAAATGGAAAGAGAGTCTACTGACCTTGAGGATCCTAATTCGCATTAAGAAAGAGAAGATAAAGAAAATACAGTTCCAGAAACAGTAGATGCTGAAAGCTTGACTGAAAACATTAAGCTCATTTCGTATTTTTTATTAATTCAATGGGAAATATACGAATATCCCTGGCCTACCAAATACATAACATTCTATTGAATTTTTGTCGTAGACGAAAGCCAAATACTTTGCGGCCAGTGCTTTACAACATTACTACTTGGCGAAGAAGTTAATGATGAAAAATGTCTTAATTGCGAACATCAGGGAGCGTAAAAGATCCAGAGAATCTTTAGAAAAACAAGCCATCAAAATGTAGAAGCTATCTAATAAAAAATTCTCCGAGGTTGAAGTTGGAACTACGGTTCGTGTACCCATACCGGACGTAGACAGAGTTCGTGGTTCTCCCTGTAATGTACTGCCTGTTGTCAGTAGTATAGAAGATGGTATTTATAAGCTTTGTAAGTTTAAGTGCTGTTGAAAACATAAATCACAGAATAATGTTAAGATTTTAGGTACAACCCATGGCGTTTTAAAGCATAAGTCATCAGATCTGAATTTAATCCCTGCATTGAAAAGTTTATTTTACAGGAGAACCTCAGCGATTCCGCAAAAAAATAAAGAAATTTCCCTTAGAAAAGTTGCAGCTGAATATAGTATTTTAGGGGAACAGGGTTACAAGAGTTGTCACTGCAATGGCGGATGTAAAAACAATAAATGTGCATGTCGCGCAAAGCAAAAGATTTGTAATTCCAAGTGCCATGGATCACTCTCATGCCACAACATTATTTGAAAAATTAATATTGTTCACTTTATTGTTTTTTACTTACATTACCAAGTAAGATTTAATAAGTGTGAATTATATTTTTTCACATAGTACCTGCTTCAACGGTGCACATTTGATAAAGAAAAATAATAAAAGAAAACATATCGTGGAGTTTCAATAATAATCATGATACCTAATATCAATATTCTCCAACAGTTTTTGGCTATTATCGTTAATGACCGGGCAAGGATGTTAACATGAAAATGACAATTTTTAACAACATTGCCCGGCCGCAACGGGCCTTAACGTTAATGTCTGGTTATTAGCGATATTGGCCAGGAAAAATGGACATTCACGTTATTGTCCGGCCATTATCGTCAATGTTCAATTATCGTCTTTATCCGTAACATATACACCTCGGGAATGAATGCTTTCTCCCCTCGGTGCTTTGTAGAACCCTCGGGCTACAAACTACACCTCGATTAAAAATCATCCACTTCACTCCCTTGATGAATAATATACTATTATTTGAATAATTTCTTAATACAAAGTGCTCAAGAATAACTGTTTGAGTTGGCAATACAATTAGGAGCATTTTTTTATTCGGCTATTTGCAAATGACACTGCAACCGGATATATTTTTCGTTAGTTTATTCCATGTTTATTAGACGTAGCCTGAATAGCGACAAGATTGTAGGTTATGTGAATAAAAATTAGCGTTTTAATTTAAATTTGAGACGTCAAATGATGCTTGTAAAGGGACGGCTGTCGTTGTCAAGCCGTCAACAACCGGAAGTTGTACCATTTAAAAATAAAATTCGGCACTTCCAACTCAAACAGTGATTGTTGACCACTTTGTATATCAGACAGTTTTCGATAAAAAAATTAAAATGTACTAATAATACCACAATCTCTGTATGAAATACTCTAATTGTTATTGATAGCAGGCAGTCAGGCAAGTCGTTGGAACAAAATTCAGAAGTATTTCTTTCTTTAATGTTGGTAACATTTTACTGAGAGAATATTTCGTTTTAAGTTTCTCATGATTATGAATATACATATTACCTCCCAGAATATTTTATGAAAATTTTGAAATAATCAGATTAATAAAGTAGTAATAATTGCACAATATTCAAGCAATAAATTGAAATTAGTGCAAGGTGAAGGTAGATTAACAAACTGCTTTACACAATACATAAGTAACATACAATTTAAATAATAAAATGTAAATAAAAGGAAAAACAATTAAAGTGAATCTTCGAACATGGTAAGTGTGAATTGTTAGCTTCGAAACATAATTTTATATTTTTGATTTTTCTATTTTTTATAAACAAATGAAATTTATTGTACTGTATCTGTAATTAGAAACAAATGTTATTTTACATTTAAACAAACATCACACAAATAGCCAGTTTTAACGTATGTCTAACGAGTGCGGATTTATTCACTCTTTTTGTTAAATTAATTTTTTTGTTGCAATTGGTGCAATGTTTGGTTGTATGTATATCCATTCGGATGAGTGATTAACGTAATCAAAAGGTTACTTTTATCCGGTTGCCTTATCCGTCCTGTAACCAACAGCAACACAACGTCACCGATAGACCTTACTCGCCATTTCCATGGTTACTAAAGTTAAAGTTATAAGTTGCCTGGTAAATTTCAGTCAGTGATAATAAATACCGTAAAATGTCACTCACGATCAGATGGGCAATTTAAATCTATTCACGGCCCTTTTTTATACGAATAATCGTTGTTAGATTGATTTTTGCATTATTGTCACATCAATATTAGCGATGTACGATGAAAATCTTTTTGTGTTTACTATTAGTACAAGTTCAGATTGCACACCGGATTCCAGGAATTTTCTCTAACTGTCAGAAGATTTGTATTAAAACGAATTTTTAAACCATATTACTATTTATTTTTTATTAATGAGAGTAAAGACTAGTCTACAATTGTCCGGGACTGAGAACGTAAACAGTAAAGATAACGATAAAATATTGTCAATTATGATTAGTTGCATCAAACATTTATGCCCAACTTAACTTTATGCGTCACCTTAGACTTAAAATATGACTTACACAATGTTGGGTAATCTCAAATTTAAGCTCAGCTTAAGAGTTTGTTGCAACTGACCATTCAAATGCTTCACCTTCAACAGGTATGATTTTTAGTGTCATTTTCCTTTTGACAACTGATCAAAACTGCTTTTAACTTCAACAAGCAGGCTTTGACTGGTCTATAGCTGACGTCACAAACTGCCGACATGAGGTAACCGTTATAGTTTACGGACCGTGACTTTTATCCAGCTCCCGAGCTTGCGCTAATTACAGTCCGTTTACTTGATCCATCAAAAAGAACACTATGACGTTTAAATCATACTATATTCTTGCAAAATCATTTTTCATATCTCTAGACACAAAAGAAATTTCCTACTCTACTTCATTTTCAATTAACAAACCTTTCTAATATTAATTAATTTTGCATTATGAAGTAAACTTCTCCCTACATTTTCTGAAATTAAATATTTTTTTAACGACATTTTTCCTGAATTCACGATAGGCTTTCTGATAGTGGAGACCACTTTTCCTGAAATGTACGAGTGCGTAACCCTCGCATTAATCGCCGGCACGAAATCTATTTTCCATCACGAAATAATTCCTGGCAAAATGCCAGTTACAGCTACCATTTTTTACGAAGAGATATGTATCAGCAGGTCAGCACTTTACACACATACGCATATGCACATATAAAAGCCCAAAAGCTCTTATTGTCAGTGAAATCGGTTTACATTTAAATTTAACAAAAAAGAACGCTAACAACATAGGTAAAATGAACTTAACTGACTTTGATTTGTATTGTTGTATTCCACACCTTTCAAATTATTAAAGAAATACATAATGGTTTAAATTAAAAAAGTTTAAATATTTCAATTTTCTAAATTATGAAGTGTTTTCTTATTTGAAGTGTCGTAATTGTTATCTTATCTTTTTCGAGATTGTCACCGAGTAATTATTTAATACCCTTACTCACATAAACATCTTGTAGAAATGGTACTGAAAATTAACTTTAAAATATTTCGCGTATCCGACTTCGTAACAGACTGACTTTTCTACTCTTACTCCGAAGATAAAATAAACACCCTCTAGGTTTAGCCCTGCAATCGCTCTTGAACGAAGTAAAAAATTACCTCATTCTTTACCCTCCAGAAAGGAATTTACGTATAATTAATACGCAGCAAGACCTCTAATTTTTCAACGACTTTTACGAAATTTCGGCTTTCACATTTTTCAAAAGAAAAATCATTGTTGGAAACTCTTAAATCAAAAGCTGAGAATATCGTATTTGCATGGACTTGTGAAACTTTAGGGAAACTAAGTTTGTTTTCTTGTTTGCAGATATATTTATTAGCTGCGTCCCCCAACAAGATCGTAACAGCAGTATTTAGGTTCCATTTGAATTTATTAAATGGACCTCTGTTAGCTTTTCTATTCCCTGAAACGGATTCCCGTATCGTAAGTATACCAAAACTTTACAGTGTTCTAATAGAATCCATTATTGACTAGAACAGTCGACAAATTTTCCTATTGCCGTTATCGTGTCGTAATCACTATCGATTCTGTTATTTAATTTAGGCCGTAATGCGCGTTTTAATTGCCAGTTATTGTTCGGAATTGGCCGAGCGCCCTATCGGCCTCGAGGGAGAAATTTGTTTATCGGCCATGAGCGGGCGACCGTGAATTCACCCCCTTAATAACGCGTGAAATAAAATTTGGGGCATCGCGTTTAATAAAAGTACAGAAAGCGCTTGTTCCTTATCCGTTTTGCCGCATTTCGTCTGCTGCAGTATAAATCAAATCACGAGGTCCGAACAACGAGAGAACTTTCAGAATAGGTGCTTATCTTTTTTATTGAAAGTCGTTTCTATCAATTTACGGATTTTGAATGCCGCTGAAGTGAAGCTGAAGATTACCTTGTCGATATTTATGAATCACAAAGAGATAATGACATGGATATAAAAATGAACTTTTTTCTACCGAATTCTACAAGGTACTAGAAGGCGTTGATGTTTTTTCAATTCACAAATTCGTCATTTTATCTCGTTTTGAATAACCAGAAAATTATAAGACTTTTGGAAAGTACTTTTCGTTTTTATGGAAAGTCGTTATTGTCAGTTTGTAGATTTGGAATGTAGTTAAAGTGAATCTAAAAGATACAAAGGTACGAGACAAAAGTTGCGAGTCGGTTTTGCTGACGAGGCCCAAAATAGAGCCGAAAAAGTTATACAGGAGATGTTCGAGGATTCCATTGCAATCAGAACCGAATTTATAAATTTCAATTTTCGCTGCAACAGCATTTTTTGGCCGCTTTGTGTGTGACTTTGTGTAGAAACAAGCAATTATTCTCTGTTGTGTAGTAGTGACCTATTCACTAGGATGTAACAGTATGTCGAAGAAAACATAAAAACCTCATTAATCGTATCTCACTGCTTTAATAAATCACATTCACTTCTGTTATTAATAAAAGTTTAATAGATGTAAGAGATGGGGATAGGTAGATCATTTTAATTTAACCAATCTCATTACACCAAGAACTAACTAACTCTCTTTTTCTAACGCCTAAAGTTTTTACAATATGCAATTTTAATTTGAGGATATGTTTATGAATCTTATGTACGAGTAGATTCCCGAAATTAAACCAAAACAAGACTAATCAGTTGGAGCTTCACAAAAAAATTACTGTTTTCATCAGAACATGATTGAAACTTGCCCAGGAATCACTGACAGGGTTGGTTTCTAATAGAACTCTAATAGAATAATTAATCAATCACCTGACGAAACTGTAGCAACCAAAGGTCAGCGTCAGCGCGCAATCGATAAGAAATTAATAAACAAGCTAGGGCACGAATATTACATGACATTTTAGTCCGTATTTAGATGCTAATCACAGGAAGGGTGCTTTTGTGCAAAGAGCAGTGCCCGAAAAGTCGCCCACATTACATCATGCCGACCATGCCCGAGATTGATTTGATTACAGCGCACGGAAATATGTAATAAATTCTTAATCTAAATGCCAAGAGTTTAATTACCTGCCAAAAAAATAGATTACGAAAAATAACTTCATACATACACATTTCGTATCCATAAAGCTAATAACCTCTAGAAAATTGAAGCACACTGAGAAAAAAGAATCTTTATATAGGTAGTTTGTATCTTTGGCATTTTGTATTTCAGTGAAATAAATATTGCTTCATTAAAATATATCTTATTTGTGTTAAAAAAAAAACTACTTATTCAAATTAAAATAATACTTTAACCCCAAAGAAAATATTTTATAAGAATCAAAATTTGCAATAAAAAGTGTAGCATTCCATTTAAAATAAGAAAGTTGCCGGCGACTTCCGGTATAACCGGAAGTGACATAAAAGTGAAAATATTTTAATCTGAAAGATTACTTTCCCTTAGGGCAATGTAAGAATTTTTGTATATTCCTCGAAAACATTTAATAGGAGTGGCCTATTAACTTGAGATACGCTGTATTTCTTTGCTACTACTGAAAGAAACAGTGGGCCGTATTCTGATCTTATGATTAGAGTCGTGTTTAACTAAAGTCGTGATTAAAATAAACAAGAAACGATATAGCTTTATGTCTATTTAATATGTAAGAAAGTGACGGACAAGCGTTGCCGTTATTAAATTAATTATAATATGAGAGGCGTATTCGTAAATTAAAACATATTCTATATTTTCTCAGTGTATGTGCAGTCACAATAATTAGTCGTGACATAACTTTTACAGAAAAACTCATCGTGGACATTTTATTTGTGGTTTCTAAACAAAAAATTATTTACGACATCCCGGATTCAATTTTTAGTAAAGTTAATTTTCTATTTATATGTCGATCGTATAGATCTAAGTTACGAAAATATGCGAGGAAATGACATGACATGACAAAAGACGCAAGGTCCTTTCACGAAAGTTAGAAGGACATAGCTGTATAATAGTTCTTTGACTTATCAATCGATCGATCGGCATATAGGAAGAAAATGACCTGTAGTAAGATTTGGATGCATTCAACGTCCATAGTTTTTAAGGAGATGGATACGACGTCCTGTAAGCTTTCTGTAAGCGTCATGATTAGTTATTGCGATTGCACATCTATGCGACTTCAGGGTCAGTTGTATAATGCCAGTTTAAATCTAAGATGACAACGATTACAGGGTGTTTCAGTGATGATGTGCCGGTGTGCCAAATTATTTGCCTAACTATCAGACTGAACTTGGTCACATGATTTAGAAACAAATTCGAAAGCGGGCGAATTACGAAAACGACAATTACCTTACAACATGTGTTCAAATAATCTGCTTATTCTCGAAACGTGAAATCGCCCATCGCGAACACACCAACACATACACAAACACACTTACATACACTAATAAACTTAAAAATGAAAAGTATAAACTACACCAAATAATTACTCCTTACTATAACGCTAACCAGAACGGATTAAATGTGTTTCATCATATCATCTGAGGCGCGACAGTTTATGGGGTAATAAAGCAATAAACCGAAGGTTAAGGCAGGTTAAGAATTCTGGCCGTTTTCATCTATTGTACGTTTTAAAAATATACGATTCTCCTTTCCCTTCGATTTTCTCAAAACTTATTCATTTAAAAAATAATTATAGAAAACTTTTATTTCTTTTCACGATATCTACCGACATACCGAGTTTGGTGCATCTTCACTGAAACTGGCTGTATATCCATAATTTTTATTAAGGGTTTAAGCTTTCACTTAAAGTTAAGCTGAAATTGTACAACTGGGCCTTATAGAGAGATTTCTAAGTTTTCGTCAGTTACTTGTGCTTGCAATTACAATCTCAACTCACTTTCACAATAACTATAATAAACACTAAAATCTCATTGGAAGAGATAAGTATAAAAAATAATAATTCTGAGTTATTTTACCCTTTTCAAGATAATATAAAAAGTAACTTTAATAAAAGTAACACTATTAGGTTATTCGGAAAAAAATGTCGTATTATGTCTAGAATTTTTTGATTCCAGAAAAGTTGGGTGATATCATCGTGGAATACAATTGCTAATAGAAAATAGCAAAAGGTCATTGATGCAAATGGTGACTATATAGTTTAAAGAAAATTTATATACTTATGTATATAAACATTCTGAATTAAAAAGAAAACGACATTTTTTCCGAACACCCTAATATTATTTATTATTTTAGTGTTAGTGTATAAAGGTTATCACAATAAACTAGCTTCTTATTTGTTGAAAGTTTGCCTAACAAAATTTTAAGTAGGTACACAATACAGTACGTATACAGCACTCTATAATCATCATTTCATCCTTTTGAATCTTTTAAGATTTTTCAATGTAATAACGTTTCGCTGTATAGGTTGCCAGCTATTTCAAGTGTTGCTTTCTCCAGATTGTAAAACTACCGACCTATATAGCGATACGTCGATTATATGTATTAGATTAGATGAAAGTGCTGTCAACCTATAATGAAAAGTCGATTATAACGTATTTCAAAAGCTTCCTAAACCATAGTTTGCGCTGGCCTTTATTCGACGCTTTGATTACTGCAATTCTTTAGCCGTATTGACATTTTTGAATCGAAGTTCATTTATCTGTAAAGGCCGGTTTCTGGAAACAAATTTAAAGGGTCGATAAGTTAGCATAAGTTAGAATGTGACATACATTATGACGTATCGCATATTGTATGTCACATTCTAACTTAGGCATTAATTTAACTCCCACTTAAATCTTTTCTGCAACCCGGACTTATTGGTTTAACTTTTGTTAAAAATATAGGTACTTTTAAGTTAACAAAAACGTATTGGAATGCATTGGTTTAGTTGCAGTATTTTATTTTAATATTGAACGTTTGAAATAAGATTTAATTCTTTTTTATTACCTTCAGGTGTTTCGAAGTTCCGAAAATTATTACTCACAATCAGACAGAGCTGCGGATTCAATAATAAAACCTTCGACTCCAAATCCGACTCCGATTCCGACCCAATTCTCACCCCGATTCCGATTCTTTTACAACAACACAGAAAATAAATATACTCCTCCTAATTATTTATTTATTGGTTGAAAGCATGCAACATATAAATCTGCTAAAGAATGGCTATCAAAATCACAACTATATCATTGTGACTTTCCTTAAAGAAATTATAAAAAATGCGATAAAAAACCTTCAATTTTAAACTCAAATCAAGACCGCGAAAATGAATTTTTTTACGTTTTATTTATTTCAAAAGGTTACATGAACAATAATGTGAGTCGAAGCCGAAGTCGATACAGTTTTATCGACTCCAAATCCGACTCCAGTAACGCAATAATTGCTTCAGAAGATTGAAAATTTTTTAAATCTACATAACATTAACATTACACACCAAACGTTCAAGAGCTACACATAAGAAGGTCATCCAAGCCATAACCATTGAATCAAAATTATTTTTACGGAATCTTGTACATCTATGTATATTATATTTACTTGTTCACACTTGTCCAACATTAGTTTGATGTATTGAGCACTTGTGAAATATAATTAAACACAAAAACGAAAACACGCTTTTCACAAAATTTTTAAACAATTTTGTGAAAAGGGTGTTTTCGTTTTCTTGTTCAACACCTTGTAAACGACTTATTCAAGGCAAACTGCCTACTCTGGATATCACATGAAAAACTTAACACTGGCCGCTACCTAGTCATCACATTCCATTTAGAAAATTTTAAAAAAGTAGTCATATTTTGTATAATTCTGTATCATGTTATAAGAGAACTTTCTGATTAATGGCATATGTATTTCCTTCTTCTGATAATAAAGCAACACATCTGCGAAAATTCTAAGCTTAGAATAAAATAAGTAATCTACAGAATAACAATTTATACCATTTTTTATCAATCAATTAAGAGCTTTAAACATTTTACTAATAAAATTGTATCTTTTTTTTCATTTGTAGTAAGCCATCTAATCATGCAATAATATACACACGGTGTAATTATTTTAAAATGCAATATATCCTTATATTAATTTTTAAATAATTATATCAATGCACTGTATACATAAGCAATTTTACTTTTACTATGCTTACAGTAATTCAATCATTTAATATGTTAGTTGAGTTCATATTATACTTACAATGAAATGATATAATTTTATTATAAAACAGTATAGGAATAATATTGCATTAAAATAATTGCACTGTATTGATTTTCCGTTTAAAGAACTCACACAACACAAGGGTATACGTTTAAATAATTTTAAATGCTCCATCTAACCGATATGTATAGTTTTATTTTAAATATTTTAACCACGATTTAGTAAAGAAATTTTTACACAAACAACGTAAACAATCCACAATCATACAGGCTGTTTCAAAAACGGATGGCCAAATTGCAGAAAACTTATTCCTTGCATAAAAATAAGAAATAAATGAGTAAACTCAAAAATCTCCCCATAAGTGTCCCGTAAAGTTGTCCTATTCAAATTTTGAAAATTGAACTTCAAGAACTAACTACATATTTTGATACTCCTATTTCTTTTCGTTAATTAATGAAATTATTTTAGCGCAAGGAGGCAAACCGACTGATGCCTAAATAACTCGTTTTAAAAAATAAATGCTAGAGTTAATAAAATAAATAATACATTTTTCTTTCATAACACAACATAAAATGTATTACTGAGAGAAATACGAAAACAATAATAAAAGTACTTTAACATACTTGTTGAAGTATTAAATGCAAGAATCGCATATCCAACTAGTTTACAGTGTTGCTCTTTTACGAGTTCTCGGCATCTTCAACAACAAAACATACTTTTATAAAATCAGGGATAATAAGAGTCACCTGAGGATAATAATAACTTGGCTCTCATTACCACAAATAGCATTAATATTTTAGGTGTGAAAATTTGAAAAAATCATAGATAAACGAGAAACCAAATATTAGAAACATAAAATATATTAACAACTTAGTAATATGAAATCAATACATAATAATAATAATAATAAGTGTCTGACCCGTTAACCCCATGTAGTACATGAACAAACAAAGCAAAAAGTTTATACGAATAGGGGGTCTTAGGTGCATAGTTTTTAAGTTAAAAGTAATTGAAGATGCACATGTAAAGAGGTTCGTTGGCACTGGAATAACTGACCTAACTCACAAAATCATTTACCCTTGAATAAAATTCTAAAACGCCTGTGTTAAAACTTTTCCGAGAGATTTATGACGGGCAACTCAATTATTGCAGACACATGTTTGGGAATGCAAAGAGAATGAAATTTATTGTCGTTATAAAAATATGTGGCGGCGGCAACAAGCTATTCATATTGGTATTTATAAACATCGTACCTATCACATTCTAAAAATAGTTGTCAGTAATACTCTAACGGTTTCAATTTGGGATTCAAAAGCGTTAAATTTTTGAAATGCTTCTGATAAATTTATTTCTTGTAATTTCGTACTTGCGTAACCGCAGTAAATACACTCCTAACGGGTCGGACACCTATTATGAATCACGCTGTATATTGTTCAAAAAATAGTACCTGACTATTTACTTTCTCGATTAAAAATTACAAAAAATAACAACATCGCTGCTTTCTTTCGTTTGATCCAAACGCAACATTACGCGTTTAGATTCAAAAGTGGATGTTCTCTTGCAAATTGATCAATCCCTTACATTCCTTCTGATAAGAAGAATAGTTGAAAACGGAGCAGGTACGGGGTGAACTGTCTCTTCGTGAAACTTCAATCCGGATCGGTAATCCCCTTTCCCCTTTGTAATCCCCTTTCCCCTTTGAATCCAACGATCCGTTGGATTCAAATGGATTCAGATCTGTCTGGGAATTCCGTTCCCCAATTCGAGGCGAATCAGACAGTGGCAAGAATAGCGAATTCGACTCGAATTGAGAAACGGAATACCACTACTGATGTATTCTGTTGCAATAATCCAGATCCTTAGCGGGCAACTAAAAAACTATTTGAATCACGATTCAAATTATTCGAATCACCATTCAAACTTTTCTACGATTCAAACTTTTCAGCGAAAGAAAGTAGCTCATATCTTAATTTAAAGTGTTCACTGTCATTACTACGCATTGTTTTTTGCGTTTTTTTTTTTTCGTTTGTTAGTTATACCTAAATCAGGCTGGCTCTCATTACCCCACACTTCCCTACTACCTCGTATGCAATAGAATTTATAATAATTAAGTATTAATTGTTCCATTAAAATTTTAATTCACCACAACTACATATTTTAATTAATAATTTTAATATCTAACTAAATTCATAAATAAACAAAGAAGCAAGATAAAAAGTGTTTTAAAGTCATTGTTAACGATAAAAAGTAGAAAGCACATACCTTGACAGGCGTTCTTCAACCACCTCCATGCAATTACTTGATTTCAAAGCACAGGTTTTCACCAAAAACTATAAATTTCGACGTCTTATTTGTACACAACATAAATCACTCCATCAGATTGCATTATCACAAAACAATTTGCAGACACAGATTTTCCTTTTAGTTTTCCACGTTTAAAAAAAAGACAACACGTCGCAGCACATTCACTAATTAATTTCTTCGATCGAAATATTAAAATTTCTATTCGTATCAGATGAGGCATTTATTATTAGATTTCGCGTTAAAGTTTTTAAAGAAAACGCAGCAAGTCGCTGGATAATTTAATTAGATAAATGGAATCAGGACGTTTGCTGTGAACACATCCTCACACACTCTGCGACATGACTGAGATTATTCATGTGTCGAACGGGCTCACAAAAACTTAAGCCAAATAAAAAGCGAAATTAAAATCACTAAAATCAGTGATTTTAGGAGCAAGGAGGGTGTCAGTATTGAGAAAAACAAAAGAATTGTGCTACGAAGGTCGCTAGGTCGTGTCGCTTGGCGGCGTAGGTTCGAATCCTACCATTTAGCCATGGTTGTTTGTGCTGTGCAAGGATTTAGACACAGCTTTATCACACTATGTGACTGGCAAAATGAGCCTTAGTAGTTCGGCCAGAGTTGGCGGGTACTGCGCAAAGCAAAAAGCAAGCAAGGTCGCTAGATATACATATGTGCATATTACCTACAAAAAACTTTAATTTTTTAAGAAGCTTCATCTTCGTTTATATGATTATACCGGCTGTTTCAAATTGGGTGTGCACTGAAGGGATCTCCTAAACCATGAGAGTTACAGATTCGGTTAAATGGAAGAAAAGTTGCACCAGTCATTGCTTAATTCATATCCATTAACAATATCAATTTTCTCTTAATTATTCTTGAAGTATTGGTGAAAATGTAAAAATATCGATTTTCTTTTTTCCTCTGTAACTCCCTTATTAAAAATAATTTAGAAATTCTGTCTTAACTTTGTACAGGTACTTTTGGATTCTGCTTCAAATAGGGGCAGTAGAATTGTGGTCACACGTTTCGTCTCTCCGCGACCATCCTCAGTTTATATTTTTTAAATATAACGTATACCTTTTTATTATCGTATTTGTTGACATTTTTTCTCCTAATTGTAATGGTATATCACACTTAATTGTTGATATTAATTTGAAGCTTAATACAGATTTTTATATGAAAATTTTATTTAATACATAATTTCAAATATTTAGTTCATTTTCTTAGCTATAGTGTAAATTTCAATGAATTATTTAATATCTGTCTCTTTAGTTATTGTATAATAAATTCTTTTAACGGACACTGATAGTGCACATTTGTAGTATCCGTTAAAAGAATTTCTTATACGAGATAGTTGTTGACGAGGGTAATTTTACAAACAAGGAAATATTTAATAGAAATGTACATAGATATTGGTCCAGGGAGAATCAAAAAAGATTTCAACAAGTGTGACCACAGATACAATTCAGCTTAAATGTGTGGCGTGATATTTGGTATAATAGAATTAATGGTCCGATCATTTACGATGTATCATTATCGATGTATAATCATTTACATGTAACAGCTGAACGTTACATAGATTTTTTAAGGACAGCATTGGAAAACATTTTAGATTACATTCCTCTAAATCATATTAGGGAATTGTAATTTCAAAATGATGGACCACCAGCACATAATGCTGAAATAACAACAAATTATTTGAATCAAACTTTTCCTGATAGGTACAAATGGACCTGTCGCGTGGCCTCTAAGATCACCAAATCTTAGCCCTTTGATTTTTTCTTGATCGATTGATTTTATTGATTTTTCCTCTTCCGACATTTGAATGTTAGTTATTAATATTTAGTAAGTAAAAAAAGTACTAAGGAATAAATTTACTTATTAAATAAATCATGACGAAACTGTATCAAGTTTTTTTAATCATATTTTAACTTTACTTGAAAAAAGTATTAATTGTTATACATCACTGCAATCAGCAGAAAAAATGCTATCGAATAGAATAATTAAAAGATATACGTTGTATTTAAAAAATCGAAACTGAAGATGGTCGTGGAGAGACGAAACGTTTGACTTCAATTCTGTCACCTCTATTCGAAGCAGAATAAGAAAGTGCCTGTAGAAAGTTAAATCAGAATTTCAAAATTATTTATAATACGAGAGATACAGAGGAAAAAAGAAAATCGACATTTTTACATTTTGGTCAATATCTCAAGAAGAAGTAAGAAAAAAATTATTCTGTGAATGAATACGAATTAGGCATCGATTCGTGCAACTTTTCTTCCATTTAACCAAATTTGTATCTCTTACGGTTTAGAAGATCCCTTCAGTGCACACTCAATTTGAAACAGCCGGTATATGTTTAAATTTTCACCGATCAATTAGATTCGTCGATTGGATTGGATAATAGAAATGTGAATAATTAAAAACAATTTTTTAAACATATCAAACTTGCGTGAATATCACCGCATAATTCCATTAAAATATTAAGCACAATTCTATTTTTTTTATTATTATTATTATTACAATACAGGGCGTTTATTGTTTTGATTAACAGAATACAGGGCTAATTTCTCTTTTTTACATATGGATTACTCTGGATATTTTATAATATTCAGAATCTACTCGGAAAACTCCACATCCAGTGAGAGTTTATTTGAAGATTAAAGATATCATTCTATTTATTTAATTAATTAAATTAAACAAGTTCGAGTTTGTAAATTACTTAAATCTGTTAGAAATAATCTTATACTGTTATAATAAATAAAATCGCAACAAGAGAATGCATATCCATTAAATTATGAATTTGTGAAACATAATTCGCATTACCTCATGACTAGGGCTGTACGTTAATGAAATTTTACTATCGAATAACGATAGTTTTCAATGGTCGATGAATATCGATATATCAATATTTATCGATGAATCGATAGTTTTCAATCAAAGATATATAAACATATCGATATATCGATAAATATCGACATATCAATGATTTTTTTATACTTACATCGAATAATTAATCGATATTTTTTGGAAAAAAGTGATGACCCAAAAAAAGACCTCCAAATTAAAGTAGTAATGAAAAAATCGACTACCCGCTTGATTTTTTGCGTTTCTGAGAACTACTTTTTCAGAGAACTATTTTTTTACTAACAAATTTGTAATTAATTTCTAACTTTGACAGCTTTGAAGTATCTACCTTCCCTATAAGTACTTCGACAACTTCTGCAGGAAGAATAAAAAAATTATTGTAAAAATAAATATTCCTGAAAAAATTCAAAAAATCGGTAATCGTGCAACACGTAATAAAAGATAAAATACAAATAAAAGAAAAAACAAAAATACTAACCCAGATATTCCCGAATTGTTCTATTTTTCAAATTTTGTTTTGTTTTTCATAGATTATTTAGATATAGGTATAAAAAAAATTATACCACAAATCTAGTACCTAAAATACCTTTTAACCCTAGGATGCATAAGCAGTACAATACCGTCATTTACATGACCCGGGCCTCGGAGGCCCTGCCTATATAATATATTAGGTTGCAATGGAAAAACATTTGTTGGAGTAAAATATGCAGGTATATGTTAATTAGATTAAGTTTCTAAGTTAATTAGATTAAGTCTACGTAAACATAATTGCAGAAAAGTTATATTTTAGCGTAAGAAGTAGTGCACATTCTAATGCTTCGGGCACATCTGCGTTAACGTCTAACGGCATTCTAACGGACAAGAACGCGACAATTAATGAGAGAAAAATTAATGCGCTAAGTTTTACATTGGTGGTTAACGTCATTATTTGTCCCACATTTCGCTCCGAAGTAGCCGCAGTAGTGGTATTTTACTTGAATATTGGCAATTTTATCTTAAATGTCAAATATCACAGGAGTTCTATTAAAATATTTTAGCATTTTCCGTTTCCTAACATTCAAAAATTATATTTTAAATTAGTACTTGAAATAATGAAAGAAACCTGCAATCAAAACTAAGATAGTACGTGACTAAAAACACGAGATGTCGCTGTTTTCGTGCAAAAAATGTATGTTCTGTTTTCCTCACATATATCTTTCTTTATCTATGGCAACAACTATGCGATACGTTCGCCGGCAATCCGTTTGATGTGTATCAAAAACCGCCAGCCCAGCTATCGTCTAGCGCGCAATGCCATTCTCAATGCCGTTACAAAATTAGTGCCATATATGCCAATAATCCGTCGCTACACTATCGTTGTCGGAGCCACGCTGCGTCTAATGTGCTGCCTAACGTGATTTTTCACGTCTAACTTGACAATAATTGTATGTGTAGCGACTGATTAATGGCAAATTAGACGTTAAAAATGACGTTAGGCAGCACATTTGCCGTTAGTGTGGCTGAACCATTAACGAGAAAAAGTGGAAAGCACATACCTTGACAGGCGTTCTTCAATCACCTCCATGCAATCACATACTTAATTTCAAAACACAGGTTTTCACCAAAAACTATAAATTTCGACGTCTTATTTGTACACAACATAAATCACTCCATCAGATTGCATTATCACAAAACAATTTGCAGACACAGATTTTCCTTTTAGTTTTCCACGTTTAAAAAAAAAGACAACACGTCGCAGCACATTCACTAATTAATTTCTTCGATCGAAATATTAAAATTTCTGTTCGTATCAGTCGAGGCATTTATTATTAGATTTCTCGCTAAAGTTTTTAAAGAAAACGCAGCAAGTCGCTGGATAATTTAATTAGATAAATGAAATCGGGACGTTTGCTGTGAACACATCCTCATACACTCTGCGACATGACTGAGATTATTCATGTGTCGAACGGGCTCACAAAAACTTAAGCCAAATTAAAAAAGGAAATTAAAATCAGTGATTTTAGGAGCAAGGAGGGTGCCAGTATTGAGAAAAACAAAAGAATTGTGCTACGAAGGTCGCTAGATACAAGTAAATTTTGTTACTACAATATCTGCTTTCTAACTTTTTTCGTTAATGAGATATTAATTATAAAAATTACAGCTGTATTTTGCGAAAACCATAAACAAAACCTAATAACTTAAAAACCATAGGATTTAGGTATATGGAACCCTTATCAAAGTTACCGTAAAATAACCTGACAAGTTCAAATTCATTATAAAACATAGGTGTTCCGTTTAAAATATCGAAGTTGCACATCGTACAACCAAATTGGGTCAGCTTGTATATTCGACAATAATTTTAAATTATGCGGAGCTTGAAAGGATGATACGTTTGCATAAAACGCTTTTCCATATATTCAATAGGAACGGCGTTAATGAAGAGACCCGGTTAAATGCCACAGACTGTATATGTATATAAAACGAATTGACAAACATTTCGAAAATTTACTTTTATGCATGTACTATCTTTATGTAATGCTTAAGTTTACATCCATTGAGATTAAGTGCGACCAATATTACGGATTTTTATATTTGTAAAAGACAGTTAAAAGTGTAGTAAAAGAAAAATCGAGTAATGGAAAAATATATGTAGTAAGTAAGCACTACATAGTATGGTACGAAATAAAGCAATCAACATGTAGAGCTACTTCACACTTAACGCACTTCATTTTAACCTTTTTATCGCACACCCTGCATCTAGTTTGCTTTTCCTATAATGCTACAAAATGCTTTTTTCTACTTTGCGTTCACAATGAACTCATTGTGACACCAAAAACAGTTTCACAATGAAGCTCATTGTGAAACCGTTTTTGGGGAAATTTTAGTCAATTTTTTATTGAAAATATTTAATAGATTTTACGAAATAACTCATTATTTATTTGTTACTTAACAGAATACTCACAATGAAGCTGGATAAGAAAAATTAATAACTTGTTAATGTGACTTTTGATTAAAACGAAAGGTTTTCAGTGTTGCCACGCATTACAACTAAAATTCCCCATATACTAAGGAGATCAAATTTTTGACAGTATTTTTCATATTTTTGTTCAATAAGTGACGCAAAGTAGAAAAAATACTATATTTTACACGTTTCACAAGAGGCATTGTAACACTCGTTCCGTTGGGGCACTCCTAGCTCGCTACGCTTCGCTAGTCGTACCCCAACTCCACTCGTGTTACAATAAGCCTTCTTGTGAAATCGTAAAATAATATACTATTTGTTATCTAAAACTGGTACTGCTATTCTTCTTCTAAAATCCAATTGATCTAACTTTCCGTTTTGCAATCGGCGAAACTGCCAAACATTTTGAACCATCAAAACCAAGTAATAAGAAATACGGAGGAACTCTCTGTGAAAGGAAAAAAAGAAAAAATCTCTTTCTACAGAGTGGTCCCGAAAGAATGATGAGTAAAACTCATATACAAAAATTTTTTCTAATAAAAGTCTTTTCGTTTTTGAGATAAAAATATGTAATTGAAAATTTGTTGAAATTTGCTGTACGCTAATGTTAATCGGGATTGAAAAGGTAATTCAAAGACTTTTATTAGAAAAAAATTTTGTATATGAGTTTTACTAATCATCTCCTGTAACTGATTTCTTTTTGGCACCTTCTTTCGGGACCACCGCGTATAAATGAGTAATTGAAGAAGGGGATTCACGATGTATAAGCCTACTGTCCTTTTAAAAGGACAGTCATGTTTTAACAAGTAGGTATAAAAATGATTTTATACATTTTTCTGATGATTGCGTCAATTATAAGTTATTAACACGCTTTCGTCAATTTAATTATAATATTTGACAATAAAAGAAAGTATATATACATCCAAAATAACACTTACCCAATCAAGCTTAGCTCCAGGGAACTGACGTGTTTCAGAAATTTTTTACAATTTACAATTGCACAAAAATAAAAGGATTTCTTCCAAAAACTACTGAACACAGTTCAAAACTACTATTCACACAGTAAAAGCGTCACCTCGAAACCGCTGTTCAAAACATCCTAAGAAAGTGGTAAGCAGAAGCCTGTTAAGTGTCCTTTTAAAAGGACAATGGGCACATCTGGTTTTTAAAGTCAGGTGACATTTCACAATGACCTTCCCCTTTTTTTGAATCTTCGTCTTGAAGAGATATACATTTCTGACATACGAATATGAATGATTAATTTAAATATGTTTTTTGTATTACGTAAAAATTTTTTTGGTACGCTAAAATTTGATAATTGTGTGAGAACTGGCAACATTGCTTTGATTTGACAGACTACCGTTTTTGTTGCGACAAACCCGTAACGATTCAGTAGTGATCGGCGTTCTTTGGAACATTGAAATTGGGGTGTTTTGAACTGAAGAAGAAGAAATGTTTGTCCCCCTGGTCGTTGTAATGATCAGAAGTGATTAGGCCGCAATTTCAGTTTTTCATTAGGGAGACATTACTTTTAATTCTGACTGTACATCAACATCCAAAGCGAAATTTATTTTGACATTATTTGCAATCAACATTTTATTAAGTCAATGATACGACTTTTAAGTCATTTGAATATTAGCTTTTGAAAGGGTCAGGTGTTACTCTATAGGGATATCATAATCATAAAAGTTTCAGAAGCAATTATATGTATATTATTATAATTATTATGTCATTAAAATATTTACACAATTTCACATTTGAAAAGATAACAAAACTTTAAAAATCTGAAGATGTCATCTGGACTCAACAGTTCTTTTTTGGTTGTAATTATATGTTTATTTTCCTTTTATTTGATATTAAATTTAAATCGTTGTCGTACTTTATTACAAAATTATCAAAATTTGCGGAAAAAGGTAACTTTGCAATAGAGTACGTTTACTGTAATATACAGGGTGGCTGACAATTGTACCCAAAAAAAAAAACACGACAAGTAGCAGTATCCGAGAGAATATGGGAAAAATGTTTTATAAATTCTATGTGCTTTAGTTTTCGAGAAATAATTAATCGAAAATTATACCCAAAATGACGAGAGAGCAGCAGATGATCGAAATACATTCAGTCATAAAAGTGTCTTATGATTGTTGCGACGTTGAACGTGAACTTGACCTTTAAACGGAGTTATCGAGATCAAAACATTTACGAAATTATTGATGAATACGTGCTATATCACCTGAAGTTAATTGTTCAGTACAAAATTGGCAAAATCTGTTGTGCGTTTGTTAACAAAATTTGCATAACATTTCTACAAATCGTCTTTTTTTGAATTGTCGGTTCAATTATTATTTGCAATAATTTTCAACGCACAAGGTGCTTCAAATATCAATACATACATATACCTTCTCAGATGAACAAATAATACGATATGCGCTGCCGTAACTTCACGATAATCCTTGAAAACGTAATACAAGAGAACCTGAAGTTCCGTTTAATTTTCGTTCATCCGTTCAATTTTCGTGATAAAAATTGCTTTATATTTATATGTTCTTTTTTATTATTATCATTTTCCTTTGCAGTTACCGCTCGAGGCGGCTATATACTGGATTCAACACGGAATGATGTTCGTCGTGCCTTATTACCTCTTACGACTCGGAGGTAATCTAAAACCGAATGTCGATCATCTCTTCTTATGACTTATTCCTTTACTTTCAGGCGTCTACAATGTAGAAGAATTTTCAGACTTCAGCTGGAACGCTCTCAGCTATAGTATAAACATAGTGTATCATTTTATTATACTACAGACAATCGCCGTTGTAAGTCCCCCCCAATTTAGCCTCCAATTTTACATAGTCCAATAATTTTCTTTTGTGCTTTCAGCCAACCGAAGTAAATTTGAACCACATGTTATGTCCGGCCATATTGGATCCGTTTGAGGGTCCGTACTACAGAATCGCCGCGGCTTTCCACCAGGCGATCTTATGTCCACTAATGTGTAAGACGTTCTGCTTGGTTTCCGCGTTCTTCTTGACGAAGTTCAGACCTACGAAGGTGAAGAAAACGCTGTGCTGCGAAGTAGCCGCGCCGAACAGTAACGGTGACACTCTGGAACTGAACCACCAACACGTAGATTGAAAACTAAATGAATTTTATGCGCAATACGAGGAGCCTTTTCTAGATTGTAAGTCAATACGTTCGAAGTCAATATGCGATTCTCTTTTAACACACATTGGCTTGTAAGTGCAGATGTTTGTGGAAGTTGATGGAGCAAATGGAAACGGTCGACCTATATAAATAAAGAAAATTTAATTTACGAAACAACAAAAACACATCCACGTTTTGATTAGAAGTGTCTCTTTTCAGTAATTTGATTCAATGTTATTTCAAGTTGCTATTTTCATTCCTTCAAGTCTGTAGATAATAATCTAAACCTGATGTTCTTTCATGGCATTCGAGACGAGATAAACTAATCGAAATTTTAATATCAGTTAACTGAAGTGTTACACATTCATAAACTGAATTCTAAATTAATTATTAAAAAATCGATTGTAAGTTATCATCATACACTAATTCTTATTAATTTAATTTATGAATTAAAACGTACAGTGAAAGAATAATGACTATTAAGAATGAATGAAGTTTACTTTCTTCTTGAAATCTTTTTCGTTTCATTTTTAATACAGAATGTTACTCAGTTCATTGTTATTTATTTTGTACATATTTTCAGGGAAACTCTGTAGAATGAAGAGAGAATTAAGAATTGTAAAGAAATGAAAATCTCAATAATAATAATCTTAAAATGAAACTTAAATTTTGATTTTTCCAATTAAAAATAAGTTTTTCAAAAACTTCCAATAATCCAATAAATCAAAAAACCAGGTCGGATATATTTTACCGTGTTAATTCACCTACTCCACATATCTTATTAAAATTCATTTGTATCTCCCTGAAACTAGAACGCTCAAGTCCGCAGTTTCATTCCATTTTATCTTAAAAATCTGAACTCAAAGTGACAAGAAAATAAAACGAAACCACAAGAAACGAGATACAAAATTTTCTCGTCTCGACAGCGCCACTAATTACATCACCGTGTGATAAGGAACTCCACAAAATTAAATAAAGGAAAACATTCCCCGGCGAACTTTTCCATTTGAGCTTCACACCACAACACCTGCTCCGATACTGTAAATAATGTTACCTCGATGCCTAGTAATAGAAGACGTTCTTATTAAAGCGTTTAAGAATTTTTGACCGAGTCGAACGAACGCATTTTTTAAGCTTTTTGGAATAAAACCGGCGCGTGTGCCGAGCTACCCCCCGACAAGGAAATTTCTTATCGAATCTTCTTTTCCTTGAGGTGCTTCGCGCGTATACGTACTATAGAGTTGCGATACCGAAAATTTTCAATACTTTCGAAAACACTAATAATACAGAGTAGAAATAAATATTACCCAATAAATATAGTAGATGCCTTCTCTGAAAAACCCTGTCATAGATTTGTTCGAAATTCAAAAGTGAAGTTTCGTTAAGAACTAACTAATTGAAAACTTAAATACGAGGTATTATTGGAATTTTTCTGTTATAATCTGATTACTCACCAAATTTCGATGAACCTTATCACATCTTACGATATCTACGAATTGGGACTACTTAAAAAGAAGATGAACAAAAATGTTGGTGGGCAGTTAAGCCATAACAAAAAAATCAAAACATCTATTTTTAAGCAGTAAGCAGTTCAGGAAATTTTCAAAATTCATATCAATTATTTATTAATTTACTAAGAAATTTTAATGTTTTTTTTTCTGAATTATTCGTGGATTTTGACAGAGTTTTTCTTGCTGGTAGGCTTAGTTAATTTTCATCCAGTTAGTTAAAAGTAGAAACGATAAAAATCAACGTAAATTTGTCTTGAAACGAGAACGGCCTGAACACAAGGAATCTTGCATCGGGAACTTCGAAAACAGTTCATCGGTAAATCTGCTTGAATTCATTTGAATTCGTTTTATTTAACGATGTCTAAAAAATACGAAAATATTTTCTTAATACACAACAACTTTAATTATAATGTATTTTAAATATAAGTTTAAGTTCTATTTTAGACAAGACCAAAACTAAATGCCTTTTTAATTTTATACTTTTTCATTTCCTTTTTATCAAAATTAAAGATTTCTTGCTAAAACTAAACTAGGTAAAACTAAGAAATATTGAAAATCTACATAAATTTTGAACTGAAACGAGAAAGGCCTAAGAGCCATATTACACTTGTTAAACTTGATAACAATTTTATTACAAAGTGAGAGAGATAAGCTGAATTGGCCCTTCTCACTCACTTTGTAACAAATTTTATACAAAAAATATCATAGTGTAATACGGCTCTAAGAGTTGTACATCAAGATCCTCAAAACCGTCCGGAAAGAACTGGAATATTTATGCCTACATCATTTCAAGTACAGTGGAACCTCCATAACTCGAATCTCAAGGGACCGGAAAATTACTTCGAGTTATAGAAATTTCGAGTTAAAGAAAGAGATTTCAATTATACACAATGTGCAGAGACATCAGTAAATTTTGACTTATAGAGAGTTTCGAGTTGCGGAGGTTCGCGTTATGGAGGTGCGACTGTACTTTAAATTAAAAAAAAAAAGAAAATCATTTTATTTAATAAATTGTGACCCGTCTTTCTTGATTTTTTATGAATTATGATTATGAACGTGTTCATTTTGAAAAGCACTGAAAGAGAAGGATGCCAAAAATTTTTGCATCATAATTTTATTTATAAACTTCATCGTAAATACGAGCGACGTCACAGTGTTAAGTAACACTTCACAGACTTTGTATCGGGAACTAATTAATTTTCTATAAAATTGACAATATGCTTCTGACAAAATTAGTTTATTTGTCCGATGAAAATTCGTACAACAATTTTCTAATAATTGGAGACCTCAAAAATCGCAAACTTTTCAAGCTCTATCAGGAGCATTTACCCAATACTACTAAACGTTGGATCGAATCATTAGTATTTAATTTCTAAATTAAATTTCCAGAAGATTGTATTTTGGATAAGTTTTATCGAAATTCTACAGTGTGTTTCACTTAAGCTGGTTTCTTTCATACCTCCCTAGTTACTTCATTTTACAAAAAAAAAAATCATATGTGGAGAATGTTTTAAAAATACAGAGTGTTCCGTGTAGTTTCGGCGTTATGTTACTTCGTTTAAATGGAACATCTTTCGAAGAAATGACGTAGTTTTTTTTTACAAAGGTTTCGTCTTGAAATGCTTTCTAGAGTCCTCTAGAGAAAAAAAGAACTAAATTGGTTGTTTTAGTTTGCTAAATGAGAATACAACTCAAAATTAAAAAAATAATAAATCCATTAAATTAAATGTTTAAAATGTCAAAATAGTCAATAGTTATTCTCTATTAATCTTATTCTTTTTCTTTTAATGATTTCTGCACTTTTTCAAGTATTGCGCGCTGGAGTAATTTCTTGAAATGCTAACTTTATTCTTTGCCGCAAGTTTTCAGAAGTTTGTGGCTGAATTTTCATATACAGGGATATCCACATAAACCGTTCGTTAAAAGTTTTCAAGGTTACAGTTCACGTAGATATTTGAAATTTAAGGAGCAATGGTTTTCCGTCGAAATCTCTTTAAATAAAATAAAATTGTCTTTGTATCACTTCCGGTTGTACCGGAAGTCGCTATCAACTCGCTTATTTTAAATGGAATGCTATATTTTTTATCATGTTTTTGAATTCTACATGTAAAAATATGTAAAATTGCAATACATTTCCCTATCTCTAAAATGCATCATTTTTGAGATATTTTGAATTTTCTTAAAAATTTGGATTCTGCAATCTGATTTTCAAAAAATTATAACACAGCTATGATTGAAGCAATTTTATTTGTAATAGCTGATATTGTAGTTGAAGCTTTAAGGTTCTTAAAAATTCCATAAGCATAATCTATTAAGCTACAGGGTGTCTAAAACGCTCCGCTCCACTCGAAGATATTCAAAAACAGAAAAATACTTTTTTTCAAATGGAACGACCAATATTTTAATACACCATCGTATGTGGAATTAAATGCTGTGTCGAACTATACTAGCATTCCCTATACCTAACTTTAACAGTTTTTCAGTTATAAGATATGTTTGGTTTAATACATAACAATTTACATTTATTAGGTTAAATATTTCTAATTTTGTTGATATAGTTATGAAAACAACAAACAATTGCATTTAACGTTTCCTGTTACTACAAATTTTGAGCAAAAGCAAAAAAAGTTGAGAATCAAAATCAAAATTATTCAAACGCTGATATTTTAAATCTATTTTTTAAATTCATGAAGAATGATCTAAAATTGTTCAGAGCAGAGAATGTGTGTTCAATAAAATATACCCCTCTTGACTCCTATGAATAAAACACAGTTTGGAAAGTTTGAACCTAACTTTATACAATTTGGAAAGATAAAATGTACGAAGATCAGTAACAAATAACGAAGATAATTAGACAATGGTTGTAAAATACTTTCACGCTAATCCAGAGAATCGCAAACTAGCAGCTATTTTATTCTTCAATTTAAAGTAATGAAATTCATACTTTTTCGTTTTATAAGATCACAAGCGTCCTAAGAGAAGGATGTTTAAAGTACTATTAAAATTTGTGAATTTCCACGTGCCAAATTCTATTTTCTTTGGTTGACTACAAAATTTGTAGTAACAGTAATCATTGTTATAATTTCCATGCTATCTTAATAAAATTAAAAATATTTGACCTATTAAAATTGTAATTTTCTATGAATTAAATCGAAAATGTTTCATAACTCAAAACTGTTAAAGTTAGGTATAGGGAATGCTAGTACAGTTCGACGCAGCATTTGATTCCACATACAATGGTGCATTAAAATATCGGTCATTCCATTTGAAAAAAAGTATTTTTCTGTGTTTGAATATCTTCGAGTGGAGCGGTGTGTTTTAGACACCCTGTAGCTTAATAGATTATGCTGATGGAATTTTTAAGAACCTTAAAGCTTCAACTACAATATTAGCTATTACAAATAAAATTGCTTCGATAACAGCTGTGTTATAATTTTTTGAAAATCAGATTGCAGAATCCAAATTTCTAAGAAAATTCAAAATATCTCAAAAATGATGCATTTTAGAGATAGGGAAATGTATTGCAATTTAACATATTTTTACATGTAGAATTCAAAAACGTGATAAAAAATATAGTATTCCTATTAAAATAAGCGAGTTGATAGCGACTTCCGGTACAACCGGAAGTGATACAAAGACAATTTTATTTTATTTAAAGAGATCTCTACGGAAAACCCTTGCTCCTTAAATTTCAAATATCTACGTGAACTGCAACCTTGGAAACTTTTAACGAACGGTTTATGTGGATATCCCTGTATTCGTTCTATGAAACAACGTAATAATTGAAACGATACTTTCCTTGGATGTCTTCTGTCTGGATATCGTTGCGCAAATACTTTGGATGCCAATAATGTATTTGTGTGGCACGCACCAAGAATTAAAATCGTATCCTATCATGTCTTTTTGCGTAATAGACATTTTTAAAGACTAATTTAAATTTTTTTTAATGTCACGCAGTTTTTGTAATACAAATTCAATAATCCTTGAATAAAAATAAACAAGAACAGAGTTTGTTTATTCAGTTACCACAGCAGCCAGCAAATGTTAGAATATTTCGTGCATATCTATTAACGAATCACGTTAAAATTTAATCCGGAATACGAAAATATAAAAACATATAGAACGTTCAATTTAAAATAACGAGGTAACTAAACGGAACACTGCATACGACAAACTATTTTTAAAGTAGCCTCCACATGATATAGTGGTACTTTCATTTGAAAATTTTTTTGTAACATGAGTAACTGGAGAGGTATGAAAGAAACCGTCTTAAGTGAAACACCCTATACATCGTTTTTACTTTTTTATTAAGAAAAATTGCAATTTTTTAAAGAAGATGAATAACTTCATATATTAATAATAATATTCTATTAAGTCTCTATTTAATGAATTCCACGAAGAAAAACTTTCTGATCTTTACCTTCAAGAAAACACAAAGTACAGAAACAATCGTGGATGTTTTCAACTCCAAATCAAAACCATAGTCAAATATTTGTAGGTAAGCATTTTTATAAAATTAACCCTCGCTGCGACCCCAGTCTAATTAAATAGCAAATCTCGATAATATTACTTCAGTCTACCAACGTCTCTATGATATTTATCCAGCCACACTTCAAAGCCAACAAAATATTAAAACAAGCTCGAAAACATTTTGTATCTCTGAAGTGAAATCATGTACAATTAATTATGTTTCCCAAACTCCAAGGATTATACGAATCTGAGTGAGATATTATCGTCTATAGTAGTCAAAGTAACTTAAAGTAGTAAAAACTTATTACATACATATTTTGTCGGAAATGAAATATAAACTGATCACAACAGTTCCCAATTTAATATACAACATCGCTTTTTCGTTTCAAATTTACAAGTTTGAATTATTTCTCTTTTTCTGAATGTGAAGAAATATCTTAAGCGTACAAAAATCAACTGATATCGTCTTCGATTGAGGTGCGCTGAGTGCGCACTCAGAATATCTTCACCTCTTTTTAATACATGAGGTTAAAACAGGATGAGAATGAGTTAGAACTGTTAATCTACCGGGTGTCTCAGATTTTATTGACTGACTATGTCTTTCCAGCGAAACAAGATAACTAAATGACACAAGGATATTATTAGGTAGACGATATCATTATTTATTATTCATTAACCGAGATGTATTTCATAATTAGCAATCCTCAAGAAACTATCCTTTCTCCCTACACTTAAATAACATCAAATTGTTTTATGAAATAAAACTAAGCGATTGAAGTAGGTATAGTGAAGATTTGCTGCTCCAAAATCAACACAATCTCGATGCTTCTTAAAAATGACTTTGCATAATATACATACAAAATGAAATTGCTAATTGAAATCTCGGTACAAAGAGGTTCTTTTTAAAATAATTTGAAAAGTTAGAAATTAAATAAAAAGTAATGTGGCTGGAGTATGGAAAGAATCAATCAATCAACTTCGCGCTATAAAGGTCAAAAAACCAGTTCTGTAAGGTATGTATTCACAAAGGAAGTAAAGTCTCAAAATAAAACTCAGAACATAAAGTTATAAGTAGACAACGGAATATGTATATGCAAAAAGTTAATTTTCAATCTTAATTTTTTCGCAAAATCAATATACCGTTTTATTTGATTTTGTAATTAGAAATTAATTATTGTTCATTAAGTTAGTAATTATTGAAATTAATGAAGTAGCATATAGATTTCACAAAAAAATTAATATGGAAGATTAACATTTTGCATATATTTCGATGTCTAGTTATAAGTGCCCATGTAAAAATACGGTACTATAAAATATTTTTTACAGCCCTACATGTATTCCACCATATTTTATCACAAAATACCGTATTTTTTTATAAAATACCGTATTTATCATAAAATGCACGTAGGGCTGAATAAAATATTTTAGAATACAGAATATTTACAACACTAGTTTTAATAATTACTAAATTAATAATTCTTAAAAATAATTCTTTTTTCAACGGCAGAGTTAGCCATTGTTAGATTACTTTCCTATCCAGGTATACTTAAATAGTATCCTTATTGAAAATTCATAATCGAAGAAACATCCTTATTTGTTCCAGATAATTATAATATTCTCTTTCTTTACAATGAAATAAACAAGATTTGTTAATAACGTAGAAAAAATTAAAAATTAAGATGTTTCAACTCCCAATACTATTTGTAACGTAGATACGCATTTCAACAGCTAACTTAACAACACTTCATGGAACCTTTGGCTGGTAAAACCGGAAGATATTCTCACAAAATCTCCAGTGTCTAAAAAAAGAATCCGGGACAGTACACTTGCTTATAATCACAGACTTATTCGGTCCCATTTTAACTTGAACATGGGTAATGAACGCAGTGCACATTCGTGTAAATTAAACTAAAATAAATGCTTCAGAATTAAAAACAAATACAGGAAAAACTCTGCATTTGTTTTAAGATTCTAATCATATTTATTTATGTTTAATATCTTTATAAAATATATATTCTTACATATGGTACAGATCAAAGATCTTATTCGAAAATCGACTTATAATTTATTGACAATAATTGAAGATCAGAATTAAGAACTAAAATGAAAATTAATTATTTTTATTTGAAGATTATAATTGAGTTTTGCGTCTTTAGATAATACATATTGTTACAGTATATGTATTTGCAACACATTTTAGGAAATTAACGTTTTAATAAAGAGCGATCTCTCTCACTCATCTGTATGCTGTTTGACATAAAGATGACCCGAGAGGCCGGTGACAAAACATGAATGTCCTCATAGTTTTAATTTAGTACTGCAAATGAACTACTTATTTGTATTGTGCCCACACACTGAAAAAAATGACTTTTTTCAATTTCATAGTTGATACTGTGTAATTATCAAAACGAATTCAAATAAAAGACTTGTTCTTGCGAGCCTATCCAACACATTGTTGAGTGTTAAAAACGCGCATTGCATTGCGAATAAACTTATAATAAACGACGGAATTGCGACCTAATTGATTCTGGCTTAATTTAACGAGTATTAAGCGGTCGAATTTTCTCGGCCGCGCTATCGTACATTTTAGCAATAAACGAAAGATTGCAAATTTTAGATAGCTCACATGTTATAAAATTCACCATGTATGAGTAAATAAATAATCTGTTTTCGACTTGTTTTCTTTTGAAATCATCCCGCACACTGAAATAAAACAAGAAACCCAAATAAAATATTTATACAGTAATATATGACTCAATAAAAATTGCATACTCTGTAAATACGTATTGAAAATAAATGGAGTAATAAGTAAAAGGTATATTCTTTATTCAAATCCAACCTTATAAGCTAAATTAAAAGAAGCACTGTAAAGAAACGAAAAAGATTCTCTGCTTATATAGGGTGTATCAAAAGTTAAGTAAAAAGATTTTCAAACAGGAAATAATAAACGTGGTATTGTGAATCGTTTATTAATATCACTATAGACAAACAATATCCATACCATAATTTCGTTATCTTACAATACTCACTATTTAAAAATTTTATTGTCAATTCGATCGACAATAATCAAATTGACAAAAAGCCGAATGTACATACATAATAGAACTATGTGCATACACCGCTAAAGGCCGAAACCTAAAAAATGCGCGTGCGGATTATAGAGCTCGCATTTTTTAGATCGCGCAGGAAAATATTCGAACACGTTACATATGGACACAGATCTATTACCAATCAATCAAACAATCGAAAATAATTTAAAATCAATATCAAGTTGTATGTACAATTATTTCTCTGATCGATATACATACAAAGACTAGAAAATTTCGTACGAACTCAAAAAAGCGCGCAATGCCCGAACGTAGATCACCTATAATAAATAAAATACTGACCGAGAATTAATGCAAATTCTGCCTGCACTAATTTGTTCTTATTATAATATTCGGTAACAAAGCAGATAGATTTGCGAAAGGAACAAAACGTACATCTAAAAAAATGTAGTATGTTTTAATAAAATCCAACTTTTCCGTAATTAATTATCGTAGATGAATTTTATAAAAGCATCCCACATTTTGCATATGCATTTAAGATCTAAAAATCGAGATCAACTTTGTAAAATTATTGTTAAGTTTAAAAAAAAAAAGCGTTCTCAATTTTCTAAAATTACAATCAATGATCTCGTTGATGATCTAACAATTCATATGCAACATGCCCACATTTAAAATTATAAATAAGTATTAACATACAGTAATATCTACTAATTTGAACACATATCAGGATATCACAGAAACAAAAACAAAACAATAGGTACAATAAAATGCAAAAATAAAACGAGGAAATTAAATAAAATTGAGCAGTGCATTAATATAAAGTTAAAATCTACCTAACTTGCCGCGTCTACAAGGCAACAATGGTTCATTTTTTTATAAAATGGCATTTTCGCCACGCACAGTTTGTTATTGCAAAATATATAAATAATTTTTCAATTACATACCCCGAATTCATCACGTTCAATTCGACTGTTAACAGCTCAATTCCACGAGAAATGAAAAACGTGAAAAATTATCTATATAAACAAGACTTCATTTTCATATTCTAGAGCAGGTATTCTATTGACGGTTTTTGATGTAGCTTTCATGGAAGGAGATGTCATTTTTTCGCTTTTTTATTAATTATATAGAAAAATCTATTCATACAAATTGGCACCAGTACAAACGAAATGGATTACACGATATTTAGGACAAAATGTACACTAGTTCTTTATGCCAATACAAAACACGACGTTATCAAAAAGTGCATCATAGAAATTAGGGAAATAATGCACAAATTTAGGTCAGCAGTTCAAACTGAATGCACGTCACACATAATTTCATAGTTCTTAGTTTACAATGAAATTATGCATGCTACGCAAATTCCAAAACTCTGCTTGGATTTAAATTAAAAAAAAAAAAAAAACATAAATGAGACAAAGCAAAGTATTGCTGTTCTTCAAAATATAACACAGCTGACTTAAGAAATAATTCACTTCAATAATTAAAAAAACACAACGATGTAATATGACCACACTTTACACCTATCATCTGTGTGTACATAAAAATACATACCTCATATTTTAGTATACAATTTAAAGTACAAGCGAACTTCACATCTCAAATGAATTAACATTTTTCAATACAACTGTATACGATTTTTAAAAAATTAAGCACATTAAAAAGAATTCAGTCTTTCTAATCTGACAGAATTAGTCAATACATAGTTGCAATAGTTGCAGACTGTATTATAGACTATAGAGTTTACACAATCAAAATTATTTTTGACTAAATTTGTGATTTAATTTAATTATGTGCAAATAATTACATAATTTGTTAATTTACAATAATTTTAAACACAAGAACAAAAATACTATTAATATACGTTAACCCTTTTCAAATTATTGTAAACTTCAACAATTTTAAATAAATTAAAAATGAAAATCCATTTGCTAACATATAGGCCGTACATCAAAAAATATACGTTTTAAAATTAAACGTAACAAAAACGCTAAATTTTTACTCATATTTGTTGTTGCAAAATGCTCATTCACATAAAGATGAAAATTTAAATTAAAAAGAAAATTAAAAACAATATTAATTAGAAATCTCATGCATTATAAAAAGTAAAAAAAAGCTGTAAGCTTGCTTCGAAATCAGGAAATATTTTAAAAATTATGGTAATGATAAAATACAATGAAACAATAAAATCTGCTGAATGCGACAAGAAGAACGTTAAATGTCGCGTTCCTTTTACACCGATTCTAAGATAATCTCACCTAACTTCCCCTTTCTCATTTAAATTACACATTCCTACTGCTTGAAATGAGGTGAGCAGAAGTGAGGAAGTAACTTCCCCCTTACCGATTTAGAGGAACCGAAGATCCTTCATGAAACACAGAGTTGCCAACTTGAGGGGTTTATTCCTTTGTGGAAATTTTTTTATACTCAAAAGGGACAAAGGGATTTTTTATTAAGAACGATTATTTTGAGGGACTTTTGGATGCTTGGAGTCTTGTATTTCGTTTTTTGTAATGCCAATGAAAGACAATCAACAGATCTATCTTTGTTAGTTTACTTTAGACAACAGAAATTATCGAATTAGTCTTTTTCGATTTTTTATAACAAAAAAAGTGAAGGACTCCTTTAAGAAGAACCATTTTTACAGGCGAGCACGTTTTAGGAGTACCTTATAATATAATCAAATAGTAAAATATTAGATATTGGGTAATATAAAACAGTGCGATCCAAAATTATCTAGATAAGGGGAGGCCACGAAAAATAAAATCAAAGTCTTGTAGCTTGATTCATTTGACATTTACTTTCTAACTTCTGTCAACTCTGGTAGTTGTTTAAGTGTTCGAACACTGTAGTCCTTGGTCATCAAGCATTGTCCCTGCATTTAAAATTGGTCGTTATCATATTAAAGAGTTTTAACAAACCCTTATGTATTCAATTAGACGATTTTTTCCACTGTCGTCAAATGTATCTTGACGTTTCAATTTTGACAGATGGTCAATAAGTTAATTGTAACTCGTGTCTAAATAAAAACCTGGTCAAGTAGGCTACATTTAGGAATTCTGCTATGTAAATGCAATGGATAAATTCTCGATCACAACCCACTTGACCAGGTTTTTATTTAGACGCTCGTTATCAATTAAGCTAAGACTCTGATTTTATTATTCATAGTCCCTTCTAATCTAAATAAGTTTGAATCACACACTACTTTTGTTTGATGTAGAGTTTTTTCTTGTTATCTTTTATAATTAAGGGCCGTTTTCATAATAGAACTTTAAATTTAAAGTGACTTTAACCTATAAAAATACATTACCTTTCCTATGCTTAAAGTGACTTTAAATTAAAGTCTCCTTTAGCTCTATTATGAAAACGGCCCTTAGTGTTTGCTTTAATAAATAATTTTTACTTCTTTTCAATGTCGAAAGAGAAACCTCTGTCACAGTAAAAGGAGTTATTCAATTTCACAAGTTGGCAACACTGATCAGTAATGAGTGTTAATGATGTGGTAAGACGTAGATACAAAGATACACAGTGCCTTATGTTTCCTGCATTCTCGATTGATATCACTCGATATCAGCATGTGAGTGCAATAGCGAATATCTGTGAGTAATTTTAGCTCATGTATGCAGCAAGGATGTCACTCAAAACCTAGATCACGTGACTTAGAATGAACAATGCTTTTGAAACGGGTGTATCATCTCACTCTTAAGTTAATATCAATTCCTCTTTCTCTACAGGGAATCTGCTACTTGATACATCATTGAATGAGTGTTCATATCAGTACACATTACGTAACAAAATAACGGGTGTCTTTTTTAATTTGGCGTCGAAGTTGGCCGTGACAAGGTCCTTATTGTGAACGCACCTCAATCTTGATTATTTGTTATAAATCTTATTTTCTTATTTACTTTTTTCGTTTGTTACAACAGATCTCGTACTTATTGTATTTTTTCATTTATTACAATAAATCACATTCTTGTATTGTCCTATCGTACTGTTAACGGTTATGTTCGAAACCTCGAAAGCAAGATTAAGAATGCAAGTTCAAATGTCAAATTAACAACTGTCAATCTGTCATGATGATGGTTCACAATTAAATTCTCATGGCCAACTTCGACGCCAGATTTAAAAAACCCTGTATATGAGCCGAAAAGTTTCTTCTTGAAGCAGTCGCTAAGAATTATTTCATTTAGCTTAAATGAAACCCATTTCCACAGTTCCTTAAGGGTCTGTCTTTCCATCTTCCCGTTAAAGTTATCGGGCAAATAACTTGTTTTTATGAATGGTTGATTGATTTTTATGTTTCCATGGTAGTTAGTTTATCTGGCAAATATAATCCATTCACAAAACTCCCGGTGACGTTTACATTTTCATATTGAAAATTTGGAGTGTATTTGATAAGTAGTAATGTATTTAAGAGTCAATATCGACGCTATTATTAAATAAACGTCACCGGGAGTTTTGTGAATGGACTATAACTTGTTTTTATGAATGGTTGATTGATTTTTATGTTTCCATGGTAGTTAGTTTATCAAAGGGTGGAAAGATCAGCCCTAAATTACTGAAGTAATATCCATTCACGATCTTTTTAGGCTCTAGAGGACCATGCTTTTTTTTTCGTTAAGTTATGTGCATGTATTTTGATAGAACTCAAAATGCGACAAATGTAAAATTCTGACACTTTAACGTCAGTCCCATCGACTATATTGCTTCTTATACTCTGCGATGGCATGAAGAAAGTAAAATAATAACAATAAAACAAATAATTACTTGTGACTTTTTAATACTAAGTCAAAATGCTAAAAACCATCAATGTTTTTGGGCGTCGGTTTTCAAAAATATAACCATCAAATTAAAATGGAATATTATTCTCTTGGAGGTACCAACCGTCGACGGCTAATCAAGGTAGACTGGTAATGCCATTGCAAAATAGGAAATTTTCAAATTTTCGGATTTTGAGAAAATTAGGCCGGAGATTTCGTGGAGCGGGCTTGTTTGAAAGCAACATCAACAGATCTTGCGGTGGGTGAGAAAGGTGGGGTACTGTTTACTCGTCCCTAGTGCACATAGGCGGCATTTATTAAATGGAGATAAAAATCGAATATTACAAAAAATATACTTGTTAATTGAAATAATAATAGATTATTCATTACGAAATAGAATTTTTAATTTAATTAATTAGTTAATTACATTGAATTAATTCATTAAATACAAATACACGCAATAAAACTAGTATGTACGCCGCGCCTATGAGTTCTGTTGCGTTACACGACATCCGCCGAAAATTATCGACTGCAATTTGAAAGTAACCAATAAACCAATCACTAAGTTAGTCTTAGTAAACCCCTGTGAACTTGTTAGCTACATTTTAAAGCTCGCTTGCCCAGTCTACCTAGGTTAGTCGTCGGAGGTAACAACAAAAATGTCACCCTAACATGGCTTACTCTGAGTCTAAAAGAATCGTGAATAGCTTTTACATATCAATCGTGTTCTGACAAAACCTCGTAACTGAATTTTTGTACATTCCAACTAACGGAGATATAAGATCTGCGACTTAAAGCCAGTTTCATAATCGAATTTAAAGGAGACTTTAATTTTAAAGTCACTTTCAGTAATTTACATTCCTCTTAAAAACCCCTTAAAATTTTCGTGTACTTCATTTAATATCACTAGTTTGTTAACACATTTAGTAAATAAATTACAACGTAACACCAAATTCACTGCACCACGTGTTTTCAAGCATGGACAGAAGCTGCACCAAGTGCACTTACGAGGTTTTGTGCACAACAAATGTGCAACCAATAAAGTTACGAGGTTTTGTCACGTGGCGTTTTCACCACTTTACGTTAGTGCAGTATGCGCCAAAATATACAGTACTGAAATGCGCGCCACTGTTATGCGCATGTCTGCTGTTTGACATATGACTGTAGCAGCGTTATGTGCTCTTAGTAATAAGTAATAAATAATATTTTCAGTACTCCATATTTTGGCGCATACTGTACATCAGGTACGAGGCTTTACACGACAGTAAATTGAGTCTTGACAATACATTTTTTATACGTATCTCAAAATCAGAAAATTTGCACTTACGAGGTTTTGGCGGAACATAATTGATATGTTTGATTCACAAGTTTTTACTTTAAAATGTTTGACTTATGTTGAAGTAATAATTTCCTCAATTCTCAGTTGTTCCTATTAGACAAATTATTGTCATTCACTTTCTTAAGTGAGGTGAGACTTGGTTACTTGATTTACCTTAGACTTACATGCACTAAGTCTCTTGATGTTCTATCTCACATTTATACATAGGGCCAGTTGTACAAAGTAGGTTTAAACTGACGCTCAACTGAACCAGGTTAAAAGTAAACAAATTCGCATAGAATCTTAATGACATATGGCAATTAATGCATTCATAAATAAAATTTGATGCGATTTTGTTCACTTTGAACCTGGTTCAGTTGAGCGTCAGTTTATTTAAACCTCCTTTGTACAACTGGCCCATAGTTTATGATCCGAGCGAATTTTTGAAAACGCCATTTATCTAACCTCATTGTCAGTTCTTTTGTAAAAGGAACGCGACAAAAAAACAGCATTAACAAATAACAATAAAAAAAATGAAACGAAAAGGAACAGAACAGCATAAACAAGTTACAATTGGAACAAATAATATGAGAAGGGACAGAAATGAAAATTGGAACTCATTAAATGCAGTTCTAAATGAAAAAATAAAAAACAAAGTCACAACTAATAACAGACAATAACTGCAAGTGCAAATGATGAAGTTTTAGAAAATTACTTTTTGCATGAAATAAAAAAAAAACAATCTAAGCCTTCCAAAAAAAATTTTGCCAAATCAGATGTTGCAGCGCAACCTTAACATAAGTATTAAGACACTTGAAGAAAAAATAAATAAAAAAGTTTTAGATCAACAAGAACACTCATTTGAAAATGAAAAATAAAAACATTGTGAATTTGGAAATATTACTAAGAATATTAAAACTAAATTGACATAAATATTTAGTTAGAAACTGGATAAAATTTAAGAATTAAACATTTAAAAACAAAACATGAAATTTGATTTTAAACAACACGAATACCTACCTACAGCTATGAAAAAGTAATTTTAAAGTAAGTTGTTTAATAAATAAGTAAACTACTGATCTCACTGACCATACATTTTTTTTTCAATTAAAATCTGATAAAATTGATCGACATAATTTTTCCATGTAAGTTATTCAAACCCTGTCTATTTCAAACATTTTATGAAGACATGACAAGAAATCTCTAGTTTAAGACTCTTACCCAAGTACCTTAATTTTATAATCAACATTTCATCTAAACTCATTATTTTTACTCCACTTACTGCTATTTTCTTTTTTGAAATTAAAGTTCGCTTGTACTCTTTCATCATTAAAAATTAACAAAATAAAACATAATGCATCTTGGTAACTGGAAGTGTTAGAAACCTATACAGATATTTAAAGTTTATCACATTGGCAAACCTGACTGACCTGAAAAACCTTCTTGAACCTGTACAATGCACTCATTGTTCTCCTTAAACACTAGGCTAAAAACAATAGGTATTGTTAGCCGTCCAAAGGCGGTCCGAGGTACACCATTGAGACTTCAGTGTTGCCGTACACAGCCGACACAGTCGGATACAGTTTTTTATCGGGTAACCCTACAATACATCAGCAACGGTCAAGCCAAGCGTTATCAAGTGGAGTAACTCACCTCTAAATGCGACACCTAAAAATTCATAGTTTTTTTCAAACGATAACGTGTTGTCATCGCAATCCAATATCACCCTAATTCTTTCGCCAACCTAAAAAAAATAATAAACAAACGAATTATGTATCTTTGTCATAACTAAGATACTAACTTGATATTTTGGTGCATTATTTAATAACGGATAATTCCCTTGTGCATCTCCGTTATGAAGCAAGTGATTATCAACCAAGTTCCAACCCCAACTTTGTTCGTCAGACCCCAATAAAGCAACGTAACCGTGACATTGTAAGGGTGCATCTTTTGTTGCTATGCCAATTACAGCCACCGTACCCAGAGGGCCTTCCCATATAACCTCCCAAGCGTGCCTGCCGTGTCTGAAACCGATTTTACCTCTGGAAGCGTCCGTGCTTTGTGCTACCGGATTGCGATGCAAAGTAAATCCATTTGGCTTGATGTAGATGTTTCTGGAGCAGTCGTTTGGATTCCAGGCGTGGTAGAACGCTCGCAATTTCGCTTTATATGTGGGCACAGAGGAAAGCAAGTCCGATTTTAGCGCTTCCTCCGCGAGTTTCCTGATGCAGTGTAACCTCCACACGTCGTTGTTTTCATCGTTTAAAAAACTGTACCATCTTTTGCACACTAACGAACAGTTTCTGAGATCGTGTAAGTTTAAATACGAAAATATCACTTCCAAAACATTGTCGGGAACTATTGTATCCATTTTAAGGTGGCTGTGCTTGTTTGACAAGCTGTTTGACAGATGCAACGTTGGGCTACGTTCTGAAATTATTTATTTATTCCGAAATGTATATGTACACAGGACCGGCTCAAGGAAAATATGGCAGGTAAGTGTGGGAAAACAAAATCAAAATCCACATGTCAAAAAAGAATCGACTAAAATACTTCATATTAAATAAATAAGTATAAAATTACTAATACTATTAAAATGAAACAAAATACATAATCTATATTAGCGCTATCTAACAAAATAATCAGTGTTAAATAAAAACAGCTTCACTAATACCTAAAGAGAGAAAAAAACAAGAAGTATGTGTTACCTAGTGACCCCTATCCATTCCAATATGGTTCTTTTAAAGTCCAAAGTTCTTAGAAATCTATTTATTATAGGTCTGTTCCTGCAGCAGTCCCTGACTGGTTCGAAACCGTCAGAAGCATGCGCCGATCTAAGTTTCACATTTAAGGCGGTTCTTGAAAGCGGTGATTAATTCGATGGGCGAATATATTTGACAGTTTCAAACTAGTCCAGAACGTTGCAGGAACAGACCTTATACCACAGATGTGGTAAGGTTTACATAATTCTAAAGATAGATTTGATTAAGTACGACATGAAGCGAGGAAGGTACCACGAACGATTTTTTTATCCAATAAAGGAGCAGTTTTTTTAATTTAAAAATTTTGAGAATGACAGTAGAGATAAGATGAAGATAAAGGTGTTGTTTATTTTTTACATATTGATTAGAAAATCTTTGAGAACCGAAACTATAATGATAACATAATTCAATAAATTTCAGGTCACAGGTGGCTATGGAATAAAATATCATGTCTTAGCTAAAAGTAGATTTTCCTGTCAACTTGACACTTGAGTTTTATTTATCAATTTTGCATCTAATATTTTTTAACTCAAATATTAAACCACTAGATTAATTAAACTAATTTTTATTTTATACTTTTACAAAACGGAAAGAAGTCTTACATCGTGGAATCTTGCTTTAATTTAGCGAAACAGAGTCTGTCCTAAGTTAAGACATGAGTTTTTTTCCACAGCCGACTGTGACCTGAAACTTTTTGAATCATACGTTATTTATCTATAGGAATATTATATTGCATAATTAAACCAACGCCAACGACGCTATAAGCATCAGTCATTGCCTTTGCAGTTAATAAACAAAGGTATTTAGATGCTATGAAATAAGCAGGCATATGGTAAATGAAGGAAATATATTGCATAGCACTCTCAGATTATTTTCATCTAGTATCTAGTTTTAACCTCAGAGAATGTTATAGAGCAATGAATCGAAAACATTAATGGTTTGTTTGTTTCATACAGACACGTTTCTCCAAGTTGGTAGTAACGAGTCTTCAAGAAAAAATAACTCGCGTTGGCCTTGAAAAAAAAATCGTACGTCGTAACTCGCGTAATTAACTTTTTTATGTCAAAAATGGATATAATTCGATTAACCTCAAAATGTTCGTATGTAGAGAAGATCTAGTTCTTACTCGTTAATTTTAGACATTTTAGTTGTTGGACGACATATTTGTTGGTGGAAGTGGCCAATGCAAGAGATATTTTGAAAGTAATATTTTCGTTCTTAAAAGAATATGTTAAAATAAATTATCTGAATTTACTTACTTCGCATAACCTAAATTTTATATTTTGACGGTACTTGCGATAATAGATACTTTCCTTCACAAATCTTACTTCAGGTCAGGTAGGTAAACGTCATTTCCGTTAGCACAAATAAGTGAGTTTCAATTGAAATTTGGACCTCCCATCTTGCCGTTCGAGCACTCCCATTAGCTAGGTTGAAATATCCATTCAAACTCACTTGTTCGTGCTAATGGAAATGACATTTAAGTGATCTTATAGCGTTTTAGATTCACTGCACTAGTGTGCACTCAGAATATCTTCATCTCGTTTTATTCGCGGCTTTGAACGTAAGAGTCGCCGCGGGCGGAATTATGCCGAAACTGCGAAATGGTCATGAAAAAACACGTGTGTCGTGAAAGTTGTAGCTGCGAGCTGTTAAGGGAGTCAAATTAGTGAAAAAGTGTTTTATTTACGCTAATGGTTTCGTATAAATTGTAATGTGTTCCGTACCGCAGTGTAAAAATCGCAAAAAACTATGTATCCCTATTTTTTTAACACAAAAATGACGGCAAAGTGGTCATATACAGCGGCATCTAGCGGAGATGAAAAACGCCAATTACGTGAGATTAAAGCAAGATGCAAATATTCTGAGTGCAATTAGTGCAGGTGAATCGAAAACGATATTAGTTAAGATTTGTGGCAAAAGGAACGCTGCTTATCACAGCAACTTAAGGTTACTGTATTTAGAAGGTACTGCCATTCATTTCCGCGGCTTCGTCCCCCAAATTAAAAAGGATGCGAAGAAACGCTAAAGAAGAAAAAGGATAGATACATAACAAGTTACTGTTGCTAAGGAGTTTATGAATGAATCTGATTAACCCCAAATTAAAAGAGATAGAAAGTTGGCGCTACCTTCACGATACAGTAACTATATAGTTCAATCTACGATACGTACTTTTGTTTCCAAGACCGACTCGAGGTAGGATTTTATCGAACACTGGATACAAGTCTTCACCTAAATCTTTACCATTACTTCTGGTTCATACATGTGAGCTCCGAATCTCCGAATCAGTGATGCTAAAGTTGGTACAATTGTACCGGATTTGGCACACCGTACATGCTCGTAGTACTTTGGTATCCCAATAGTATATTATTTTACGAGTTTCACAAGAAGGCTTATTGTAACACGAGTGGGGTTGGGGTACGACGAGCGAAGCGTAGCAAGCTCGGAGTGCCCCAACGGAACGAGTGTTACAATGCCTCTTGTGAAACGTGTAAAATATAGTATTTTTTCTACTTTGCGTCACTTATTAAACAAAAAAATGAAAAATATTGTCAAAAATTTGATCTCCTTGGTATATGGGGAATTTTAGTTGTAATGCGTGGCAACACTGAAAACCTTTCGTTTTAATCAAAAGTCACTTTAACAAGTTATTAATTTTTCTTATCCAGCTTCATTGTGAGTATTCTGTTAAGTAACAAATAAATAATGAGTTATTTTGTAGAATCTAATAAATATTTTCAATTAAAAATTGACTAAAATTTCCCCAAAAACAGTTTCACAATGAGCTTCATTGTGAAACTGTTTTTGGTGTCACAATGAGTTCATTGTGAACGCAAAGTAGGAAAAGAGAATTTTGGCACAGTCATTAGTTAAACGTCAATTTTCGCCGATTTTACCCATTCTGAGCAGATTTTAAATTTAACGGCAATTATGACAGTTGTCAAAACCGTCAAAAGTGTCAATGGTATCAACACACAACAAGACAACAGGTGATTTTTACTTATTTATCTAAAATGTACCTCTAAAATAGCTAAAACTTAAAAATGAAAATAAATTTTCGTGCATCTCTTGACGTTTTTATTATTCTTAAAAATCAAACGTACTTTTACGTTAAATCTGCGCGCAGTTTTTGGTACAATTTCACTAGATTTGATACAAAAAATTCCCAACCATTAAAACATAGAAATACCCAGAACATCTGTGACGTCATACTGAGGTACAGTTGTGTTCAAAAAGGTGTTGTACAGCTACGTTTTAAATATCCTTGCTTTTGAGCGGCAGCTGGTTTTTCTATTTTTGTGTTCAATGATATTATTATTGCCAGAAACCGTATATGTAACAAAACAATTTGCACAACAATTTTTTGACTTCATGAATGCGCATACAAGTTTACACAGTACAAATTCTGTACAACACTTTTTTGAACACGACTGTACAATACACCAGCGGATATGTTTTCGATATTATTTAAAAAATAACTCGATTTTAAAATAATTTTTGGTAGGTATTATCAGGTCTTTACTCACGGAATGGTTCGGATTAATTAAAAATTGTCACCTTTGACAAAGTAAATATACGACGAAATGACAAAAAAGTGTAACATGCACATTTTAATATGTAACATGAATACAATTTTTCTAGCACATAAAAAAAATTGGCGCAAGTATATAAGTATCTGTGCTAAGGCGCAGGGAAAAAGAAAAAAAATCTAACTACAAGAAGTGGTAGTGGTAATATTCATTTTCCTACTGAATTCACAACTCAATCACTATAGTCATCAAATTCTTTCAAATATAAATAAAGCCGGTCCTGTATTTATACGTATGTACTTATTTAAGTGTTTCTTCTGATACTTTTATTTATGATGTTAAATTAAAGTTAATTTAGACATACGACAAATTTTTATATTAAATAAATGGAAAACTTTAAAGTAATATAAATGCAAAAAAAAGGTTATGAATGTTTGTTGTTGTAATGTTATTTCTTTTATGAACGTAGCCTCAGTGATGTAAACAATCGACACCTAGCGTCAAACGGCGGGAAAATTTTGAGTGATTCAAAGCCGGCGGCAAAGCCGGGAACTAATAAACCCACGTGAATGTATCCGGCCAATCAGAAGCATGCCTTTATGCCCGCCGCCAAGCTCGTCTCAGATGTAGCTGCACGAAATAGCACGTCTTTTGATTCGCGTTTACTTGTCAAAGTACTATCAAACAAAATCGGTAAATGTTACATAAGAAAGTTCAATATCGGCACAACATTCAGGGCTAACAATTCGAGAATTTACTGCTAAACAATTCGGTGAAATTTCACGTGAAATGTAGACTTATCGTAGACGCCATTTTGATGAACCTGCTGCAGAGTGCAAGTCGCTGACTTCGAAAATTTCGGGATTTCTGCGGTTTAATGCTATTCAACTGAATTAAATTCCAGTCGAGGGTGTTGTGCAAGTATCCGCGATGACACAACAGAACAATACAACGAACTGGTTGATCCAGGATTCAAGCGGTAAGTTTATAAAATCCGGTATGCCGTTTCGTGCATCCTGTCTACATAGGGTGGTATTTATATCTTCCAAAATTTACCTCAGACTTCTGTTGACCCAAGACGCTTCCAGTTTGAACGTACGATGATCGGGTATGCAGAGAATTTAATTTTATTGCGATACCGCGAGCGTAGCGTTTTTCAAAGCTGATTGTTCACTGCCCTGTGATAACGCAAATTTTTACCTTCAAATTTTGCTAATCCGGTTTTTCCTTTCACGTAGGTCAAATGATCAAATTAGTTCAACCGTCAGGGAAATCTATCAGTGGAATAATGGCTTCAACAATTTCAGGGCAACCTATAAAAATTATTAAAGCTCCGGTCACTAGACAAGATTCTACTCAGGTAAGTCTTTTTACATCTCCTCAGTATTATCTATTCTAATTTGCAATAATACACAAAACTGAAAAATCAAAGAATAAAAACACCTCAGAAATCAATTAATTTTTAAATGAAAATTAAATAAACCACCAGCATTTATTAAAAAAAAAATGACTTCTTTTGGCAAGAAGAATAATTTCCACATTAATAGTTTTCTTTCATACTAGAAGTTTGTTCGTCTTATTTACAGAGAAAAAGACGAAGTACACCGAACAGATAATGCCAACAGTAACGCCAATAGTAATCCTGAATTGTTATCTCTAACCTGCTGAAGCAATTTTTATTATGGCCAAATATTTGATTAATACAAAACTCTTATGAAAATCTTAAAATCAATATCACGTACACAGTTTAAAGTAAGTCGATTCACACATATAAAATTTTATAGTCCAGATTTGTTAATTTGCAGTATTACTTCATAAAGTCGCAGTAAAATGTACCTTTTCTTACTATTTTGTAGTTTATGTTTCAAAATAAAAGCAAGAAATACAGTACAGTTCAATAAATTGTGTAAATATTATGGTTGCCCTCAGAAAAAAGGTATTTACGTCACAGCAAATGACGTCGAACCTAACATGGTTGCCAAATATTACAAATAGTTGATTTGTTGGCGAGATTATAAATTTTAGGTTAAGTGCCAAACTTTATTGCATGTTCTACTCGCAAATTCAGACCTTTTTTTTTTCGTAATTTAGTCTTCATATCAAATTAATTGTATTATCAATTGACATAAATTACGTTTTCATTTGGAGCATTGGAGCTCGGAGCTGATATGATGACGTAATTAATGACGTAATTTCCTTGTCCGTGGCGGCGACCATACATGATAATTAAGTATGCATACAATAAAAAAGTAAAATATGATGTCACCATTAAAAAAAAAAAGACGGACGATATGCTTGTTAGCTCACGTTTTCTAAACCCATACCTAAAACAGATGTGAGCTACAGACCTGACTCGTCCAACCTAAAGAATTACTGAATTACATATAGTTAATTCAATACATATTAAATTTTATTTGTTAAAATAAATCGTCTTGCAATTTTTATTTACTTCTTAATAATAAGTGATGGTAATTTATAGTGGGTTTATACAGTAACTAACACTAACAACTAACATTTAATAATTATTATTTAGGGCCGGTTTCACCAATCTAGTTTACTATTTTAAACTCGATTACGAGTGCAGTTAATCTGGGTTAACCATTTGATGCGTTTCACCATACATTAAATCGCGTTTAATTTTGATTAATCGAGTTTAGCGTTAAACGTCCATTTTTCACAAGTTAAGTACTTAATCGCGATTAGTAACGTCAAATTTTCATGGCGAAAATAGTAAAAATGGCTCAAGAGTTGTATGATCTGGTTTTTGATGATGATAGCGATGAAGAAGAATTTATTCTTAGATGTCGGCCAAGATGGATTCGTGAAAGAAACAATTATTTTGATGACTACGACGATGTGGATTTTCAAACTCGTTTCAGGCTTTCCAAACAATCTGCCCTTGTAGTTCTTGAACAAATTGAGGAGCAGTTGGAATTTTCCTCCAACAGATGGGTTCTTTTGCAAAACTGGTCCGCTACCGGCATCCGCTTATTGGTAAATCACATTAAAATGATCTATAACTAAATCTACTAAAAAGAAATTCTTTCCTGCCGTCATATTAGGACTTCTTTTCCATTTCAACAACAGATGTACTTACCATGATTACAAAATTATCTATAAAAAATAATAGGCACCTTTTCCACTGACAGCTCTTTTCAAAACGACAACAGGTACCTACACTGTACACATTTCGATTGCTTTCGTGCGATTTCGACGAGATCGTGAAACTAAAACTCGCTTAACTAATCTCGATTAGCGTCGCCAGTAATATCACTGGTGAAACACGAGCGCATTAAACTCGTTTAAAATGTAAGATTAAGTTTTAATCGCGTTTTCTTAATCCCGTGTTAGAAAAAATTTAACCTAGTTTGGTGAAATCGGCCCTTAAACAGTTAAAAGTGAGGTTAAAATATATGTATGCATAAGCAGAAGGGGTTTATACAACTTCACTAATATTAACCCTTTCGCGTGGGATTTAAAAATTTGATTTATTACGTGAGATACGGGAGGAGAAAATTAAACGAAAAATATCAATAAAATAAAAAATGATTACACTAATCGAGCTCCAAGCTTTTCTGAAGCTTGTCGGGGAGGCGTAATGACTGGTAATGTGATAATTAGTGGCGTAGGTAGGGGGGGGGCGAGCTAAAATATTATGTTCTGCGTAATTCATACTAAAGAAGTTTTTCGTATGACTTTGTTTTTTTGTTCGCCGTTTTACATTCATAAATAAAATGCTAAGTAGTCCGTACTCGTTAGTTTTTTTTTTTTGTGCCCCCCCCCCCCCCCCGAAACAAGTTTCTGTCCACGCCACTGGTGGTAATTATCTACTGCCGAATACCTAGTTATCAGTATCATGTACGGAATTTTCCAAGAAAAATGATTTTGTCATGACCACGGTTAGGCGAATCAGATTCCATTCGCGCTGGCAGGAGCGTCACATCTAACTGCACTGGAGACGGGAATAGCAAATAATCGCATGCATAATTTGCAATAGCAAAGAACGTTTAGTGTTTAACTTAATTTATTTAATTTTTAATTCGAAAATACGATATTTAGTTTAAATTTAACAATTTCTTACGCGATGAAATTAAAATTTCGTCCGACGCTTATGGAAAAATGAGTCAGCGCAATGATCGTACATAAACATGTACAGTGTAAGTGGCAACCCAGGCGGACCGTTGCAAGCGGAATCTCATCCGCCTAACCGTGGTCATGACGTAAGGTGTACGTCATTCCGCAGTATGATTTTGTGCATGACGTACACGTGTACGTCATTCCACGGGGAAGGGTTAACTAAGCTTAAATAAAGGTGGGTTTATACAGCTAACTCGGAGTTAACAATTAAGCATTAAAACTATCAACTAACAACTTAAGCAATGTTATTTAAGCTTAGTTATTAGTGAAGTTGTATAAATCCCTTCTGCTTATGCACATACATATTTTAACCTCACTTTTAACTATTTAATTATTAATTACTAAACGTTAGTTGTTAGTGTTAGTTACTGTATATACCCACCATAACATTGCTTAAGTTGTTAAGTTTTAATGCTTAACTGTTAACTCTTAGTTAGCTGTATAAACCCACCTATAATTTCATTCAATCTGGCTTTTTCATTAAAATCTGGCTTTTTCATTAAAGTTATTTTTAGGTTCGCATTTATGTAGAGAAGTAATTGTTTTTTATGTTAATATTTTTTTAATGTTAAAAAAGAATACGATTTGTGGTAAACATTGTTGATATACAGGGTGAATCTAATATAATACATATTTGAAGCGGTAATAGATAACGATAAAACATCACGACCGCTGGATAATGCATTAACAAAAGTTATTCGTTTTCGAGAAAATGCAGATTAAATAATTTTACAAAAAAAAATTGAACGATCGACATGAATTACAACAAAATTCAAGATACAGGATGTTAAAGTTTAAATCTTTTTTTAGAAAAAGTATTTCTCTCAACATGATCGACATGGGCTTTAAAAACAATAACATTACAAAGAAAAACAATGGTACTTCGCTCTACAGAAGGTGTTCAAATTGTTTTTTAAAGCTCATGTCGACCAAGTAGCGATTTTTTTGTTATGAGATATTGAAGAGAAATAAATTTTCTAAAAAAAAATTTTCAAACTTTAACATCCTGTATCTTGAAAACAAAAGGCAATCGGACATTAGTGTATAAGACCTTTTTTTTATTATTTTATGGTCTTCTATCGCGTGGTACTATGCATTGTAGTTTTTTCAACGTCACCCTGAATAAACGTTTGTATAGAGCAAGTTTGAGTATTTTACAACCTTTTAATATGTGTCGTAACTGTGTAAAATATTTGCACAACTATTAAATTCACCTTGCATGTTGGTATTTTTAATTAAGAAATAACTTCGTTTCGATTAAACTTTTCAGAAATATTTTTATGACTGGTTGGTTCACTTCTACCATATGTCCAAATAAATTTTTGATAAAGGTAGGTCATGGAGTGTAAAAATCTACAACGCCAGGCAGTTTTTGAAGTTATTATATATCAAGCTGTAAGATATGGCCAATTAAACTTCAATTTTACTTAACTACTCAAGAACTGGACAATATTTTAATGTAAATAATGTAATAATTTATCTTCCATGGCCTACCTTTATCAGAAATGTATTTGGACATATGTTATTTATCTGACTACAGGGAAATTCCAGGAGCATTTCGTTTTATTGTCCATACTTGGTGGTGTTATTGTAACATTTTCTCCAAGACGGTATAGTTTCCAAAACATACGCATTTAATTTAATTAATCCGACTATTCAGAAATATGTGGAGCTGCAGTAGCGTCTTTTCATAGCAACCTGAAGAAGCCAGAACATTTTGCGAAAATACTTTTTGCTGATTTTACTAACAAACGTAATGAATACATTGAGTCAGAAAACGAAAACATGTTAAATCATTTATTTTGATAACAATTAATGAGAAGTGATTAATTTAATTTATTTCCACCTTCTTAGTAAATGTCATTTTAAATGTTAATTTTGCTGTTTATGGTAACCAAGTAAACGATAAATTACGGGAACAGACCTGTAATATTTTACGGGCTTGTATAAAAGACCTGTAAAATTTTACAGGCTTGGCTCTCTGTTTACATCACCATGACTACGTCTAGCTAGAAATAACGCCTTCGATAAAAAAAAAGTTTTCATAAAAAAATTAAAGTACATTAATTGAAAATCGCCATGTGAAGGTGGAAATAAAAGTTTATACGCGACACGCTTTGCAATTAATCTTTACTAGGCTTACTGAATATAAAGAGCGTTCAATAAAAAAAAACTGTCAAGTAGGTTGTGACACGCTTTTGTTGTCAAGAACGTATGTCGTGATTAACTTCATTTATGTTGCAACTTTGACAAGTTGACGGCGGTTAACCTTGTGTCAACAAAACTCGAAAGCTGTTCAAGGTTTTTTGGAGTATTTTGGCAAGTATTTTGTAAATTTCTGTGCAAAAATTGATGGAAATTGAACGTATTCTGTTGCAAGGTGCTTTGAAGAAGTTTTTGAAGACAGAATTATTAGTCGGAACACTGTAATTCCTTGACCTCCGAGATGCTGAGATTTAACCGTATGTGATTTTTTCTTGTGGCCTTACATAGAGAACTCTACATTTACCATACCAATTGCTGATTTAAATGACATAATACAGCGGATTGATAATAAAATTCAAGAACTAAAAGAATTTCCTCGTGCCCTAAAAATCCTGATGAACGGCAGTTAACCATAGAACCTTGAAATGTTTTCAAGAAGAAGGTAGACACCTTCAGCATTTATTATAATTGTTGTAAAAAGTTTTATAAGTTACAGTAATAAATGTTTATTTTTGAAATGTTTTCTTTGAGTTAAAGTGAGGTTAGAAATGCAGGTGACACTAGTCGTATGAAGAACCCTACGCTATACGTTCAGAATAATTTCATGGCTATCTAGACGGTTTTTTAAATTGAAACTTATAGCTCGCCCGTAAAGATTAATTTACAAAGCTTTGACACGTAAATAACTATTAATTGTTCTTCAAAATGAGCTCCTGCAATTTATCGGCAATTTGTAGCTTGACGAACAATATTTTGTTAAATGTTCTGTAAAACATTTTATTATTTTTCATCAATATATGTAGGTGCATTACATATTCGCTGAATGAGTTGTTGCTCGTTATCACAGCTCTTTATTTTTAACTTCGTCTGCTGCAATGCTCCAAATTTGACACTAATGACATTGCACAACTTCAAATTTGACACTAATGACATTACGAAACGTCATCAAATTTGACACTAAGGACTTTACCATTTTTAAATTACCTGGATACACATTTACACAGTGGCAACATCCTCCCAGGTTATAAAATGCAAAAAATTTAAATATAAAATATAGTCTGTCTCAAAATCAAAAAACCACCAACTCTGCAATTTAAATTTGACACTAAGGAGATTCACAGATAATATCTATTCATTTTTTATCCTCGTTTCAGTAGGCCGTGTTCTCGTTTCGTTAAGTTGAAGCCCTGAAGTTTGATAGATGCCAGAATCTGACATGAAAAATATTAATGACAATTCCACACCACTAATCTGACTATGTTGCCTAATATTATACGGAGGAGCACCGACTATGGCACCGTGAAATATGCACTACAGTCGAGCTGGCAACGTCTCCGTCAGTGGATTCAAATTATAACCATGATATTAAAAATAAAAATCACCATCTTATCTGACGTCTATGTTTCATTGTGATATCAACAAAAATGTCACCCTAACTCGCCTACTGGGACGAGGAAAAAGAGTGAATATACTATGTGTTTTTTTAAAAATGCCATAAGGGGTAGCTGTCGAAAAGAAAATTCATGTCTTAGCTCCATTCATTTACTCTAAATTTTCAGATTTGGCATGTGTTAGATGCCAAGCTACGACATGAGTTTTAATTTTCATGGCCAACCTCTATGGCATTTGAAAAAAAAAACACATGTTATTATAACACGAATTTTTAAATTGCCTGGATACACATTTACATACGAGGTATGATCAACTAATACGATGAATGTATGCACAGTTTTGGATGTACCGAATTACAAATTGTATTTACTTTCAAAACCTTCCGTCATGAAACTGACAAGTTTCGACGCTATCAGTTCATTTGTTTAGTTTTAATTGCCATCTTTGTTGCATTTTGTGGCAAAAGGATCGTGAACAGCGCGTCAACATTAAGTTTTGCTCCAAACTTGGAAAAACTGTAACAGAAACATGTGAAATGTTAAAAATAGTTTACACAGAAGCTGCAGTAACCTCAAAACTGTGTACAAATGGTTTGATAGATTTCGTTTCGTTGGACGACGAAGAAAGATCTGGACGTCCTTCGACTTCTTGCGCAGAGCAAAACACTGCAAAAGTGAATGAAATGGTTCGATCAAATAGAAGATTGACTATTCGGGAAATATCTGATGGATATCCACATCTTACTCGGTTCAGTGCAAAAGATTGTGACTCAAGATTTGAGCAGGTTTTGCATCACGACAATGCGCCCTGTCACAAATCACTTCTTATCCAACGGTCTTTGTTGAATAAAAAAATTATTGCGTGCCCTGACTCGCCGCATTCGCCTGATTTGGCACCTTGCGATTTCTGGTTCTTTCCGAAACTGAAAATTACCATGAAGGGATCGGTTTGAATCAAGAGAGGACATTAAAGTGACCACGACGACAGGACGCCTAAAAGCACTCACGAAAAGTGATTTTCTGTTTTGAAAAATGGCATCTTCGTAACGGTAGAATAAGTGTATGACAAGCTAAGAGGAGTACTTTGAAGGAGATTAAATAATATTTGTAATTTAATTAATAGATTTCATTATATTCATTCATTCACCCATTCACTGTATTAATTGATCAAACCTCATAGATGCAACATCCTCCCAGATTATAAAATACAAAGTATTTAAATACATATACATATAAAATATTGTTAATCTCAAAGTCAAATATAATCTGTCTCAAAATAAAAAAAAATCACCAACCTTACAATCTAGGGAGAAAAGAATTTTAATTGCGCAACTTAAAAGATTTCTGCGTTTTCGCGGCATCGTAAAGGCGGGTTTAGATAATACCCCGAAACCAGTTATTTTGTACAAAGCAATAAATTGTCAACTTTTATTTAGACATTCAGTTATAAGTAAGTGCAGTTCTAGTTATTTGACGGTATAAAGTTTTTCAAAAAATGGAAAACGATGATGAATTATTAATATCCTCTCATGCAATGTGAATAATTTTGAAGAAAAACTTAGAAAAAAAAAAGAAAAGAAAGTGGTCGAAATCTTGGTTATTTCAAAGCGAAGTGCAGTCTCATTAAATTTGTTAAGATTATATTTTACTTGTGCCAAATAATAAACAGTTATATACAGTGTGTCCACGGATAGGTCGTACAAGAGGTATAAATGACCAGAAATTTCTAGATATCAAAACGCCATTTAGCAGTTAATCTCTGCTTGTTCTTGAATTTATTTTAATAACACTTTTGATTTTCTAAATCAAGGCATTAGGTACATTTTTTGAGGAAGGATTAACATGTTTTTATCATTGATAATCCAAAACAAGATTCGAAAGTTTAATATGAAATGGAAATGACAAATACGTCTACTTAACAAATATGTCTACTTGATCCATCTTCACCAGGGCTTCCAGTTGAACTACCTCACTATTATCTTCTTTTGATGAGCTTTCGACCTTCGACGCAAAACTTTAAGGCAGTTGCTACTATTCTTGCTCCTACTGCTGCAGCAAATTAGTCTCTACGAAGCAGCAACAGTAAAAAGAATAGTAACGGCAGCAACGACCCAGAAGAAATTCTGTAATGAAGAACGAAACGACGGCAGAAAAGAAACCTAATGACGAGATTCAATAGGAAGCCCTGGTGTTTGTTAAAAATTATATTAACAAATACCAACTTTTATAAATATTGAATTTTATAAACAGCAAATTATGTATTTACAACGGAGTTATAATAAGCGTCAACTTTTGACCAATAGCCAACGTTTTTGCTAGTTTTGTTTAATGGCACTCGTTCGTTTATTACGATGATTTATACCATGCTTTACTAAACTCTTATGGTATTGCAATTGAAGGAGTCATTTCCAACATTGTCATTGCTTTCGTTCTTTTTTTTTAATGAAATGACTAAAAATAGAAATAGAAAATAGAAAGTGTATTGGCAACTGCGAATACGTTCGAATCTGTCGGGTCTAGGATTGTGGCAATTTATAATAAAATCTAGTAGTATTAGTTTTTCTCACATTCTTGGATTAATTTTAAAAAAATTACCTTTCTCTTTGGATTTGTATTTTTTCCATTTCATCTGTCGTAGAAACGCTTTGCTTGAAAACTTGACAAGTTCTTTAATTTTTAAAATTACTTCTTTGAGTTCAGAATTTGTATTTACTGAATTTATCACAATTAAATTAATGGTGTGAGCGAAACATGGTAGGTACTTTTCTACCCCAAAGGAATCCTGGATGGCCTTGATCGCACAGTCACAGTCGCAGGATATGCTTTTGAAGTACCTACAATCTTCTAAAGCTTCATGTAACATTCCAACATCTACTGTAAAAGTTTGGACATACGCTCACATAACATGGGCTGCTTCAACAGATTTTTTTTTAATTTATCATTCGAAAAGAATTGTTGCATGTGTAGGAAAGTTTAAAGATTCAAATATCTCCCTCAGCTAAAATTAATCTGAGCATGTTAAATATTTTAATATCTAGGAAATAAATTTTATTTTCTGTAAAATTTTTATTGACATCATCGTATCCATAGGATTCATAAATTCTTTATGTTACAAACGCCCGTAATTATGGGCACACGAAATTGTATTTTAAAATTTTCATCGACAAGTAAGAGAATAATTATCATTAAATTACGTTCGGCCTTGCTATTGATAAAACACAATGTTGACGTCAGAGAATGCGATTTTCTTTGCACTGCCTATCAAATATAATAACATCCAGAAATAAATGGTTCGACAGTTTTTCTTTGTTCGACAAACAAACGTGCACTAATTATCCCGTTACATAACGAAAATTAAAGGTTGTTTTAACAATTTAGAGCCTGTGCCTTTACACATAATGGCAATTAACAGGAACTTCCTCCACGTGAACTCGAATTTGTTGTACTTGTATAATTAGCTTACATGTGTTGGTGCAGGCGGACGGTTAATTAACATTTTACGCGTCCCTTCTAATTCACACTTATATTTTCGGTTTTACTAATCAATGAAATATGTATGTAATTAATTTTATTCTTCAAATTAATGAATGAAGCAATGACTCAGGAAAAAAACAAGAATTTACTATTTGTTTGGGCAAGTTGAAAACTTGAGTTAACATCTAATTGGATATTTATTGTAAATATAATTTTTTTTTGTGCATATAATTTGCCTAGTCCTTAATATTTGTATCTTTTTCTCAAGAACTGGAGAAAATATTTCTATAGGCTTATTCGAGTGCCCGCGAGGACACGTCCAGAACCGTAAGGAGTATGCGCATAACAGAAAAACGCACGCTTTTTTTTGTTATGCGCATGCTCCTGACGGTTCTGGACTGCCCTGGCGAGAACCCGATCGAGCCTTATATGCCTACTTTATTTCTGTAAGGACCTTAAGAAGTTTGCCATAAAATGTAGTCTGTAGTCGACGTTTTCCTGTACGTTGACAGCTTTTTCAAACATACAGGTGTCCGAACTATTTTACCTACATATCAAGTCATCCAATTTAAAATCATTGACAGAAGGCTAAGTCAGGGATTAAATGTACATGTCAAAACATTAAGATGATTGAATGATTTTTAATTCTTGACCACTTTATTACGTGTGGTGTTCTAAATGTACATAATACAGAATGTTCTATTACAAATGCGCAAATTGTGTTCTAGTCCAAGAAAACTGAGCAACCTGTAGAGTAGATATTTTAGCGTTTAAAGTTTTTGAACGCTAGTATCATAGAATTTGAACCTTTTTCTACGTTGAATAATTAATAAGCTCACTACACTGTGGACACCTGTAATATTTAATGTGGAAGCGATGGTACTGGAACCGGAATTTTATTCAAATCCAATTCGATTGAAAGTCACCACACGTATTTGACACCTACTTAAAATTGTTAGCGTCGATGATGACTTTACAGCAGCCAACTCTTGCGGGTGGCATCTACGACTTAAGTATCTCTCCGTTGCATAACATAATTAAAAAAAAATTGTTATATTCATCCGGGCCCCCTTTTATTTAACCTAGGCAACAGATGTCACATTATTGAACTGCAGGTGCGAATTACGTACCTACTTTCAACCGTTTTCTTTGACGTTCTTATAAAGTACACCCTTTTACAAGTAGCCCCTTGTTCCATCGCTTTTAATATACTGTATAGTTATTCCACGTCCGAAAGTGTTGTTGTGTACAATTACAAATTAATTTCGCATAATTTTAAGCGCGATTGTGCCCACTGATGATTCATGTTGTAACACTTCGCAGTGTGTTGATCGTAAGCACCTGTTTTATAAATAATGTGGCGTAATGTCGTACACATGTTACGGCCAGGGTTTCACATGTGCGTCTGTGAGAGTTTTTGTCTCGAATACTGTGGAATTATCTCACAGACATTTTATTATTGCACTAAAGTTCACCCTAATAAACGTGGCGGGAAACGTTAAAACGCGATAAGATAACAAATTCAAGAAACAACTACGTAGAATAAGAAATCGTTTTCTGAAATAAACAAATGAAAAATTTAATCTGAACGGTAAATTTTGTTTGTACGATGTTTCATTGCTTACAAACAACTTTGGTGAATAGTATTAGAAATCAATCTCTGACAAAACACATTTACTTACGGCCGGTATCACCAACGTTTTAAGGAGACCTTAAATTTAAGTCGTGTTTAGATTATGACATTTCTGCTTAGTTTGTATATAATCAATCACATTCTAAACACGAATTAAAACGTTGGTAATACCGGCCGTAAAACAATAGTTTTATGAGAAAAATACAAATAAAGAGTATTCACATCATTAAAATGTCGAAAAAAAAAAGATTCAAAAAGGACTATGTATGTGATTTAGATGTGATGTGACGAGTGTGATGACACCTACTTACAGAATGTTTTACTAGTGATAAGGTACTGTTTATTTCTCTTATGGCCATTTGCACCAAACACTTAAGATGAGCTTAAATTTAAGTAGCGTTTATAATGTGGCATTTCATGTTAAACAGCATAGTGTAAGTCATATTCTAAGTGACGTTTAAAGTTAAGTTGAGCTTAAGTGTTTGGTGCAACTGGCCATTAATGTATGAGCAGTGGCACAAAATCTCCTATGCTCGGTTGCACCAACTTTTTAAGCAGAGGTAAAATTTAAGTTATGTTTAGAATGTGACATTTACGTATGGTCAGTATAATGTCAAATACATTCTGATTGACCTTTAAACTTCAACTTAAGTATCAATTAGAATGTGACTAACATTTTCTTAAATCTATAAATAAAGACACAGTCTAAACATAACTTAAATTTAAGGCCTGCTTAAAAAGTTGGTGCAACCGGGCATTAGTTTTTTAAAACTGGCACTTAGACTGTTTGGTATGTCCCCCCTTCAATTATCGATTAAATACGAAAGTTATAATATTGTGTAATTATTTTAAATTACTCTATTTCGTATTATGTATTCATGTAAGAAAACATAGGACACATTTCAGAATTAACCGGTCACTCCACCGGTAGACATTTTAAAATTCTAAAATCCATTGTAAAGTTATAATAATTTATTTTAGCTATAATAAGTTACTAACTTATTACAACTATAGTATTATTATACAGGGTGAGTCATAATGGGCGGAACAAATTTTACCAGTATGTAGAAAAGAATTTTTTAAGTAAAAGAGTTCCTGTTAACCTATGTCCTAATCCGCACCGTTGAGGAACTACAAGGAATCAAAGTTTTGTAATAAACAAATATTTAATAATAACGGTAACTGTGAAACCTGTAAAAAAAATTGGATAAACTGTATAAAAAATGTTCAATTAAATCACAGTATTACAAAAACTATGCTCCTTGAGCTCTAATACAAGCACGAGCTCTACGAATAACTTTTTTACTTAAAAAAGTATTTCCTACATACTGGTGAAATTTGTTCCGCCCATTATGATTCACTCAACTTTGACTTCTTGTAGTTCCTCAACTGTGCGGATTAGGACATAGGTTTACAGGAACTTTTTTACTTAAAATAGTGTTTCCTACATACTGGTAAAATTTGTTCCGCCCATTATGACTCACCCTGTATACTTATTAAAGATATAATAACTTATTATAGGTTTACAGTGGATTTAAAATTTTTAAAATGTCTATCGGTGGAGTAACCAGTTAATTCTGAAATGTATTCGTATTACTGTATATTATTTCTTTCAGTAACTAACAAAAAATTATAATGTACAGTGACGGACAATAAAATCCGACCACGTCATTTGCACAATGTAAACCTTACTTTCATATTTTCGACGTTTAGTCAGTAGTAATTCTGACGTTTGATTCAAATTTTATTTATTTATTTTGACAGAAATATAACCTCAGTAAAAGCCTGATTTACCAAATTTGTCCAAATACGCGCGACATGTCAAAATCTTGCCCGGATTTTATTGTCCGCTACTGTACCAGGTGTTTCCGAAGGATTGGTATATATTTTAGTATGTTATACTATGTTATAGTCGCATTCGTTTTGAGTAAAAAGTTCATATGAACACTTTCAATTCTCAATGATTACTGAGATAATAACTAGTTGAATTACTTCATAAACGAATTTACTTACTACTTTATTAATACAAAATAAAGTATTGACTTTACTGAAATGGTTCAAAAATCCCTCCTCCAAACTCAACACACTTCAGTGTTTTAGTGAAAATGTTGCGAATAGTGCTTTGCAATTTTTCCTGGCGCTTCTTTATTTGTGTAGCACTGGTCAGATTAATTCATCACGTGTATTTACTTTTAGGCCCGATTTATTCACCTTTGAGTAAGTCCCAAGTTATAACTTGACGGATTATCACAATCCGTTGCCCTATCTTTAATCATCAAGTATTTTACTGGCCACTTACTCAGAGATGAATAAACCGGGCCTAACTCTAAAACATTATGTTTCATTTATCCCCATAGCAGCCCATAATCTAGTGGAGATAGTTCCGGAGACCTAGCTGGCCAATTGATGGAAAAATGACAATTGTGTCACGGCAGCCTAAAGGATAATTGTAATGCGCTCCATATTAAAATAGCTGTAACTCAGTAACCGTTGACAATTGGACACGTGTTTAGGTATATGAACTTTTTTGCTCAAAACGAATGATACTATAACATACTAGTGTACCATTTCTCCTGAAACACCCTATATTAAGATATGTACTTTCTTTTATTCGATACTAGCACACTTGTTATTTCTGATTGTAAGAGAGCAGTTTTTAATTTTTTTCGTAGCCTATATTTTTAACTTGACAAAATTGAATGAAAGGTGAAAATAAAAGAGCAAATAAATAATCACTTTTCAGAAGTAAAAGTCCGGTATTTTTTTACAAATTTTGGTACATATTTTTATCTAAATTTTATATTTTTTATTTTACCACTTATTTTACTTTGTGAATTTTTTTATTAAAGTCAATTTGTTTTTTACAAAAACATTTCCCAAGTTGAGTGGCCTATTAGAAGTAAGCAAAAAGCAAAGTAAATTAGCTTTAATGTTCAAATATATGAATTCGAAAGCTCCAAAAAAGCGAAATTTAAACTGGATGTGGGAAGATGGCAAACATTTTGGCGACGACCAAGACGATGATTCTGAATTTAAGTTGAGTTTCTCTTAGTTGAGTCTGTTACTTTTTTTTTTCATGATAAAAATATGTATAAGACGAACGGACCACTTTATTTGTAAAAAAATTTAAAATAAATATTGAAAAAATCAATTTTGGTATATGGATATCAGGATCAGGGTATAAAAATCATACATCATATAAAAATTAAAGAATCGAATTTTTGATTTATATCTTGATATACAGGGTGCCCGGATTTCGTAGAGACAGCATGGGTAACTTTTGTATTTGAAGAGATAGAGAGATGGTTATATTAGTTTAGTTTTGTTTTGCCAATAAAAATATTTAAATTGCCATACAAATTAATTCAAACCGCATCTAAATATCCTAAGTAACAAAAAAGTTACCGCAAATAAAAGAAATTATGAATTTTTTTTTTATTTTAACCAAGTTGGCCATGACTAGTGAGCGGAATTTGATATTTTGTTCGATTAAATACAAACGAAGCGGCAACGTATAAAGCTACAAGGACGGGTTAATATGCACGCACTCGTTGCCGCCTTGTTCGAAATAAACCGAACAAAATATCAAATTCGCTCACTAACCATGACGAGTAAAATTTGAAAATGTATTCTCAATGAGCTCTTGAACCCGCACCTTTTTACAAATTTAACCATCTCTCTATCTCTTCGAATAAAAGAGTTACCCTACGAAATCCGGGCATGATGTACAGGGTGTTTACGGTCTTCTCTGTATCCTTTTAGGGGGCGGTAGTACACCTCACAAGGGGTCGATAAACCTTAAAACGCCTTAGTAAAAGTCGTCTCATAAGCGATATAATAATTCTTTTGTTTTTTACATTAAACGATTAATTTGTCTTAAACACTAGTAATCTATTATGTACTTAATCAGTATAACAAAAAACTTAAAAAGTAATCCTGGACGGTTGGAAAAACTATTGTTCAATTGTTATTACGTTTGTTATATGACAGGTAAGGTTGTTAACAGTAATTCAGTTTTACTACCACCTTTGTTTTACTAAAAATTTTATTTTTACTTTGTTCTTTAAAAATCTCCATGGCCCATCGAGATATTCTATACAACATGGTGATAACTTCGAACATCTTTTGTAGTGGACAATGCTGATTAAGTAGTAGATTACTAGAGTTTAAAACAAATTAACCTTTTAATGTAATAAATAAAAGATTTATTGTCTCGCTTATGAGACGACTTTTGCTAAGACATTTTATCATAAAAATCTGATTTTTTAGATATTTTTATATAAAAGTCATGATTTTCTCAAACCCCGATCGATAGTACGTCAAAATAATGTTATGGTTAGCAATTATTTATTTCTTAAAAAAATAACAGTTCAATATCTGCTTCTTTTTTCAAAACTTAATAATAAAATAAAATAAAATAACCTCTCGTTATTAAATAATTAATCATTGATAACAAGAAAACTGAAAGAAATAGTAATGAAAAGTTTAAGTAGCGACATCCTGCGATCGCTTTTTTACTTGACATTGCATTAGGATTGACAAACTGAAGTCAGTTCGCTACATAATAAGTCATCACATACAAGGCGGCCATGCGTGCTGTCAAAGCATGGTCGCCTTGGATGGGATGACTTATTATATAGCGAATTGGCTTCAATTTGTCAATCTTAATGCAATGTCTGGTCAAAAAGCGATCGCAGGATGTCGCTACTTAAACTTTTCATTACTTTTATATCGCAAATGCAAATAATCTAGGACAGGTCGGTTTGGTTTGCAGTGGAATTCTCGAGCTATGCTTCTGCTGACGAGGCCCCAAATAGGGCCGAAACAGCTGTACAGAGGATGCTCGAGGAATCCACTGCAATCAAAACCGATTTGCAACAAAATTTTTAAAAGAAATGGGTATAGGGAATGTTAATACCAATCGATGTCGAATTTGATTCTGTATCTCATGATGTAAAAATATACAGTGTTCCTTTTGCGAAAATTGAGTTTTGGGCTGTTAAACATAATGAGTTTCGACACCATATTGTGACCAGCCTGTGAATTTTTCAGAGATAATTAGGATATTGTTACATTCCGAGAAGTAAATTCTATTTTTATACTGGTCGCGCCATCTGTGACGCAGACAAGATTCTAGTGTATTCTACATAGACCCGCACCGAATTTACTGGAAAAATCTAGCATTATTCGTCGTCATTCTCGAACAGCGCTGGCTGTTATAAAACCGAGAGGAAGCGCAATTTTCAAATCAGTCTTATTTAGAAAGCGATGTGTAGCAAGCGAATTTACTTATTAACGTTTTGTGTTATTTTGTCAGATAAGTGTACAGCTCGATATTATTGTACTTTCATTAGGTCTGTTTGTTATCCTGCACTGGTTTACACTAGTGTACACTTTTTTTACGAAATATGCTTTACCGAATCCTAAATTCTTTGATAATGTGTCAATACGAATCATACTCGTTCATACTGGCATACCACACAAACATTTCAAGTTGCATTAAAGAGTATTTTGGGAAAAAGTATGCATTGGTGTACACCAGTGCAGGATAACAAACAGACCTATTGTGTGTAATGACAGTAGACATTAAAGTGTTTTAAAAAATAAATAACGTTTAAATTTGTGAACCCCGAAGTCGTAACAATATGATTTGAAAGCCTGAACATTACATTTTCAAACGACATGACACTTGAATCTTGAAATTTGAAAGTGATGTAAATACATTCTTTTAAATGAAAGATCACCTAAACAATTTTTTTAATAAATTTGAAGGTATCTCAAAATCTGTTAGGTATAGAGAAACCTTAACACTTTTTATTTAGAATAATGTGTAGAATCAGAATTTGCAATAAAAAATATAGCATTCCATTTAAAATAAGAAAGTTAACGGCGACTTCCTGTATAACCGGAAGTGATATGAAAGTGAAAATATTTTAATCTGAAAGATCACTTTCCCTTAGGACATTGTAACAAGTGTCTAAATAAAAACCTGGTCAAGTAGGCTACATTTAGTAATTGTATTATGCAACCGCAATGGATAAATTCTCGATCACAACCTACTTGACCAGGTTTTTATTTAGACGCTCCTTACTAATTTTCAGAATTTTTGTATAAATGTATTCCCTTCCCCAAACTTTTAATAGGCCGCTCAACTTGGGATACCCTGTATATTAAAAAAAATGAACAGAATTAGAGATTCACAATTTGAAAAGTCTATTACATATTTACACCAGGTAAAAAAAAAATTAAAATCTTTATATAATTTTTTTTTTAATGTAACAAAATTTGCTTACATAATCGAATTGAAAATAGCGTAATATGTAAAGTAATACAGAATTTCTTTTTTTTTCAGTATTTTCAATCTACTATTTGCATAGTAATGAAATTAATTTAGCCAAAGGCAACAATTAACTTTGTCGAACGCTCATACTTCATCTATTTTATTGATGCATTCAAACTGCTGATTTTACAGTCCTGGGGGACTTTGTAAATAGAAAAATAAAGTTTCCAGAATACTTAAATTAAATACTATTGGAATTTCAGACCGATGAGAAGTTAGCAATAAAATTCCAGCAATAAAATTATAAAATTTCAAAACGCTGGCGCCGCTAAAATAACGATCACAGATCAATAATATTTAATCCATTGCAAAGGGTGTAATGTGTACATTCTCCTTGTAACAAGAAATTGAAAAAATATTTGATATTAAGTTGAAAACCACTATTTAAATCAGTTTGAGTCATTATTCATGTGACACGCTAAAAAAATTGTTTTCAATGAAAATTTTCATGCAGTCACAAAGTAAACATCCATATATCTATTCAACAATGCCTTTGGAAAGTTTTAGCCGATCGATTTTAATTAATTACAAATTAATTAAAAGTATACTTTCATGGTCATATAACAATAGTCAGTTTAGGCGCTCATATCTGATTAACTAGCAACTGCATAAACATTTTCTTTATAGAATATGAAAGTACACGTCGAGATCTTTCGTTTGAAGTAAACTCTGAGTTTTACCCGGTTGATTTGAAGTAATTAGAAATAAATTAAAAGTGACGTTCTCAGCCGTAAACAAGTACTAGCTTGAAACGCCCATATCTCGTTAACCAGAATTTGCATAAATATTCTCTTTACAGAATATGAAAGTACACGTCGAGGTCTTTCATTTCAAGTGAACTCTGAGTTTTAGCCGGTTGATTTGACGTAATTAGAAATTAATTAGTACTGACGTTCTCAGTCGTAAAATAGTACCTACTAATTTGAAACGCGCATATCTCATTAACTAGAATTTGCATAAACATTTTCTTTACAGAATACGAAAGTACACATCGAGATCTTTCATTTCAAGTGAACTCTGAGTTTTAGCCGGTTGATTTGAAACAATTAGAAAATGAACGTTTCAAGCTAGTACTGTTTTGCGTCACTTTTAATTAATTTCTACTTACTTTAAATCAACCGGCTAAAACTCAGAGTTTACTTGAAATGGAAGATCTCGATGTGTACTTTCATATTCTATAAAGAACATGTTTATGCAAATTCTAGTTAATGAGATTTCAGCGTTTCAAGCTAGTACTATTTTACGGCTGAGAACGTCACTTTTAATTAATTTCTAATTACTTCAAATCAACCGGGTAAAACTCAGAGTTCACTTAAACGGAAGATTTCGATGTGTACTTTCATATTCTGTAAAGAAAATGTTTATGCAGATGCTGGTTAATCAGATATGAGCGTCTAATTTGACTATTGTCATATGACCGTGAAAGTGTACTTTTAATTTATTTGTAATTAATTAAAATCGACCGGCTAAAACTTTCCAAAGGCACTATTGAATAGATATAGATGTTTACTTTATGACTGCGTGAAAATTTTCATTGAAAACATTTTTTTAGTGTGTTACATGAATAATGACTCATGCTGATTTAAATAGTGGTTTTTAACTTAATATCAAATATTTCTTCAATTTCTTGGTATAAGGAGAATGTACACATTATACCCTTTGCAGTGGATTAAATATTATTGATCTGTGATCGTTATTTTAGCGGCAACAGCGTTTTGATATTTTATAACTTTATTGCTGGAATTTTATTGCTAACTTCTCATCGGTGAATTTCAGAAGAGAAAAATATTATTGTCTAATAAAAATGCGCACAGATTAAATAAAAATGATAACATAAAATGGCCAAGTAAGTTAGAGAATGTTGACACCATTTTTTTAGTGTTGGTAAACTAGTTACGCGATAATTAATTATACGCTCCACCTTTTCAATATGAGGCATTTTGATCGCCCACGTTTATTACTATTGTGTAATATTTAGTATGACATCATCATTTATTTTTTTAAATTTTTATATTGTTGTAGAACAAAGAACTTGCGAATTCAAATGGATTTAAAACAACACGTTGGCTTGTTGGATTTGCATAAGTTAATGTGTTGTTCTAATAAATTATTGCTTTTATTCTCGAATATTATTTTAATCAAGTTAATTTTCCTTAGGTTTTTACCAATTCTGGCACGCCGCAAGTAATGAAGACCATTGCACCTTCGAAAGTAATAAGTGAGTGATTTAATTATTTTTTTCTGTACTTTAACGAATATGGATATTTCAGAGTCAGTAACAGTAGGAACCATGCAGCAGAATTTTCCCAAGACTGAACATGGACAAATTATTAAGACCATAAGATTAACTCCAGAGCAGATGGTTAGTAAACGTCGGTAAATAAATTCTGTATTGTTTGCTTATTTAATTTATTTTTTTTAGCAAAGCCTAAAATTGAATACCTCCACTCCACAGAACATACAGTTGCAAACGTTGCCGACCACGAATGTTGTAAAGCAACAGGTAATACAGACTCAAAAACATGTATCCCCTCCAATATTGGACCACAGTGTAAGTCGGAAACGATTAGAAAGCTATGATGTACAAATATTACCTGATACGTAAGAAATTAATTTCTTTTTTCTAATTCCAAGTTAATCGACAAAATATTTCATTATAGTATGGTTAAAAGAAGAAAATCAGAAAAAGTCGGCAAAGGTTTAAGACATTTTTCTATGAAAGTGTGTGAGAAAGTCAAGAGGAAAGGGACTACATCATATAATGAAGTAGCCGATGAATTAGTTGCGGAGTTCACAAATTCAGCCCTCAATAATTCTCTAGCCGAACAGGTTAGTATCACCTTCTTCCTTTTGAATGTCCCTTCAAGTTAGTATTTGTGCTAGTAGACAGACCTCCAACGGGATTTCTGTTTGGTAATGCCGTCCGATGGAACTGAGTTAGCCGGGAAGCATTCTAATCACACGTAATATCTCACCACTAATTGTTAACTCCCAGTAGCTTAAGCCGGATACATCACGGACTCTCTCTCTGATGTTGTTTGTTTTTTAGTACGACCAAAAAAACATTAGGAGACGGGTGTATGATGCCTTAAATGTCTTAATGGCCATGAATATCATTTCCAAAGAAAAGAAGGAAATCAGGTGGATTGGTCTTCCATCGAACTCGGTGCAGGAGTGCATACAGCTCGAAAAGGAGAAGCAGAAAAAGATACAGAGAATTCGGGAGAAGAAGAAACAGCTGCAAGAGCTCATATTGAATCAAATCTCATTCAAAAATTTAGCTCAGCGAAATAAAGCTCTGGAAGACTTGCATGGACCTCCTGCCGCAAATTCCTATATACAGTTGCCTTTTATTGTTGTTAATACTAATAAGAAGACTGTTATTGATTGTAGTATTTCAAATGATAAGTAAGTATAATTCTTCAAGCTTCAATCATATTTTAATCGAGATAAATTCGTTTTTAAATTTCAGAATGGAATATCTTTTCCATTTCAATGATAAATTTGAAATCCACGACGACAGAGAAATTCTTAAACAGATTGGAATGCTCATGGGTAAGTGCTAAGCAAAAAGAAAAAGAAAAAATTTGATGAGTTTTCCATTAGGTTTAGACAAAGGAGAATGTAGCCCTGAAAATTTGGAGAGAATAAAAACTTTAGTACCTAAATCTTTGGAGGATTATGTTACACGTAAGTTTCACGGCCTGTTTTTGTAGTGTCCCCTTAACTCTGTGAAATTATTGTCAGAATTAGCGAATGGGTCAATTGATCACATAGAAGATATCCTTGACTCATCAGGCCCTGGACCAAGTAACGTATCATTAAGTGCAGAGGAATTAGTAGAGACGCAGTTGGATGAAGAAAATTCTCGCCAGTCATCCAGCTGTGATCCTCTCTCACCGAGCACTCATTATTCAGATGAAGACGGTGACTCGGATATGTCAAGTGACGAAATCAACTAGTGGCACCAGTTATGTATAGATATCAGTCCGATTTTATCATTCGTATGTCCTTATACTTTTTATAATGTGGGGATGTTATGTATATATAGGGGTAACGTGTTTACAACAAAAGGCAAAACAAATATAGAATTTTTTAGAAATGTTGTTCATTTGTGAAATTATTTTGAATTTTATTGTTGGTATTTTTTATAAATTCTTTTTATATATTATATATTTGAATTTCATTTGTTGTGTGTAAGGTGTAAATTTCAGAAGATATCTGTGTGGCAAATACCAATTTTGTCTTTTTTTTTTCCAGAAGCAAACAGATATTTTTTCGAATAAAGTTTATTTTGTTAGCTATTTGCATGTATGAAAACTACATTATAAAATTGCAAGCATCTATAAAGTTAATTTTTTTCATTGGTGTAAAACCATTGCTTCTGACATGTAATTTTTTTTTTTTAAGGTAAAAAGTACATTTTTTATGTTTCGCTTTTGTAATGGTTTTGTTTCTTAAAAGTCATGAATAACAAGTGAGAACTGTTAGGGCATTTGTAAGTAATTAATAGAAAAGCTTTATTTCACTCGAACTAAATCAACATAAATATAAGGGATCAACAGGATGAAGGAGGAGTACTGAATCTATGATTTCCATTTATCGATTGTCCAACACTATACACGTATAAAAATTAAACATTCTACATATCAAATTTACTAAATTCTTGTCTTACATAAAAGCTTTTCTATTATTTACCTCAATCGTATCTCTTTGAAACTGAACAAATCCATAAGCTGAACCAATTCGAACCCTTCTAAAAATCTCACCGTTTTTGTACATATTTTTTTATTTTTGTTTATTTTGAGATCTAGAGCGATGACTATATTGTTTAAATTGTTTGAAATGTGAGTGGAAGATTTTTTGCCCAATTTAAAGTGATAATAAGTGCTTGTATTAAGATGTTTTTCAAAGTGGTCACATTTTTTGTAGCGGACCAAGTATTTTTGAATAGATTTTACCTATTTCTCTATTAACTAACACATGGTTAAGACTAATTTTACCAATTATATTTAAAGTACGTACTTTTCATTAATTATGCATGATTTTTTCCTTTATTTTTTAATTTTTAATGGGTTTATAATGCAATACATATATACAAATTATAAAATATTTGCTTCTGTATTTAATATATGAGCATATATTATGGATGTCTTTTATTATCTTTATACAAACAAATTTTGTAAAAAAAAATTACATTACTCAGTTTTTTTTATCAATCGTCAAGAATTCTATATAAAAAAAGAATGTAAATTTGAAAAAAAGTTTAATTTCGTAGCAAAATAAGTTTTTTGAAAGACACAATTATAAACCCATTTTAAAATAGATTTTGTTCATACTTGTATATACAAAGGATTTAATAACTTTAATATTTTTATTATAAACCGAGTTTCTTTTTGTTAGAAGTCTTTAGTTCTTTACCATTCAAATAATTTAAAGTTTGTTTTCTTTTTAAAATTAGACGTTACATAAGCCATAAAATTACTGCGTAATTTTTTGTACAAATTTATTTTAGTATGTAAGTTAGCAGTGGACCTGTCAAATATTATTATTATTTGTAATCCGTGCAAAATAAATGTTAACATTTGTTTTACATAATAAACCGTACAAAGCTTTACCTGACAACTTACGATGACGTAATGCCCTCACGGAATTGTTGACGGTGGCGGCCTCGTAACGTTTGTTGTAAAATTCAGTTAGTTGCCATTGTTTTCTTTTTCTTAGCGACTAAGTTTACGCGTACATTATACAATAACTAAAACAGTAGTACAAGTGAATAAACACAAAATTCATTTTGGAAACAAACTGTGATTACAAAAAAAATTAAATAAATTTGGTACTTAGACAGTATTTGGTAACTCAAGTAATGAGAAACACTGTAATCTGATGTTCAAAACAACTTGAAATAAATTCTAAAAATATCACTACGTTGTTTTATTTTCTCACTGGAGATCATTATCGTTTTATTTTCTCACTGGAGATCATCATCATCGTAGAGATCATCAAAATCTGAAAATAAAAAGCAACACATTATTAATTGAACTGCACAATTTCTACTTATAAAGATCAACAATCTCGTAAAAAATTATATTCTTTGCAAACTAATTACACTGGTCAACATTGAATTTTTTTCCTGAAATTTAATATGTATTCTAGAGAATATCTAAGGCACTAATTACCAAAAAAATATTTGTTTGATTGTATCAGATCTACTTTTTTATTTATTTGAAATTACAACTTTCTCCAAAATAGCACTTTTTTATGAATTTTTTTGTTATTTAGTGCTCTGAAATGTACTTTTATATGATTTTCTTGAATGTACGGCTTCAGGCTGATCCCTTTGTAAACTCCATCAGTGGTCGGTCATCATATGACTGTCCCATCTTCCATGATAATGCTCTTCCATGGTACGTATATCTTGGTGAAATCTTTCACCATGTTCTTCATTAAGATCGCCAAGATTTTCTGGGAATTGATCTAATTGAAAGTGCAAGTAATGAAGCTTGATACTCATGTTGCAGCCAAGGTCTTTTAAATAAGGCAGTATACAGTCAACTAATTCACAATAGTTATCCGACTTAGGGCCACTTGTACAAAGGAGGTTTAAACTGACGTTCAACTGAACCAGGTTCAGAGTGAACAAAATCGCATCAAATTTTATTTATGTTTGCATTAATTACCATATGCAATTAAGATCCTATGCGAATTTGTTTATTTTAAACCTGGTTCAGTTAAACTTAAGTTTAAACCTACTTTGTACAACTGGCCCATAGGCCCCGTTGTACAATGCCAGTTTAAATTTAAGCTGGAGCTTAAACCCAAAGCAGCGATTATTTCAACAATTGTTGTTATTAAGGGTTTAAGCTTTGGCTTAGGATAGCTTAGGCAAGTTAGGATATATCCACTGCTTTCGATTGTCGGAATTAATGCCGTTAATATTTACGACGCAAAAATAGCAGTCATGATGATGTTGAAGTTCCCGCCATATAATCGATGTTTTATATTTGACAGTATTTCTTTGACCATTGCCGCAGACACAATACAGTTCTGGCACACAATGTGAGGCCAGGCACCCATTGCTTGTCTTGATTGCACCGTTTTTATTGAAAGTATTGGAAATATGTAGTTTTAACAAAGTTTGATATCGGTTTTCAATATTTTTTAAAGACATATTCGCCACAAATATAACGAAAACTATTCGGATTATATAAACAACATCTCCGAGCCGTAGACATATCGGAAAATTGAGAAATAATAATTCCAAGTCGAGTTGAATTTACAAAACTGCCCCTAACTTCTAATTGCGGGTAATTTGAAAATATCGAATAACAAGAGCTGTTACGAACAAACCAATGTCTAATTCGAAATCAGCGCATGCGTATTAGCCCAAAAATACCTAATTGTAAGAGGAAAAAATTGAAAATATTTTTTTTGTTGACCAGTGTTATTTATAACTAATTGAAATATAACTGCAGATAGGTACTTATTGCACTCAAAAAACGTCAGTTTTATTCTATGTATGCAGTATAGACTATGCTTTAATTTGTTCAGCTTTGTTTTGAGCTACACTCTGTGTAAATGAATCGTGTACTCAAAATACAACAAAATTGTATTTAAATAAATATTACACTTTATAAAAAAACGTGTTAATGAACCGATGCATACATATAGCAGATTCTTGTAAATGTTGAAGATGACTATATCTTCCATATATTTTTGCTACATGCGGTGAAGATATTAAATCTCCATCATGGGAACATATCCACTAGTTCTCTTCTAATGAATGTGAACGCAATTGTAACCAAAATTAATTATTAAATCTAACCCTGTAATTTCCATCACAGAATCCTAACCAAAGAATATCTGTATTCAAATACTAATAGTAAGCAAAATGTTTGTAGATTCGCAACAGCCGTATGTGCATCTAAAAGTTCAATTATAAAACTGATTAAAAAGTGAATGTTCAAGAACAAACAAAGAAATTCATTTAAAAATAATTCAGCGATTAACTAATATGTTGAGTCTAAAAAGTATGTTTCTTTACCATTGAAGAAGTCTGCGTGAACAGCTTTTTCGTTAGCTGCTAAATCCATTAATAATCCCGTGGAGCCCCCAGCCTACGAAAAATTTAGTGAGGTTATGCGTGACATATACAACGTAATTTACCTCCTCCAAGTCCATGTACGGGCCCGCACCCTCTGGAAACATTTCATCCGCCACTATAGCTGGTTTCATAGTACTTCTTTTAACAGGTAATTCTCAAACTTATACAAATTTTTAATTTTCATGCGAAATGTCATTAGTTGAAAGCTCACCACGCTTTAAAAAATTAATACGCGATCAGTAATGCCAATTACCAAACGTGAAAAATTAAAATCACTGGATTCATAGCAAAAACTTGCTAGTTTTTCATAGTATTATGTACAATTTGAATTTTCTCGATTATTTTTTAACGTTTTCATTTTCCAATCGTCTAGCAGTATTTTTGATCATGTGTTTAATTTTGACCAATAGCATCATTTTTATAATGGGAATAATCTATCTATTTACATTATTTTCCCTAGAATAATTTATAATAATTAGAACTGATTAGAACTTTGTCACAGTTGTTGCGTTCGAAAATTATATGTCGGATGTATCTGGAGCATATGATCTCATCTTTCTCGCTCACGATTTTTAACCTATTTTGTATCTCGCTCATCCGTTTAAAAAAATCTTGTATTTATATTATTTCCACAACAGGCGATCTTTTCACACCCTACTTAAATATGGGATGTGATAGATCGCCTGTTATCATGGAAATACTATAAACACAAGATTCTTTTAAACGGATGAGCGAGATACAAAATAGGTCAAAAATCGTGAGTGAAAAAGATGAGATCATACGCTCAAGTTGCATCCGACGTATAATTTTCGAACGCAACTAGCATAAATACATACAGCAGGTTCACTCTCCTTGGCGGGAAAATTTCCCGCGCAAATTGAGCCGCCATATTCCGGATGGAAAATCTGTCATATGACTTGTTAGAGCGCATTCGACTGGACGCACGGAGCGTTTCTTTTTCTCACTCTTACATGCACTGTGTACTTACACGCAGTCGCTCTCCCTCATACTTCTGCTCATTGCGTGCATCGAGCATTATGTCGAATGTGCCTTTCAATTGCACGAATACGATACGTGGTGTCTCGTGTAATTACTGTAATTAGCAGCATAATAGGTGCTTTCGATTATGCATGCTGGGGTGCATTGAGTAAACTTAAAACTCTAGGCTTTCAAGTAGTGATCGGATAATTCAAATTAAAAATAATCTGTCATCCGATTATCAAAATAACCTAAATAATTCGATTATCAAAAATATTTTTATTGTGGCACTGGTTTATACATCCGCAAAATGGCGCCAAGGTCAAAAAATCTTGCCCCGCCAGATCAAAGGTGCCGACCAGGGTTGGGACGTAGATAATAAGACGTATAAATACCCATTAATTACGCGTAGATTTTGTAATTATCTGCGTCGTAAAAAGTGAATTAATTACTGTATAAACTACGTTGTTTTCTGTTTCTTCATTTTCAGGTTATAATTAATTATTTATACACAATATAATATCTATTTTGATGTAAAATGCATAAAATTGTTGTAAAAAAGCATTAAAAAACTTCAAATACTTGAAATACGTCAAATGAACATTCAATTTTGAGGTTAGAAATGTGACGTTTCAGATAAACTACGTCGTGTAAAAATTACATTTAACTACATAAAAATTACGTTTACACATAATGTAATGTAGAAAATATTTTTTACACGTAGTTTTCCCAACCCTGGTGCCGACAAACAGTTTCCATGTTGGTTATGCTATGACTTTGTTTCGTGTTTAATAACTACATAGCAACTGTCATCGATGTTGTGTCAAATTATGTATAGCAAATTTAAAAAATGAATCGACAACCCTTTTGTTCCGCATCAGTGATGGATGGAAATTAGTATAAAACTATAAAAATTCAAAATATTAAGAAATAATCTTCCGAGTACCATTCGAGATTTCGCAATTCAGAAAATGAAATAGTACTTTAAAGCTGTTAACGTTAACACTTAACAGTAATTTCTTGTCGAAAGTGGTAACTAAAGATGGCCGCCATATGCCATGGGCGTACACAAGTGTTTTACAAAATTTTGATACGTCCACAAACTACATAGTTCCCGATTGTTTACACTTATGACCATTTGCACCAAGTCATTGCCATCTTAATGCTACAGTTCTTGTAAACTTCCAGCCAACTTTCGTCATTCATATTTATGACGTAATGCTATATCAATGTTGTCAAGTATTGAAGTGTTTACACATGATCGGTAGTTGATGGTGTATAGGTTATGTACTTACGTGTTGTATATTCAAAGTAAACACATCTGACGTTAGTGATAATTGAAGCGGTGGCAACATTGCCATTTTTAAAAACTTGTAATAACAAAATGTTACTAAATTTCAACTAATACATCGTACGTTACATCTTGAGTTCAGTTGGTACTGGTTTAACGTCATTAATGACGAAAGTTGGCTGGAAGTTTACAAGACCTATAGTCCAGGCCTTTAGGCAGCAAATGCAGCAGTGCCTTTAAAACGTTTCAATAATAAAAATTTTATTAATGTTTTCTAACATAATTTGAACAATTTCAGACCGCATAAGATTTTAAAATTCAAATACCAATTTTGGTAGTTATTTTATATTCGGTTAATTATTAATCTTTTACGACTTCGTTCTGTGTAAATAATTATTAAATGGACTTACCTCATTGCTTACGGGACAATTTTGTTTACTTTTTCTTTACAAACACTAATAAAAATGATAAAATAACGCATTTTGAGAAACGTCAAACTCCTTTAGCGTGACGTCACAATTTCTGCCTAAAGGCCTGGAGTAAATGTTAAGATGGCAATGACCAAGTACTTAAGCTCAACTTAACTTTAAGCGTCACTTACGCTGGATTTCACAAACGTCACTTAACTTTAATCATCGATTAAGAATAATCATTTCTATACCTTCAACACATGTAATCATGGCAACGTTTACTTTTAACGGATGATTAAATGTAAGTAACGTTTGTGAAATCCGCCATTAGAATATGACTTACACAATACGGTGTAACCAAAAAATGTCACAATATAAACACCACTCAAATTTAAGGTCAACTTAATAGCGTTTTCGATTGACCGCACTAGTGCGCACTCAGAATATCTTCATCTCGTGTTATTACATGAGATTAAAAGAAGATGCAAATTCACTAAGTGCAACCGGTGCAAGTAAATCGAAAACGCTATAAGTGCTTGGTGCAAATGTCCATCAATGACACTTACTATTACTACACAGTTCATTAAAGCATCCGAAATATTATTTTATTATGTTGGCGACCACGTGTGTAGATACTTCAAATTACATAAACAACTTCCAAATTGACATTTGTTTAACATTACTTGTATAAGCATGACATTTGAAGTTATTTTGAGCGCCAACTAAAATAAAGTATTTTCTTTATCCTCGAACTGTTAGGCGCATTCCAAGTGTACATATGAGCTACTTGGAACTGCTCCAATGTGTTCCTGGTTCCAGTTGCACTTGGAACAGCTTGGAACATGCAATTTCAAAGCACTTTGTTTGCATCTTATTTGTAAATTTGCATTTGTAACAATTACAAACATTTAAGAAGCCCTTAAATATTAAAGTAAAATTGGAAAATGGAAACAAAAACGCTTTTGAATAATTTATTTACATTTATAAAAGCGTAACGAATAATGAATAAACACATTAAAAAAATATTTAAAAGTAACAAAATAAAATATAAAATGAAACAAATGTATAATTATTTCACTAACCAAGAGACGTTTGAGTAGATGCCAGCAAAATAAAACACATTCATTTCGACAAGATCCTTCAAAATACTTTCGGTTTTGATTTCATATCACAATATTTCGATAGGATCGTTTGCAGTTTTAAAATCAGTTGAACAGGATACATACACAGTTGTTTTTATTTTAAGGAAATACTTAACTTAAAGTTAAATTTTAAGGAAATACATATTGTTCAATGTGATACAACAAAATTACATTTTAGAATAATCAAAAGAAGAAAAGGAACTGCAAACATATCTAAGCTAAAGGCCTTTTGTTCCTTATTTGCACAGTGTACTTTGTTATAGGTACAATGTAAGCAACACAGTTAATATGTATGTTAGGTAAATCTGCTGAAAAGTTGCAGAAACACGACACAAGAAAAAAATTTTTTAAAACTTTGGGTACATACAAAAAGGAATGTTGGAAAAATGAAGTTACATAATTGTTTATTAAACATCTGAAATTGTTCCCTTTTTGCCGTACCCACACAGCTTATGTAGTCACATAATTCAAATATTACTGCTCACATTTGACACACCTTCCAAACATTCAAAACAACATTTGTTGATGTGAGTATATCAGAGGTTGTGCAAAAAGTCTCGTAAATCTTTAAAAATATCTCTCACTTGCACTTGTACGAAATCTAGTTATATCACGAAACTTTGGTAATTCACTATAACTAAGGCCTCAATGGCTATTGAAAGCACGACAGATTTTTCATCGGTATGTAATCGGCTTCTCTTTTATTTTCTGTGAACCTAAAATGAGAAAACGGCATGCAGTTAATGATGCCAGTTTAAACAGACTTGACTAGACAGTGGCGCATTTTTTTTAAATTAAATATTTGCTCCAAAACATTCGGATTTCCAACGGCATGTTTCCCCATTAATTTTTTTGTATCACGATTTTTAAATGTTACAACAAAAAATAAAGCAAGTAAAATCTATACTTTTACAGGGTAATTTATTAAATATTAATGTTTGTTCACAAATAATAAGAGATTAGTTTTAAATTGTTTTATCAAAGAAGAGTTTTTGTATCAATAAAAGAAAAAAGAAATTTTCAGAGAAGGTGGACTACATTCTAAATATTTCTCGCTTTAGATTTGTTAATTTCTGATATTAATCTCGAAAATGTTCAGAGTATTTTCTTGCTCCTTGTCTCGTCAAGTCTTATAATAAAAATTCTAATAAATAGAAGAAAAAAAAAGTGAAGGGACGGGGGAGTTGCAACAAAAAAAAGCAATATTTAGCCCACAAATTATTTATTTCAAAGTAAGTTTCTTTTACATTATTGTTAATTAGGACAAACAAACAGTTCTTTGAAAAACTAATCCATCACAGCCTGCATTTTCCATGCTGAAATTCGTACGGTTTTCGGGTCTCAGCCGATTAACTTTTAATTCTCACTAAATTACTCTATGCGTTAGTGTGCATTGAAGGGTTATGAAGGCTGGATAATTTCTAATTTTAGTGTCTACTGTCTATGGGTTCACATTGGTTAAGGAAAAGTATAACCAATGTCCTAACTTAACAGATAAGATCACCTAGTGATCTTCACATGTAAATTTCATTAGAAAATACTAAAGAGAGAGAAAGAGATCTAGACGTGTTAATAAAAATTTTACATCAATAAATTATAATACACAAAAAACATAATAAAATTTTGAGAAATTTATCGACAATGAATTTAAATGTAATACATTGTAAAGATTTTAGCTTCATAAAAATAAATATTTACACAAAATGAAACCTGTTTCGATTTTTTTTATCATCAAGTAATTATGTAAACAACATTCTTGTCTGAGCAAATAAATAAATGGGTTTTCTAAGGATTATTTATATTTAGGCGGAAGATTAAATGTTACAGGTTTCACTATTCATAAAATTAAACAATTTTCATACTAAGAAATATTTACCGTTTTATTTCTTTCATTATTGTTTAACAAGAACTAACAGACTGAGAGTTAACATTAAGAGTAAAAATTGCCAAAAAAATGGTTCTTAACTTGAGTTTTTTTTTTTTTGGGGCAACTATAATATGTTAAGATTCGGTATTAGAGCTTTCTTCCACCCTAGAAGTAAAAAATTCATTCATTTTCATTTGCAATTCTGAGATTCTACAATTGTACTCTTTCAAACAGACAAACACATTAGTGTACAGCACATATTTCGAGAAATATTTCAGTAAAGTGAAAACCCCAACAAGCAATTCTCTTACACTAAAACAGCACAAGCTATTTTTTTAAAATATTTTTGACATACTAAACTAGCTTCGAGTGTAACAAACTTCAGCACTAATACCAAATGATAACATATATGGAACACTTTAAAACCAACATTTAAACAGTGAAGGACAGTTGATAATTAAACAGAACAGAAATTATAAGATCAATTTTACTCCGTGTTTCAATCATTTTTATAATAAACAGTTAAAACATTTACGGAGGAAAACAAAAGAGAGAGAGTAAACGGCGTAAAATTGGTCTTCTCGCAATGTGTAAGCAATCAGTACAAACTGTCCGTATGAACAAGCTTTGAACTTTTGAAACTCACATAGAGAGGTACCCGCGGGCTTGATTGCGTCTTCTTCCTATGAGGTATGTTATAAGCACGATTACTATTAAAGCTGCCAGTGCACATCCTACAGCAATCGGGACAATATCAGGCGTTTCATATGGCTCACAATCAATAGCTAAAAACAAGGAAATAATTAAATTCGCTCTTTACCAAACATATAGAATTCTACCTACCTTCAACAAAAGTTTTCGCGTCGGTTACATTATGGAAAGCTTGGAACTGTAAATCTTTGATTTTAATAGTACCTTGTGTTACATTGACGTTACTTTTCTCTGTTAAATTAAGCGTCTGCGTTTTATCACACTTGTAAGAATTCTTCAAAGGTGTAATAAAGTCGTCTTTATCATGGACAAGTATTTTGTTAAGTTCTGAAATATAGTGATTATTAAAATTAATCGAAATTCTTCCACAACAGTTTCATACCTTTAGCATCAGGGAAAGTTGTCTTATCCAACGTAATATTAACAAAGATCTCAGCCAGCTCAAACTTGGTTCCGTTTTTCTTAAAGGTGAAAGAAATGCTCTGATTCTTTTCCGTTCCGTTGTGCACAGAAGCCCAATTCAAGTTGATTATCTGAGAATCATTTCCACAGGTACCAGTAGCGTTGGCGTTCTCCCAAATGATCAGTTGTCCTTCTTCTGTCTTATTGTTTATTGTGTTGTAGGGAAAGTCGATGATTGCGGCCATTTTCAATAAGATGCAAGAGTTGTTTGTCGAGTTGTAATTCACATGCCAGGTTCCAGGGACCGGAGTAGGAGTTGGTTTAGGTGTTGGTTTGGGTGTGGGTTTTGTAGTGGTTGGTTTAGGTGTGGTAGTAGTAGTGGTTGTTGTTGAAGGTGTTGTTGGGGGAGTTACTGTAGTTGTAGTTGTTGTTGTTTTAGTGGTTGGGGATGCAGTGGTGGTTGAGGTTGGTTTTGTAGAGGGAGTAGTTGGAGGTGATGGAGTGGTAGTTGTACCATTTGGCGGCTGTGTTGAAGGAATTGGTTCCGGAGGGAGACTCTCATTTGCCACTGAAAAATAATTCCTCTTTATTAAATTTAACCATCATTTCTTCTATTCTAATATGAATTTTTTGTTATCTCTATTAAGTAAAAATAAAAAATTTTAAAAAAAAACTCATAATAATTCGTTAGAGAACTTAGAAAATATAAAATATTAATAGTATAAATTTTCAAAAGTAATAAGAAAAGAGTTCTTAAAAGATTTTACCATTTTATCGCTATTTAATAGGCCTACAGTGATTTCGTTGTTATATTAATTTCTATTGGTATGAGTTTCTTGTGATCATCATTTGGTCAAATATTAAGTAATATCAGAAATACATAAATGAAATTTTAAAAATCTTATTGATTCACTTTTTATTGTACAGAGGGAATACCCGATTAACTTGCAGGGGTTGTTTAATATTTCAAAATACATAGCTTGCCCATACATTAACGAGACTGGTTTTAGTCTGCTTGGAAGGAATTGGGTTTTGGATTGGATACTTTAGTTAGGTTTCAGTCTGCTTGGAAGGAATTGGGTTTTGGATTGGATACTTTAGTTAATATAAAATCATTGCTAATAAATGGGGCACAAATGGGTCTAATCCTGTTGTGGGTTCACGCTTGGACTCTAGCGGGGAAAGCCTGATTTGTGCTTTATGCACCAAAATTTGCAGGGCTTCGATTTCAAGGTTGAGCTGAATTTTCAAAGAGACTGAAATAAGTATACCTTGTATTTCAAAACATGATTTGTTCCTTCATCAGAGAGTCTTTCGCATTTCTACATTGTTTGTTTCAATTATCCTTTGTTTCTTTTCGTCGAATTTTTTGAGCAGGTAATTGTACAAGATACGAAGTTAGAATTATAAAGAATTTTAAGACTTTGTTAAATATGTATTTGAAAATGATGATTTACCGAAAGATATCATCTTTTTACCGGCTTTGATGAGCGAAAAATAAGAAGTTTTTTTATAATGATAGCGACAGTGACTTAAGGCAAATACATTTTCTAATAGCCGTTTTTGTATTAAGGGCGTGAAGGAGGCGATTTTGGCCCGCAGCGGAGTTACAAGCCCGAAGCCCAAAGGGCCGAGGGATTATAAGACGCAAAGGGCCAAAATCGTCGTTCACGCCCGAAATGCAAACAAGATTTTTTGTAAAATCGTTTAAATACACCTTAAAACTTTGAAAAAATAAATGGCACGATTCGTTCTCAAAAATAAATAAGTTACGTTGTTGGTTGCTAATGTAATGCAAATAAACATGTTGGTTTCTTAGGTTTTAGGCCGCAAAAGGCACTATTTACGCCCGCAAATTATTGTATAAATGACTTCATTTTGATACGATTTTACAAAAATATTATTTTTTGATCAGCCACTAATATCACAGATAATCCTTTTCATAAAGAATTTTGTAACATTACTTTTTTACTTACAACAGCTTGATGTTTTCATATAAATTAGCAAATTACAATAGTTAGGTACACATTAAAATAGTTATGGTGGGTTTATACAGTAACTAACACTAACAATTAACGTTTAGTAATTAATAATTAAACAGTTAAAAGTGAGGTTTAGTATATTGTGTCACAAGGGCAGAAAGTGAGCATTAGCAGCCCGCGGCTAAGAGCTGCACGAGCGAGCGAAGCGAAGCGAGGGCAATTCATAACTAAGGGCTGCTAATGCGTTTCTGCATGTGTGACACACAACTGTTTTTCGCCTAGCCCCTAAATCAAATTCAAACTTTGTTTGAAACTGACGTTTAATGAAAAATTCTGTGAAATGTCAAAGCGCTCAAATGAAAGTCAATGTGTTGCTAGGTTACGAACTATAAATCGTGTTGTTATGAGTTTAGCAGCCCTAGGACAGATAAACATTACTTTCCGTCACATTTTTAGGGTTAATATGAGTTACTTTCACATATGCTAGGCGAAAAAAAATATAAGCTTAAGCAGAAGGGGTTTATACTTCACTAATAACTAAGCATTAGTAACTAACATTTAAGAAGTTGGCTACTTTCGAACTTTTCAGTTAAGTTGTTAATGAAAATAGAATTGCGCATACGCATTGCACCAGTACTGGCAACTTTGAATACTGCGCATGCGTAAGTGTTAAATAAATGTCTGTATAAACAGGTAACATTGCTTAAGTTGTTAGTTGTTAGTTTTAATGCTTAACTGTTAACTCTTAGTTAGCTGTATAAACGCACCTTTAAAACGTTTTCGTAATACTTAAATGTTATTTCATTATAACTGCATTGTTTCCATGGTTGTTATGCTATCCATAACGGCCGGGGCCGTTATTACTATTTGCTCTGTATCTCACACGTTGCTATAGTTACAACTAAATCACACTCATAATTCTGCCTGCTTATCGAAGTTTATTATTATGAATGTTTTTGCCAAAATAAAGATTTATTTCATCATTTAGTATTACGAAAACTATAAAACAACATACGGCCGATATGCATATAACAAACAAAGGACAATTAATAGCTTCGACTAGCGCCTCGGCCATAGAACTTATCCTCGTTCGTTATACCAAGCATATCGGCCTAATACCGTTACATACACTGTAACAGAAATCCTATTCTATACTATTTTTTGGTAACATAATTTGTTTTTCTGTTTGGCACTACACACTATTTTTATTGTTATACCATTTTCTTGTATTATTTTTTGTGATAATGTAAAACAAGTTATGCCTCATTTATACAGCGTTGTTAACTTTGAAAGTAAACCGAAGAAGAGCTGGAAGCATAATGTAAAAAAAATGGGCGTATGATATAACATGAGAACAGGTTTAATCATAACATAATTTTAATAGCTGCTTTCTTTCGTTTGATTCAAACGCAACATAACGCGTTTAGATTCAAAGATGGATGCTCTCTTGCAAATGGATCTTCGTGAAATTTCAATCCCGATCGGTAATCCCATTTCCACTTTCAATCTTCCAATTTTACGATCCGTTTGGATTGAAATGCATTCAAATCCAGAGCGGGTAACGAAAAATTATTCGATTCACGATTCAAACTTTTCAGCGAAAGAAAGCAGCTAATAGTAACCAATTTGTGACCTTGATAGTTCGTAATCTTTCATCTTAACCATAAATTGAAGCATAAATGCTAAGTCGTGCACTAAAGACACCTTCTTATTGGTTACTTCCTAGTGGTTAAACCATTCTGAATATACGCCATCAAATAGTCGTATCATCAAATTAATTTATGTATATTGAAAAGCTTAATTACTAAAGCTAAAGAAGCTATATAAATGAGGCATTAGTATCTACTTCTAAAGTTATGATAAAGATAAAAATATGATTAACGTTCAAGGTTGCTTTATTATTATTTTAAAGTATATAACATTATTTTAAAGTCTGTCAGTGTAATGCCTCATTTACGCAGCTGTCTTAAAATTAACAAAAAAAATTACTGATAAAAACATGTTAACATTAATTTTAAAGTCATGATATTCATACTGAAATTTGAACCAGTAAAATCAGCCACCATCATCTTTTGGGTTTTGATAGATATTACATAATTTCTTGTAGTTTAATGTTACAATAAAACAAGAATTGAAAAATATTTTTAACCAAATTCGTAGGGTAATCTTTATTCTTAATATTACGCTTAAGTGAAGCATTTTCTTATCTGTTGAAAATTTTAAATTATCACAAAATAAATAACTACAATTGAGTGGACACTGTAAAATTGAATTAAATGTCGAGGTCTCGTTTATTATTCTTTAGGAGAAGTAATTAAAAAAAATATTATTCTTCAGGATAAGTAATAAAAAAAATTATTATTCTTCGGGATAAGTAATAAAAAAATTTATTATTCTTCAGGATAAGTAATAAAAAAAATTATTATTCTTCGGGATAAGTAATAAAAAAATTTATTATTCTTCAGGATAAGTAATAAAAAAAATTATTATTCATCCTGAGAAAACTTTCAAACGTACAGCAAAACGTCGACATTCATTCAATTTTACTTTTATGATTAATGTTAAAATCAATTATTCTTAAAGTTGTGTATAGTCGCATGCAAGAGAAATTGGACGTCAATTTCAAAAAAAAATTTGATGGCATCATCACAAATTAGAAATGTCTTATCTTCTTATCGGATGCGTTAGATTTTAATCAAATTGACAAGTAGAACACACACGACTTACATCACTGTGCAAAGCTTATGACAATCACAACCATTTTAAAATAAAACACCTGTTAAAAAATGACACTGACGACAAATTATTTTGCTCGCAACTGTACATGTACATTTGATCATCTTTTACTTTATGGTAACTTAACTTTTTTTTGTTAAGGTTGAAAAAGTTGTATAGGTACGATTCAGTTTTATAATCACAACTTAACTTTAATATTCAATTCATTCTTATAGTAATAATGGTAAGATTAAGGTTATTGGGGCATCACTTACAAGTATAATTATTCAAATTTGATGAGATTTTGGAGGATTTAATGTGGCCATTACACGAGCATTCATTCCCACCGGAAAGTGCAATCATAAAGGAAAGAACGTGTGTTTGTGAAGTAAGAGATGACTAGCCAACATTCTTACTTTCTTCGGGAAGAATGTTAGAGATGTTCCAACGTTTCTGACCGACACAATAAATACCTAGTTTCGTGTAGACTAGTTTATACTTCCACTATTTCCAAGATTCAGTTTGTGTTAGTGGGTTAGAACAGGATTCGTTTCGTTTCAATTTCCTGAAGGGAAAAATTGTCGAAAGAAAGAATGGCATGAATGAATGCTGGTGTATGGCTAGCTATTGTCTTCAGAACGCTGCTCCAGGAAGCAGTAATGGCTCGTCGGAGGTCGTCAATGTATTTTTTTAATTCCTAAGTGTGAACTTTTAGTTTTATTTTATCTCTTGGAAAGTTATCAGTGGTCTGCGAAGGGCCAAAATAACAGATCAGTCTCCTTGAGCCAAACTTCTCAGTACTGATCCTGTTAATGAATGTATGTATAGCTAACAAGTTTTGAAAGCGTGACAATGTTATTTTGTTTAATTTAATAATGTACTGAAGATAAGAGAGGAAAAAAATTCTTAGAAACCTACTTTTTATATTCAGTCACAAAACCAATAAAAATTCGCCTGTTATCTACATAAAGTGCAAGAACACAAATCAAACAGGCATGTTTGAAGGAAAAACAAATTTTGTCCTTCGGTTCCTAGGATTTGGTTTCTTTTGTTATTTAAAGAAAACATTTTCTAGGTTTTTTCCTCGAAATTGAAGTTTATGATTACGATGAATGAGCAAACTTGCAGCTTATTGATAACAACAACTTCCGATTACAACAAAAAATATAATTATCTTCGCCACTTACAATTAGTCATGGCTTATCTCATAATAACTAACACTGATAAATAGGGGCCCATACATATTCATGCTTGCCTAGCACATAGAAGAATTCGTTATCGATTTACAGAACGCCTCTTATTCTCTTTCCCCCTAAATAAACCTTTTCGAAATGTTTGATTTGCATTTGCGTTGATAAGGAATGTCAATAAGACGCAACTAAATGACCTTCACTGGTCTAATAAAACGCAGACATACGGTACGCTACTGCTAACTTACACGCGGAGAAATAGAAAAGAAAAGGTGATTTTTCAGGTTAATTACTACAACAAACAATAAATTATCGTAGGAGGAGGCCAAATTGTTATCGCAATTTGCAAATCATAACAGTACAGGATCACGTGATTGAATAGTGACCTGAAGTACGTTACGCTAGAAAAATGTACTTTACAGGCAAATATTTGGGGTTACTTACGCGCCGATACTGTTACTAGAGCACATATTACGAAATAGTAATTTATCTTCACCATGTTTCTCGTGCAACTGGCCCAAAAGAAAGAAATAATGCAATTCCTGCAAGCTTTTGGTTTATCATGCACGAACACGAACTGTCAACTTGCCGATTTCACTTATGAGCTGTATGGCGGCGTTGCCGAATTTCCGACATGCGTGTTGCATTTTCCTTAGTCACCGATAAAACGCGGGAAATTTAAAATATTATGCATATAAGTTTCGAGAGAAATAGTTATAATTTAAAGCATACTCATCTGAAGTCTCCGCGTTTTGTTATTAATATATGCTACTGCATTTAACTAAATAGTTAATTAATTTACGTGCAGGGGCACGTTGATAAAATGAATTAACTTTAATCTTTATTCATAATTCGTTGCATAAATTTGATTTTATTTAATTCTTGCATAAAAAAAGACAGAGTCAATAAATGCAATGAAACTTCAATAAATTAGCGTCAGAAATTCTAAGTATCGAAGAAATAATTAAGTTTTGAAAAGTCCTGGTAGGGAATCGTTGGAGCTTGATTAAAATTTAAAAAATTAAATTGAAAATTAATATAGGGAGTAGGGACCATGCACATGCGAAGCCAGCGCCACCAATGACCATATTCTGCATTAGTGGTATGAAAATCATGGCCAACTCCATTAACATTCACTGACGTGTATGTATGGCCGTTTCAATTTGACTTTTAAAAATCTGACGGGTACTCCACTCAGCGCCTCTTGTGAGTTTTTAAGTAATTGCAGTTGCCATTAAGTTACTCACGGCCGCCTAGATTAACGAAGCACCAGTGCTTTATACGGCCGGTCGCGTTTGAAAAAAACTTGTTCCGTGACAGTTGTCGTTAGTGTGGCTCCCTCTGCACAGTTTTCACTTGAACACATACCGTTGCTATAGTTACCACGTTACTTTTGACATCTAATTTTATTCGCATTATTTGTTAACACCTTTTAATACTTAATTATTCTATTTCAAATTCAAATAACAAATAACTGTAATATCTATATTATTTTTTTATCATAAAAATGCGAAGGTTTATAATTAGGTAATTGTAATCCAGAAGTTACTGTTTCCTATCACAGTTTGCCTGCAGACTTTCATTTAGATTTGAAATGGAGATATTTTGACAAATTACACACATACTGGGTGTCTCATAACGTACGAAGGAGATTGAAAGGGTGAATAGAACATCAGAAAATAAGGTAATCTCATCACATAATTTTTTTTTCCAAAAGTCAATAATTAAAGAATTATAAGCCCTTCTGGATCCTTTAAGTTAGGAATTAACATTTTAAATGCAGATATAAGGCATATAACCGCGCCTTTACAACGTATTTATTAGATCCTCCCTCCTTTTTAAAAGGGTAGTTTTAGGGATAACTTTTCAGTATTTTATTCCTAGCTTTTCATTTTACATATTTCATCAAAATTTACGAAGACAATATTTTTAGATTATTTGGCATAAGAAGGCTCTCTTGTTGCATTTCGATAAATCGGACCGTTTTTGAATAATCGAGGTTCATTAGTTAACATATGTCCATTGCATTTTGTTACATAAAATAATGAAAGTAATCCCCTTAAACTAAGCCATTAAAAGGGAAGAAATTTCTAACGAATGCATTGGAAGTGTTCAGTTAGGTGCCTTATATCTGAGTTTCATATATTAGTTTGATAACTTAAAGGATTCAGAAATGTTGCCAAAAGAAAAATACATTTCATCCCTCTTTCAGGGAATTCAGGGAATTATAACTCCCTTATTTACTTTTGGAAAAAGCTTTCAATCTTCTCCGTACGTTATGAGACACCCACTATAATTAATTCTTTGTATTAGTAAATAGGTAAAAATAAAGCTTTTCATCCTGTAGATGCTGCACTCTTCTCAAATTATTCGCTGGTTTGCTACAATCACTTTTCTGAAAGTAGTTTTTTCTTCACGTGAAATCGAAAAATGTTAATTGCAGGGGCTGTACCTTCTATATTTAAGGTCTAATAATCGTATACACAACTGTATTATTAACACATTATTAACTGTATTACAAATTATTTTAGCTTCCTAACGGAAATCCAAATCTTTCTGAAAATGTAATTCCTCGAATTTCTGATGCAAGCGCAACACTTTCGTTATTTAAGGTTTAATTAATACAAATACAATTAAAATATTTATTATTAACTATACTACAAAACATTTTAGCTTGGTAATGAAAACCCGAGTTTTCTGAAAATTTATTTCCTCAAATTTCTGGCACGCTTCTACTCAAACTACAAACATTACAACTGCAATTAAAGATCTAGCTTATTCTTTAAAGACTGCATTACAGGCAGTTACATTATATGGAAAATATATACAAATATTTCCAAAATTATGACATAAGCAACAGAATCCTCATCAGCGAGATCCCAATTCTGCTCCATATACAGACACTTATGATGCACGCCTATCATACTTAATTCTGCAATTTCCTTATTTTTTGCTGATATTCACTTTAGCTCAGCAAAAGCAGGCCTTCTTGCTGGGTTAACAAAAGAGGCAGCGAAGCTCTGGTTTTCACTGCTAAAGCACATATCTTTGCACCCAATATTTAATACGAGACTTAAACGTTTATTATATATCAACAAGAAGTTTTAGTTCAAATGCGGTTGAATCAGTTTTTTGCAAATATTCGGCCGTGGTGGTTCAAATGACTTGACAGATTGTAGAACAGCTGAGTATACATTACAAATTTTGAGAAGTGGTTTCATGAAAAATGTCACCAATCGCAAGAGCATGTCTGAAATAAAATATGCCAGCACTGCAAGATTTGTAAACACTGAACATAATATTGACAAATTTAAAATCGCTATTACCTTAAATAAGGCCACTATTAAAAATCTCGAACGAATGAGTATATTTGAAGGCAGTTACACAGGTTTCCATCAAATTGAATCTGCAGCAGTTGACTTTCTTTGTGGTTATCTAATAATGAAAATTCGCGTATCTTTGAACTGTGAGACATGCCAGTTACCTTTATGAGAGAATTCCTGCGATAAAACTAACCCCTTGCTTGACTTAATTTATAATCAGGATCGTGATAGGTTAAATTATCCCACTGAAAAATTTGTTGGCTTAGTTCAATATACATATATTACAAGTTATCTTAGAAGTCTTACCAGACTTGCCTAAACAAGTGTGCCTAAACAAGATGTGGATTCAATTTTAAAAGGAGTAATTGGCTCATATCTTCGTGGTAATCCCATGTTCAAATGCAAACTCCACAGCAACACTGTTTGCAATATTGTTTTAACCAAATTAATACCTCCACTACTGATAAATTTCTGTAATTTGCAGACACAAAATGTAACAGTATCTATATGAGAAAAAGGAAACTCCTAAAATTAAATTGATTTATAAATTATTCCTTACCATGTTTCATTTTCAACTTTGGAATTTCAGTTTTAGTACCCATATGCAGACAAAAATTATTCTTTTGAAAGTATTGTGGTACAAATTTAACAACATAATGCCACATAACAAAACACCTAGGTTTGAAAATAACTTGACATTCTTGATTTGGATATTATTTACTTATGGTTATTGATTGTGCATCCGTAAATTTAAATTATTATAACACAAAAGTAAAGGACCAACACCTTGTTGACATTTGCGATTGAGGTTATGCACCATTGACAGATGTCTGTAGTGTGGCTCCCTCTTCGGAACGGAAAAATGGCTCTGAACTGAGAACGCGACCGGCCGGATAAGCACCGAGTGCTTCATTAATCCAGGCGGCCGTGAAGTTACTATCAGTAGTTCTGTAGTATCTTTAATAGGGAGCGCTGAGTGGAGTACTCCATGGCATGCTTTCTGGAACCGAATTTTAGGCGAATTGACACGGCCATACATACACGTCAGTGAATGTTAATGTTGCTGGCCATGATGAAAATACGAGTTATTTCAAATTATTAGCGTACATTTGAACTTGAATATTGTAATGTATTTCAGTTCCAGGAAGTTAAAGTATTATGTACTACAATCGTAAATTGTTATAAGAGTGATATTATTATTATTCCTATGCAATGAGTCTCAAGAAATATTTTCCAAGGTTAGTAAAGAGAGAAGGTTGCTTGGTAACTCGTGGAGTGACGCGTCATCCAGTAGGCCGTCTATTTGTGTAAATGCATTACATGGGCCTACTGAGGGTAGGTTCCACTTAACGATCAAAATGATCTAACTAGCGGTGGCATTGTTCCACATAACGCTCACAACGATCAGAACAATAATAGTAGACACCCTAGTGCGAGGCTAGGAAAACGATCACATCGCCCACAAAATGAACCTGGGTCGGCGTAAGACATCACACGTGACGGCGCGAATTTAAAATATGTAATTGAAAAGTTACCTAGCATTTTGCATTTTGGACGCACTTAAACTTAATTACTGTTTTCCGTTTTACCGTAGTAATATTCTCTTGAAAACATAAACACAACAGAATCTCTGAACAAGTTCGTGAGAAGGGCACACAAAAGCCGTTCCACTTCTCTCGCCATTAAAACCAAATAATACAAGTGGAACGACGCTACGTACTCTATAGAACATAATCATTGTGATCCTTAAGTGGAACCTACCCTAAGTGACGTTGTGGTGACGTTGAAAGTTACCAGGCAACCTTGTCTCTTTAGTAACCTTGAATATTTTCATATCACTAATTCACAAATCACCACGCCAGGCTGCGCTGAACGCAGAGATGTACATGGCGCCTATAAACAAACATCAATTCAGTTAAAACAATATATTTTCATAATTTACTTATTTATTTTATACTCTATAACAGTAATGGCGAATCCATGACCCAATGACCCACGGGTACGGAGTGGTCCGCTGAAATATTTAGAGTGACCCTTGTAGATATTTATAAAGTGTATAAATTTCGATTTTATAGAAATTAGTTTCATTATGGACGTTTTTTCACCTCAATATCATAGGCGTTAAAAAGAATATCCTTATACTGTGCTATCGCGATCCTCACAAGTGGCGCTACAATCGCTGCTACTATGGCCGCTCAATGTAGGGAGGTTAGTTATAGTTATTGAGTTAATGACAATATCTGATATTCAATACTTTTTAGAGTATCCCACAAGAAATAGTCTACAGGTGTCAAATCCGGAGATCTGTCAATGTGACAAAAGTGATATGGGTTTGCTCGTTACGTCAATAATTCCTATTATTTTCATGACATACTGTAAACTTGAATACTGAGAAATTCTGTTTTCCAACATTTTTAATATATTAATTTTTTTCCGAAGGAAATAATAGAAACGTCAACATGTTTTACATTTCTGAATTTACGAAAGATATTGCTCTTAAATAGAAAGTTAGAAAATACACTACTTATTCCACTTTAAAAATAAAAGTTGCCTATACTTTCTGTTAAACCGGAAGTGAAAAATTTATATTTATTATACCGTGACATAATAGGGCTTTTGATTCCATATAAAAATATATGTCGACCAAACAACTTGCACTTGTACTTACTGAGATATTAACTGTTACATGTTACGTGAATGACACTGTATATACAGGGTGATTCATATTGAGTGTAACAAACTTTGTCATTTTGTCGAGGAGGTTATTTTAAGTGAATAATGTTATATGAACGTAGGTCATATTTCACTTAGTTACAAATTACAATAGATCAAATTTTTATTGGCGTAGTAAGATATATACCATTATATTATGAACTTATAATTATCATTTAATTTACACTATGGAAGACGAGTAACTGAATGGCTAAGCATGCATTATCCCAACAGATGGATTGGTCGTGGAAGTCCTATCGCTTGGCCTCCGAGGTAGTGTTGTGTCGTTTACGAATCATTGAGTCAATTCGAACGAATATTTTGAGTAAAGAGTCGTTTATTTCGTTCGTTGTAATGTCGCTCGTGAACGAACGAATATTTTCGAACGAGATGATTCAGAATGATTCAGATTCATTTATTTAAATGATTTGATTCAATTGAACGAAATGGACGAATCGTCACGCCGCGCCGTAACATTCCAGTTTTATTTATTTATTTATTTGTCCGAGCGAAAAATAAGTGTAAATCTGAACGTCTATTCTAATTCAAAATTCGAAAACTGTTTCGATATAGAAATGTTTCATTGAAAAGCAATGCAAGATTTCGACATCGAAACAGTTTTCGAGTCGAAATCTTGAATTAGAATAGGCACCCTGAAACACATTAACGAAAACCGTACTTAAAATACGTCAACGCAAGCCAATCGTCGATTAGAACTGAGCGCACTCGATAAATGTACTCGTCCGATCCGTTCTTTTTGTTCATCTCGTTCGTTGACTCAAAAGTCTCGTTCGCTCGCGAATGACTCATTTAAATAACGAATCTATTGAATCGTTCGTATTTCGAATCGTTCAAAATGAACGATGTCGTTCGTGAACGACACAACTCTACTCCGAGGTCCCTTGATCTAAATCCTCTAGATTTTTACCTTTGGGGTCACTTAAAACAGTTAGGGTACAGTATTGAAATAAATACTCGTGAACAGTTACTTCAAAGGATGATTGATGCTGCCATTCAAATTCGCATAGTTCGTGTTTACGATTCGATGATTCGTCGGTGTCGTGCTTGCATTCAGGCCCAAGTGGCACAATTTGAGCATTTGTTACTATGCCAATAAAACTTTGATCTGTTGTAGTTCTGTAACGAATTGAAATAGGACCTAGGTACGGTTCTCGCCGAAAAAAAAACTGGTACACCAAAATTTTCCCTTTGTAAATTCAACTAAAATTGCGCATTTGTAACATAGCAATCAGAAAACTTAAAACTTAGCTGTTACCGTGTTTCGACATTTTGATAATTTTTAACTTTTTTAAACAATTTGTAAGACAGATGTGAGACGGTATTTAAATAAATTCGAAAAGGGCAGAATTATCGAAATGGACTAATCCCAATAAGATTGATAGCTCAGGAATTTAATGTCAGTAAGACTACAATATTAAGTCCAAACTACACAGCCTAAAATTTTTAAATTCATGTCACTAGATTTTCGACGCTGTGCCAGTTTTTTCGTCGACAACTGTACATATAACATTATTGACTTAATATAACCTCCCGAACAAAATGCCAAAGTTTGTTACACTCCATTCATCACCCTGTATATTTCAGATTTTCAAAAGTCCCTTAAATATTATTTATAATAATCGATCACTATTAATAATTGTAACAATAACAATTCTTTATTTTATTAATGTTTATAACATCGTGTTTATAAGTACGCCAAATGGAGTATCTGTCGAGCTTGAGTCAAAGATGGCGGATGCGAATACTTGTGTTAATAATAGTCCTCTAGTTAGTATTGTGGTGGAGAGTGTTAAATGTCATATTTTAAAATCTACTTTCGAACGCTACCGCCACAAATTAATATTGTGTCGACATAAAAATGAACGAGAAATGGAACAAACAAATATAAAATCAACTCTTGTTATTTATTTCAATTTTTCTTTTATCTCTTTTATCAAATTTGTTGTATTTTTAATGTTACGTTAGCGTCTTTTTAGGTCCCTTTTGTTAGTCTCGTAATTTTCAATGCTTCATCTTCTGTTTTTTAATTATTTTATTTTTCTTATTTGTAGTTTATTTCATTTATCATTTGTTCCTTTTTTTTGTCAAATAATTTGTATTTCGTAGACTTTCTTGCTTTCTACTAGGCTTTCAGCTTCAAAATTTTTTTCGCTGGAGATCGTTGATTTTTCATTTTTTTTAATCCATCTTGTTCTTTGCACTTCACGAAACCTTTTGATGTTGTGAAGATCAACAAATTATTTTCCTGATATACGAAAATTATCATCAGAAAAGTAACAACAAATCTCACACTCTAGTGAAAAATGGAAATGAATTGACTCAGGGTACGGCACTGACGTTGAATGAAAACGCGTGCATTCCACAACTGTATCTAATAAACAAAATAATAGCCCCCTTTTCCAATTCGACCATTGTATCTTGTTTCATGCACAATAAGAACATTATTATTAATTAATTAAAGTAACAAAAAAAATCTCAGCAATGGATTGCAGGAAAAATGAAGCGTTTTACATTTGAGGAAGAAATCTATATGTTTAAGCAATTCCTTGTAAATGTATTGGTATTGTTGTAGTTTGAGATTTAGAGCTGAGTACGAGTGATGTTTCACAATTATTTGGCCCTATTTTTCTTGACCCTATTTTTCTTGTCACGTGCGTTAAAAAAAAATTCGTTATCGAGAAGGCTCTGAACTTTTATTTTACGACGGCACGTCGTACCTTAGCACGTATGTTGCAACCTTGAATAACTGCGAACTGTCAACAGCGTCAACAAAGGCTTTTGTTTACATCTTCGAGGTATTTGTAATAAAATAAATGTTTTATTTAATTAATTACGTTTTATTATCCATTTTGTAGAAAATCGTAATTAAATATATGTATATAAAAAGTTAGGTTCTGTTTATAATAATCGCAAGGTTACGACGTGACTTTGCAAAATTTGCATGATTTGACATAGCAATTTTTTTTTTGTACGCACTTTATAAGATTTTGGTTCAACTCCTTGAACAATTTTAATTATACAGTAAGTCGTACGAAGAATTAAATTGAATCAAAAACTATCAGAAAAAATAGAACGTGTTCTATTTTCATACCATAATATATGCAGCCGAAAATTTTCAGTTTCTAAATATTCATTGTAAAAATTGAACCAATTTTTGTATGTACAGTAGCGGACAATAAAATCCGAGCAAGAATTTCACATGTCGTACATATTTCGACAAATTTGGTAAATCAGGCTTTTATTGAGGTTATATTTCTGTCAAAATAAATAAATAAAATTTGAATTAAACGTCAGAATTACTAGTGACATGCACTAAACGTCACAAATATTAAAGTGAGGTTTACATTACGCAAATAGTTTGCCCGGATTTTATTGTCCGCTACTGTACTTATAAGAAGTAGGGTATGTTTTACTTTTTGCTTCACAACGAGCTGCAAATTCATTCCTGGACAATTGCTTAAACATTCTCAATATTATTTATTAATGGTACATCAGCAGACAACGAAATTCATTCAAAAATTTAATATGTCATGCGTATTTACACAAATTTGGTAAATCAGACTTTTTTTGAGGTTATACTTTCTGTCAAACGTAAACAAAATATTTGAAATGTCAAACTTAAATAACGGAAATTTCGCAGCAACTCTTCTTTTTGTCCAAATTTCATCTGATAAAGTCAATACTTTTACTTTTTGAGCAAGACTTAAATGAGGCATTTCGTCTTAATATAAAATAAACACGAACTATTAACAATAAAATTTGTACTAAACGTCAAAATATTAAAGTAAGGTTTACATTGTAGAAATGACGTGTCCGGATTTTATTGTCCTCTACTGTACCTATAGCTTTTTCCTGGCCTTGTTTATACTTCTTACCTACATATATCTTCAATACTGTAAAGGTTTTGAGGTGTCTGTTCATAAAAACTCTTGGAATTCTAATACCTTGTTGTAACAATATTCACGAATTTCTATTTTAAGTTATGTTTCATAACTATCTTCAGATGTCTTATTTTAAGGTTTTCTCTTCTATAAGAGAAACTATAAACTTTCGAGGTCTGCATCGTATTCTAAAACGTTTCGTAACTCTTTGATCTGTACTCTGTTGTCCAAGAATTTTGATTGTTAGTTGAGGAAATTATTAAATAAATGAAAGTTTGCCTATTTTTTGTTCCTTTCATTACGATTTATTACGTAATTTCTTTTCTGGATGGCGTAATTATAAGCAAATATTTTTTTATTACTTATTAGTAGAGGCCAGATTTTAGGTGAAATGCCTCTATTTAGTTCTTAAAGTTTTAAAGACTTTTTAAAGATATCTCTTCGTTTCGACTCTTTCGTGTTATTTGACTCTATTTCTAATAACGAAGAGATATCTTTAAAAAATCTTTAAAACCCTAAGGACTAAACAAAGGAATTTTACTTAAAATCCGGCCTCTTCCTACTTATTAGTAACACTAGAAATGAATAGCGAAAATATTTCTTCGTATTTCTGTATTATTAATAAATGGAACTGAAGGGGGATAGTGACATTTAATGCAATGGAAGTTTTCACTTTTTTATGTTTTATCGAAAAATAGAGAAATGATAATAAATTTAAAAAGTCTGAAATTATATTTTTATTAATTTTTTTACTCTGACATTTAAACTACTAAATGCACCAAATGTTTTACAATTTCTGCCTATGTATTTGATACTATCGGTTGAAGTTAATTAAATATTCTTTATTATTAATCTTATTAGTTGTAATAAGCTGTAATCAGAAACACTATCGTTTTTGTTTATGTTCCATATGTCCAAATAAATTTCTGATAAGGTAGGCCATGGAAGTGTAAACGTATTGCTACGTTATTGGTTGTTGTTAAATTCGATTTTGTTTTTACTTCATGACGTACATATTTGTCTATAAACATGAAACTCTAAAGATTCAGGGCGTAAACCTTTTTCTTTTGTTGAAATCTATGAACGCTTTTGAGTTCTTTCCACGCTTGTAGATTATTTCTTTGCTCATAAATGAATTAAAATATCTCTAGTCAACTTAAAATTCTTTATTAACAATTTCTTTTTATGCAACAATAGTGATTGTTTGTTTTAGCTGAATTTAATATAAACTAATTTCTGTAATGGTCATTTGTTTAAAACGATTTATTTATTGATATTATTGAAAGCAAATTTAAAAGTTTATAAACGATTTGATTAATAGTCTGTTCAATCTAAAGGTTTTACAAATACATCAACTACTGTTGTTTTACACTTCACTTTGCATTATTAAAATGATCCGTGGTGGCTTCACATAACATTTCGTACCCCCTCGTACATTCAAACCAGTATTTCAAGTCCCCAAATTTAAACACAGTCCTATTTATGATATCGTTAAAAAAACTCTGTTATCCGTCATAGCGTGGTGAAATGGAAACAACAATTTTTTGTGAGAACGCGAGTTAAATTTCTGTGTAAAAAATAAGTTCCTTATTATTCAACTCTCGCATTCGTACTTAATATCAAATGAATCCCCATATAATTCTGATTGCAGTTATGAAACAAATGTAACCGTACATGTAATAAAATCGGTTCAATTGGACTTACTCCTGATCTGAGAAGTCCGGTTTCGGAGATGCCTTCAAAGAACTGCAAATCCTCCACGATGTTGTACCATCCGACCTGCTTTTAGACTGGTGTGTGTGTCAGTCTAATGATGGCTTCATCTTTTGATTGTTGCCCTCAGTTTGTTTTTATTAACAAAAATTTGTGTTTCAGTGTTAGCATCATTTGAGTCGAAATAGGTACCTTGGGATCGTAATTTTTTTTGATATACAAAATTTAACTGACGTATGATGAATCACGAACTAAATTACAATTAATACACCATAATAATAAATACAAAAATATTGTTACTACAATTTTCAAAACCTTAAAACTAAAATAACACAGCAGTATGTCGTAACCTACAACACCAAACAGTTTTTGACGTTAGCGACACGTCAAAGTGGCAAATTAAACTTCGATTTTAGTTAATTAGGTACTGAAGAACTAGACAATATTTTAATGTAAATAATAAATTATAATTTAATGGGAAAAAGTTACAGTAATTGTAATTGGATAGCAAGTCACCAATTCATAAATTGTCAAGTAAATAAATAAATTGCTGTAGTAATTTGACATAAACGTTTTGTTTTTAATAGCCTACCTTTATCAAGAATTTATTTAGACATTTGGTATTTTATTTACTTATAACTAATTGGGTACCAAATAAATTTAAATTAAATGTCAAGTAATTTGTAATATTGTTTTATATTTATTTAATTTTCTCCATCTTCATTTTGGCGTCCTTTACCTCCTCGTCAGTCATATCTTGTATATTCAAGTCACTTGGTGTGTCTGTGCCTGCAGTTTGAATTTATTCCTTGGAATTTAATAAGTTCCCGAGGTGTTCACTCCACCTTTTCATTTTCTTTTTTGAGCATCCAATATTAATTTCCGTCTTTAGATATTAAATTTTCTAATGCAAATTTATCTTTTACTTAAATTTCTTTTTTGGATTTATTCTGCTGGGCGTTTGAAGTATGTCATAATTCATAAATTCTCTTTCTCTTTTTTTATTCGCTACTTATCACATTTGTTGCTGATGTGCATGTACTTATATATTTTTATTTTATGATCAATTTCCTTTATGTATTCTCCTTTTATACTACTTATGTATATGTGCATTAGCTTAAATTTCTGTTAGTAGCAGAAAGTGGTCTCTATCCAACTTTTTTACCTACCTATTTCACAACTTTATCTTTTTTTCTGTTGTTATTACAGAATCTATTATTTATTGATTTATCTTTCCTGGTAGATTAAACTCTCGTGAATTTACAAACGTTCATAATCTGATAAATGTTTAGAATTAACAGTAAAAATGTTTTATCTGTAGTTTTCTATGCAATCGCTTGATGTGTAGGGGTAAAAAGGGAGTGAGAAAGTAGAACTGGAATCACTATTTATATTTTACTTTATTTTTTAAAAAACTTTTACATTTAAGCATAATGAAATAATTTATAATATGCGCAATGCAACTGCACACATGAAATAGAGTCAAGAACATGGAATACTATAATGTCGAACATTTTTAGGGGCTATTCTGTAAATTATTAACAGGCTGTTAAAATTTAAGGGTACGTTAAAATTCAAAATAGAGTCTTTTGGTTGGCTGTTACTATGGTAACGAAATTTAACAACCCTTTAAATTTAACGTCTTCGATACAGAATAGGCCCTATTAGACCATGTATTCGAATTATTAATTATTTCCACATTGCTTACAACAATGTTTAGCGAACAACTTGAATTAATAATTTTTATTGGCCGTCGGGACAATACGGCGGCGGCTGCGCCTCTTATCGTCTCAACATCTGATATGCAAATGCACCCAAAGAAAAACGAAAACGGTCCTACAGGTCGAATATTTCACTTACGGTAAATTACAAATCTATTTTTTTGTTTTTAACTACACCATTTCCAAGTGTAATTCAGAAAAGATCAAATTTATTTCAGAAATTGTCAAATGTAATTCAGAATTGTTAATTTAATTTCAGAATGTATCATTTGTAATTCAGATTCGTTAATTCAGTTTCAGATTGCATCAATTGTAATTCAGATAAATCAATATAGTTTCAGAATTCGTTATTTGTAATTCAGATTAGTCAGTTTAATTTCAGAAAACATCAAGTGTAATTCAGAAAGCTTTCTCTCTATTAAAAGTGACGATTTCTGAATTACAATTGATATAATCTGAAATTCATTTAACGCTTTCTGAAATTAAACTGATTAATCTGAATTACATTTGACGAATTCTGAAATTAAACTGATTAATCTGAATTACATTTGACGAATTCTGAAATTAAGTTTATAAATCTGAATTACAATTGATGCAATCTGAAACTGAATTGACAAATCTGAATTGCAACTGACGAATTCTGAATTACAATTGGAAATGGTGTAGACTCTATGTATTACAGGTAACACTTAGTTAGTATCTATTTTATAACAATTTCATTTAATTTTTTTTTGTATTCTTAACCACTGTTCTTTTTAATAGAACTAGCTTTAACAGTAGTGCTTAATTTGAAACAACATACAGTAAAATATTAACACCGAATAAAGTATTATTTATGACAATTTACGGCGGCGCGCGCAAGGATATATACACAGGATATACTGGCCAAATATTTATGTAAATCAATACGGTATGATTTATTTATTTATTTTTTTGTTTAAGGATTTGGACGAAGATAAGTTTTCTATGTTTTATTACGCTTTACATTTCGTATTGCGTTTGTGCATTATTATTATAGACATTGTTTAATATATGCAGGCTGTTAGTGCGATAGTTCGTGAATTCTTTACTGTACGTTGCGCTTTAATTTTTTTTTTGAAACGAAAAACTGCTTAAAAACTATAAAACATTAATATGCAAATATCTAAGTACATTTTTCAACAACGAAACTTTATTTACATAATTTATAAATAATAATAATTTATCTTTCTTTTTTTTTGGTAACATATTCGCCCCTATCAAACACGGATACTGTATGCAACAGACATACACGAAATGTCTCGTATTATTATTAACAATTATTATTGTGATGCGTCGGTACGTTATTGGCGACACTGAACTTGTAGCATGTAATTAAAATTTGAATGAATGCAGTGTGTAAACCTATTCAACAACTGCTGATGATGCGCACTCACTTAGCTATTATTATTTGTTAATCAAATTACACAGAAGTACCCAAAACATCAAGTTTACCTTCTCTTGCACGTCAAGAAATGATAAGGAAGAACGCAGACCGTTTTTTGGCGAACTAATCGCCGGCGACTTGTTTTGAGGAATTACGTTAGAATTCGATGGTAAAAACAACACAGCTAAGTACAGCGCCTTGTACCATAAGAAGCGAATTAATCTCAACAACTACCGTGTCAGATTTAAGAATTCAAACTGCTAACGTTTGTGAACTAATTATTCATTGAACTAAACTAACTAACCGTCACGCTTTTTTTTCGCCTACGATCGTACGTAAACTTGTTCTTCTGTGGTATATTGTAAGATGGCAGTTGGAATAAGCCTTGGTCTCGGCGCTGGGGACGTCGAAACATTGAATCTAATCAACCATGAGCTCGAAGTGCACCGAGCCTCGCCTGTTGGCACGATCATGGCGTATATTACGTGCCCAAGCTTTACATTCTACGTTTATTAATACACCACCTGAAAAAAAGAATAAATTTTCAAACAGTATCATCTTCCACATAGGGAACCTTTATGATCTTAGTGAAATAGGAGTTAAGTTTATTCACTATCCTGAAATTACATTTAAAACTCCACTTTACCTGCTGATCTGATAAATTTGTCAAAAAAGAACATTTACAAAAGCAATAGAAGTAACAAAGGAGTAAGCCAGAGTTCGAGGTGGACTCCAGAGTTGACGACACACTAGAACTGAAAGATAGTACAAAGAATTAGCTTCAGATTTTCTGTTTGATAATAGAAATCGAAAAGGTTTGGAATTGTGGGATGGTTTTAAGTATGAATAATAGTACTTGCAAATACATGGACGACACCACCGCAGCTAACTTTATTTTAAATTTAAAAAGGATTACCTAATAAAAAATTAATTCATATTCGCAGATACGTATGTCGGTAGATACACTGCTATCTTCACTACATACACACTCGCAAGTTAAAAGCACTTCATAAAATCTTTGGTTGGTATAAACCGAAGAATATTTTCCTCACCAAATTACCAATTTTAATCAATCAAAGATTTCTTGAAGTGGTTTAAATTTGTGAGTATGTGTGTGTACTGAAGATTTTTTATTATTTCTAAAACCACTGTCTCCTTTACTGTTCTTAGTTTAAAGTACTACGTAATGTAATGTGGGAGATAGTGATACATAATGCAAGTGAAAAACGTAAATTATTTATTCCACAAGTCATACAAAAAAAATACAGATTATTTACATTTTGCAGGAATTTTTCTACCAGGTTGGTGTACATTTGTACATGTGTTTGCGAGAACTATAATAGAATAGATCAAAGAAGTTCGATAGTTAAAATGGAGATCATAATGAAAAATATCTGGATATTGAATCACAACAAGGAAATTAATATCAGTTTAGATAGTAGAAGTCTCGATGAATCAGAGAAGAATGGAAAAAGAATCGAAGCGATGATCTCAAAAAGAAATATAAAATATAGAGAACGATCATGCATGAAATCAAAGTAACATAAAAAAAAGTGAAGCTGAGGATTTATATAAGAGTAGACTCTCAGATTAAGAAAAATAAAGAACGATATTGAAAACGCAGGAAAGAAATTATTTAAAATAAAAAGAAAAACATGTCAGGTAGGAAAGAGAATGTTGGATAATATCGTTGATCGATTGATGTATAGAGAAGAAATAAAAATGAGGTTTGGAAAAGTAAGCTGAGATGAATACACAACAGTTATTTGGGAAAATAATACAAAGACAATTGACAGAAAAATGAAAGGAGATCAAGAAAACTATTTTGGGTAGTGTGGCGAATGACTGAAACATTTAAAGAATCAAAAAACGAAAGATTGGAAAATGAAAGCCGTAAGATAAGAGAAGAAAAATATTGAAAAAATAAAACTTGATATTGATACGTCGCGTCGTTGTCATTAACGTGACGATAAAAGAATGAACCAGAAACACGAGGACGATGTTTATTACAATGGCAATAACATTTCTGGTGTTAAAGGAAATATGAAAGGACTTTCAAATCAAAATGGTCAAAGACACTAACAGAAAACAAGAATAAAAGTGACTGAATGAGATTCTTGTGAAATATTGAAGGCAAGATGAGGTAAAATAGAAATGAGGTGCATAGAAAATAACTAAACATTAAACCCATAAATATGATAAAATGATTTGAGGCCGTATATCTCATGTCGGATGAGAGACTTCAAAGATAAGGAGTGTAAGTGAAGTGAAAGTGTGGGGAAAAGAAAGCAAGGGAAGGCCACGAAGAGCAAGGAATGGAAACATCAAAAAGGAGACTAGACAAGAAGGAAAGACCAGAGGGGATGTTGAGAGAAAAGATATAACAATCAAGAATCAATACAGAACAGAAAATTATGGAGAGAAAGAAAAAGAAACAGAAAATAAACAGGACTAAGGAAGAAAATAAAGAAAGAAAGGTTTAGTAACAAACATGTCTAGAAGTATTTTTTTTTAAATTTTTTTTTTCTACGTTACCCGTATCCGCTGCATCTGTCAAAAATTCAATTGGTGCATAAATTTGATGAATAAAAAGATTATGAATGAAATGCTATTGGTCAAAATATGCAATTTTATAAAGCTAACTGTTAAATATAAATATACTAGAAAAGGATGTATTAGTTTGCAAATGTAAAAATGCCAACAATGTAAGTTCTTTAGAAAGAACGTCGTTTGTTTATAAACAAACGACTACAATTTTAGCAACCAATAGAATAAACTGTTTAATCCTTGTGCCCCCATCCATCCACACATTTTTAAAGGAATGTGACCGCAAACAATTTTAAAAGAAAAAGTCAAAATCCTTATCTCGATACTAAAAACATAGAATCCAAAAAATGTAGGTATCTAATTTCAAAGATTTCATCGGAATGATGAAGCATTCAACAATTTCTAAAATGCTGAGCTTTGGATAAGAAAGAAAAATGTAATAGCTTCCCTACTGGCTGTAACAATGATTAAGCGCAGTTTCTGTGTAAAATCGAAGATCCATTAATAAGAGTAATTTCTTTTTCCTTTTCATGTAAGCAATCTTGGGTGGGTAAATATTAGGAAACTATAATCCATCTGCAATCATTATTTATGAATAAAAAACGTAGATGTGCTCTCTACTATTAAAAAGTAGATATCCTATCTACTAGTTATTATCTTATGTTTAATGAAAATCTCTTAAAGATTGCACATACATGGACAAAATAACGTTAAAGTGATGTAGGGAGAGTTAATACAGTTTATAGTGTAATTTAGCAATCTGTTGTGGTGAAGCCATATTGGTGCAAACGCCAGATGAGAAAGGAGTTTTACTGCCCTTGCAAGCTTTAAAATGTAGTATATTTTGACCCTGTTACGATAATACCTAAGGAAGAATAAAGTTATATTCTAATCATTTCCCCGTATAACTGTTTTTATAAGAATTTCTATAAGAAGATAAATTTTCCATATTTACTAGAACAAATGAGTTTTAAATGTAAAAGGCTGTTCATGTATGGAATAATTATTATAGCATAGAGTTTGCTTACGTGTTGGGCTTTCGAAGTACACTGCTACTGCTGGACTGAGATATCCTTCAGTGTTTACGAAGGGGAAATACTGTCCCGGGAAGCCGCGTGCGGGTCTATACTGAATAGAACCGATGTTTTCCACATCCGCCGGATTTTCGCCTTCACACGATACCCACACCGTTTCTTTCTGTAAAACAAAGCGCAAATAACAAACTGATTTATCCGAAAAACAGGTGGATTTACCTTGGCAGTTCCTTCGGCCTTTCTAACTTCCTCTTTTAATTCTTCTGGCATATTGTCTGGAATATCTGTACTGTTATAGTAGTCAGGAATCCATCCATATATCTGCAAGTCGTTACTTGTTTATTTATTTTTCTTGTACTTATGAATCAGCAAAAATAAAAATAAAAACGTCCACGTACTTTATTAAGTTTAAGGAAAATACAAGGACCTCCTACGGAACTATTATAGTTGAAGCCATATTTTGGCGTGCAGGGTGCGTTGATGAAATGGACGTCGCAAACTTTTCCGGGCGATGGCTTAACTCCTCGTTCACATTCCTGGACGTTCTCAGCGTAGAGGTTATAAGCTGCAAAAACAGAAACTGAAAATTCAACGGAGCAAACAACTCAAGGTTCTTACTGTCTACGAAATACTTCAGTTCATTTTGCCAATACTCGATGCTGTCCTGGTCGCTGGACTTGTACCAGACTAACGTACTTTCCACGTTATTCTCCGGCGGCATCGGCCTATACCCAAGACCTAAAACACATACGAAAAATGAAAATGATATTTGACGCATATTTTTAAAGATCTACACTTAAAAAAAACAATTTTGAGTAGGTACACGTATGCAAGTACTTTTTTCTTCCTCTGGTTATTATTAACTTAGTTAACTAAAAAATAAATGAACTTTCTTAGAAATTGGTTTTAATTATTCGCAATGCATAATCACATTGCCTAAGAAATTCAAAACTCAAAGACGTAAATGCGAAACCGCAAAAACTTACCTGGATTACTTCCAATGAGCGAATTGTCTAATAACCACTTGGGTTTCTTTGGGTCTAACGTCTGGTAAAATACGGCTAACATAGCAGCGAAAAAACCTATGAGTGCCGCGTAGAAAATTAAATAAAATAGTATAATTTTACCTGGAACAAAAAAAAATCAAAACTTAGTAAAGACACACAATTAGAATTCGTATAGCTGTCTTTCTAAGGGTGAAGCTCAAAGGACGGCGTCCGAATTAGAAGGTATATGATGATTATTTTTAAAATTTGCAAGTAACATAAGAGTTTGTTGATATAAGTTCCTATTTATTGTGTTCCTTTTGCAAAGAAGCTGAGGTGAATGGCTCACCTCAAAAAAAAAAATAGACAAATCTAAATAACTCTTTTAAATTTCGTTAATATTTTATGAAGATATTTAAATAAGATACAATTTTTATTTATAAAAAGCCCAACAAAACAAAAAGACGTTCTTTTTCTGATTTGAATGTTTCCAAGTATTACTGCTGAGTATTTCGAGCTTAATAAAATAGTTTTGGTTTATGTCTGCTTCACTCAATTCTCTTCTGTCTTCTGATAAAACAAACTGTCACGCGTAATCGTTGGAATAAAGTTATTGCCGCAAGGAATAGAATCGACCCGTCGGGTCGGAGGCGGCAACCACTTGTGCGTGGTAGCGGTTAAAAGAAAGAAATATCGGCGAAATCGGTCGGACCTACCTGTGACGCTCTCAATGGTGGTAACGCCAAATATCCCAGTAGCTCAGTGAAGACGGTCGTGGGTAAACAAAGTTACGCACAAGTGTTCGTCGGTAAAGAGGGCGGGATCAGGTGTTAATTAAAACCGGAAAGGGGCGCCACCTAGCTTGTTAAGACGTTACCGTAGGAAATAGGCCGACGCTAGGAGTAGGCCAAGAAAAGTCACCCTATACAGCGTGATTCAAAAGGGTCGCACCATCGCTTTGGTGTAAATACAGACCATTAACAGGAGCACAAATATGTTTTCAGAATTTTTTTGCCATGAATAGTTTTTAAGATATGAATGTTTAAAAATAACGCAAATAGGCAACGCTGCACCTTGTAGATGCACTTACAAATTTGAAATCATAGATCATGGGTACCCTCTTTTTTGTTGACAACTGCATATGCGCTGGTTTGTCAAAACCTTTGGAAATAAAATTTGACATAATAATAAATGTCATTGACGGAAAAACGTTGTTGAAATGCTCGTCGATGTATTACATGAGGGTTTTCTATTGCCCAATAATGATGATTGTGCATGTTAAACACACCGTCAAGAGTGAAGGTACATTCATCCATCCACAAAATCAGATTTTGAAAATTTGGATTCAAATTGATTTGATCCAGCATCCAATGGGAAAAGTTAATACGAAGAGGAAAATCAGCTTCACACAGAGCTTGCACTTTTGTATAGTGGAAAGAATTTGTAATACACGCTGAACAACATTGTAATTTACGTTTAAATTTCGTCCAATATCTCGAATGCTGACGTTAGGATTGTCTTCAACAACTTGTAGAACAGCTTCCTCGACTTGGGGAGTTCTGGCGGAGCGTGGCCTACCTATTACTTCATGGATTACAACCAATCGACCTGTTTCCCTCACACGATGATCAAGCCGTTGAAAAATATTTTTGTCTGGATGTCTACGTTCACCGTATCGTTCAGCATAAGCTGCTGCAGCCCGTCGAAAGTTTCCTCCACTCTCTCCAGAAGAAGATACATATCACAGTATTCATTTAAAGTAAACATTTTGAATTTGAATAAATTCTTCAAATCAATCAAAAAATTTGACTTTCAAAATGTGAACATCATTGATAAATTTTATTTGTCAGGTCACACTATGGTAACCATAGTAAAACCGAATTTTCGGTACACCGTTGCCGGCTTGACTTCTAAAATAATGTTAACATTTCCAAAGACTTTTCCTACTTTATTACTTAATAAATATTATATTTTATTAGCAAGGATAATTTTACAGGCGTTTATCTACACCTTTCATTAATGAAAACATAAAGTTACATTATCTAATTACTATAAAATCAACATCAGTTTCGTTACTTTGAAAGCCTATATCTTCGTAAAAAAATCATCTAGAAAATTTTTATTTACACTTTTGAGAACAAATAAGTGGGTCTAAAAACCACCTAAGTGATAGTGCGGTCCTTTTGAATCACGGTGTATAATCCGACTCTGAGTGAGTGACTCGCCGGAGTACGGTTAAAATAATGTAAAAAGTGAAAAGAGAGAGAGAGAGAATAAAAGGCTCATAAACGCATCAATAGTATAACGTAATTCAGATAAGAAATCCAGTAAGGAACTGTAGGCAATACAGCATATCGACAGTCTCTCATCTAAGTGAAAGACAACAGAGTGGACAAACGGCCCAACTATAATTAAATACAAGCAAAATAAATAAAAATACCGTGCGCGTATGTTACCAACCGCGACGTTCACACGACATATAACGAATTAAAATTTCACGGCTCCCGCAAAAACCGGTGACAGAGGGCGCGACGTCGGATCGGAAAATTCCACTGGTGTCTCAACAGAGAAGTCAGACGTGCAGTCGGACGAAATTTCGACGCGAGTATAAAGAATTAAATCATACCCCTTCCTCGCCTTCCTACCCCTCAGGTAGTTAGGTGGTTTAGGTCCAACAATCCTCGGTACCAACGTCCCGATGATCGCTTGTCCGGGAGAAGGAGGGCTAAATTTCCCAGGAAGTCCTTTGGGAAACCCAAAGTATCATGGTATCAATCAAATATGGGTAACAAACTCGATACGAAGGGGGAAGGGTGTCCGATACGAGCAGCCCTACAAATGGGGGTCTGTTACGTGCGGCTAAAGAAGAGAAAACTAGGCACAAAATTACAATGGCGTCCGAGGAATATGGGTGTGGTGGACAAAAAACTTACCTCGTAAAAAAATGGAGTTTTTTACGAGCGTGAAGAGAGCGGTAGCAACAAAATTCAACGGTCGTGGAACTCAAACCAAAAGATCCGCAAAGCGTCGGGATAAATGCAAGCCCGAAGGTTACGCCTGTAGCCTATTCCTCCGAAGAGTTTCGTTCACAACGCCAAATTGGCAAGGAATAAAGTTGGTAATATTGGTATTCCAAATTTTCTATTATTGAAATTTGCAAAATAAAAACATAGGTGTACTGAGATTGATAGGAACGTATCGTTATTAATGATTGAATAAGATAATTGTCCTGCAATAGAGGTTCAAACGGGAATTTATGAAAATTATCGAGATGAATAGATTTTATTTCATCCAGGAGCTGACCAGGTTTTATTAAACTTTGGTGCAATGTATATACTTTTCGCTAAAGACATTATGTTTATTAAGTCTGATAATTGTTCGTTAATTAGATGCAAATTATTTATTAATTTTAGATTTGCCATGGCGGATTTCACAAACGTTACTTAAATTTAATCATCCGTTAAAAGTAAACGTTGCCATGGTTACATGTGTTGAAAGTATAGGAATGATTATTCTTAATCGATGATTAAAGTTAAGTAACGTTTGTGAAATCCAGCATGAAGGTTCCGAATCGTAAAAAGAAAGATATTAATTTACGAGCGATTTCAGTAACATTTTTATCTTTAATTCTATAGGCTTGAGCAAATTTTGAAAAGTTATCGATTATTGTTAAAAAATTAGTATTATTCCAAATGAAGATAAAAAAAAAGGTGTGGAATAACAAAGGTCTCGGAGGTAGGCACCACCATCTTGGAGGAGGCTCTACAAGAAACTCCTCTTCTTGGGGCGGTGGTCGACTTCCTCTCACCTACATGTATATTTAGGAAGCACTTCAACGTCTTCTTGAACGCTGAAGATGCAACCAAACTCGACATATCCATCTTCACTGATGGATCTAAGACCTCGGAAGGAACAGGCGCATGAATTTTCTCTGACGATCTGGACCTTCACATAAGCACTTGGCCAACTGACAACTGTTTTTCAAGCAGAACTAGTTGCCATTATAGAAGGTGCAAGAGCAATTCTGGATCGAGGTGTTCAGAACAAAATTGTTAGGATAGCTAGCGACAGTAGAGCAGCACTCTTAACTCTAAACAGCAATAAAATATCCTTAGGATTGTGCCATGGCACACTCGAACAAGTGGCCAAACACAACACCCTGCAACTCATTTGGGTTAAAGGACACGCCGGAACGAACAGGCAGATGAACTGGCTAGGCGTGGCTCGGGGCAGCCTTTTTGGGGCCCTGAACCGGCCATAGCGCCGTCATCAAGTCTGTTTAATGCTTTACTAAAACGAAGATTCCAGAATCGACATATCGATAGATGGGTCAAACTGGACAAGTGTCAGCAAGCAAAAAACTGACACGATTCTGCGTGCAAATACCTAGAAGAAGACTACGTCTACTCGTAGGAATACTTTCAGGCCACTGCAAACTGAATAAACACATGCATCGCATAGGTTTAACAGGCTGTAAATTAGAGGAAGAAGCAGCTGAGCATATCTTCTGTGATTGCCCTGCACTCGCCTCGATCAGAGGTATCATGTTAGGGGACTTCTGGCCTGACATGGCTAGAATTCGCAGTGCCCCTCAGTCATTCGAAAATATTCTTCAATATATTTTATTGTGGAACTGCAAATTTAAAATTTGAATATCCAAAAGTTTGGGTATTGTAACTTAATGACCTTTTGCAATAACCCGATTACTTTAACTGGGTAATCGTTAAAGTTTGCAATTTCAGCAATTACTCTATGAGATTTAGCGTTTAGAAGAGGACTAGGAATTTCTATTCCTTTTGTTATTATCTGATGATTTATTATGACTTCACCGTTGGTTAAAGTTACGAGCAAATAAGCTACCTGTCTAGTTCGCGGGGGTAATTCTATTAGTGGGTCGTTAGTTTAAACGATGATTAACTATGATTAAACTATGATTTGTTTCTAATTGTGAATTTTTATAATTTATTTTTGCCTGATGGGGTATTAGGATGTCATTACCAATTATTGCTTGAAATTTTGTGGAAAAGTCAACTATTGCGAAATTAAACAAATGGCTTGTGTCTCCAAAAGATTGTAAAGCGGGAATTTCTAATACTCGTGTAATGTTCTACCGTGCATAGTATTAACAACAAATGGGGAATAAAATACATAATCAGAAAAGTAATCCCTGACTAAATTTGAGGATATTGATGATGATGCACTTGCACCAGAGTCAATTATAAATTTAGCGTTATTTAGTTCAGGTAAGAGGATATAAGGTAGGTGGATAGCATTTTGGGTATTGAAGGAAATTTCGGCTAATTCCGACTCTCTTCCGAGGCTTGTTCTTGAAAATTTGTCGCTTCCTCTAACTGGCTGGTCTTCGTCCGGTTCTTCTTTGGACTCTTTTTCACTTTCTTGATAATCTACTTGGTACCATTGCTGCGTTTCTTCGTCGAAATACAAGTTTTCGTCGTATTCGGCATTATGTAAACTTTCCCTCGGTTTTTTTGGGGGTGGTAATCTAACTCTTGAACTCGAAGGGTCTACTTCCATTGGTGTTGCTTTTGGTACATTATTTTGACGATTAAATGGTAAATTAAAATTATTTTGTCGCTGATAAAAGGGTTTAAATTGTGATTGCATGTTGCCAGCATTTCTTAGAAATTGTTTATCGAAAGATGGTTGAAATGGATTTTGTCTGAACAAAGGTCTATTTATTTGTTGGAATTGATGACTAGGTGTATTTTAAAATTTTGGTGGTTGAAGGAAATTATTTTGTCGTGGAGTGGTATTTACTGGATAGAACAGAGGTTTGTATATTACTGTTGGTGGAAATTTTGAAGGACTTGTTTTCGACAGATCAGTGCCCAGTGGTTTCGGTACTACTCTTGGAGAATTGTTCACATTTAAATGGGAATCTTTTTCGCACAAATGTAACCAATTCTGTCGTTCCAAAACAAGTGCCATTGCATCTTCTAAACTGTCTGGACTTTTATTGTAAATTACTTCGCCAAAAGTGGGATTCTTCATAAGGCATCTTAAGTACGTTTGTAACGCCGTTTTCTTGTGAAAGTTTGTCTTCAATGTTCTTTCTGCGACTTCGGTTGTTAATTTTATTTTAGTTAATAAGAGGTTTAAAGATGTTCTGATTCGATCGCCAAGTGAATATGGATTTTCGCCGAATTGAGAGGTAATCTGCATTAAATCGGTTAAAAGACAATCTTCGGTTCTTTGATCGGAATAATTTAGTTCCAAGCAGGCTTTAATATCTTTTCATGTTTGAAGTTCTCTCGAAGCTATTAAATACTGGGCTTCTCCAATGAATCTTGATTTGATAATTTTAATTAAAAATGGATTAATTGGGTTTTCGAGATTATTTTTGTCCGCATAGTCCAATAAAAGATCTTCGCATGTTTCTATAAACAGCGGAAGCGCGATTGTGTTACCATCGAAGTTTGGAATGGCGTTGATTTCGACTTGAGTAATACTAGCTCTGGTATGTGGATGAGGCATATTGAATGGATTTTCGTGAAAATTTTGTGTAGGAGAATCAATAGATAATCCCTCAATTAAATCGATTAGGTTCTCAATTTTAGTTAAGGATTTTACACTTTATAAACTTAAAACTACTTACATTAAAATCTGCATTTGAACGTTTCTCGTAATTCTTATCCTATGACCAAGAGTCCGGAAATGTAATCCTATCCTGCCGCCGCAATTCCTTGGAAATGTTTATCCGTGGGAATCCGTTGCTCCTAGTTATGCGGGTGCCTTATCCCGAATTTTACAGGTGCTCCCTCGCTGTCCTCTGGAAATTTGATCCAACAGAACACGGGCCTCCGTTTCACTTGTTCATTTGTTTGCACGATGTTTTCAAAGTCCGAAAATCACGTGAAGTACTTGAAGGCACACTCGAAAATCAGTAATCTATAATCGATCGCGATAATCCTACTGACTGCGCCAAGTTTGATAGTCGATAAGACCAATCAATTTAAAAAAAATGTTTTATTGAAAACTAATGTGTTACATACATGCAGTGTAAATGTGAAACTAAGACTAAAGATAAAAACGTGTTGCGCGCACTTTATACGATCTTGTTATCTCCTTGGATTCCTGGAATGGCCATACCTAACAGTACCATCTTACAGATGTTCCAGGGTCATAACTCGCCATACGGCCAACAAGGACACAACAATACGCCAACCACATATGCGAGTTCAAACTAGAGACCTGCATGAGTAAGTACAGAATCGTCCGAGTACAGATACGAATACTCGTTTGACGATTACAATGATGCGTATCGCAATATGCATAATCGTATACGTCCGTGACGAGTATAGTAATTGGCATCGTGGCATCGTTATGATTAGTAATCGGCATTATCAGGAGCAGAGTTGCCAGTAGGTCACTCACAGTAACAAGAAATTTTTTGTTTCTTACATTTGTTAAATTTTCTTTGTTATTTTGGCGCTTAATTGTAGCAACGGTGCTTTTTTTTAAATTTGAAGGGCTACAACCTTTTCCAAACTTAAATATGTTTTTGCATGCTCTACATATTACAAACGGTTGAACTTGTTGAGTTTCAGTGTTTACAATTTTTTCAAAATATAACCGCACATCTTATTTCAATCATAGAATTAATAAATATCGTACAAAGATATGTTTATGATAGTTTAAATATATACTCAACCAGAAAATGTAGTGTAATTGTAATTATTAATTTCCATAATAATTACAATGATTCAAACAATAAAAACAACTTATAATATAATACAATAATAACTTATAAATAACAAAATGTAGGAGAAGTATTGTTTCATTTCGTGGATGAGTAACGATGCCTGCGGTACTTTGCGACGATGCCTGCGATGCGACGATGCCCACGATGTTGTATTTACGATTACATACTCGCATCGCCGCGTAAGGTAATCGGCGATTATTAATCTGATACATTTTTACTTACTCGTGCAGGGCTCTGGTTCAAACACAAGTGAACAAAATGTCGCCCGTGCATTTCCAAGAAGACGCGAAACACGCACGCCCACCAAATCTTAGAGCGAAGAGGCAATAGACCCACCACGGCCATGACTTCACTGAAGCCGAAATATGCGTCGCGTGAGTGAAATAACGCTACAACAAAACAATAACGTAACAAAACAATTCGTGGAACAATAACGCGAGACAAACGCGGATAACAAGGAAGTCTATCGATCGGTCTGTATGTACATCTCTGTCGGGGTAGTAAATTTAGCCCATAGGTTCTCAAACTAATTTCGTCTACCACCCACTTTGAGAATCAATTATTTTCTAGCGCCCCCTAAAATTTTTAACTTTACCACATCTTAAAAATCACAATCGCAATCATTACTTTAATAACTTTAGTTAAATTATAGCCTGCCATATGAGTCTTATCTTGTTTCCCCCAATTTTCTCTGTGCCCTTTACCGCCCCCCTGTAGGCCTCTAGCGCCCACAAGGGGGCGTTATCGCCCACTTTGAGAAAGACTGATTTAGCCGAACAAGAGGAGTAATGGGCTTATGAATTTATACCGAACTAACATTACGAAACAAAATTAAGTTTATTTTAAACTACGCCTCAAACATGGGACGGCAATGCAAAACATCTAGTTCAACCAAGAATACCTTAGAAGAGACCTCACGCCAAAATATATGCAATTAAGAACGAAGACCAATTCAAAGGCATCAAAGAAAGCAACAACAACCGCTAAGAGAGCCTGGCTAAAAGGAGAGTTCAAATTTTGGTTCCAGAGAAGAGACACCTATGGATTTACATTAGGTTTTACATTCAGAGCTTTCATACAGATTACATAACATAGTGTTGTCGTTGTGTATTTTATCAAGTTTAGAATTTAGGAAAGTTTACGCATTTTCAGTGTATCCGTAAAACACGAGCACGTTTGTTTATTTTATCTTATGGTTTGGAATATGATACGGGGTGCGTCTCAAGTAGAGGGATGGAAGGAAAGAAAGCGCTGGCGCAGTCTCGGCGCGGTCCTTGAGGGCTAAACGTGTTGATAATGTTGCGCTAATTACGCAAACGGACTCGCGAGTATTGTAATAAATTGCAATGAAATGTGATGAAGTAATTGTGCAAGAGTTAAGGCTTGCTGATGATAGATGATACTCTGAGGTAGAGTAAGGTGCTAATCACGTGGTGTCCGCTGATGGCTCGGACAGAGAGTAAGAGATTGGGCATTCTATCGCAAGGATGATCACTCTTTTTTCGCCGATAGTCGGAGAGAGTAGGGGATCATTCCACCTGCATACGGCATTTGACCATATCCGCTGCTGCAGAGGCGTGAGTAGTAGATGCCGGAAACACAACTAGTTGTATACCTGACCAGGTGATTGCATTGTGCTTTCCAAGAAAGGTCATGACTTGGTGTTGACTGGGCTGTGGCCAGTGTAGCAAACACTGTGGAAGTCAGTGGCACCAATGATTCTGAGAACGTACGCTCAGAAGGCAAGGTATGCTAATATCCACCTGGGATTCGTTTTTATGCATTAGATACGAAGATGGACATTCGAGGATACCTCCTCTGTGAATTCGCATCCCAGCAAGGAGCTTCCGCATCTAGAGTTACCGCTGGAGGGGGCGGGGCCGGGAGAGGGCCCCGGTGAGTAAATAAGTCCTATAGTCTTGAGTAGATACTCGTAAATGGTTATTTGTAATTTTGCATGACATCCTTATCGAATCGGAAAGCGAAGCCCAAATGTTAAGACGTTTCCCTCAGCTCCGCAGTGGTCGAGAAAGAGAGAAAGAAAGCAGAGAAAGAGAGATCTAATCAAATGGTGAGTGAATGTTTATTGTAACTCGGTCCTCTGACATTGTTATTAGTCGAAAATGTTTAACACAAAAAAAAAACTATCCTACAATAGAGTTTGATATTCTAGACGACAATATTAGATAAAAAATTAGTACACTAATACACAAAAAATATTTAATTCAAACTAAAAAAATTAAATAATTTAAAGAAAAATAATCATTCAACAAATAACAAAAATAGTCATTTAACAAATAACAATAAACTATTGGTTAACCACAAATTCTATATTAGAGTTAGCAACCTTTGAGATGTACAATTTACAGACATTACTAAGTGAAGGAGCCAATTATGCCCCTCAACTTCATTGGAATAATTACAAAGCTGTAGTAGCTGTAGAATCAGAAATAGCCTTAAGAAACAATAAAACTAACAACTTAAGCAAAGACAAAGTAATGAATAAAATAAAAAGCTACAAACCAAAAAAATCTAAAGATACACCCACAATAAAAAACATTAATAAGAAAATACGTAACAACAAACTAACCATAACCGAAGCAGATAAAGGGAACAAGTAGTGATTTTAAACCAAACAGAATACCACAGTAAAGTTAAAGATTTCATCAACAAAGAGAATATCGTTGAATTAAAAACGGATTCCATAAATCAATACCAAACACAAACCAAATAAACTCTAAAAAACTGCAGCGCCCTATTCTCAGACAAAGAGAAACTTAACACAAATGAACCCTCAACCACTACGATTATAGGTGTAATCAAAATTCACAAAAATGAATGCCCAATCAGGCCAGTTGTGTAAAGAATATTTTCAAGCAACAAACAAAGTTTTCTGATTCCACATCAGTCAAAAATTCATTTCAACTAGTAGAAAAATGAAAAAACGAACACATATTAGACAATACCAAAATTTTTTTTTCGATGTTTCCAACATGTTTTCTAAGATAACCCCTCTGAGCTGTGTAAAATTGATGGACATTCTTCTAATAGAAAAACAAATTAACACGGTTATTATTTCAGAAATAAGCCCTCTTTTAGCAGAAATTTTCATGAACCATAATGTATGACACAAAAAATCCTTGATTCAAACTTAAGCAAAAAAACAGATAATTTTCTGGTATCGATACGTCATCGGTAGCATGTTTCAAAGGTACAAGTCGACAACTACAATCTTTTCTAAACTTTATTAATTCAATCCATCCCAACATAAAATTCACAGTTGAAACGGAAATAGAAAACAAATTAAATTTCTTAGACTTAACAATCGTCAACAAAAATAATAATAATAGACTAACTTTTAACATTTTCCGGAAACCGACACATGCAGACGTAGTCATCCCCAAGGACTCTCTTCATCCACATAAACAAAAACTTTCGGCATTTAATTCAATGATACATAGGGTTAGTTAAAAGTATGGAGACGGCCATTTATTGCCGTTAATATTCATTTATGAAATTATGTCCTTTATGAAAGTTTTTTAGGAAATTTAACCCTGGAGAGTAATTAACTTACCGTTATCAAAAGAAAATTTCAATGTAGAAGTTAACACCATAAAACAAACTGCCATTAATAACGGTTATATCTATGGCTTATAGACAAGATATTGGAAAGTAAAATTAAAAAGCAAACACTATACAGGGCGGACCAAAAGTAATGGGACACAGAGCAATATTACGGTTTAGCTGATGTTACAGTTTATTTTCCGCTTGTGTACGAACACACCCTGTATAGTACTCATTTCAACGTTACGATCTATTTTTAACATACTTCGTTTGTTTCCCACATTATGCGTAGGAATTTACTATTCCTCGTCCGCGTGATTTACCAAAAACTGTCTTTTTTAACTTGCTTTCGCTAAAAAACTTCAGATCAGGCGAACAAGCCCATTTTATAAAATTAGCCCCATCCTTGCTTAAGGTTGGAATTGTGTTTACGCGGTGTTTATTTGTCCAAGTTAAAGAGTACTACTTTGTGAGGCGGACGACGACGGGTGGTCAAATTCTTTCGTTTTAAGAACATCCGCATCTGAAACCGGTGCGTATATCCGTAACCCTTGCCCTTTATTCTGATTGGTTTCCGCTGATGTCACGAAAATCAGTCATTGGTACGAATTGGTTCGAATATTTCTCTCTCATTTGTTCTTTTTCCTTTTCCGCCGACCGAGAGAAGCGTCATGTTTCATTAATTTTCTGTTCGTCCCGTGGGCCGCACGTTTTTCTTTTGTGGGAAGTTCCGTGTTAACTTGTTCCACTTCACCTAGGAGGTGAAAGTAGATTGGTACGGCTGTGCGCCGAATTTGACTGGTTCATCGGGGGGCGAAAAAGCCGCCTTCTCCACGGTTTGTGTCAGCCTAGTCCTACTGGACTAGGTAAGTTTTGCGTGCTGTTTCTCTCGATCTGGCCCTTATGTTCGCTCATTTCCCGCTTTAAAGGCTTTTACCTTTTGGTTAATTTTGGGTTTACCTTCCGTACGACTTATTGGAACACCTTACCACCTGTAATGGAATAACGGCGCCAGTGCACGTGCCAGTAAATTCCTCCTTGAAGAGTCCGATCGCCGCGGAGCACCGACGCCGCTTGCAGCCTCGCTTCGGCGGAGCCCCTTGACGTGACGGACGTTTACGCCACATAATCAGGTCGGATTTATACATTTTATTATTTTTCGGTGGTTATATTTTTGTCGCGATTGTGCACGTGATTTTGCGTATACTCGCAAAGTAAACTCCAGTTCGGAGGAATTCACCTGTTATCTTGCGTTAAGCTTACAAACGTAATTCGTCAAACGAGTTCTTTGGCGTTAGAATAAGCGAATGTCTTTTTTTTTCTTGGTCAACTTATTTAACTTTGTATTGATTTCGGATCCGAATGGTTAGGAATTACCGTTTAACGTTAGTTGTGTTGTTTACCTGTTGATTGATTTGATTATTTGTGTTTAACCATTTAATAAAATTGTTTCATGCTTTGGACGAATCGTGTTTTTCTTAATTTTTACGCGAGTCCCCCTTTTCAAAAAAAATTAAGTGGCGCCTATTTTGGATTGGCCTTCGCGTTATGGTCTGAGAACCCCCCCCCCGTCCCACTGGAGCTACCGGTGACACTGGATTAACTTCGCTCCGGTGTTAAACTTCTACTTATCTACACAGGTAGGTAGCACTGAACTTACTTGTACCAAAAGTTGATAATGAAAAAGATACAGACTATTAAAGTAAGAATTTCAATTTCAATTTTCCGCAATCATTCTTCAAGTTTTTGACATATCGTCTTGAAAATTTAGATACGGGTGTTTCTTGGGACGAGAAATAATATTATGCAATTAATTTTGATATAGTGGATAGAGGGCGCTACGTATGCTGTTATTCTCCTCTTTAATATGCTCTAACTTTTTTGTGTGTAGGTTTATGAGACTTTTAATAAGAAAATATTATTCCACTGTCTTTCCTCTACCAAAAAGGTATACCTGTTTGATAGCGCTAAAGTTAACCATTTTCGAGATATTGAATGCAAGGTGGATTTTACGATAGTTTTTGTTCGATTTCGTTCTATTCGAGAAGTAATGGATGTGTATTGATCATAAAAAGTGTGTTCAAGTATTTCGTAAACAATATAACGTCATTATAAATCACAGCGAAGAATGTAGATTTATTTTCATTTTTCTTTTAAGAAAAACGCGTATTATTATTTTATTCCATAATTATGTATGTGAAAACATATGTATAAGCTTTGCTTCTGAAATTATACTTACTATTACTATCATAAAAAAACTAAGACAAAATTTTTTAAGCTGTGTAAAACTGCTACCGACCACAATTAAAATTATTTGAAATTGTCAATCATTTCTACAGTAAATATTGTTTTAAAAGCTAGGATAGCTGTGTGCATAGAAAAGGGTGTCACAGTTAGACAAATTGAAATTGCTCAGAATTTCAGCGTTAACAAAAACACAGTTACTTACTTGACAGCAAAGTAAGATTCAATATAAAAAAATAATGGAAACGCATGGCTACTGGATTGAAAAGTTGTCCTAGTTTTTTATGATATCGATAGTATTTTGTGTGTGTCAGTAACAACTTTGTAAAAAAAAACTTAAAATGAAAGTGATTTAAGTTATACGTACGAGTATGTAAAGTTCATCGTCGTAATGAGCAATAAACTAAATAAATCTGCTAAAATAAACGTAAAAGATAGATTGAAAGCTGTTAACTTAAACTGTAAGTACAAAGTATAAAGAGTATGACAAATATAAAGAACTCGTATAAACAGACGTCATTCATCATTGAGCCTCCACGATAGAATTTTTACTGCTTTTGAATATAAATCTGATTGAAGCCTTGAATAACTTGCGACATTGAAAGTGGTTAGTATGGTATATATACTGGGTGTCCGGTAAAGAATGGGCCATACTTCAAGGGTGGCTTCTTTGGATCAAAACAAATCGATATAGATCAATTTATCTTAGTACAATTTTGCTTCATTAAAAAGTTATGGCCTTTCAAAGATAATTTTTTTATTTCAATATTTTAGCAAAACTCGTTCATTTTTAGAGGTATTTAATTGTAATTTGGTATTTAAAGGTTTCTTGTACTGCTGAATCTGAATATCTTCCTATTTTTAACGTAACATATAGGGGGCGCTCTAGAGATCCTGACATTCTTTTGTTTATTGCTGTACTTTTTTTAACGTGAATATTTTTTAAATTATATTCCTTTTCTTGAAAGAACTTTTAATTTACTTGAAAAAAGGTATATACTTGTTACATGTCGCTAAAGTATACCAGTTTTGAGAAAAATGGCTTTGAATATGATAATGCTGAATATTACTGTTTTAGGTCTACATTGAATCAGGCACATAGACCCGTATTTCAGTTACAGTTTAACTTTAATCTTCACTTTATTTCCATGGGAACAACTGTTTTTATAATTGTTACTATGGGAGTAATCTGGCGTTGAAAGTTAAAACTATGAGTGAAATACGCGGCCATAGCAAACATAATAAGATTTTTTTTTACGTAATGTATCGTTGATTTAAATGTGGAATTGTAATTTTTTTTTTCAATTTTAAGTAAATTACGAAGTAGTGCAACTTTAGGTAATTGTCTTTTCATCCTGCAGTAGCGTTACTGGTGTAGTAAGTATTCAACATTTTCACATTCAAAGCCATTTTTCTCAAAACTGGTGTACTTTAGCGACATGTAACAAGTATGCCTTTTTTAAAGTAAATTAAATGTCGTTTCAAAAAAATGAAACATATTTTAAAAATATTCACGTAAAAAAAAGTACGACAATAAACAAGAGAATGTCAGGGTCTCTAGAGCGCCCTCTATACGTTACGTTAAAAGCAGATATTCAGATTCAGCAGTACAAGAAACCTTTAAATATCAAATTACAATTAAATGTCTCCAAAAATGAGCGAGTTTTGCTAAAATATTGATATCAAAAAATTATCTTTGAAAGGCCATAACTTTTTAATGAAGCAAAATTGTACTAAAATAAATTGATCTAAATCGATTTGTTTTGATCCAAAGAAGCCACCCTTGATGTATGGCCTATTCTTTACCGGACACCCCGTATATACAAAAGAGTAATTAAGTTAATTACTCTTACTGATATTAGATGTCCTAAGGAACGTTATCCTCACTAGAATTCGTAATACAATAAGTGCACTGTAAGAGTAAAATAATAAATCCAAATAATTTAATTACTTACCACAGCGTGACATTTTGGAATGAATCGATAACACAGTGTCTATCCCTCCTGTCTGATCAACGTCACTTATAAACAGAGACTACAGAAGACATTTAAGAATACACTCATCTGAACCGGAAAGTTCATATATTATCATCTAGATTAGTAACAAAAATATTGATAATTGTTATATTAGTGATAACATTCAGATAACCCATTGACCGGAAGAAGAACATTCGACTTAAATGTTCTACTTTTTTTCCACTTATTAGCTTGTTTCAAATATCTATAACATTTTCTAACAACAGACACTGCGTTGCGTACGCCATAATTACGTTAATTAACCGAACGCGAATTCGGAACAGTCATGTAGTTAATGTACCTAGTTAAATTAAGTAATAGCAATGTATGGCGTCACATACATATGCAGATATGTCCGAAATTTCTTGTTATATGAGATGTGAAATGTCAACAGAAACATAATCACATTGTTTGTTATGCAAAGGAAACTGTCACTGTGGTTGCGATCAATTTCTTTTATGTATTCTCCTTTTATACTGCTTTTATATATATGTCTATTGGCTTCAATTTCTGTTAGTAACAGAAAATGGTCTCTACACAACTTTTTTACCTACCTATTTTAAAACTTTATCTTTTTTTGTTATTAGTGCATAATCTATTATTGATTTATCTTTCCTGGTAGGTTAAGCTCTCGTGAACGTTCATAATCTAATAAATGTTTAGAATTAATAGTGAAAATGTTTTGTCTGTAGTTTTCTAATCGTAGTTTTGTAATCGCTTGATGTATAGGGGTAAAAAGGGAGTGAGAAAGTAGAACTGGAATCACTATTTATATTTTACTTTATTTTTTAAAAAACTTTTACATTTAAGCATAATGAAATAATTTATAATATGCGCAATGCAACTGCACACATGAAATAGAGTCAAGAACATGGAATACTATATGTCGAACATTAGACCATGTATTCGAATTATTAATTATTTCCACATTGCTTACAACAATGTTTAGCGAACAACTTGAATCAATAATTTTTATTGGCCGTCGGGACAATACGGCGGCGGCTGCGCCTCTTATCGTCTCAACATCTGATATGCAAATGCACCCAAAGAAAAACGAAAACGGTCCTACAGGTCGAATATTTCACTTACGGTAAATTACAAATCTATTTTTTTGTTTTTAACTAGACTCTATGTATTACAGGTAACACTTAGTTAGTATCTATTTTATAACAATTTCATTTAATTTTTTTTTGTATTCTTAACCACTGTTCTTTTTAATAGAACTAGCTTTAACAGTAGTGCTTAATTTGAAACAACATACAGTAAAATATTAACACCGAATAAAGTATTATTTATGACAATTTACGGCGGCGCGCGCAAGGATATATACACAGGACAGACTGGCCAAATATTTATGTAAATCAATACGGTATGATTTAGTTATTTATTTTTTGTTTAAGGATTTGGACGAAGATAAGTTTTCTATGTTTTATTACGCTTTACATTTCGTATGGCGTTTGTGCATTATTATTATAGACATTGTTTAATATATGCAGGGCTGTTAGTGCGATAGTTCATGAATTCTTTACTGTACGTTGCGCTTTAATTTTTTTTTGACTAACGAAAAACTGCTTAAAAACTATAAAACATTAATATGCAAATATCTAAGTACATTTTTGAACAACGAAACTTTATTTACATAATTTATAAATAATAATAATTTATCTTTCTTTTTTGGTAACACATTCGCCCCTATCACAACACGGATACTGTATGCAACAGACATACACGAAATGTCTCGTATTATTATTATTAACAATTATTATTGTGATGCGTCGGTACGTTATTGGCGACACTGAACTTGTAGCATGTAATTAAAATTTGAATGAATGCAGTGTGTAAACCTATTCAACAACTGCTGATGATGCGCACTCACTTAGCTATTATTATTTGTTAATCAAATTACACATAAGTACCCAAAACATCAAGTTTACCTTCTCTTGCACGTCAAGAAATGATAAGGAAGAACGCAGACCGTTTTTTGGCGAACTAATCGCCGGCGACTTGTTTTGAGGAATTACGTTTAGAATTCGATGGTAAAAACAACACAGCTAAGTACAGCGCCTCGTACCATAAGAAGCGAATTAATCTCAACAACTACCGTGGCAGATTTAAGAATTCAAACTGCTAACGTTTGTGAACTAATTATTCATTGAACTAAACTAACTAACCGTCACGCTTTTTTTTCACCTACGATCGTACGTAAACTTGTTCTTCTGTGGTATATTGTAAGATGGCAGTTGGAATAAGCCTTGGTCTCGGCGCTGGGGACGTCGAAACATTGAATCTAATCAACCATGAGTTCGAAGTGCACCGAGCCTCGCCTGTCGGCACGATCATGGCGTATATTACGTGCCCAAGCTTTACATTCTATGTTTATTAATACACCACCTGAAAAAAAGAATACATTTTCAAACAGTATCATCTTCCACATAGGGAGCTTTAATGGTCTTGGTGAAATATTAGATAAGTTTATTCACTATCCTGAAATTACATTAAAAGAAAACAACTTAACTTTACCTGATCTTATAAATCTGTCAAAAAAAAAGAAATTTACAAAAGCAATAGAAGTAAGAAAGGAGTAAGCCAAAGAGTTCGAGGTGTGGCTCCAGAGTTGGCGACAAGCTAGAACTGAAAGATGGTACAAAGAATTAGCTTCACATTTTCTGTTTGATAATAGAAATTAAATACGGATAGTTTTAGGTATGTATAGTACTCGCAAATACACGGAAGACACTAGCGCACTAACATTATTTTAAATTAAAAAATTATCTCTATCTGCGCTGCTATCTTCAGTACACACACACTAGCAAGTTAAAAGCACTTCATGAAATCTTTGGTTGGTATAAACCTTTCCACTGGAAATTTATACCTACTAAAGATTTCATATTCGCAGATACGTATTTCGGCAGATACACTGCTATCTTCACTACATACACACTCGCAAGTTAAAAGCACTTCATGAAATCTTTGGTTGGTATAAACCGAAGAATATTTTCCTCACCAAATTACCAATTTTTACCAATCAAAGATTTCTTGAAGTGGTTTAAATTTGTGAGTATGTGTGTGTACTGAAGATTTTTTATTATTTCTAAAACCACTGCCTCCTTTACTATTCTTAGTTTAAAGGATTACCTGATGTAATGTGGGAGATAGTGATACGTAATGCAAGTAAAAGACGTAAATGATTTATTCCACAAATTATACAAAGAAAAATACATATTCTTTACATTTTACAGGCATTTTTACCAGGTTGGTGTACATTTATATTTTTGCGAGAACTATAATAGAATATCACAAAATCTTTTAAGCGGACACTAAATCGCGCACTATACACTGCGAACGACTGCGAAACGTTAAGTGTATAGTGCGCGATTTATTGTCCGCTTAAAAGATTTTGTGATACAAATTTCATCGGACAAGAACCAACTGTAAATATAATAGAATAGATTAAAGAATTTCGATGGTTTAAAAGGAGATCATAATGAAAAATATCTGGATACTGAATCATAAACAGGAAAATAATATCAGTTTAGATAATAGAAGGCTCGATGAATCAGAGAAGAATGGAAAAAGAATCGAAGTGATGATCTCAAAAATATATATAAAATATGGAGAACGGTCATGCATGAAATCAAAATAACATTAAGAAATATAAAACTAAGGATTTATAACGCGTGATTTTTAAATTTTTTATCAACTCATGCCATAGAATTTGGACGGCATGTCGTAGCTTTAATGTAAAACAGCAAAAAGGAGTGCAATGACGGACTTTTCCCTTAAGCTAAGACATGCCAGATCTCATGGCAGGAGTTGATAAAATTTTTTAAAATTCTCTCGGTATAAGAGTAGACTCTCAGATTAAGAAAAATAAAGAATGAAATTGAAAAGGTAGGAAAGAAAATATTTAAAAGAAAAAGAAAAACATGTAAGACAGGAAAGAGGATGTTAGATAATATCGTTGGCTGATTGATGTATAGAGAAGAAATAAAGATGAGGTTTGGAAAAGTAAACTGAAATGAATATACAACAGTCATCTGGGAAAATAATGCAAAGACAATTGCCAGAAAAATGAAAGGAGAAGATCAAGAAAACTATTTTGGGTAGTGTTGCCATTGACTGAAACATTTAAAGAATCAAAAAAATTGGAAAATGAAAGCCGTAAGATAAGAGAAGAAAAATATTTAAAAAAATTAAACTTGATATTGATATGTCGTTGTCATTAACGTGACGATAATAGAATGAACTAGAAACGCGGGGAGGATGTTTATTATAATGGCAACAACATTTCTGATGTTAAAGGAAATATGAAAGGAGATTCAAATTAAAATGGTCAAAAACACTGACAGAAAACAAGAATAAAAGTGACTGAAAAAGTGTGAAAGATTGAAGGCAAGATGAGGTAAAATAGAAATGAGGTGCATAGAAAACAACTAAACATTAAACCCATAAATATGATAAAATGATTTGAGCCCGTATGTCTCATGCCGGATGAGAGTCTTCAAAGACAAAGAGTGTAAATGAAGTGAAAGTGTGGGGAAAAGAAAGCAAGGGAAGGCCACGAGGAGCAAGGAATGCAAACATCAAAAAGGAGACTAGACAAGAAGGAAAGACCAGAGGGGATGTTGAGAGAAAAGATATAACAATCGAGAATCAATACAGAACAGAAAATTATGGAGGGAAAAAAATAAGCAGGACTAAGGAAGGAAGTAAAGAAGAAAAGGTTTAGTAGCACTCATGTCTAGAAGTAATTTTTTTTATATATAAATTTAAATATTCGTTTTATTTTCTACATTACCCGTATCAGCTGCATCTGTCAAAAATACAATTAGTACATAAATATGATGAATAAAAAGATTATGAATAAAACGCTATTGGTCAAAATATGCAATCTAATAAAGTTAACTGTTAAATGTAAATTTACCAGAATCAAAAATAAAAATGCCAAAAATCTCAGTTTTTTTTAATAAAGAAACAGTTATAAACAACAAACGACTACAATTGCAGCCACCAATAGAATAAACTGTTTAGTTATTATGCCCCCATCCATCCACACATTTTTAAAGGAATGTGACCGCAAACAATTTTAAAAGAAAAAGTCAAAAACCTTATCTCGATCCTAAAAACATCAAATCCAAAAAAATGTAGGTACATAATTTCAAAGATATCATGGGAATGATGAAGCATCCAACAATTTCTAAAATACTGGGCTTTAGATAAGAAAGAGAAAAGCAATAGCTTCCCTACTGGCTGTAAAAATGATTAGGTGCAGTTTCTGTGTAAAATCGAAGATCCATTAATAACAGTATTTTTTTTCCTTTTCATGTAAGCAATCTTGGGTGGGTAAATATTAGGAAACTACAATCCATCTACAATCATTATTTATGAAGAAAAAACGAAGATGTGCTATCTACTATTAAAAAGTAGATATGCTATCTACTATCTTTTGTTTCATGAAAATCTCTTAAAGGTTGTACTTACATGGACAAAATAACGTAAAGTGATGCAGGGAGAGTTAATACAGTTTATACTGCCATTTAGCAATCTAAATGCGGTGAAGCCATATTGGTGCAAACGCCAGATGAGAAAGTAGTTTTATTGCCTGTGCAAGGTTTAAAATGTAGTATATTTCGACCCTGTTACGATAACACCTAAGGATGAATAAAGATTTGTTCTAATCATTTCCCCGTGTAACAGTTTTTATAACAATCTCTACAACAAGATAAATTTTCCATATTTACTGGAACAAACGAGTTTTAAATGTAAAAGGTTGTTCATGTCTGGAATAATTATTATAGGTACCATAGAGTTTGCTTACGTGTTGGGCTTTCGAAGTACACTGCTACTGCTGGACTGAGATATCCTTCAGTGTTTACGAACGGGAAATACTGTCCCGGGAAGCCGCGTGCGGGATGATACTGAATAGAACCGATGTTTTCCACATCCGCCGGATTTTCGCCTTCACACGATACCCACACCGTTTCTTTCTGTAAAACAAAGCGCAAATAACAAACTGATTTATCCGAAAAACAGGTGGATTTACCTTGGCAGTTCCTTCGGCCTTTCTAACTTCCTCTTTTAAGTCTTCTGGCATATTGTCTGGAACATCTGTACTATTATAGTAGTCAGGAATCCATCCATATATCTGCAAGTCGTTACTTGTTTATTTATTTTTCTGGTAGTTATGAATCAACAAAAAAAAAATTAAAAACGTCCACGTACTTTATTAAGTTTAAGGAAAATACAAGGACCTCCTACGGAATGATTATAGTTGAAGCCATATTTTGGCGTGCAGGGTGCGTTGATGAAATGGACGTCGCAAACTTTTCCAGGCGATGGCTTAACTCCTTGTTCACATTCCTGGACGTTCCCAGCGTAGGGGTTGTTTTCTTTCTTGTAAGCTGGAAAAACAGAGAGCTGAAATTTCAACGGAGCAAACAACTCAGGTTTATTACTCTCTACGAAATCCTTCAGTTCTTTTTGCCAATACTCGATGTTACCCTTGTCGCTGGACTTGTACCAGACTAACGTACTTTCCACGTTACTCTCCGGAGGCATCGGCCTAAACCCAAGACCTAAAACACATGCACTTCAACGTTTAAAGAAAATTATTTTGGGTATGAAAAATGAAAATGAAATTCTGGTTATTATTAATTTAGTTATTTAAATAGCCAAAATGTATTTACTTAAATGATTAAAATGAATCATGAAAAGGGAAGGAAGTAATTTAAAAATGATAATTGCTTTAAAACCTGAATGAACTTTCTAAGAAATTGGTTTTAATTATTGGCAATGCATAATCACATTGCTTAAGAAATTCAAAACTCAAAGCGTAATTGCAAAACTTACCTGGATTACTTCCAATGAGTGAACTGTCTAATAACCACTTGGGTTTCTTTGGGTCTAATGTCTGGTAGAATACGGTTAACATAGCAGCGAAAAAACCTATGAGCGCCGCGTAGAAAATTAGATAAAATAGTATAATTTTGCCTGGAACAAAAAAATCAAAAGTTAGTAAAGACACACTCAATTAGAATTCTTATAGCTGTTTTTTTAAGGATGAGGCTCAAAGGACGTCGTCCAAATTAGAAGGAAAATGATGATAATTTCAGAAAAAACCAAATGAAAATTATTTCTAAAATTTGCAAGTAACGTAAGAGTTAATTGATGTAAGTAGCTATTTATTTCGTTCCTTTCACAAAGAAGCTGAGGTGAGTAACTCACCTCAAAAGAAAAAGAAAATTTTCTTAATGCACAAATCTATTCAATTCAATTTAAATATACAATTTCTATTTATAAAGATCATTGTTTCGACGTATTACTGCTGAGTATTTCGAGCTTAATAAAATAGTTCTGGTTTATGTCTGCTTCACTCAATTCTCCTTCTGTCTTCTGATAAAACAAACAATTCGTGGAACAATAACGCGAGACAAACGCGACTAAACGCGGATAACAAGGGTGCTCAATGCTGAAGGCGGGTGAAGTCTATCGATCGGTCTGTATGTATGTACGTCTCTGTCGGGGTAGTAAATTTAGCCGAACAAGAGGAGTAATGGGCTAACCTAGTTCTACTTATCTCACACGAGGAAAATTTTCCGCAAGGATTATTTAATCTAACAAATTTCTTCCGATTATCAATAAAAGTGCTTTCGACATTAATTATTTGCGCAACAGCTAATTAACGAACGAAAAGCAATTCAGAGTTAACCGCCAATGCATTTTTTTTTAGGCAAAATGTTTTTTTTTTGCAAAAAAAGTTTTCTGGCAGTTAATTAACGTAAGCGCTCAGGAAAAATTCCTTTCACGATTCGAATAATTGGGAAATGTCGGCCAGGATAAACCGACGGCGCACGGGGAAAAGCCGACGCAATAAATTTGCATTACGCCGACGTTTAGGGTCCCAGAAATTTAATGCAAGCGACGTTCTAGTCCGTGTGAAGTAAAACGTGAAATCGATGCACGTACGAAATATACGGGAGTTTCATTTCGACGCCATAAAACAACAATATTCGTCGTGTATTACACGTACTGGTCCCAGGAGGAATTTTAATGAAATGTCAGGGTAGTTACGGCGTCAGATTTGCAGGACATATTTTCCGGCGGAAATTGGCACGGAGATTAAGTAAAATATGTTCCATTTCTACAAATTGATGATAAAATTACTGAGGAATTTAGTAGCGCACCCAGAAATTTGCCTTGGAGAGAACATGGAACATACAAGGATATACAGAAGTAAAAAAAATTACAAACACAACATCTTAATCTACAACTCTGATAGTTTCTTTACTTGAAAATTGAATGGCGTAGGTGGCTTCCTTCTTCTGCTACACATTTTAGCCGTCGCACAAATTCATCCATCACTCTGCCCATATCTGCAGTGGAGTTGCTTCAGTTTCGTTTGAGCTCTTGAAGACTGCGGGGTCTATGACTTTTAAAAATCCCTATGACTTTTAAAAATCCCCTAAAAAATCCGGCGCTGTTAAGTCAGGGTTGGGAAACATATCACACTGCATTTTAATATTGATTAGTCGTTCTCCCATCCTGCTGAAGCCATTAATTGCCATCAAGTTTCTGATGTTAGTGATCCCTGGCGTGAAAAAAGTGTGATAATATCTTTGTGATGTTAGTGTACCTGATGGTATGCTCGTGCTCTTCAAAAACAAAGCCAGTAATTCCTGTAGCTGATAACACACAGAAGGAAGTCATCTACGCCGTTCAGTTTTTAACTAAAGAAACTCCCAGAGTTGTAGATTAAGATGTTGTGTTTGTAATTTTTTTAAGTTCAACTCTTGAAAAGTTATTCCATCCCAAAATGTATCAGTACATTTTGGAATTCCCTGTATTAAGTGATAAAGATACATAATATGAATTTATACCGAACTAACATTACGAAACAAAATTAAGTTTATTTTAAACTACGCCTAAACATAGGATGGCAGTGCAAAACATCTGGTTCTACCAAGAATGCCTTAGAAGAGACCTCACACCAAAATATGTGCAACTAAAAACGAAGACCAATTCAAAGGCATCAAAGAAAGAAAATAACAACCGCTAAGAGAGCCTGGCTAAAAGAAGAGTCCAAATTTTGGTTCCAGAGAAGAGACACCCTATGGATTTACATTAAGGTTTTACACTCAGAACTTTCATACAAATTACATAATATACATAGGGTTTGACATTCTAGAAGACAACATTAGACAAAAAATTAGCACACTAATACACAAAAAATATTTAATTCAAAGTAAAAAAACTAAATAATCTAAGCAAACAAATAACAATAAACCATCGCTTAACCACAAATTCTATACTAGAGTTAGCAACCTTTCAGATGTACAATTTACAGACAAAGAACTCCAATTACTAAGCAAAGGGCCCAATTATGCCCCTCAACTTCATTGTAATAACTACAAAACTGTATTAGCTGTAGAATCAGAAATAGCCCTAAGAAACAATAAAACTAACAACTTAAGCAAAGGGAAAGTAATAAATAAAATACAAAACCACAAACTAAAAGAATGTAAAGATACACCCACAATAAAAAACATTAATAAGAAAATAAGTAACAACAAACTAACCATAACCAGAGCAGATAAAGGGAACACAGTAGTGATTTTAAACCAAACAGAATACCACGGTAAAGTTAAAGATTTCATCAACAAAGAGAATATCGTTGATCCTACAAATCAATGCCAAACATAAACCAAATAAACTCTAAAAAACTGCAACGCCCTATTCTCAGGTAAAGAGAAACTTAAGTTAGCACAAGTAAACCCTCAACCACCACGACTATATGGTCTAATCAAAATTCACAAAAATGAATGCCCAAACAGGCCAGTTGTGTCATTTTTAAATTGCCCGGTTAAGAAACTTACAGAACAGTTAAAGAATATTTTCAAGCAACAAACAAAGTTTTCTGATCCCACGATTAAAAATTAAAAAACGAACACATATCAGACAATACCAAAATTGTGTAGGTATTTCGATGTTTCCTACATGTTTTCTAAGGTACCCCCCCTAAGCTGTGTAAAATTGATGGAAATTATTCTAGTAGATAAACAAATTAGCACGCTTATAATTTCAGAAATTTTAGACCTCACACAATTGGTAATTCATCAAAATTATTTCAAATTTGTAAATAACATTTACAAACAAAATGGTCTAGCTATGGGCTCCCCCCTAAGCCCCCTTTTGGCAGAACTTTTCATGAACCATATGATACAAAAAATCCTTGATTCAAACTTAAATAAAAAACATAATTTCTGGTATCGATATGTCGATGATATTTTAGCATGTTTCAAAGGTACAAGTCGACAACTACAATCTTTTCTAAACTGTATTAATTCATCCATCCCAACATAAAATTCACAGTTGAAACGGAAATAGAAAACAAATTAAATTTCTAGTATTTTATAAAAAAATAACAAAACGAAAAGTGAACATTCAAAAAATAACGAATATGGTGGGTGCAGTTCTTACTTGTGATATTCTAATATGGAAAAGAAAACTAATTTATACCGAGTAAAAGTATATTTTAAGGTACTTACTTGACGTTTCGCGAATTTGATTGTTCGCTTTAACAATAGTCAATCACTTTTGACAAAACGAAATGATATTATAATATCAAAGTAGGAACTGCACCTTACTCGTTATTTTTTGAGTGTTCATTTTTAGTTTTGTAAAGTTTTGTTATCTGTTTCACAAAATACAATATTATTTTGTTCCAGTTTTAAGGCAAATGGTAAATACCTACATATCAGAACATTTTTATGGAATTTTGACACATTTATTGTATCTTAATTTTTTCACATTCAACCATTATTTTCTCAAACATTTTCTTATGTAACGTGTCGAAATTTTTATATGACCATTTAGAGAATAAAATTGACCACTAAATAAAAGGAAAAAATAGGAGGTTGTCATTTAAAAAAACACAAATTGGCATTGGATCTCAAAAATAAAGGGAGATAAACAGATGTTATAAATTAATAATGTAGGTCTTATTGACTCTGAAGCACATACCAAATTTCATTCAGATACGTTAAACAGTTTCCGAAATATTAAGCCTTTTGCGTTTCCCTGTATTTGAAATGATTAATAAGGTAAAGCAACAATGGAAAAACTATTTAAAATCTCAACAGGAAGAAGGTTATAACCTATACAAATCAACAAATAGAGAAGTTAAACAATTAGTTAAGGAAGCAAAGAAACAAACATGGGCAGAGTTTGGTAACAAAATGAAGGAACAATACGAAGAAAACCATAAACTATTTTACAGTACATTAAAGTAACTCAAACAAAACAAACCACCTAGATTACTAAACATAAACGATAAAAAAGGAAATATACTAACAGAAGAGAAAGATATTATTGAAAGGTAGAAGCAATACTTTGAAGAACTGATGGAAACAAAAAAAGATAACCAGGTACGGAAAACAATACAATTAGAAAACGATGAAGGAAACATTATTCAGCCGATATCAGAGGAGGAAATTGCGCTAGCCATTGGCAAACTAAAGCTAGGAAAAGCAACAGTGCAAGATGGGATAACATCAGAAATGTTGAAATATATGGGACGAGAAGCACAGGATTTACTAAACCAAATCCTTTAGTACAAAAGAAATCCCACAAGACCGGAACACCAATATAATATTACCATTATATAAAAAAGGTAATACAAGAGAATGCCGTAATTATAGAGGAATCTTCCTAACGAGCCTACCAGGAAAAGTTTTCACGAGAATAATATAATGCAGACTGAGAGAAAAATTAGAAGACACGATAAGAGAGACTCAACATGGATTCAGAAGAGGTAGAAGTATTCAAGATTTAATATTCACATTGAGACAAATAGGGGAAAAATTACTAAAATTCATCGACCTGAAAAAAGCTTTCGATAGGGTAAATCGAGACGACGTCTGGGATTGCTTAAGGAAAAGAGGGGTAGAGAAGGAGTTGATTAAAATAGTTAAAGCCCTATACAAAAACAACATAAACAAGGTAAGAACACATAATAACGAATCGAATGAATTTACATCAAGCATTGGACTGAAACAGGGATGCGTGCTTAGTTCACTGTTATTTTCAATAGTGGTGGACGAAGCCATAAGAAAATGCAAAGAGAGATGTAAAAGTATGAAAGTAGGGACCTGGAGAATGAAAACAATTCAAATACAAGAAATGCTATTCGCAGACGACATGGTGATTGTAGCAGATTCTGAAGAAAAATTGAAACACAACATAGAATAATACCAAAGAGAACTAAAACTAATAATGATAATGGTTAATAATAATGATAATGGCTAACAAAGAAAAAGAACATAAAATAAAAATAAACGGACAAACACTAGAACAAGTTAAGAGCTACAATTATCTGGGAACAATGATAGAATACAACGGAAAAGTAGACAAAGAAATCACAGAGAGAGTGGGAAAGGCAGGAAGGTTATTTAACATGCTTAAAAATATGTTCTTTGGAAAAAAAGATACCAAAAGAGATCAAAACCCAGGTATATCAGAAAGTGGTAAGATCTTCCTTAATCTATGGCTCAGAATCCTTGAGTATATCAAAAGTAAATAAAAGTAAAGCAAATGCTGCGGAGATGAGATTTTTAAGAAAAATACAAGGGGTTTCTAGAATGGATAAGATAAGAAACACGACAATAACGAATGACCTGAAAGTAAAACCGATAGAAAATGTGATAGAAGAAAGATAATTAAATTGGTTAGAACACTTACATATACTGAAGGATAATAGAATAGCCAAAGAAATATATGAAGCCAGAACGTAAGGAAGAAACAGTTTTGGGAAGACCAGAATTGAGATGGGAAGAACAAGTTAGACAGGCGGCAGAAAAACGCGGAATATGCTGGTACGAAGTAAAAACATTAGCACAGGACAGAAATGCATGGAAAACAAAAATTAAAAGTATATAAGATTTAGGCCCGATTTTACAATCATCGGACAAGCATTATTCTTAGAATAATGTGACGTAGGTGTGACGTAAGGTAGATATGGAGGAACGTTAAAGGATATTCAGCGAACAGTTATTCCGTCCTTAATCCACGATTGTAAAACTGAGCCTTAATGTAAATATGTATTATGTAAATTATAAAATACAGTCCAACACCTAACGGTATACGGACTTTAGATTAAATTTTAAAAAGAATAATAAGGTAAAGATGATCGGATGTTTAGGACGATAGAAAAACTAAAGTATCATTCAGTTGACCAGTTTCGGTTTATTTTTGAACCTTCTTCGGAGCCTCTGATACATAATTTTAAGTTTAACAACCACTACGTTAAAAATTCACATGGGTAAGCATAATTTTTGAAAATCGTGAGAACAAGGCACAATCAAAACAGTATCTAACGGATCACAATAAAAAACAAAGCAACTTGTAAATTACGACACTTCCAAACAATGTTAGAACGTGGTGCAAAATGTCATTTTGATTGAACATCTATCAAATCGAACAATATTTGAAATAACATAAAGAAAAAAGAAATAAAAGAAGAAAAATCGCTAAAATTGTTAGAAGTGATAAACTTTAAACAAGAAAAACCGTAAAATCTAATTTTTAAAATTATCTGGGAAACAAAAAATGAAACCAGACAAAAGACAATCGAAAATAAAAAAATAATTCAAGTTGAAATAAAATTACTCGCCAATAAAAAAAAAATAATAAAATAAAAGACGGTTGAATAAAATAAAACAAAAGACGATCGAGTGAAATAAAACAAAAGAAGGACGAATAAAATAAGAATGTTTATAGTGGTACAAGATTAAAACTTAAAACGACAGAAACTACGAAATCTTAAAAGAAATTATGCCGGACTAACATTACAAAACAAGATGTAGTTGATGTGCTCCATTTTTTGCAAAACTGAAATTATATTAATAAATTCTAGTACCACATAGCTGGCTCTGAGGGGAGCTTCAACCCCTTAGTCCCCCCCGTGGGTCCGCCATTGGAGGAATTTATAAAATGAAAGATGTAAGCAGAGTTCATGTAAGGTGAACGAAATCATACAAAAAAATCCTACAAATTATGTACTTAGTATTAGTTTATAAATACCTTTGAATACCTTAATAAATCATGTCTATATTGAGATGATGCTTCAGTAATCAATTCAACGCACCTTTCAGATGTCTTCGTGCAACGAAGAAAGCATAGAAAATTCAAACGTGTACCTATTTTACATATTAACCAAATCCTTCTTTTTGAGATGCTGAAACTAATATGGGGGAAGTAGCATGATATCACACGACTTCCGGCAAATAAGATCTGAGTATCCGTGGCATTAAAATTAAGATGTGAAATTACAAACTTAAGATATTCTCTCAAACGACGTCGTGCCTTCATCATTCTAAGATATACGGGCACGTATATGCTTTTTCTCATCAGTAGTGGAAGCTAGTAGAATGTTTTCAGAATGCATAAGTAGCTGTTCCTTTGAATCTCAAAGGATACGAAATTACGATTCATTTTCTTGGGCTGACATTACTTTTAATTCTGTCTGTACATACAGCCTGTGGCATTTAACCGGGTTTCTTCATTAACGCCGTTCCTATTAAATATAATTATGGAAAAATGTTTTATACAAAAGTATCATCCTTTCAAGCTCCGCATCATTTAAAATTATTTTCAAATATATAGGGTGTCCCAATTTGGCTGTACGGTGTGTAACTTCGTTATTTTATATTTTATAACGAATTTGAGCTTGTCAGGTTATTTTAGGGTAAGTTTGATAAGGGTTCCCTGTAAGTAAAAACAAGTAAAATGTTTGAGTAAATACTCACTTCTGATTTTAATTAACACGTTAAAATACAGAAATTATGAAATAATATTAAATATCTGCTGAACCGTCAGTAATTGGTATAGGGAAGTGTACAGCTAATTGAAAGATAACTTTATGGAACATCTAACGACGACATAAAAATAACACCATTCCATTTAAAAAACAAAAGTTAGTGCCCTTCAATTGTTGTCGAAATGGAAATAGTTTTACTGAATCCCTGTTTAATGAAAAGTAAATTTTGTTACTGCGGTATATATCTTCCACTTAGCTTGTAGCAGTACCACAATATATGGTTTCTAATTTTATTCGTTAATGAGATATTAATTATAAAAGTTAGATCTGTATTTTCCGAAAACCGTAAACAAAGCCCATTCTCTTAAAAACCATAGGTCTTAGGTACAGGGAACCCTTATCAAACTTACCCTAAAATAACCTGACAAGCTCAAATTCGTTATAAAATATAGGTTGTTCCATGTAAAATAACGAAGTTACACATCTTATAGACAAATTGGGACAGCCTGTATATTTGAAAGTAATTTTAAATTAAGCGGAGCTTGAAAGGATGATACTTTTATATAAAACATTTTTCCATATTTCCATTTTAATAGGAACGGCGTTAATAAAGAAACCCGGTTAAATGCCACAGGCTGTATATCGGGTTTTTAACAACCAAATTTACAATTATGATAATACTTAAAATAAAATACCCCAACGTCCACAACTACAATAATAGGGTAATCAGTGGCATAATAAAATGTAAAAAATATAGACAATTATTTATAAATAAAACCAATAACAAACGAAACCCTTTGGTTACTTTTTTAGTGACTTACAAATATCTGACTGTGTCGCCAATCTGCGCGATATAAATTTTCCAAGAAAGATAATTAATTTGGTAAAGTATGTGATATGCGGAAATTGTTACCTAAGCTTGTAAGGGAAAAATTTCTTACACTACTGAAGATGTGTGTAACGCACACGAAATGTACATCTAATTGAATTAAATTGAACAAAAGTGTGTTTTTTAAGTTGTTAATTGTTGACAATTAACTACTTGTTAATACAAAGTAGATCTGTAACCGACAGCCAAGAAAAATTTCTGATTTCTAATAATAACTCTGTGTTATCCAATAGTCTTATCCAACAGCAGTAAGATATGAATGAATCGTCCTTTTTTACCACAAAGACGTAGTACGAATTTATCTACATCAGTTAAATCAACGAACATATTTATTCCATCATTATAATAAAGGCAAACATTCTGCTTTCTTGGATATTCGTCTTTATTGTTATTGCAAGTACTTATATTGTTCTTGCCTAAATTGTTTAGCAAAAATAAAATTTTAGGGGTTTAGGAGCACCTTAAGAAAGATTACAGCAGGGAAATTTGGGTCACTTAATAAACTCTATAAATAGCACTGCTTTTGAACCATTATATGAACTAAACAAAAAAAAAACCTCAGTGTGTGTTGGAAGATTTTTTTGTCTTATTAATAATAAACAGAATAGTGAGTGAGTGAAATGAATTGGATTATGAGGAAAAATCTTTTGCTTTTTTCTTTTTAAAAAGAATTAAAATTCTTTATCTCTGCACTGTAATGCATTTCCGACAAGGAATATGTGTATACAAACATCAATGTAAGTAGCAACGAGTATCTAGATATATGCAAATTCCTTGACATAGTAAGTTCTTTTTTGAGTATTTGTAGAGTTTTAAAGTTCCTGAGATGTACTCGGGTAACTTGTTATATAGGGACAAGCAAGAGTACACAGGTGATTTCTCGTATCTGATAGTGTTGTCGTTGTGTGTTGGAAACGTTAAGGCAAGACAATGTCGTGTGTAATAGCTATTGACATTGACTGTTTTATTAGTGTTTAATATAATTCTATTCTTCTCGCACCCTAATAATGTAATGTAATGTCTCTTGATATGTTAGAGATTTTATTTTCAACTTCATTGGTTGTTCCCCAACAACTACAAACGACGTATCATCGGCGAAATTAATAAGAAATCCATCGAGAACGTGTTTACGGAGATCGTTAATAAACAGTAGGAATAATAGTGGTCCAAGTGTTGATCCTTGAGCCACATTTAAATCTAGATTGAGTACAGATCTTATCCCATTTAGATCTACGAAGAACTTCTTGTTTTCCAAGAACGAAATTTCCTCTTATTCCTAACGCATAGGTACATACACTCTTTACAGATGTTACTGTCTACAGCATCAAAGGCTCTGTTGAAGTCGAAAAACAGTCCTGAACTGCCTTATTTGCATCCAGGTTTTTCCGTATTTCTTCAGTGAGACAGAACGACGCTGTCTCAGTTGACTTTATGCGAAATTCATGTTGACTTGTTCATCAATGAGCTCATGAGAATATGCTCACAATAGACATTGGTCTATAATTCTTTGGGTCAGTAGTGTTCCCTTTTTTGTGCACCAGAATAACTCTGGAGTTTTTAAGACTTTTGAAAACTTCCGCTCAGCAGTGGCGGTATTTATAAGCTCTGCTAATGGTGTAACGATGGTGTCAGCTAAGCGTTTCACAACTGTGGATGGTAACCAGATAAAATTCTTGCAGCTAAACCTAGATCGGCATCCTGCAGCGCACGACCTAATAGCACGAATCTTATTTGAAAAAAGCATAGACATTGTAATCGGACAAGGACCAAGCAAAAAGTACGTCCATAAGTATTTCTGCGATAAAAACTTTGACTCCTTCATCGGCGTCAGAAACGGTATCTCAGTATTAGGACTGCACAGAGACAAGGGCTTCGTAAGAATGGAGTTTGAGGCACTGGTAGTATACTCGTGCTACTTCTCCCCAAACAGACCCGCTGGAGATTTCGAGATTTTCCTGAGGAACTTGGAAAGGGATATAAGGACCCAACCCAAAGAATATCTCATAGCTGGCGACCTCAATGCGAAGTCGCATATCTTTGGAAGCAGTCGCGACAATCAAAAAGGCAAAATACTGCAGGAGTGGATGGAGCTAGTAGATCTAACTGCCCTAAAACTACTTTTTCTAGCTCCTTGGGCAGCTCCATCATAGACGTTACAATGTCTACTGCAGCTCTATCAAATAAGATAATCAACTGGAAAGTCGAACAAGACCTCGAAAGCTTGAGCTGGTGGCTCATATATACTCTTACAAAAACAGTCCAAACAACAAAAAGCGCCACAGGTAACCCTGGATGGTATGCCTCTAAAGGAAAATTGCTAAACCTTACAATAGATTGCAAGTTCGAGCGATCACAACGCGCTTACACCCCGTCTGATCTCATTACGAGCCTTACTCGGCTGTGCAATAAACACCTGACCACTAGGACAAGTTCGCACCGACGTCGACCAGTTTACTGGTGGACCGAAACGATAGCAGAAAAACGGAGAGACTGCACAAAAAACAGAAGGATCTTAACACGAGCAAACGGCAAGCGGACGGACAACCCGCAACTCATAACCATCACAAAAAAATACAAGGACTCCAAGAAAGACCTTAAGAATGCCATAAAGAAGCAAAAGGCGATAATGTGGTCAGAACTATGTAAAGACTTAGACAACGACCCCTGGGGCCAGGGCTACCAAATTGTGATGAAAAAATTGAGGCTGAGGACTGGACAAACAAATGGAGCGGTTGTTCCCTACGAAACCAACCGTGATATGGCCTGAACTAGAAATCGATGCGGAAAGCATCACACCGTTCTCAGCTGCTGAACTAGAAACAGCTGTAAACAGAATTAAAAACGGGAAATCTACGGAACCGGACAACATACCACCAGAAGTAGTTAAAGCTGCTGCTATGACGAACCAAAAAGAGTTCTTACAGGTAATGGACGGCTGCCTGGTTGAGGGTCGCTTTCCAAAGATTTGGAAAAGGGCAACGCTGGTGCTGGTGGAAAAACAAAAAAAAATCCTGAGGATGAACCGTCATATAGACCTATTTGCCTCCTAGACGTAGCGTCCAAACTCTTGGAGTCGCTCGTCAAACAGCGCCTGATCGAGGAACTAGACGGTAAACATTGCTTGCACGACCACCAATACGGCTTTAGGTTGGGTAGGTCGACAATAGACGCACTGAGTAAAGTGAACAACATTGTCATGGAAACAAAAAAAGCTGCATGGAAAAACAAGCATTTTTGCCTAATGCTTACATTAGACGTAAAAAATGCCTTTAACTCGGCCTCTTGGTCGAAGATAGTAGAAGCTCTCAACGAGGCGGGAGTCAGCAACTACCTGACCAAAATATTTCAATCCTACATGGACGAAAGGACCATAATTACCCCTGCGGGCGCAGAGAAAGCGATGACATGCGGCGTTCCACAGGGCTCTGTCCTGTGTCCTAGGACCGACCCTGTGGAATGTCCTATATAACAGCCTCTTGCAGATACAGATGGGCCAGGGGATTACTCCCATTGCTTACGCAGACGACCTTGCGATTATAATCAGTGTCAAAACTCCTGCACTACTAGAAGAAAAAGCGAAATACGCTATGTCCAAGACCAAAAGCTGGCTAATGGAGCACGATCTAGAATTAGCCGATACCAAAACAGAAATGATTATTCTGGCTGGACCGAGAAGACTCGAACGCTAACGATTGGCTTCGAAGAGACCGCAATAACCAGCAAATCCGAAATAAAGTACCTGGGCGTATACCTCGACGGAGGTCTCAGGATGACCACCCACATTAAGAAAACATGCGAGAAAGCTAGCAAGACCTTAATGGCGCTTTCCAGGGTCATGCCAAACATCGGGGGACCTCGATCTAAGAAGAGGAAGGTCCTAGCAGGGGTTGTCACTTCGACCATCCTATATGCGGCGCCAATATGGCTCCCAGCATTGAAATATAAACACTACGAGCGTCTTCTCGAGTCCATAAACAGGAAAGTGGCTATCAGAGTCACCTCTGCCTACAGGACTGTCGCCACTGACGCTATACTAGCGATAGCGGCTATTCCACCAATTAAGTTGAAGGCAGAGGAAAGGAGACAAAAATACCTAATGGGTAGAGCAGACACTGAAGAGAATCGTGAAACCCTCATAGAAAAATGGCAACTCATATGGGACACGTATCGTGGGTGGACCAAAATTTTTATCAAGGACCTGCACAAATAGTGCAACAGAAAGTTCGGAGAGATTGATTACTACGTAACTCAAGCCATGACGGGACACGGGGTCTTCGCCAGATACCTATACCGAATCGGAAAACTAGATACTGACGCATGCTGGTATTGCCAAGAAATAGACACGGTGGAGCACACAGTCTTCGGCTGTACGAAATGGACCAACACCAAAGAAAAAGCGAATGGAGACTGCGGCGCAATCATTTCTGCAGCAAACATCGCCGAAATCATGCTAAAGAGCGAGGAACATTAGAACCATGTAACCAAAATGCTGAGAGAAATCATGCAGCAAAAGGCCAATGATGAGAAACAAATGGAAGGAGTGAGAAATACAAATGCGTAATGAGACTGAAACGAATAACACCTGACAGTACGAAATTTCTGACGGAATGCTTCACGGCAAATACCAGAAATTAGTAGCTGCAAAAGAGGATAAGGAGTTTAGTTGGTAGGTGCTCTTGTCAAGGACCTAAGAAATGGGCGATTAAGACAGGGCGAATCCAACACATCTGATACCGGATTCGGTTGATGATGTCTGCTGAAGATTCTCCAAACCTCTATATATAAAAAAAAAACTGGATGGTATTTCATCAGGTTCCGGACTTTTGTTTTTTAATATCCTACTGACATCTATGGTGATAGATTCTTCAATGTGTCTGAGAAACATACTACATAGGTGATTACTTACAGATGTAACTCTTTTTGAAGTTCTTCATCCACTATTGTTGAGAAGTAATTGCCAAGGGTATTCACCTAAGTTGGTTTAACTATCAAATCACCGTTAATTTCCCGTCTTTTATTGTTGATTTGGTTTCTCTTTGTATTTTTTCCTAAACTGTTTTTACCAATTACATTTTCACTTTCAACTATCATTATATTACTATGATAGTCTTTTTAAGCCTTAATAATCTCGAATTATAAAATATGCTTAAGAATTTATATTTTTCATACAGTTCATTGGCTATTTGGTGCATATCATCACGATAACCTGCCGTATTTTGTTAGTTATTCATAGTTGAGGGACCTATGTTATTTCAATTTGGTATCCTCAGTATGGGGTGGGTAATATTAAAGAAATGTGAAAATTGCTTGATATATGAAGAAAACCCTATATTAGCATTTTCATGGCTGATGGCTTTCCAGTCTATGGCATTCACCATAGACTTCTGGATACTGGATCCTGGCAACAGTAGGCTTTTCCCTTCTCCATATATACTTTTCCTTGCCCTTTGATTTATTGGTATTTCGTCGAGTACGAGGTTTCTATTTATTGAATAATGATAGTCCCGATAAGAGCTAGAATTTTCTTTGAATTATTTGCGCCGAGTACATTGTTTCAAGTCGCGGCTTTCCTCTAAACTTGATCAACTTGGGTCACTTCTGGTACTTCTCTATAATTCTTAAGATAATGTGGAGAAGATTAGGGTAGGATTACTAAAAATAAAATCACGAAAATGAAGTCTTTCACGAAAATTTCTTGTTTTGAAACACAAATTAAAAATCAGAAAATTTAAGCAAGCCAAAATTGTATCTTTTGCTACCTTTCAAAAAATGTTTTATCTACGACCACTACTGTAAATGACGAATTACGTACAACACATAAATTAAGTAAGCGGGTGTTTACAAACGTGCGTAAAGTGAGAAAAACGCACAACGCACTTACTTTACGCACATTTGCAGTTAGATCTACGTAGCCGCATCACATTAGATTGACAGTCTTCGAAATTGCTGTCATTGCTGATTACTTTGAAGGTAATTTTTGTGGTCGTAGATAAAGTATAGTACAAAACTCGAGTTGTAAAGCAATTACGCACTTGTGGAATTACCTGCATTCGCCGCTGCGCGGCTCATGCGCAACTTTTTCACCGTGCGTAATTTGCTATTTACAACTCTCGATATGTAATATACTATTAATTAACTAACAACAATAAAATAAAGTGTAGTTTCTTAACTTGTTACGTTTCAAAATATCGTAAGAAATAAGATGGCAACATTTGAGAATTTCGGCCAATTTAGAGTTTATTGTGGCAACTCTGCATTGCGGCACAGGGTCTAAATTATTTATTGCCAGAACTGACCCGTCCGTCGACTCCTTATTTGGGCATCTGGGAAAATTAACGATTACTATTGGTCAGCGCTCACCTCGTTTGCGATTATCCCGCGTTTTGTTGCACGGCGTTACTTTTCGCTTAGTTGTGCTGGTGTGCGTATCGTGTGTGTGAATTATCGAGATTTTTGCTGGAAAACTTATATCGACGTACATAGTTGGAACTTCACAACACGCACCGCTAACGTTTAGGGAAAGTTTCTTTTATCTTGTCCAGGCTTGGCTTTTCATTAAAACCCAGGTAAAGTTCAAGCAAAAGGTTGACGCCATTTTGATTTATAATTGCGCGTTTCTTCCTCAATTGAGGCTTTTGTTATCGTGCATGCTGCTCGTGTACTCTTCATGTATATATTTCTGTACGATTCGGTATCCTCATAATATCAGTTCTCTTGGTTAATTAATCAGCCCCTGGAAGCAGTTACCAGGACCGGCCAGAAGAAGGCGCCGCTAAATTCGCTCCAGTCAAGCACACCGGAAACTGACAAGCGACCTTCAACCTTCTAAACATACTTTGAATGCCGTGAGTTCGTATAGTTTTAATTTTATTTTACTGCTTCGCGCGCCGCATTTTATCAAAGAGCGAATTTCGACTAATCTTGTGTCTAATTAACCAATGTAATTTCATTTGTAATATAAGTGGCATGATTTAGAATTTGACGAGTTTCGATGTGTAGGTATGTAGTTGAACTGTTTTAGTCAGAGTGCATTCGTCGTCCATTGTCGCCTATGTCTAATGAATATGACGTTATGTAACTTCACTGTGCATTTTTCTTAAATTAAAGTATTTGTTAATTTAGTTATTGTGTTTTGTACGAATACTTTTAGCGTGAGTTTTTGCGAATGATCATCTGTAAAACCGAAGCAGTTTGGGAACGCTGCCAAGGTTATTACGGATCAGCTGGGTACCTTGTTCACCCTGGCGCCTTTTTTAACATCAAATTACCCACCCCATTCTTCACTGTTGCTAGTCGAGGGGAAAGCTAGTGCAAGAAACAGCGCAGACTTGTTACCGATCAGAGTAAGTGAACAGGAGTATTTCCCTTCAAACTACAATCGATAAATTCTAAATATTACAATTCAGATATCATGTAACGTTATAACAACCATTCGAATCGTATTGCGTATTTATAATTTCGATTAATAGTAATGCTAACTGTTACCATTATGTTTAACAAAAGCTGTAGTTTCTTTCAAATAAAAAATGTCCGAGGTTCATCTTTTTATTTGATAAAATAACTTAGATCAGGTACATAATAATTTTGTCAACATTAAAGTACCTAAAAAATTATAATAAATGAAATGACATGATAGTCAGTTAAGAGCAAGGAATTTAAACAATCTGGATTCATTTTTGGGTAATTTTATGTATTTAAAATTGTCTTAATTTTAAGTTGCTCTAAATTACTTTTCCTATTTAATTTCCCTGGATGATTTCGCTTCGCCTACGGCAATTTTCTCCTATAATTTCCCAAGTAGATACTGTGACCTCTGACATACATATTTGTTCAAATATCGGGCCAGAAATTAAACGCAAATATGGAACGTGAAGCACGATATATACACTCCAGCGTGTTTAAGTTTTAAATAAGGTCACGTAACGCTTCCAAAATTACACTTACTTACGTAGCAACATTAATGTTCGTTAAAATGATACCGTGTACACATCTATGTATATGACTTGGGCCCAGTTTTTCAATTACAAGATAACTTTCGGTTTATTTCCGTATTAACAATTATTGTAAACATATTCTTATGGCATTAAACAATAAATAATTAAATTATCCAGAAAGAAAATAGCTTCTTTTAATGGAACCAGTGCAATATCAATGTTGGTAAAACATTAACTTGACAAAGAGAAAACATGCATACTTTATGGTATAAATACAATAAATCATACAATTTTAAAGTTAAATTTATCAGTGTTAATAAACCTTTTTGTTTTGAGATGATTGCTGCAAAGTGTTAAAATTTTCGCAACGATTTCGCCCGAAGGATTTTCCAAAAGTTTTATAAATGATGTGACTTTGTCAATAACCCAACTTATGTCGTAAAAGTTTGCCTATAAAGCTCTAAGATATTCAGAGATTTTGTCTGTCTCCGCAAAATAATAAATGTGCTTCAGCAATAACTTTGAAACATCAAACTTGTAAACAACAAATTGCTTGGAATCGAAGGAATAGACATTCAAAACGCATTGACATTTATTTTATGGGCAGTTCTAGACTTTTCATTTCGTTACCTTAATCCCCCTTCTGATTTCACACTTTTTCATTCATTTTGTGTATTCATTGCCTGAGCTTTTTCAGTTCACTATGAAAGCTGTTATTATTCACCGATATGATAATGGCGCTTGCTGATTAATATTTATATGCACATGTCAGAAAAATAAATTGTCTGGGAGACTTCAGCTCCGGCACGTTTCCCCATTTATGACAGCGGCGGATCTCCTCGATTTTTTCCGGGCTTAAATTTTACGAATTTTCTTTTGCTTTTACAGACTTGATACAGGGATATTATTTTAAATACTAATTTTGAACCTGAAAGTTAGAATCGAAATCAAACTTTCGATTATAGAACACAAATAGAACTCGAACGATAAAAATTCTTTTCAGCGTTCATTCAATTTGCAATGCCACAATAGAAGAATAGAATTGAAATAGAAAACGTAACGGCGAAATTTATTTGTATGAAACCTTTGTTATGTACTTATTTAAATTTTTTTCGGTATTGAAGAAAAGTAAGCAAACCCTAAAATTTCTGGCTTCCAAATTATAGACAATTTGTTCGTCTGAGGGAAATTGGGTTAGTCGGATAAAGCGATGCAAAGCGCGGGGTTAGAGTGGATTATGGATTTGGAAAAGACGAGAAAGGTCAAAGGGTGAGATGACGGGTCGACGTTTAAACCCTTCTCAACTAACTCATTTGATATCAAGATCCGGTGTAGTAAATAAATACGTAGGGTTATGCGCCCGTTTATGTATTTTGATTTAATTTACTGAATTTTAGAGGAAATGGAAATTCATTTACTGTCTTTCTTAATATTGAATTAACTCAGCAGAATTTACATAATAATCCCTTTGAAATTTAAATCAAGCCTATTGGCTACTAGGTCAGCATTAATACGATATATTGATTTGGACCACTGAATATACAAAGTATTTTGTACAAGACTATATATTGAAGATAAGTGGAATGATAAACTGATGCTAAAAGGATGGTTTGACAATCAATGCAAAGAATTGGAGGAAAATAGAAACAATATTGAGGTGCCCATTAATTGGAAGCAGAAGAAAATAAGACTGGTTGATTATAAAAACAATAGAAATAAAGTGAGCACCATACAAAACATTAAAACAACAGAAAAACAAAAAAATGTAAATATGAATGTATGATGGGCAAGAAGTAAGCAAGAAGTAATCGAAGGACCAAAAAAAAAATCCTTAAGCTCCAGGAATCAGAAAGGTGATTATTTTATTCCATAATTATATATGAGAAGACGTTTGTAAAAGCTTCGCTTCTGAAATTATACATACTCTGTGTTTGTGTCAGTAATATATAAACTTAAAATGAAGGTAATATAAGTTCTACGTAAAGTTCACCGTCATAATGAGCAATAAACTAAATAAATCTGGTCAAATAAACGTAAAAGATCGATTGAAAGCTGTTAACTTAAACTGTAAGTATAAATAGTACGAGTAAACATAAAGAACTCGTATAAACAGACGTCATACATCATTGAGCCTCCACGTCAGAATTGCATCATTAAAATGTTTAATATACGATCGGATGCAAATACCTCTCTTAACGTCGGTTGTTTGTAATAGTACTTGTTTATTTTTTACTGCTCTTGTAAATAAATCGTGATTGAGTACCGTGCGTAACCTCGAATAACTTACGACATTGAACTAAGTGGTTCGTATGGTATATACAAAAGGGTAATTAAGTTACGAGTAATTACTCTTACTTATACTGGATGTCCTATAGAACGTGATCCTCATCAAAATTGTAATACAATAAGTGCACTGTAAGAGTAAAATAATAAATCCAAATAATTTAATTATTTACCACAGCGTGACATTTTTGAATGAATGAATAACACAGTGTCTATCCCTCCTGTCTGATCAACGTCACTTATAAACAGAGACTACAGAAAGCATTTAAGAATAGACTCATCTGAACCGGAAAGTTCATATATTATCATCTAGATTAGTAACAAAAATATTGATAATTGTTATGTTATTGATAACATTTAGATAACCCATTGGCCGGAAGAAGAATATTTAACTTAAAAATTTTTGGGTAAATAAATATGTGTATTCACTTATTAACTTGTTTCAAATATCTATAACATTTTCTAATACTCAAAGTACATACAAACGTTTTGTGCAGAACGTGCTATCAGTATTTGTCTTCCTTTGTTTAACTTTGGAGCTATTTTGCAGGATTGATGTCTTTCAATAAAATAAAATAAACTAATCATCAATAGGGGCCTACATTTATAATTAATTGCATCGTTATGAATGCGGCATTCCTTTATTATAAACAGCGCCTGCAATGATTAAAAGTTCTTCAGTCTCTACAAGTTGCACATTAATTGTCGTCGATTGTGCTTAATTAACGTGACAAGTTAATAAGAAAAGGAACAAACACTGCGTTGCGTACGCCATTAATTACGTTAATTAAGCCGAACGCAAATTCGGAACAGTCCTATCCAGAAATGATTTAACAAGCGTGTCATTTTCTTCCTCACATGCAGTTAATGTAGTTTAATTAAGTAATAGTAATATATGGCGTCACATACATATGCAGATATGTCCGGAATTTCTTGTTATATGAGATGTGAAAGGTCAACAGAAACATAATCACATTGTTTGTTATGCAAAGGAAACTGTCACTGTGGTCACAGACCATGAGAGAGATATTTTTGTAAGTCTTTTTTGTGGGTTTTATATTACATTTTTAAGATTTTACATGATTTACCTGTTATGTCAAATGTATACAATTAGGTATCTTCACAGAATCAAAAAAGCAAAACCATAGATCTGCATGATATTATGTAACAATTAGGACCTCCACTCGGTGCCCTCTCATCAGCGTTTTAAGCAATATTAGGTATTGAAATGACACATAATCCAGCCACCAGCGACATCTCAAAAAATGTCGAACTTTTGTACCGTTGAATGCAATGTAGGCCTAAGTATGTAGCCGAAGATGGGTACTATAGAAAAAAGCAGTATCACTGCATTTAACATCTGCCCTAAGCAAATGTACTATTGCGAGATAAATATGTGGTACGGCAGATTTTCCACACGAACATTGGTAGAATCAATGAGCCTAAAGCCCCATTCAGACGACATGGCTAACGTTAGCCAGTGTTGGCTATTGGGTAGTTTGCCATGCCGTGTGGATGAAATACACATGGCCAATGAACGCCAACCAATCGCCAATGTTGGGATTGGAATGCATTCGCTATGAGGGCGGTTTTTTCGACACACATCAGAGTTTAACCAACGTTGGCCTTCACATGCCATCACGTTTGTTTTTACGTCCAGACGACTTGAATAATATGCACACGATATTTCTCGAATATTATTTATTTTTGTATATTATGCGCGTTGAGTTGTACTAACTTGGTGGCAGAGTGGGTCTGCTTTCGGTTTACTGTTTTTTAAATTTGACCAGAAAAATGTCGTCATCAGAGACGGAATGGAGTAACCCGTTAATTTTGGAATTCCTCAGTTTTATGAAAAAAACCCAGTCATTAGGGATCCGAAAGAACTACACAAGCACTTGCAACAACCGTATCATATTCTTCATTTTCCATATCTTTTTAATTTGACAAATGTTGGTAGCTATTCGCTATACATTGGCCGAACTTTTTTATCTTTGAAGTTGACAAGCAAATCCATTCGTGTGGACAGGCAAAGTGCAAATGGTAAACTTGCCCAACGTTGGTTAAAAATTTTGTTGCCAATGCATTCACCAACGTTGGCTGACGTTGGTCGTGTCGTCTGGATGCGGCATAAGGCTTGCTGATGTGTTGGAACGGGATGGTGGTTCCATAAAATAATAATTGTTTTCATATACGAGTATTGTTTTAATTCTAGGATTTAAGAGCATTTCAATATGCTAAAATTTTGAAAATTCAGACTATCACAAAGCAACCGTACCAATTATTTATCCCGCAATGGTACCTATACAATAACAAAAAAAGTTATGGTCATGGAAAAATACTTTTCAATACATCCTCGTATAAACTTTGACCCTTGCTTTTATCATTTTAATCTAATTTAAGTACAATACCTAGCTGCCTTTCTCAGCCAAAACCAAAAAGAAGAAGGAAAAAGAAAGCAATATTTAAGTACAATACCAAGCTGCCTTTCTGAGTCAAAACCAAAAAGAAGAAGGAAAAGAAAGCAATATTTTTAGATAAATAAAATCGAGAATAAAATGGGCAGTTTTCATGAATAATTTGCAGGGCCATTTTCTATCATAAAATTTATCCTAATCAATGCAGGAAGAGAAATATGTAGCATTTCGAAAGTAAATAGAAATAAGAAGCAAATGGCCTGGTGGAACGAGTGCGTGCAGAATGAAGTTAAAATAAAGAAAGGAAAATGGGAAATAAACCTACGCGAGAAAAATTTTGCCACGTATCAAGAATACAAGAGTCAGAGAGAAAAGGTCAGTATTAGAAGCAAAAAAAGGTAGTCTGGGAGGACAATTTTGGAAGGAAAATGGAAACACATTTTCATACAAACCAGAAATTGTTCTACAAGACACTGAAAAATCTAAGAAAGAAGCAATTATACGAGTTAAGGATGAAGATGTAGTCGTTTTAACAGTTGAGGAAGAGGTAATAGATAAAATCTGCTAAATAAAAAGAACAATGAAGGATATCAAAAATGATATTAAAAGGCTCAAAAAAGGAAAGACAACGTAACAGAAGAAATGCCAAGAAATATGGACGAGAAAGGGAATAGATGCTAACAAACATTTGTAATAAAGCCTATAAGATGGGTGTCATTGTGTAAATTTATAAAAAAAAGTAGACAAAAGGGACTGTAATAACTACCGTGGAATTACATTGCTTGGCATAGCATCAAAGGTGTGTGAGCGAGTCCTGAAAACAAAATTGATGCAGCAACTAGAACCACAGATGGAACAATCTCAAAATGACTTTAGAAAGGGCAGAAGATCAAATATTCACAATTAAGCGGATGTCAGGAAAAATAAAAAACACAAATGTCGAAATTTATCAAGCCTTTCTTGATCTGGAAAAAGAATTTGATTAAATATAGAAGAAAGTTTAGCAAAAAGAAATATAGATATGAATGCCGTGGTTTCGGGGAAAAAGGAGATACGTCGGAATTTAACTGTTTTCAGGACAGTTGATTAAAGCTTAAGCAGTCACTGTAAATCGGTATAAATCTTAGAAATGGTAATTATTTCAGCTAAATACAACATTTGGGTATGGCCATAACGTATTTTTACCTGAACAGTGAAAATCAGTATCGCAAAATAACGCCTGAACGGTCCAAGTGGTAAGGGACCGGCCTTGCAATCGCATGGTCGTCGGTTCGACCCGCTTCGGGATTTTTTTCGGGGGTGGTCGGTATCGACTTCAGGCATCCTTCAGTGTTGGGAATAAAATTCGACACTGCTTCCCCTTAAACGGCGAGGAGGTTGGAAGTAACAAAGCCATGGAACACTTTACACACACTCAAATACACTCCCGCTCCTGAGATCCTGACAAGTGTTTGACTTAGGACCCCGTTGGGCAACCACCACAGATTTAAAAAAAATGCATTTCCCTATTCATTTTGGTCAAAAACGATTTATCCCCGTATCCCCGATTTTCCAATTAATGAAAGTATAACAGAGAGGCTTATTAACCTCAACGTTATTTAGCCTGGTTATGGATGATATAATAAGAGAAACAACAATCATGACAACTAAGTTTTATGTGGGGCACAGAAATTTGCAAACCAGTCTGGATAAGAGGATGTGCTTTTGCTGATGACCTTGTTATACATTTTAGCAAAGTACGAAAGAGAACTGAAGAAAAATCTAGACATATGGAATGAAAACTTAGCAGAGAAGGAACTAAACCAAAAATTATAGTTAGTGGGAAAGCAGAAGTGCAGGTAAATATCGAGCTAAATGGAAAGAAGATAGACAACTGCAAATATCTGGGTGTACAGGGTGATTTAAATTCGAGTCTCACCATTGGGATCTCATTTATTACAAGAGGTAGGATATAGGTTTAAATTTGACACTTTTGCAGAATTTTATACTGATTAATAATCTATCCTCAAAGTTGCGTTATTTCTTTTTGTTTTTAAGTTATTGTGAAGAAACTGGAAAAATCAATTTTCGTATTTTGGCCCTAACTTTTTTGTTACTGAATTAATTAAAAAATAGATGATACTTTCTTAAGACAACTTTCTAATAGGAATCTTTCTAGGAAAATAAAATTTTTATATGACGATTGTTTTTTTCAGAATTATACCTAACTTCATTTTTTCTTATGGACGCTATATTTAAATTTTAGTGAATTAAATAGGAAATAAGGCAACTTTGAGGATAGATTATTAATCAGCATAAAATTCTGCAAAAGTGTCAAATTTAAACCTATATCATATTTCTTATAGTAAGTGAGATCCCAATGGTGAGACTCGAATTTGAATCACCCTGTACAGTTAGACAATAAAGAAAACCATGAAATAAAAATAAATGCCAGAGTGGAGAGTGCAGCTTAGGTGTACCGTAGCATTAGAAATAGTTTCTTGGTGAAGAAGGAAGTCTCAACCAAAGCACTCTTATCTTCACTTTTGGTTATGAAAGCTGGGTTCCAACGAAATCACTCAAGAGTAAGATACAAAGCATGGAAATTAAGTATTTAAGAAGAGTGCTGGGAGTCATAAGAAGAGACCATATTAGAAATGGCATCAGAGAACATTTAAAGGTGCAGTTAATGATAAAGAGGATAAAGGATGGGAAATTAATACGATGACATGTACACTTTAGGCGAATGAACGAGGAGAGACCAGGTAAAAAAGTGCAGGAAGCCAAGAGGCAGGAAAAAGTAAATAGAGGAAGACCAAAGACCAAACTTGGAATCAAAATGTAGAAGAAAAGTTAATACCAGCCACGGCGCTCACAATGGTCCAGACATCAAACATGGCGAAAGATAAGAAGGAGTGGAGAAAATTTAATTATAAGGAATGCAATCTAGGAAACAGCAATGTAATGAAAGATAACAAGGAACAACGGCCTACATCTGAAGTTAAAAAACTTTAAAAATTTTATGACTGGATTTTTTCTCTAACAGCAAGAATTTTAGCAAGCCTAATAAAGTGTGTTAAAAAATGGAAGCTATCTTTTGGGTAGTTGGAAAATTATTACGTTTTTGGTAATTTTTTGAACGTTCTGATGAAATAACAATAAATACTAGAACTACTTGATATTTTTAAGCACTTGTTAGCATTATAATTTTCTTTCAATGTTAAAAATATTTCATTATTATGAACTTAGAAAGTTGATTAGTACTATTTGATACTAACCAAAATTATCTCGGTTGCTTTAATAGATTAACAATTTTTTCTGAGTCTCTTATCCTAAGTGAAAAACTTTAATACTCCTTTAGGAAACTGTACTGGGAGTGCTTTCATTTTTTTTCCTCAAAAGTCACCGAAAAATTTTACGACCCAAGCCGCGAACTCTAAAAATACCTCGAACTTCGAACTATATTTCGTATCGATCGAAAAGATGCAATAAAGTAGTGCAGGCGCGCCTGCGCCCCGACGTTTAATAAGTTCATTTCAACGGGGCTTATTGATTTATTTATAGCACTATTAAATCGAAAAGCCTGGTATTTGACAAATGTCGTCAGGTTCGCGGCTGTGATGACACAATTTCTTGACTCTTCATTAAGGATTTTAATTTTGGCAAAGAGTTAGGATCTATTTTTGGCCACAGAGTAAACCACTATTTATATGTATAGTAAAAGATATTTTTAGTTCAATATATTAAAAATACTTTTCTGGTTCTTTATACTACATATTTTCTTGAAAAAGTTATTTCTTGTTGAAATTAGTTGAGGAATTATCGTAGATGATAAAAATAAGTTTACCTAAATCCCGAAAAACTTTAATGTTGAAAAGTTAAAGACTACAGGAATAAAACATTTTTTCAAAATAATGAAATTATTTGAATCTGTGATTAATTTTGAAGTTAAAAAATAAAAAATATATAAATTGAATTTTTAGAAAAGGGAAAACACAATTGAGGACGCGGGCAATTTTGAATCCTATTATATCCCACTTCCTAGTTAAACTTCTTAAATAAAAGCAACAGAATACTCTAGGCCCCGACGTTTTAGAATTGTTTGCGATAAAAAGAGGTGATCGCACACTTGATCGAGTTGGGTAGGTGATTGAAAACGACACTCAAGGGGAAGTTAGGAAGGTTCCTAATTACCCCAATCAATTTGTAATTAGGTACATATCTCAATAATGTTTAAACATATTATTCCAGATCCCACAAAAATATATTTGAAAGACATACCACAGTTTAAAAGATTCTGTCGATATTAAAACTAAAAGACTTTCGTTTGGTCAGGCTTTTGCAAACTATTCGATTCCAAAAATCACGTTGTTCAAATGGCCCAAGCAAGGTTTGTAAAAGGGAACCAAAGATCAAGAAGATAAATTAGTGAGTTATTTTTTGGACAGTTGTGAGACTTTCTATAGATATCTTTAGTATTTTTTCCATAGATCAGAAGACCAGTAAAAGACCCAATAAAAAGCATTCTCAAATTCTCAAATCCGTAAAAGCACAGCTCGAGGAAAGGCAAAAAGGGCAAAAAAAGATATTAAAGAAAAACTGATGAAAGAAAGGGTGTCAGAAATATGCAGTTTTTTTAATAAAATGAAAAAGTAAATGATACTGAGTGTTTCTGTATTTTCTGCGCAGAGCAATCAATGTCAACATCATCCAAGGGAAGACTGGATCATGTGCCTTGTAAGTCGTAATTGGGCACATGAGAAGTGCACAAACGTGAGGGAACCAGTTGTGGATATGAATTGTGAGGCATTTGACAAAGAAAATAATCATTATTTACATGTTCCCTATTACCCCCGTTATGCCTATTTGAATGACAATGGGTATTCGTTCAAATTACATTTTGATTTATAATGAAGGCCGAATTCCAAAGATTATGTTAAAATATAAATTTAATTTATAATTAAATTCTTGTAATATTTTCTCAATATCCTGTAGGTGTACCTATTTACCCCACTGTGAAGTTCCCACCAGAAATTTCTTAAATCTTCCTCTCAATTGAAGACAACTCTACATTTTATGTTTCGGACTTTTCTAAATTTTATTCATTTAAAATAAGCTCTTAACTATTAGAAACAACTCCAAATACACTAACATAAAAAAACTGCAACAAAAGGAAAAATTTTGTACAATTTTGCCTTTAATCTATTTTGAAAAATTTTGAAATTGGAATTGCATACTAACATACTTTCCATTACTATCTGCTTCTCCAATCGTTTTCATAAATTCAATTCCGTCTTAAATAATTATAAAAAGCTGCGAGCTTTCCTTCATTTTGACATTGCTTTTTTGAAGCTTCCAGAAACCTCGCAGCTTTTCAAACAGTGACGTTCACGTTTACACATTTTTGACTCTCAGCTCTTAATTAATAAGTAATAATATATTTGACAAACCAGAGAAAATTTAATTAAGTTTTAAATACTCTATCTTACAATATTTCTTTACATTTTGAAGACGCCCTAATCAAATTACATTTGTAATCCAAAGGTAGGTAAAGAAACTCAACTTAAAATAACTATTTTACAGGCGTAGGTACCTCTGAATCGCATTGTTTGAGAGCCACTTCCATTAAAGATAGCGTTTATAAATCGAATAAGTATGTAAAAAAAAACATTTTCTGATTGCAAATCTAACCCTCAATCCATTTTTTAATATCAGAATCATTCCTCCGTCATCATTTATACGGTTCCACATCAAACGTAAACAAACCCGATAAATCAATCGACTTGGAATATCTAACTAAAGCGTTAGTGTTTTATGACCAAATTAAACGATCATCAACGCAAAGGGTAACGCGTTATATTTTACGCTCTCGACTAAAAGATTCCGGCGATTCATATCCATTAAATCTGGGAATTAGTTAGCTTTACGGATTTCACTAACGCATTTAGGGCGAGACCCTAAATAACGATGGTGCTATTATGCGGGCGAAGACGCCTTGGGGATTACATGAGCCTCCAAAGTTTCAAACGGAGGTTAATAAGAATTAAAATTTAAATTAGGTACTGCTTTATGAGCTTTCGTGCGTCGGCGGAGAATTTTTAGTAAATATAAAGTTTCTTCCAACAGCTGTTTCTGATTGTTCGGAAGAGTTATCCATCGAAGTAATGATCGGTTTTAAAAGTACAACTTTGCTGGGTGCATGCTTTTGATGGTTTCGAACTAATCAACAACTGTTTGATCTGTGATGGTTTGTCGCTTCATTCATCATTTAGGTATCTTATTATTTACTTTGAATTAATTGAGGATCTCATCTCAAAATTATTTAATCACATTCAAAACATTTTTTGGGAGTCATTATGGGACTTACAATGAGGGTTCCTTTGGTTTCAGTATTTTAAAAGCTCTTCTTTCACAAAATTTTGAGAAGACGTCGAAGCTTTTTTAACATCCTGAAGAGTAAGTACAATCCCTTTCAAATTTTTCAACGATTCAATAAATAGCAAGCCACAGTACGTCGATTATCTGGACCATATATTCGTACCACGTATTCAAAAAAGACCGAATTGTCAGAGTATATTAAACACAAATACGTAACAGGTAGAGTAATCTATAACATTTTAAATATGGCTGCCATGACGTTTTAAAATCATATCGTCCCTCATGGAGAATTCTTTACTTACAATGTTCATTTGGTTTGTAGCAGAATAGATGATCTCATTGTTCTTTTGTACAGTTTTCATTTTTTCTTATTGTTTCTGCCTTATTCCATCTTATAATTTTCAGTTCTTCTATTCATATTTCGTTAGAAGCATAGGCCACGTTCAGGTAACTGCAGCAGCTGAGTTGCTGACTAAGCAATCGTTTGTGATTAGTTCATATTAAAGTAATAGCCAATCACAAACGATTGCTTAGTAAGCAACTCAGCTGCTGCAGTTACCTGAACGCGGCCATACTCTCTATGCTTCAAAAGTTCCTAATATTCTAAGAAATATGTATGTTCCATTAGGAGATTCTGACTAGTTCGAAACCATCAAAATCAGTTGCCCATTAAAGTAATAACCGGTTTCAACAGCGCCGTCAAGTGTTCGACTTTGGTGAATGCATGCTTTTGACGGTTCCGAAGTATTCAAAACCTCCTAATGGAACAAACCTATAATATACGAGGTGCTACCCAAAAATTCCAGGAATCGAAATGGTACGCGTGAATTAATCAAAGTACGAAGTTTCGTCGCTTTGGTCCTTTGGGAGCCAGTGTGTCAAACGACGTGATTGTAGAAATACGTAGAGCCGAGTTAGGGATGTGGAAATTTCAAAAAAATATTTCTTTTGAAAGAAACGTGGAAATTTCATTATTTTTAATATGAAACGTTTCAACGGTAAATGCAATGAATTTCACAATAAAAGAAAAGATTGAAATTTCCACAAAGAATTCAAAATCTCAAGTCAATTTTATTTAGAAATGTTTTTAACACAAGTATAAATAATGTACAGTTACGGACAGAAAATTTCGGAGGTCACTGCTGATCTTTACAGTGGGCTGATTTCTCTGACATAATAATATAAAATAGCCCTTTACCGTTATTTTGATTGATGTTTGCAAATTAATTTTGAAGTTTATTTTTAATGCACTGCAATATGGCCAAAAAAGTTAACAAAAAGAAAATGTGTAGAATGGGATTTATCTTTACCTTTTTTTGTTGGTTAACTATTGAATTGTCCATGTACAATTAGTAAATATCTAGGCTCGGTTTTATAAACACAAATTAACTTTAACTTTCAGTTTATTGCCATCAGAACAATTGTGTTTACAATTTCTACCACGAGAATAAATTGATACTTAAAATTGACTTGTCTTTATAAAACTGGGCCTTATGCTGATAAACAGTAAGATTATTTAGGTAAAACTAAATTAAGTAGTTTACCCGAATGCAAATGAATAATGAAAATGATATACCGATTAAAAGAACGTTCTGAGAAGCGTTATTAAAGTTGCGGATAGAAAATTTCGGACACGAGCAAGAACTTTCATATTTTATTATCCTGTTGTGGTGGTTCCGAAACTTCAAGTTTCAAAGCTTATTCAGCAGAAATGACTGCTCAGTCTCAACTGTTGTGATGGGAACTGTTGATATGTATTGTGTTGCTGAATGCGCCGACAAAACCAAAACAAAATTTAGCCATACGTAAAAAATCAAATCGCCTATTTTATGATAAATGAACTGGATTGGCCATCCTGGTCATTGGCGTGTTCACATTGCGTTCTATTCTATCGCAATTCGTTAATAGCAAAAGGCTTAATAAGTATCATATATTTTTTTTATAATCAGCTGTAGAAGATCGATATCTTGGAAATTTCAATCAAATTTCCAAGATATCGATCAAGAAATTTCCAACAACTAAGGACTTTTCACAGAAATTTCAAAAACCTAGAAATTTCCACTGTTTTGCCAATTTGGAAAAGTGTTGAAATTTCAAGAAATTTCCTTTATGAAATTTCCTCAATCATTTCATCACACATCCCTAAGCCGAGTACTGACTGTTTGTTAACGTTAGTTTTGAATGTGATTTTTGTGATGGCTCCGGCCGAAGAGTTTGCATTAAGTTTTATTTTAAACTTTGCAAAACTGAGACTGAAACTAATAATAACATATTGAGCATAAATCTATCAGGTTATGGGTCCAGTAAACTAGTTGAAATGATTCCGGCGTGAACATGAAAGAATCAGAGTCAAACAAGAAAACTAAAGTGCGGTTGAATCGCAAGAACTATGCTAATTGGAAGAGTGCCATTAAATGGAAGCTGATTGCAAGTGCCACGTGGGAGCCAACGAAACTTAATCCGAGAAAAAGGGAAGACTTGGATGAGTGGAATAATCTCAACAACATTGCGATGGACAAATTGGTGTCGTCTGTTGAGGAAAGTCAGCTTACTCACATTCGCAACATCGAAATAACGTCGGAAGTTTGGAACATCTACAAATGGCTCTATGAGTAAAACAGCGAGTCAAGCCAGATCTATCTGATCAGAAAGTTCTGGAGTCAGCGGTACACAGGCGGTTGTATGCGTGATCACATCACGATGATGCGAGAGTTGGCGAACCAAGCACCAAGCTTGAAATTGGAGCTGTCTTGGCAAGTCTTCCGGAATCAAACAATGGGTCTTATTACTGCACTCGAAGACAGAGTTTCAAAAAGATGTCACGATGGAGTACGTTGTCATTGGCTTCGTTCAGATGAAGAAAATATCGTAAACGGTTTATGATTAATCATAAACAGTTTACGCTGCATATACAGTTTTCAGTTGAACGATCGATAGCGTAAACCGTTTTATTAAATATAAATATTCTAGTGCCTAGTGTGTAAGTCTTGTCTAAGAAGCATTTCCAGCTAAATTAAATAAAAATGAATCCAACAATAATTATTTTGGACGCAATAAACCTCTTGGAACCCATGCAAAATTTGCAGAGCAGAAATAAACGACCTCGAAATGAGAATTAATAAACTGCTTAATCGTTCATGAACTTCTCTATCACCAAACACTTCATATTGCACTCCGTTTATTGTATAAATCATATCAGACTTTGTAGACGCCATGTTTTTAAAAACGTTTTCGCTAGGGTAGCGTAAAATCGAAAAAATGGCGTCCGCTATGTAAACATGTTTCATAGCAATCCTTGGAGCGTAAACGTTCAGATCAAAAATCGTAAACCGTTTATGGTATTTTCCGCCATTGAACGAAGCCAATAAATTAATGTATGAGTAAAATGTTCGAGTGGAGAAGAACTGTGATGGCAACGAAAGAAGTGGCAAGACAAGGCTCCCGAAGGCATTTTGAGTGGGGGTATGATTTGCATACCAAGGGATACGGGAGTGCTAGACTAGACCCATTTACAGGTCATCGATACGTATCATTGGGAAGGAAACAGTCTGTAGCGAATCGGATCAGATGTCAAATCTTCCAAGACAAGTGATGACAGTGACAGTAGTATTGAACCTGACAACGAAAGCCACTGTCAGATACCCAAGAAAACTGTGAAACCAGACGTGGAGCGAGTATTCGAACCGGAAGTAATCGTTATTCAAGCGTCGAGGTCGTCCACCAAAGAGATTCGATTTATCTCCATCAGTTTCTACACAGCCAGAAGGGGCAGTGGAGACATCAGAACTCACTTCAAGCGTCAGGCGTTCTGAAAGAACAAACAAAGGTGTTCCTCCAGATGGTGCAAGCAATGTCATTGAATCCACAGAATCGAGCAGTTGGAGAGAGATGCTTGCCAAAACGAGAGCGTAAGTGCTAGATCAAAGCAGCCAATCAAGAAATGTAAATGCTGGTCAAGTACGGACTCTTCGAATCAGCAACATTGCCAGCAGGGAAGAAAGCAATCTCTTGTAAGTGAGTTTTCAAGGCAAAACTTGACAGTTCGCGAAAAATTGACACCCACAAAGCTCGGTTGTTGGCGCGGGGTTTTACGCAGCAGCGTGGGTCGGAGTATGACGAGACTTTTGCTCCTTTACATGTTAGACATTCAAAGTGCCTACCTCAATGGAGAAGTACAGGAAGAACTGTATCTGAAACAGCCGGAAGGGTATCCTTACTCGGACGAACATATCACGGCATATCACGGTTGAGCATCTACGGATTGAAACAGGCTGCTCGAGTTTGAAATGAGACAGCAGTCCAAATCCTTAACAAGGTTGGATTTGTTCACTGTGCTTCAGATCCATGTTTGTTTACAAAAACGAGAAGCGACTGTTCTTTTGTGCACATTCTTTTGTATGTATGTGGATGCCATGCTGGTGGTGGATAAAACCGAAAAAATCACCAAGGAAGTTAGTAGACAATTCAGTGAATACATTGAAATCAAAGACCTGGGCGATATCAAGTTTTGCTAGGAATCCAGGTGGATGCAGAAAAACACGAATCATGTTGTCTTCATCAATCTACCAAAATTTAGTGGATGATTGAAGAGTTTGGTTTATCAGATGCGAAACCGACTGCTACGCCAATGGAAACAAGTTTTCTAACCGGAGAGGGAGTGGACAGTAAACTATTGCCCACAAACATAACCTACCGGGAGGCCATTGGTTCACTTTTGTACCTGGCAATTGTTTCGAGAGCAGACATTTCTCTTGCTGTGGGAATCTTATGTCGCCGGATGCAACAGCAAACTGAATCTAACTGAAAAGCGATTAAGCGAATAGTCAGGTATCTATCTACATACTACTGTGGACAAGAAATTGGTCTTGCCTTCTCAACGATATCTAACTCTTCGTGACTTCGTGGATGCTGATTGGCAGGAGATCATAAGGACAGGAAGTAGACTAGTGGGTATGTCTTCAAACTTGGAAGTGCTACGTTTTCCTGGTCAAGTAAGAAACAATTGACTGTTGCACTTTCCTCCACAGAAGCGGAATATGTTTCTTTATCACAGTGGCTACAACCGTTGATTTGTGATATCGATATTCCTGTAGTGACATCAGTCTTAATACATGAAGATATCCAGGGCTTTATACGAATGATTGAATCAGATCGTATGACTACTCGTACAAAGCATATTGATGTCGCACATCATTATCTTCGTGATCTAAGAGAACGTGAAGTAATAGAAATGAAATATCCTCCAATGGCGAAGATGGTGGCCGACATATTCACTACACCGTTGGCAAAACAACAGTTCAAAAATTTATATGTTGAACTTAGACTCCTGGATCTTTAGTTACAGAGATTCTTTGTCGCAAGCACTTGAGAAGGGATGTTAGAATATTGCAATTGCATGCTCTAAGTTTAGTATGTAGTTGGTCATGAAATAATATTTTTATAAATGAATATTTGCTGCGTTCGAAAATTATACGTCGGATGTATCTGGAGCGTATGATCTCACCTATCTTACTCACGATTTTTAATCTATTTTGTATCTCGCTCATCCATTTAAAAAAATCTTGCGTTTATATTGTTTCCATGACAACAGGCGATCTTTTCACACTCTACTTAAATGGGGGATGTGAAAGATCGCCTGTTGTCATGGAAATACTATAAACACAAGATCTTTTTAAACGGATGAGCGAGATACAAAATATATATTAAAAATCGTGATTGAGAAAGATGAGATCATACGCTTCAGATGCATCCGACGTATAATTTCCGAACGCAGCTATAGTAGCGTAAATAAAAATTAATGTCTGGCGTGTGAATTCTGATTCTGTGTAAAACTTTAAAAGCTGGAATGATATATTGAGCATAAATCTATTAAAAATAAGTACTTTTGTTGTTTTTTTGTGATTCCTGAAACTTTTGGCTAGCACCTCGTAAGTTGCCTTTAGAATTTTGAAAATAAATCTCTATAACATTTTTTATATAAAAATACAGAATTTATGTTTCAATTTCTCCATACTATTCGATATTCCTTTGTTTAGTATCCTTTATTTCTAAAATTTTGTAATTTAATTATGTATATACTTCTTCTATACTTTGTTTAGTGTCCTTTGTTTCTAAAATTTTGTAATTTAATTATGTATATACTTCTTCTATACTCGGTTTTCTGATTCAGTTCGTTTCACGCGTCGCATCCCGCTAACTGAATTTTTAATTTTCAATTTCTGCTCGTTCTCGGAAAAACGGCTTCTATTATTGTTCCCCTCGACTTTATTGACGTCATAAATTCGTCAGGAGCACCACGCGGCTTTAATTATGTTGTTTTCACTTGACGGGCGCAGTTTCCTCGAACTTTGGGATATTTTCTCCGGCGTTCCACGATGATGGGATCGGAAACTATTTAAAGTTTCGGTTAAATATAACCGTTTCATGTCGGTTAGAGAAAATAACTTCATTAATTTACGTTAATACGTGTGCGGAAATGCGTTATCAATTTCCGTTTCGACGTATGGCTGCAAATCGTTCGTTCGCGTGCTTCGTATAATTTGTTAGTAAATTATTAGCCTGTGACTTTTATTCTGTAGTATAATGCGGATGCAGTTACTGATAATTTTAAATTCATAACATTAAGTAATCTTAATATGGACTATTTTTTCCTTATAATTTAGAAACTAAACTGTTTATTATACGAAATGTATTTAAACTTGCTTAATTTGAAACTATTTATACTGTCCTATCAACTGAGATGAAAACTCTAAAAAGAATTCCGGAAAGAGTCCTTATAAAGGTGAAAAATTGCCGGCGCTTCCTCAGACATGTCCTTCATATATCGTCTGATTAATAAAGCTTGTCCTCGGCTCTTATACTTATCCACCCATTCGCTTGTAAATTCATATATGTATGTGTATACCTATGTACTAAGCCACGAATACGAATGTATCCCTCAATTTGGTAAAATATATGCAAATCTTCTTGGACTTTTTTCATTTTTTACTCAGGCTTTATATGTCTAACTTTGTAAGCCATTGATTTATTTGTTAATATATTAATCAATCATACCCTGAATTCTGAAACTTAATATTAAATTCGTTTAATAATTTTAACACTTTTGCTAGGTTCTATACATTAATAAACAAATTCCGTTTTAGCCCAATTTGTTCTTCCAGTACCTACGGTAGCAATTAAGATGAAGAAGAAGAATTTAGAGGCCACAGACTTTTATACCAGCATTTTATAATTTATGACCTATGTGAACTTAATTAGTAGTCATTAACAGTCTGCCAGATTCCAAGATCATTCATTAAACTTGTTAAATTGAAATCACACGTTTATTTCTCATAAACATGTGTACATGCGTAAACGAGTTAACTGCTACATTTTCATTAGTTAAGTTCGTGACGTACAGGCGATATTTCACAACGTTGTAAAATTTTCGCATTTTCGTCATCGGCGGTGATAAGTGTTGATTTTTGGCAAAAAAATATGTAGTTGCTCCTCACGTTAGTGTTAATTTTTTCTTTTAGAGTTAGTAACGAATTATAATCGACATTGTCAAGTAATTAACTGGTACATTCGAGTTTTTAAATGTGTTAACAAGTCGGAAAGAAAACAAATATTTACATTAGCTGTCCCTCTGTTTTTTTGTTTCCGAAGGAAATAATTGGTTTTCGACATTAAATTAATTGGTGTGCTAAATTGTTATACAGGGTGTTTCAAAAGTCGCGACAAAAAATGAGAGAGGTTATAGGGAAAGGAATTTCAAACATTTTTTCTCATATAAACATATGTCCGATTTCTACGCATTTACTAGCTACAAGGCTTAAATTTGTTACATGTAAATTTTATTAACATAGGTTGCTATGACTTGATTGTGATCCTTTTGAGTTGTTTAAAGCAAATGTTCAAAATCACCTCGTCCAGTTGTAAGACAAGCTTGATTGACATCGACGAACTAATTCGTGGGTGTAATTAAATTGAAAATTTCCGTTTTGGATTTCAGCGAAAGCTAAGTTAATTCTTTCTAAAAGCTGTTTTTCTGTATGAATTCCGACAGCATAAACTATTTCCTTTAATGGTCCCCAGAAATGGATTTGCTTGAAGTTCTTAGGTGGCGATGACTTGATTACATTACATAAGAGTCTGACACTAGTTTTTTGTTTAACGTAAATTTGCCATGTTTGTACCTTAATAAAAGTTTACATGTAACAACATTGAGGTTCTGTATCTACTAAATGAGTAGAAATCGAACACATATTTATATGAGAAAAAATGTTTGAAATTCCATTCCCTACAACTCCTTTCGTTTTTCGTCGCGACTTTTGAAACAACCTATACATCTATCTAATATTTGTTGTTTAACTTTAACGTTTCGTTATTAAAAAGAAAAGACAAGATATTTTATTATTGATTTGAAGTAATCGAATTTGTTGTTAGAATGATATTTGCTTTTGTAATAGTTGTTTAATATTTATGATTGATATGTGTAAGGATCTTGACAATATGATGCCAATGCAATGCTGCAGTTTCAAAGTCAAAATGATGAATATCCTAGCGTTAAATAATAAGTAATATTAATAATAAGTAAATAACATAAAATCTACTTGATTCAAACAAAATCGTGAAAAATCGTAATGTATTTGCATTTTGCGTTGAATGTTCATTTTAATGGAAAATATATGTACGTACAATAAATCGTACTGTATTTATTTTACTCACGTTAAATATCGTATCGTGCATTTAAAAATAAAACTATATTAGTTATCTTAATGGTGAATACAAGAAATATTTATATTGTATAAAAACTAAACTAAAAAAATAATTAAACTGATAACGATAAGCGATAAACTAATGGTACCTTTACACGTTCGTTAAGATTTTTAATTTTCCTTTTGAAATTTTAGGAATATTTAAAAGTATTATGCAGTATTTTTGTTATAGGCGGAATAACGCATTATTATGTAAAGTGGTCATTTACGGTAGAGTTAAAGAGAATACAGCTCCAGGATCTAAATTATGTACAGTCATGCGCATCTAAAATGCACCGCCTGCACGCAAACCTCACCCTTAAAACCTTGTGGTACAAGGCTCACAGAATTGTCAAATTGTAGCACTTAAGCTGCGCATGGCTGTACCTGTTGATGGAAGCACGGAAACAAAATGTCTTTGATATTAAATAGTATCTACAGAAAATCAAAAATCAAGTAAAACTCTTATTTTCTTAACTCAAACGAGGATATTGGCACTTATTTCAAGTAGATAAAAAGAGAGAGATATTGATAATAATAACATGATAACATAAGGGACAACATAACAATCAGAGTACGCAAAGTGTGAAATACAGAAACTGCGCAAAGATTTTGGAAATATAACGAAAGGAATAACAAAACGGAAAACATTTAAAAGAAGTAAAGAAAAAGAATTATGTGAAAAAATTATAATTTTTTTTAAATATAGAAAAGTTATAAGACGGTTATAAGATGTAAATTAAATTAAATTGATAGTAAGCTTGAACCATGGCAAAAAAGAAACTAAGGGAGCATTTTTTTATACACCATTACAAGTCCTATGCTTTAAAAGTTTGGTAGAGATGCATTCAGTTTTAATCTACTGCAGTTATAACCTATTTACAAATTATTTCTTCTTCATACTCAAACTTATGTTGGATAACTATAGAAAAGAGATGGTTCCAGTTCCAAAGAGTTAGTATGAATCGAATCACCTACGGTTCTAAACTTGAAAATTCCGAAAACCCAACCAAATCGACTGTGCAACTAGTTAGTTAGACTTACAAACAGAAGACGTTAAGAAAACCGATCATAAATGCCTTGGAATCCCTAATGAAAAATGAATTAAACATAAATTTTATTGAAAATAACGGAGAAAAAATAAAGAAAGAGAAAGGGGAGATAGACAGAGGGAATATCCCGAAAACAATCGGAATTTGAAGAAGAAGGTGTACTTTTGAAGAAGCTGGCAACTAACACAGCATAATATCGATAAGTAAGCGATTTTAAAACGGTCGAAGAAGTAAAAAATATAGAAGTACATATAAGTATATTATATACGTAGTTATTATCATATCACAAAATCTTCTAAGCGGACACTAAATCGCGCAACTATACACTTTACGTTTCGCAGTCGTTCACTTCTGACGAAGCAGTCGAACGACTGCGAAACGTAAAGTGTATAGTTGCGCGATTTAGTGTCCGCTTAGAAGATTTTGTGATACAAATTTCATCGGACAAGAACCAACTGTAAAAAGTAAATGTAGTTATTATCTTTATAAATTGATTTTTTATTGTAAAATTACACTTTTTACTTTAGAAGAAGCAAGGTAGCCGATAGCAAATAAACAATCCGGGACAAACATGAAATACAAAACTCCCCCTAATAAACTATATTATTTTTTAACTTATAAAGAAATTAAACTGAATAAAAAAATGCTATAGAATAAGTTTTCGTTGTAGACAACTCATATGAAAAAGAAAATGAAAAAATAGTAGTTATTAGAAATAAATAAATAATCAAAATGAAGAAAAAAATTCTAGGATTTACTTAAACATTTCTTATCATTTATTTATTTTATTAAATACTTTTACTAAATACTTCTTAGAATTCTTGGTCAAAGTTTTTTTAAGCATTTTGTAGGTTCTACGATAAAACTATTCAAAATTAAGAACTATTAACAATCGCGTTAAATTTGATAGCAGTTCTTGGGACATTATCGACTGTAGATATTTTCTGATTACTTTTAATTCTACCAAGACATTTCTCAAAATATAATTCGGGATAATCGCCAAGTTAATCAAAAATCTTTATAAAATATAAATAATCAAGAATTTAGGCAAACCCGAGAGCAAACCTAAAGGCTTCCACCATCTTCTCCGGTGGAACCGTATCACCATTCCTCTTGTGCTGATTTTTTTTTAATCAAAGCCATTGCTGCTGTTTTCCTTCTGCTGTCTTTGCTGATCCTAACGACTTAGGCCGGGCGCAGACTGATCAAGCAAAAACGTCTTCAGACAAAACGTTTTTGTTTGAACTTGCCAAAACCTGTCTTTTACATGCATTAAAGAGGTACCATCACACACTGATGAAACAATACTTGCCAACAAAACACAACGCTGTTAAACAAATTGTTGTGTGAAAAGACAAATATGCTTAATCAGTTTGCAGCGACATCTAACAAAACGTTGTTCAACAAAACGAATTGCTTTGTATAAAAATGTTTTCTGTCTAATCAGTGTGCATGTACCGGCAGGCACCATCCAACAGGTTACAACAAGAAGCAACGTGTCTGGAGTGCAAACATGATTTTTTGTTTGACGATCGAACAGTAATTCTTGTAATCGAAGGCAGTGCAATTCAATTGTGTCAAATGCCTTGATTTGCTTTTAAATACCTATTTTAATACAAGGAATTATGGATGTGGATGTAGAACAACTTATTGGTTTAGTCCAAGAAGGACCTGCCAATTACATTATGATGAAAAATCATCACAATAGGGATATTGTCGAAAAACTATGGGAGGAGATTTCTTAAGTGTGTTCTCTTTTCATTAATTGGATGCACTTCCATTGTCGTCTTCGATATATGCCATAGAGTTGTTGTATCCACTGCCATATCAGCACAGCACAAACTTCGTTGTCAGTAGACATGATGCACACTGATATTTATCCACTCTCCATTCGTTTTACTTCAAGTGTTACGTGTAAAAACGTTCATTCAGCTGACTGTTTTGACTAAAGTCGTTTTGCATCATCAATGTGCATTATACTCAAACAAAGCGTTATGGAACAAAATGAAACAGTTTTGTAGTAAAACGTTTATGCATCCAGCATTGTTGCAAGATCAAACATAATGTTTTTCAGTGCGCCAAAGCGTTTTGTCTGAAGACGTTTTTGCTTGATCAGTCTGCGCCCGGCTTTAGGGTCTAATTGTAAGTATAAGCAGCGATAAGATCAGCAGCAAAAAGAATAACAACGGCCCTGAAGAAATTCTACAACGAAGAACAAGATGTCGACAGCGGAAGAACAAGGTGATGGATTCGGTTTCCACGAAAGAGAAAACTACTGACAGACTGAAATTTAGTGACTGTGAAATGTTTATATATTTATTTGTTCTATAGTTTATTCATTATATTATTCAGAATGATTAAGCAAACGTAACTTTACATTAATTTAAGAAGTCAAGTTATTATTACAACACTCTAAACACTCTAGTAAGAGAAATGTACGTATAGGTCCTTCTTCTTCTAAATGTTGAAAACTAATTAACTTTACACCAAAAGGACAAGGCTTCTTTAAATGTGAGATTCCTAAAATGTGGGACATGGAGCAAGTGCTCGGATATCCAAACCTAATAGCAGCACCACCAAAGGGTAAGATGTATAAAAAAAACTAATGAATCACTAACACTGATCAAAAATAAAACAAGGAATCAACTAAATAATAATAAAACGCAGAGATAACTGAAATATCAAGGAATGTAGGATGGCTGTAAAAGAATTGAATAATTTATGAAGGAAATTTATAACTGAAGAAGTCTATTGTTTATCAAAAATTAAATTATTTTTCGGGCAAATTTCATTCTTTTCTGCCTTCTTCACGTTTAGATTGTTTTACTATGTTTCGGTTATGATCTTGATAATATTTCACTCTTGGCCATTGTCTAAATCCACGATCATTATTATTCTTGAAATAGTTTAAATTTTTTGTCAATTCATTTGAAGACGGGGCCATTTGGCGCCAAAAATAATCGTGTAATATTGATCTAACTTGCTTTCTTTAATTGTGTATCATATCGACATATCAATTTGTATTCTGTATTTTCATAAAAATTTATGATTATTATTATAAAGTCTGTATACGTTTTATATCTTCAGTTTTGCCGAGATGTAATAGTTGGTCAATATACTGCAAAGCACTTACTTCGTAAAGAAAATTTAATAATGAAATTTTATAACGTAAAAGTGTTTAATATCTATTACTATTATTGTTAATTTATGTGTGTCTCAATATCGGTCAGTTTTGTTTACTTTCTATCGTTATCAATTAAGACAAAGATGTTATTTTGGGAGTAAAATATGTATGTAATAAAATCTTGGATCACTTGATATATAACATTTTCAATTACCACTTTTTTATAGAACGAGATTTCAAAAATGTATTTTCTTCGAATGCTACCAGATTTGGTTCAAGTTCTACGATAGTTTTTAGCAGCAGATACGGTTTGAAGATAGAACAGGTTCTATTTTTTCAGATAATTTTTTATTCAATTTAAACTTTGCTACAATTTACTGCAAAAATTTAATTTTTCCAGAAATTGAACCAAATTTTGTACAAGAAAACAAGCGATTTACGACTAATCAGCTTTTATATTTTTGTTACTGTTTGCTCTAATTTTAATATTTTTCAGGCTTGAATCTTTATCTGACTTAGGGCCAGTTGTACAAAGGAGGTTTAAACTGACGCTGAACTGAACCAGGTTCAAAGTGAACAAAATCGCATCAAATTTTATTTATTAATGCATTAATTGCCATATGTCATTAAGATTGTATGCGAATTTGTTTACTTTGAGCCTGGTTCAGTTGAGCGTCAGTTTAAACCTACATTGTACAACTTGCCCTTAGAGATAAAAGAGGAAGTTTTATTTTATCATCCTCAGTACGCTAATAAAAAACTGAAATAAGTATAAGAATTGAGTTTCAAAATAGTACAATGTACGTAAGTTACAAAACGTAAATAAATAATGCTAACAATCGATTTGGTTAAATATTTGGCACCATCAAACGGATTAACAATTTCATTTAAAAAAATAGGAATTGTTCACCTCATGTAACAAAATATAAAAATTATGTATAACTTCCTCCTCTCTTTGTTTATTTGCAGAAATTTTTATTTGTTCAAAAATCTATAAATTCTAGAATATGAATTTTGGAATAATTTATTTGCAATTTGAACCCTCGTGGAATCTAATAACTTTTTTATTTCTCTTTGGTGAAATTGTCAAACAAAGCAAAGATCTTTCGGCTCAGACTATAACTAATATTGATTACTATTGTTGTATAAGAGGCCAATAATTTTGTTGCAAAATCCCCCAAAGTGATGAAACATTTAGTGCGAGATTATAGAGATAGCAATCGACCCAACGGGCGTCGTCCTTCAATGCTCGAAGCGTCGAGACGCCGCCGTTGGACGACAACGACCGTCAAAATTAGATCACCCTAAATTTTATATCTTTCAATTAAAACGTTTTCCGTTGACATGCCCTCGGGGGCTGAAAAGAAAGAGCCGTTTAAAGCAACGCGCATCCGTATTTTCCACTTTATAACTTGTTATGTAACACTGCAGCAGTTTTTAGTTGGGAAAGGAAAAATCAAAAAGTTGGCGTCTTTTCGAAAAAAATGAACTTAAAGCGGTGAAATTGTGAGAAGACATTTGAATAATGATTTTTCGAAAAGAAAATGTCGGAAATCGAAATCGCCTATGCGGAAAATTTTTCAAAATCTACTCACCCCAACTGGAGCCGGTTCTTCCTAAAAATTGGTTCGTTTCGGAGTTCCAGAGGAAAATTTTGAATCCTTCCCATTTTCCTAGCTTGGGGGGCCTTGTGTAAAACTGTTCGGTATTTTTCTTGTCGGCCATCGTGCTGTGCGACCTTATACCCTCTGCACGAAAGGGGTGTTACATGGACTCTTCCCAGGGTTGCATCTGGCGACCTGCGCACCGTCGACGTACTCTTCGATCCGTCGTTTGTAACGCTACTGCATCGTGATTCGAACTGTTTTCCGTATACTAACACCATCTACATAAGGTTTCAAACTTACGCACTCCAATTTCCGCTTAGGGGTCCACATTTCAGATAAGTGGGACAATATAAAAACTTGCGTATACATTGGCCATGCTGGAAACTGATTTCGTTTTCATATCTCGTTTGCCTTATTTTATCTTTTGTAACAATATTAAATATATACAGTTTTTGTTATGTTACATCCACACATCTATTGATAACCAATTTAATATATTGTATAATATTATATAATATTTATCGCTCTTCAAGAATTATAAAAAAAATATTTTACGTTTTTTTTCTTTTTATCAATTGTCTTAAGGTCTTAAACAAAAGCAAAGACAAGGAGGTTGTTAAATGGTAATAGCGTCGCTAGAATAATTTATCGAAATTGATAAATAAGTACCAAATCAGCTTGAAAGTATTTTGGGGGTCTAGCGTCGATCTAGCTAATTATTCAAGTCAACAACTTTTTGTACCCCAGAACCTCAGAAAAATTAGGAAAATGAAATGGAAGCAGAAGCCAATACCTGCTATGTTGAACTATAAAAAATTAATCAAACAATTTCATTTTGAATTAGTTTTACAACTGTTTTTTAAAGCTTTGAATGATCAATTTCCTTTTAATAAAAAATGTAAATTCGTATTTTTCTCTTTAGAGAAGGCATGAATTTGCTGAAAATTAAATTTATTAATTACTATAATAATTTTATAACGGCAGTCCCCATACTTATTTTGTTGAAGAACACTTGCTCTTGCCCTAATTTGAAATACTCGTTGATGACAAACATTGTTCCACAGGCAGAGCAGTCCGCGCCGATCTACAAAATTCTTTGTTGGTCAGGACTGGCTTAGGGGTGCCCTGGACATTTCATTCGATGTAATACTATGTGTCTTTTTAAAAATGCCATAAGGGGTGGCCGTGGAAAAGAAAATTCATGTCTTAGCTCCATTCATCTACTTTAAATTGTTAGTATTGGCATGTGTTAGATGCCAAGCTACGACATGAGTTTTAATTTTCATGGCCAACCTTTATGGCATTTAAAAAAAAATACATTGTACTATTATTAATATAATAACAAACCATTATAATAATACGTAGTAAATAACATTTAATTTAATTTTCATATTTTTATCAAAAGGGATTATAGAAATTATTATATTGCTATTAAAAAATATAAAAATAATTAATAGTGCAATAGATTTTTTGATTGGAAATTTAGCACGAGCAAGAAAATCGTTGAAAATAAAAATGATGAACAGTTCAAATTGAACACCCTGCATACAAGAAAATAAATACAATATACAGCCTGTTTCAAATTCGACCCTCACCATTGGGATCTCGCTTATTTGAAGAGATACACGGTAGGTTTAAATTGGCAAAGTTGCTAAATTTTATGAACAGTAATAATCCGTAGAGAAATAACTTCTATGTTAACTCTTATTCCAAATAATTGTAAAAAATGAAAAATTGTCATTTTCTTATTTTTCCTCTATCTTCTTTATTTGAAGAAATATCAAAAAAATAAAAGTACTTTCTTAAGACACTTTTGAATTCTCTAGACACTGATGAATACCATTTTGCTATAACACGTTTCGTCAAATTAATATCATCATCAAGTTCATTTTTTCTTATGGGCGCCATATTGAAATTTGGTCGCAAAATAATCTACTCTTTCTGCTGATTACGCCAATATAGCACATGTTATCAAAATTCTTTAAAATAAGGTCAAAATTAAAATTTATTTTTTTGAGACAAGACAATTGGCAATTAATGGAAGCCTGACTTTGGATTAAAATCAAAAACAGTATAATCTGTCATACTAATACATACTTGTTGCTAAATAATAACATAATAACAATAGCATAATATTTAGAAATGAAGAAAAACGTGATATTACGTGCCTTGTATTCGTGCCACGCACGAAAACAGCAAGTGAATAAATTGTATTTTGAACATTCGAAGAGCTGCATTAAGTTTAAGCAAACGATCGCAATTATGTATAAATTAAAGTGGAAATTTGTTTGAACATTTAATGTAAATATCTTATTTTGAGAGCCTTTATTTATTTAAGTTATTATTATTATTTCTTCAATTTCGTTCTAATTTTTTGTTACTGTAAAGAGTACACTGAGAAAACAAAATGCATTGATATAACAGTTTTCTTTTTGTTGTGAATAAAAATGTTGATTACACTAAAATTTTTGTTAAATAGGTGTACATACACATGTTACTGTAACAAATATATCATTTTAATTTTGTGTGGTTACTTTAAATAAAATTTATTATTACAGAAATTTACAACTAAATATTTGTTTTATTGTAAACAAAGTATTTGTGTAACACAACAGTAAGCTATTTGATTTATTTGTTTTGACATGGTAATCTGATTAGTACAAAATAAAATTAATGACATTTATATAAATGTTAAATTATAAAAAAAAATTGTTTGAACGTATTGAAACGAAATCTTTTGTTGGACAAACAGTTTTTTGGTTGGATTAACACATCTTGTTTTCTCAGTGTAGGTACGTATTCTAGTAAATGCTCTTCAATATTTTTGTCTAATTGTAAAAGTATTGTTCTAAGCAGTTTGTTCTCCGAGTAGGTTCAAAAGTACCTACAGTTCACTTGCTGTTCTTGGTTTTTTGTTATGGGAATAAAACACACGTAACGTACATATTCTGTTTCTCTTATCTTATCAAATAAATTGCTTTTAATTTGACTCCAAAGTTATCTTCTGTTAACCACAAAGTTACCTTCTGTTAACTACAACTTTTCTTATATCATATCAAACATTCTTAATTCTGACATTATTTTAAATAATTTTGATGACACGTGCTATATTGCCATAATCAGCAGGAAGAGTAGATTCTTTTGGGACCAAATTTCATTATAGCGCCCACAAGAAAAAATGAACTTGATGATGATACCAATTTGACGAAACGTGTTACAGCAAAATGGTATTCATCAGTATGTAGAGAATTCAAAAGTGTCTTAAGAAAGTACTTTTATTTCTTTGATATCTCTTCAAAGAAAGAAGATAGAGGAAAAATAAGAAAATGACAATTTTTCATTTTTTACAATTATTTCGAATAAGAGTTAACATAGAAGTTATTTCTCTGCGGATTATTAATGCTCATAACATTTAGCAACTCTGCCAAATTTAAACCTATCGTCTATCTCTTCAAATAAGCGAGATCCCAATGGTGAGGGTCGAATTTGAAACAGTCTGTATAAGAAAAAATATATAATATGGAACGTGTTTGTTTGCCGCCTCACGAATAAAAGAAGTTGATCCAACGTTTTGAATATATTAAACGACCTCGGGTATTAATAAACTAAAAAATCCCTCTTTAATATGACGTGACACGAAAAAATTACTGCTTTAATGAAATGTGCTTTGAAATACTTTTGAAAATAGTAGACTATGTGAAGTAAAAGCTTGTAAATTTGTTTTATTAAACAAGGAATTTGTTACTATATCTGTTAATAATTTTAACGACAACTCTTTCTGTAATATTAATTTATTCCTTTACATATTTTAATTTGTTATTTGAAATATATAAATAAACATAACAGATAAACGTAATAATCTACATTTTATTTTACCCATTTTCATAACTACCCAATCATTTACAGTTTTTTCTTTAATTTCTTTGTAAATAGAGCTATTATATCATCCTTTTTATTAAGTGAAAAGATTTCATTATTACATGCTAATAACTTACAAAAAAGGTGTAATATTTAAAAAGAAAAATTCAATCGATCGATCTAATTCTTACTTTATGCCTCCTGTACCATTTTTCTCCTCCGAGTCAGTATTATTTTATTTTTTATTTTACCAAAGAAAGGTTAGTCAACAAGAAAAGAATCCCAATAAAATAACCAAGTAAACAGTAGCAACACAAAACTGACTAAAACTTAAAAATCAGCTTAAACATGCATTTAAATTATATTAAATTATTGCATCTATTATACCTATTACAATTTAACTTACGAACTAGATTAACATAAATGTTTTTATAAACATGATGAAAATGAAGTGGAAATTAATAACAATTCTATTTAAAAAAATTTCAATAGAGCACATTAATGTGATGTAAGTAATGAAAATAGAGAGAATAGAAACGAAATTTTAAAAAATTAATTAAAAACTTATGCAAAAAAGGTCGACATGGGAGCAATAATTATTATATTATTGCAGTCTAAACATAGGAGAATTAAGACAAGATCCTGTATTGAAATAATCAAGATAAAACAAGTGATTAGTACGAGTAGTATACAGAGAGTTTCACCTAGGACGGTTTCTTTCATATCTCTCTAGTTACTCATTTTATAAAAAAACTGTTTCAAATGAAAGATTCACTATATTATGTGCAACTCTTTTTTTTAAATGGAACGCCATATGTTTTTTTTGGTCATTATTAGATGTGCTATTTAATCCTCTTTCTATTGATATAGAGTTGCCTGCATCTATCGTTAATAGTTTTTTCAATATTTATGTTTTTCTTTACAGTTTTCAAAAATGCACGAAATAATCAGGCCTATTCTGTAACTTTTTTTGAATCCAATCGGAATCTATGACAGGAATCGGAATGTTTTTAAATCAAATTATACAACATCTACTGTATTTCTTGAGTATGGTCTCTGGCATTTTGTAAAGAAGATAGAACGCATTAGCTATTTAACATTTTATATAACATTTCTATGTAGAAATGGAGCAGAATTACGGCATATGAATTCGACTACATTACAATCTGATCTGTCAAATTCACTGATTTCGATACGATTTGAGTTACAGAATAAGGGGGATTGTGTCACTTCCTGGTTGCTAAGGTGATAGAGTAAACAAATTAGGAAAATTCACATAGATCAAACTAATTTTAAAATATGCTCCACATAATATAGTGAAATAATATTTGAAACAATTTTTTATAAAATGAGTAACTAGAGAGGTATGAAAGAAACCGTCTTAAGTGAAACACCCTGTATACATGAAAGTTAAAATTTAATTTGTGAAAAATATTGCTCAAGAAATAAAATATGTTGAGAAGTCCTACGTTAGGACAGAGTAGACATCTTGTAATGAGAAAGGTTGAGAATTGAGAAATTTTTTGCACAATAATCAGTTTTACATCCTCCTGCAGGAGTTCGCAGACATTGTTATCGACAACTTGTCTATACATTTTCAGATCGTCAGCATACAATATATAACGCGTGATCAATATCTTTTCTAATCGAGTGACCTATGGAAAAAAATTGTCTTTGTCTAGTTCATTATTTCACATGCCATTTGAATGATTTTTAATGCATTCCTATCGTTTTGTATAGGAATGCAGTATAAATATGTAATTCAAGTGGCATTTGAAATAATGAACTAATCAAAGACACATGATTTTATTTCCATAGGTCACTTGATTAGAAAAGATATTAATCACCTGTTACTTACTGTGATGAAAACAAGCTTGAATATCGTTAATAAAAATAGAGAATAAAAGATGTGACCCTTGCGGAACTTGAAAAATCAACAGTTCTTGAACTGTAATTATTTAGAGCTACAAATTGAGTTCTATTAGTTAAATGTGAATCTATACACCGCAAGAGATGTTACCGTGTATACCAAAAGACTCAGCTTCCTCATCAGTGTAGGGTGATGTATTTTATCAACAGCGTTGGAGAAATCAGTACACACAGCAATCACTGAGTATTTATCATCCATAATTTCCAGCAAAAGACAGCAAATGCGTAGCAACATTTTTACCACGAAAAAAATCCCTTTGTTCACTACAAATTTTATCCTTTACTTTAAAAAATAATTCGTCACAAATTATAGCCTACAGAAGCTTACCGAAGGTAGACAAGAGAGATATGGGCCTATAGTTGAAAACCTCAGACCTTTCACCAGATTTGAAAATTGGAGCTACCTGGGAACATTTCCATTTGACAGAAAGACACATTTAAGAACATAATAAGCTTCTTATTTATTTTTTAGTGAAATAAACATAATAGGAATAAAACTAATTGATCACGAATGAAAATAAAAATAATTTTAAAGCAATTAACAATAATTCTATATAAACAATCGTTAATTATATGATAGTTTAATATTTTCGCAATTAAAGCAGATTTACATGAAAATTTGTAAAATTATTCTTTTAAATCTTTAGCCAACATTATAAATTGTTCAACAGTTGATAGCTTCGTTAGGAGTGGAAAATAAATAAACAAGTTGTTAAAGGAAACTAAGAAGAGCAATTGTGAGATTTTTTATAGTGTCCGTTAAAGATTAAAAAGAATTTGTCATAAAAAATTGTCTCGTTTATTTTCAATTTTCCTCTATTTTTTCTACAATTTTTCAGAATTTTTTTCTTTTTGTTTTTTTTTCGTACTTGTCCTTACTTTCTTGACTAGTCTATCCTCGCTTATTTTTATTACTAATCATCATAATTGATCATTTATAGTATGTTTATTGTTGTTCTAATCTTCTGGTGTTTTCATTTTTTATGGGATGATGTGGATATCTCCAATTTTTTTCGATACTTTACATCGTTCACGTTGTCTTCATATTTCTTTTGAATAGCTTGCAATGCATTTGCAACTACACAGTATGAAATTAGTGAAAAATCTAAACTCTAAAACCGATCCAAATATTTACTGCTCATTATTTGCTAGATCAAATTTATAGAACAAATATTTACTGTTCATTATTTTCTAGATCGAATTTATAGAATCATAGAGTTTCTTTTAATTATATTAATTCAATAATTGCTTTGAAAATGAACATTGGGTAGCTGCAAAACGCGTTTTGCGATATCTTCAAGGTATGTTTAATGTAAAGTTAATCTATAATCATGACAGCAAAGGAGTCGTCGGGTTTGCAGATGCAACCTGGGAAAATTGTACATTAGACAAAAGGTCTTATCCAGGATATGTTTTGACACTTAGTGGCGTTGCGATATCCTGGTGTTCAAGAAGCAATTTTCCTATCAACACTCCTTGAGGAACTTGGATTTAAAGAGTTATCTACAATTTATAATATAATCAATCAGCAGGGAAACTGGCTCAAAATTCAAAGCTTCTTCAAGAACTAATCACATAGATATTAGTTTTCATTTTATTCGACAAACGCTTTTGGGTCATCCATTGAAATTTTCCCACAGAGAAGATGTATTCACGAAGCCTTTACCCGAAATCAAGCATAACAAGAATTGTATTAAGAGCTTGGGTTTATGTTCCTTTAAATAGTTATTAATTAGGCACGAATTAAGAGCGGGGGTTGGTTTCCTATTAACGTACCTAATTAAACTAGTTAGTTTAATAATTTAGGAATAACATATTTGTATTAATTCTTAGTTTAATAAACAAGAATTTCCGAAATATAATTGTGCATAGTTGCGACTCTACCCTCTCCAACAGTTATGAAAAAATTATTGTTTCTATTATTTCTGCGACAATGACGAATTTATCATGCCAGAACAAAGTATAAAGTTACTTTTATACAAAAATCCTTGTTTAAACCACTTAGGAATTTGCTTTTCCTTCATATGATAACCGCCCTATATTATACAGGTGTTTCAGACCGCTCGTTCCAACCATTTTTTTCGAAAACATGAAGTGGAAGATGCAAAATGATATCATTATCTTTACGTTTAACCGGAAGTAGGTGCAACCACTTCGAAATTTTAAATGGGAACATTGATTCGGAATTTTACAAAGAACATCACCTTGTGTAGCTTGTCGTCGATTTATACTCACCCGGTACATTGTCCCTCTTACTCTGTTCGTTGATTTGGTATTGGAATTACTGAATAAAGTCATAGGTGTTAACTTATCACAAGAGTAATTGTCATTATAACATTTTTGAGATTAACTGTTACGCATATTTCATTAAAGAAAATTTTTTCTCTAGGAAATACTAATTAGCAGTTTGCATTAACTAAATTAAATTGGAAAGAATAAATCGAAATCTGTGGATTTTACAGATTGCTACCTCCGTCATGACGACAACGACAACGCGAAAATAAGTATAGTGCATCCAAGTACTAGATGGAGCAGTATCCACATTAATTCCCGTTTCCCTTTAATAAAATAATTTTGATACGTTTGAATTAAAAGTTTAATTTACAGAGAGTTTTGCTACATTACTCATCCGAATTCTGGAGCAAATTTTAACGAGTAACTCGACGGTAATCCGTCGGACAATTACAGCTATTTTACCTACTTAAGTATCAGACAGCAAATTGCTGTGACACACGAAAGAGTCCTTTGAAAATGAGAAGTATCCGTTGCTCTCTTTATAACAAGGTGAATTGAACCGCATTTTACAGGTCTGCTCTAGATATTTATCTTGCAGTACTAAAAAGAATTTTTTTTAGCCAACCAAATATGTATTTGCAAATTAAAAAAAAATATTTATTGTTTTTCATATTCATATTCATATTCTTTATTCGTACTTTGCCATTCAACAAAATGGATATACATGTCAAAATAGAGCTTAAGTATTAAGTACCTACTATCACACTATGCACCTAAACAACTTAAATATCTATTTCTAATTATAATCTTTCATCGTTTAAGAATTCTGATGTGCTATAATAGCCCTTACACACAAGTATTTTTTTAATAGATCTTCTAAACAATTGAAAATTCTGTGACCTAATCATCAATCAGCAATACTCTAGCGCCCAAAATATAAATGAGACATTAATTTGGTTATTTAATCCATATAATGCAAATGAATAAGTTTTTATCAAATGAAATATTTTATAAAATACAGCTTAGTCGCGCCATCTCACTGCTGGGTTTGTAATATATACATTAATTTTAATATCTTCCTGTCCAAGTTCTTGGTTGAATGAATATCGCAATATCGTCGGCATATCCAATGACTTTTCTAGCCGACGTTAAATTGATTAAATCATTTATATAAATATTAAATAGTATGGGTCCTAATATTGCACCTTGTGGTACTCCAAACATATTTCGGTGCTAAGAGTGTTATTAATAACAACTCACATCATTATCTTTTTTATTTTGTTTTTATCTTATACTCTCTCTACTTTTTTCATTAATTTTTCGTTAAGCGCTTCTTTTACCTACCGTCTTATTAATCTATCATGTATTACGTTAAAATCATAAAATCTAATAGCGTCTTCTTTAATTTGTTTAATTTTCAGTTTTATCCTTTTTTATACAACATTTTGTATCTGAGACATTCTTCAGCTTTTATTGTTATTATAACTGTGAATCTTTCTGGTTTTATTTACGAATATTTGAGTATTTTTATGCCAGCATATATTTTATTTTGTTTATTCTTGGTATTTTTCCTTTTAGAATATTGATAACAATAATTCTTAATTAATAGAGACAAGGACGACGATTGAATGATAGGTATTACTTTTCTATTTAATGCGCAATACAGATTGTGGCCTAGAACTGGTTGGTGATTGACCTAGAGATACAGCAACCAAAGGAATACACAGGCAATATGGACAAGGATGCATTGAAGGAGAACAGGATGATTTGACAGAAGCTGGATACTCTTCCCGAACTTTTACTTTTGTACAAAAAATACGACTCTCCTCATTGATGGAACCTTGCTATTTGGACAGGTTGCAGGTTGGCTCTAATTAGTTGAGATATTCTGAAGGTTCTACGTCATTCTGGTTGCAGGAAATTATCTAGAACTTTATTTCTTATAATACTCGGTAATGGATGCTGGCTGGCTCTTAATCCTCTTGACTTTGAATTTAGGAACTTTGGTTTTCTATGACACACGATCATTTGTGGAGGACAATTTGTTTATTTTTCATATGATATTTATTTCTGCAAGTTTTCTTTTAAAAAATTGTGAATTTGTGGGTAGAGTGAAATCAATTAGAGAAGAACCGATGTGTCATCCAAATTTGTTAGTTTTCACGTCAGAAACTGGGACAAACTTTATAGTAAACAATGAAACTACATAATGATTACAATTCGCGTGTAGCAAGAAACACCAAAACACCTCTTTCTTATCGCAAAAACTTAAAACAAAACTGTACGAACGTATTACGTGTGAGGGTCTTCTCTATTTAATTTACCTCTACATATTATCACTGCTGTTTTGCTTATTATTTGCAGTACGTATTTTTCTTCTGCTAGAAACTAGTGCCTCTTTTCACCTGTTTCTTCGAAAACTTTTCAAATAGCATTGGACATTATGGTTAGTTTTGGGACTGATATATTTACGTATTAAGTTATAGACATACAGATCAATTAAAATGTTTTATTCAATGCGTTGTATTTTGTGAGATTTGAGTCATTATATTTTTTTTAAATAAAATATGCAATTGAATACACTTCAGCTCATCATAGGAAAATTTCAGTTACCCCGCACTAGAAGAAAATGATTGAGTACCCCTGATGAGGATGTATTTATGTGTGGAATTGATAATATCCGGGACCTCCTACTGTCCACTAACAGATCTGTCCGCGGTCAGTCTACATCCCATCACCAACCACATCAACTCGTCTCCTCATCAACTTATCCTAACCGCTGAAAATTTCGGTTTTTTTCCATTTGTACAATGCCGAACACAAACGCAAATGCGGCCGCATCCGCCACAAATAATGCGACGAAAGTTAGGCAACAGTCTTTGGCCGTAATAAAGCAAGAGGAACTGTTATCAGTCCAAACGGCCTATTACATTAAACCTGAAGAAATGAAGATGACACAGGGGGAAAAATTGAAAAAGTTTCTTTGGGATCCCCAAACCAAACAATTTTTTGGCAGAAGTGGTGCTAGTTGGTGTGAGTATGTTAAGAGGGCATAAAAATAATTCTTCCTTTCTGCCAAATTTCTTTGCTTATATTCAACTGATTCTATGAAATAAGGAAATAGAACAGAACGCTTTTTAAAGATCTTTCTCAAAAAAGAAAAATTAATATTAATTGTACGTGTTTTTACAAATTATTTTCTATTTAAAAATTACATGGGAATTGATGTTTCGCTTGCACCTTTATAGTATAATAAATCACGTTATTTAATGAAACCGGAAAGGGAACGGCAAAACGAAACATTCAAACAAAACTGCATTTGGCTTGTAAAAAAGAGAAGCGCAAAGTTTACAAATAAATATTCAATTTTTAATTACAATTATGTACATTGTTTTGAACGAATTTGGTAAACTAGTAGAATATCAAAAGAATTTTTTTTAAGTTCATTATTTGCTTTCTTATCTATTGATATAAATAATCTGTTAATTAGTATCTATTGCAGATTTTTAGAATTCACTTTTGCCACAGTAATTTTATTCATTATGTATTATACATTTCTGCTTTTAATTTATACAGGATGGGCCAACAAAAACGAAACAGACTTAAGTTGCGAACCTTACGTTTAGCTAATTAAGTCAGTTTTCAATACTGTTATGTCATGTCACTTCGTGCATTGAATTACTAATAAAGCTGTCACATTTTGGATTACGTTAATTACGTAACCATATTTTTTATCGTAAGAGGGAGTTAAAATCGAATTCTCGGGTATTCCTAATCACATTACAGAATTCTCTATAAAATTACCTTTTCAATAATGTGTTATTCTTGGTATATTCTCTATTTAAATTCTATTGGTTATAGGTGCAAGGGAGGGAGATGATGTATGACAGTTGGATGTAGGATAGAAAAGTGTCACCTTGGATTATAAATCAACGTGCTTTAGCGTTTTTTTTAATAAACATTTTCCTGGAAGATATTTAGTCTGTTTCGCTTTCCTTAATCCACCTGTATATTTTTTTCTGCACATACTACGTACATACACATACATGTTTAATATTTTGCAATTGTTTTAATTTAAAAGTTGTGGATTTTTTAAATATGCACATATTTATTTTTCTATGTACATACTTTAATTATTTTAGTTCCATATTTGAACATCTTTTTTTTTTTAATTTCATTACACTCCACAGCTACTGCCAGTTAAAGAACATGTCTAGAAACTATTGCTTGCTAGTTGAAAAATTTTTGAAATAGCTCAAAGCTATATTTTTCATTTGTTTGATGGAACAAACGTTGATGTCTGCCTTATCAGATAATATTTCGTTATGAAGACTTGTCATAATGTAAATTGGTGACCGTTTTAATAAATTGGTGCGTGTTTTAGGACACTTAAGGGCACATTTTAATCTAGTATTTACTGGTACTCTAAAATTAATTTGCGATAATAAAAATTCTTCCTGTAACTTCCTTAAGTAACTTATGTAGATTAACTAATGCTGAAACAATTCTCCTATTCTCTAAACTATCATAATTAAAAGATTGTAATAACTTATTGTAGTCGACAGAAGACACCAGTTTCCTTAAAATAATGTATTTAAAAAATCTTTTCTGAATATTTTCCAGCAGATTTATTTCGTATTATTCGATTTCATTTTGTATTTTATGTTTACAATTTTTTATTCAGTTATTGTTATATTTAGTTATTTTTTTGAATCTTTGCTGTTTATGTTCATCTGTTATTTTTTCATTTTTCTTCTAATATAATAATTTTTCTCTAATTTTTCTATTTACTTCTTGCTTTTCTATGTACTTATTGCCTGCATTTATCAGTCTCCGTTTGTTTTTATCTTTCCCTCCTTTTCTGAAAAATGATGTTATTTTTCATCGCAAAAATAGTGATTGAAGATTGCAACAATACGCAAGTGTTTAAAAATAGAAAAATTATAAAAATTCTTGATTATTCGATTACTTTTTCTTAATTCTTTTCTTTGTCCTTTTTTGAGAATCATCCTTAACCTAGGCACTGGACTAATTACTATACAGTAAGTGTCAGGGGCCTATTGTCACATCCGACATCGTTAATGTTGGTTTACGCGGGGGGAGAGATGTACCGCAATCTGGAGTCTAACTTCAGGTGCTGCTGAATAGATGATATCATCGTGGAATACAACTGCTAGCAGAAAGATGGCAAAAGATCATTGATGCAAATGGTCATTATATAGTTTAATCAAAATTTATATACTTATGTATGTTCTGAATTAAAAAGAAAACGACACTTTTTTCCGAACAATCTAATACCATATAATCGAATACTTTTACCCTCTAGAAGGCTATTTGTCACTGCCAAAATAATACTTTTAAATTATTTCATAGTCTTCTAGAGGGCGAAAGTTTTAGATCATCTTGTAGTTCGTTCTGGATATTATTATTTACAGATTTATTATTAATTCTTAGAATTATTTTTTATTCAATGCAAGTAAATCGTTTTTCTTTTGAGAAATTTATATTTTGTAATTCACGTAAGGATGTTTTCTTTTTAAATTCACATGAGTTACGTTTGGATTTCATATTTAACATCTAATTATGAACAGGATTACTTCTTGTTACTTTAAAATTATGAGCTACAATTTATTATACAGTCGAACCTCCATAAACCGAATCTCAAGGGACCGGAAAATTACTTCGAGTTATAGAAATTTCGAGTTAAAGAAAGAGATTTCAGTTATACAGAATGTGCAGGGACATCAGTAAATTTCGACTTACAGAAAGTTTCGAGTTGTGGAGGTTCGAGTTATGGAGGTGCGACTGTATTTGAAATTCATACTTAAAGCATTTCGAATGTGATTTTATCAATTTTCACTTGATGATACTACATGGTTTACATGACAAAAAGCGCTCCACGCATAAAATTCGCTATACAGCTAATCTCCCTATTCTGTCACTCATAACGACTTCGTTAAGTAGTGACATATTTTAGCCAATCAGTACTTAGATACAACGCACTCTTATGTAGTGATTGGTCAAAATATGTCACTTAATGCATGTCTTTATTTAATGAAATGAGTTACGAAGTAGGGGGGTAAGATCGAGAATGTTCACGAAGATGAGATGTCTGACAATAGGGTCGTGACACGCTCTGTATACAATACATATGTACGCATGGAGGGGTGTATTTGATACAATCAATTAATTTTAGTTTAATTCTCTGTTTGCTGTAGGTTGCCTTAATTATACAATTGATTGTTCAGGACAGTAACATTTATTTTATAAATTTAAACTTATTTCAATCTTTCGTTCTCAACTTGAAGTGTATTCGGCTATTATTCATGTGCTGCCCATAGCTTTTGCGATCGACTTACTCGACTTTTTTCCTGCTTTGTCGTTTGCTCTATAGATTGGAGAAAAGCGCAAAACCCAGTCGGGTTTTCTATTTACAAAATATTTAGTTTTCTTTTAACTTAAAAAATAGCCCAATTTCACATCTCAAATTTAACTTAGGAATGTCGTTGTTAAATTTAAAAAATCTAAAAGATACCAATTAAACATACAGTCGCACCTCCATAACTCGAACCTCCACAACTCGAAACTCTCTGTAAGTCGAAATTTACTGATGTCCCTGCACATTGTGTATAATTGAAATCTCTTTCTTTAACTCGAAGTTTCTATAACTCGAAGTAATTTTCCGGTCCCTTGAGATTCGTGTTATGGAGGTTCCACTGTAATTCTTAGACAGACTCTGCCAGCCAGCTTAAGTTTTAAACGCAAACTTTCCAAATTAATTAAATATAAAAATTAATTAAGTGTAAGATTAATTAAATCATTAAAAGATTTAAAAAAATCGCTCTAATTGAGATTTAACGTCAAAATCTTTTGTTTCATTTGACGCATTTCTAATATTATTCATACGTTTTTCTTGTAATATTGATTGTTCCTATGAATTCCCATGTAGTGAGTTGCTTCTGACTCACGATTGGAATCAAAAACCAATAAAAATTCTACTTTTGTATATAGTTTTACTTGTTACATTTCTGTTGTCTACTTTATTGTGTACCAGCTTCGTTTTAATTTTCCAATTTATTAAAGACTCGTATTAATCGTAAAGGTGTAAGTTCAGGACCGTAATGTATTTTTGTTTAAGAAAATAAAATAACTCTATTATAATAATGATTTTAAATAAATTGAATAAGTAAAATTAAAAAGAAAACAATGGCGTATAAGTAATTTGTATTTGTTTTCTACACTAACTACGCCACTGACCACTAAACAGAAAGGTATGTCCACTCTGCTGGCAACACTGTCCGCGAGAACACGTTAGTAGCCTCGCCTATACGTTAATGGCTTAGTTTACTAGTGTTTGTTTTCTTCCGTTCCGTCCTTAATTTTAGTTTTAAGTTAATTTTTGAAAGAATGGGCGCCACACAACAGGAAGAACTACTGCCACAGACGGCCTACAGGTCCAGGGGACTTTATAACGAAAAAGAAGGCACTGTTTTAGGAAGAGACAGGCTTAGTTGGGGTATGAGTTTTGTTTATATCGATTAAGAACGGGCGCGACAGGTTAAAGCGTTGACTCACACGTTTAAAATGCACTTTAAAAACCATCTACAAACTAAGTTTTAAGCTGAGTTGAAGAACAAAATATTGCCATTTTAAAAATTTTCTTCAAAATTTGTGCTTCAAAAAAAGTGTTTAGAATGCTGGCTCTTAATTGATGAGAATAATTTTTTGCACAATAGTAATTTTGTATAATTTTTTGAATTTTTGGGAGGTATAGATTTAATTAAAATACTTTATTAAAATAATAAAGGTCAATTTTCGTTAGTAACCAAATATTGTGCGTCATATCTACATATGTAGATTGATAGAAGATTGTGAAATACTGTATACATCAAATACCAAGACATCCAAAATGATTATTTCTGTTTTTCTTTATTTCTTTATATTTTTGTCCTGTTTAATTAAACGGTATTAAATTAAAAATACTTAACTTTCTCGTACTTAAAAAGTAGCCTACAATTACAATTTTGAATTTTTTATTTTCCTGAAGTATATTAATTTTCAAGAGCATTTTATAAATCTGTACCTCAGAGGTAAAGAATCGTATCTCCATTCTCACAGATTTAGAGAAAACGAAGTTTAAAGTTTTAAAATGCAGTATTTTTTTACAATAATGAAATAAAATAGCAATTTAACTTGCGGATTATTTTATTAAGTACCTAATTTCACTAACATGTTTTACATTACAACTGGCAGTAACATGCTCTACCGGATAAGAAATATGTAAAGGCAGTTAACCAAAAACTGTAGATACGATTCTTTAGCTCTAAGGTACAGAAATACTTTTTTGAACAATTTTTGTAACTTGTTTTTAGTTTTCGTTTGTTTGTCTGCTTTAATTTGATTTTTATGTCGTCTGCAAATTTTTATTCAAATTTTCATTTGGTTTTGGGTTTGTTCATTCATTTCTTTCTTTGTATCGTATATATGTATACAGGGTGATCAAAGTTACTGCCACACTATTGCTCTTATTATTGGACTACGCACTATTGCGTTGCTAGCAAAACTGAACTGTTTTTACTCAGAATTACAGTCGTAACATGAGAAAAACATTTTGCATGCTTTTTTAAACAAAAACAATTTCACAACAAATTACGATATACACGGACGCAACACGAGGTATGCCAACTTTTTTAGTGTAACTAAGCACCATTCTCTTTTTGAAAAATCGCCAATGTATGTAGGTAAGAAATTTTATAATAAATTACCAATGCGTATTCACAATATTACTAACTATGCTTTATTTAAGAAAGAAACAAAACAATTTCTGTTAGGTAAGGCCTTTTATAGTATTCAGGAATTTTTAGATAATTAGTTCCAAACAAATTCTTAACAATATTCCTTGTCTGACTGTCAAACTCTACTGTTTTGTCATATGTACAGCCTGCTTGGTTATCATTACTATCTGTCTCTCTTGTTAAACTCTACTGACTTTACCTAATTATATACGTGTCCCTTTTACACTTTATGTATTGTAACGTATGTATACTATTGACATATCACATCTAATTTTATAATTAGCAAGTGAATAAACTTTTTTGATTTTTGCTCATCGCATTCTTAAAATACTTGCGTATGTGTACTTTTTTTTAACGGAACGCCCTATATTTTTTGATGGCAAGCGAAAGAATTCTAAGTACAGATTTCTCTTTACGATTTCCCCCTAAAATGGATAACAAAAAAGTTATTGTGACAATTTTAGTTGGTATAGAACTTAATTACGTTTGCTTACATTAGTTAACGGGGAAGCCAAGGAATAAAAAATAAATAAAAATTGACGTTTATTAAAATCTAACCTATCGATTGGAAGCTGCTTTTGAAGCATTTTATGACTGAAAATGAATTATTTGCTCGGTATAAAACAAACTTGAACGAAAATTTATTTTTGTCACTGACCAGCCTGTAACGATAAAAATTTATTTAATAATGGCCTATATTAAGTTTAAGTATCAGCTGCACCAAAAATCATTTTCTTAGAGTTAAATATAATGAAATAAAAATAAATAAAATAGTGGCAGTTTTTAGATAAAATATTAATTATCTCAAGAACGGTTAGTTTTAGGTATACAGAAAATGTGTAGAATTTTATGAGCGATCCAAATTTGACATCACATATAGGGTGTGGCCATTTGAAATAAAAAAAGGTGCATTCGAAACAAATTTTTTGGTTCATTAAGTATAGATAAAAATAACACTGTCCAACGGTCAAAAAAACCCGTCAGGTTTCTCAACTGTTTTTAATGTTCTTGAGGTCGCTGAATACGAATCTATAAAGAGTTTTTTCGGGTCACCTCAGGTTCTCGCTCTCGACACCAATAAAGAAGTCGAGGAAGCAGTATACTGAAGACAAAAAAAATGAAAGTTCTTTACTGATATCTACAATGAAAACCTGAGGTGACCCGAAAAAACTGTTTGCAGATTCGTATTCAGCGATTCCAAAAACATAAAAAACAGTTGAGAAACCCGACAGGTTTTTCTTTTTTTTTGTCTCCTGTATATTACTTCATTGACTTCTTCACTGACGTTTACAACGAGAACCTGAGGTGACCTGAGAAAACTGTTTGCAGATTCGTATTCAGCGATCCTAAAAACATTAGGAACAGTTGAGAAACCTGACGGGTTTTTAATTTTTTTTATTTTTGTTGTATCGTGTAATTTTGTGTTATAGATATCTAAAATTAAAATCTTCAGTATTGTTCAGATATTGTCTGAGAACACAATGTTGGGACACCTTGTACACCTTGACACTCAGTTATAGATAAATAAGATAAATGTTGAATACTACTATAAGGTGAAATAGTATGTAGTACATAATTTGTATTTCTAATTTGATGCTCTTTCATTTGCCAACAAAAAATACAGGATGTTCCATTAAAAAAAAAAAAAAACGCTTTACGTATGCAAGTATTTTGAGAATGCGATGCGTAATTGTTTTCTTTATATCACCACTGTAATCCTGAGTAAAAACAGTTCATTTTTGCTAATTTAAACGACTTCGTAACTCCAATAATAAAGAAGTTAGCAATAGTACGGCAATGACTTTGATCACCCTGTATATTTTCCAGTTTTTTTTTTACAATAAAAAGAACAAAAATTGTATTTTTATCTTCAACGTGCGCTTCTATTTCTCATGATAACTCTAAAAGAATACGAATGACACCCCATAATTTTTATATTTAATTTTTTCACTAGCCCCTAAAATAAAGTCTCTATGTGTGTAGGGTGCAAAATATAAAAAAAATCCCTATATACTGGGTGTTTTTATAAGTGTCGCTGAAAAAGAATCCGGATGTAATATGAAACAAATCTTTTAAAAATGGCAGATTTATTTTTCTTTTTTCGGTGTTCATTTTGAAATGATAAATAATTTCATAAATTTTCAAAAATTATTGAAAGCTGGTACACGGTGCTGACTTTGAATTTTTAGTAATTTTTCCATATTTTGACAATTGTGACAGTTCACCTTTAGGCGTTTCTTGTTTCAAATTTTTGGAGAACAGCCACACACACTAAGACATTCTGTAAATGTCGATTACGTCCTCGAGCTTATGGAGATGTACTCCACAAGACGGGCACTAGCTGTCTTCACTACCAAACTGCTACAAGCTGTCTGATCCTTGTGCTTTTCCACGGCCCCTTTTTGTTTGGTTTTTCTAAGGTCAATTTCGATTACGTAACATTCCATATGTGTGTGATTTCTCTATGATTCACGAGTTCGACTATCAATGCCACTGCAGTTCTTCGAATTTGCGAATGTCAATCGTGTCTCATCTTGGCCAAGGCTTTTGATAAAGCGAGCCGCTGCGATGCTTACTTACATAACCTTTAGGTGGGCGGTCGAGTTGCATTATGGTATCGAGTTTAATTTATGATAATTTATGAATTTAACTTCTGTACTACGCTTGATAATTATAAGATGCTTGGATTTTTCTTACAATTTTATTTTATTGATAATATTGAAATTGCAAACAAAAACAAGTAAAATTAATGAAAATATTGAAGCTGTTCCCCAGGAACCAATTGTTCCGATTTTCATTGCAGCATAATATAAATTCTTCAAAAAAAATCTAACCAATGGTCTGGATCATATCTTTTTTTCTCGAAAGGTGTAAGGTACTATTTTTTATATCACCATTTTGCTGATAAGAAGGACTATCAAAATATGCACGAAAAAGTTAGAGTTGCCTTTTAAGAAAATTAATGATGAGCACTAGAATGTGTCTTTTTAAAATTTAGAATTTACCTGTTTCAGGATTTTGCAAAAAAATCATTAAACAAACAAATTATGGTCTGGGACTTTATCTTAAAAAAAATTTAAAAAGGACGAAAATGTTATAAAACATTATTTATTCGAAACGAAGTAACTGATTTATATCATTGTCTGTACTATATATACAGCGTGGGCCGCAATTAACCAACCCGGCATATTTATGTATGTATACAGTCTGTTTAAACTTAAGTTGGCACTTGTTAAAGCAGGTTTTTGTCCGATGAAAATTGTATCACAAATTCTTTAAAACGGATACTGAAAATGCGCACTACCAATTAACGTTTCGCTATCGTTTGACAGCGGCAATCTTGTTCATATTTTTTCACTTCTGACGAAGCTATCAAACGATAGCGAAACGTTAATTGGTAGTGTGCATTTTCAATGTCCGTTTTAAAGAATTCGTGATGCTAACTTTGTTATTCTAAGGCCCGGTTTATTCATCTCTCAATAAAGTGCCAAGTTATTACTTGACGATTAGCGCAATGCATTTGCCTATCTTCAATCTATCCAGTATCTTACTGGCCACTTACTGAGAGATGAATAGACCGGGTCTAAAAGTTACCAATTCGGTTAAGTTAGCAAACTAGTACTTTTCACTGCAATGATGCAGTCAAAAAAACAATTGAACGTCGCGTTTATGCGATAAAGGCAAGAAGACGTTTTTACTTAAATGAAACATGCTGTATATCATGTATACTACACCATTTCTATTTATTTCAATGTGTTTTTTTTTTTTTTGTAAATACTACTTCAGATTAATAAAAAAATTTGAATCACATTAAGCATTGCATCAAACATTTATTGAAGATTTGTTAATAATTTTCATAAAATTTACGTTACGTTGCAGTTATTTCAATCTAAATTATTACTGAATCTGTGAAACCGTTGTTTTTGCTTGACCCATTTATTTAATCTTAAAAAAAGGTCAATGTGTATCTATCGAATTGAAGAAATAATTTTAAAACTCATTTAAAACAAAAGTTTATTTTTAGTTAGTTACCGACATATATTTTTAAAAGTCCTTTTGTGAAAGAAATTGTAAGGAGCTAGCAATGTAGCAATCTAAAAATGCATTTCGTTACCTCACTTTCAAAACCTCCTAAATGCGTTTTTACAAACATGCGGTTTTAAAAACTTTGGAATGAATAGACTTCTTATTTTCGCCTGTAATAAAACCCTACATATCTGAAAAGATTTGTGCATGTTGTTCACTATTAAAACCTAATGCTTTAATACACTACAAATACAATACAATGTTAGGCTTTATTGGATGCAAAGTTGTAAAGAACTTCATTTTTTGAATCAATGGATTTAGAAGGTTTTGAAAGTAAGGTGACGATTTGCATTTGTCTGTGCACTCAATCAAACAAGTTTTTAATTTATTTGATAAGAAGTGATTAAATAAAAAATGAGTTAGAGTTGGCGATGCAACCAAACACGCACGTGTGCATTTGGTTCATCGAAAGTTCCTTCAGTCACTTTGGCGTTTTTACAAAGCAAGAAAAACGTTTTATTTAAAAAAAAATTAAAGCAGATGCGTAAAATGACCAAGATACTTTTGAACTCTATGAACAACTACGTGACTAACGGCGTGTTATTTATGTCACAATTATTGATTGACAATTATGACGTTATTCAAGACATGCATTTAAATTCCAACGCCTACTCTAATTCGTTTTTATATTGATCACTGGTTATATCATACATATTTTATGTAAATCGAGTAGCTTTAGTTTTACTGAACTAACTTTGATCAAACATAATCATAAAATGAATGATAATTTCTATTTATATCATTTGGGTTTAATCTTCAGTTATCGTCACTGAAGATACAAACTCTACCATGTATGTAGTACACGTATCTATAGTGACGAGCCATATTTCCAAAATTACTATTCGTACTGTATGTATGTACATCTTGTTAAAGTTACATCAAATAATTATTTTTATTCTCTTAGTAAATGTAAGTAAAATATTATCATTTAAAATGCAGGTCTGCAAATATTTATATATTTAAGTAATTGAATATGTTTTACAAAATGAGAAACACTACAATCATTCTTAATTACATTTGTTGGGAAATCTATTTCGTTTTCCGTTTCGTTTTCATCGTGAAATATGATAGCGTTATAAATTCTTGCAACCTGATATGTAGTACACGTTTATGTTTTATGTCGCGCTTCACTGAAATATTTCTCATATTTTTACTACTTCCATTACATCTTGTAAATGTTTATTTTCTCTCAACGTAATAGAAAATATCTAATATAAAACGTATTAAGCCAAAACATTTTCAATTTAATCTTGTTACAAAAATTTATACAGAGAAGTGTTCTTATTTCTTAGGCAAGGTTCTTTAAAAGGACATTTCCTCCTTTTTTCTAATTAACAATTTTTCTTAGTGTAACAATATGTTTTTATTTTAAAAATACGAGTATATATTTTGGAATTTGAACTCGACTTTGAAAATAGTTTCAAATCAGTTAAAAAAAAAATTATCTCCTCTTTTCGTTTCAGCCAAAATTGGTCTTTTCTACTTCATATTCTATGGAATGCTGGCAGCTTTAGTGGCAATCTGCATGTGGGTGTTCTTCCAAACTCTCGACCCCAGGATACCAAAATGGCAGTTGGAGAGCTCCATTATCGGCACGAACCCCGGCCTGGGATTCCGCCCCATGTCCATGGAGAATGCTGAAAGCACGCTCATTTGGATACAGGGTTCCAATAGGACGAATTACCAAAAGTGGGTGGACACGTTGATGGGATTTTTAGACAGTAAGTTAAAAAAGTTTAAATTTTTCAACAAATTTTCATTCATATAATAAAATTTCGCTTTGTTACTTTACTTATAGCGTTTTCGATTGCCGGCTCTGGAGTCCACTCAGAGTATTCTTATCTTATTTTAACCCCATGTGATAATAAGGGACGGAGATATTCTAAGAGTACTCTAGAACAGTCAATCGAAAACGCTAATATATTTAAAAGATACAATCATATACAATTTGAAAATCAATTTGTGTCATTTGTGTTTTGTCAAATCAAAATATTTTTTTTTATTTAAAATTTAAGTTTTTACTGAGAGATTCTTTATTATATCAGACAAAATTAAAAATAATTTATTGCATTGGATTGGACGTTTTAAATTTGGCAGGTTCAATAACATCCAGTCAAAGAGTTGTTTTTGGAAGGAGGCGTTTCCATTCATTCCATTCCATATAAAATTGACATTTCTTCATAGGGGCGTGGTTATATGACGTGTACCAGTAAGGTGTTGTCTGAACTTACCACTAACCAAAATGATAACGATAATGATAACGTAGTTTAAAACATCATCATTTTTAAGGGCCTAAAATATCTGAAAATATCAAAGCAGAAATTTGGTACATCCAATCAGAAAACCGATTTAATGCTTTGTTACTTCAGAGGTTTTAAGTATATTAATATTAATTCGCAATATTCTTGAACAACTAATTTTTTTTTGGTATTAAGTGGTTTTAAAAATGCCTTGATTAATAATTTACGTTTTCCAGAATATTACACCCCTGGCAAAACGGAAAAGGGAACTGCTTCGGTTCGAAAATGCAGTTACACGCAACCCCCACAAAGAGGACAAGTGTGTGACTTCGATGTAAGAGTATGGGGCGAATGCAGTCCCGATCAGTACTTTAACTACCACAAGAGTTCTCCTTGCATTTTCCTGAAACTGAACAAAATATACGGTTGGCGTCCGGAATTTTACAATGACACCAGACGACTTCCCTTAAACATGCCCGATAACTTGAAGAAACACATCGCACAAAGAAAACCAGAAGAGGTAATTCGTAATTCAAAAGTTATTTCAGTCCATTTGAGGACAAAACAGAATTTCTGAAAAATCTTATAATTTTTAATTTAGTGCTTTAAACACTTTCCATATTATTTTCTGTTTGTGTGAATTGAGTTAATTTTATTTTAAAATTAGGCATTCCTTCTTATTATTTCAAAAATCATGATTTACAAGAAATGTCGCACCAGAAAAATTCAAGTAATAAGAAAAGGAGAACGTCTCTGGGCTCTATTTGATGGGAACGATTAACCATGACCTTCCTAAGGAAAAAAATAACGAGCGGAAACAGATAAGAAAAATTAACCATAAAAGTCAGCCCTCATGAAAAGTAACAAGTAAACAAATTATTATCAAATCTTTGCTTTTTGTGATTTGTAAATGTTTGAAATGTATTCTTTAGAAAAATACTAAGAAAATATGAAGAAAAATCAAACAAATGACTGAAGGTTCGCATCTGGAATATTCAGATATAAGTTGTTATAAGAAGTAATAAAACAAATTAAGCAACCCCAAGAAACGAGTAAATTAACATACGGCGCTTTGTGGAAGTTATTATTAACATTCTAATAATAAACATCCGTTGCAAACTAAAAAATTGAAAATATGTTTCAGACGCAAACCTTCAGTCATTAGGCCTGTTTGTTTGCTCTGCACTTTTCTACACTTTTTGCACCAACCGCTCCTGAGAGAGTGAGATGTATATAATATAATGTAAGTAGGAGTGAGAAAAGTAAAGGAGTTAAAAGTGTAGAAAGTGCAGAACAAACGAACAAACCTATTGTTGATCACAGTGTACACTACGTCACCCAACGAGTTACGAATATCAGGAGAGATCCTAAAGCAGTGGGATAATGCATTTACATTTGATGGAAGTTATTACTTTGCGGTAGGTCAGTTTCTGCAACATGGTGGTTTGTTGACATCTGTATATCAAAAACATTTGCCAGATTTTGTGTTTGTATCTGAGGGTAGAACGAGCTTATATGTTTATTTAGCAACTGTGATTAGTAGTCCTATATACGAACGATACATTGATAGGTAATTATAGACTTCAGTTAAAAAGTGAATTATTTTTAGGTTAGCTTTGGAATTTTTCGATTATCAGTAGCGCAGCAAGCGTAATGTAAGTAAGTTCCTTCCAAGTACTTGTATGATAGAACTCCAGTGTCTAAAATACAATTGACATTTCTAGGATCTTATTTTGTTAACTTTAGTGTAGTAAGTGTATTATAAACAGTAGTGAACTGAGGTCGTTCCAAAATCTTGTAAAACGCTTGTGTGTACCTATAGGAACCATGCACATGCGAAGCCAGCGCCACCAATGACCATATTGTGCATTAGTGGTATAAAAATACGACTTGTTTCAAATTATTAGTGTACATTTAAACTTGAATATTGCAATGTATTTCAATACCAGGAAGCTCAAGTATTAAGTACTACAATCGTAAATTGTCATAAGAGTGATATTATTCCCATGCAATAAGTCTCAAGAAATATTTTCCTATCGCTAATTCACAAATCACCACGCCAGGGGGCGCTAAACGCAGAGATGTGCATGGCGCCTATAACTTATCGCGGTCATATTTAGTGACCAGTTTGGACGAGAAACTATTGTTAGTATGACTGCCTCCTGTTATTCTTAACTCGTTGATGTATTGCAATTAAGGTTTTGTAATCAAATTATCGTTTGTCACAATTTAGTTGTGAATTGCAAAATGCAATTTTCAAAAACGATGAAACAAACAAAGAACCACAAAGACTCAAAATAACAGCACAAAATTGAAACCAACATAACCTGAAAATAAAAGTCCCATTTACAAGATACGGGATACGGGAATTAAAGGAAATCAAGTTTCAACGGTAAAAGTCTCTAAATCGTGTAACTTTAGTTACTCATTACAAAAGTGAATGTACTTTAGATTTACTTTAAATTACGATCAACATCAAGAAGGCGGAGCCCAGATTTCTTTAATTCGGATATAGGAATTATAACAGGTGATCAATATCTTTTCTAATCAAGTGACCTATGGAAATAAAATCATGTGTCTTTGATTAGTTCATTATTTCAAATGCCACTTGAATTACATATTTATATTGCATTCCTATACAAAACGATAGGAATGCAATAAAAATAATTCAAATGGTATTTGAAATAATGCACCAAATAAAGACATAATTTTTTTCCATAGGTCACTTGATTAGAAAAGATATTGATCACGCGTTATAAGAATCAAACTCGATATTTTTAAAGTCTGTGTGTTCGTAAGATCAGTATCATTGGTGGCCAATAGACTTTATGGAAACAAATGGATTACTGATTTCATCAAGAAGATAAAGTAGACGAAGATAGGGGAGGGCGATGAAAATTAGGGTTACTGTTGGAAGGATTGTTCAGAGGTCAATGTTCTGAAATTTGTGGCGCAAATCTTAGATTCATGCCAATCGTTATTGAAAGAATTTCTCCCATATTTTTTATTAAATGGTCTATAGGAGAAGCCTCATTAGATAACTGAAAGTTAGTATTGGTCTCTTAAACCACTCTATAGTAAATTAATGCCTACTTCTAATGAAAGGCTTAGTTAAACCATAAAGCCTAGTCTACAATTGCCCGGGAACGAGAACGTGAACGGGAACGGGAACGTTAAAAAAGTTAAATCATTTCATAATCGTACAAGTGTCCACAATGCATCGGTAAATACGGTAACGCTAATAAAGCTCCGCAACACCAAATTTTACGTTCCCGTTGCGGAGCTTTAAGCGTTACCGTATTTACCGATGCATTGTGGACACTTGTACGATTATGAAATGATTTAACTTTTTTAACGTTCGCGTTCTCATTCACGTTCTCGTTCCCGGGCAATTGTATTACCTAAAAAGGTAGCCTTTAATTCCTCAAATAGCCCCCCTAAATTGATTATCCTTAATATTAACCTTTTCAATAATTCTTATTATCATCGGAATTATTAATTATTTTATTACAGATCAACATCCTAAGAATCTTTTATTTAATAAAATCTCCTTATCAAAATCTTGAAAATGATAGCTAACTTATTCTCATCTTTTGACCATTCCACGTCTCTTTATTTTCCCTTAAATTGATTAAGAACCTTACTTTGCATAATTTTTGTTTCCTGCTCATTCTGATTAATCTCGACTCGATCCTCATCTTTATGAAAAAAGATTCTACTCTCTTCATAAGGAATTCAAAACCCTTCTAGGCCCGGGATCTCTGGGGAGAACCTTTTTATTCATTTCGTTATTTTCCTTAATTCTATAAAACTTCTTAGGATTATTTCCATATATTTTTACTAAAACCAGACATTTAGCAATAACTTTAACCCTAGCTTTACCTTTATGATTAAGATTCATAATCTATGGAAGAATTAATAATACTATTCATATACTTGCTCATCTTGTTCCACAAGGAACCCCCCCTTTCTGATACCTTTTATAGTATGTATTGAAACAATTAGAAATATTATCCGCCCTGGGACCTTAGCGGTTCGATTAGCCGCAAATATAATTGCTGGCCATCTACTAATAACGCTCTTAGGAAATACGGGACCATATATCTCGACATCCCTTATCTCAGTATTACTAGTTACCCAAATCCTCCTTCTTGTCTTAGAATCGGCAGTTGCAATTATTCAATCCTATGTATTTGCAGTACTAAGAACCCTATACTCAAGAGAAGTAACCTAATGTACCACAAAAATCACCCATTCCATCTAGTAGATGCTAGGCCTTGACCTCTTCTTGAGGCCTTTGCAGCAATAATTACAATAACTGGAATTACTAAATGATTCCACCTGTTTAATAGAAACCTCCTCCTTCTAGGGTTTTTAATCACCAGTTTGGTGATATACCAATGATGGCGAGACATTTCACGAGAAGGAACATTTCAAGACCTACACATATACGTAGTAACCATAGGCCTTCGATGGGGAATAATCCTATTTATTACCTCAGAAGTATTTTTTTTATCTCATTCTTCTGGGAATTTTTCCATAGAAGTCTTGCCCCTCGATTGAATTGGGAATAAATTGGCCCCCTAAGGGAATTACTCCTTTTAATTCCCTCCAGTTTCCCCTTCTAAATACACTTATTCTCCTATCATCAGGACTTACAGTCACTTGAGCCCATCACAGATTAATTGAAAACAATTTCAATCAAGTTACCCAAGGACTTTCCCTTACTGTAATCCTAGGAATCTACTTTACACTTCTTCAAGCATATGAATACAAGGAGTTTCCATTCATCATTGCTGACGCAGTTTATGGATCCTCTTTCTTTATAGTTACAGGATTCCATGGAATCCATGTCAGGAATAGTAGGAACTTCCTTAAGAATTTTAATCCGCGCTGAATTGGGAAATCCAGGATCCCTTATTGGAGATGATCAAATTTATAATGTAATTGTAACTGCCCATGCATTCATTCACTTTCTGCACTAAATTTCCTCAGAAGATCTAACTTTTGGTTATACAGTTGACATAATTCGACCCTAAATCTGTATGTATTGGTATAATTTTTCTTAGAAGTTGGAAGGTAATTTTTTTCAGACGACCTTTTTTGATCACATTGTATAATCAGAGCTTGTCGGCAAACAACGATAGTAGCATTTTAGCATTATTTAGCATTTTATTTTAAATTATTACACAGAGGGAGAGTCATACTACCGCTAACTGTCACGGAACATATTTTTTCAAATGCAACTAAGCGGAAAAAAAGAGACTTTTTGTCCTTTACTAATTTAGAAAATTGCACAGCCGCCTAGATTAATAAAGCACCAGTGCTTTATTCGACCGGACCACAGACCGAACGCATTGGAAAAAGGCCTAGTTACTGGCAGTAACTATGGCAACGGCAGAAGTTCAATTCAAAATTATGCAGAGGGAGCCACACCACAAGAGTTTTCGTAGAACAGGCCTTTTTCAAATGCGTCCGGTCTGTGGTCCGGTCACTTACTGCGTTTAATGTTACATTTTCATTCAAGTTTTGTACATTTTGTGACAATTCTTACCATCCCAAAATGCTGCACTTTTACAAATTATGCGCTAGTTTGCTTACAATCACTTCTCTGAAGTTAGCATAAGGTCCTCTAGTTTGGCTCCCTCTTCAGCACAGAAAAATAGCTCTGAACTAAGAAGGCGACTAGCAGGATAAAGAACCGGGTCGACCCAGCTTATCAACGCGACAAAACATCAACGACCCAACTCATCAATAGACATTTCATCAATAGACGATAAATATATACCATATCATGAGTTAAATCTTCTCTGAATTAAGTTAAACATTAAATTTTGGTGCAGTTATAATTCAATATTTTATTATAACATTTTCCGACTTGTCCTTTGTTTTCTTCAAAGATTCACGGTCACCGTAAAGCAAAATTATAGAATACAAGAAATATGAAAAATTTTATTTAAATTCTATGAAATCCCACATTATTCGCTTTACAAAACGAACAATCAATTTCGCGGAACGTCAGTAAATACTTTAAATATATTTACTCGTTAAAAATTTGTTTTCTTTTTCATATTAATAATAAAAAAGCAAAAAGCTGTCGATCGATGCCGAAAAAGGGAAAGATGAAGATTGAGGGAAAAAAAAGACGAACGAGCGATATTTACTCGTTAAAAATTTGTTTTCTTTTTCATATTAATAATAAAAAAGCAAAAAGCTGTCGATCGATGCCGAAAAAGGGAAAGCGAAGTAAAAATAAAACTTATTTTCAAGAAATCAAAACAAATATTTCTGGGAATTGCCATGTTGTTAATATAAAATAAAAATTGTACAACAAATTCTTTTAAATTTTCATCGGACAAGAATCTACTTTAATTATAAAATAACAACTTTATATTCTTTGATGGATGCCGAAGAGGAGAAAAGGGAAGATACACAGGGGCCAAATTCTTGAAATCATTCAACATCATGTCGTATGCGACATGACGTCAAAGTGACGCAATTTTCGAACGATTTGTAGAGTTTTGTATCAGAGTCTACGTCATTTTGACGTCATGTCGCATACGACATTTGTCGAATGATTTCAAGAATTGGGCCCCTGATTAAAAAAAAGGCGAACGATCGTCAAAAGAGAGCAACATCCAGAATTAGAAAGTCATGTCAAAAGATAGACGCCTGCCTAATTTGAAACTCAAATAAATCGCGTTTGTAAAGCCACAAATATTTTTAAACTGCAATAAAATAATACAGTTGATGAAATGTCCTGTTGACCAGTAGGGTCGTTGATGTTATGTCGCGTTGATCAGTGTTGTAGGGTGTTGATGAAATGCGAGTTGATGATTTGTCTATTGGTGAGTTGGGGTCGACCCATAAAGAACTTCGTTCTTTTTTTTAATCCAGTAAACCGTGGAAAATTGTGTATAGTTAAAAAAAATTGTTAATAGATGGCGTCCATGTTGTTATTAAGATCATATTATCAATTTTATGTAAAATTGATTTATGTATTTATTAAATTTAATTTTATTTAATCATTCAGAAATTAAATAAGTATTGGAGGATGTATCTTAAGGCACATACTCCAATTGCTTTATTATTTTTGTTATTAAGATTATTTTAAATTTGAAATTTTACTTATCGGTATGAATTTTTCGTACAGCGCAGACGTATTTCTTTTTTCAAATTTACTTACTTTTATTTAAACATTACACATCTAATTATACCACAGAATTCAATTAATTTTAAATTTAACCCTTCAGTAGTTAATTGAATATTTCCTAGATAGCGCCACATAAATTTAACGTTTAAAAAAATCGCATTGAATTTATGTAAATCGGAGTTAATTTAACTTGATTTAATTTTGCATTTACTTCGGACTTCTTGAAATTTATGTTTCAAGCGTGAAAATTATAATCGATAAAATATTTCATAGGTGACGTTATTGCAGGTTTACTTATTACTTATTATAATCTTATGTCTGTTGAAACAGAATTTTAATAATACTGATTATTTTCAAGAATTTTTAAGTATGTCTGGTGAATTTTTAAGCATATAATAGTGACATAAAAATGTACGAATATGAAAATATACCAAATTAAATACCATTTTCTTTATTACTTATATGATAATAATTTTTTTCACAACTTAATTCAGCGTACTTTTTGACTTTTCTTATTTATTATTATCATTTTTTCAATAGTTTAAGTTACGTTCAATTACTTTCATTCATTTCTCAACTCATTATAAGTATCAAATTTCATCGCAGATAACGAATGCAAGTTATTCATATTGATGGATTTTTGTTTGCAATTGATAGTGATATTCTTGTATTATTCTTAAGGTTACAAGAATTGCTATGAATTTTGTTTTCTTTAGACCAGGCAGTTTTATTTAACTATTCTTTGCATTTTGCATTACCTATTTTGAAACTGTTTTCGCAACGCCACATATAATCTGTGATCGACAATGATTGATGTACCGCCTTACAATAATACACTCGGCGTTCTGTAGAAATTATTATCGATGTCGTAATAGATAGTAAATATGTAGCTGTTGCGGAATAAAAGATTGATAACACATATTTCGGAAATATTTCAGATGTAAATCTTCTATCATTTTTTATCACGCTGTACATATATAATATGTCTTCAATAATTTCCGAGTCCCACGTCCCATATCACCCAAATTAGGCAACCAAACTCACACTTATGCTAATGGCGCTAATGCTTAAAATAGCCCAATATAATAATGCTGATAATACTAAGTGTTTTCTTAATAACACCATAAGGGATGGCTACGAAAAGTAAAATTCATGTCTTAGCACCATTCATGTATTTGAAAAATTTTAAAGTGTCAGTTTTGGCTTTTGTTAGCTGTCGAATTTTTAATTTGTTGTTTTTGAAAACAGAGCTATCCTTTCCATCCCTGGAACAAATTTATTTATTAAAAACCAAAAGTCAATTTATTAAAAACCAAAACCATTCTATCAAACAATAAAAACGGCTAACTATTAATTATACCTAATTACTTCATACTTCATCATCTTTAAATTTGTAGGTTAGATTCGTTAGATGTCAAAAATTATGTATGTATGGTGAACAGGAAACGTATGTGAATCAAGCTACGACATTAACTCTATTTTCCATAGTATTAAAAAAACATTCGTGGTATAATAATCACTGGCGCAACAGAATTAAATTTGTCAGAAAATTTAAAAAATCCAGTTTTAACGTAACAAGTGATCAACTGAAAAACGAATTAGTCTCTACCATAAAAGATTTTTGCTCAATTGTTAAAAGCATTATTTATAAAATTGCTGATATTTTAAAATCACTTTAAATATATGCCAATTGATTGACAATTAATATTAGTATGACGTTATCCTAGACTTACTTTAAAATTCCAATGCCAACTCTAAATTCGTGTTTCAGTTGATCACTTGTTACTAATGTTTGACAATGTGTTATACGAGAAGTAAAACAAATGTTTCGCAAATATGAAATAATTTAATTTTTGTTAATAAATGAAAGCAATAACAAACAAGAGCACGCAAGGCATTATTCACTTTGATTACTTTTTTAGTGACATTCAAATATGTACCTTACAGTGTCGCCAATCTGCACGAAACAAATTTTCCAAGTTAATTTGGTCACGTGGTACTCGAAAATTGTTGAAAACTCGGTACCATCTGTAACGAGATTTATGCTACAGCCTTTTGCGTAATGGTCAATACAACGTCAGCAGCGGCCGATCCATTCGATTAAGCGGGGTACACAACATACTTGCTAAGCGCTATCTCTTTTTGTTACACACGAAGAGAGAAACAGAATATAATAAGTTTCCTCTTTCGTCTTGCTCAAGCGATGTTACAGAAATCGGTTTACATAATGTATATTGAGCATAAGAGCGTTTGCAAATATGTAACGATTGCTTTCGATATTGTGGAAAATGTAATCAAAATTTTCTGGATTTAGACTAACTTACCTTTTCAATAACCTTCAAAATTATTTTAAGTTACTTTGATGGTTTTAATCTGAAACTTTTTATTTTTGCCTTAGAGAAATACGGTATGGATTAGCTGCGAAGGTGAAAATCCGGCCGACGTGGAATATTTGGGACCAGTTCAATACTTCCCCGACATCCAAGGTTTCCCCGGCTATTATTATCCCTACGAAAATTCAGAAGGTTACTTAAGTCCACTCGTGGCAGTTCGATTCCGACGGCCGACAGGTTATTGCCTTCCATTCCTTACATATCATCTTTAATTAAATTGATTTTGAATTTCAGCTGGAATTGTAATTAACGTTGAGTGTAAGGCCTGGGCCCAGAATATCAAGCACAGCAGGGTCGATCGTTCAGGATCCGTCCATTTCGAACTATTGATAGATTAAAAATACATTTAATTCCTAGCGCCTTATAAATATTCACAATAATTTTTTATGTCGTGTAGGTTAATCGCGTTGGAATCTCAAGTGCCCTTTCTTTCAATAAATAGTCACATAAGTGAATAATATATTTTCTTAAAGAAATAAAAATTAATGGGTTGAACGAAATTTTTTATGACAATCTGATATTACAGAGTACTATGTGTTCGTAATTCGTAAAACCTTTTTTTTATTGGTGTAGGTTAAATAAAACGAGAATGTTTTGATGTGATTGTTCAAAATTAATTGGGCCAAATACGCTAGGTATTAGTTGATATTAGTTGCTAACCAAAGTAATTGAGCAATTTTTGCTTTAAGGAACTTTCAATGTACAACTTGTAATTATTTTATCGTTATACTTATAATTTTAATTTTTTATTTATTTTTTTGCATCATGATGCTGAAGTATTGGTTCAAGTAAAACTGTGGACAAATTTAATTGATTAGCAGTTGCAAATGAACCATTTTATATAAGAATAATTAGAACTGCTTGTCAATTAAATTTTTTTTTCAATATCATATTTGTTATTAACTTTTATTAGTAAGTTTTCATCTTGTGTTCTTTTTATTGCATTTTATTTTGATGCATTTTTGTATATAAGGCATTCATTTTGTGAAATAAATAAAATTCTGTAATTTTTTTTTCTTTTAATTGATAATTGTATTCAATGAATTATCTGCAAAGACAAAGTAATTTTATAATATAGCTAAGTTGCCCTTTTTGATTCCTGTTGAATTATATGTAAGTTTAAGTTTCAATTTTTTAAATCTTTCATTTAACGGTTGATTTTAACAACTACATAATTTTTGGGAATCCTTTTTTAAAACTCTATTACTTCATCGAAGTGTAAATATATCAAAATAAGTAAATATTTACTTTTTTATATAAAAGTAATTTGTTGGTACTTTGTATCGTCTCCAATATCAAGCTTACAAGAATTTTAGAACTAAGAACATTTTACAACAAACAAATATACCAAATTTTGATGATTTTATAGTAATATTAAGAATAAAATTTTCAGTTTGCGTTTTACTATAAATACCTTAAATTAGACAAAAGCGTATTATAAGTATTAGAGCTGGCAACGGTTAACCGATTTTGGATATTTTGGATATTCGCGGTGTACAGCATGTCACTCATGCAAATAGAGTTGCATGAAAAAAAATTTTTACTTAGATTTACATTCAAGTTATGCAACTCTATTTGCATGAGTGACATGCTGTACACCGCGAATATCCAAAATCGGTTAACCGTTGCGAGCTCTAATAATTATAAGATGATTCTAAATTATAGGTCTGTTCGATAGCTCTGCACTTTTGTACACTTTTTGCACCAACCGCTCCTGAGAGAGTGCGATCTATATTACATAACATAAGTAGAAGTGAGAAAAATAGAATAAAGGTGTAAAAAGTGCAGAGCTATCGAACAGACCTTATAAAAACAAATCGGGGCAGAAAGCTTCTAACTTAGAATAAAATGTGCTACATGAATTCCGTTTAATATAAAAAAAGAGTGACATATTTTTTGGACGAATATTAATTACTTCTATAATTTATCCATGTTAAACCTGTTCCAACAGTTCTTCGAATTGAACTGTCGCACTACTTTGCGATTATTAAACCTAATGTTACTTACGTAGTTAGTAAATCCCTGTACAGAAAGGACCTTGAGTATTTTTCGTTCCAGTTTTGTTATGTGTTTCAGTTACGATTTTATTTTAGCTCGAGCTCTAAATTTCTCAGTTTTCTAAGGAAATCTCCGACAACATTTAAAGCTATCTATGATTCTTTATGAAAGTAGAAATCGTTACTTAAATTAAAATGATTTTTTTAGAGGCATCTGCATTTTAAAATTTGTTAATTTCTACTGGATATTAAGAATACCTAATATATGTACACATACAGGTGTCCGGTAGGCAGAGGCGGCTTTAATAGTTGCGGGGCCCCGGGCGTGAAATTTATATGGGACCCTTTGAGTAAGGAATAAGGTTTGTAATAGTTACGGGGCCCCGGGCGTGAGGTTTATATAGGGCCCTTTGAGTAAGGATGGAAACACTGATTTCTCGTATCCGAAAACTTATTTTCAAAATAATTATACGAGCCCTGCGCCAAAAGTATTCGCCTACCTATCTTGGGTAAAGAAAGAGACGGTTAATTAGTTATTCACTGGTAGATTATTTTTCGAGAATAATAATAATAAATAAATATAAATTTATATAATTTTAAATAAAATTTTGATATTTAAATTCTAATAATGATTTTATTTTCAAAAACAGCTACACTAGCTAAGCGAACACTTTTGGCGCAGGGCTCCTACGTGATGTTTATTTTAAATCGTGACTCCTTCAAAATGAAAAATAGGCAACCCATTCTACTTCCGTGCATTTAGTACTTTATTAGAACCTTTGAATATAGAGGGGAGGAAGGAGCATTTTGCATATAAAACTGGTCCACGATGGGTTTTGCCAACGCCCACTGAATAATAGGCCTGCTCAAAGGAGTGGGAGAATATCCCAAGAACTTGAGACAATGCCGCGCGCGCCGCGCCGTTAACTGACATATTATTTATCTAATGCCGAATGTGTAATGCGGAGTCAGAATTGACCATAAATTTATTATTGTAAAATTAAATATATTCATAAAACTAATTCCAACATGTTAAAATATATACAATGCCCGTGTGTGGAATATAATTATGTAAACTCACGAGCACGAGTTTAAAAATAATGTACTTAATTATTTTTGTTGTTTCTAATATCTTTAAATTAAAAAAGAAATAATTCATTTGAAACTATTGGAAATATGAACGATATAGCAGAGTTAACTGAACTACATACAATACATAATAGTTCTAACTACTATTGTCCAGGAGTCGCAGCGAGGACTACTATGATTCTTAAAAAAAAGGAAATTTTTAATAATGTTAAAAAATAACTTCTCTTAATAATTAAATACGAGATGTAATAATAATACATAATTAAAACAGATGAGTTACTTTCACACTGCGATACTGAACATGAAGTGACCATTTTAAATCAATCAGTAAGCGCATTTACGTACGCGCTAACAGTTCAACGGCGAGACATATACTGACCGAGTCCCCCGAAAATCTTGGCGTCCCCCGAAATCTCGATGTTCCCCACTATCTAACTTCGGCCTATGTGAAGTGGGCGTTGGTTTTGCACATGGCGGACAAATATTTCCAGTTAGCAGTAGCGTACCTGGGCTGTGTTCGAGAACTACACCCTCGAGTGCAATTTGGGCGTGTATGGCATCTTTCTCACGCACGACTTTTAGCTTATTTTACATCTCGCTCATCCTTTTCAAGACGTCTTGTGTTTACACTATTACCATGACAACGGACGCATTTTTCACAACCCACTTTAAAGTAGAGCGTGAAAAATGCGATCGTTGCCATGAAAATAATGTAAACACAAGACTTCTTGAAAGGGATGAGCGAGATGCAAAATGAGTTAGAAATTGTGCGTGAAAGAGATGCGATACACGCCCAACTTGCACTCGAGGGTGTAGTTTTCGAACACAGCCCTTTTATCCTTCATTGGGCGAGTTTTTAATTCAGCATTTTGCTGTGATAGGTGTAGACAGTGATATAAAAGACTGAATAGAAATTCATCTGCGTTAGATTACAATCGATATAGGCGATATAGGAAATGGTAGTAATAACTTTTGTCACTACATTTCCACATCGTTATAACTACGCCTATGGTTGACTGTTGTTGCATTTATAACCTATAATGTAAATAACTTTATTCTAAAAGGCCCAAGCAGAATGCAACGCCGCGCCGTTATCTGTCAAATGAATGTTAAATATAAAGGTTCAAATGTCATTGCACAGAATGAACGACGTCAAGCGGCGTTGCACGCAAAAAGTTGGTCAACTTCCAACTTTAACGGCGTCAAACGTCATAATCAGGGATCAGAGAGTTCAATATAGGAAACGGCCATAAGAAATACATTAGGCGTTTACGATAATTGGAGCGGTACATGGATCGAGGTAGAAGAGTGAGATAGAACGAATGCGTTTAATGCATGTAAGAGTGAGAAAATAGACTAACCGGTATATACCGCTCCAATTATCGTAAACGCCTATTGAGAATTACGACCATTAAAAGTATTTAAAAATTCTAGTAGTTAACATCTGAAACACCAGATAGCGTGTAAAACGCGTCAAAAAGAAATTAAACACACTGAAAAATCAAAATCAAAGCTAATTTGCTAAAAGATTATAGACGATAAATTTGAAACACATGTAAATGTATACATGCAATTCAAGAAAGTTGTTAAAATGCGCGTTAAAGGTGCTGTTTGTGAAAATCACCAAAGCTACAGAATCACATCAAAATGACTTTTGATCTAGTCAATTACAACGTGTTCTATATTACCGATAGGCAGCGTCAGTGTTAACATCTGAGACTACAGATGGCGCGGCAATACGATGGTCGCTTCGTTTCCTATCTTGAACTCTGATCCCTGGTCATAATGCATAACCAAATATAACTCCTATCATCGCATTTCCATCCGGTAATTTTTTGTACGTGAATAATACAACATACAATACATCAGGTATAACAGATACATATATAATAATATAAATACTTGAAATTTATCTATTTTTGGCACAAGTTATTTCTATTTTTCGATTAGATTGACTACGTTCCACGCCGCTTTATCTGTACATGTCTTTTGAAGTGACAGTTGGCGTCGTTGTAACGGCGCGTAACTGCGTTGTATTCTGTTTGACCCTTAAAGAAAAACACATCTTGGAAGAAAAGTAGGTACCTAATTGTAATACTTACTAATGAAACGTTATTCCTAAATTCAAAATAAAGTGCTATTACACCGTTAAATAGAATAATTCGTGTTCGCACTCAAATGATGTAATCATTAATGACCGTTAAAATGGGTTTACAAGATGGCACTTCCGTCTAGCGTTCTTTTAATGTTGAAAATAATAAATGCTCCTTCCTCCCCTCTATATTCAAAGATTAGAACACGAAGTTATTTCTGATTTGAATGCCGGGTTGCCTAAAACCTTCAGGGGTTACGATTGGTGACATGAATGGGCATCCTGTATAATACGAATAGGTTCCGCAAATTTTCTATCAAAATGACCATTGAGTATAGTTTTAAAACTTATTTATTGCGTTAAAGATAGGGTACCTATATAAAGAGGGTAAAGACATACAACGCCATTAACAGGCCAAAGTCAAATAAAAATTATAAAAATAATGGGCTTTTTCCATCTTTCATTATTTTTTTCGATACTTAGAAATTAGGATACCTATATTAAGACGAAAGAAAATAAGAGCGGTCGGAAGAAGGCCCTTATTTTTACACTTTTTTATTTGAATTTGGCCTGTTAATGGGGATTGAGACACACTATGTCTTTACCCTCTTTAATATAGGTACCCTAGTTAAAGACATTCAACAACGCCATCTGATAGAACTTGCCGATAGGCTTCTTTCATTTGTTTCTACGAGGGTTGGGCTGGGTTCGTGAAGTCTCATCGGGTAACACAAGAAGTGAATAAAATTAAAAGCAAAATATACAAAATTGTTTATATGAGAGAGAAAGAATTTTACTCAGGAATATCTAACAGAGTTTACGAGCAGGCTATATTGAAAAACCACAATTCATTGAGCAATGTTTAAATTTTCGATGGTGACAAAAAATTACTTGCGTTGTTGTAAGACATTTAACAACACCATCTGTTAAAACATGCCGAAAGTTTATTTTTCATTTGTTTTTACGGGGGTGGTTCACTCCCCGCGATGCAGTTTTTTTTAAATAATCTGGTGGCCATATTTATATGGAAGGCAAATAATTCTTTATTTTATCACCGTTTGTTTTCAATTGTTTTTTTTTTATTTATGAATCTGCTGAATTGTGTTGCTAATCGATTGTCTTTTGTTTTTATTATTTTTTTTAATTTTATTATTTCTTATTTTTTTAAAATTCTATTGTTTCGTTTTCTTTTCTTTTTCATCGTCCTTTTCATTTTTTAATTAAAATTATTAATCTATTAATTGCATTGTAAACTCGATTGTCTTTTGTTTTCATTACTATTATTTTTTAATTTTATTTATTTTTTGATTTTTTATTATTTTGTTTTCTTTGTTTTGTCGTCATTCTTTTCAAATTGTTTTTTTTTTATTTGCGTATTATTAATCAATTGAATTGCGTTGTAAAATCAGCCGTCTTTTCTTTTTCTTTAACTTTATGAATTTTTTGTTTTTGTTTTAATTTACTCGTGAATCTAGCAACAAATTGAGGTTAGATTGAAACAAGATTTTTTGACTACTCTTTACGCGTTGGTAACACATGCTACTAAGAAAAATAAATCATGTTCGCCGGTGGGTACAGAAAAGGTTACCAATAATAAGGAAATTTCTCTAGATTTGGGAAAATCTTGGCAAGCCTAGGGAAATAAGTAAACATCATTATTCTAGAGAAGGCTGTTTCATGAAAGTTAGAAGGAGATAGCTACATAAAAATTCTTTTTGACTTATGTATCAATCGATCGGCATACGGATAAAAAATAAACTGTAGGTAATAATATAAAGGTTTGTTTAGCATTATAAAAAGCAAAAATATATTAAACAAAATAAAGTAAAAGTGAAATAAATGTAATTTATCTAAATTAAACATACATTGCGGGGTGAAGCGAGGCCCTTGCAAGTGTGGTTGCCCGGTTCAAATTTCAAAAAAATTAAAAATAAAAATTTCCATTTGCTGTAAACTTTTTGGCGGTCACTCTACAGTTCTCGTAAATACGGAAGACACCAAGAGGCATAAAAAAAGTGCCGACAAAATGAAAAGATCATAACTTTTTCCTTTTATACCTATCTTGTGGAATAAATAATATACGAGGATGTACTTTTATGTCATCTACCTAGCCATGAAACAAAAGAGCGTCGTTACCAACTAATTATTAAAAAACTAGTAGTGACATTTAGAAATATACCTACAGTACGTTCGCTCAGAGTTTACCCCAAGATCGGAGGTGCATTCGTCTGAATTTAAATTTTACAAAGGCGGCAACTCGGTCATACCATTAGCGTCACCGCTGAACCTGCTGATAAAGATTCCACTAGAACATTAGTTTTCAAATGTCGCTTTACTTATGCATCTATTGACTTATTGCAGTATTGTTTTCAATCTAACGTACAAATAGTCGTATTATTGAACTGCTTAGGTACATTAAAATAAATCAAAATTTATTAACCGTAGTATTGAGTCTACGCCGCTGGTAAAACAATTTGCTGCTGTTACAAACCCGACAGCTACCGAACCCACAATCGTAACTGCGTTAAACGAGGCAAACTCTCAGTGGGAGATCTCTATGTGCTAAATTGTGCGGCTTATAGAGATCTGGGAAGGTTGATTTATTTAATAAAATGAGTGAACACAGCAGTGTCATAAACTTCCTGACAAAAAAAGCGTAGTGGCCCAAATTATTTATGAAAGAATGAAACACATATGGAAAAGATGCACCATCTTACTTTTAAGTTAAATTTTGGTCTAACTTTTTCGATGAGTTTGAGAATCAATTAGTGATGACTCCAAGTCCGGGCGACCCATGGAACCTCGAAGTGAAGAGATGGTGCGAAAAGTCGAAAATCTGGTACTGCAAGATCGGCGCATAAAGGTCCCTGATATTGCCAATGAAGTCTTTATATTCGAAACAAGTGTCCTGAAAATTTGGCACGACGATATGGGTATGAAGAAGGTGGATTCCTAGATTGCTTACACCTGCACAAAAAAGTTTGACTGCGTTGGGAGAGGAGAGAAATTCTCTTTCTCGAATTCTCACCGGAGATGAGATTTGGGACCCTCTCCCTAAATAGGAATTCATGCAGTGGCTTCATAAATGCTTTCTTCCGCCAAAAAAAGCCAAAACACAATTATCTGGAAGAAAAATTACAGCAACAGTTTTCTAGGATGCTAAAGGAGTCTTGCTCATAGTACCTATCTGTACCTATCTGACGAGGAATCTATCATAAATGGAAAATCCTAAGGAAACACAATTAAAAATTTAAAGACTACTCTTATTTGCAAAAAAAAAACTTATTGTTGCTGCATGACAATTGTCGATGATAATGACTGTGGGTTAGTAGAGTTAAGATATCTATCTTTAGCCCTGATATAGCTCCACCAGACTTCTTCTTTTCAAAAATTTATCTCAGTACCTCAGGGGAAAGCGTTTTGAATCTGATGAAACACTTAAAGAAGCTGTTGAAGAATATTTTGCAGGGTTGCCAAAGAGTTCTTTTTCTGAGGGTATGAGACAATTGGAGAAAAGATGGAATACGTATATAAGTGTTGAAGGGAATTACGTAGAAAATAAAGGGTTGTTAATGTGATACATGGCTAGGGTAGATAACATAAAAATACAGCCTCGTATTTCAACCCGATGTTATACATACATAAGATACGATAGGTACAGAGGCAACAAGCAGTCGCAAAAAATTAGTCTATATTAAGGATAAGAACCTGCTCCGAAAATGTCAAAAAGCAAGATCAAGACGGGTCTTTGCTTTTTACGGGCTCCCTTAATTATTCGCATATTAAGCCAAGGCGTGGTCGTTGTTTTTGTGTATACCAACATGTCGTTAGCAATGAAACGCACAGCCTCCAAAAACGAAATTTATGATAATTGGGACTGTTGTGGCGTAAAAATCCTCAGCTACTCTTTAATGTCGTTTAATTACGCCGGCGACATTAAGGCCGTCTTAAATGTCGAATCCTTAAGTAATACCGAGAATAAGTAAATATTTACTGTTGGGGGAGTCTGGAAATTTTAAGACCGTCTGAAATTGTTCCTTAATCTGACAATAAAGTGATAACGCCTTGGCAATAATAAAATCTAAGTACAATTTTATCGCGAAGTATGTGCACATGAATTAAATATAATCCGTCTCATTCTTGCTTACTAATTTCTATTATATGTAAATGGGACTTAGGATTCGAAAATAACTGAAACTGTGACTGCAATTTGAACTATGTGTTAATAACATACAGGACATACCGTCCCGTATTGCATAATGTTGACGCAGAAGCTAATTAGCATAACCGTAGGAGCAGATCTTGTTGTAAACATGCATTACTACAATGCTATGGGGAAAATTTATGACCGCGAATTAATTAAACGTTTGTTTATTGAGTTTGGTTGAAAGAGCACGGCGCTTTTTTTAATTTAATTTAAAGTCAGAGTGCTCGCCCCAAGTGACAGCACAATGGTAACAATTTAATTATTAATGAACAATCATTAATGTTAATGTAGTCCGACACGTGAAATGGTTATTGCTTCGAGACTACCTAAATTTCTCAAAAAAGAGTCGACAATCAATAAGAAAAAGTAATTATTAAAAAAACATATTTTCCGCACTTTTTCAAGGAATGATCATTTGTCGTTGTAAAAATCATTTCACTACGATTGTTAATGTAACATGTTCACAAATTACACAAGCAATTGACATAATTCTTGTTAGCTATAAAGTTACTGTGATACATTTGCTACTTCTACCACATTTTGTTGAAATAGGTTTGCAACTTTTGCAGAAATTTGGATACTACAAATAGTTGAAATGGTCACGTGTAAATACAGAAATATTATAAAGTTCTTAGCTAAACACCAAAAGGATGATTTACGTGTATGCGCAAGATATGCCGTTATGTTTCACAAAATTATATTTTACAATATTATATTGTAATGCATTGGCTTTAGGTAGAACTAAAACCACTCGAAAACAGAAAAGAATTTCGTACATGTGTGAAAGCACTGAGAATCCCATTAAAAATTATGTTTAAGATTAAATAAAGTAACGTTAGCAAATACAGTAATCACGAGTCTTAAAAATTCCCAAAAATTTGAAAAGGAGAACAGTACGATAAGGAACAATAACTAACACAGAAATGTGACCGTGAAGAACCAACAGAAGAATCGAAGATAAAAATGTTAATTACATACTATAAAACTAAAGAGAAGAATTTTTTAAAATCGGGAAACCTAAGTCAGCGTCAAAAAAATTCAAAGAAACGAAGAAAAAAAGTATATCTGCGCAATTGACATGGAAAAAGCCTTCGACCGAGCCCCCAAAGAAGATATCTGGAAAATAATAGAACACAGAGGAGTCAGCAGAACAATGATGAATATTATAAGAAGTTTAGTATACCAAGTAAAGGACGACATAGTAAGAATCGATGGCAGAACGACAAAGTCATTCAAGACCTACCAAGAAGTATAGCAGGAAAGTATTTTGAGCCCACTAATTAGGTACCCTAATGGTCGAAATCAGCAGAGAAGCAAACAGACAGATAAAAGCAACATACGTAGGATACAGAAAATTAGAGCAAATAAGTTTAAACGAGCTACTATATGCCAATGTCCTGTTCCTACTCGCCAACAGCAGAACTGAACTACAAATCAAGATAGAACAATGGAACGAAGTGATGGCAAAATATAACCTCAAGATTAATATAAAGAAAACACAGGTAATGAGGCCCAAGAACCTGAAAAAATCAAGATATCCCTAGAAGCTGAGAAAATTCCTGAATCCAACCACATAAAGTATCTAGGTTCAACTATAGATGAGAAAGGCAGCATAGAAACCGAAATACACAACCGAAAAAATAAAAACCCAACAACTGAGATGGTTTGGACTGGACACATCAACCGGATGAAGGATTACTGATTTGTTAAGGTGATATGGGACACGAAACTGGGAGTAAAGTGGAGAAAAGGCAGACCCAGAAACACCTGGAACAAGAATATCATCAAATTACTAGATGAGAAAGGGCTCAAGTGGAACAGGCAAAGAGTTTGACGTCAGTCAGAAAAACTTGGAGAGCAACCATCACCTCTTCACCTATCGTAGAAGAGGTTCAGTAAGTAAGTCAGCGTCAAAGAAAAGTGAATAAGGAATTAGGAGTTTTGTGGAAACTTCAATGTTAGAGAAAAAATTTCTTGTTTATTCATCTCAAGATTCTTAACTCTTCACAGCAAAATTATATCATCAGTGCATTCAGAGCCGAAAACGATGAAAAATGATTCAAAAGTGGCAAAAAAATCCAAGCTGTGTGAAGAACATGTGGAATTTTAGGAAAAACGTATGAGATCCAAAGATTTAAACCAAAGCTGTCAATATCAATCGACTAAACTAAAACTTTTCAAAAAAATCAATTGGTAAAATCAATTTAGTATTCCGATAACTTCCCAAAATTTAATTTTGGATTTTAAGAAATATAAGAGATGGGTAGCCTTTCGCGCAAGCCGATGGAAGAACAATCAATATTACACATTATGTTTGATTGCAAAGTTTATACAGAGGTTCTCGAAAAAAGCTATAGTACAGCGAATTCGCAATCATTGTTGATCATACTATATTATTTTATTTTTTGCTTTTTAATCAATTGAATATTTCTTGCTTTCCTGTTAGTGTTTTCGACTGACTACTCCAGAGGACCCTGAGAGCATCTATATCTCCTGTTAGTTCATGAGGTTAAAACAAGATGGAGATACTCTGAGAGTGCTCTAAAGCAGTCAGTCGAAAATGCTATAAGTTTAGGAAAAAAATGTCATTTTTTTCAGTACAGTGCAACATTATGTAATGTAAGTGAGTTGTGATTGTTGATACTATTCTAGTATGGGCATTCTGAGCCAATCTCTTATGAAGAATTACTATTATGTATCAAACTTGCATGTATGGTTGCCTACCGTCACTTTACTAGGCGTTTCGTGCGTCGACGTGTGCAGGTTGCATACGTGCAAGGCGAGGGAACGGCGTGTGTGTAGAAGTTGCCTATATGAAAGGCGTAGGAACATCGTGTGTAGAGTTTGCCTATATTTAGGTATCCAAAGTGCTAAGACTTGAAGTAAGCTGGATCTTAAAGCAACATGGTGCGCTTAAATTATTAATACTCAGAACTGAAGGGAAAGCCCACTCTTATGAAGCAAATGAGAACTGAGTTTCGTAAAACCGATTTATCATCTTCATGGCCATGCAGAGCACGTTTCATTCTATGAACCTTCTTGGGAGTCAATATACGAAGTCCTTCAGTATCGAAAGAACTGATTTAATGTACAGCGCTGACCGTGAAACAATCACAATATTTGAAAGCCCCCACTTAACCCTACTAAAAATTTATGGCGAAGATCTCTTAAGAACTGCATGGTAAATAATAATCGCACATATCCTGACGTTTATTGCGAAAGAAGCCTTGTGCCTCCTCATTCTGAAGAGGCAGATTCGTCTGCGACTCCTGAAATGGCCGAAATTTGCAACATGATGCATAATAATGATTCATGAACCACCCTCAATTTTATAACTCCTGCTTGCTGAAATCAACGATTCGTTCTCCTTTCTCTAAGCACGTATAATTAAGTTGAAAAGAAAATTAAGTAAGTTATGGGGATACGGGGCCAATTTCTCAATTAATTTTACATAGTGATCTACGTTCAAATGTGTAGATACGGTTGTCTAACTAACTTATAGCACAGATGATAATAGATCTCCCTAGATAGTCAACGAGATAGGAACCAATGCACGGTCTAAAAATAGTTTGTTAAAAACTCAATAGATGTCACTTGTATGCACAAATTCGTGCATGTCGCCTTTAAATAACAGAGAAATAAGTTTAAAGTGGGCCCAGGACACGATAATGTGACGTACGGTTATAATATGCTGTTAAATCTTCTTTTAAACTTTGCATCACACCTCTTAGTTATAGAATTTGTTTAAATGTTACTTATGTTTACAGGTTTCGGTTTTTCACTCTGCTATTCTAACAGTAGCGCGACTACGTATTTGGCGAGGTGTTTCCAAACTAAACCAAACTAAAATCTTTGCAACCGGGAGTAATTATTCCTCTTAAAATTATCATCAACAAAATCTTTGAAACGGGAGTTTTTCCAAATGCTTTAAAAATTTCTAAAATTACTCCACTTCATAAAAAAGGGGATTTAAATTTGCCAAATAATTATCGACCAATATCAATTATTCCCACCATTTCAAAACCAATTGAAATTGCTTTTAAAAATAGGCTCAGTAAATTTATTGAAAAAAATAATCTTTTATCTGTAAATCAGTACGGTTTTTGCAAAAATGTATGTCATCTAAACATGCTATTAGCCTACTCTTACAACATATTAACGAAACCTTTGAGAAAGGGTGTGTTTCATCTGCCACCTTTTGTGATCTTTCGAAAGCCTTCGATTGCGTCTGCCATGAAACCTTGATAAATAAATTATTTTACTATGGATTACGAGGAGTAGGTCAAAACTTTATCTCTTCTTATTTATCGGATAGATTACAAATTGTTGAGTATGAAAATGTTAGATCTGACACCTCACAGGTAAGAGCGGTCGTACCGCAAGGTTCAATATTGGGTCCTCTATTGTTTTTAATTTATGTGAATGATTTTCCAAATTATATATCAAACAGTAAAATAATACAATTTTCCGATGCTACTACCGTCATAAATGAGATTAGTCAATTGATCAGAATATCGTATTATGTAAAAATTGGTTTGCGGCCAATAACTTATGTCTTAATTTTGAAAGAACTCAAAGTTTCCTTTTTTCATTAAAACCACATAGTAAAAATAATAGGGATACCGCGAAATTTTTGGGGATTACTCTAGATCATAAACTTTCATTTAAGCAACACATTGCTGTATTGAACAAGAAACTGTCAAGTATTATTTTTTTACTTCGACGAATTTCGCAAATTACACCTATTACAGTTAGGCGCCATGCTTACTTGGGCCTGTTTCAAAGTCTAATTAGTTACAGTGTTCTTTTCTGAGGTAATTCTACGGATTGGGGAAAAATAGTCATATTACAAAAGAGGGCTATTAGAGTGATAACAAATAGTAGTTACTTAGAATCGTGCAGAGAACATTTTAAAAATTTAAAACTCTTTACTATACCTGGCTTATTCATCTATCAATGTATATTATATATTAAAGAAAATGAAAATTATTTTCCTAGACATTCAGATAATCATCATTTTGATACTAGATGTAAAGATTCCCTAATACCACCAAAACACAGATTAACATTAGTCGATAAAAATTTTATTAATATAGGAATAAAAAGTTTTAATCTTTTAACGAAAGATGTAAAAAGTTTACCGTTAAATAAATTTAAAATAGTTGTTAGAGATTTCATCATTGACCTGTGTCCGTACACTATCAGTGAACATTTTGAAGTAAGCTCTTCTTTCAATACCTGATTGTATAAAACCTGTCGTTATGCCCAATTTATGCGATATCTATGTTTGTGTAATACTACTGTACTTACTTAACTCTGTATATGTATATTTATTATATTTGTTATTTACGATTTTTATATTGACGATGCAAAAAAACATGTTTTTTATTATGCAAATAAATTATATTATATAATATTATTATTATTAAACCGAGTTTGTCTCCAAATTGGGGCGTCAAATTTAGAACTTTGATGAACCATCTGTCTGGTTCTACTATCTGTGCAAGCTGCGTCTTCGGTTTTGGGCGGCAAGTAAGTAGCAGTTTTGAAATAATAGGTAGAAATCAGATAACACTTTTCAAAATAACAAGTAAAGAATAAATGGCTGTTTCACCCGTTATTTGAAAACTGCTATTTGTTTGCCGTCTGCAACTGAAGATGCCGCTCGCTCGCTCCTTCGTGGTAATTACGACCATATCCTACACATTTGAAACGAGGGCCCCTATGTAAAATTAAATGAGAAAATGGCCCCGAACTCTCATAGTCTCATCAATTTTTAGTTAATAGTGAGTTATCGCAATCATCACGTTAACTTACCGTAAACGTTAAAATTACGTGGTCCCATTCATTTTCCATTGGATCACATGATCTTAACGTTTACGGTAAGTTAACGTGATGGTTGCTATAACTCACTAATAATTATCGTGTTGTTACAGTTTTGTAAAAGCAAAGTTTAATTTCTTTTGCGATCTTATTTTCTTCGTTGTTTGCTCTGGTGCTTCTTTTATTGTTTCAAAAAAAAAAGAATTTTACAATTCAAATTAAAATACGGTCCTGGCATTGTAATTTTTGTAATGAATTAAATACATCAACTCCGTTATTAAAAGTAATTACACTTAGTACAAACAGTAAACACGCAAGTTAATTAATTGATAATGTGTATGTAAGTGCATTTTGATAAATTATGTTTGTCTTAATAAAATATTAAAAAATATGAAATCGATAAATAAAATTTTCTGACTGATACGACAAACACATTATGCAAATGAGTAAAGCGTTGTTTTTTTTAAATGGTAATAAAGATATTAATAACAAAATATGAACAATTATAAAAATCAGGTTTACTACCGGCTTCACAATTCATCCTGGGGACAATAACTCTTCTCAACAGACGGCCTTGTGACTTGAGCATACCACGGCTTAAATGTTACATTTTCAAAGTCAACAACTCGTCGAAATTAATCAACAATATACGCCGCCGAAAAAAACTGGCCCTTAGGTGTGGTCGCTTTATAAAATCGCCTGCATACATGCAGAATTCAGTTTTGCGAGTACTGGCAAACCAGCAGCGCTTAACCATAATCAAAATGAAGTTCTTCGTCGCTTTTCTCGCCGTCACCGTCGCCGTAGTGCAAGCCAAGCCTTCAGGGGTTCCTGCTCCCGTCGTTCCCGTTGCCTTAGCCACCCCGATATCCACCCAATTCGTCGCTCAGGACTCCATCGGACAATACACTTATGGATATTCCAACCCCCAATCGGCCAAGACTGAAACGAGATCGTTCGACGGAATCACTCGGGGAGCTTACAATTACGTCGACGGTGCAGGAAAACTGCAATCAGTTGAATATTCTTCTGATGCACTTCATGGCTTCCAGGTGGCCGCTAGTAATCTCCCCATTGCACCTGCGGTTCCGGCACCTCCAGCTTTAATCGCACCTGAACCCGTGCAAGATACTCCGGAAGTCACTGAAGCTAGAGCTAAACACCTGGTGGCTCTGAAGGAAGCTGAAGCACGAGCGGCTGAAATACCTGCCGCCGTTGTTACCAAATCGGAAACCATCTTGCCTTCTACCCTTGGTGTAGTTCCCGCTTTCATTCCTTCAGCCAACTTGGTGGGAGTGAGCGCCCCAATTTTGTCTTACAGTTACGGAATTCCGGGCGCTTCCGTTGCGTATTCGGCCTTCGGTGTACCTGCGTTTGCTTCGTACAGCACTCAAATTGCCACCCCCGTGATTGCAGGATTGCCGCTCGGAGAAGCCCCGGCCAGCTCAGATTCAGTGACTGTCGAAGCTAAGTCAGCTCTTCCAGTCGAAACCAAAGAGAAAAGCGACTAGACTAAGTGATTTGTAAATTTTTGGAAGTTGTTGCTTCGATTTGGCAATAAATTTTAATAAAAATTTATAAACGCTCTTTTATTTATTTACTGATTTTCGAAACGAAGAAAGAAATAATTACATTTTTTCTTTCGAATCAAATTTGAATAAAAATAGAACGAGGGCAGGTATGTGGGTTTAGAGATGTTTAGATCAACACCTTAAAGGAAAAGAACAAAAATATAAATAATCAAAGGAATTGGCTTTCTTTCGAATGAAAAAAGAGTAAATGTGGTGTAATTTTAAGAATTAAATTATCCATTGAAAAAAAAAAGAATTTTTAGTGAAATTATTGATTTATTTGAATAAATTTTATACAATTAATGTAGAGTCTTCCACTGATTTGAGTAACCATGAAATTATTATTATTAAACTATTACGCAATATGTACTCGTATAATTAATTAAGGGATGCATTTTTGTTTTCAATTCAGATGACGCCATTCATCTAAAAATTGAATCATCAAAAATACATATTTGAAGCATGCATAAATTACCAATGTAATTATTAATCAAGTTAAGTTTGAAAAACTCGAAAGTTAAGGTTGTATGGAAAAAATTTCTTACGCCTCTTGATGAAACAATCAACGTGCAACATGTATGGATTGTTACAATTATGTCAATGAACAATACTAGTTATTTGATCAACCAAAGAACCATATAAAATATCAAGGCCATTACCAGGTCCATTCGTCCCGGATTTTCCGGGACAGTCCCGGATTCTAGCTCTGTGTTCCGCATAGGTACGGGTCCCAGAAAACGTCCCGGAATTAGCAATTCGTTTATTATTTATCAAAATAATTTAGTTTCTATAGTATGTATTTCCACGTACGCATTATTTTCTGAGCCTTGGCATTGGGCAGTTGGGTATATCTGCACGTAATGAATAAATGCGCGTGCGCACTTGTTCGCAATGAAGTTTGCATCACAACAGGGTGTGTTCATAAACTATACCTTCGAGTGCACCCTGGGTGTGTAATCGCATATTTCTCACTCACAATTTTTCACTTATTTTGCGTCTCGCTCATCACTTTTAAGAAGTCTAGTGCTTACGTGATTTCTATGACAATTTTTTAATTTTTTTAACCCCCCCCCCTCTCTAGCGAGTTCAATGTCCCAGATTGCACTGCAGAAAAAATGGTCACCCTACCATTACTCTTGCCGTTTCAGTGCTATTCCTAAAAAACACTTAAAAAATAAAATCTAGCCATTTCTTTCTGAAACAAAACGTTTCTGAACATAATTAATTTCTGAAAGTATCAAGATTAAACTTGAATCACCCTGTGTATTGTCTCTTCGAAATAATATAATAATTTAAAAACTTATTTCATTTAATTTTTCCATTGCAGAAATACTTTCTCAGGGTTGCTGCTGCTGCTGGTGGTGTTGCTGCCGACGTTTCGTTGTCCATTGCAGAAGAACTTCCTCAGGGTTGCTGCTGGTGGTGGTGTTGCTGCTGGCAAGTTTTCAAAAAATTTATCATAAAAAATACAGAGCAAAATTAAATTATTAAAGAATTTATTTGTTATTTGAAAAAAAAAAACTAAGTTTAATCATTTTTTATTTCGTTATAGTCTGCATATAGGGTGACTGACAATTATTCCGCCAAAGAAACACCAACTCCCGATCTTGTGTTTTAACATACTTAAGGGAGTATTCTGTAACTTATTAACAGGCTGTTAAAATTTAAGGATACGTTAAAATTCAAAATAGAGCCTTGTGATTGGCTGTTACTATGGTAACAAAATTTAATAGTCCTTTAAATTTAACGTCTTCGGTGCAGAATACGCCCTTTATACGTACGAGTATCGTATTGCTTTTTCGTCAACTGTTTAACACGTCTTTTATGCAGGGTCAAGTTTTACAAGCTTTAGTCTTTTAATAAATGTCATAAAACGTTTGTACATTTAGCGTTACTGACTTGTTTGGGTAACTTTATAATAAATTAATTACAAACTGCTCTACAGAATTCTTGATACATTTTCTCGTTAACTGTGACATTCATTCATGCACGCGATTTGATCGAAAAATGTACGTATAAATACTAATTAAATTAAATACTAATTAATAAATGGATCAGACATTACGGACTTGTACAATGGTCCCTACGATTACTACATTTAAATCCAGGGGGTAGTTGAAACAGATCCAGTAAATACTCTGCAAGGTTAATAAACAATTGATAATAAACAATTATTTACACAATTATTTGCGAATTTGTTACTCTTTAGCCCTTATTTCATATGCAATTTCAGATATTTTAGAAATTTGCTACCTACCTGAAGGCTGCAATTATTGAGAGTGTAAAATGACCGCCTAACCCAATGGGACAGATCGAGGTCATACGTAAACCACCACCCAGAGGGGAAAAATTTAAATAAAAGTCACCAGATTTTGCGCACTTGTCTTTATTTGTGCAGTGTATGAAGTATGAACTTATACCAACATAAAAACAACGCAGGTCTTTGTTAGATGAGTGATAAATATCAACATGTTAAATAAAATTGAAAATACAAAGCACGGACCGCATTTCCTTCACAAACGAAAATTAAAGTAAATATAAAAATGTATTAATCTACAATCACGCCTCAACAGTTGTTCGGTTGCGTCATGATATGAAAAGAAAATATTAACTAAATGTCAAAGTTTATAAAATTCGGTAAATAAAGTGACAGATCCAACCTTAAATTGTTCGAACGTACGTTAGTAGTACTTCGTTACTACCACAACCATGTGGTAGTAACGGTCACAAAGGAGGATGGGTGACTACGCTTCGTCCAACATCCCAGTGCGAACTCGCCTTACGTTCCCTTGCGAACTCGTCTTAACTTACACGTCACGCCTTGGAATTGATTGGGTGGGCCACGTCGGTTCCGCTGATATCAAACTCACTTCCGGATGTGGTACCGAAATATTCCAGTAGGGAAAGCCTCAAATAACAGCTTCGGTAAAACGTCCGAAATAAAACTTCCGTTAAGAAAGACTCCGGTAAAAGCCTAATTAAAATAACGAAAAACCATGTTCCGACCTGAGCTGCGCACGAAGTTTGCTTATAAATCCTACTTGACTTGTAAGCAGAAATCAGGCTTCGATAGGCATAGCATGCGCTTATCAAATCTCGAAATAATATCTTCCGTTTAATCTTCGATCGAAACAAACCTACAGGCTGCTGGAGCGCCCACAAACGACTGCACGATCTGCACGGTAAGCGTGGCAACGTACAACAAAACTGGCACGGTCGTACGCGTTTAGGTATAGGTATTGACGAACAAACACTGCAAGGGGGGTTGTTAAGAGATGTCAGTAGAATTACGCCGGGGAGTTAGTGAAATAGAACAATACTGTAATGCGCAGATTAATACTTTGGTGCAATATTTTGAAATCTGATGCAACGAAAGAAAAACCAGCAACGTATCTTGGTTTCCGCACAACACAGGGCGACCCCAAATACTAGAAACAATTATAACGAATTTTCCAACCACAACAAATTACTAACTACAGTAGACTCCCGGTTATCCGAAACCGGATTATCTGAACTCCGGATTACCCGAAACAAATTCCGAAACGTATTTCTCCGTTATATCCGAAACGCGGTTGCTTGAAACTCCCGATTATCCGAAATGACGTCTGTGTCGTATCGATTCGTGAAAAAACGGCTCGGAATTTGTACCGATCACTAGGCTCATGACACCATAATATTTTCGAAGTAGTAATTTACGCTAGATGTGTTTGTCGATTCTAGAACATGTATTAAATACCTGTATGAGATGCAGGTTCTATTTAACTAGAATCGAATTGAATATAAAATGTATGTAAGTGTACAATTATACTAATAAAAAATTGTGACACTTTCACCAATTTATGCAACTTCCGTTTTAACCGAAATTTCGATTATCCGAAACAGGCCCGGTCCCCCGTACTTTGGATAATCGGGAGTCTACTGTATTTACATTGCGTAAAAGAAACATAACTCAGATTTTCGTTCCTAGCTATTAAACTGTAATAAAACGAAGTTGAAATTTGTGTCAAGGTCGCATTGTGTGTACTTAAGCAGTCAATAAAATAATAATCATAGAACTTTATATTTATTTTCCTATTATTCTGCTGCATTTATAAAATATGGTGTTGTATTTCGTACGCAATGCCGCAGCATGGTTTTGGGACTATTTTTTAAACGATAAACTGTTCCGTAGAACTTTTTGAACATTTTTCCAGTAATCTATAAAATCCGACAAGAAAGTTTCCGGAATTTTTAAATTTCTATCACTATCTTGCTTATTATCGTATTATATTGCATTCTCGATATCTTAGAATCGCAGTATGTATTTTTGTCAGAATTATATTTTTCAAAGAATCTAACAAAGAAAAGTAGCCACCGATGTTGAATGTTAACAATTTTAAACAGATGAAAAATTTGAGTAATTGTGTGAAATTTAAGAAAAGAAAACTATTTCTAACAAAGGGGTTCATAATTAAAGAAACAGTAAAGTTTTAATTTTACAAGTATGAAACATCAAGTCAGTTGCTTTGATTTAAGGTTCCCTGAGCGTTTAATATAATTCGCAGGATTAAACAGAAATTACATAAATATGTCTTCCTCTGCTATAAGTAATTCTTTCGTTCATAAATTAAAAAACTGGAAGTTGCTTTTACACTTTTCTTGGCTGAATCATTGTTAGTTACCCTGTATATTACTTACTAGACTTACAGCAAGTGTACTACGCTCGCCAAAAAAGTTTGAGACAACTCTACACATGCATTTTTGAATTATTTATTTTATTAGTTTGAATATGGCTTTAAACGATTCATTTTACTTGTTCTACAAATAAATAAACAAACGGGCAATTTTTTAAAATAATACTTAATTCGTTGTATTTACAATAGAACATAATTACATATCTCAGATTTTTTTGTCGGGCATGGTACCTACATAAAAATTTTCTTTAATTTTCATTTCGCCTAAAACGAGGAAAAAATATTGATGAATACTTTAATCTTGATTAGAATTTTGTTGAAGTTTTAGTTTTTGACCAGTTTCGACCTTCGCTATTTTCAAAAAACTGAGTTAGAACAGAACTCAAACTCAACAAAACTCTAGAAAACTATAATGTTTATTAAAACATATAACAAAGAGTGAAATAATTAATATTTAAAAATTCTTATATAATATTTTTTTTAATCGATAAGAAAATGTATGAGCAGTTTTTAAATTTTACATTCGTTCCTTCGTCTTCGTTAGGCAACTTCTTGTGCAGTACTATCCTTGTGTTGCTCACACACTTCTTAAATTTATTCATTTTGGTCATATCCGAACATTCACTCCACAGTAGGTACACATTTACACATACTCCTTTTTCATTAAATCATCAGGTGAAAACTAAACCACCAATAATTTAAAAACACTTCATTTTATTCAAAGGTAATTTTTATGTTTCAATAAAATCCGTTGAAGCCATATTTAAATGTGTTAAATCTTGCACCGTATTAATCACTAAGAAAAAATGTTATTTAAAAACAATTAAAAATTCCGCAATTTATTACTTACTTCGTTAAGAGATTAAATCGTAGGGAAAGGTCGTTCTAATTTTAAATCGTGCTTTAAGCATGTTTACAGTATTCAGGCATACTTTTAACAATAGGATTAGGCAGCATTTAACGTAAGCAGTTTTAACTATCATAAAGAAATTTTCATTTAATAAACATGTTAATGCCGAATTTCATAAACGAGCTGAAGGGGTCTTTAATTTAATATCGCTTTGTATTTGCTTTTGTTACTAGAACACTGCACATCACTTAATTTTCAGAAACTACAAGAACACAATTCGACATTCGACTTAACTCATGCCGAGACAAAACTAAAATTACGAACGAATCGGTTTTGACTTAACAGATAAAGGACGAAAACGATAACAATTTAGAAAAATTGTGTGCAAATCGGTTTTGATTGCAGCAGATTCCCCGAGCAGGCTCCGTACAGCTGTTTCAGGCCTAGTTGGGCCTTCATCAGCAGAACCGTAGCTCGAGAAATCCACCGCAAACCAAACCGAAATGTCCGAGTTATTCGCCAATGCGATGTGAAAGTAATAAACAATTTAAGTAGCGACATCTTGCAATCGCTTTTTGACCTAACATCGCAGTAGGATTGACAAATTGAAGCTAGTCCGCCACATAATAAGTCATCCCATGCGAGGCGGCCATGCTTGCTATCAAAGCATATGCTTTGATAGCAAGCAATTGTTGATAACAATTTAGTTTTTTTCGGATACATCCAGTATAAAAAATGCATGCCAATAATTTTTTTTCTTATTCAAATCGTGGGAGATTTGATAAAACAACATTAGAATTACGTAACTGATAACAGAAATATTTTTATCTCGTTTAAAGGTATTAAAAGGATTTACTTACGTCTAACAGGTTGCCATAAAAGGATAAAATACATCACTAAACTAATATTTATTTGGAAGTTAAAATTAAATAAATATTTATTTAATAGCATAAAAAAATAAAGAATTTTTTAGAAGTAAAGCTGCTCGTCAAAAAACGAAACGTCTGGCTGTTATCTCAAGAACTAACAATAGTTAAACGAATTTGTTCTTAGGTATAAATTAGGCGTTAATTGATGCAACACACAATACAGGTGTCCCATAAGTAAGGGCCATACGGCAGTAGTGGATGGGTGACCATATAAAAAAAACTTTTTCCTCTTAGCAAAATTACGAAACCGGCATCGTTTGAGAGGTGTGCTAAAGTATAATACTAAGTCCGTACCTGCCTTCCTTGACCTACGCAACCCGACCCCTATTGTGCCGCAAGGCAAAAGCTTTCAGTGAACCACAAAGGATAATCAGTTCGTTTGTCATTGTGCAGCATGTTTACGACTGTAAAATATACGAATGTGTTTTTAATGCATAATAATAATAATCCAGGACGCAGTGCACGTGAAATTGGCGTGTCACGTACTGCTATGCACTGTATTCCGAGACAAAATTTGTTACATCCCTCTCACGAGCAACGTGTGCAACACTTGATAGAAGAGGATTACCATTAGCGACGCGTCTTTTGCAACAACAAGAACTGGCAGCAGCAAACTTTAGTGCAAGCAAATTTTCGTCGCCGAGAATAAATGCCAACGAAGGGCATTTCGAACACTTGTTGTAAACATCGCGGTAAGCAATACGTGTTATTATGTTGAGCAGCTTAATTTTATTATCGTCTTACTTCACATCTGCGTGCCAATGACGCATAGAATTTATGTATGTATTCCGTTAATAATTTCTCTGAAAATGTTCACAAAACAAAATTTACCGAAGCACACCATTTTCATTTACATTCGCGGACTCTATGTGTATCATTGTGTTAGTCCTTGCATTATGGCCTCTTATTTATGGGACACCTGTATGTGAATGTCTTTGTACACCTTTGCCAATCAACTACACGTGAACATCTTTATTCATATATTATATTATATGAAGATTGAGCTTATTCCAGATTGTGATCTCTAGATCGTATAAAAAAACTGAAATAATGCTATTACATTTGTTTTTATGTCCATTTTCTCCTAATATTTAATAATAAATAAGATTATTTTTTAAAGAATGTCGTCCTTAAAAAATCAATAGCTTCATCTGGACGTGCTCATATTAATTCGTATGTAACAAATACGTATATGTAACTATGTAAGAAGATATAGAGAATACAGTGCTCAAGGTCACACTACAACGAGTTTTCTGCATGAAGATCAAGGTTGAAGTTTCGCTCATTTAAACAGAACGTAAATTTCTCACACTACTGGACCATTCGTCTTGAATTCGAACCATTTTCTAGGTTCGATCGGTTATGCAACAGTTTTGATGTATAATGTTGTGCAACGTACAGTAGTTACGAAATCATAAATTTAACTACCAATAAAATTATCAGATAAGGATGGATCATTCAGGTACATACATTATGGAAAGGTAGGTACTTGACGTGAACTTTTATGTAATTGTTGTTATATATCATTTATTTTCGTATAAAGGTGCCTGATGGAAATATTGCGATTAAAAAATTTGTTATTGAATATTACATTTAGACCCCTCTTGGGTTTTTTAATTGAAGTAGAAATCTGCGATGCCAGGTAACCGAGGTCTTTCTCGTTTCCTTTATTTTAAAACCAGACGTTATAGCTTGTGCCTAGCAATGACCTAATAATGTGGAAACATGCATTCGTATCGTGTAATTTACAATTCTATTCATCGCAGATAATTTTGTTCTGAAAGACTAAACAACAATATATATTTGCAGAATTCAATCTAACGCAGGCAGAAGACTAATTGTAGAGAAAATAGTTTCAATTTCAATCTAAATTTTGGTAATTTATATCAATTTTCTTTTTGATATTTTATCTCTTTTATAAATATATCTTTTTTTCGAAATTCAAAATGTTGGATCTAAACGCGTCTTTAGACATTCGTGATGCGATAACACTGAGTTTATGCCCCTAACGATTGAATTAAATGCAGGAATGAAAAACTTTGAATTGTTTAATATACAGGGTGTTCTCGGCAATATCTCGATAACTATTATAGATACAAAAAAAGTTTCAACGCTTTTTTTTTGTTTTATAGGTCGTTCATACGTTTCGTAACCATTCATAATATCTTGAATAATGTAGTGTTTACAATTTATTCCTGTTGATCTTTGTCTTAATCTCTTTTGATAGTTACTTGGCCTTGATAATACCTACACAAAATTCTAAATGCTACTATTTAGTACCACGCTAACTTCCTTATGTCTCAGATATATCTTTTTGTACATCAGTCCTTTTTACGGACACATATAAAGCAGTACACATATAAAGCTCAGGGTTTAGTCGATAATCGTCGTAGACAGTAAACAAATCAATCGTTTATTTACCGTCTTGAGTGCAGCAGCGTAGAGTTTATTTTCTATCTCCTTGCTTTTTCCAGTGGAATCCTTCCTTAAACTTTCCAGCAAATTAACAGAATTTTGTTTTTATTTTCATCTCACTCGCTCTCCATTTTTAATAGGTAATTAATTATATGTTGTAGATCTTTTTCAATTTTTATCTGTTTTCTCAAGTAGTATAAAATACATTTCCCTCATTATCTTAATATACTTGTCATCTTGAACTCCTTAAGAGTTCATGCTTCAGTACCATCACCAGGATATTCGTCTTCTCATATCGTTAAAAGGTACCTTCCATCTTCACTTGAATATGCAAACTGCTATGTATAACATAATAGTCCACACGACAAAGGAAGAATTATATTGGCACAAGCGTGGTCAAGAAAGACAAACACTGTAATAGCTAGTTGTGGGGATAAGCGACGCGCGAGCCGACCTTATTCTATGCATTTCTTGTCATCACTCTTAATATAATGTAGGGTGACTGACAATTGTTCCGACAAAAAAAAAACACAATAAGAAGCGTAGGCAGGGCGGCGCACAGTGGTTTAGGTTCTGTAGAGATGCGGAAAAAACTAATTATTTTTGAAATTATCATTGTCCGTTATCATTTTTAATTTATTTATCTTTTTTTGGTGCATTATGTCTTTAAATGAATAAAATAAAATGAGTGAAAATTAAACCGAATTAAAAAAAAATAATTATTAAAAATCTAAATCTAAAACAAAATAGAAACTTATTCATATTTTTAACACCATAAGAACTTATTGTTAGAAACTAACGCACTGGATGAACAACAAAGATTTCACATCAACAGATCGACAGTTGAAGCGATATTTACAGTATGTCAAATATTACAACAACTGTAACCTAAAACGAGGGTCGCAAGTGGTCGCAGCTAAAAAGTATTTTATTACTTAATTAGAAGTCTAATGCATGCAGAAAAATAGGTTAGAACATAGCGCTCGACGGAGCTCAAAAATTATGCTCTATTAAATTTTTCCATAAAACATTTTTCAACAGTTCTTCGAGTCCTCTATGTAATGGCATAACAATTGAAATAATTATTTTTATTCAGCATAACATATTCTCTAATAGTGCTGCTATTCATTAAAAAATATTTCTTTAATGTAGTAATAACATCGTAAGAGAAATTCGTATAAAAATATGATAAATTTTTACTCTGTCAGTAAGCATGCAATATGGAAATATATCTGATTATTTTGTCAATATACATCAGTTAACCATTAAGAATTACTAATTTAAAATCAAAATACTCTTTGCAGCATTTTGAAAAAAATGGGTTTTTTCCGCATATTGACCACTGTGCGGCGTAGCATCGATCGTGACCTTTCAGTTGAATTTCACGTCAACTCCGTTTTTAGGCCAACGCCCGATGCCGCCAAATACGAACTACAAAATATTTGCTTGACAGATGCAAGCAAATCACCTGAAACAAATTATTCCATGAAAAGAATCACAACGGCCATACTTGCTTTGACAAGTAAACAAATAAATCACTAAAAAGAACAACAATTTAAATATCCGTGTTAAGAATTCCTAGGGTGGGTTGCTACCTACCTGTGCCGATAGGTAGAAGTAAAACACCGGAGCGATTAAAATCCGGTGTCGCCAGTAGCTACAGTGGGACGGGTATGGGTTCTTAATCCAAAACGCGAAGGCCAATTCAAAATAGGCGCCACTTAATTTTTTTGTAGGGATCGCGAGGAAAAATTAAGAAAAACGCGTTACGTCTAGAGCATGTACAAATATTTATTACATAAATAACAAACTAATCACACAGCAAACAGTCGTGAACAATACAGAAAATTAGAGTATGACGCCTAATTTTTCGGATCCTAACATGTCAGTACAACATTAACTTAAATTAAAGCCAATGTAAATGAACGATAGATTAATTTAATGGTGCAGATTCCTGAATCTGCACGTTCCTTCGAACGGGGCTTACGACGCAACCCTACGCAATACCACTGGCACAAACGCGACACAGAATTATGACCATCGACAAACAATAAATAACTCAATAAAGATCCGACCTGTATGTCCGGCGTGTTCGTCTGTCGAGTCGATGGAGGCGGCCGGCTACATGGCACTTCCGCGGACTATCGGTTTCCTAGGCGTGTGTGTCAACTGGTGCGTGCACTGGTACCAGCGTGATGCTACGATTGGTGTTACAATCGAAGCAAACAAGACAGGAAAGAAAAGCCTAGTCGAGTAGGGCTAGGCTGACACAAACCGCGGAAAGGCGGCTTTTTCGCCTCAAGTGAACCAGTAAAATTCGGCGCACAGCCGTACAAATCTACTTTCACCTCCTTGGTGAAGTGGAACAAATTAACACGGAACTACCAACGAAGAACGTGCGGTTCACTGGACGAACAGAAAATTAATGAAAAGTGTCGCTTCCCTCGGTCGGCGAAAAAGGAAAAAGAACAAACGAGAGAGAAATATTCAAATGTACCAATGGCCGATTTTCGTGACATCAACGCAAACCAGTCACGACAAAGGCCAAGGGTCATGTCAGCAAACGCAGTAATTTCGGAAAAATGACAAAAAAGAAACCGACCATCCGTTGTCATTCGCACCGTGAAGTAGTACGCCTTAAATTTACCAAATAATCGCAGCATAAAAGTAATTTCAATCTTAAGCAAGGGTGGAGCTAATTTTAGATAATGAACCTGTTCTTCTAGTCTGAAAATATTAGCGAAAGGAATGTTGAATGGGGAAATTACGCGAGCACGGAGTCGTAAACTCCAGCGCGTAGTATGGGAAATAGGTTAAGGCGCGCTAAAAATAGATTGCGGCGTTGGAATGTACTATACAGTACACAAGCGGAAAATAAACTGTAACAGGGTTTACAGAAAGGAAATCAAATATTTAATTACGATTAACTATTTGATTGAGCTTAAAATTCGTGTTGCCTTAGAAATCAAATTGTTAAACAACTAAGGCAACGCTAATTTTAATCTGAATCAAATAGTTAATCGTAATTAAATATTTGATTTCCTTTCTGTAAACAACCCATCCTAGGAATTCTTAACATGGAGATTTAAATTGTTGTTCTTTTTAGTGATTTATTTGTTTACTTGTCAAAGCAAGTGTGGCCGTTGTGATTCTTTTCATGGAATAATTTACTTCAGGTGATTTGCTTGCATCTGTCAAGCAAATATTTTGTAGTTAGTATTTCGCGGCGTCGCGTCGGGCGTTGGCCTAAAAACGGAGTTGACGTGAAATTCAACTGAAAGGTCACGATCGATGCTACGCCGCCCTGCCTACGCTTCTTATCGTGTTTTTTTTGTCGGAACAATTGTCAGTCGCCCTATATTGTATTAAGAATGATGACAAGAATTGCATAGAATAAGGTTGGCTCGCGCGTCGCTTATCCCCACAACTAGCTATTACAGTGTTTGTCTTGACCACGCCTATGGTAATATAAATCTTCCTTTATCGTGTGGATTATTGTGTTATACGTAGCAGTTTGCATATTCAAGTGAAGATGGAAGCTACCTTTTAACGATATGAGAAGACGAATATTCTGGTAATGGTACTGAAGCATAAACTCTTAAGGAGTTCATTACATTACGCTGATGAGGGAAATGTACTTTATACTACTTGAGAAAACAGAAAAAAATTGAAAAAGATCTATAACATATACATAATTAATTGCCTATTAAAAACGGAGAACAAGTAAAATGAAAATAAAAACAAAATTCTGTTAATATGCTGGAAAGTTTAAGAAAGGATTCCACTGGAAAAAGCAAGGAGATAGAAAATAAACTCTACGCTGCTGGACTCAAGACGGTAAATAAACGATTGATTTGTTTACTGTCTACGACGATTATCGACTAAACCCTGAGCTTTATATGTGTACTGCTTTATATGTGTCCGTAAAAAGGACTGATGTACAAAAGATATATCTGAGACATAAGGAAGTTAGCGTGGTACTAATCAGTAGCAATTAGAATTTTGTGTAGGTAATATCAAGGACAAGTAACTATCAAAAGAGATTAAGACAAATAAAAGATCAACAGGAATAAATTGTAAACACTACATTATTCAAGATATTTATGAATGGTCACGAAACGTATGAACGACCTATAAAACAAAAAAAAAGCGTTGAAACTTTTTTTGTATCTATAATATTTATCGAGATATTGCCGAGAACACCCTGTATATTAAACATTTCAGAGTTTTTCATTCCTGCATTTAATTCAATCGTTAGTGGCATAGACTCATGGCGGATTTCACAAACGTTACTTAAATTTAATCATCCGTTAAAAGTAAACGTTGCCATGGTTACATGTGTTGAAGGTATAGGAATGATTATTTTTAATCGATGATTAAAGTTAAGTGACGTTTGTGAAATCCAGCGTCAGTGTTATCGCATCACGAATTTTTCTTCTGCTTGCGTCTGATTGAATTCTGCAAATATGTATTGTTGTTTAGTCTTTCAGAACAAAATTATCTGCGATGAATAGAATTGTAAATTACACGATACGAATGCATGTTTCCACATTATTAGGTCGTTGCTAGGCATAAGCTATAACGTCTGGTTTTAAAATAAAGGAAACGAGAAAGATCTCGGTTACCTGGCATCGCAGATCTCTACCTCATTTAAAAAACCCAAGAGTGCTCTAAATATAATCTTCAATAACAAATGTTTTAATCACAATATCTCCATCAGTCACTTTATTCGAAAATAAATTAAATATAACAACAATTACATAAAAGTTCAAGTCAAGTACCTACCTTTCCATAATGTATGTACCTGAATGATCCATCCTTATCTGATAATTTTATTAGTACTTAAATTCATGATTTCGTAAGTACTGTACGTTATACAACATTATACAGTGCGGGACAAAATTATAACCGCACTTATGCCCGATTTCACCAACGCGGATTGCGGATTAAATCTAGTGTCAACACTTAGAATATGACTTACCACTGCATTGTCTAACCTCAAATGTCACATTATAAACACTTAATCCGAGTGCTAGTGTCAATCCGCGTTGGTGAAATTCACCATTAGAGTGCGAAAAAAAGTACATTTTTCAAATTTTCTCTCAATTTTTCATTTATTTTTGTAGTTGTGTTTGTTAACGTTGAAATGATAAGCTCCCTTAAAAATTTTTTTCAACAATAAGTTCCCAGCTAAATTCTCTCAACATAAGGCGAATTATGACAAGAATTTTAGTGCGGTTATAATTTTGTCCCGCAGTGTATATCAAAACTGTTGCATAACCGATCGAAGCTAGGAAATGGTTCGAATTTAAGACGAATGGTCCTAGTGTAAGAAATTTACGTTCTGTTTAAATGAGCGAAATTTCAACCTTGATCTTGATGCAGAAAACTCGTTGTAGTGTGATCTTGAGCACTGTATTCTCTATATCTCCTTACATATACGTATTTGTTACATACGAATTAATATGAGCACGTCCAGATGAAGCTATTGATTTTTTAAGGACGATATTCTTTAAAAAAATAATCTTATTTATTATTAAATATTAGGAGAAAATGGTACACTGGACATAAAAACAAATGTAATAGCATTATTTTAGTTTTTTTATACGATCTAGGGATCACAATCTGGCATAAGCTCAATCTTCATATAATATAATATATGAAGATTGAAGTGAAGTTGATTGGCAAAGGTGTACAAAGACATTCACATACAGGTGTCCCATAAATAAGAGGCCATAATGCAAGGACTAACACAATGATACCCATAGAGTCCGCGAATGTAAATGAAAATGGCGTGCTTTTCAGAGAAATTATGAACGGAATACATACATAAATTCTATGCGTCCTTGGGATGCAGATGTGACGTAAAACGATCGTAAAATTAACCTGCCCAACATAATGACATGTATTGCTTACCGCGATGTTTACAGCAAGTGTTCGAAATGCCCTTCGTTGGCATTCATTCGGCGACGAAAATTTGTTTGCACTAAAGTTTGCTGCTGCCAGTTCTTGTTGTTGCAACCACTGGCAAAAGACGCGTCGCTGATGGTAATCCTCTTCTATCAAGTGTTGCACATGTTGCACGTGAGAGGGATGTAACAAATTTTCTCTCGGAATACAGTGCATAGCAGTACGTGGCACGCCAATTTCATAGAAATCAAATTGTTAAACAACTAAGGCAACGCTAATTTTAATCTGAATCAAATAATTAATCGTAATTAAATATTTGATTTCCTTTCTGTAAACCCACCTCTAGTATTTTTCTTTAATTTTGATTTAAATTGTGTTGTAAATAAAATTTATTTCCACAAGAAACATGTACTTCATAAACATTTTTTGACAGACAGAATTTAAAACATTTTAATTATTAAATACCTTCGTAATCTGTTAATTATTATAACTTCGTTTTGTATGTGACGAATTATTATTAACATAAATCTATTAAAAGTTTAACAGTGGCAGAACTTCATTTTTTTTGGCTCCCCTCCCGCAAGCATTGATCAAACGACACAGTTAACAGTAACCAACCAAAGTGGATGTACAGTGGTGGCTATTAAAATCGTTATCTCTGCATGCTAATTTCTCTTATTGACTTGCAATGGAAGCAATGGTTACTGTTGTAGTTGCAATTGGTCTCTTCACTCTTTTCATGGTGCACTTAATTTTTATTACATTGTTGTTAGTTTAAAAAAAGGCGTAAAGACAAAAAACAAAGAGGATTTGGGTTCCCTATAAGTTTGCCCCCCCCACGTCACGGGGTCCGACGCACTGTAGTTTTACCACTGAAGTTTATCAAATTCAAGACGTGTTTGCATCTTCATATCCTGTGCTTTTGTCGCACTGATTATAAATCGTTCAAAGTTACAACCAAACTTCAGACATTTCGGAGCGTTGCGTTGACGTGACTACGCAATGAATGGGCACTTTTCATTGATCCTTGTAGTACGTGACCATGGCAACGCTCCGAAATGTCCGAAGTTTAGTGGTAACCCATCTTCTTGAGATTATGCTATTACTATTATCAAATTAGATCATTTAAACTGTTCTATATCTCCTAAATACAAATACATATAGCTTGGAACAATATAATCGAAAAATTGTAAAATTTTTCGCAATATATTACACCAAATAAAAGTTAACTGAATAAATTAGAAGAAATAAAATCAAATTTTAAGATAAAGTTACTAGCAAGGGACACCTTCAGAATGATAACAGTTTTCTGCTGAAAGTCAAACAAGTTTTGAAATCACCAGCACAAACAATAAGAGCAAATTTGTTTGGGAATATTTTTTTAAATATAAATTTAATTTATACAAGGAAATGCATTCAAGAATAAAATCACTAAAAGGAGTCCTCTTAAATCATTTCAACACACAAACTCGATTAAATTTGCCGTAGGTGTCAATTATGCAGATCTTTACAAATCCGAACAACTTGCAGCACACAATAGAACTCCCATGTGTCAAGGTTAATTCGTACATATATCATTTCCATTGCTCTCTGGAACTTCTCGCGCGTCAATTATCATGAAATATCAAAATCTAGAAAACATCACGCACAATATTGTGAAATAGACTGATTCATTCTACCCTGTGTTTGTGTACGACATCGGAGCTGGCTCTCTTCCAGAGTATTTTGGCGAGAACCGTGACGTATGGCCTGTTACGTCTCGACGTCCGTCGTTTCTGCATGAAGACGCCTTATTTTTAACTTTAACCTATATATACATGTGTGCGTATGTATGTGTATTCGTCTGTGTGGGTTTTATTTTTAAAATCGATCAAGATTCAAGTGGCGTTTTAATTTTAATCATACGTCTATGCAAAATCTTGAGATTATTAATTAGAAGAAGCGTAAATACCATCTGATGAAGTTTGATGAGGAATATTCTTATCGAATTCAAAGTACCTACTTGAATGCGGTTATTAATGTACATGAATTAATATCGCTGTTCCGGTGGGATAATGACGCAAATGCAAATTTTTCACATTTTGAGTTAAGTTTGTAGATTAAGTTTACACAGATAAAAATCTGGAGTTCCTTCGCGTCTGGTGTTTCCTCGCGTCCATCCGTTTTTGGTGTTAAGATAAACGGAGTTAGGACGTTTAACTTTAGAAAGTGTTAACGTAGTCTACAAAAGTAGCATTTTAATCCTTGCGGTAGTTATTTCTATATATGTATTATATATATATAATTTTTGAACACCTATTTTTAGACGCATTTTAATCAGGAAAAGATTTTAATATCACTAAATGAGATGAGCTTTACAACTTTTCAAGTAAAACTCTATCCGTATTTTTTAACACCGATTAGGAGGAGAACATTTTATCCCAAAAAATTTTATGTGTGTATAGATTAATTATTGGGCTCTACACTCTTTAAATCAATGTACCTTCAACCAATAAACTCGGAATTTTCAAATGTATAACTTTTCATTTAGAGGTATGGTAGCAGTTCAATAAATTCATTAAGATTTTTGTTCCTTCTGAAAAATTTAACGTTTTACAGTTATCAATATACCACCGGAAGAGCGAAATGTCCTATCGAGAAATATTGAGCAACTGTTAAACGTAAATTAAAGATTTACAGTTGGTTCTTGTCCGATGAAATTTGTATCACAAAATCTTTTAAGCGGACACTAAATCGCGCTATATACTTTACGTTTCACCGTCTGACGAAGCTGTCGAACGACGGTGAAACGTAAAGTATATAGTGCGCGATTTAGTGTCCGCTTAAAAGATTTTGTGATGTAAATTAAAGAAGAGAGAAAGAAGTTGACAAATTTACTTGGAATGCCTGCTGCCATAAAAATCGAAGGTTACCAAAGAGTATCATTCGACCCACGTTTTTCCAACACTAACCAAACACGGTACTGTTACCAGAATTACATTGATTATTTATCATCGATGTCAGAAGGTGAAAGGTAAGGGCTAATAAGTCTTGCGAATACTTTAAGAATTCCTACAATTCTTTATACCCTAATGCCTAACAGAAGGAGGGGGGTACATTCATGGGCATAATTTGAAAAAAGGGGCATGTAAATTAGTTGACTGTAGGAAAATATTCAAGTTCAAAAAAACAGGAGCTGTACAAAGCTGCCAGACTTTGGTATTGAGTTATATTTACTGTCTATAATCAGCTGATATACTACCTTTCTTATATAAAGATGATTTGGTTAATGTCTTCAAGTGAAAAAAATTTGAACGAATGGAATACAGCGAATGAGTCGAGTTAGAGCTTTTTTCCAAGCTTAGTTTCCGCCACAGGTTTCTGATTTACACTTTTGTAAAGATGCTTTCTTAAGAATAACATAAAGTTGTACCTATTTTTTCGCAGACTGTCTTTATAAGATAGATTTTTCAATGTTGAATGGACCCAAATCCGGCTATATATCTAGAGATTTTAACAATTTCTTCAGTACTTCCATCTGTAGAGTCTCTTTATGATTAGACGTGCAATTTTGTGATTATGATGGATCGTTAATCAATTTATAAATAAAATATTTTATAAGGCAACTGCGTAAACAGTGGTAATAAATGAGAACTATAGAAAATAAGAGAAAACTTAACAGGACAACAAAAGAATTAAAAGACAAGGCACCCAAGAGTACCTACTTGGAAAGCTTAACTCGGAACGAAAAGTTGGAGTCTTCTCCAAACACCTACAAAAAGAATGCACTATCTATACAAGAAAAAACCAAATGACAGACTTTCTGGATGTGCCAGTCCAACTGGACTTACTCCATAGCCAATTTACAGCTATAATAATGAAGGAAATTAACACGGGCCACCGAATGGCCCAGCCAGAGCTTCTTCAATCTCACCCAACTTCGCCAACCCTCTGTAGAAACTTCTCTGCTAGTCATTAACTTAAATACGTCTTCAATCAGATAAAAAGGAATGACAACGGATTTTACATAACGAAGAATTCATTCTTTGCTCTAAGAGCAGCAACGAAATCCAACTACGTTAATATGCAAAGTGAATTGTTTGCTTGTCAGAAGCTTTCACTGTCAACATCGGAACGGAATTTAGAAGAAGCGTCTATTATGTAGAATTTTTAATTGAAATAATGCCATCGAGTTGGTTACAATTTTATAGCTCCAATTTCCAAAGGTCCTTATAAAGGGTTTTTCATTAAGAGCGACGCATTTTGTTTTTAAAATAAAACACCGATGTCGTGAGAAATTTAAGATTATTTTTACTTCGGTGTAAAGTACAGTTAATACCATTATTGATGGAACCACAATATCTCAAATGTTCTCCACGGAAGCGCTGACAGGAAGGAATCCGTTTAACCCAAGTTTCCATGACTTTTTCACCTAAATTGAGTCAAATATCAGCAATGACACCTTTAATGTTGGTCTGCAAATCGTGTAATGTTGCTGGTTTGTTGGTGTAAACTAACGACTTAACATAACCCCACAGAAAGAAGTCTAGGGGTGTTAAATCGCACGAGCGAGGAGAATAGCTGACTGATCCGTCTCTGGAAATTATCGATTCCACCAAACTTCTCTTTCGATAAGTCAATTGTTTGATTGGCATTATAGCAAACGGCACCATCTTGTTGAAACCACATGTCGTCCTAGTCCAGAGCCATCCAATTTGGGCCAAAAAAAATCACTCGTGGAAACTTGGGTTAAATCATATTTAAACGGATTCATTCCTGTCGGCGCTTCCGTAGAGGACATTTGAATGATGCTGTGGTTCCATCAATAATGGCATTAATTGTACTTTACAACGAACTAAAAATAATCTTAAATTTCTCATGATATCTGTGTTTTATCTTAAAAACAAAATGCGTCGCTCTTAATGAAAAACCATGACTTTAGTAGAGATTTTGAAGAGCACTCAGTAGTTGTTGTCTCATTCACTCTCTTTCCGATAAACATGGTAAGGGTCCTGAAGGTTACTCTGTTGTAGTTATTTCTCGGTTTGGACTTCCAATTAGTTCCTTTTGGGCAATGAAATCAAACTGATTTGCTATTGATGTTCCAGTTTTACGTTCTTTGTCTATATAGGACATGGATGACATCTTAAACACTATCCACGTGATGGTGTTCTCCTTTCTGGTTCGGATTTTTAATTATCTCATGGCAAAGGTCCTCTTTTGTTGAAACTTATTACTTACTTTAGACTTCCGATTACTCTAGTTTGAACGATAGGATGAAGTAATCTCGAAGGTACCAATTTACTGTTGACGACTCAGGTTTTTATTTACTTCCTTTGTAGTAAACACAGCTGACCTCCCAAACACTCTCTACATTAGAATTATTAGGACTACTGATAAATATGCATTTCATTCATTCTTTCTCCCTTTTTTGTAGTCTTCGATCACGCTTGTTCTCAATCCAGTTTGTTCCATTATTCCGTTCACTTCGTCGTGAGTTTTTTCGTAAGTTATTCCAATGAGGAAATTGACATTTCTGTGCCAACATCCTTGAGGATGTGTTTCACCTTTTGAGACATTGTCCTCTTTTCCTTTAGGTTCTTTGTGAATTGATTTAGTCTAGTTTCTTTCCGCAAGTCTTGCTACCTCTTAAGAAGTTCTTTTCAAATAGCTACTTATTATATTAGGTACGGTCATTGAAAAGGAAGGATTTTTTTTTGCCAAGGAAATTCATATCCGCAGAGAGAAAAATAAGAAAAAGCAAGATCAGCTTAAAACCATTCAAAAGTTGAATGCTACTAGAAAGCAAAAGATGTAGCACAAAATCAAATTTAAATTTCAAATTAGGTATAAATTAGTGCTGACAACCGAAACCGGTTTTTTGGATAATCGGTTAACCGGTTTTGGAAATTCGCGGTTTTGAAGAAAACCGAAAACAGGTTATCCAGATAATCGGTTATTCGAATATAGAGTTATTCAGATAACCGGATATTCGAATATTATCGGTTTTTTGGAAAATCGGATATTCGAATAACCAGTTATTTGGATAAGGGATATTCAGATATCCGAATAACTGGAAATTTGAATAACCAGATGTCAAAATGAGTTTTTTTTTTATTTAGTGATCTAGTACCTATTAGGAAAAGGGTACGTGTACATAGTTACGTATTTATTTAGGTAATTGCTTTTATTATAACGTATTTGCGTATTCAATCTCAGCGAATTCTATAATTACAATGTTTCCCAAAACTGTTTCCTGTAACTAGCTCAGTGAAGACGGGCTGGGTGCTATATAAAAGAAACTAGGGCGCCAGGGAATTTCCCCCAGTTGTAAGAAATCCACTTCGAAACCCGCTCCCAAGGTCTCGTCGTGTTCGCCTCAGGTAGATCTTAAACTTCAGGAGATTTGGCTCATTTGATGCATTCAGTGTAGGCATTGACATAAACAAAACACACACTGTAATACGGAATTTATTTGTGCAACAGTGAATAAATAAAATAAGAAGATATAAGATAAATTCAAAACAAAGACCAGCTGGTTAAAATAAACAGTTAAATGACACGGCACGAGTAATCAGATCTGATTGCACAAAAAAGCAAATGCCCAACAGGCAATATCGATAAATCGTTATTTTAGTTTTAAAATCTAATTAACTTTAGGCACCAAACGGCCTCGTATTCATGTGTCCGAAATATAACTTAAATAAATAAATTAAAAAAAAAAGTTTCAATACGTCACGTGTAAGGTCCGCCAAGTGTTGTCAGGTTTCTGCCTTTTCAATCAAGGTGGCGTTAAGTGTCGTCTGGAACGCAATTTCTTGAATATTTTATCATCCTACGCAAACATCTCGACGGTTCGAATTCAAAATATCCGTGGATGAGCGACAATGCCACGCCAAAAGGATATTTAAAATACCAAGGGACGAGGATCCCTTATTTCCTCAATCGAAACCAAAACTTATATCTTAAAATGACCCTAATAAGAAAGGAGAGACGGTCATTAGTCACTGCGACGCACAAACGAAGAAGTTAAACCTTACTTGCTATTAGCAAGATCGTTCGATAAAAACGTATTTAAACGTTTTACAGAGCAACACGAGGAGCTTATACCATTCCGGTAGAACCATGTTCAAATCGAATTTTGCACTATTCTTGCAACAATTCACGAGAGCAAATGATACTTGTGTTCATTCGATACTGCTGAGCGAAAAAGTGACCCGTAGGCAAAATGACCGGATAGATGAGAACTTCCGGGAGTTGTACAAGGAAACAATGGCGCAGCCAATAGAATAATTACGACGCCAAGAGTTTTGAATAAAAGAAACTGCCAATGTGAAAGCGAGAATTCAAAGAGACGTTTTCGGTGAAGGTTACAGTGTTGTCGGATATTTAGTTAAGATATACGAGTACATACAAGTGACGTTGCCAGCTCGCTACAAATTTGCAGGCAGACTCGCTACGACGAAATTAAACTGTAACAGAGAGTAAGGGTGCCTTTTCATAAAGCGTCTCGTTAAAAACGCGTATAAATTAGTGCCGGCAACCTAAACCGGTTTTTTTGATAATCGGTTAACGGGTTTTGGATATTCGCGGTTTTGAAGAAAACCGAAAACCGAGATAACCTATTTTTGGATATTCGAATAGTCGGTTTTTACCATTATTTGGATAACCGGTTATATCCGAAACCGGTTTTCAAAGAAATCGATTAACCGGTTTCAATTTTTTCCGGTTTTTGCCAGCACTAGTATAAATAGGGCTAAACAACATCTCTTGGAATATTATGTTCTGCGATTTGTATTATAAATAAAAGGCTAAAGTCTTCTCCAAATACCTGAAGAACATATGCACTACCCGCAATAGAAGAAAACGAGTAACAAACTTTTTAAGCCCTACTTGCTCTAAAAGGTTTGTACATTCCAAACTGATATTTTTGAATTATTTTTGCTAATCTGAGGTCCTAAAATTCATCCAGATTTAAGTCTTTCGGATTTTATTTTAATTAAAGTTCCGTCTTCCGTTTTGTTTCCATTTCTGCTGCTTGTTGACATGGTCAAAATTAAATTCCTTTTCTGAAATTTTGGTCAATTCTAATTCTGATTCTTATCAATCGTTCATAGGTAGAACAGGTGGAATTCACCAACTTGAGATGAGAATCAAAATAGGGTAGAAACTCCATTTACCCTCATTTAACTCATTCTACGCCTTTAACAATAGATCTGTTCCTGCAACGTTCTGGACTAGTTTGAAACTGTCAAATATATTCGCCCATCGAATTAATCACTGCTTTCAAGAACTGCTTTAAATGTGAAACTTTGTTCGGCGCATACTTCTGACGGTTTCGAACCAGTCAGGGACTGCCTCTGGAACAGACCTAATATTAAGTAAATTTGGTATGATTTATTATAAGTAGTTTATCCATGAACCAAATTATTCTTGCATTGTTTTTTGTTTATTACAGGACTAATTTTCAATAAATACTTATATTTAATTTGTTTATTACGAAGGGTTATGTAAGAAATTTCATGTCCGTAAACCACATCTTTTACGAAAATTAATTTGTTACTTATTTAATTTAGTTTTCATCGTTACTCATATACACGTCACTTAAGTGTTAGTTGAATACACTGTTAATGGCATTATAATAAGAAACGACCCACACTGAAGGAACTGCACAATCAAATTTGACAAATGAGACATTTATAGTAAACAGTTTTAATTGTAGTGGGATTAGAGGAATGGCGTTAACTCTTTTAGCCTTCTACTTCTCATATATAATTATACTTAATTTATATTTAATTGAATATAATCGCAGTTAATTTTTTTGTCCACAATTTTTTCCTGCATTATTTTAGCTTAATAATGTACCTAGCACGTTCATTAATTACACTCACAATCAATTATTGAATAAGTACAAAATGAAACTGATTGAATTGAGATTAATTCGGGTTCTAATGCCAGATCCTACAGAACTAACGGTACCATTCACCCCGGCGGCCAGACGACGACAAAGTTATTGATTTCTTGTAACTTTGTTTACTTATTTTCTTTTCGTTTCCTGATACCTTGAAACACTTCGTTAGCGGACAATTTAAAGATGAGATCCAATCTTTGAAATGGTATTTGTGCTCATCTAACCTCTCCTCCCCCAACCAAAAGATCAGGTTACAGGTAGAACAACGGGGCGGAAAACAAAACTTTCTCATATCTTAATTGCTTTAGAAATAACTTCGTTTATTTACGACGAATTTTGCCTGAAGGATTTTGACAATTTCCTTTGGAAACAAAACTAATCTGGACATTCTCAATATGTTATTTATACACACAGCAAATTAAAAGATAAACGCACTTGATATTACGTAGGACGTCTTTATTACGGAGAAAATAAATAGTCGACAGCCTCTTACGTATAATGAGACATATCACTAGAAAGATATTAATCTTACGTGATTGTGAATAAAATTAATCAAAAATGTAGAAATGGCTTACTTGTAAACGAAGGTTTGGTGTAAACGCTTCGGGGAAGGAAGAAGCAACAATCATTGGGAACAGGACCTGGAAGAATGACTGTGAACGCTAAAGAAGATTTTCAGGATTTTACGTTCTACCTAAAGCCGCCGGATAAGTCCTACTGGGAAACCTTTTGCCTTTTTATTTACAACAAAGAGGAGCGTTCCGTTTTGGGTAGGACCGCAAAACAATGGGGTAAGTAAATTTTTCTTGTCTGCAATATTAATTTAACTCCTTCATCAAAAATTATTAATATAAAAAAAATAAATAAATAACGGGGTGTTATTAGAACTTCCTGAACTGAAGTAAATGTGGGAAAGGAATACTGATTTAAGTTCAGATGAAAATATGTTCTTCTTTACTTTCTCTTTACCTAATTGAGCACGTTACATCAACCAATGCAATACCCAGTATAGTGTTTTCTCTCTTCCGATTTTCCGGTAATTATCCTCACATTGGCAATCCTGTACCTACTTGAGTATTACAGATATTAATACTGTTGTTAATAAAACGAAGCAGAAAATAGAAGCAACGATTTTTTAAACGCACTGTCTTCAATTAGAAAGATGTTTTTACTTTAGAACTGCGCTTTTCCAATCAATAGAAAAATCATGCTATTATTAAGAAACGGTCGTTTGCAAGATAAATAAATGACATCCTCGTGAAATGCTTTAAAATTTATGTTGTGCGATTCAATGGTTTTCTAATTTATTAGCATGTTGGTTATTCAAACAAAATAAAAATCGTGCCAACATTTTTTATCGTGGAGGTTACGAAGGAGCAAAAGTCTTTGAACTAATATCTTTGAGATGAATATCTTACACATAGAATGATAGAAATCTCCTTACTACGGAAGACCTACACCTAGTACTTCAAGAGTTCCTCGTAAGTGGTAAAACAGGACCGATCCAGATTTCTTTATCTAAGTACTCTTACATAATGACTAAAGAAGACAAGCGGATTCATGTTTACGTTGTGAGAAGTTTAGTAGCCGTTAGACAACTGTGTGAGTATGTGTTAGATTGAAAAATGACAGTGAAAAATTTTGTAGAACAAGAAAATATGGGTGGCTTTGCCTATCTGAAGCCACCAGAAATAGGTGCCTGGAGAGAATTTAAGTTGTTGTTATACGATAAGGAAGAAAAGACTGTTCTTGATAGAGACGCCAAGAATTGGAGTAAGGAAGACCGTTTTTTGAAATTTGAAAACTTTTGTTTATTAAAAAAGAAGTTTTTTCTATTTTGCGTTGGTAATAGAGCTATTAACGCACCGAAACGAGTGCCTTAATAGAAAATTTGAGTGCGTTAATGGCATTGGTGAATTAATTTATTTAATGTTGGTAGTTGGTAGTACCAAGTAAGAAATAAACATCAAATGTCAAACGATATCAAGAACTTTTATTTAATTTAATATCACCACCATGAAATGTGCAATTATTATAAACGTTAACACATTGGATGTGTCTTTAGAATTTATACTAATGCCTGGTATGTTCTGATTTGATACAATAATTTTGTGGAGTGCATTATTACCTTCAACAGTGGTTTTATTATGCGAGGCAGCGTGGCGCAATCAGACTATGATCCAGTGGAACAGCAGGGCAGGTTAGTTTGCTGAAATCCATAATGTTGAGCATTGGTATTTTTTACTTTGCATTTAAAATTGAATTTCCCACTGGCTACTTAAATGATGTTAAATAAATGTCACCAACCACCGCAAAATTCCCTAAATTTTAAAACGACGCTTTTTTCTTTAAAAAGGAGCAAAATAGAAAAAATAGTATAAAATACTCGTTACAGAAGGCTTTTCAAGCACTCATCCGTTCCATCACTCGCCACAAGCGGCTCGTGATGGAATTTCGGACTCGTGCTTGAAAGACTGTCTTCTGTAACTTGTGCTTTAATATACTATTACTTTAATCTCTCCCAGCAACCCTTTTAGACACCCTATATAAAATAAAACAAAATAAAGTTTACGTGCTCCCTTTCGATACTTTATCAAATTTTCTACGAATAATAAGGTATGCAATTAGTTGCACACTTTTGCACACTTCGAAACGACAGGCAAGCAATATTTATGGTGAAATAAGATGGTCAATGTCGAAAAACTAACAAGCCTTGTAAGACAAAGCGAGAAACACGAAACCTCACAGCTTCTAACGATGTATGATATATAGGGTGTTATCCCTCACACCAAGCGATTGATGTTAAAATTGCAGAGAAAAATAATACCACTTTTCTGTTTACTCTCAGTTTAATAAGTGTTGAAAATTGATATCTGATTTAATAAGATGTGATAAGTACTGCCTGATATCGTTGAAGGTATATAAAATAAACAATAGATTAGATAATTAATGTTTTTACCCATTACATTATATTTGTTACTTTTCATTTTCCAGAATAAACGATTTAAGAAGTTTGCCTTTTTCTTCCCATAAATAACCATTATGTTTGTAGAGTCATGTTTCGAAATCAGCAAGAATTCGCAAAATTTCCCTGCTAAGAAATAAGTTATGACACCTCCGTGTATGTATTTCTGAGAAGTGGGATTAATTAAATTAGCAGTTCTTCACACAACACTGCTAAATTAAAAATAACAACAATAGGTCGTAATCTGGAAATAAGTAGACGTTTTGGACAAAGTTCTTAAAAGAAAATCGCGTTGGGTCAATATTTACCGGTAATTATAATACACTCTGTATTTATATGTATATTCTATGTTATATTATTATTAAAAAAATGATGTATTCTAACTGCATGCGCCGTTACCTATATTAATAAATAAGTATTTCAAACTTAAACAATAACTTGACTCATGATCATCATGTTTAACTTGCACTTTGGTTTATCGTACCTATTTCGTAAGCATGACTCCTTACGAAAATATCATATAATAAAACAGTAACCAACTTGGAAAAATTGAAGATGCATTTTTTACGTAAACAAACAGATCAATAAACAAATAGCAACCTAGCAACTAACGAGCGTCTAAATAAAAACCTGGTCAAGTGGGTTGTGATCGAGAATTTATCCATTGCATTTACATAGCAGAATTACTAAATGTAGCCTACTTGAACAGGTTTTTATTTAGACACGAGTTAATATATCCAAGATGATTTGACTGACATAATTAATGCGATTATTAATCACATCGTCGAAATACATACTTCTACATAGTTCTAAATAAAAAAACATCACCGAAAGAGAGAGTTGCTTTCATTTAAATCAAACAAATTATTTAGATATGTCATTTATGCAGGGTGCCCATTTTAAATCTTGACGCCATAAAATTAGAAAATAGGCAACCTTTTCTACTTCTGACATGTAAAAACACGAAATAATTTCTGATTTGACAGATGAGTTGCCTATACAAAATTCTTCAGGGGTTACGATTTAAAGTGGGCACTCTTATTTGCTATGTGTAGGGGAATGTGGAGTAAAACCGGGCCCTATCTTTTGATTGCAGATATTTTCATCCTACGATATAAATTGCTCAAAAAATAACAATGGCAGTCTTGGTACACATCTAGTGTATCAATAAATTATGCTTACCTGAAAAAATATTAGCTTCTCAGGTCACAAATTTGATTTTAGTGAAAGAAGTCAAAAGTCGATTTTTGAGAAGAGGATGGGTAAAACCGGGTACCCCCAAGAAACGTACAATCGGGCTTATTAGAAAACATTTGTGCAGAAGTCACAAACGATTACTGTTGCTGCATCAGGATTATAGAGGTTGCAATGATCGTGGGACCATTCCTTGCAGTTTGTGCAAATGGACCACCCCTTTCTCGAAAACTCATCTGTTTCCATGAACTGGTTGCAAATTGAGCAAACTTCCGAATCCTGATAATCACCCTCGTCTTCTGGTGAGCCTTCCAGTCGTCTTCCTCTTTAGAAGAGGATTCAACCACTTTTTTCTGAACTTTTTTTTGGCTTTTCTGATTGTGTTGTTTCTAAGACCTCCCATTGGCTTTTGATCCATCCTTTTCAAAAAACAGTTTTCGTTTTTTTAGTTCTAGCTTAGGTTTAGACGCATTATTCTCTAGTTCTTCTTTGTAGGGTGCTGAGGTGAGAATCGCAGTTTTTCCCCTTCTTTGACTGTTCTTTTTGATTTTCTTTTCTTTCTCTTTTGGAATCGGTAGAATATCCGATGGCAAGAATGAAAACGAAGGGAGACTCGGATAGCAGCCCTGTTGAGCTATTCTAGTAAAACCCGGTTTTACCCCGTTAGCCGGTTATACCCCACTTTCCCCTATAAGATATTTCTACCTTGTTTATATTTTATTAATAATGACAGTTACAGCACGCGCTACTATTCTTTTCCTGAACTGACTTGTCCTATGTTAATACCAAATTCACGGAGCTTGAGCTCCACGTCATCAACCACTCAAGTTACAACCGACAAATATTTCAGTATTATTTCTTTGTCAACGGTGAATAAGAAAGAAGGATGGAGTTATGCTTTTTATGTCTGATTATGCAACACCAGATGCGTTTTATTTATGACGCAGAGCTCTTCTCTTATGAAAAATTCTACACATACGAACTTACATACGTATATGACTAATGAGTACTAATAACTACTGTTATTAAATAAAGAGCGTTGCTAAGTTCAGCCATTTACCTGAATTTGAAAAAGGTGTATTAAACAAGAATAATGGATAGTGAGAAGAGAACAGGCTAAAGAGTAATCATAAAGAAGATATTATTAAAATTTCATGAATGTGAACGTGAAAATTCGAAACGCAATCGTTTGCGAAAATTACTCAGTGAACATTAATAAATTTTTTGAATCTTCCTTCCCTGCGGAACTGTATTGTTTACATTTTTTCAAAACCCAAGCTCCTTTTGTATTTTACGACAGCGAGGTGGCGGCATCTCTAAGAGTGCTCCTTTTGGTCCCGCTCATTTAGGTCACAGGAATGACTTAAGTTGTCTACCCCCAAGGGATTGCGGGGTGTTTTTGGATCGGCTCCGCTACCTTGCGTGGATGAGGTCTCACGCACTCAGGTTTTTTTAATCTCTTATTTACTTATTTACATATCTTAGGGGGCCAATTATCGTAAGGAGAGTCAAGATTTTGACTATGTATGTCGCTTGTACCCCATTATCGCCTGAGATTGTTTATATTAGCAATTAAAGCGTGAAAATCTTTCGTGAGTAACCCTGAAGTAATCTTATTTAAATTTAAATGTTTAAAACTTAATTGCTTATGTTTTTTCTTAAATAAAATTTTTGGCAATTGCTTAAAGATTCGGGTTTTAGTTTGTATAGCAAGTAGGTAGTAGAAGATTTTTCATTATATTAAATTCCAAACTATTCAGAATAGTTTGATGAAATTAGAAACTTATTTAGTATGTTTGTGCACGCATTATTTAAACGCTATTAATTAACGTGACCAACACAGACAGACATAGCAGAAGAAGATGTTAATTTTGAAAGTCTAACATCATTTACTTTGACATAAGTTTCAAAAAATGTTCATAAAATGAATATTCAAAGAGCTTCGGAATTTGTTGAAATTAATTTCTGCACAATAATTTATTCGTTCTTAATTATAGTGAGCATTCGTCGTGTTGATTTACGCGGGACAGTCATGCCAATTATTGTTTTGTGTGTCGATAAAGTTTTTCTTCTGAAGGTAATTCGATTTTAATAAATACCATATATCATATAATTTACACGCCAAATATTTAAAATAATGTGATCATGTGAAGAGTATTACAATCAGAATCAATTTATCAGAATAGCATCATTTGCTTTCATGTGTCCTTCCTTGAAAAACAAACTCGCAAATTGAATGTAAATAATTAGTAATAATTTTTTTTTAATTTTCAATCCTTCACAACTTACTGAAAGAATATAATTTTAATTGAATTAGAAAAGAGTTAAAATTTTGATTGGTTCAATGATAAACAGCTTTAAAAAGCTCCTTGATGCGGATATTTTACTAAAAAAGCAAAGCCAGTTCCAGAGAATAATAAAAGCAAAATATTATGGCTGTTTGTTAATTCATTATTAACTCAAACTTATAGTAATAAACACTTGAAAACTTACTTAACAAAAATTCATCAGACTTCGATTGTGTTCTTATTAAACTTCTTCAGTTTTACACGATTGAAAATTCTTTTTATCTTGCAGGCATTATAAGAGAAAATTTCCCAACGTTCTAGAAAATTCAGTCATATAGTACCAGTATAGAAGAAACGAAACTGAGTAGATGTTGATGAATTGATCAATAAAGTTGCTTAATATTTGCAAAAAATTAACATAATCATTCGGCTATTATTGATATATTTCAATACTTACAGAATAACTTAAGCTTAACTTGATTTAACCAAAGTTATTGACGTGATTTTATATCACAAAAACGTTATGTCCTTAGCCTCAGGGATCCATCAAATAATTATCCCGCATCGCAGCTACCAAGTAGGCAGTTCATGTTTAGATCCGCATGGTATACCGCAGGGTCCTGTCTTGGTTCCTCTCATTTTTCTTTTGTTCATCAACGACTTGGCGCATTATATTACTAAAGACGAAGTTTTTGTGTATGTCGATGACTTCAATTGAGGTTCTTGGACAGAGTAATGACTGCAGAGTAGAGAAAATAAAACTTGTCATTCATGAATTGTGGTGCCATTAAAATTATCTTATTATAAACATTGAAAAAACAGTTTGTGTGGAATTTCACTTTAAACATAAAACACCAATCATACCCTTTGTTTTATAAACATAAAACATAAAACATAAACAATAAAATAAACTGTAGTTATCAAGTTACTTTTCTTGGAGTGATAGCTGACAAACACATAATAAGGGATTGTCACACATACAATCTATGTAAAAAGCTTAATAAAAAATATTTCTTCACTGCTTTGAATTATAATATAATTCTATGAAGAGAGCATCCTCCACCGATACCTCCACTTCTCGCCTTGTAAAATCTACTGTAGTTATCAAATTTCATTCAAAAATTATCTGACACATAATAATGATATATAATTTGTGCCCTTTGATTTTTAATTGTTTTAAACAATCTTATTTTGTAACAGATGTTAATTTGTTTGTATTTCCTCTTTACTTCCACTTATAAAATTTGGCAACTAAACTCTTAATTACTTTATCGAATCTGTTAAAGAAAGTATACCTTCTTACTCACGGATCATTTTAATTATAATAACTTCTCTTGATACATTACGCTGTTTCACTCTGGATTATACTAGTGGCCATGGCGTCAATTCTTAAAAAAAAGGCAACGTTTCATTCCACGTCGTGTTCCTTCGCGTGCGAATGTGCTAAATTTAGCGGCCTCCAAGTCTTTTTAACTTCTCACAGTTTTAATAAAACTGCACTGATCAGGTTTTTAACGGTTCGACGTTTAACTGGAAAATGATTAAACGTATTACCTTAATTATCGTTTGCTGCGTTTAAATTACACACTTTCCTTCAAAAGAGACAGACACTCAAAAATTAAATTACATCCAAACAAATTATTTTTATTTTAGATGAAGTACAATTTTTAAATTGTTTTGAATAGTTAATCGAAGACGTACAAAATCAGTCATTTTTGGTTGAAATTAAAACTTGAAAACCCTTTCACACCACTGAACAGCGGACAAGTTCTAACTGGAATATGAATGACTTACGGAAAACTAATGTCCTTACAACAAAATTATGTGAATTAGATTAGCACGTTCGAATGCAATAACATTTTCTGATTGGATGCATCGAAGTCCTGTCGTGGGGGTAACCAGGAAGCAAAACTGCAGGATCTTCGAATACATCTTTAAACAACTTAGAGATTAAGTTCATCAGCTGACGAACACTTGGACGAAATCAGAAGATTAAACTATAGAAATTTCATTACGGAGGACCCACGCCCACCTCGAGAACTCCTCACTAGTGGTTTAACAGGACTGATCCAGATTTCTTTATCTAGCCGTATATAATGAGGCCGAACAGAATTATTTTTACGTGGTAAGAAGTTTGCCGGTATATTAGCGGACGGATTCTCACCCAACGTACTGAAATTTGCGGGTGCGCGTTACTGTTAAAGACTACTTCGCCAAAGACTTTTTCGCTGATAATTGTGTGGGTGTGCGTTGGATTAAGAAATGGATACCAAAAAAAATCAAAATAATAATATGGGTGGTTTTGCATATTTAAAGCCAGCAGATATAAGCGCATGGCAAGAATTTAAGCTGATGTTGTACAATAAGGAGAAAGGCACCGTTTATGATAGAAACGCTAAGAGTTGGGGTAAGAAGCAACAATTTTTATTTTTTTTATATTTATTCCTTAAAAAAAATATATAAAATTTTCTTTATCATGCATAATAAGTAAGCATTGTCATTTATTTTCTTGTAAATCTAATTCATTACATATTTCTGCAATCTTACCTTTTTAATAATATTCATTTCTTACTAATAATATTTTTAATTTTCTTGGCGTCAACTGTGAATTAAACTATTTCCTATTATTCTCATCTGAAGAATTGTGATTTATAAACATATAAATTTGAATAGCATTCTTTTTTTTAACACTTTTTTCTTTATTATTGTGACTATCCTATTAATTTATTTAAACTTTTAATTGTTGTTTATCTTAGTAATGTCAGTTTTATTTAACTTCCATACAAAATTAGTGCAATTGCAATTTTTTTAAATAAGTGTAATAGCATTTTTTTATTATAATTTTATATAATCTTTTCTCCATTTTTTTTTCTTAATCAGAGTTTCCTTGGATGTAGAATTTTGCTTCTGAAATTATTGGTCTATGATTAATTATTATTTAATTTTTTAACTTTATTGAGTCTTACTGTTCATTATTATTTCTAAAAACATTTGTCTCTTATTTGACTGTCCTGTTAGTTATTATTTGTTTGTCAAAAAAAATCAAAAATGAAAAATTTTAACCAACGAAACATACATACATATATTTTGTAGGACACCGAAAATTTATTTTAAAAATATTCCGAATAAATCGAAATAAATCGAATGAACCCTATCAGTTCAAGTAATTAAACAAGTCGAATAGAAACATTTTCACTACGGTGATAATCAATTGAACAATTTCAGTAAGTATAATAATGAAGACGTCCTAAATTATTAACATAAGAAAATTGACAAAAAGTCAAATTACTTATTTAACTAATTATCTCATCATAAAATGAAACAGTATGATTAGTAGAGCTCTGATTCGAAAGGTTCTTATTATTCATAGATATCTATTAATAGCAAAGAGCAAATATGCGAATTACAAAAGAGTCTAATTATAAAATGTTTCTTGTGCTTTCTTACCCTTTTTATTTCTTTATGTTTTTCTGTTATCTTTTTGCTCTATTTGACTTTTTTGCTCCGTATTTGCTTTTCTGGCACATTACAAGAATTCATTTTTTAAAGAACAATTAATTATTATGCAGAAGCAATTTTAGACGTAGTATTACCACCAAAAGCAGTGGTAACAAGATGTGACAATGCTGCAGTGTACCATGCGAACAATTTTAAGGATTTTTAAACAGTTTATGTTCGAATTTATTGATTCAGTTCACTTGTCGTTGTAGCTATAAAAGAACTTGTAACGCCAGTTAGAGAACTTGTAATGCCAGTAGACCTTTTGCCCCCGATTCTGTATTATAAAACAAAAAGTCAAAGACCAACATCCCATCCCTTACCATGTCCCAAAACTCAAAATATACACAAATCATAAGTGTGAATTGAAGAACTTCCTCTGCATTTAAAAATATTTACCGTCCTCTTGGGAATCGGAAAAAAAATAATTGGTACACACCTGAATTACATAAACTCCGCGACACCTTAACTTTACTAAATGAAATGTGGCACTCCACAAATAACCCAAACATTCAAACAATGTTAAAGAAATTGAAATCTGAATATAAATACGAACTGGTACGCACTAAAAGATACTATTTCTCAAATTATCTGCAACAAAACAATTTCAACCACAAGGCATACTGGAATATTATAAACACAAATCGACCAACGAAGAAATCTCAAACTCACATTGACATAGAACCTGATGAGCTCAATGATTTCTTCATTAATATATCTAACAAAGTTAAGTCCTCTATTGTTTCACCTAAATCTAACAGTAGCCTACCCAAGATATCAAAACATAATTACCCAATGTTTAATTTCCGTAATATTACCTTTAATGAGGTGCGAGACATAATTAACTCATTAAAAAACAAAAAAAGTACTGATTACCTGGGTACCTCTAACTAAATTATACAATCAATGTATTGACTTGGGTAAATTCTCTGATATACTAAAAATAGCTAAAATAGTACCTGTTCACAAAAGTGGAAGCAGAACAGAATTAAATAACTACAGACCCATCTCTGTCTTACCAATATTAGCTAAAGTTTTTGAATTAGCCTTAAAGGCTCAGATTTTAAATCATTTTGAAAATTTTAATACTCCTACCTTTTATGAAAAACAATTTGATTTTAGACCGAAAAAGTCCACAATTGATGCTGTAAACCACTTAATATGGATAATCAACCGCACCAGAGAAAATAAAGATTACGTCGGCGTAACTTTCTGCGACCTACAAAAGGCTTTTGACTGCGTATCACATTTTAAATTACTAGAAAAATTTAAATTCTATAACTTCGGGCCAACTAGTTTGTCATTAATGTCTTCTTACTTCGAAAATAGGAAACAGTTTACTGTCATAAACAATAGTAAGTCAGATGTATCTCTGGTAATGACGGTGTCCCACAGGGTTCCGTGTTGGGCCCTATCTTATTTCTGATTTATATAAATGATCTCAAAACAGCAATCCCTAGGGAAGATCTTATTTTATATGCAGATGATACAATAGTTAGCTCTGTTAATTCTAACCTTCCCGATGTGTTAAAACAAATGGAAGATAGCACCAAAGCTATTGTGACCTGGCTTTACAGGAATGAACTAACACTTAACCAAAGCAAAACCATTAAAATGTTATTTACACATAGAGTCGTTATAGATTTTGAGAATCCTCAATCAGCCAAATTCTTAGGACTTCACTTAGACCCCCATCTAAATTGGTCTGCTCATGTTGACAAGGTAGCATCTAAAGTTTCAAAAAATATTTTCCTATTGAGAAATTTAAAAAGTCTAGTGGACTTAAGAATTCTCTTAACAATATACCATTCACTTATAGTCTCTCATATGAGTTACTGTTTACTCGCCTGGGGTCATGCATCACATTCGTCAAGAATCTTTGGATTACAACGTAAAGCAGTAAGAATAATTGCTGGCCTGTGTTACCAGGAGGATGTAAAACAGAAATTCGTTGATTTACAGCTACTCACTCTTCCGTCACTGTTTATTTACCACTGTCTAATTTACATTTATGAAAACATTAACGATTATCCTAAACAAGGTAATTTTCACGATTTTAACACTAGAGATACGTTTAATATAAGAATTGACTTCAAACGATTACAAGGTAGCAGAAATGGTATTAATTATTTTGGACCCAGATTCTATAATAAATTACCAAAAAAGATGAGAAATATCCCACTAGAAAAGTGGAAGAGCATTCTCAAATCTTTCTTGATTAAGAAAGCCTTTTATAGCATTCAAGAATGTTTAGATTGCAATGTGCAAGAACACCACTTTAAAATCTTAGATTGAAAAATTTTACTGTTTATAGCGTGTGATCGGTACGTAGAAACTCCATCCGGAGCCCTCCGATTTAGTTTTGCGATTCTCATGTAAATACTCGGTTACACATAAATCCTCATTGAGGTTTGATGACTCATCGCCACTCCATGTTTTACTGATATGGTAATGTATTGTATTCATTGTTTGTGTTGTCAATTACTCAAACCTAAATATTTAAGGTTGTAAGTTCCCATATTTGACGAGGGCGATACAGTTGTAAAATTTGTCATGACCCAATAAAACATTATTATTATTTTAAATAATAAATGGACTAGTTTTAAAATGCGTAATTTAAAAAAATATGTCATTGTGAGTTGTTTTTTTTTTACTAACGAACAACTGAATAATTTTCGTATTTTTTTGTAAGTTTTTAGTATTTTTTGCTTTTTATGCTTTTTTGAATAAAATCTAAAACTTAATGCATTTTATAGTGTTGTATTAACTTTTTTAGCTCGTAATTCCGCGCTCTAATGAATGATCAGAAATGTCTACATAAAACTCAACTGACATGTAATGAAAGTAGTTAATATTAGCGCTAATAAATTATTTTGATATCCTCGTTTTCGATTCTAGCATTTTATTGATAATCTTGTCTAGAGCACGGGCGGGTAACCTTTCGTAAATTGCAAGGAGATATAATTAATTCCATGTTTCTCCCACAGGTCACAACAATTAATTTTCTGATTACTAAAAATATTTTGAGCCTGGGTTACAATCGTTTTTAATTGTAGGATAGCAAAATATGATTTATTTAATTTACTGTTCCCAGTTTAGTTGCTGGTTAATGTAAATGTCGAGATATTTAGTAGATATCTTAGTTTCAATTTGGTTGTCATTTATATTGTAAATTTCATTTCCGGGATTTTTCCGATTAAAGAAACGCAGTACAACTGCAAGGTTACTAAAGAGACAAGGTTGCCTGGTAACTTTCAACGTCACCGCAACGTCACTCAGTTGGCCCATTTAATGCATGTACACAAATAGATGGCCTACTGGATGACGCGTCACTCCACGACTTACCAGGCAACCTTCTCTCTTTAGTAACCTTGGTACAACTGTTCCTCAGGAGTCCGAGCTGACACTACCATAGACGTGTCGTCTGCAAAAATAGTAATATGGTCGCCTGAAACAAATTTTAATATATCATTGATATACACAGCAGAAAGATTAGTGGTCCCAGTACAGATCCCTGGGGAACATCATTATTAACGCTATATTCGGAAGAGTGCGTAGTTTTTATTCTGACGCAGGGTTTGCGCGAACTTAAATAGTACAGAAGCCAGTTAATCCTCTGCTACCTACACTATGCAACTTATCGCCTACAAAATTGATATTAAGGCAGTCGAAAGCTCGGGATAGATTGAAGAACATTAATAACAAGTTTTATTTTCTCTAGTCTGCAGTCATAATTCTGTCCAGGAACCTCAATTGAAATGTCATCGACATACAAAAAAACTTCGTCTTTAGTATTATAATGCAGCAAATTGTTAATGAACAAAAGAAAAATAAGAGGACCCAAGACATGACCCTGCGGTGTACAATACGGATCTGAACATGAACCGCTTACTTTCAATTGGTTGCTGCGATGCGTGAGAACTATTTATGGATCCATGAGACCACGTTTTTGTGATATAAAATCAAGTCAATAGCTTTGGTTAAATCGAACTACGCTTAAGTTTAATTATAAGTTATTCTGTAAGTATTGAATCAATAGTAGATGTTTCTGTCGAATGTTTATGTTAATTTTTTGCAAATATTAAGCAACTTCATCAACATCTACACAGTTTCGTTTCTTCTGTACTGGTACTATGTGACTGCATTTTTTTAGAACGTTGGGAACTTCTCTCTTATAATGCCTGCAAAATGAAATTTTTCAATCGTATAAAACTGAAGAAGTTTAATAAGAACAAAATCGAAATCTGTTGAATTTTTATTAAGTAAGTTTTCAAGTGTTTACTACTATCAATTTGAGTTAATGATGAATTCACAAACAGCCATAATAATTTGCTTTTATTATTCTCTGGAAGTGGCTTTGTTTCTTTAGTAGAAATATCTGCATGAAGGAGCTTTTTAAAGTTGTTTTATTTATCATTGAACCAATCAACATTTTAACTCTTTTCTAATTCAGTTACTTATATTCTTTCAGTAAGTTGTGAAAGTTTGAAAATTCAAAAGAAAAAATTGATTACTAATTTTTTTACATTCAATTTGCGAGTTGTTTTTCAAGAAAGGATAAACGAGTGCAAATGATGCCATTTTGATAAATTGATTCTGATTGTAATAGTCTTCACATGATCACAGTATTTTAAATATTTGGTGTGCAAATTATAGGATATATGATATTGTAATGATTCGTCGACACCAGCCGGCGTCAGACTGTCTCTTGCGTCACAGCCATCTAGTCGACGCGCCTTAGGCGACAGCCTAGAGAATTCCGACGGCGGAATAAACTAGACTAGACACTCTGTCGCCTTCCAGAAAAATACGAGAACAGCTTCGGTATATAAAAATGCACGCGGCCGGGAGTGGGACAGTTCGAATTGAATTCAGCGTTGGATAGTTCGACACATTAGTTCGCGTTGCACTTTCGCTCGGCTGTTAAAATAAATTAGGAATAAGTTTGTAAATAATTTAGTGTTTAATTAGTGTTAATTAGTTTGCTTTTAAATAAATTAGTTTATTAACTATTTCGTGTTTTGTTTTAAAATAAAAATTAATAGAACCCTTAAAATCGTTACAGTATTTATTAAAATCGTGGTACCTTCAGAAGAAAAACTTTATCGGCACACAAAACAATAATTGGCACGACTGCGACTGTCTCGCGTAAATCAACACGACGAATGCTCACTATAATTAAGAGCGAATAAATTATTGTGCAGAATTCCATGTTTCGCCCACAGGCCACAACAGTTAATTTTTTGATTACTAAAAATATTTTTTTTATTACACTTATTATTTTTATAATAAATATAAACTATTTTTTTTGAGAATAAAATTAAATAATTAAAAGAGAACTATGAAAATTAAAAGGAATCATGAAAAATGTCAGAACGTAAACATTTAAATTACACTCAGGTGCCAAAAAAAAACGAACCATGCTCTTTGTGTTTATTTTATTATTCTTGGGATAATTCGTGTCAGTTCTCAGAAAAGTACAGAAAATAGGACACTTTTCATAATACATAGTATTCAGCTTTAAACGTTGTACTATCGCGGCCTTATAATTTCATACGATTTAATTTTCCGCTGTAAATATGGCTTTCTTTGACGGCTTGTCAAAAATAATCATTTTAAATGTCAGATTTCAAATGTAATGCTGACGTTGTAGCATCACAATGCCAAGTCCCGTGCTTTATGAAGGAGAGAAGGGTTTGCAATGGCAAAATTAGAAGATGGTTGCTCGCTACTTTTATTCTGTTATTTCAGTTCTAATACTTTATTATGTTGCTGTTCTTAAAATATAACCAAACAATCTGACTTTTGGTTAAATGTGTCAAAATTGTGGAAAGAGCCTGTTCTACAAAACTATATTTTAGAGAAATTTTGGCTACTTTATAAAAAATCGTGCGAAATTTTAAGGCCCCGGTAGTACATCTTAAGATTAGGTTATAATGTCGTAATAATGATATTCCAAAAATCTTGAACGAGTTTGCTGCTATGGTGCGGGAAGAATGGGATAAATTGATCAAAATTTCATTAGGCGCTTGATCGAGTCGATGCCTATACTAATGCAGGCCAGAGGTGGGAATACTTGATATTAATTATTTTTCATGAAAAAAAAATAAATTAATAATGACACGTTTTTTGAAAAAAAAATACTGGTTTTATTCTCATTGAGTTGTGGTGATCTTGATCTTGATTAATTTTTTTGTATTGATTAAATTTATTTGTTTTCTCTTTACAGACGTAAATGTGTTCTCCTGTCTCTCACGTTACAACATTTTATAAATAGCAAGAGACGTTTAAACAGTAAAAGTGGTTCATTTTTTGTACTTGAATATAACAAAATATGTATTATACAGGGTGTAATAGAATAAGTTTCACTTATTAGTACTGTATACTGTACTATTCTTCATCTTCACGCATCATGAAATAATAAATTTTGCAAATGTCACGGTCACTGGGTTAACGTCGCCCGCAATACAATTCTATAATGAAATTTTCGACCATCAATTTCACTAGATAATCGACAATAATTATCTCATGATATTCCATACTTTGTAAACGAATAACACACTATGATTTAATTTGTTCATTTAATTTGTTAAAAGACTGAAAAAATAAATGATTGTTATTATCAGTTAGTTTGCATTAAATCACAGAGTGAACTGTATATTCAGAAAAGAAAATGTATTGAATACATCAATCCATTATTTATTTCTTTGAATGTTAATCTGCACGATCTTTCGAAATCTTGTTTGTGTAGTCCGAACGTAATAAAATAGGTAATAAAATTATAAATTAAGAGGTGACGAGTTCGGCGTGCTTTATCTTCAACAATGCTTTTTAAGGTATTCAGGGCGCAAACAGGTTAACTGATAATGCACAATGGATGCCTTTTTTTAAATGGACACCAAACTGTAAACGTTTTTAAATTCATGAAAAAAAAAACCCTGACCACTTCGCGCTGTCTGTTGTTGTTCTTTGTTCCTTCGTATGCTCAGCGGTTGTTTCGTTCGCAGGGGATTCCCCCGGCATGCTTTTACGTCCAGTCATCAACGTATTGACATGTCACTGGCGATGAAGTTTTAATTTCGGCGTAGTTTTATTTTTAATTTAGGAAATAAATTAATATTATTAGGTAAGAATTATTTTGTGAAAAATCTACATTTTCTATTACTTAAATATTAATTAAAAAAATAGCTGTTATTCTCCGTATTCTTTCGTACGAAAGTAATAAATGACCTACCCCAGCTTAAGTGCTACAACTGCGCAGCTTAAGTGCTTCAACTTGACAGTTCTGTGGGCTTTGTTTTGAGAGTGCGGATGACTGTACATCTGCGGGTTTACTGCCCTATCATTTATTGCACATAATAGTAAACTTCACTCAGCCGGGGCATTTAAATCACAGCCAGCGCTTCTCAAACGTTTTATGTAAAAAGTGAACGTAAGTTATTATTGACCTTTGTTCCATATGTCTTCGTTTTTTTTTTATAAATTAACAATGGTTACAGTACGTGAAACTTAATCGATTACACCCTTTAATGTGTACAATTTACTTTATATTGTGAAAATAATATTAAACCTCTTTTTATAATAGCCAGCATATTATCGATAATTATTGGTTCAAACATTTGCGTATCGATATGGCCCAAAAATTAATTGTATCAATATGATATTGATATATCGTATTCATAAGCACATCTCTAGTATAAATTAACGGTTAGTTCACGGTCACTAATAGTCGCACGTATACTTTTTATCGTTCCATATTTTCGTATTTACTATTTATTTTATATTAAAAAAATTAGATATGTGTAGGTCCCTCGAGCCGGATAAAAAATTTTCGCGGGTCGGGGGTTGCTCAACGTTGACCTAGAGCAGAGCTGTTCAACCTTAGGTTGGATAGATAATCAGAGGGCAATGCCTGTTCTGGCTCGATGGATAAACGTGCGCGACTTAAAAAAAATCTCAATAATTTAGACGTCTTTAAAAAAAGATCACAAGAATTTTGCTGTATTTTAGTCTATTTTCAGCCTTTCTTAAAAATTACAAGTACTTTGCTATACATATTTGATTCGATTTTCAGCCTCATCGATTAAAAAATAGAAATTCTAGAAAAGTAATCACATGGTGTGGGACACCCGGTATAGTATTTTCATTCAAATATGCCTAACATACTGAAACTTGGAAGAAGACCTTTGTTATAAAATATAAAGCATAAAACGAAAGTGTTTCACTTTATTATATGCCACTTGCTGTACCTTTTTGGCGTAAGTTTCCTATAAAGTAAAATATTTAAAACAAGTGAGAAAGTTTTCAACTTAAAACGAAACATACGGTACTTATAAATAATCGCATCGTGCTCGAAAATAGCACAACGGAATTACACTATAACGATAAATTTTATATTCAGCAAATATGTTAAGATGTTTTCTAGCGGTACGTATACATATACCATTTTTAATTCTTTTATTTGTCAGTTATCTTATTGCCTAAGTTCGATTAAGATATTTGGAAAAAATTTCATTTGTATTTATGCAAAAAAATAATAAATGGGTCCAAGTCCAAGAAGAAGTCCAAGTTATCGATCGAAACCCATATGATAAATATTAGTGTCACAAAATTCGTAAAAACCGCAGAGATGTTGCTAATGAACTAAAATTACATATACAGAAGAACAGTAGATTATAACATCTAAGCTTTATACAACGGACACTTTGTTATTTATAAAAAGATAACTGGAAGACACAGTCACAACATCAGCCGAGGATCATGCAATAATGCGAGGGTATATTTTTATGTCATCTAGCTAATCATGAAACGAGAGAGCCACGATGTGAAACGAATTATTATAAACTAGCTGTGACACTTAGGCGAGTAGTTTCCTAAAGATTTATTGTAAGCGCGTGCACGGCTGGCAAACGTTGTAAACACTTTATTAGATATCTTGAAAGCAATACCATTTTTACGAGTTAAAAGTGAATACGAGTTATTTTATTATGCCTGTTGTGTAAACAGAAATCGCCAAAAAAGTTTTCAGTGCGCTACATATTTGAAAAATTAATAAAAGAGGCCATGCAACGGCAGAATAAATCTGAATCTGAATGAATTTATTGCAACGCTAGCAACGCCCACATTTTTATTCGGCTTTAACCGAACGCATTGCGACTTGCGGTGGGAACGCATTGTATGGATGCCACTTAACGCTTAATATCATTCTCAATGCCGTTACAAAATTAGTGCCATAATCTGTGGCTCCACTCTGTTGTCGGGGCCACGTCTGCGTCTAATGTACTGCCTAACTTGATTTTTAACGTTTAACGTGACATTAATTTTAAGTGTAGCCGCAGATTAATGTCAAATTAGACGTTAAAAATGACGTTAGGCGTCACATTAGACGCAGGTGTGGCCGAAGAATTACTCAGCAGCATTTTAAGTACAACATCAGCCGAGGATCATGCAATAATACGAGGGTATATTTTTATGTTATGAAACAAAAGAGCCACGATGTGAAACGAATTATTATAAACTAGCTGTGACACTTAGGCCCAGTTTTACAATCATGGAATAAGTACGGAATAACTGTTCGCCGCATATCCTCTAATGTTCCTCCATATCTACGTCACATCTACGTCACGTTATTCTAAGAATAATGCTTATCCGGCGATTGTAAAATCGGGTCTTAGAAGTACTGTGTGCTAAACTGTGTTTAACTTGTGCGGTTTAGGCCCAGTTGTATACAATTGCAGCTTATCTTAAGCCAAATCTTAAACCCTTAACAATTTTTGAAATAATTGTTGTTATGGGTTTAAGCTTCAGCTTAAATTGAAACTGGTATTATACAACTGGCCCTTATACATAGAGATTTGGGAAGGTTTAAGGTATAAAGCGTATAAAGATCTCTGTTGTTGCCAATGAAGTCTGTATATCTGAGAAAAAATGTCCTGAAAATTTTGCATGAGGATTTGGGTATGAAGAAGGTATCTGCACGGTGGATTCCCAAATTGCTTATATCTGAGCAAAAATTGGTCAACAAAGAAATTTCTGAAGAAAATTGGGCCGCGCTGGAACGGGACGCGGACCAGAATTTTCCTTCTCGAATTATCACCGGAGATGAGACTTTGCCTAACTGAGACCCTCTCACCAGGCAGGAATTTATGTAGTGGGTTCATAAAAGCTCTCCACCACCAAAAGAATCCAAAACATTCTGAAAATAAATGGTGGCCACAGTTTGGGATGCTTATTGAGTATATCCCGAAGGGGTCTAACATAATCGGAGAGGCCTATGAAAATGCTGGGAAAACTGCTCTGGAGTAAAAATGTCCACATTTTTATTCGCAAACAGAAAATCAATAACTGTCGATTCATCGAGCTGACTTAGTTCTGCCAGATTTCTTTTTATTCAAAAACTTAAAAAAAGGATTTCAGGGGAAAGCGTTTTGCATCTGATGAAGCACTTAAAGGAGCTGTTGCTCTTCGTTTAAGACTGGTGCAAATTTAGAAATCTACTTTTCTTCTCAACTTCTTTCGAATATCTTTTGAGTTCTTCGGAAAAACATTCTCGTTGTACCATACATTTTTCTTTCCATTCAAAGAAGTCTCTTCTCGCATCTTTTTACTTCTTTTTTGATTCATTGTTAAATCTGTATTTTTTAAGAAGTTTTGATAAAGCAATTGACGATGAGGTAATTTACAGTCGCCGAGACCACGCATTTTTCTTTTTCTACAATTTCTTCTCGAGTGATTTGCTTTTATACAACAGAAACATAACTTATTCTACTTCACATCTTCTCAGCGATCGTCCACATTTTTTTTTTTCTTGAATTTGTCGCAGTTTACCAAAATATGATAATCTTTCCCACACACGACTCAGCTTCTTGTTTTCATAGAAATTTGGGAACCCCATTCCATCTTTAAAAGGTATGGTAGGTTGTGTATTAATTCTTCCATTACCTGTCAATTTGATTTAAGACCGTCACTCTTTAAAACCTCCATTGAAGCTGTGAGGCTAGGAACGATATTTGAAAACACTAACATAGAATCAGGTTTTCCATCTCCAGGTGATTGGATGAGCGTAGAAATTATAATTTCAGTTCTTCCAAAAGTCAATTCAATTTAGATTTGGAGAAGATAATAGAAGCGGCTTCACTGATTCTTCTAGCTTTACCTCGCAGGCATTTTTGTATTCTAAATAAATTTTCTTCATTGCTGTATTTACATAATTCAGTAAAATAAAGGCCATTCTTCTGGACCTCCTGAGAAAAGAGACAATTCTTTTCCCAACGACATTTTCATGAAAGTATTTTCATACATATTTTTGTCTAGAGCAGTGGTTCCTACGACCCCCGGGGGTTCGTAGGAACAAAATGTTTTATTTTTTTTACGTCACCATTCGCCATTCAAGACATCAAAGTTAAATTTGTCATTTCGCTATTATGCAGACGTGTAGAGTTATTTCAGTTGGGAGTTCGTGGTCAGGTTTTTGCTATGAGAAGGGGTCCGTGGGCATACTAAGTTTGGGAATCACTGGTCTAGAGCTTGATCTCTCTTCATTTGTGGATTAATTTCTTCATTTGATTCCACCTTCCGTTCATTTAAATTTGCAAGCAGATTTTTCTAGCCATGTGGTTACGTTCTCCATATCATAGTTATTTTTGATGTGTTTCATCTCTTCAAGCAATTCTAATTTATCTGTTTCACTGTCTGTTCTACTTCCTACTTGCTCATTTCATTTTTTTCTAAAGTACGCCTTTTCCCTTTCCTCTTTTTCTTCACGTTGTTTGTGTTTTTTTCTCTCTCTAGAAGAGTTAGTGTCTTTATCGTTTCTAATTATTGTGTCCTTCATTTCGAAGACGAAGTAACTTTTGACGTTTGCTCTAATTGTCTCTCCGATTATCATCGAAGCTGGTGGAGCTTGTCTTTTTTCTTCATTAGCTTCATCAACTTGCTCTTGATTCTTGAAGAAACCTCTAAATTTAGGCCCAGATGATGCAGTGACATTTTTGCTGCAGGTTTTTACTTTCTGCCTCCTACGATGCTGTTCTTTTCGCTCGAAGGACCAAAAATGGTTCGATTAAATCTGTTTCACTTTATGTTCAGCAAGATTTTTACAAAATTATGTCAGAACTCACTTTTATTTATTTTCTTGTCAAAATTGTTTTTCTTTTCCTGGTCTTTATACAAATAACCTTTAAACACCTACTGTGAGGGGTGGATACAAGGAAGTACGGAAAGGTACAGAAATGTTTGAGTTTCGATTTTGCTTGTTTGTATAATTATGCATATGGAATCATTGCCCTTGGCATGGTTAAAACAAGCAAATTGTATTTTTGCACACCACCGTTTTAGAGTCACTGAACTGAGTGATATGAGTTGTAACTAAATCAAAACGGATTATGTCACACGTGTACATACATAGGCTGCAGTGTGTTTTGTAAAGACGATAGATAATGTTAGTTAACGGGATTAATAAAACTGTCAATGATTGCCGTTTATTTATTCATAAAGGAGTAGGACCTGGACAGAACAAACGCCTCAATGGTACATCTAAAACCTATTTGCATGCACAAACAACCCAGCAGGTAAAAACTGATCCAGAAGGCCTTTGACTGAATATACGCCGCGTTACGTCACTCGTGCTCTCTTCGTTCAGTCGTGATATCTGTAGAGTTGGTTGTGGTAAGGTTTAGTTCAGTTCACTCCGTGCGGCTGTGGAGAATGGCCGTCGAAAAAAGCGAAAATGGAGCCGCTTTTCCGTATTTGAAACCGCCCGAGCTGAGCAACTGGAAAAAATTCACAAACTTACTGTACAACAAAAGTGATCACTCTGTCTTGGGCAGGACAGGAAAAAATTGGGGTACGTTATCAACAATTTCTTATCTGTTTCCACATGTGCTATACATATTACGTACATTTAATAAACGCGCGAATAAATATTATTTTTTTTTTAAAGATAATCGCCGCTCGTTTTAAATTTAAAAGGAAAACGTTTAGTTACGATTGCGGCACGGTCTCTCATTAAAACTTTCGCTCGTTTAGAAATATAATTAAAAAACGAAAACAATGGTAAACAAGTTCGTTGCGTCATACCAATTTCGTACCTATTTAAGTGTTCATTTTCAGATTCGTCCGTGTACAATTTTCGCGCGAAATTTTCTAAGAAGTGCAGTCAGCAACCTTCTTCGAATCATAACTTTCCATTAGTTTCGCTTCCGTTTGGTGTTTGGTGCGACCAACGGATTTGCTTTTACCTAAAAATCTAGTTGCTAGGAACAGATAAAATCGATATTTTATCGCCGGGTACTAAATGAATGGTGTGGTGTACTAAATGAACGCATTCTAAAATTATTCTTTTTGAATACCCTTCGTTATTTTCAACGTTAGGTGCACCCCTTTTATAAGTGCATACTGTTCATTTAGGGGAGGTGGATTAGTCATTCTTCGAAGGGTTCTAAATCGTCAACGATGTTTAAAAAATAGAGAGCAAAATTGTATTTTCCATTTACCTTTTTTAACAGTATTTCTTGGAGGAATTCCCCCAAGGTTTTTTTGCAGAAGTATTAGGGTTTCTGATCCGGGAATTCTCGATCTCAATTTCCCGGGAAATTTGCTAAATTTGATCCCGAGATTGTCGAGAAATCGAGAAATTTCCGAATTCTGCACTCAAGACAACTGTCCGCTGTTCCGCATATTATTATTCTCTACGGGCGAGTTTATATAGATTGAAGACTTTCACTTTAGCCAATAGTGGTTTCATGAACAGCAACAAAGCGCATGCAACTCGCATGTACATCTCTTTCAATCAATCGCATACACATGCTCTTTGTTACAATTCTTGAAACCACTTTTGGCTAAAGGGAAAGTCTTTAAACAGTATATATAATATTGTTTCTAAAGTCAGAAATCAATTGTCTGATAAAGCATTTAATGCTCTCATTTCTCGAACTATTTTAAGAAATTTAAAAATTTGTTGCAAATCGGTTTTGATTACAATGAAATTTTAGGTCAAAAATGTAATTTCGACTTAAACTGTTACTATTTTAAGAACATTTAATTTTATTTTGTGCATTAGCCACTGTTTTTCAGAAGAGATTTGTTTTTATATTATAAAAGAGAGGGATTTTTGCTTTTTTAAAAATTACTTTTGCTGGTTTTCTAATATTTATTATTAGAATTATTGTTTTGTTAAATTACCAAAAATGTGTCTTCTTAAAAAATAAAACTAAGAGGTTTTTAAAAGTAAATTTTATGTTAATCAAAGTCCTAGGTCAAAGACAAAGTAAGTGTTAAGTATGAATACGAGGCTGATTTTTGTATACTTAAAGGTCGAATTCTAAATATTAAAGTTGATTTAATAATAATAATAATAATAATTTTATTTAACATCAAAACTACATGTCAAGTCAAACAACATGGGTTGTAAAAAAAATACATAAAATTAGTATGACATTTTACAAATAAAACTTATGGCTGTGCCAGAAACGTGTTAATACTACTATGTGTTTTTTTAAAAATGCCATAAGGGGTGGCTGTGGAAAAGAAAATTCATGTCTTAGCTCCATTCATTTACTTTAAATTCTCAGATTTGGCATGTGTTAGATGTCAAGCTACGATGTGAGTTTTAATTTTCATGGCCAACTTTTATGGCATTTTTAAAAAAATACATTGTATAACAAGTGTTATCAATTAGATAACCTTTTAAAACAGTTTTAAATCGACTTATCGATGAGATTTGTCGAATTTCAGCAGGTAGGGCGTTATACAGTTTTATACACATACATTTCGGACTCTTTCCGTATAAGTCTATAGTTTGTTTTTAAACTAGGAAGAGTAATTTGAATTTTGCCCGCCAAAAACTTGCAAAATAATTGGCCGTCTGATAGCCGGCTTTACACAAGCCTCCAATTTAAACATAAAAATTTACATCTTTCATAATCCATGTGACAATTTCAAATCAGTTTTAAACTTGCAAACAAATCTGTTGCTAAAACTGGTTATTTGAGAAATTTGCAAACCTCCTGCAAGCCAAATTAACTTCTGATTTAGTATTACAGTGTCAATCTACCTACATCAGGCCGACAACTGTTACTCCTCCTAGTTTAAAAATAGACTATAGTCTTTATTTAGGAACACATAAGTTCTCAGCTATTCTTACATTGTTGCACATCGCAGTTTTTTATAAAAATTGACATATTTTCTTTCACGAAAATGCAGCAAGTATATATGTATAAACAGGGCAAAGTTAGTATTTTTAAAGCCTTAAATAATGGTATACAATGTGCAGTAATGTCACTTTTTGTCATTATTCGCAGAGCGCGTTTAATTTAAGAATACTGCTTGCTTGGGGCGCATTCCCCCAAAACATTAATCCATAGGGCAATGTTGCTTGAAAGTAGCCGAAATATATATTTCTTATCGTGAAGTTACACACTTGTGGTCTCAGTCGCCGCAATACATAAAAAGTGAGCAAATAAAAATCAGATTAGAGTAGGCGGTGCAAAGAAAATGTATGTCTGTGATTAACTGAATTAATTAATGTAATACATTCATGGACTGTCAAATTTATTGACTTTTTATTTAATCACAGACATACATTTTCTTTGCCCCGCCTGCTCTAATCTGATTTTTATTTGCTCACAGGTTAGCATACACTAGAAAGTTTATTTCGTAGTTTATTTTTGTGTACTAACTGATTATTTACCCTTAATTAACGACTTTTGAATTTTTTTATATTTCTCGATTTCCCGGGAATTCCCGAGGACAAACAGACGAGAATTCTCGAGTCCAGAGAAATCGAAAAAGTCGAAAAATCAGAAACCCTAAGAGTAAGAAGTATTCACCTACACTTTCTATTCTGTACTGTTTCTTACAGTATGTACTTAAAAGCCTTAATTATCTGCTAAGTAATACATTTGAGTTTATACAAAAAGCCATGCCAAGAACTCGATGTGAGTTTCTCTAATTGATTGCAAAACTTCAATTTTGTTTTAATTAAAATGGAAAAAACTTTAGCAATAGGAATTCAGGAGAGATGTTTATAAGCCACAATTTTAATTCCACATATGACGGTGCATTAAAATATTGGTCGTTTCATTTGAAAGGACTTTTCGTTGTTTGAAGTAAAGCGATACATTTTAGACTTCCTGTAGATTAATAGATTATATTTATGAAGTTTTTAAGAACCTTATACACTGTTGGTCTCGCAAAGACTAGCTATTAGTTATAGTGAGAAAATAAAAGACAGAATAATAGAAGCCGCGTGAGTAAACGAAATAGCTATATAAATCCACGTTGCCGGTTGATAGCAAGGGCACCGAACTTGATTCACTCTCTTAGGAAAGATATCAGCGATGACAACGCGCTTATTCACTTCCACACAAGTTTCAATCAATCTGTCCTTCACTTACTCACAAAAGACGCATAGATAGTGCCAGTAAGACCAACAGTGTATACTTAAACATAACTCGTGTCTAAATAAAAACCTGGTCAAGTAGGCTACATTTAGTAATTTTGCTATGTAAATGCAATGGATAAATTCTCGATCACAACCCACTTGACCAGGTTTTTATTTAGACGCTTGAGTCTTAAAAATGGTGCAATTTAGAAATAGGGAAATGTTGCAGTTTTTTCGGCCCTGTTTTGGGGCTCGTCAGCAGAAGCGTAGCTCGAGAATTCCACTGCAAACCAAACTGACCTGTCCGAAATTATTCGCAAATGCGAGTTAAAAGTAATGAAATGTTTCAATAGCGAAATAGCTACAATTTGTCAATCCTAATGCAATGTTAGATCAAAAAGTAATCGTAGGATGTCGCGATTTAAACATTTCAATAAAATTTATAGTGAAACGTATCCAAAATTTAATTTTGTGACAATTTTGCTCCTTGCTTTTAAGTTGTTTTGTTAAAGCTTTTGCAAATACAGTTCGAACTGAACGCGGAAGCAAAATTTGCGTCAGAATTTGAATGAATGATTCGTATTAAATACAAAAAAATCCAGAATATACGTGTATACCATTTTGAGACCACATTCTTTCTCTATTTATTAAAACAAACAGGCAATTACTTCGTAGTTGAGTAACAAATAAAATTTGAAATTTGGAAGATGACTTGCACAGTATGAATAAAAAACAGCATCAAGTGTCGAATTCACCAACGTTACTTAAATTTAACCATTCCTTAGAAATAATTGTTGCTATAGTTTTAACAAATTTATCGACGGATTTAAACATTATAGTTAATTTAATGTTGGCGAATTCGACCCAAAATATCCTCAGTTCATAATGAATTTTATACACGACCGGGAGTGGACAGCAGTTCCTATGATACGGAAATCGTGACAGAAATAATATATTTATTCCCTGGGGTGTAAGAGTGACGACCTACTCCCTAGGGAGTTTTCATTATACGGACACTTACGCTTAGTGTAGACTTTTCTTGATTTTGAAGGGAGTAAATTTAACACCTCTTCATTGGTTGCGTTCAGTATTTTTTGCGTTCTTCCATTTTTCACTGATTTATTTTTTCAAATAATAAACTTAACTTTTGTTTTAAGCGTAAGTTTGAGTTGTAAAATAATGAATGTCAAAGACTACCAATTTCCGAAGTTAATTGAATTATCGAAAGTGACACTCGGATTTCTTACAATTTTTTTTGTTCCTATGAGTTTGAATTCTTGTAATTCATTTATTCTCGGTTGTCAATGAAATAGTATATACTCCTCAGGAAAAATGATGCATTTCTCTCCTTTAATTTATAATATACATACTAAATCTGTACAGAATGCACGAAAACATTGGATGCAATTGTTCACAAATTGAAAAATTATTAAGAACTTTATATTGAAAATTGAAATCATTATTGATAGTGTATTTTGTCATAAAAGTTAATCGCTGTGGCTCCTAAGTCTCTCTTACTGGTTTGTCGTTTCCTTTATTCTTTGCCTTAATTTGAACTTTGCCCATTGACAGGTTTCCTGTGATCAATCCAGGTTACTATGTTTTATTTATTCTTTGTATTTTGGGATTGTTATTTTTTTAAATTAATCTGAATACTTATGTACAGGTACCGGACAAAAAAAAGTTTAATCAGAACTAAAACTTCTTATTGCAACTTGGATGGATATGAATTTGAATTGAATATTGCTCCATACAAATTTTAATGGACGTTTTGACTTCTGACTAAAATCTGGATGAATTAACATCTGACGAATTAAACAAAGATATCTCTTTATTTATTTAATATTTCGTTAGTACTTAAATGCAAATCAAAAAGAGTTTCCAAAATAAGAGTTGATTAATTATATCTAAAACAAGATTGGGTTATTGTACCAGAAGAAAAAAAAATCGTTCTTTAAACTAGAAATTTTAACAGTTGTAAGAGGTCTTTATTGTAATTTGAAATTTAACCTCTGATGAAAGAATTTGGTTTTTTTGCAAACCAAAAATGATACCGAATTATTCACAAACTTACATCGCCAATTTTTTTTTATTATCAAGGAGCACACGCAGCAATTTTCGTTTCACGCTGCAATCATAAATTCTCCTTACTGCAGTTGCAGCAAAATTCCTCATCCATTTGAATACTCGGTCGACCTCACGATCATGACTTGCATCGTAAACATTCATAGAAATTCCACATTTGTTCGTCGTCCGTGTGTCGTAGAATTTATTATGTAACACGTGACGACGAACTGAAATTTTTAGGTCGCACTGCAAAACAAACACGACCGACGTAAGCAGAATACGGTGTCAATAACAAACAACAAAGAAAATTTTTCTCATTGTCAGTCGAACCCATCAGTCTTTTTCTTTCTCACGAAGTTGATTTCCCGAATAATTTCGTTTTTTGCCCAGGGGTCATCATCGTATTTCTAAATCAAATTTGAAGATCTCAACCAACTTTTTTTTTTATCTTGGGAAACCTCGTATTTATTCTGTCCAATTTTACTCATAAGAAAATATTAAATATTATGTACCATTGTGTTGTTTGTTTGTTTGCTTTCCGCAGCAATGTTACATTATTGCCTTTCCGATCATTAGCCATTCCAGGCAGACACGAAGTAATTAAATAAATAAATAAGTAATAAATCTTTGTTTATTAAAAACATATGGAAGGATTTTTTTGCTTTTCTTAGGTATTTATTTACATTCACTTCTCTGGTTTGACCTAAATAAAAGTTGAGGAAAACTCATTTGGTTATCGCAATCATTCATTGCTGAAATTAAATGAAGAACAGTAGATAAATTGGTTGGTTGATGTAATAAGAAAATACAGCAGAAACGTGCAAAAGGTAGTCTGCAAAGAAAAAACAAAATTTATTAAGATAAAGAAGAAGAAAGAACGCAAAGAAAAACAGAAGGGGGAGCTTACAAAATTTTCAGTAGTTCTAATTTTCTGTTTTATTTTATTTTATCATTTTATTTTTTTTATGAAAAGCTCTACATACTGAAGAGGATCGTTAAAGGGAACAAACAAAAGTAACTGATAAGGAAGAAAGCAGAGGAAGCCAACAGATCAGGAAATCAAAATACATAAACTTTTTTATAATTTTTTTTTATTTTTTACTTGTTTGCTTAATACTTTATTTTTCATCTTGAATCATTTATAAAAGAATTTTGTCAGAGGTTTATGGACATTTCGATAGCTTTTGTAGAAATTTCTATGTTGTTAATTTTCAATGTCTTCATGTTTTGTATTTTGTATAAAGATTCAAAACATTCTGAATTGATTAACTTTAAACCGCTTTCAGGTTTTTTTTTTTCGATTAGTGTTTCAATAATATTAGCATCTTTTGGTCTAAGCGAAGTATTAAAACGCCACCCAGCTCATTTCTAAACGAGAACACTTTTCTGCATAATGAACTTCTAATAAAGTACGTTAGCTTTTCCTTCCTGCCGATCAATGCATACAAAGGCAGAAGAGGTTCTCGTTGTTTAAACCGGTTTGTTGTATACAGTTTGTAAAATTACTAAAGCAACCAGTTTTTAGATGGCTTGTCCGTCTAAAATAATTAAAATTGTTCATGGGAAGGATATGGTCAAGTAATTCTAGAACGTTGGCCGGTGGCTTAGTTCAAAATACTTAACATTGTAAACTTATCTAAACATTCTTTATTTATTTTCTCTAGACTATCGACGAATTTTTTTTCGGTCCGTCTAGTTAGAATTATTTCCCCCCCGCTGTTACGTTAATTAAACGCAAACGTCGAACGATTAACTTTTTTTTGAATCATGTATGATAAGATAACGTTTTTACTCATCGCATATAGAACATTGCGCAAAACTATATTTACATCTAGAACAAGTAGTGTATATCTGTCACATGTAAGCGGAAACATTTGTTTTTTTTTCTTTCGTTGCTCTGCAAATACACTTAAAACATAGCACAGGTTGTAAATCTGTTGCTAATAAAAACTAAGAGCTTTAGGTTTGTAAGTAGTTGCGCGTAAATTTTTTTATCAATGGTAAATTTGTTTAAATTGGAAAAACAACCATAATTGTTTTTAATCAGTAATATCAACACTCCTGGAAGAAAGTAGTTTAGTAAAAAAGTTTTCACGTTGCATTGATTCGGTCAGCATATTTCATAAAATAATTTCGCAATTTTCGGTAGTAACGTTCATGATATCATAGGTTTTAATGAAGCGTGAAGACAATGGAAAGTTTTAATATACATATAACGTCATTTTTTTCTCCTACTCCAAAACAAATCCTAACTGAACATGTTTGAAATGATACATCGGGTGTTCAATTTTGAAACATTCACCATTGCCAACTTTTCTTTTTATAAAAATAGGAATTCGATTAAATTAGTAAAGATTTTCTGATTTTCATCCAGATTATGAATTTCTAATCAAAAAAGTACTTGCATTGCTAGTTGTCAAAATATTTGGACAGCCGTATTTTTTTTAAATGGCAAGGTAGTAATTTTTGTAATTCATTCGATAGAGACTGTATTTCAACGCAATAAATACGAAAATAGAAACAAATTAAAAAAATCCTTACAAATAATTTACTTTCTCTACAGAAAAATATATGAAACTAGTGTAGGCAAGACAAAAATATAATTTTACGTCACAAGTTTTGCAACGGATTAACTTATTTTTTTATGGAATCTTATTATAGTATTTTATGTATTAGAGCACCGAAGCCGAATACAAAGTAAATATTTTTCGTTTGTCGTAACTCTGGGTATTCAAGTGTGCATGTGTGATAATGATAAATATTTGCGACTAATAGTATTAATGATAATACGTTTATCAGTGGGAGTATGAGAAGAGAATATAAAATCCAATATAAAATAACCTGCAAAAAGCTTGTAAAGCTTGTTTCTCCTGTTTCTCCTTTGTATGTAAGTATTAGCGTATTAGTATGATGAAGTAAAAAGAACGTTTCACACAGCTAAAAACACCTACAGCGCTATTTGATCAAACCGCTGTCAAACGAGAGTTACATTAACATTGGATGTGGGTTCAAAAATGACAAGAACCTTACTTTGAAATTCTTTAAACTTTCCCGTTTTAGACACTTATTGGTTAGAATGAGTTCATTATACTAATGAGCAAAAAAGTAGTTATTAACTGCACTCATATCTTTTTAATTTTTTTTTATGACTTGGCCACCATAACATATACCAAAATACTGTGCTTTCACATACGATTTTTCAGTGGTATGTCGTATAAGAACTTCTAATCTAGAAATTAAATGTAAAAGTGTTTCATTTCCAGTTTTTCGAAAAAAATCATTAAAATAGTAGTGGTTTTAAAATTGTTGTCTATAAATAATTATAACTTAATAAGGAATTGCTGTAACAAAATAAGAAAAGCAAAATTAGACAAAAAAATATATCATGGCCAATCAGTCACAAGTAGTAGCATACGCGAACGACGTGACAATAGTAACAAACATATGTGGGGAATTAATAAATCTATAGAACATCTGGACAAGGAAGCACAGAAATTTGGTTTGGAAATAAATGAAGAAAAAACAAAATACAAGAAGATAAGAAAAGAAGAGTTTAACACGGAACCATCTAAAAACATCAAATCACAATTTCGAAGAAGTCACTTCCTTGAATTACGTAGAGGTGACAGTAGGAAAACTGAAGAAGACAGAATAAAAGAAAGAATTTTAAAAGGCCGAAAGGAACAGAACACTATTAAAGAGCAGTTTTAGGAATGTTAACCAGACCGAATACTTAGGAGTTACTTAAATCAAATAGATTATACGGAGCACTGAAGAAATTGCTGAAATCATATAAGACCTCAAGAACAGCCAAGCTACGAAAGTATGGAATGGTAAGCAGAACTAGTCCTGTATGTGGCAAAGACATGGATAAGGAATAAAAGAGAAAAAATAATTAGTGGTCTGGGAGAGAAGAATCTTTGTGGGATCAACGTTACACAAGATGTATGAAGAAGGAGAACAATCCACGAGGAGAGAAATGGTCGTTTGACAATTAGGGTAATCGTCAGAATCAATTTTCCTTTAATTTCAACATAGTCTCCATTGAAACTATAAATAGGTCCAACGAGATTCCAATTTTTTCAACCCGTTGGAAACGTAGCTTTTTTCAAAAGTTGCAAAACACTCCCGCCGAGACAAATTTTTAAATTTGGAAAGAGAAACTATCATTCGGGGCTAAGTCCAAAGAATAGTTTTTCAAATGCAATTGTTGACTTACGCCTTGGTGAAACGGCATTTTTTGGGGCCTCTTTTGTTTCGGCTGTTCTCTCAAATGGACTAATAAAATTGGCTTCTATTATTGTATTTCCCTTTTCCAAGTAGTCAACCAGGATGATTTCTTGTGAATCCCAAAATACAGTGGCCTTCTTCGACTCATTTTCACCACAAGCTTTCACCACAACTTTCCAACTTTCTACTTTGCCTCAGGTGTGTCAAATATCGCGGCGGTCTTCCATAACGATATTGTGAATATTTTCAATGATGTCCTTCATATAGTGACTTCAACTGGACGTCCAAAGCGGGCTTCATCTTCGGTGCCCGTTCGCCAACGTTTAAATGAATTTATCCAAAGATAAGCTGTTTTTACCGAGGACACAGAGTGCCCATGAACCTATTTTAACTCCGCCTTAATCTGAGCAGCCGTCCACTTTTCTAAATAAAAATGTTTCATGACCGCACGAAATTCACCTTTTTTTCATTTTTATGTTAACAACTACAGTGCGCACTTCAAACAACTGCAGAACAAAAACAATGCTTGACTCAAATTTGGCATGGTTTCGTTTGGAGAGCAGGTAGTGGCGCCATTTCATAGAAATTTACCTGAATTATCAAATGACCCTCGCACATGGCCTAGGCGAAATTGCGCAAGACGTCAGAGAATAAGATGGCTGGGACATGTGGGAAAGAAAATATTTGAACAAAAAAAAGAACTGGTGAAAGAAGAAAAACCAACAAGGAGAAAAAGCAGAAGACCACGGAAACGATACCTAGGCTCGTCCATGGAAGTTCTCAAAAAATGGAAATTGAGGAAGCCTGGCAAGAATGAACAGAAGGAAAGGATAAGTAGGATAAGGCTTTACAGCACATAAAGTATTGCTCTTCTTTACACGAATTAGGTACGACACTATGAATACGACAATTGAAGCGCTCGAATAAGAAAAAAATGCGAAAAACCTGGAAACTTTCAAAACAGGAAAAGGCAAAGGAAAATAGAAAAGAAATTCCACAATTTCTTTAGTAATTTGCTAGCGGAAGAGGATGGACGAAAGAGATTTTTTTGTCATGCGGATGACGTGATGGTGAGGAAAAGATTTGTTGGGTTTAGAATGAAAATAATAGAGGAGGAGCTCGGGGGAGAAAATATTGTAAAGTAGGTTCATAAAAGCACAACTATTACAATGGGCAGGAGATACGATGAGAAGGAAACCGACAGAAATAATGAGGAGGATAACACAGCGGATTCCAATATGGCCTAGAAGTAGAGGAACATCAGGAAAACGATGGAAGAAGATACAAAAGCAATGGGAGTAAAAAATTGGCGATCTAAATGCAGAGATAGGAGAGAATGGAGAAAAATAACGCAAGCAGCCAGGATCCAAGACAAACTTTAAAGAAAACGGAAACAAGATGATGAATCCTCCTCAAGAAATGGAGTTTAAAAAGCTTAAGCTTAGCTATAATTCCCCATACATAGCAACCATTCGTTTGTAAATAATTTTTGGGCCGTTGCCTTCTTTTGTGAGGAACTTTATGATACTGCTATTTTCCACCTTAATTAATATAGCGACGTTTGTTTACAAAGGACAATAGGAGATAAAGACCAAACAGTAATAACTTTTAAATTTTAACAGCCATGGAACCAGTTCAGACATAATGAAATAACATTTAGGTATTACGAAAAGAAATAAATCTTCCCAAATCTTTATAAACCGCACAAATTAAACAACAACTAATTCTTACACTTCCAAGTGTCATAGCTAATTTTTAATAATTGCTTCGCGTGTCTTCGCTCTTTTGTTTCATGGCTAGGTAGATATCATGGTAGTGATTTAAAATTTTGATCATTTATGAGGATATTTTTAGAATATATATCTTAAATTATTGCCGTTCTATTATATTATATTTCCTTTGATTTGTAATCATAATCTATTTAGATATAGATTCTAAATAAGTCTGATTATGAAACCGAATCAAGATGTTTATGAGATTATAAGTTTATCTTGAAACATTTGCTTATCATCTTTTTAACCACAACTTATTGCTTACGATATACACTGAGTAAAGTAAAGTAAAAATTGAGAAAATGTTCATCATTGAAACGTCTTGTTGAGAAGAATTTATGACATGCACTTACTTACATTCAAAAGGAAAATACTCCTCCTTAAAAGTGACTGCTTCGTTTTCTTAGAAAGTGCTGTAAATTAACGTCAGCCTTATTAAAACACAGATAACAAAGAATAATATTCTGGAATATCATAATAAGTAAGTCATGATGCAGCAAAATTGTGCATTTTATGGTCTACGTACGATCATTAATTTTTCTGCAACACGTTGCATAACGTCATTATCGTTAAATTACAAACACATACTTTTAAAATATGTAAAATTTCGTAGCTTGTTTGAAACATCTTGTTATAAATATTTATTACGTATGTACAATAAAATGAAAAGTTAATGTCTCCTCAATAAAATGTTAAATCCCTTCTCACCGGTTTTCTAACTGTTGCCAACACCTACTTGAGTGAACATTTGTTTACTTTTTCTAAGCTTTTCCAGGTAGTAGTAATGCATGTATATTAAAAAAATTACTAATAATGGTAATCAGAAAGTTCATTCTGTTTCTAAAAGGAAATTTTGCAGACAATTTTAAGATCTTTGCTATTATCAAAAATAAAGAAACTTTTTTCAGAGGTATTCAGGTTACTAGGCTTATTTCAATATTAGCATATTATACATCTAAGGAAAAATGACGCAGGAGGGAAAAATAGCATTCTCTCCTGCGGTGCATATACAGAGTATACATTAATGATTGAAAGGCGTTTGAATTTGGCGCGTTGTCGAATTAGTAATTTTCGTCTTGCAAGATTGGTATTCATATTGGATATGATGAATTTCGTCAGTAGCGTGCGTGTGGTGTATTGTTTACATTTTGATTTCCTTAAGTTAATATTATTGAGTTAGTATTGAATTATTTCCACTTTTGCTGTCAGACATTTTTCATTGGTACGTTTCTAGGTTAGCAATGGCTTTTACGGACCTGCACAATAAATTTATTGTTGAGGCGTATTTTCGTGTCGGGGATACGCAATGAACAATATGTGTGGAATTATTCTTATCAAAGTTGAAATGGTATTCACATATGATTGTTTTATGCAACATGTCCGCTGTATAATTCAGAGATTTCATGAAACAAGTAGTGTTTCTAAAGGAAAATCTACAGGCCGGTCCACTGTTCCCACCGAAGAAGTTATCGCAGATATTCATCAAAGAATGGATGTAAGTCCAAAGAAGTCTTTACGGTGTTTATCGGCTCAAACAAATTTATCACATGGTACATGCTAAAAGGCTTGCAAGAAGGTTCTACATTTACATCCATACAAGATAAGTGTAACTCATGAGTTGCTTCCTCTTGATTTGCGTCGTCGAGTGCAATATTGCAAATGGTTTAATAATGACGATATGTTAGACGTAACTTTCTTCAGTGATGAAGCATGGTTTCATCTCAGCGGTTATGTAAATTCGCAAAACCGTAGAATATGGTCTGCAGAAAACCCTCATATTTTTTGAAGAGACTTCATTACATCCTCAGAAGATCGGTATGTGATTGGCAATGTCAAGAAAGAGGATCATTGGACCTATTTTTTTCAACACAATATTAAAGCACTCGCATATCAAGAAGCAATTTTAAATCCTTTCATTGAAGAACTTCATGACGATGAATTACAACGGGGTTACTTTCAACAGGATGGAGCTACAGCCCATACTGCACTAACAACGTTGAATAATTTGCAATAGTTCTTTGGGGATAGATTTGGATTCAAATGGGGGACATTTTGAACAGATGTTATAATTTTATTTTATATCTGCTTTACTTTTTATATTCTCCATATCAATGTATGTAATTAACAAACGCAAAATAATTTCTAATCACTAATAAATTGTTTTAATAATATATAATTATATGTGCCGCCCCTGGTAAAAGAGAATAGTATGCAGTACCAACTTTTACAAATAATCTAATGGGCGGGAAATTCAAACACCTTTCAATCATTAATGTACACTCTGTACTATTTTATTCACGACCGCGAATAGAAGAATGATAAAAATTCAAACTTTTAGGATTAAAAAATTATAACAAATCCGAGTGTTTTGACAATCAATTAATTTCGGAAAATTGTGGTCGCTGACATTCATTATTTGACAACACCAACTTATACGTTTAAGACGAATTTAAGTGTATTACTTGATAGAAACCTTAGTGAAAATGGAAGAACAAGTACTGCAAGAAATGCTGAACGCAGCGAGTGAAGCGATGTTAAATTTACTGCTTTCAAAAACTACGCTAAACGTGTCAATATAATGAAAACTCCCTTGGAAGAGAAATGATACTTCTCTTCCAAGGGAGTAAATATGTTATATCTGTCACGATTTTGGTGTCATAGAAACTGCTGTCTCTCTTGGTCGTGAGTAAACAGTATTTTCGTTGTCTAAAAGACATAATGGATAATAATCTGAAATCGATTTTGTGCAACAGTGAGTTTCATGAGCCATGAACTTAAACTTAAAGATTTCGTACTCCGAAAGTGTTCAAATTTTATTCAAGTTAACAAACCGTTGCCTCAGTTCTTAGAAATCACTTATCCTCGTACAAATTCATTTTACTTCTTGTCATTAAGTTGGCAGCGTGTGAGCAATAATAAATCCTTTTTAAAATCTCATTCGCTGACTACGTACCATAAAAACAGATAAATCCATTGTGTGAGTTTTCGCATTCGACAAAAGTGTCACTCTAAATCCCTCGTCGTCAGCAGGTGACGGCCAGCGTTAAAAATAGAAGCGCTAATTAATTGGGACCGTAATAATGAGACATCGACGTCGACGTCCTCGCGTTTTTATTATCAGCACTCCGCACCCTCGCAACTCCGGCGTATGGATTCAGTCAACAGAACCGTTTTAGCGGAACGTGTCGCCGTCAGCTTCAAGGCTGAAGAAAATGAAAGTCAAATTATCTTGTCTGATGTGGAGGCACAGACGCCTCTAACGACTTTGTTCCTTATTTTAATATGCAAGTGCGTGTTTACGTACATCGTTTATTAACAATTGCAATTTCTAAGCGTAAGTTGGTACTATTATGGGATGATCATATGTTTCAACAAGATACTGGTTTGTCCAGGATCTTAAGCGTCGTTTACTTTTCGTGTTTTATAGCTTAAAGGGCAAAAGCTAGATGTCGATCTGAGTGATTTGGTAATCCCACAACCCTGGATGTAACAGGGTAAAAATTGAGCCATTGTCAATTTCATCTGAAAGTTCAGTCACTAAACTATTCCATTCACAACTGACATTAGAGCAGCCGGTGGCAGTGTCATTTAAAAATTCTGTTTAGTTCACCTAAATACATAAATGCAGTTATCGACGAGCTGGTTACCCTGTACTATTATAAAATCTCCAGATTCTTCAACAGTCACTGGTGGATGCGAACTATACACGTTGAAATTTGAAAGACTTCGTAGTGTCTGCATAGCGTTTCCACTCATGTCTTCTCATCAGCTGCTTTCGATCTCTTACTGATTAAACTATATCGAATTTTCGGCGATCAACCGATTTCTCTCGTAAGATACTACCATAAGCGACGACTGATGATTAACCAGTATTTTTAAAAGAGCTTTTATGTCCAATCCACCTGCCGACGTTCATCGCCAACAATAGTCGAAGTTTAACAATGATCACTATTGTTACTTAAAGTACTGATGAGACGATGGTGAGTGGAGAACCTGTCAGTCAAACTGAAATGTCCTTGTAGATACGTCAGCGGATGTTTAACGCAGGTCATGGAAAAACAGTTTATCAATAATTTATTTTTTATTTTATTTTTCACCAATTGAAATATTTCCATTTTAATACGTCCAGATTTTTCCAAAGCCTCTGATGCCATTAACCATGAACTTCTTTATTTGCAAATTGAATCCTCGAAAGCGATTCTTTAAATTTAATAAATTCAATCTTCTCTGATAGGTCGCAAAGAGTGATGGTTGATGGAAATTGGCCAGATGCTGGGGCAGTACTTGTTACTTAACTGTATCAATTTATCAATTATAATATCACTGATTGAGTCGAATGGCTCATTAATGGCTGTGACGAAGTGATTTTCTTACGAGCTTCGTACTTCCCAAAGAAGTAGAAGAGGACACCTGAGGTAACCCAGCATCCGATCGATCTTATCTGTTATGCAGAGCCGATTTTCAGTAAAAATCAAAATTGTGTAAGTCAGGAAGATAGGTATACGATAATCTTATTAACGAAGATCTATGTGCATTGGGTTTCTTTTCAAAATCATACAGCCTGAATATTAATCCATGCAAAATCATCATTTTTGGCTCATCTAAAGATCGATAGAGGGTCATAGACGACATTACGTGAATAACTTTAAAATTAGAATTGAAGCAGAAGTTGAAAGTTTGATCGTGATATTGGATGAAGAAGTGAGATTTAAATCACATGTTAATAAACGGATACGTATTGGTTAACTGAATATGGCAGCTTATGGAAGATTTGTTTATTTTACAAAATACATACGAACTACACATACATACATACATATACTTAACATAAAGAAATCCCTTTTATAACAGTTGTACAGTCGTGGACAGTTAAAAGAGAACGAATAATAATGAAACTGTGCTAGATTGGATCTTGTCTCTACTATGCATTAGTCTAAGCAAATTCTCGAGCGTTCTCTTTTAACGGTCTACGACTGTACATCATCCATTTTAAAATTTAAAGGTCCACTCATATCTCCCATTCAACAAACTGCCGTCTTTCAAAGGTGATATTCTTTTCAAATTCGTAGAAGCATTCAAAATGTCCCCACAGTTTTGAAATAACTTCCGGTTGCTGCTTTTAAGGTGCAGATAGACATGCGAGAAAACTTGCGTGAGTTCTGTCTGTAACTCGCGCAAGTTTTCTCGCATGTCTACCTGCACCTTTAGGTCAGAGTATAAACGATTTATTTCTAAACTTTAACATTATGTGCCTCTTCGATTCACACTGAATTAAATTAAATTGTTTCAAGACGAGAAGAAGAGCAAGGGCAGCATTTGGTGTTGATTTGATTTGGATTTCTCTTAAGCATGATATTGGAATTGTGATTGTATAATTACTTAGGCCCAGTATTTCATTCGGAGTTTAACTTTAAGCTTCGTTTTATTTCTACGGAAACAAATGTCTTTACAATTATTACTATGGGAATAAAACAAAGCTTAAAGTTAAACTCTGTTTGACATACTAGGCCTTAGTGAGATTTAAAAACTTTTATTATTACTTTTAGTTCTTAAATATGAAAATTGTATACGACAACAAAGAGTGCAACCTGCAAGTTGATACTGATGATAATAATACGCGCTTTTTTCTATGTGCAGTTCCGATTTTGTATTTGAAAACCCTTTTAATTTTCATTGTATTTATTTGTTCTTGGGATTGTTACGAGATACAATATCGATCAAATGACCGCCTCTTTTGCTGGCTTAGTTATGTTTTTCATTACATTTTGGCAATTTTTATAATTGTTTGAGTAAACCTTTCTAAAGAATTACAGTCGGTTTTGATTGTAATGGATTTCTCGAGCATCCTTTGGACAGCTGCTTCGGCCCTCTTTGGGGCCTCGTCAGCGGAATAGTAGCTCGAGATCTCCACTGACCAAAATCATTGAAACATCGTTGCATTATCTAATTATCATGTTTCGTTAGGAAGGTATTGCTTGTCAAAGAAGGTGATATGTATATGCATTGCGCCGTACAACTCGCCTTTATATTTAAATATAATTAAATTAATTATCACATGCAAGAACATGATAAGTAACTTTCAAAAAAAACAATTAAATGGATCTATTCCTGGAGGATGGAATGTAGTTTTTACTTATTACCTCCTCATTTACTTAAACTTACACATTATATAAATTAGAAGAAATTTTTATTTGTTTTAACTTTTGCCTTCGGCTTTTCTAAATTCCAAACGAGTTAATGTAAAATAAACTGGACATAAAAATACCATTAGGGCCACGCATTCAAAAGTGATGGCTGCGTTGCAACATCACCGTCAAGAATGTTCTAAATTTAACATTATTGACTTTGGCTTTCGACATTTTAATGTCAGATATTGATACTGAACGTATAATTTTTTATTTATCCTTAGTAAGTCCTTCTTCAACCATTGAGATGGGATACTAGGGAGATGCTATCTCGTGAGTCGTGCGCCATTTGATACTCCTTCACTTCTGTCAAATCATCGTGGCAATTCATATTTTCAATTCTTCAATAAAAACCTATTTTAAAACGGTGTGTCTAGTGCTGTACGTGGTTGGGCTTAAATTCTTGAATACCATCCTCTGTCGAAAGCACTATTTATTGACATTACACTATTAATTGTGGAGTCTTCGAATAATTTCTGAGGGGTGTGCATTTTCTTTCTTCAATAATCCTAATTTCCTCTTTTGCTAAATTTTATTTCCCGAGTTGAAGCAAAACAAAACATATTTACATACATTTAAAAGTAGTCTCCGAATTAATAAATTAGGAAATTCCTCAATGGTTTTCAAGTGCCAGAAAAATCGAAAACTGAGATAGCAGGCTAAAAATTAACCGTACCTCAAAATAGCTGGAAATAACTCTCATTTTTTCTTATAGATTTAAAATCTGGACTTTGAACTGGATTTCTTGGCAAGGAATATTTACGTCTGTAACTTCTACATGAATTAAATTTACTGTTTCATTTCCTAACTTATTTTGTTGTGTTATTGCATTTGTTGATGGAATTACGTAAGATATAAACTAGCAATTACGAATTTAAACAAAACTTAGCTACAGTTTATGGAAATGTAAACAAGGTGATCCGAAAATAATGAGACACAGAGCAACAGTCGATTCTTGAGTTAACAAATTTTGAATTTAAGTACAATATTGTTACGACTTTGAGGTTCACAAATTATAATCGGCGTTTATTTTAAAAACACTTTAATATTAACGATCGCTTAACACAATGAGAGCAAAAATAGTATTGAGCTGGACAACTTTTCTAACAAATAACACTTCTATAAATTAACCGTTCTACTAATTCGGTAGACTCGCACATATGGTTTTCGAAATAGAAAGCGCGCCGCTCAGGACATATGGGTGTTATTGAAAGTTGTACAGATATTTTAACTGACGAAAGTACTCTTTAAATAGATGCTAAATATCTAAACTTCCTTTATACAAAAATTTACTGGTTTCAGAGATACACAATTTATTGTTTTTGTTTGAGAGCTACAGTAAATCGTAAGCAAAAAATTCCACGGCCCTTAGTTACTGACCGAATCGAACCAAGCTTTCTCACACGCAAGTTAAGCCCCCTAGATACCAACCTATGGGGCCTATATCCCAGGAAAATGCGTTTTTTCGAGATATGATTTTTCGAAAATTATGAAATTTGTAAGCATTTTTTTCGGATTTTTTTACGGTACCTGGGGGGTTCGGATCGAATTGAGCTGCACGTCATCTATGGCAGAAAATGACGAGGAACGCGATGCCGCCGCGCGTTTGAAGATCTGACCATCCGGAGCACCGCTACAGCACCGGACTCCCGAAAAAGGGTTGGGCGACAATAAATTGTGTATCTCTGAAACCAGTAACTTTTGTATAAAGGAAGTTATTTAGCATCTATTTAAAGAGTACTATCGTCAGTTAAAATATCTGTACAACTTTCAATAATTCAGTTGAAAAAAACTCTAGCATGCTTTGAAGTGAAAATGAAGGTATGAAGGTATGTCTTAGTACTCTTATTTTATTTACAAATGTCACTTGACACAGAAAATAACCTCAATTTTATATCATTGAAAATACAATACATTTTAAAGCTGTACGTTTTAAACCATTCATGACGTTCTGTAACATGACTGGGTTTGCATTTATTTCATTACATTTATCTAGTACACGATGTAGCAGTGGACAATCAAGTTAAGACACACGTTAATTTTCCATGGATTGTTGCGAGTTTTTTTTTTCAACTGTACTTATGTTATTAGTGAAGCAAACAGCTAGAAAGTGTGAAATAAACAAATAAACATTGTCAGTACAACAGCGTATATGTTTCTGTAGGGTTGATTATGAATATCGCATTTTGGAAAGAAAATGAGATAAAGATGCCCCTCAGAAGTGTAAGGCCTTAAAGCGTGAAGGCAAACGATGATTTGAATTGTCTTTCTTCGTAGAAGAAATAAGGGAAGACTAAAAAGAGCAACAGGACCTGGGGGTTGCGAAGAGGAGACAGCAGAGAACAATAAAGGAATGGAAATTTTTGTTAGGAAAGCCCCAAAACTGAAGGAAGAAAAAGGAAAAGAGTTGAGTGTGCCGTTTCCTTTTTTTTTTAATTTAAAGTTGAGACCCATCGGATATAATGTATGAGTCCTTAATAAGGAAGAGGATTTTTAAGGTAAACGGTAAGGGAGGGAGAGATCACATCTTGGACGAACAAAGTAGCAGGATCTTATAAGTTCGGGAGACAGAAAAAGAAAGGAGACTGCGAACCGCAAGGAGTAGAAACATTTTTCTTAGAGAAGCCGAACAGTTGAAGACACGATATACTGGGTCGGCCTGACCACCACTGGTTATGCGTTTATCATGAGTAAATGAAGGATAGAATAGTAGAAAGCACATGAGTAAACGAAATAGCTACATCAATCGACGTTGCCGATTGATAACGCAGGCCATGCTCCGGCCGCTGCGTTCCTACCTTCGCACGCAACATTGTAATATCTCTATTTCATTTCCACACAAGTTTCAATGAGCCTCTCCTTCATTTACTTCTCAATTAACCGTATACCTAGTCTTAGTCAGACCAACTGTGTATACAAGAAATGATACCTTTTAATTTCTGGAATTGGGTGCGGAATGGAAAACTGAAACCATCGAGCGTCCAGGTTCTTGTGTCCGGCTGTAAGTGTTTTTATTCTCAAGTAGTTTTCGCAACTTATAGCATTTTCAATTCTCTAGTCCAAAGCACTTTCAGAGTATCTTCATATTCCATTATTACCTTCCAGAGCAATAAATAGAAAATGCTGTTAATTTAATTATTACCTTCGTCAATATAGCGCAGAGTTGCTGAAAATATCATCTTGGAAATTACTACTTAGTGAAGACAATAGGTAAGAGGATTTATCATCGATATGTATATTCAGGAGATACTCTAATGGATGTAATTTTAAAGCGAAATTAAAAGTAGAAAGTAGGACTGAAAGAAGGGAATGGAGAATCTATAAATTGAATCCCGCAAGACAGTATTTTGGGGCCATTGCTCTTTATATTACATATGAACAATAACCCCCGTCTGTCTATTGTCAACGACCTCAGCGGCCACAAGAAAGGAGAAAATCTTATGAACGTTGTGAGAACGAGTACTAAAGTTATATAGGGTGTTCTTCAAGTTCGTGCAAAAAAATTAATGGCGTATTTGGTAACAGATATTCTCACGAATACACCAAAATTAAAACGAAAAAAAAAAAATTTAAAAATTCATATCGACATCCGGCAATTCCTTGTGAAATGTTTAGAACCGCTAGACGCAACGGACGGTGACCTTCACCCACAATAAGTGTTCGAAGTTCCCCCCCCCCTCCTACGCGAGACTTAAACATACCGATTAAAGTGCGGCATTTTGACCACATCCGCCGTAAACTAAAAATTCGGCCATGTTTTCAACACTGTTATCTGCGACGACGTGCACTTGAGAACTGAGTAACTGACCCACTTTAACAGCCGATGCTGACACACCAGCATACTTCTCCGATTACGTAATTACGTAATAAAAATAAACGAGGCACTATCAAACTGTTTCATCGTTCGCCGAAAACATTTATTACCTCTAATATTTATTAATCAATTGTTATACAAAAACTGCTTCATTCTACCACTTTTAATGTCAACTTTCACTGGAGTTTCATTTTTTGTATGAAGTTAAAAAACAGTCTGTATAGAAAGTTGAACCATAACAAAACAGACTGTTTATTACTTACATCTCTAGTATTCTAGTAAATAAGTTATGTTGCAAAATACCGTGCCTTCAATGAATTCCTGATTAAAGTAAGCTGTGATTTTTTATAAGGTTGGCGGTACGCAATACAAGAGTGAGAGGGCAGTTGTCAATAACTGTCAGTGTCATATTATCTGATCATAACATCACATAAAAAATGTGCAAGGTAAACGCAAAACACTTAATTAATTAATTTCATAACAACAATAAAGTTTGAAGCAAATGCTGAAATTGTTGTCCTTCAGCTTGAATGCGCACGTAGTACGTACCTACACTGCACTTCATGTTTTCAAATTTCAAATGCGTTTGTCTGGAGTATTGGGGGGTTATGTTGGCACGAAAAAATAATTTGGCAACTGTCAGTGCTACAAACCTTTAGGAGATAAAACATCGAAATCAGAGTCTACTTTAATTTGGAATTTAATTGAATGCACGGTATTTAGGAGTCTTGGAAAGAAAGGCATTAAATATTTTTGCAAAAAATTAATTTTACTGTAGATGTTAGGATTCTTTGTATTGGCAGCCGTTCCTTGTTATTTTAACTCTTCTACTTGAGTTGCTTACGCTCAACTATACATCCTCACTTTTCAAAACTGTGGATTTATTACTATCATAACAACATATTATTTGTTGTTTCAAAATAATTTATTTTAGATTCACAGTAAAGAGAAGGGAGGGGGGGTATTCTTGACACCTTTGATGATTTCGAACCAGGAAACTCGTTTGGCATTGCGTTTCTAATTACTTATTTATGGATTACCAACATATTCATAACTTCTATTAACACGAAAATTTGCAACCGTATTTTTACTTATTTTTTTTTTAATAGAATTATTTTCCTCTTAAAATTTCTTAAAAATAAAATAAGAAACAAAAAATTCTCGTCCAATATGCGAACTCAAATAAATTACATAGTATAGTTTTTCATTATTACTTTTTCTATTTTACTCCGATGTACACAGGCATAAAATAATTTTTTTAGACTTCCGTATGAGTGGGTAGGGCTTTTCTTTCGTGTGACGTTAATACTAGCAGCACGCCATATAATCCACGAAAGCAGTCGTTCCAATCCGGCTTTTACAGGTTTCCCTGGCTTATTTTAGAACGGATCCTCCGCCTGCTTTCACAGTTTGCTTTATCAATCAATGACCTTAACATCATCCCCGTGTGTCATTGTTACGGCCGCCATCGCCCTTGCCCTTGCCAAGATCGCCCGAAAGCTCCGTCGACGTCGGCGTCGTCTGGCTAGGAAAACTCGAACGCGTTCTTTTCAGGCGCCGGCGGTTCTCGCCGGTTCGAGTTGGTTCGTTCGGGAAATTCTCGTGAAATTTGGATGACGCGCGTGCTCGCTTTCAGTTGGCCTCGCCGAAGTTGGGTGTTAATTAAATTTTCCTTTAATTAAATTGAGTTTGGCTTCCTTGTGTCATAGAACGAAAGGTTAATCGAATTGTTTTATTAAATGCCCTGATTTTATTGAGTTATACAACATCATTGAATTACATTTTTTCTTTTGGAGAGTTGCAATAGAAATACTTAACAGTAAGAGTATTATTTTTAATTTATAAATATTTTGCAATTTCCTTAAATTTTAAACAGTTCATCAATTTATAAGATCTTCCTAATTTATTTTTTTTTAACAAAGTTATTACTTATTTAATAAATAAATATTTTCATAATTAATATAAAAATAAGTAAATACAAAACTGATTAAATAAAAATGGTATATTTACTCTCAAAAAAATAAGGAAAAACTAATATAGTTTGCTAAACAAATCAGTTAAAAAAATATTATGTAAAAAAACAACAATTAAATATGTACTTACCAAGCTCGTGCTAATATTTTTAAAAAGTATGCTTATTTAATTTAATAATTCATGAATCGTAATTACGTATTGCTTTCATAACACTTAATTAATTAGCAAACGACACTTCGATTCCAATTTGTTAATTAACGTGTGCTCTGCTTTCAATATTGAAACGGGGAAGACTAATTGGTAGCAGATTGGTGCTACGTGAAAATTAAAATTTTTATTCATTTTATTCATTTTGTAACGCAGAATATTAAAAATATGATATAAAAACTTTTAATTAAAAAATATGAAAAAGTAATAAACGAATCATTTGCAACAATACTAGATTAAGAAATCAGCCATTTTTAGCTACAACCCGAAGACTACCTAACAACTGAAAAATATAACACGTTCGACACAAATGAAAAATATTTTCGAAAAAAAAAATATATTAAATAATTAAACACATTTAAAACTTATTATGTCATATAAAATGAAACGCTACAATAAATAATATAATGAAACAAAAAACACAGTTGCCAAAAATCGAAAATTTTTTGACATGATACACGTTCTACGAAATACAGGATGTCATGTAATAGAGTACAAAGATTTTAACAAGTGACAGAACAGTATGGAAAGAAATAAATTTTATCTCAGAAGAAAAGCTGATGATATTCACGTATTCTTCCATCATCCACTTATTGCTGTGGCCCATAAAAATAAACAAATATTTTCAGTAAATACTAAAAACTCTAAACTATGAACAATAACTGCACTAATAAGAAAACCAATAAATAAATAACGGACGAATTAAATAAACGTGACACAAGACTCTTCTATCATAAGTAAAACTGTCAAATGTTGAAGCTGGGCATCAGTCATATGTTTAGAGCGTTGACCTGCAACGTTGCCACTCCCTCTATGCGTTTCCACGGGAAATCTTTTTATTAATTTTTTTCTCCGAAAACTTTGTTCCCAACTGTTTTGTTTGCTTGGGTTAGTTCAATTCGTTCTAGAAACCTTAAACCGAATTTTTAATTATTACTAGGGATACAGTTCTTCCAAATTTGCAATTTTATGATTTTTTTTACGCCAGAACTATTCATTTTCGGACACTACTTCAGTAAGCCTTTTTTACTCCTTTTGGTTTACTCTGTCACCAGTTAAAATGTTTGTAGTTACTTCCATGACATTCTGTATACATTGTTTTCTAACTTGTATTACCTGCTACGGCTGCGACCGACTTTCAAAGTACTTTACTCTTTCAGCAACTTACAAACTGGTTCCACACAGAGAATCCTATAACACCAAGTGATGAGTTAGACAGACATTTTCAAGTTTAAATTTGGACGGGGTGAAATTTCCTAAATTTAAAGATACTAAAAATATTATATTATGTTTTATTAAGTATATTATAGTATACATATATAGGGTTGGGCAGAAAATATAGAATATTCTTTCCAACGTCTATAAATATTAATTTTATGAAAAATTGCCCATCCCTGTACTCGTATATTTAGTATTACATCATTAAAAACAAACTGTACTTAAAAGTGGCTTATGATTTTCTGACTTAATAATAATATTACAGAAAACAAGGAGAATCAATAAATAATAATCAATTAGAAGTAAATTAAATTGAAAAAGCAAATTTTACATTGCCCTAAGTACTTGCTGTGCTCGTTAGACTTACTTAAACATGATGGAAGTTGCATTTCAATGCAGTTAACGTCATGTTCAAGTAGATTTATTACCTTGCTCGTCTCTGTATTATTATTTACATAAAGCTGTGAAATACGTCTTTAAAAATAACAACAATAATATTACTGGTTTCAGTCGGATGAATCGGGAAAGCTATCGCCAAGAAAAATTTAAGTCACTTCCTAAAAATGTACGGGTATATTTTTTCATAACGTTCTCGAAATTCCATTGTTTTCCGGTGCGTTTTCAGCATTTTTGAATTACGTGCCTGATATAGTATTTACCCCACTTCTAATTTTATCTCACATTTTACAAGGTGATTCATGGAAACTATTACTTACCTGAAAGTATAATTAATTTTTCAGAAAATGTGTAAATATGTACTACACCATTTTAAATGGATTTCTATATTTTTTTGTTGTAAATTATGATTGTATCCTTTATTCTAAAGTACTTAAATGTAACCACTTTTAAGATATTTTGATACTTAATAAAAAATGATTGCAAATTTGCAACGTACAACTTTTAAAAACGTTGTAACCTGTGTTCATTTAATAATCCGGTAGCATTACCTATAGAAATATTTTATTTAGGAAAACGTGTGTCGCAGTGTTAAAATTGAACATAACCTGACTTTTAAATGTCAGCGTGACATAAATCATAAAATAACAATTATTACTCACTCACAAATTAAGTAAATTATTATATAAGATTCACAGAAAGACAATCTCTGTATGGGATCACACCAATATCATGCGGTAAGAATTAAAAGCTTTACGTAACAATTTAGTGGCACGTTCCCACAGATAGCTTAATCTGTTGTGATAACTGACGGATAGAGGTGTGAGAAACACTTTTTATTATGTCTTCAATTTCGATAACCATCTTCGAGTTGTTTTTCTTTGGAAAAGACCTCCAGTTTCACGAAACAACTGTATACACCAATGCAGGTCGTCCTCGAGTGTTTTATGGTCAATAATAACATAGTGAAATTCAACTCTAAACTCTTCTAAGAAGTTTCGTACTCATTATTATCTATGCCCCATGGATGTTTGAACTATTACGAAAATAACTTTCAATCACCAATGTTTTCTGCTCTAATGTGACCATTTTGTAATGCAATAAATGTAAAGTAAATGAGTCCTGAAAATAACTTACTTTTGTATAAAATCAACTGCTGCGTTCAAAAATTATACATCGGATGTATCTGGAGCGTCTGATCTCATCTTTCTCACTCACGATTTTTAATCAATTTTGTATCTCACCCATCCGTTTTAAAACGTCTTGTGTTTATATTATTTCCATGACAACAGGCGATTTTTTTACACCCAACTTAAATGTGGGATGTGAAAGATCGCCTGTTGTCATGGAAATACTATAAACATAAGATTTTTTTAAACGGATGAGCGAGATACAAAATAGGTTAAAAATCGTGATTGAGAAAGATGAGATCATACGCTCCAGATACATCCGATGTATAATTTTTGAACGCAGCAAACAAAAAACGCAAACATACACGAAAACACTTACTCAACAGTTGACAGGAAGAATGACACTACTGACAATTCTGTTCACGACGAGCTTAAGCTACGACATGCCTTTACGAAAACAAAATATTTCCATAGGCAATGCCACCGGAATATTAAATGAACACATGATACGTTGACTGAAGAAATTCAGGAGAAATCATTCGTTTATTTATCCTAAAGAGGCTGTCAATATACAGCAAAACATCGACATTTCGAAAGTTTTTAAAGATTGACCAACGAATAAATAAAGCTTATAATTTGTGTTACTTTTGTACTACAAACTTTACGCTGCATATAATTTGAAAACAGATTCTGTAGGCAAGTTTCAAATGCCACACAATTATATGAATCACTGCTAGGGGTGCTTATGGCCAATTCGTTCGAAAATAATATGGTTTCGATTTTTTTTATGAGTTAAAGAAGTTAATTCACTTGAAAGATTCCAATGTGACGAAGAGAACGAAAGGACTTTTACAGAAAATAGGTACTTACTTTAAATGGGTTTGTTACCTATTTTATTAAAGGCCACGAGAGGATGAAACCGATTTGGTTGTGATATCAATCGACCATCTTTCGTTTCTGTTTTTCTCCATTTTGTGAAAAATGTCGTCTTGTTTTTGTTTTTCTATCTTACTGGGCGGTTTTCTATCGAAATAGTCGAAGTGGAGAAATCGTTTTTGTTATAACGACTGATCAATATCTTTTCTAATCAAGTGACCTACGTGTGTCTTTGATTAGTTTATTATGTCAAATGCCATGCCATTTGAATGATTTATATTGCATTCCTACACAAAATCTAACTATTCTTATGTATTACATGTTTTTTTTATTATAAATTTGGATTTGAAGATCACATTTCCCACAAAATGAAAGCACGGGCCAAGAGCAACGGAAAACTGGTTCACAGAATGGTTTTGATTTCTTTGCTTTCGGTGAAGAAAAAATTCTCGATTGTCTTTTGTTTTTTACGTTTTTTCGAGTGTATTTTATTCATTTTTTTTATATCTTTACTTAAGAAAAAGAAAGTCACCTATAAGCTTAAGAGAAAATCAATGCGAACAAAACTCGTTGTTTTTCCAATAGTTCTTTGTTTCTTGTCTCTTTCTTTTTTTAACACTTATTTGAAGAAGCACGTAATAAAATTACACTACTGTTAACAACCAATATTTATTCATTGATTCAATTCAGAATACCTTTTTTATTTTTAATACCGAGTAATTAAAAACAAAATTTTTTCATCAACTCCTGTCATGAAATTTGGACGACACGGCATGTCTTAGATTGACTGAAAAATAAGTCAACTTAGCAGCGAGCTGCGTCGTTGCCGGATTCCGAAATTTCACATGCTGACATGCATAGCACAATATACAGTATGACTGAAAAGGACCGCACCATCACTTGGGCGTTCTTTAGAACCATTTATTTGTTCTCAAAAATGTAAAGAAAATTTTTTTACGAGCTTTCTTTAAGAAAATATAGGCTTTGAAAGATACGAATTTGATGTTCATTTTGTATTTATCAGATAATGTAATTTTATGTTTTTATTAATGAGAGCCGTAGATACAGACACGAAAAATTTTCCTTGTTATTAAACATAATTAATAACAGGTGATCAATATCTTTTCTAATCAAGTGACCTATGGAAAAAAATTATGTCTTTGTTTGGTTCATTATTTCAAATGCTATTTGAATTATTTTTATTGCATTCCTATCGTTTTGTATAGGAATGTAATATAAATATGTAATTCAAGTGGAATTTGCAATAATGAACTAATCATGATTTTATTTTCTTAGGTCACTTGATTAGAAAAGGTATTGATCACCTGTTATTAAGTAATAAGGCAGTAAAATTTTTTTGGAAATATTCACATTATTTTAGATGTAAGGTCGGCAAGGGTGCAGCAAAAACTGGGTGTCACTATGGCTACCATTGACTGACATGTGACTTTAAATGAACGTTTGCCTCTTTTATCTTCTGATTTTTCTAAGTCCTTTGAAAGTTTACGGTGTTTTTTGGCAAGCACACCTTGACCTACTCCTTCATCAAATTTTTACTTAAGAAACTTCGGAATAGCTAAATAAAATAAGGTATTAAGAAGTGACAATTATTTTGTCAAATTTGATTTCCAAACAATTCAGTGCAAATTCAGTTGTCAACAAAAATGAGGGTACCAATGATCTATGGTTTCAAATTAGTAAGTGCCTCTACAAGGTGCAGCGTTGCCTGTTTGTGATATCTTTAAACATTTATATCTAGAAAACCACGCACAGTAAAAATATTCTAAAAGTAAATTTCTGTTTCTATTAACGTTCCCTATCACTATCTAATCAGTGGTGCGACCCTTTTGAATCATGCTGTATATTAAGTACATTTATGTTACATCTAGCACTCAGATTTCTTAAGTGTTTATGAAGGAAACATTTCGTTCTGTTTTTATAATCTCAATAGGCACTGACAATAATTATCTTTTATTTTATTTATTATTATTTATTTGGTGGTAGAGACAGCTATCTTCTGACAACACGTCTGACATCACGTCAATAATAATGTTCAACTCCTAAGTTGGCTCTCCTGTATTCCTTCCTTTAATTTACAGTAAAGTTAAGACATGCCGTCCAAACTTCATGGCAAGAGTTGACAAAAATTTTAAAAATCGACGGTAATATGCAACACATGTATTTACAGTGTCATATTTCCTTTAATTAATATGTTTAATTACAACAAAGCAAAACATTTTAAAACGAATTTTGCTGTGAAAACATCACACTTCATAATTATGTGTCTGTTTAATTCATTTACTATCCAACTGTATGATGCATTATAACTTGTAATAATAATAAGGCTGTAGATTTTCCTTTAAAGATAGGCGTCCCTAGGTACGCAAAAAAATATTCTTCTGCAGGTACTACGTTTCGACGAACAAGAGAAAAATAACGAAATCCATGAGACTGTTACAAAAAAAAATTGCTCTAGGTAACAAAATTTGATCAAGATCGTGTTTATTTTAGTTTATTGGTGTTTATTAGAAGTTTAGGTTCCGTTAAGAAAGACTATGCAAGATATTTCCTCATTGTGTCGGTAGGACCTTCAAAATCAAACGAAAGAAATGTATTTTTTCAAAATTTTATTAAGTTAAAAAGATTTAATTTTAACTATAAACATAAGAAAAACAAAATTTTATTAACAAATAATTAATTCAAAGATTATAAGAGTAAACTTAAATTAACAAGTAACTTCAATACTAATTTTGGATCGTTTTCTGCGCTTGTGAAAGGAACTGTTGTGACTGCAAATTAAGCCCAAATGTAGTCTCCCATCATTTATCATTACAACATATACCAGTATCTTTGATATAGTTTTTCTATATCTTTGATGGCCTGATGAGAACGTTCATTGTGTTCTTCACTAACTAATCCCAAATTTGGTCTAAAAAATCCAATTGGGAATGCAGGAATTGTAGCTTGATTAGCATCTTGCAGCCGAGTTCAGCATCTTTGGTTTTTTAAAGTATGGATTGTCAATTAAACAAAAATAGCAAATGTCATAATAGTTTGTAGGTTCTCTTCAAATTATAAGAATTACAAAAGACGTTACCTTTCAGTGACCTAGCATCCACTCTTCTAAACTACCCTAACTTACGTGAGGGGCCCAAGGATTATCTTGGTTGCCCATCGGAAATTTAAAATAGGCCTCAAGAAAACTTGGTTCTCATGCAAATTTATATTTGTTTAGTTCTTTGTTATTAAATATACGCAAATACAGCAAAATAGATGAGGAGATAGCTGCAAGACATTTTTTAATAAAATTAACACGTAATTTTACGTAAAACAAAAAAGGGGCAGTATTTGTTAACATACCGACATGACAACAATAAAAACCATATACTACGTTTCAGGAGGATTAATTTTATTGTTTTATTCAAAAAAGAGGCCAATAAACAATTTTACTGTTACATAGTGTAATTTACAAGGGGTAATACAAACCCAGAGTTTTTATTTCCTTGCAACTTTAAAAAAATTATGAACAGAGAAACTTAACATAACCGTTTTTTATGAAAAAGCAAAATATAAAAAGTATTTTTAATTTTCCCTTATTTGTAGATAAGTGAATCTTCGGTACAATCAGATTACAATAAAAGTCATCTTATCATTAGAAAAATTACCGTTTCAAAATAAATGTACACTAAGAAAGAAAAGTAATGTCTCCCCAATAAACTTTTAAGTCGCAACCTAAAAAGTAAACACACATGTGTTGAATTTTATTTTATGTTTGTTTATCTGCTTGTCCGTTTATTTATTATAACGTTCAGAAGGGATTACTCCGCAATTTAACAATTTAGTTTTCTTTCTCAATGTATTTACATATAATTTGAGTTAAGAAATTGGAAAAGTTCCTTATAATTACTGCAATTTTCTGTATTGGCCTTCATTGTATCCTATGTTGTGGAATATTTACAAACGCGCGTTATAACTGTAATTGAACTTGTCTGCCTGACCTTTGATAAAAATCTTATTTGTTAACTCTTTTTTTTAACGAAGTTCCTTGTGGCTGATACGTGAATAAATACGTCCAAGCGAGTACTAAGAAGTCCTACTGCAGCAGTGAAGATTAGGAATGCACGTGAATTATTATCTGCAACAACAACAACGAGATATGCAGTGTGGGATAATATCCAACCGGAAGCGTAATTGTTTCGTTAATTGTTCCCCGCCTCCAATTTTTAGGCCGCACAATGAGCGAAATTAAACATCCGGTGCAAAACGTTCGCTTAGTTACGGTTGTATACAGTAAAATTTTAATTTCCCGTCGAGTTTTTAATAACAGAACTTTATGTGAGAAATTGATTATTAATTTTTATCGGAAATTCACGGTTATTGGAACGATATTTTATGGAGTTTTTCTAATCAATTGTGTGTTTAATCTTAAAAAAAAACTAATAGTCAAATCAATCTCTTTAAAATTTATACATTGTTAATTTTTTTAATAGACAAAATATAGAAAACTAAAGGAATAGTAAGGACCGACGAAACTAATATTGGGTACCTAAATTGGGTATGATTATTTCTATATTTTAGTTCCTACATCAAGAAAATATTTTTGTTTGTTTTGTGCAATTCTTATTTGATTCAAAATATACAGCTTTCATTTTTTGAGTTGTGTATTTTCGATTTCAAGTTTGCAATGCAGAAAATAACATTACTTTCTAGTTTCTCGAATTTTGACTTTAATACAGAAAAAAAACAGTAATTTAAGCTAAAAAGTATAAACCTTCTGCAAATTGGATATTCCATTAGAAAATGCAGAAATAAAATTGAATTTTTAATGAATAGAAACAGATTAGTCAAAATCAGTCTCAGTTTGAATATATTTACTTTAAAATCTAAACAATATTTTTACAAAAAATGTTATCTTTATTTGAGTTTAATAAGGTAAATTGTTTTGGTTTCTCATTACAATGTTTTGAACATGAAGCGGAAGTTGTCTCAACTTATAAGAACATGTTACGTCAATGAGAGCATCTCCCAAAAAGAGACGGAGAACGTACTACGATTTGATTAGAAACAACATCTAAATTCTAAAATCCGACAATTGAGATATTTGAACAGGAATTACATAAGCCAGTTAATTGCATCAAATTATCACCACCTAAGAACCTATACCCCGAACAATTAACACGGCATCCCATAACCACTTTAATGAACTCGGCACGACGCAGTGAAACGAACGCGAAGCAATTTCAATATTTGTTCTCGAATTGACGCACTAATTGTTTATTTGCATAATAAATATTTTATCTGCAATATTGTAAAGACAAATAGCAATATCCAGTTTTCGCCGCTGTCGCAACGGTGCAGCTTCAGTAGGAACCGAATCAAGTTGGAACTAGGTGGAAAGAACTGACTTGATCTGTCCTGGAATTGTCATGATTGTGAAAACCGGTGGAAGTGATAATAGGGTGCAAGGGAGCTAATGGAGGAAACCTTGTATCTGCCATTGTTTTAGGTGGCAAATAAATTGTGAGTAATTTGCAAGTTTTTTTTTCAAGGAGGAGGCGAAGACTCTACAATAAAATCATGAGACTTTTAATTTTATGCTTTTAAAATGAATCTAGAATTCACATAGTCGAAGATGATAAAGAATAATCAAAGTTCAATCTATGTAGTATTATTTTCTTTAATCTTTATTTTTATACAATATAATCATAGGCTTTCTAGACCGCGAAAACAAAAAGAATTCTTTGAAACACAGTCGTAATTAGCAAGGCAAGTTTTTTAGTGAAGAAAATTTAAAAAATATGTATGATAGAATCCGATTTTCGAAATAAGTTTACGTTGCATAATCGTATATTATGTAGATGAGTTCTTTTTAATAACCAAAGTAAGTACGATTCTAAAAATATTCTTTTTACTTTTTATAGCCATCAGCTATTTTATAGCCACCAGAGTATTACTAATCGTATTTACTTATATCACAAAAAATGTTTTTGGATGAATCTAGTGTTAGGGTTTTGAATAGATTTCTCTTTATTATTTGATTAATAATAGATTCCTTGACAACAAATCATTCCATTTTGTCGGTTTCAAAAAAGGAATTTTTTCTTGAATGCATAACTTATTCATATACTCTATTTCATTTTTTGCAAGTAAATTCCTTGTTTCATTTAAAGCCTCAATGGACATGCTCGTGGTATTTGGACAGAGATAGATTTTCTGTTCCACGTTTTTTCTCCTGGCGAAACTATTGTCAGTCACTCTGTATGTAAGAACATGATTAAGAGAAAGTTTGGTGATAATTGTTGAAGAGTTTCGCGGATTTGTTTTAAACCTGTACCTATGTCCTTCAGAAAACAGTTTCATACGATTTGCGTAGATATTTTAAGTCACCATAATAAAGCTGGCTTTTGTATTCTACTAAAAAAAAGTTAAATGGTTGACTTTTTACCTATATCTACTAAGAACATTAATATAGTATTAAACCGTGGAATTCTATTAATCTTTGCGGTATAAAAAGGGTATCTCCAAAAGGAGTTGTATCGCATCATTTTCTTTTCTTTTAAGTTCTTATAGTTGTGCTAAAAAGCTCTTATACTCAAGAAACCTCAATTATTTACAGAGTTTACTGTAAAATAAAAATCCTTTGAATGATTAGGTATATGTGCACTTGTAGCCAAGTAAGTCATTACGATTCGAAGGACACGTAACCCTCACTCGCAATATGAGTGGAGAGACGATAGCCGTTGTTTCCATTGCAGGTCAGTAAGGAGGATATATGTACATGGGCAACGATTTTAATGGCCACCACTGTACATATAGCTAGGATCACAAATACTTGGTATTTTCCATAGACTGGGATTTACAGATCTAACACTGTTAAAGCAAAACCGCAGAACCTGAAGAACTATTAATAGTATAATAACTTGTCCCACATATTCTTGCTCAGAAAATATTTATAACTCTTTGATATCGATGATTTCAAGGCATATCACGTAAATCTCGAGTACCTGGCTAGACTTGGACTGTATGACAGGTGGCAGGTGTATTAATGTTGCAAATGTTAGTGACACGCTCCGTGCCCACTCTAGTTATTAAACGTGTGCTTTCGAAGGCGTCGAACAGAAATAAAACTGGTAAACAGAAAAATGAGGACAGATACAGTCCTTGGCCCACATGCTATGAAGACTGGAAACCAATTAAAATGCGATATGCAAACATGAACCGATAATACAAGTGTTAATTGTCTCCAGGCAAATGTTTACTGCACTTAGTTTTTACAATACAGTACAAATTGAATTCTTTTTCACTTCTGCAACAATTTCTTTCCTATTTGAAACTTCAGTGTAGCAAATGCGAAAGAGTGAAACTACTTTTTTTTAATTTGTCTGCGTTAAACGAAATACATTATTTACATAAAATTATTTTTTTTTAATTTACCAAATAAATCTTCCACTTTAATTAATGCCTTCTTATTAGAAGAAAACTTCTTTTAAATTGTTTCAACGTTTTTCTTTTCAGGACAACTCCTGTTGTTCTACACCATATTCTACATTGTATTAGCAGCTTTCTGGGCAATATGTCTACAAGGACTTTTCGCATCTTTAGATGACAAAGAGCCCACATATATCCTTGAAAGGAGTCTCATCGGAACGAATCCCGGAATGGGTTTCCGGCCGATATCGGAGAGAACTGAGGAAGGTTCTCTCATTTGGTATAACACCAAAAATGCAACACAAATTGGAAGATGGGTTAACTTGCTTAACACATATTTGGAAGGTAAGTAATTCTACGTTTCACTTATTAACTGATCATTCAGTGGTTTCTGTTTGGTTTTCTAGGCTATAGACTTCCAGTACCAAATAGCAAGCGAGTCCCCTGCGACTTTGATAAACCTCCACAACCAGGTCAGGTATGTGACGTGAATTTGGACAAGTTTGGTCACTGCAGCGACATCAACGACTTTGGATTTAACACTTCCTCCCCTTGCATCTACCTCAAATTGAACAGGATCTTCGGATGGGTGCCCGAATTTTACAACGACACGACGAATTTGCCGAGCGAAATGCCAGCTGACTTAAAACTTCACATCCAACGCGAGTCTAATATTGTGAGTTTATTTTTATAATACCGAGCTAAAAGTTGTAATTACATGATGTAATTTTAGTCCCCGGCGCATGCCAATCAAATCTGGATTAGTTGTCAAGGGGAAAATCCCGCTGACAGGGAACGTGTTAGTCCCGATTTTGAATTTTTCCCGAACAGAGGCTTCGCTGGTTTTTATTATCCTTTCCAAAATGATCCTGGTTACTTAAGCCCCTTGGTAGCAGTTAAAGTCAATCAACTCACAAGTAAGTAAAAAGTTGCAATCCTTAAAATTTCTCTGATCCTGCTGATTTCTGTGCTTAAGCCGAAACCAGTAGAAACTATACGAAAAAAATTATAGAATTTTATAATAACAGAATTACAATTTTTTAAAATTAACTTTACTCGAATATTTTGGGCTAAAATAACTTATTTCTTTTGAACTTTTTTTTATTTGAAAAGTTTCTTAGCGACCAAAAGATCACTTAACCCATTTGAATAAGTTTTTCTGAAACATGTGGTATCTTTAAGGTATTTGTTGAAAGTCGCACAATAGATTCGTCCTTAAAACTTCATTAAACCAAAAAGCATTCATTCCTGAACAAGCAGTGCAATTTGTTCGAACTTTACGTGTAAAAAAAAATGTTTTTCTTACACGCCTTTATTATTTATTCATCTATAAAACCTATAAGCGGCGAATGGTGGTAACACTGGTAAGTGTTGTTAATGGTTCCAAATTCATTTGTACTTTCTTTCGGAAGTTATTTTTATTTGCACAGACTTAACAGTTTGTTAATTTTTTCCAAAAACAGAGTAAGTTAAAATCTGCGGTGGAGGAACTTTCGCTGCAGGTCAAAAGATGGTGTTCCGAACATTTTATTTACAATCGATACTGGTACGATATCACCCGCATTAGGTATTTGTAAAAAGTATGACGTTTCTTCAGATTGGAGACAACGATTATTTCAAGAATCATTAGAAAACAAAATCATAAATGTTCGGCTAATACGTTTTTAGTGAAAATTTTTTGAAGAAGCGAAAACCTATTATGTATGTATTTATTTACAATATTTTGGATTAACTTGAAGTCTTCCGCGACTGTCATCTTTAATAGAGTTTCCGGTTGAAACTCTGTCACCGAATTCTTTTTTGGCAACGTCCACTTCGTTCTTTTTCGGTTCTTCGTTGTTACCTACTTCTTGGTGTTGTCGATGTTGCTATTGCGACTCCTTATACAGAGTCTTCTCTTTAACATCTCTAATGAAGCCCTAATGAAGATGGATAATGGCTACGAGAGTCTTTAAGTACATGCTGTATTTTGAAATATAGTAAAATTGCTCATTATGTTTTCTATAAAATACAAGCAACCTAGAAGAAAGACTTCAAGAACTGTTCATAAATTTAAAAGATTCCGAAGAGTTTGAAAAATCTCTCGATGAAAAAGAGAGGAAACAAAATTGAACCATTTCATAAATTACCAAGAATCTTTGACGTCTGTTGTTGTTTGCAATTAATTAGGAACGAGGCATAGTTCTTGCTAAATAAAAACTGAGAAATCTTAATTTTTCTTTCTATTATATAGGGTCTTCATAATTGATTGTATTCCACGTAACTAAGTTGTATCTGGTAGTTTAGCAATAACAATAATTAGTAGAATTGCAGTTTAGTCGATCAATGGTTTTATGGATTATAATTTTGTTCTACGTATTTGTACTTGCTACAAAATCAGTTTTTATCATTCAAACAAAGGCTTTATGTAAATTTTTGGAAACATGCAATAGCAAGTTTATTCATATTTAAAACAACGTACTTTGGAAAATATCTCATACATCAAAAACGAAGATGTAACTACGCCGTTGGATATTCTCATTTTAGCCAACTCTTAGGTAGTTGACTACATAGGGGAGGGCAGTACCAACTACCCAGTGAGACAGTGTACACAGTGAGACAAAGCATTTGTTGCTAAAAGTTACGGATATTTTTTTGAATTGACAGCACTGTATAATATTTGACTTCATTGTTTATGATTGGATGAAGCAGCATTTAATATGCTTTTACCCTTGAAGGAATGCCCTCGTCTTTTGCTTTTCTGTGCAACGAAGTTACGATTTTTTTTATTGGGAATGTACAATTTATTGTGAGTAAAATAAGCGTATATACAATGTAAGTAATAACAAATATACATTATGGAAAAGGAACTATAAGAAGGTTGCGATTTTTTACACGCGTTTTGATACACAGTGAGACAATTGGGGAAAAGAATGCATCGAATGATTATGAAGTGATCTATCTAAGAAGAAGTCAAAAATTAAATGGATTTACCTTTCCTAATGTATCAGATTTAGCTCCTGTAAATAAATCAGACATTGTTCAACTCCTACCGCCACCATATCCCATGCAAACTAAAAGATTGAGTGATTATTTATGTTTTTCTGTTTCCTTTAAAAATATTAATGTTCATTAAATGTTAACAATAAATATTTAATAAGTAGATGAAAAGTTTGTTTTAATTAATTAATTAATTTTTTTTACAATAAATAAAATGTATCACTGTGTACTACCTTCCCCTATGTCATGTCATAAGTCACGTGGGATACAAGATTAAATGAAGACCTGATATTTGTTAGTTTCTTTGCACCACTTTGATTTTGTGGAGCTCGTAATTAATCTCTGGAACGTTTTGATATAAGAAAGGGAAGCTTTGGTTTTATAAATTTGCAGATCTTCTGAAAGGACTTACACCTTCAATTCCTTAATTTCATGAATTTCAGGGAATCTCATTGGATATCACGTCTTGTTTATCTTTCCATTGGTTCACATTATTCATCGCAAATTTATTTCAAATTAAAAAAAAATTGATAAGCTTATACCTTATACCTAGGAATACGTATGATCCTGATAGGTTCGGCGAAATGGAATTACGAAAACAATTTCCGCTTTCTTTTCAGTTTATTGACTCCGCCAGCAATTGGTTTGCGAAGGTTGCCGACAAGGCAAAGTCTGCGTTGGCCAAAATTTCGCAAGCAGTTTATTTTGAAGAAAATATTTACTCGCTGCGTCACTGCGGAAAATAACCGCAACTTTGTAGAACAGAAAACGAACCAACAGATGCATTCAGGCATCGAGAATATATAAACAGCATCGTTCTAAGAATAATTCCGATGTGTTTGCCGCACGCTCACTACCTTGTGTTCCTAAAATCTTATTCAACATTCGCATGCTATTAACAAAACACGTTTTCAGCACATGGTAAAAGGCCTGTGGCAACAAAAAAACAGGCGTTATGTAATCTGGGGAATTGCTACGACTAGGTGTTGCTGTTATAACAGTAATTAACAATAAACAACTTCAAAATGAGTTTGTTTGTTAATATTGTCATGCACGTTGCTGCTTGCCAACAATTTTAACATTCTTTACGGTCTTTATGTGAATGATAGTTTTTATTTTAGTTTTCAGGCCAATATTATGATTATAATTTCAACAGAATTTCTAAATTTAAAGCAAAACTGTTCTACTTCATAAAATCGTTTAAGCGATACATACCGATTATACGTGAATACCATATGTTTCATTAAAACTTGAAAAAGTCACCATCCTCAATTAAGAAAATATATAATATGGTCAATATTCGTCTTCTAAATCCACTTTACTTAAATCGATGTGTGAATGACACATTTTTTTTTCTTTTTCAGCAAACATAATCGTCAATATCGAGTGCCGTGCCTGGGCCAAAAACATTCACTACAGAGGAGGACACCGCGAGCGTCAAGGGTCGGTTCATTTTGAAATAATGCGAGACGATTGATTACTTGTGATTCTAGTAAATTTTGTAACGTCATCGTCATAAAACATAGTACTTAAGTTCCCTGTAGGTGTGAACTTGTTTTAAATTTCTTCTCTTAATTTGAACTGAATTGAAATTTAAAGTAAGGGTCATATTCCTTTGCAGTTAGGTTATTTGAATATATGTATTTATTGTTAAAGAAGAACAAACATAGTCGTAGCACATACTTAATAATAAGAGACGTCGGTTTTCTTTTGCAGAGTTGTTCCACTGTTACTTGCGTTGTTATCGTTTTATTTACGTTGTTTTCGATAAAGTAGAAGTAATTCAAATTCGGCATGCGGACTTATTTGTGCTGGGAATCCCGGCACTGGCGATTGAGGAGTGCCTTCCCGTAGAAATTTATTATATTATACAAATGGAAAATGTGATTTAGTTTTAGGTATTGCTAGATTGTAAGCCCACGAAACTTAAACCAGAATTGTCCAAAAATGTGATGAAACAGATTTCTTCCCGAATACATTGCCAGGTGTTTCGGAAAAATTTTGGTTTTTTAAGTTAATAAACAATAACTTCAACACCTGGCAACTTAGTATACAATTTTTCAATAAACAATCAACTAATGCAGTGCCTTCAACTGTGTCTAAAAGTGATTTTTTACACTCACTATTTAATAAATTAAGGCTAAACATAAAATACAATCTCATGAATTCTTCTATTTCATCAAATTTATAAAAAAAAGTCGAGTTTACATTTTTGCATGTTATGTATATACAACACACATTGTATGTAGTTTGTTGAGTCGAATGAGTTCATTTCACGTTTCCAAACTTTGTTACATTATTGTACAAATCAAAAATAAAAAGCTATTGATGTTTATTGTCCTTTACAGTTTTATTTATAATAATTATCTACCTTAAAGCGACAAATCTTAGGCATCCCAGGCGGAAGCAAACAAATTAGGGTGATTTTTATATTTAAAAAAAATCGGAAAATACTCTTCATCTAGGGCTACCTAAAGGCAAATTCAAGATTCACTATATCAATTTTGCTTTGCATAGTTTACAAGTTTTTCTTAAAACAGAAGGGTTATAGCGTTTTCGATTCATTTGCACCAGTTCCACTCAGTGTATTTGCATCTTCTTTTAACCTCATGTAATAACACGAGATGAAGATATTCTGAGTGCGCACTAGTGCGGTCAATCGAAAACGCTATTAGTGGACACCTGATAAGTAACAGTAATTAAACTAATGTACCATATGTCCAAATAAAGTTTTGATAAGAGTCTACTGTCCGTGTCCGAGATTACAGCAATTTATTTGACAAATCGTCAGTTTGGCTTAACCCCATGTTTGCAACTGGCCTAGTTTCATAAAACGTAGTTAACCACTCGAGGAAATTGAAACTTTCCTCCAATAATATTGCTTAATCACACGGTTAACTTGATCGAGTGGTCAACTACGTTTTATGAAACTGGACCATTATGCTATTATGTTGGTCTCTCAAAAACTTTCACCCTTGAATGTTACGTCTGTAATGCAGATTTCGAACAAAATTCCTTGACCACGCTGTTACAATTTATTTAAAATCGTGTTGGAATAGGTTGACAATGTTCCGAAATATTAATCAATTTATTAAAGAATTTGCAAAAAGTGATCTAAACGTTTCCTTAGAATTTATTGTGGCAACTGGCAACCCTGATACCCGTATGTAGGCATACGGTAATCGATCGCCACGTGTCATGTCCTAATATGGATGTATTGAACAATAATGGTTTCTGATTGGTTAAAGCTGACGGCATCCGCGATCATCTCGCGTCATCCGATTTAGCATGTTTTAGGATTAAATTTAAGCCTACATTAAATTGTGATACACAATGTGCTGTACGTCATGTTGAGTGTCACATTCTAACATAAAGTGCGTTTGGATATTAGTTCCACTCACTCCGAACTGTCCCAAGAACGGTGCGGTTGTTTTATCATGCTGTATTGATACATGTAAAAGTGAGACAGACAATCAAGAAGTGCGAAAAGAGTAAATAGAGTGAACCGAGTTGAATAAACGAACTCAGCTTTACATTTATATTTATTCCTGGCTTAAATCTTTTATGCAGCCCACCCTTAGCGTTTCATTACTCTTTAACTTTGGTGATGCTGTGTCGTGTTTAAATTATCGGAGTTTTTGCTAAAGAAAAATTAGGGAAAGTCACATTCGACGTGGTCGCAATTTTCATTAATGCAACGATATTAGGGGTGATTCTCATTACCTTACCCTGCCAGGGTCTGGTTTATTGAAAATTCAGATAATCTTAAGCTAACGGCATGACGCCATCTTGTAACTCTTGTGATTTCTTCTTTTAATTCAGGCTTTTTACGTTCGGATATTTCCTTTGGGGATACCTCTTTTGGTATGGTATTCTTCGTTTTGAATACTTTTCCTGTTGGATACTTCTTCTTTTGTTACTACCGAAACTCACCACTTTGCCCTGTAGATTCGTGTCGCCAAAAACAAGGAACGTGTCCGGTTGGAAAGGATGTAATAGCTTTGGATATCGTGCAGAATATACACATGGAGGCGTGAACAACCTTGACTTACGAATACATTCTTGGTTACGTGAGCTTAAGCAGTATCTGTTATTAACTGTTTGGTGACGCTGCATTAGTGAGCGAGTGAATTTTCGACAAATCTTGCGCCTTTAATTAACCGATGTAAATTGTTGTAACGTATGGTCCCAAAGTTTTCGGAAAAAAATTAGATATTAACTCATTTTTTCTTTAATCTGTGGTGGTTGCCCAACGTGATCCTATGACAAAGACTTGTCAGGACCTCAGGAGCGGGAGTGTGTTTGAGTGTGTGTAATGTGTTCTATGGCTTTGTTACTTCCAACCTCCTCGCCGTTTAAGGGGAAGCAGAGTCGAATTTTATCTCCAACACTGAAGGGTGCCTGAAGTCGATACCGACCACCCCCGAGAAAAATCCCGAGCGCGGTTCGAACCGACGACCATGCGATTACAAGGCCGGACCCTTACCACTTATAATGGTTTAATTATTTTATGGTTTAATTCAAAACTCTTTTACTTTTTCTATGTCGTCGTTTACATTCAACTCAGATTGTAAAAAAGTGAAATAATTCTCATCATCAACCGAATCTTCAAGCTAATTTTCTCTGTCAAACCCCAACTCTGTCTTTAACGGCTTCAATCAGTCTTTGTTCCCTCAAGTGGCTCAAAATTTTTGGTCAACCATTTTTGGGCAAATTAATGCAGGGTATACCTTTATCACATTTCTTTATGGTCTGATAAATTGTTAATAGAGAAACATTTTGTTCTCGATAAATTACAACATCAGGCATTTGCCCAACTAGATTGTAAATTCCTTTACGAATATTTAGCTTATAAGATAATTTGCTGAAACTAAACTGTCATAATTAGAACGAGTTAATTGTAACATTTCTTTTCTAGCAACAACTTGATTAAATGCCATTTGGTATAAATACAAGCCATCGAAAGATTTTCCGAAAACTTTGGGACCATACGTTAGTAAAAATAAGACGATTTAGATTTGCAGTAAATAATTAAAATGCAACATTTTTGAGTCGTTTTAGTCGTAGATTTCTAAGCGACCTGTTTGTCATTAAGTAATATTATACCGTGCATTTTTAATTAAAGCAAATATCATTTTAATTTTGTGTATATTTGTGCCACTACCTTCAACGTACAAGTGAGTTAAGAAAATCTTCTGAGATTGTTGCGAACGATCAACTGCAAAGCCGAGACACTTTGGGAACACTGTCGAGGTTTATGTCGGATCAGCTGGGTATTTTGTTCACCCTGGCGCCTACTTTAACATTTTTTACCCACACCCAATCTTCACTGTTGCTAGTCGAAGGAAAGCTGACGAAAGATACAGCGCAGACATGTTTTCGATTTAAGTAATTAAGACAAGAGTAATTCAAGACTAATTTATTTGGGCAGTCGGTATTATCTTTATTTTTTGTTAACTGTAGTTCTTGAGAATTGTGAAAAAGTATGTTCTAGAACATCGTTTCTCAACCTGGGGGTCGCGGTGATATTAAAGGGGGGTCGCGAAAATAGCCTAAACAATAATGAAATCATTTTATAACATCATATATGTATGTTCATACGCATCGCTATAAACGCAGCGACATAAAATTATAGGAGGGGGGTTGCGAAATATTAATTTTATTTATATTTACTATATTTACTATTTGGGGGTCGCGGAGCTAAGAAGGTTGAGAATCGTTGTTCTAGAAGCTCAAAGAATGTATAAAGATCTGCCGATCAAATAAAACTAAAAAACCATCGCCCCTTTATACAACTGGATACTTTTTTTTATATATACAATTCATTAACAAATCAAATTTTGCGAATAAGTTTTTTGTAAATAACTCGAGAATGAGGGAGACATGTGGTCTATAAAAGTATTTTTTTAATCTAAATCTGGCTCGTTAAAACAATTTAAATAAATCTAGCATGCTTTTGCTTCAATCCACTCATTCAGTTAAACTATGAATGATTTCGACGATTTCTGATGAAAAATTCGTTTATCTTTAGATGTAAATGGCCGAAATTTTTAAATTTAAAATTAATTAAAGTAAAATTCTTTGTCGCGTCAAAGGTAACGAAGGAATTTCGAACCGGATCCTAATGTAAACATTTCCGAGGCGAGTTAACCCAAACAATCTTCGTAAGGGTACTCTAAGGCCCGGTTTTTCAGTGACAGGTTAAACTGTAACTCTCAGTTTATTTCCCTAGTAACAATAGTGTTCTTATGGGAATTAACTGCAGGTTAAAGATAACTTGCGATTGAAAAATCGGGCCTAAGGGTAATTAATGGCCATTTGCACCAACCACTTTAAGCTGAGCTTAAATTTAAGTGGTGTTTATAATGTGATTTTTTAGGTTACACGACATTGAACAAGTCACATTCTAAGTGACGCTTAAATTTAAGCTGGGCTTATTTTGTTCGGTGCAAACCAGGGTAAGATTCGCTAATGTTTTGATTTGATCTGATTAAATAAATCTATCATCAGCAAATTGCACTCTTGAGAACGGAAAACTCACACGAGCGCAATGGAAGCGGGTCGAAATTGGACCAGCTAGTGCTTTAAGGGTATGCAATTTTGGTCACTCCGGTGATCTAAATGGCTATAAGTCGACAAAGGTGAACGACTAGCCCGCTAGAGAGCAGCATCTCCAGTGAGAATTATCAAAGAAGGGAGATTTTGAAATTGTAAACAATATGGTCCAGGGGAGAGGAAAGATTAAAAAAATTAATTGACCTTCACCGAGTCATCTTCGCAAACGGTTGCGTTCCCTTTTGTAACATTCAAATTTTATTAAAATGTTTTAAATTATTTCATCATAATTAATATTTCTATGTTTATCGTCTAAAGTTTTATTTAAATTAATGTTCGCTTAACCATCGTCGGTATAAGAATGTTCGCCTAGCCCTCTCGTCTTAAACGAACGTTCCTGATCTATAAATTTAATATCAATTTTTCTGATTAACGTCCATTAATTTTAAAATTGAGTTAAATTCAATCGCGACGCGTTTTTACGCGATAGTTTTCATTTTAATGTTTTGGTGTGGGTGCAAAGGAAGGTGTAGAAGAAACCCCTTCGCCTGGAACTCCTCTCCCGGAAAGAAACTAACGAAACCACAGAAAGAAAGCTCTGAGGTTCTCTGCTTCTGCGTTCTACTCTCCTAAAAGATAGATACATATTTTCATGTATTACTGTTTTGATCGTATACAAAATTAGCTTCAATATACCCTATTTTGAGCTCACAGTTGACTTTTATTCCTAGTAGGGTAGATTGCGGATATAATGCGCCCTTGCACAGCTCCAGCCCGAAAGAACCTACTTCCGAAGGATTATTAAAGGCTACGTAATTTAATTAAGCATTATAGGGTCCGGAATTCCTTAAGCTCCGGTGATAGCAGCGAACTCCGTTACTTTAGTTTTTTCTAAATTTTCTCAATTTTATTTTGGTTTACATGCTTAGTTAAATTTCTTGCTAAAACTACGCTACCAAAGTAAGAAGGGTTAAAAACGGGAAAAGTCTTCAACTTTCACCCCAGACCCTTCCTTACATAGACAGGATCAATTTTGCAATCTCATCGATATATGTCTAAATAGTCACAAATAAAAGTTCTTTCTTGCAAATTGGGTCATAATAAATTCACCAACAAATCAACCGCTCCTTGGCTGTTCGCAACCTGTAGACGTTCACTTGTTAAAAGTATACCTTTTGTAGGTGCTTCTGAACCCAAAACCTAACCTACCACTCTATGCCCTTCAGAATCGGTCATTCGTCCACCCAAATGGAATTATAACGAATATAGTTAATGATTTTAATTTATGTTTGTTTTATATAAGTTTTATGTAAATAATCTTTGTTAGGAATGGATTTCGGGCAAACTCGATGGCCTAAAATTTCCCTTGCATTGGAGCATATGTGGTAAAAAGAAAAGACTGCAATCAGTTGTGGGAATATGCAACCCCCACTCTATTGCAGTCTTTGTCATCCAATGTATTTTCTCCCTTGTTTTACCTATTACACGGATTTCTCCATGCATCACAAATCAGTTTACAGGCGGTACACCAAATTTTATTCTATTCTAAAGCTTTACGAAGGAATGACAATAAGAAAATTCTTATTCTTATAATTTTAGTTGTGTTACACAGGTTCTCCAACAGGTCGAATTGTAAGCTCAGTCACCTAAAAAAAAAAAAAACAGGTACAGCGCTCTGCACTTTTTATAAATATTGTTACGAACCTGCACATGCGGAGGAGTAGATAAAATGTAGACGACAGCTTTAGCTATATCTATGGGGTACAAGCGAGGAGCCAAATTTTCCATGCTCGCTATGTTTAGGTGCTGCAAGAAGCCATTTCGTTTGACAATTTCCGTTTCGACGTATCCTGGACTTAAGCTCTAAAATCAGATAATGAATGACTGGCTTTATAGATAAAAAATTGTAATTAATGCTCACAGTAACCTTGATTAAAGAACCACTTTCGATCAGCTCCTGCCTTAAAGTCTCAGTAATTGCAGTCACTGCGTGTTTTGAGGCGGGGTAGACATTTTTTAAGGGTAAAGTTGGTACATAATGCCCAGCTACACTGTTTACGTTAATAATATGCCCGTCGATGTTGTTTCGCGTCATACTTCTGATTGCTTCTCTTGACGCGATGGTCAGGCCGAGGACGTTGGTGTCAAGGACCTGCTTCCATTCTTTCGTATCTCCATTAATTATGTTCGTGGGCCTTGCTACTCCCGCGTTGTTTATTAGTATGGATATGGGGCCCACGTTGTCTTCGATCCATGCGAATGTTTGCACTATGTCTTCTTCGTTTGTCATGTCGACTTTGAGTGCGTGAAGTTTGTCAGTTTTCTCATCGATTTCTTTAATCTTGTCTACTCTTCGGGCACACCCGATTACCTAAAATATTCGTTTATTATAAAGCAAAAATGTTTAGCTTAATGTTTCATTTTTTCAAGAACAACTTAAAAATCGCATAAATCTCAACGTTTCGCCAAAGAGTAGGTATTATTCAAGAGACGACACTCCGTGTCGGCACGTTTGATCTTTGCCGAGTAGCTTGGTTGACTTCGAACAGGTTGTCCCTTTAAATTGGCGTAGACGAAATACGGGGAAATAACAGTAAATGGCGTTGGCATGACACAGTTTTCACCAATCAGATTATCGCAGGCACAATTTTTGTCCGGAAACATTCGATAGTATACGAAAGGACATTTAACCCTTTCGTTCATAGCTTTCCAAATGTGCACATCAGTTTCACCATTTTTTCAACTTCAAAGTTATGGTATATAATGTCCATGTTTTCACTTTGTACATATTCCTGTAATATTTTTGTATGTTCCTGTAATATACAGGAATATGAACAAAGTGAAAACATGGACATTATTACCAAAACTTTGAAGTTGAAACATTGTGAAACTGATGTGCGCATTTGTGTACGCTATGAGCGAAAGGGTTAAATTGGCGAAAATGTTTTCTCTTTTCTAATTCGCACTTCCTTGTTCGAGTGTCTCCTCTTGTATAAGTTTTCTACTCTTTGGTTTCGCTAACGTTCGATAGCTTCTTCGGGAGTGAATAAATTAAAAGAGGTTGCTAAGGGAATCTAAAACAGAAACGTAAAAGTAATTTGGTTCTTTTTTTGTAATTTAACTTTTTAAATTAAAATGCTTTAAGAATTAAACTAAAATTAGCAGATCTAACGTGCGTTCAAAAAAATCCGTTATCTGAACTTGCTTTTATTTTATGACGATACGTCGTAGCTTAGTACGTATGCTGCAACCTTGAATAACTGCGAACTGTCAATAGCGTCAACAGTCAAAGTTTTTGTTTACATCTTCGAGGTATTTGTAATAAAATAAATGCTTTATTTCATTAATTGCGCAATTTTGTAGAAAATCGTAATTAAATGGATATAAAAAGTTAGGTTATGTTTATAATATAATCGTATAGTTACGACGTGACTTGCAAAATTTGCATTTGACATAAGTCTACTTGATAACGGTTTTTATTGAATGCACTTTATATGTTTAATATTGTAACTGTTGTAAGTGAGTTTGTCATCTAACTCATTTTTAATAAAACGACTTCTGATCGCGACTGCGAACTTAAGGAAAAGTTGAGAGATCTAGCAGGATAGCAGTCAAAAGGGGGCAATTAAAAGTTTACTCTTGTTTGATTGCCAAGCTTTCGGAAAGTATTTATTTCCTTCATCAGGGCCGATCTAAGTGAGGTTCAGAAAGCTAAAGTTGCACATTTTGAACAAGCCAGAATTAATTTCTTACGTAGTAACCATGATTAACAAATTCATAACGTTGTATTGTAAAACAGATTAAAATTTACAAGTCACAATTTAAAATGATGGACAAAACATTTGAAACGATAACGTGCCTGTTATCGTTTCAAATGTTTTGTCCATCATTTTAAATTGTGACTTGTAAATTTTAATCTATTTTACAATACAACGTTATGAATTGTTAATCATGGTTACTACGTAAGAAATTAATCCTGGCTTGTTCAAAATGTGCAACTTTAGCTTTCTGAACCTCACTTAGATCCGCCCTGATGAAGGAAATAAATACTTTCCGAAAGCTTGGCAATCAAACAAGAGTAAACTTTTAATTGCCCCCTTTTGACTGCTATCCTGCTAGATCTCTCAACTTAACTGATTTTTTACATCTTCAATTTTGTAGCATTTTTGATTTGCTGATTGGAAATTTCAATTTTGCTTTTTGATTTGTTTTCTGAAAAATTAATTTTATCATTTCATTTCGTCTTTGATTTCTTTTAGAAACATGATCACGTCGTCAATGTCGAAATCAAGCAAGTCTAGATCTCTTCTTCTAAGGTAGTTTGTTTAAGCCGTTCTTTTAAAAAGGTTTCCTTTCTTTCTTTTAAAGCTTCTAGCCTTCTCTGACTTCTCATTCACTCAGAGAAAATAAGTTTTAATAATTCATTTGGTAGTTATCTATTGTCCTAAATTACTAATTTAACTAATTGTTAAAGTTTTATTAAATGTGAAAAGTAAATTCGTAAAATCTTATATACTCTTAAAACCAGAAAAAAATTTATTTAATAATATTTGACGCATTCATTCATTTCTATGTATTAACAGTGAGTATAGAAATAACTCACTGGTATTAAAGAAAACAAACCTTTTTTGTTGTAATTCAGAAAAAAATGATCACGACACTGATTCTATTTGCAAGAAAATTTTATAAGTAAAACAGTTTTTTGTTTACAAATTGAAAACAAAAGGTTACAAATTTGTGCTTCCACTAATTTTAATTTATTCAAAAAAAAATTATAAATATTTTTTCTCTTAATTTTTGTTTAAGTCGCATTGTTACTGAAAACTTCTGTGTCTTCTATTGTTCTATGAACAAAGAATTCATATCGTTTGAACCAATTAAAAGTTCTTCTGTTAAGTAGAATTTCTTAATTGTGACTTTTTATATTTTATATTTTTATAGTATTTGAAAATTTGCATTACATTTAAAAATGTTGTACTTGTTTTCTAAAAGTAATATAGGTACGTAATTATTAAAAGTTGTGTCTCATCAAAATTTCATTTGAAAAAAATAGAAAGGGTTCGAGATTATTGACACTTACTTTCTTTTGGCTTCGTGAGTTTGCGAAAAATTAAAACTGGCGGAGCTTTTTTTATATTACTTCGCATTAAATTCTGGTAATTAAATAATCCAAGAAAATTACAAAATGAAATTTTAACATGAAATATCAAGTGGACAATGATCTGGACTACAAATCAATAGCTCTTGGGTTCGAAATTAATACTTATCGGATTTAGAACACATAACATTTGGAAATTTAATTAAACATCACAGGTGCATATTTTATTTTTACCTGTAATCCATTTTCCAAGAGAATTTTCGCTGTTGCTGCTCCAATTCCGGAACTCGCGCCTGTCACAACAGCCACCTTATTCCTCCAACGATCCATGATAACTAACGTGTTTGCCAGAGAAATTTCCCATTTCACCTTAAATTTACTTTCTTAATTGTCGCTTTCACGAAAGCGATCCTATTCAGAGAGATATTATATTCAGTTTTGTTATCATTCGCATAGACTCATTTCAAGTCCTATTTATTTACTTACAAAAACTAACAATAAATAATTGTTGCGCTTTATGTCTAAAAATTAAAAAAAAGGAAATGTGTCGTATTTACTTATTAACATTTGTTTTGTACTTTATGCAACACAATCTTAGAAAATGTGATGTAGGTACATACGTGTTCCCTCTTAAAAGTGAAATCTAGGAACATCACACACAAGAGTAACAATAAATAAGATGCTTCTTAGACGGCTCCTCACCTCTAACATTTCCAGGTTAACGTTAAATGTTGAATAAAATGTGCGACTATTTTCTAAAATTTGTGGTGATGAGTTGTTTAACTCTTCAACTTTCAAAACAATTCGTTCGTGTTTACTTTTGTTAATCTTTTAGGTACAACCAAATGAAAAAAAAATGTTGTGAGGCAGCTCTTGCAACAATGCCCATTCTAATGGGTTCCTAATTGAAGAATTCCTCAAGAAAGTACCATGAATACGGATATAAAAGTCCGTAAATAAAATCTAATGAAATAAATTATCAGATGTCTAACTTGACTCTCGAAGTTTTAAAGAATAATAACCATGCATAGCTTTTTCGATTTTCCTATACCGAGCCTGTTTCTTAATTCAGAATGCAGAGAGATTCCGAAATTTTGAAATTTATGTGAATTTCTTTGAATTAATTGCTTTCCCGATATCTTAGGCGCACTCATGACACGACAGTGTTAATTGTCAAATTTTGGTTTGTAACAAAATTCATCCAAGTTTGAACAACATTTTTAATTTGTTTATTTTAAGATCTTCTTTTTTCCCTGTACCTATTAGTATCAAAGCGTTAGGTACTGAAATAGATTAAATTTGTACGAGATCGAAGTTGAATCAAATTAGGAATCGTATTTCTTTTTAAACCAAATAAAGAAGAAATACATTTCAAGACTTTTTGGATAAAAATACCGTAAAATAAGGTTTCCTGAAATTAATGATTTTTGAGAAAAACAAAATTCACAATACGACCAAGAAAAATCTATACATTTTTGCATTTTTTACCGTTCTCATTAAGAATAAATAATTTGCTTATTAATTTCGGGAATATATTTTTTTGCTGTTAAATAAAATATCGAATAAATGAGCCAATAATACCCATATTCATAATATGAGGCTACCCTTAAAAAGTACAACAATAATGCCCGTAAAAATTTTGCCTGCAAGTCGACTGGATAGTAATGGGGCCCCCGTGCATCTTCTGTATAGTTATTTCGGCCTTGCTTGGGGCCTCATCAGCAGAAGGGTAGCTCGAGAACTCCATCGCAATCCTAACGACCAACAAGACTTACGCAAAGATAGCACGTAAATGCAAACGTGCTACGTAGCCTCGACAACTTTCTGACCTGTGATAAGCAAATTCGGATCCATGCTGCTGCGTCAATAAGCTACCACGCACGAGATGGCCAGTGCGACAGGACAATTTTTAAAATTTTTTATCAATTATCTTGTCATGGAATTTGGATGGCATGTCTTAGCTTTACTGTAAAGCAACATAAACGAGTGCAATGACATACTTTTCACTTAAGAGATGCCGTCCAGATTTTACGACGAGTTGATAAAAAAAAATCACTCAATTGTCCGCACTGGCCATCCCGAGCGTGGTAGCTTATTGACGCAGCAGCATGGTTACGAATCTATCTATAACAGCATAATTGAGGGGTCCAGTGCAATAACCAGTCAAGTCTATTTTTGATAATTGTACAGAACAGAATAATGTTTTGTTTAAAAAATATAGAATACTGGGTATTAGTAAGAATTATTCAGTATTCGTTTAGTTATAGGCTCCTTAGTTGGTAGTAATGTCTTTTGCCAAAGTTACATGTTCAAATTTGTTCTTTTTAAGTAATCTGCGCTCTGACTTTCAGTCAATTTTAGGCAATCACCAAAATACGTGTGCTTTCGTTATTTTTAAAGTTAGGGACCTCGCTCTTACACAGGACGAAAGAGAGGGGAGGTGCACTTAAAATGGGATACTTAACATTTGGTATTGATACAAAATACTTCAAGTCGTAGGAGTCCCATGAAAAATATGCGTAGGTATTACCTATACAGCCTGTATCATAACATCCGACAAATATTCACACCGCGCGATTCTCTGTTAAAATCTGTATCGATAAATATATCACAAAATCTTTTAAGCGGACACTAAATCGCGCACTTTACACTTTACGTTTCTGACGAAGCGGTCGAACGACTGCGAAACGTAAAGTGTAAAGTGCGCGATTTAGTGTCCGCTTAAAAGATTTTGTGATACAAATTTCATCGGACAAGAACCAACTGTAAAAAGTAAAGATAAATATATCATTTTCTCCAAAAACGTTTAGTTTCCAAAATATAGCCTATCAAAGTTTTTTTAAATAAGGCAACGCAGTGTAAAAAACAGCACATTTAAATCAATTTAATCTCATTATTCACAAATACAGAAATACACTTCAAATTTGATACTGATTTTTAAGTTACCTGGATACACATCCCAGATTATAAAATGCAAAGTAGTTGGTTTAGTAAAATGTTAATTAGGAGTAAACCGGGTGGGAGGGGGGGGGGGCGAAAATATTATTTAGTTAACTAATCTATTGCATATTTCATGTACTTCTTGACGAAATTAGGTAGATTTATCGCTCCTTACTGAAACTAAAATCAATTTTCAACTCTCAATAACTTCACAACTAGAGACTTAAGAAGAAAGTGGTATTATAATTTTCTGTATAGCTTTCAACATAGAATCGCGTGGTGTGAATATTTGTCGGACGTTATGATACAGGCTGTATATAATTCTATTATGCCCCAAATGGAATTCCAAAAAAACTACAAGTTTCGAGTCTGGAGATTTTTTTTAATTGTGCAAGTATACCGTTATAGCAGTACATATAGGTACCTAGATAAAACGAGTTACTACGTATCTTTAAAATGGGATAACGATATTATGCTGTGGCGAAAGAAGTAAAGATGATGAAAAGTAAAAGTAACACAAATAAACACAAAATTAATAGGAAACTGAAAATAAAATCACATTCTGTATTGCCTAATTAACAACATGTAAAGCCGGTTTTCCACCAAACGGACTAGTCGAGTTTCTGTTGTGTTCGGGTTTTTCGAGACACTGAAAACAGAAGACAAAATTCGGACAAATTGGAAACCTTGTATCCACCAAGCAGACAAAATGTTGTACGAGTTTCGGTTTTGTCTTAGGAGTTTTGGTTTTGTTTTCAGTGCTTTTCCACCGAACACACTACTGTGTCTGTATGGTTGTAGTGTAGGTGTATCGTTGTACGCTGATTCAATTTCAAGTTTGCGAAAATTAACTATATAAAATCTATACACTGAGAAAATGAAAATAGTAAATTTAACAAAATAGTTAGTATTGACTTTTTTGCATTGTATCAACAATAATATAATTCATTGAATACAAAATATCTTTAATTGAATTCAAATGAAATGTTAAATGAAATATTTGGTGAAGCAAAACGTTCTTGCATTGGACGAAATTGATAGTGATAGTTATTAGTGAAACAGAATTAATGTCGTGTTAAAAGGATAAAATAAGCAAATAATATTTTCATTGAAAATCATTAATGCATTCATTCAATGCAAATTTTCAACATTTTAAAAATTTTTGAATTAACAATATATGTGCATTCGCCATTTTTAAGCACGAAAAATGATTCAGGACCAGTTTTACAATCGTGGAATAAGAACGGAATAACTGTTCGCCAAATATCCTTTAATGTTCCTCCATATCTACGTCACACCTACGTCACGTTATACCAATAATAATGCTTATCTGACGATTGTAAAATCGGGCCTCAGTCAACAAAAATTTAGTTGACTGAACAATTTTCTTTTTTCAATGTATTCAAAATCGACTTATTTTGAACATTATTATGAAAAATTTAAAAAAACATGAATTGGGAAAAGGCATGTATAAAAACTATGTCTCATCATATTTACTTTCCTTATGAGTCTATTATTTATTTACTCCTATTTATTGCACAAACAAACCAGAAAACTGAAACACGACTGCAACTCGCTATTTCCACCAAACAGTGGCAGTTGGTAAACGTGCCGAAACTCTTTGATCTTACCGCTTTCGATCGGGACTCGCAAAACACTCCAGTCTTCAAAAAGTTGGTAAAAAGTTGCAGTTTTGTTTTTTTCGACACGAGTTTCTGTTGTGTTTTTGTTTTGTCAGTTTACTGGAAAACCGGCTTAAGTCCACGTGTGACTTCTGGCACCCGAAAAGAAGATGGTTTCTTTTAAAGAAATCTGTTAGCTCATGCCAACCAACTTTTTGCTCAGCAAAATTGCAAATGATATTTTATGTTATTCTTTTCGGCAAACTGAAAAGCCAAACGTCGGAGTGAATCGGAACTTAAACCAAACATCATTGTCTCCATATTCGTGTCCAGTTGGATTTCTTGTCCGTTTGTGAATGTATTAAGTTTACTACCTAGACCTTTTTACGAACCTTTTCTCACTGTATTAATTCCTTTGATGCTTCGTTCAAGTGTACTCTCTGGCACGTTTAAATAACCAGATTGTCCAGTTGAAACCATTTCTATAGCCCTTATCATGTTCTCCTCACTCCATTTTTGATGCTGAGATGTCCTCTTGCGTTTATTTGTCATTTTCCGTCTAGTACAGATAGTTACGTACTTGGCCTGTAAGAACATAGAAGAGATTCACTAAGGGCACAATAATAAAGTCCTTCGGGTAAAATGGAACATCTCGTTTAGGTACACTTCCCATACTTCCTTAAGAATTCCTTCAATAAGAAACCTCTTAGCATGGGTTTTGTTACAAGAGCAGGCTTACAACAATATTTGTTCTAAAGAGTCCCTTATTGAAAGGGCCCTTAAGGATGTACTATGAATAGGGGCATAAGCACGTTAAAACATAGAAACTTGGAGGGAACGGTGTTTATGTTTCTGAACTGAAGAGGCCGCTCATCAAATTATTTCCTTAACAGTTCCAGAGTTTCATTTGCTGCGTGAACTCTCGCCCCATCTTGTTGAAAAAACGCGTCTCGGAGCTCACCCCCATTCAAGAAATTTATAAATGCCTTTAGAATTTGTTAACGATATCTTTTTGCCATTAAAGAAAATCTTACAATTGCAGTGGAGTATCTCTATAAAAATGGAGGTTAATAGATATAACCTAGAAGAGTAATTTGAAAAGGTTTTTTAGACTGTCGTTGATGTTTGCGAAAAACTGGGCGACAAAATTTGTACTGCAGTTAAACGATCCGCATGCAAATAAAGATGTTGTGACATATTCTATATAGGAGAGATCTGTGTGCTGGTTAACCTACGGATTGGTGTGGGCAATTGCTTTTTGAATATTGTTGTTCTTCTTTTTGGGTGACTACTAGTTACTATCTTTATTTTTAGTTACACAAGCAGTTTCTCGAATGTTCCAGCAGAATGATTCAAACTGGTTGTACCCTGCCGTCTTCAAATGCTGTCATACACTTTCGAATTGAAAATGTCGCCATTAATTATATGACGTGAGAGTACAATTCTCCCAAATGAATTCGTCCGTTTCGCAATAAAAGAGGGCGAAAATGAATCTTACTGACTTCTTAAGATAAGTGCTTTAATACATTTGGAAGGCAGTATACAAAAGTAGTATAAACTACATATATTTTTTCAATAAAAATACTGAAATAATAGATAATACTGAAATAGTTATTTACGAACCGAGTGCGGGAACACATTTTTCCCGCGTGAGCGCAGTTTTGAAGCGCGACCGACGCGACGTAGGAGGGAGCGCTTCATATGCGCGAACGCGGGATAATGATTCCCGCAAGAGTTTCGTATTATATTTTTTGAAACGAATATAAAAATTTAATTGGAAATACTTTCATATAATTTCATGTGATGGCAAACCAAAAATGTAAAATTAAGCAAGCCATGCTTCAGTATTCAATAGATGATGCTGGAATTTCTTGACGATTTCTCCCTTTTCTGGGCTTGTTAATGAATGAAAATTGTTGTAAAATGATATTTTATAAACTAGATTTTATTATTATCAACACTGATTTATTTAAGAATGCTCCAAAGGGCCAGTGTTTTTGACGTTGTTTCCTGGTCTACTCGATTGGGAAACAGTGTTTCCCTGTTGACTATTTCTTGCATAAAACAGTAACTAGAGGGCGATGAGTTCAAAAATTCATAAATGCAATACATTCATTTATTTATGTTGATTAATCTAAAACAAAACTAAATTTTTTTTGGATAAGTAGAGCTAAAATTTAATTGATCGCTTGTTATAATCAATTATTTTTATTTTTAATTTGTAATTTTTAAAGAAAGAAAACTTGATTAATGAAAGTTCAAGTGTCACTACTGTATTTATTTACTAATAAAGGGATCAATATTTAATTATTTCTTAATGAGAACATGTCGTGCTACATTCGAATGTATAAAAATAGACTGATATACGGATATAGTTGAACCGGTTACAAAAACTTTTTGTTAATTGAATATTCCCAGCAATTTTTTGTCTATCCTATACAGGGTAATACATACTGTATTTTTAAAATAAGTTGTTTTTTTTTTATTTTAAGAGATACAGCAAAAATCTTTTGGAAAAATTGTTGATACACTGAGAAAAATAAACTGTTCAATCAACCAAAAACACGTTCAGTTAACAGTATTTTTCGTTTACCTATTAGCAATCACGCGTGGTCATTGAACCAACAGTCAAAAAATGTTAAATATTTTAGATTGAATCAACTCAATATTTTGTTTGAGGCAAGCATACAATGAAGACATCTTTCTAGTTGCTTTAATGCCCAAGAAGATTGATACAAGAACTTTAGATTGTTAAAATTGCTAAATATTTTATTTGTCTGAACGCTGTTAGGGAATTAAAATTATTTTTTGATATGTTTAAAGTAATTTTTCAGTACGGCTAATAAAAGCGTAGAGTCAATTCAATCTCTACTATCGTTTAGGGAAACATCAATTAAATGTTCACCTCTTTGCGATACTGCCAAAGTAAGATAACCCTTCAACCTTTGTTGAGGTGACAAGAGGAGCTGAATAAACCTCAACGAACTTTATAATGTCGGACGCATTCGAAATATGAATGACTTATCCGTTTAAGAAACGATGTCGAACAACAAGGTTATGCTGGGACAGGCAGTAAATATACGTGAAGTTCTAGCAGGCGCCATCTGGAACTCGATAGCTTACTAATATGGGAATTAACCCTCGCTTTTACTTGACTTAACATTTATTACGTTAAATAAAAAATCAAAACAGACACACAAAAGCAACAGCACTTTACGATCATTTTGAAATTTCAACTTTTTGATTTAACATATTAAGCACTTTCGTTTTAAGGAAAACATTTACATCGTTCAATCAAACGTAATAGTTTAACATTTTTTTAGTGTTACTTCAACAATTTCCAAGATGTTCAGTTAAGAATATTACCGTTGATACAAGTACATTTTATTTAAGTCAACGCACAAAAAGTTGACATTCAAAAAGTTGTTGACTTAACTATTTCATTTTTCTCAGTGTATAATTGAATTATTGTCAGTTATGTTCAAGGATGTAACAAAAGTTTAGGAACCACTTTAAATTTGAAGTCAGAAATTGTGTTTAATCGTAGTACTTTATTAAAGTTTCTCCTTCCAAATTAAATTTTTTCTGTTTATTTACTTACTTCTCTACTAATACGCAAATAATACAAACAACAATCGTAGCTTTTAAATTTAATACAAACAAAGGCGACAAAAAGAGGATTCCATCGTAGAGCAAAAGTATTTAATAAAAGACTATGAAATAAAATCATGTAAACACCACAGTAAAACATTCTATTAAGAGCCCAATTAGGATCTATTGCGATCTTTTAAGTCGATGTAAATGTATATGACCGTAGAATGATACTTCAGATCGTCCATTTTGATATTTTTGCCCCACAGTGAACAGCGTACACCTATTACATATCCACCTGCAAACGAACAAAAGTTACCCAATCTAGAAATGGTTTAAGAAAGTCGCAACTTACGGCTTACATTTAGTAACTGCACTCCAACCAGGGGTGTTAAATAATTCGGCGAACCGTCGTAGGGAAAGTAAAAGGCATCGAATCCCTGATGAGGATAATATGTCATGTTTCCTATGTGGTCTCTGTCGAAGTCTTTAATACCTTCGCAGGAGACCCAAATTAACTATAAAAAAAGTTGAACAAACGAACGATAATAAACTTATGTATATGAAGCTTGAAGGTATTTTATAATACAAGATAGAGAACAGTCATCTGAATTTATCTAGAAGTGCCCAATAAGCTAATATGTATAAGCTATAAGGAAGAATATTATTATTAGAATAACGTATGCAAATGAATTTCGAGTAATACAAGAAAGGAAACAAAATTGCTGAAAAAATAACTTGTAGTGAATCTGGAAAATGAACCGGCAGAATATCACCAAAACAGATGAAGAGGAGGTGCGATTCAACAATGAAACACAATATTGAAACGTATAAGGAACATGGAAGGACCGAGGAAGGATAAAGAAGGCCCAGGAGGTAATGGATATGATTTAGGTCAATTAATGGAAGGGATGAGAATGTTACTCAAGGATCGGAGAAGATGTTTACAGAACTAAGGAAGAAGAGAATGAAGAACTTCATATTATTTTCATCTTACTTTTTTGGAACTCTCTTCGATTTGTTTCGGCAAAGTGTCAGGAATATCATGAGGCAAGCTTGATATCTTTGTGTAACATTCCGGTATCCACCCTTCTAGCTAAAAACGTCACCAGAAATCATATTCTCGCACTGCCGCCGCTTTACAGTATTAATCAATACCTTATTTAGTTTTAAATAAATGCAAGGGCTATCGTCGTTGTATCCGTATCCATTTGTGCCGCAAGGTCCCAAAGACTGAAGTTCGAAAATGCAGTGCTGACCAAGTTGCGGTTTCTTTTTTTCACTACACTCAGTGTAAATGCCTCTGTCCAAATTCTTATACTCTAGAAATAACAAAACAATTTAAATTTTTATAGTTTATTGGTTTTTATAGTCTTGCTTTAAATAACTTCGTAACTTCGCAACTTCTCTGCTGATTGATAGTTTCTTGTGGAGTGAAAAGTAAACTAATTTTTAGCCATTTCGAATTCTGTTAAATAACCTTGAATACTCTTCGTTTTCAAAAGTTAGAAAATTGGTAAACTCGTGTAACAAATGCTAGAATAACTACTTAAGACGGACCTGTCCATATCAATATAATTGACTAACTAGTTGCATTAATTGCAATAAATTAAATTATTTTCTTGTTCTATATTCAGAATCTTTAAGTTAGTTGAAGAGATTCCCTTAGAATCTTCAGTATTATGTGTATGGTCGCGAGCAAAAAAATTAGTTGTCAATGTCATTCCAAAATTTTATGAATCATCACAAATTAAAAATAGCATCCTGCCTTCTTGTCGGATGAGTTAGATTTTAATTAATTTGACAAATATAACACACATGTCGCTGTACAATTACGACCATTTCACAATAGAACATTTGTCACTGTGTGAAAGATTTTTTTTTGCTCGCGACTGTACATTTAATTGGAGTCGTACTTTCAAAATAATTATCGACTTCTTCAATGTACATTTCTGGTCTAGCATTGTTTTCATTATTAGGACCGGCATATGTATACCAAATCAAAGGTATTATTCCTTCCCCCAATTTTGGAAAAATACTTACACCTGCAAAATAGACAAAAAAATTTCATTTAGCTTACGGTTATCTTAAAAACGTTTGATTCGGCGAATTTTTTATAACTTACGCACCTGGACTTGCATCCGGTATCAAATATTTTTTATTAAATGCCGGTTCTGTTTTGTACTTCTTTATGTACGCTGTTATTCCAAATATGGCCGCAAAAAACGAGCCCAGTACTATGATGAGGAAAGTCGAATAAAACACCAATACAAACACTGAAATTGATCTGTGTTTATGTTCGGGAAAATATTTTTCGAAATCGTTTAGTGCCTACGCCAGCTTTTGCATGTTCTATTGCAGAAGGTCTTCCTCTCCTTGTCGTACAAAAAAAGTCCGAATGCTTTGCAACATCGCGTTGTCTTATACTTCATCTTTTGACTTCTAGACATTCCGTTCAATGATACGATACTTCCACCGCTGGTGGTGGCAATGGAAGGAGAACGATATGTTTTGCCCATGTCATTAACTAATTTAGAAAATGCTGTATGTCACTGTTGTACTGACTTTAACATTGACAGTGATCGACATCGGTGTCATTCTTTGACACAGTGACAAGTATTCGTGATGGCCACGATTGTTGTCATAAGCTTTGTACCTACAATGGCATGTGTCATGTGTGTTGTATTTGTCAAACTGATTAAAATCTAACAACCTACAAGAAGACAAGAACGTGTTTTTAATTTCTGACGATTCCATAAAATTTTTGAATGACATTGACGAACCAAACCGAAATCGATGTTTCTCACGATTAGTACATTAACAACAACTTCTTCAAGATTTAAACTTCCAAAGTACAGCGAAACGTCGGCCAAGAGAGTGTGAAAAAAGTGATCTAAAAATTTGTTTCTAGAAATAAATGTTGATAAATTTTAACAATTTAGTAATTAACAATTTGACTATAACTGTTTCTAATCAGAAATGTTATTTGTGTTAGTTAGTCAGGCAAACATGTTTTATAACGACGTAAAAATTTATTAAATACACTCAATTTACATATTTTAGCAACTCAAATAATTCATATATGTATGCAACGTGTTTTGTCCATAAATTTTAAGTGCGTAAGCGAATTACTCAGCAAATAATTTTATTATTTAAAGGTTTCAGACGATCATTACATTAAAGAGCAACGATAATTAAATAGTAAAAACAACGAAGTAAGAAAAAAATACATTTTTAGAATATACCTAACTAAACAGAAAATATCTCAGCACAATAAAAATTGGTTCCAGATTAATAATAATAAATAAAACGTGCCTCTTTTTTTAAATTGAACACATTTACATTATATTTAACATTAAGCAGAAACTGTTCATACTCCTCTTCAAACAATTTATCTTTTGTCACAAATTTATAATTAAGAGCATTTAGTTTTCGTTTAAAGTTCTATTTTTTAAAATTAGTTCTCGATTCTGAATATTTATCCTTGGTTGCTACTTCACGAGCAAATTAGAATATGTACGTACGAACTTCTTTCCTTCAATTTCTGAATTCTTGTTGTGTCACAAAGCGTTAAACTACACAGTAGGTAGCTAACTAGTTTTTGTAACAAGAAACTGCGAATGAAAATTCTGAACTCTCCCAAAATACAAAAGAAAATTCAAAAATGTTTCTGATTTCAGAAATTACAAAAATTGAATAAATACCATAATACTACTAAACATGAAATGAAATGTTTAATGTTACTGTTAAATAAATAATGTATCAATCATTTACGTTTAAAAATGCATGTAGTAGCTACTAATTTCTGACAAATTAGTCAAGTATTAAAAAAATTTAATTGCATATGAATTTCCAAAATAGTTGAACCATCACTTAAACCATTTACATTGGAACTGGACAATTTAAGAAATGTTTCACTTATTTTACTTACGAGGGCGACACTGAAAATTTTTAGAAAATCAAACAAGGATTAGTTTTAAAAAATAAAAATTGTTTTATAATTTTTCAAAATATTCCCCTTTAACATCAATACATTTTTGCATTCGATGAAACCAATCCTTGAAGCAATTGTGGCACTCTTCCTGAGACACTTCAGAAACCAGGTTTTTATAATATTCCACTGCTATCTGATGACGAAAAAGTGACTCCACGCATTTTATCTTTAATTTTTGGAAACAAAAAGAAATCAGGAGGTGCTAGGTCAAGGCTATATGGTGGAGGTTTCATGGTGCTGACTTTTAGGGCATCCAGATACTCAGTTGTTACCTTTGCTGTATGGGACGATCCGCTGTCATGATGCAAAATTATTTTTCCTTTTGGCCGTTTTTCACAAACTTTTTCAAAAATTTGCAGTAAACATACATTTGTGTACCAATCAGCAGTAACGGCATGTCTACCTTCTAATGCTATAGTAACAATATGACCCGTTTTAGAAAAAAAACTACCAATCATTTTCTTACCAGCGCTGCGAATTCGTCGGACTTTTGTAGGCTTAGGTTCTGTTCGAAAGACCCATTCAGCCGATTGACTTTTCTTTTCAGGATCATAACAATATATCCAAGATTCATCACCTGTGACGATATTCCAAACCAAATTTGAAGTGCCGCCTTTGAATTTTTCCGATGCGTTGGTCTTTTTGATCGGAAGTCAGTTTATGTGGAATCCATCGACAACAAAGTTTTCTCGTCTAACTGTTGATGTAAAATGTTTTGAATTTGACTCATACCAATACCCAACGTCGCCCGAATAAATTCATAAGATGTCCGTCGATCTTCCTCAAGCATTGCTCGAACAGCAGCAATATTTTCATCAGTAACAGCAGTTCTTGGGCGTCCTTCACGAAGTTCATCACTAAGAAAAAACCGATCTCTTTTGAATTCGTTGAATCAATTATAAATTGTTGCCTTAGATGGGGCTTCTTCGCCAAATGCATTTCTAAGCCGATCTTCACATTGTTTAGGCGTTAATGACGATTTAAAATCGTAAAAAATCATAGCCCGGAAATGTTCTCTAGTTAAATTCATTTTTGGGTGAACACAAGATCTTTAAATTATAATCATAAAAAAACTATTAGAGCAAATTGACCAAACTAAACGACAATCAAAACATTAAAAAGTGGCTGTCAAATAAAAATTAATTTCATTTGTTTTTAGAAACATGGCATTCTAGATATTTTCACTGTTGCCCTCGTATCAAATGACTATTAAGTTTCTTATTTTCTGTAATGAAACAAGCCAATAGGTTTCTTCGACTGAGGTTTTTGTTTAATAATGATTTTATTTTACATTTTATGCGTTCGCTATGGAATTTTAAAATTATTGCGAAAACGATTATTCAAAGAAAAAACTACAAGAATAGGTAAGTACATGAAAACACCTACGAAGAAAAGCTAATGAAATTTTTAAAAGTCCTCAATTAATTAATTAATTAATTAAATTCGTTGGTCGTTTATTAATCCTTCGGAGGAAGGTTCTTTCGAGCTGGAATTGTGCAAGGACACGTCAGTATCGCAATCTACTGCACCAGAAATAAAAGTCAGTTGTGAGCTCAAAATAGGGTATATTGGAGCTGTTTTGGTATATCATAATAATACATGAGAGTCCCTACGTGGTAGGAAGATGAAACTCAGCAGCAGAGGACCTTTTACGACTTCTCTTCTGGGGTTTCGCTGGCTCCGTTTGGGGAAAAGCTCTAGGAGGAGGGTTCTCTTCTACATCTCACCCACCACACCAGGATAAATCTAAACTATTTATAGTGCGTCCCAACCTTACGGTGCAGTACAGCGGTCAATCGAAAACATAAGTTTCGCTCGAAAAGTAAGATTACAAACTTTGCCAAGTAAAGTTTGGATAGAAGAGGAGTTGTAGCGAAATATCAGTTTATTAAGTTTGATGTTGCAAATCTTGTTTTACGTTTTGATTGAGACATAACTTTCTCAATAAATCTCAATTAATCTAAATATGCACGATATGTCAAATTTTTGCCCGGGTTTTATTGTCCGCTACTGTACATATAAACGTCTATAAATTAAAGTAGTGGCAGGGACTGTCATTATTGATTGCACTGTAGTTTGGCCATCTATTTTTAGAACAGCTGGTATATTAACACGAATAATATTTTCTATTAAAATGAATTTTGGGTTTTCAAAAACGTTCAAATTAACTACATTTCTAGGAAAATTTGTTTGTCTCAGATTGACGACACTGAAAGATATTTTTTCCTGTGATTTTTTCTGTCATTTTCATGTCACTAAAAAAAATTAACTAAAGTGATATAGGCATGCATGCTTTGTGTGTTACGTTGTAATCACGACGAATTATGTTTGTTACAAACATTATTTCATATCTATAAAGCATTTGTTTTAATTCTTGTATAATACATGCTTTAAAACTGCATTTTTTCGTTTTCTAATAAAATTAATTGTAATTAAATTGAAAGAAGCACTAACATAATTTTTTTGGCGAAAAATTAATTGTGTTATTGTATTGTAATTGTGATTATCTTATTATTGTAGCTAGAGTATTTTATTTTAAGTATTACCATTGAATTTAAACCTAATCTTATATTCCCTATATTACTATAGTTACACCTACACCCTTGCAAATTATCCTACAACCAGATTATTTAGCAAAGTGCATCAGTTAATCGCGTGAACCTCTAATTTCTAGCTGCCAGTTTAAAGCATTGCGTTGCCGTTCTAGATTAGGTTTAAATTCAATGGTATTAGGGAGTTTTTGCAACACATTATGGATCCAGCCAATAACAAATAGAGTTTTAACATTTAACGTACATAAATTTTAACGGAACCTATTGCAAAAAACTCACTATTATCATAAGTGTAACTTGGGTTGCCTAATGTGGGTGGAACTTGAAACGTTGAAAACACTGTTTATTGTACCGTACGCCCTGTAGATTCATTCTTATATTATTCAAAGTCTTTGTTAGTTATGAAATTTACAATATTCAATTCAATAGTGCAATCAATGAATCAAAACATTCCTTTAATTCGTCTATAAAATCACTGATTAATTCTTCTTCATACTGCCACTACAAGAACTACATTCAATGAAAAATTATAGCTGCATTCGATTGGCAGCCGAAATCAATTCGTTTTTATCAGTAGATCAGTAGTGATCTGGATCAGTTTCGTTATGTTTCGATTATGGTGAAGCCTGCATGAATCGAATGTGCAAATTCTTTCTGAATCGATTTAGATCGATTTAAATCGGTGAATTCTATTTTCTTTTCCAATTACAAATCTTTGAAGTTTTCACCTAAAATTACATATTTGAAATTTAAAATTAAGTTTTGGTATGTGAAATTTTGCAAAAAGCTCAAAAATTGAAAAATTTAATTTTTGCGGAAGTTGAAGAAAAGAAAACGTTATTTTTTGACCTTGAGATTGTTCGTAAGCTAAAACTAATACACAGTAAAAAAATCTCTTTGAAATCTTGATTAATTTCCAAGAAATAACAATTTTAGGATTTTGGCAATTTCGAAAAACGCTATTTTCTAACTAAGTAAAAATCACTCGGTATATCGAATAGGGGCAAAATAGGTTTTCAGACAAGCACAGATTATTACCGTAAAAAGTTTTTCCGAAAAATCAGAAATAAAATTTTTTCCCATTTGATGCCTATTTTTTGGCGAGCACGGTATATCTCACATTCTCTGGACCGGCTGGTGCCAGAGGTATAAGGAAGTGCGGAAGAAACGAATAGGACCTTATGACTCAGATAGCCAACGAGATAGAAACCAATGGACGCTCTAAAAATAGTTTGTTAAATACTCAATAGACGTGACTTCTATGCACAAATTCGAAAACTGAACATTTGTCACAAACCATTTGCTAATTCCGAAGCTTCGTTGGCTACTTTACCAATAGATGTCGCTTTTAAATAACAGAGAAATAAGTTGAAAGTGGGCCCAGGATATCGTGTATGTTACGTACCATCGTAATCAGAAAAACCGACTACACTGTAAATTTGGTTGATTAAAGCGTGCTTCAAAATGAACTTTTGTCATTTTGACATTAATATTATTTTGACAAAACAAATAAAAATACTCCAATTAAAGGCAATTCAGAAGGCGATAATTCAAACAGTGCCGTTTTGCCAAAAATAATGTCACACAACTAAATTTTATCTGTTTCACTTCGATGTAGTCGTTTTTTATGATTACGATAGTACTGTTATAAAATGGAGTTCATTCTCCTTTTAGACTTTGTATCACACTTAGTTATAGAATTTGTTGAAATGTTATTTATATTTACAGGTTTCGGTTTTCCCCTCTGCTATTGTAACAGTAGCGCCATCATATATTTGGTGAGCTGTCTCCAAACTAAACCAAGTTTGTCTCCAAATTGGGGCGTCAAATTTAGATCATTCGATGACCCATCTGTCTGGTTCTGTTATCTGTGTTTTGACATAGTAATAGGTATTATAAGTACATATAATTTTTATAAATTTACATTTTTTTATGTTCATATTTATTAAATTGTATGACAAATTTCTGATAGCCTTTCGTAATTTACAGACGTGATTAAAAAACTTTGACGCAACTCACAAGTATGAGCAGTTAAAGGAATTTTAGCATAATATCCTGAATTATATTAACGAGCGTCTCGCCGCAGTAAAGGCTGTTTTACATTGGCAATTTATTCATGAATTAATTCATGAATTTCTTCATGAATTTCTTTGTGAATTTATTCATGAACGCATTTCGTATTACATTGATGAAGAAATTCATGAATTTCTTTGATTCTAATGATCGTTTATAGGTATTACCAACATAGCGAAAGAATTTACAAACGATTTAACACTGCCACGCGCAAATAAATACCATAACCTTCGTTTGCTATTGTTGGTACCCCTGAAATTGACGCAAATATTGACGAAAAATAGAACTTGCTGTAATTCGTGAATAAATTGACGAAGAAATTCATGAATTTATTTGACGTCAAATTTGGTGCATTACACTTGTCCAACTTCTTCATGAAGCGACTTCATGAATTAATTCATGAATAAATTGTCAATGTAAAACAGCCTAAATTTTCATGACTCCTCCTAACAGATAGGCAACCCGCAAAAATCTTGTTCTTGTGAACGTAACCGAGAGCACAACCTTATTTATTAGTTCTGCTAGTAGTAGATTTCCTTCGTATGTGATTGCATATTTGGATATTTGTGTAAGATTATACGATTTTAAAAACGATTTGTATACATTTGAAAGAGAAACTCACAAAGAAATAGTACATTCTGTAGGATTTACTTACGAAATATATTACATCTTGCACGAGAAAAATTGATTTAATTTTACCTGTGAAGAAGGAACATAAAACGTCGTCAAAGTAGGATATTATGCTAAGCTAAAAATTGTAAAGAGGAATTTATAACTTAGGTACTCAGGTTTTCCATCAGAAACAATCAATAAGAATTAGGGGTTGTTAAGAGATTAAACTTAATCTACACGCTTAACTGAAAATGTGAAAAATTTGCACTTGTGTCACTATTTCGCTGGAACAGCGATATAAAGGAACATAAAAGAAAAAAACGCCAAAGTAGGATACTTACTGTATGCAATGAAGAATTGTAAAGAAAAGTTTATTATGTACTTATTCAAGCTTACATAAACATTTGCTTCAAAAGCATGATTTAAAAATTAACAGTAAAATTTACTGAAAAAAAAAGGTAATTAGGTAAGTTCAATGTTGTTTCATTTAAAACTACTTGTAATATTGTAAATTTAATTTTAGACTAAACTGACCTCATGTCATCTTCAAAATTAGTAAATCGAATTATTTCTTCAGATAAACTTTAAAAACATACCGAGAAGTGTGCAATTTTAAAGTTTGCCCGAAGAAATAATTACTGTTTTGCTGATTAAATTTAACAATTAGCAAATATTTGGTACTTTATTCAAATATATGTATGTATGCTATTGAAATGGACATCACCAAAATTAATAAAGCTTTTTTTGAAAACACTTACATATTATTTATTACACTTACTAAATTGTAAAAGTCAGGCTTAATCCTATACAATCGTGATATTGCAGTTGCCTATCTACTAGGAGGAGCTATGAAACACTGCAGTGAAACATTCGTATACTATTATTACTTATGTTGATTCTCTGCACAGTAGTGATGTTGGTTGCCTGTATTCAAGGTGTTCATCATCTCATGTTTGATTGGTGTTAATTTTGACAGTGACAGTTGTCGACCTACAAGATTCAATTTTTTTGCTGCAAGGTATCGAAAGACCGCGTGACTCTACATCACATGTGTTTACGTGACGTTTCTGCATTAAATAAGATGGGAGTGGTTGCTTTTGCATTAGCGCGTTAGCGGCGTAACAAACCCATAGGATGCCCGGTAAATAGATACCTACAATTGCGTTCAAGTGTATGTATGCATAATTACGGTCGAATGACTGGTCTCGTCTTGTTTGAAGTCGAGTCGGTTTCAGTTTGTAGTGTTGCGTGAGTGTCTAGCGCTTAGAGTTAGTAAACATTGCGGGCATCGAAATGAAACATTAATAAATTCGTCGTCCACATATCAGACGCCGAATTTCAATGTTCGAATTAGCGGTAGTTCGGTCTCCGTGCGTTCAGTAAACGTCTTGTGTGTACGAGTGTTTATAGAGCACACAGTGTCGTAATTAAGTGCAAATTCGTACTCGCCGAAGCGTATCCATTTGAATAACTGATTGTGATAATCAACATCAATGTCTGGCCATGTAGGATGTGTAATAATTCATAATTAATTCGATTAACGAGCGTAAGTATCTAATTCAATATTCATTCGAGTTAATTGCGGTGGGGGTGTGCGTATTAGAATTCTTGTCGTAAATTGACTCAAATGTGTCGAATTATCTTATTAAAATCAATTTCCTCGTTGCCGTCTCGGTACAAACATGCAGAGGTCAGATTTATTGTCACCCCACGATCAGCTGATTTTACCCTAAAACTCACCGTTTTGCTCATAGGTGCGCCACTGTTCTTACAACCACCCCGTGCCTGTCATATGACATATGACAAGTGAGGTTACAACCTGCAAAGTAAGTCATAATCTTTACGACCGGAGCTTTATTTGAGTGCCCCCTTGTTTGTTTGAGACTTCGCTAATTTGAATATCTCTCTCTCTGTTACGATGTTACTGATTATTTAAGGATATCAGTATCTTCAGGGGATTTCTCGAAGACAGAGGTATTAACTTTACTTAAAATACTTAAATTATCACGCTTATTATGTAATTATAAAATGTGATTTGTAGATTAGAAATTCGGCGTAAACAGAATAGAGTTAAAGTAATTTAATACTTACTCCTAACTGCCTGCCGCAAATTTCTAATCATTGTAGTTTTTAGTCTAAGTTTATGATTATATTGCACCTGTTTTACCAAACTTCAAATGAAGTTTTCCAAATATTTTGAAATTATTAATTTTTTAAATAAATTTTCCGTCTACTGCTTTGGACGCTGCGCGGAAATCGATACGGCTCTGGCTCTAAAAGGACCTAGATTTAGCAGCATGCAAAGTCGAGCCCCACCAAAACGAGTTTTATTTTGGGGTCCAATTATTGCAGTAATTGACCTGACACAATCGGGTTTAAACGTTTCTGCAAATGAATGTGTTTTCTATTTTATTTTGCATGAAATACTTGTAAACATTGGTTAAAAAAAGTAATCAACATTTTTAAGCTGCTCCAATTTTATCTGGTCTTTACAAACATGTTCAGATTTTTGGTAATATCCTGCCATTTGATGCGATGTTTGATGATGATGAGATAACGTGATAAAGAATACCTACTTATACCATTAACGAATTGATTTACTAAGATCAAAGTTGGCATTATTCGAATAAATTTTTATCTAAACAATTATCTGAATAAAAAATTTATTCGCGAAATAATTTATCCACGAATAACTAATTATTCTTCACTCACAAAATTTTATTTGTTCGCCAAATTTATTCATTTGTTTATTCGCACTTGCATATAAGTAATTCTTCGTATGAAAATTACGTATTGATTTCAAAATTTACGTGATATCGATATACAGGGTGAATAAAAAGTAAGGAACATCGATGACAGATGTGTTATTCCGCTGCCACATTTGCATTTAATGTAACACCTAACGTGATTTTTAACATCTATAGGTTAGTTGAGATGCATCCGCATATGCAAAATATTTATTGCGGATCATTTTTGATTGGTTGGTTATTTTTGAAAGAGTTCTAGCGGGAACGACATACTACAGCGTTTTAACAGTTTTGCGGCGACGGAAAAAGTTTGTAGTTGCGTATTTTCTTGTACAACCCTATAATATTTTTACATGACCATGAAGAGAAAAAAGTACCTACAGTACTTACCAACTTCGCCACAAAAAAATATAAGTTGAAATTTTGAAGAATAGTCGATGACGTCACAGTCTAAAATTATGATGTCATAAGAAAAAATTATTATAAACGCGAGTCTGTAGCAATTAGCCATTTAATTTTTCCTTGACATTTTGAAATACATACTTACTAGAAAAAGGAAATTTGTATACATTCCCTCCTTTAATAATAAATAATAATGAAAATATTGTTGCAAGTTGGTTTTGATTGCAATGGATTCCTCGAGCATCCTCTGGACAGTTGTTTCGGCCTTATTTAGGGCCCATTCAGCAGAAGAGTGGCTCGAGTACTCCACTGCAATCAAACCGACCTGTCCTAGTTGGTTCACAAACGAGCACGTTGGTAACTAATAGTTGAGGTCGCGACCTAGCAAGCTTGGCCACCTTGTGTGGGATTACTTATAACCAGTTTGCTATACAGCAAACTGGTTGCTATTTGTCAATTATTCTGACAGAAAGTTAAGTCAAAAATCGGCCGCTGGATGTCACGACCTAAACTATTAGAAAATATTATTATAATGATTCGTATTAATCGTCTATAATCACTTTAATTCGCCCGACAAATAAATAATATCTATTTATTCGTGCCGACAAATAAATCTGATGAATAAATATTTTATTCGTCGTTCACGAATAAAGAATAATCTTTTTTTTCGTTATTCTCCATTCGATTAAATTTTGCCCAAATCTGGCTAAGATATGTATATTGGTTTTATAACAGAATTTTCAATTTGCTTTTTCTTGTTTTTGAAAGAATGTAATTTCCGTGTAAACAGAAAAAATGAAGTAATTATTATTAGTGCTAAACAAAAAAAAAAAAACCGAAGAGTTCAGGAATTCTGCATGAAAATTAAGAATAATTCTGGTGAATTAAAAAAAATCACTTTAAAAATCTGGGCTGTTAAGTTCACAAAACAGCATTTCAAAATTGGCTTTAACATTTTAACCATTAAGACTTTATTTAGAACTCTTGAGGTGTTATCCAGAACTCTCTTTATTTAGAACTCTTGAGGTGCTATCCAGAACTTGTCAATAGAATCCCGAATTTTTGAAAAAACTAACTCCCCCCACTTTCAAAGAAAAAAATAAAACATGAAAAACATTTTGTTTTTGAGTTTGAAGCCTCAAAAATCAAGAATAATTCCGAGGTTTCGGGGAAAAAGGAGGTGAGTCGCAATTTAACTACATATTTTCAGGTTCAGTTCATTAAAATTGAAGCTGTGTATGTAAATCATTATAAATTTTAGAAATGCTACTAAATACATACAGCGTTTAGTAGTTATTTAAGTATGCTATAACCTATTTTTATTTGAACAGTGAAAATCAGTATCGCAAAAGTATTTCATTATTCACCTCTGTGAAGTTGGTACCTCATTTTTGAAAAAAGTATTTTTTTATTGGAGTTTTGGTAGCACCCCGAAGAGTTCTGGAGTTCTATGTGAAAATTAAAAATAGTTTTGGCAAATTAAATAGTATAAAAAATGACTGAAAACTTGGGGTGCTAAGTTCCCAAAACGAGATTTGAAAATTGGCTTTTAGAGCCTCAGAAATTAATAATAATTGTTAGCTCAGGTACCGTACTACTTAAAATTTCCAAGAGAACCTCAATTTTCTCAATAAAAAAAAAACAAAAATTAATGAAACAACAAAAAATACGAGTCTTTCTGGTACGTTTTTCTTTTAGTGCATGAAGGATAATTGTCAGAACTCGTGAGGTGCTAGGTGCTATCCAGAACTCAATTTTTCGATTTTTCGTGTCTCGATTAAAAATTTTGTCAAAGTGCAAAATGGAAATTTTTTGGGGAATTTTCACGTTCTGATTGGAATTCTGGATAGCACCTCATGAGTTCTCACGATTATCCATAACGACCGAAAAGCTAAAATCAAAGGTAAAAAAGTTCCCAGCGATTTTTCATATCTCGATTAAAAATTTTGTCAAACTGCAAAATGGATTTTTTTTTGGAGAATTTTCACGTTCTGATTGGAGTTCTGGATAGCATCTTAGGAGTTCTTACGACTATCCTTAACGATCGATGCGCTAAAATCAAAGGTAAAAAAGTTCCAGCGATTTTTCGTATCTGGATTAGAAATTTTGACCTCTGTGAAGTTGGCACCTCATTTTTGAAAAACGTAATTTTTTATTGGAGTTCTGATGGCACCCCGAAGAGTTCTGGAGTTCTCTGTGAAAGTTAAAAATAGTTCTGACGAATTAATTATAAAAAAATGACTTTGAAAATTTGGGGTGCTAAGTTCACAAAACGAGATTTGAAAATTGGCTATAACATTTGTACCATTCAAAATCATTAATTTCACCATTCAAATTTTCTTTAGAACTCTTGTGGTGCTATCCAGAACTCCAAACAGAAGTGAACATTTCCTGGAAAAAAATTCATTTTGACAAATTTCAAATCGAGACACGAAGAATCGCTAGAACTTTTTTATCGTTGATTTTAACGCTTCAGCCGGGAAGAATAATTGTGAGAACACGTGAAGTGCTGTCCAGAACTACAAACAGAACGTGAAAATCTCCCGAAAATAATTCCATTTTGCATTTTGACAAAATTTTCAAATCGAGACACGGGAAATCGCTAGAACTTTTTCACCTTTGATTTTAACGCTCGGCGGTGAAGGATAATCGTGAGAACTCGTGAAGTGCTATCCAGAACTCCAATCAGAACGTGAAAATTCTTTAAAAAAATGTCCACTTTGCACTTTGACAAAATTTCAAATCGAGACACGAAAAATCGGTAGAACTTTTTACCTGTGATTTTACTGCATCGGTCGTGAAGGATAGTTTAGAACTCGTGGAGTGCTATCCAGAACTCCAATAAAAATGAAGATTCTTAAAAAATTTCCATTTTGCACTTTGACAAAATTTTCAAATCGAGATACGAAAAATTGCTAGAACTTTTTTATCTTTGATTTTACTGCGTCGGTCGTGAAGGATAGTCGTGAGAACTCGTGGAGTGCTATCCAGAACTCCAATCAGAACGTGAAAATTCTTTAAACAAATTCCATTTTACACTTGGACAAAATTTCAAATCGAGCTACAAAAAATCTCTTTTTTCAAAATTTCGTAATTCTGCTGAGAGTTCTGAATAGCACCTCAAGAGTTCTAAAGAAAGTCTTAAAGTTGAAGTTAATTATTTCCAACCGTTAAAAAGTTATAGCCAATTTTCAAATCTTGTTTTGTGAACTTAGCACCCCAAATTTTCAAAGTCATTTTTTAATATTTAATTCGCCAGAACTATTTTTAATTGTCACACAGAACTCCAGAACTCTTCGGGGCGGTACCAGAACTCCAATAATAAAATACTTTTTTCAAGAATGAGGTGCCAACTTCACAGAGGTGAAATTTTGTCAAAGTGCAAAATGGAAAATTTTTGTTTTATATTTTTTGAAAATTTGAAGTTCCTTTGGGAGTTTTAAGTAGTACGGTACTTGAGCTAACAATTATTCTTAATTTCTGAGGCTCTAAAAACCCAAAAATAAAATATTTTTCGTGTTTTGATCTTTTGTTTGAATATGGAGGAGTTAATTTCGGGATTCTGTTGAGAGTTCTGAATATCACCTCAAGAGAAGAAAGACTTAATTGTGAAATTAATTATTTCCAATGGTTAAAAAGTTATAGCCAATTTTCAAATCCTGTTTTGTGAGCTTAGCACCCCAAATTTTCAGTCATTTTTTACATTTCATTCGCCAGAACTATTTTTAATTTTTACATAGAACTCCTAAAGTCTTCGGGGTGCTATCACTACTCCAGTAAAAAAATGTTTTTTTCAAGAATGAGGTGCCAATTTCACAGACCGCACTATTCATTTTGGTTAAAAAGATTTATCCCCTTTTTCTCCGAAACCACGGAATTGTTAGCTCATATTCCGTAAAACTCAAGTTTTCAAAAACGAAACCTGAAAATTCCCATCAAAAGGCCATTTTACACTTTGACAAAATTCCAAATCTAGACTCAAAAAATTGCCAGAACTTTTTAGGTTTGATTTTAGCGCTTCGGTCCTGAAGGATGAGAACTGGTGTGGTGCTATCCAGAATGCTGAACAGAACGCGATTTTTCGTGTTGTGATTTGAAATTTTGCCGATGTGAAATTGGAATTTTTCACACTTTTTTGAAAACCTGAGGTTCCTTTGGGAGTTTTAAGTAGTAGTACGGTACTTGGTTTTTAATTTTTGAGGGTTTGAATATGGTGGGGCCCGTTTTTTTGAAAAATTCTCGATACTGTGGAAAGTTCTGAACAACACCTCAGGAATTCTAAAGAAAGTTTTAATGGTGAATTTAATTATTTGCAACGGTTAAAATGTTACAGCCAATCTTCAAATCCCATTTTGTGAACTTAGCATCCAACCATTTTTACGAGGATAATTTTGGCTAGAAACTATCAGGGTGTTATTGGGTTAATAAATGATATGGGAATTACAGAGGAATATATCAGTAATATAGGAATTCCAAGGAAATATGAAAAATCATGTATAGTATAATATTGTATAGTAGTTTAGCCTGCTCTTAAAGCTATGATTAAGTGTATGACGCTTTTGTCCTGTAGATGATAAGTGCCGATTGTGTCATTGTCGTTGAGCTTCTTTCCTTTGAGGAAAAGCCTTTGCTGTTCAAGGGGCACGCCTCCGATTTCCACAAGTTTTTTTTTGATTGAAAGGATAGTGTCTTCTGGTTCTGCTGTTATTTCATGTTGCTTGCCATCCACCGTTGTAATTGTCAGTTGCATTGTGGTTTTTTTTTCTACCTAAAATTTAGGATTGTGTTCAAATTGCAATTTACAAAGTTGTTGATCAACAAAAAATTTTCTGTAGGTAGCGCAAGGAAATGCTTAGATAAAAACAAAGAATTTATAGGAAACATCTATAACATGTGTCCAACAATTATTGTAGTCCTGGATGACTGTGGAATCAAACATAAATGTCGATTCTTACTTCGTATCGTTGAATTAACGTCACACATATTGACTATTAAATAACAAATAAACTCTTGTTTACGTATTTCATGTTTTATTGCCATTTTAAACAGTAATTAGTTAAAAATGATTGACTCCACACTCCACAGCCACCCAGGACTACAATAATTATTGGACACATGATAGATATCTATTACTTATTAGAGATTTTCTTAATATTTGCACAAACTCGTTACAATTCAACTGTAAACATTACTGAATCAGTAGAAAGACAAATACACGAGGAACAAATAAACATGTGGGCAATTTTGACATCTTCTTTGACAAAAATACGGATAGGAAGTATATTCAAAGATTACCTATTCAGAAATTGTTGCAAATATTTCAGGATAATCGCATTTATAGAAATAGTTATACAATATTGTTATTGTTAAAAAATCGTCACTTTGTTGGTTACTAGGTCAAAATAATGGAAAAATTGGTACCGATCAAGGTTTATTGTTAAAAAAAGAAAATTTACTTAGCTAGTTTATAAATTCAAGAGTAAATTTAAAAAATGCAAAATTTTTTAACAAATTCTTCAAGAACCGACATCAAGTTTGAATCGGATGATGAAAATTATTAGTTGTAATCCACATTCAATTTCCGATTTTAAACCCCAAATTAAAATTTGTTGAAAGGGAACATTCGTAAAAGTTTCTATAAAAAAAATACTATGCTATTTATTACGAAGAAAAGTGGTACTCATATAGTATAGAAAGAGTTCTAAAAGAGTGTGAAGGAAAACTTTTCTTCAAAATTAAATCTCTAAAAGTATTTTGATAATTTAATTCAGCAATTGCGATAAAATTTCTAAAGATTACATGTTCTGATCCAATTGAATTTTGAGGAAGTGATCCATTTAAAGTAAAAAGCTAAAGCGCATGTTTTATTCACTTAGGGCCAGTTTCATAATGGAATTTAAAGGAGATTTTAAATTTAAAGTCACTTTTAGATGTCAAAACAAATATGAAAATACACTACTTGTTTACACATCTGAATGTGACTTTAATTTTATAGTCCCCTTTAAATTTCAATATGAAACTGGCCCTTAATCTTATTAATGACAAGAAAATCGTTTTTTTTTTTTTTCTTTTGAATGAAGTAATATTTTCGTTTAATATTAAAACTCAAAACGCTAAGCCAAAACATTTTGTTTGCAATTGTTTTAGGGTGCTTTAAACTGTTTTTGTTTTATTGTGTGTTGTGTGCCCAGCCCTATTTAAAGCATTGAAAATGTTTCTAACAAAATTAGTGAAAAAATGAACGCACTCTGTATATTGTTAGGTAAAATATAATTTTTTCCTACTTTCATAAATGTAAAATATTTTAATATTTGGATGAGCCGTTTGTGACATGTTTGAGCTTAATTGTCAATCTAACGGGTCCGGCAGAATAAATGCATGGATTTCCAAGGAGAGTAAATGATAAATGATGTAACCAATCAAAAAATTTTATTTTGTAAAATATTTGTGGTATCTTAAAGTTTATTTATGAAAAATAATGTCTTCCAAATAGCGTCCCTCGTTTGCGATAGAGCAAACTTAAACTGTCTTAGGCCAATATTACACTATAAAAGATCTTTGATAAAGATCTTTTATAAAATATACATATTTTATAAAAAAATATGACAGTGTAATAGGCAATCTTTTATAAAATATTTCTATTTTCATAAAATATCTTTTATACTTTAATATTGGCTTTAGGCTGCACTCACACTGATGCATAATCGCATTGCGATCTGGCACTAAATCCAGTGGGCGAAGATTGAAATGTAGTCTCAACGCTCTTTGTGTTGAAATCATAGAAACACCATTTTTAAGATAAGTTTCAACAGCGAACGCACGCTCCTCGCCTGACCAAGGCATGTTGGCATATTGAAACTTTTTGAGTTAGCGTCCCACCATACCTTTTTATCTCCATCCATATATGTAGCAGCAACAGCCGTCCGAAATTCATGCATTTATTCTGCCAGACCTGTACATATATATTACCATTTAAAAAATCTTTTTCTTCACTTTGCAATCCGCCTGTGTTGATCGTGATAACTCTAAAAGATAATAAGTAAAAAATCCTGCAGCTTTTAGTTTAAAAGCTTTTCTCTGGTTCCTAAAATAAAGGCTCTTGGTAGGATATGATATATAAAAAACACTCTGTACACAGCTGACTTTTTTTAATACCAAAGTAAACCTTTTTAAAACTCAAAGTCAAATGAAGAATCATTAAGACCGTTAGCGATAACGTTAGTAACTCGTAATTGTATTTCAGTTCGCTGAAAGAATATGTATTTTCACCGAACTGAAATATTTGAAAACACTTGAAATAAAAATTGCAATCAGTCAAAATCAATCAGAAGTGTTGCAATTTCCAAATCATGTGTACAATTCCGAGATCAATCAATATTATTGTGAAGGTTAGCGATAAATAAAATTACACGATTTACTTTTTTCTTGTTTTGTTTTTAGGTATTGTGCAAAAATACATATAGTAATATTACGCAGAATAATAAGATGTTTACTATTTTTTGTTTAAGACTACATACAGTGACCGGCAGAAAGTTGGACACATATGGGAAAATTTTTTATTATTTATTTCTCAGAAGAATTTATTCTTTATGAAAGCTCCTGCATCTTCCCAAACTCAAAATGCACATTAGGGTGGGTCATTTTTGTATGGAAAAAAACGAATATTGCGCTTTTGATTTTTAATAGCAAAATTATATTGCCTTTACATGAAAACAGTGTAATGCTAAAATTTAAAGTAAATAGCACCTCATCTTCAGGTTGCGCTTTACCTTGGAAATACGAATAACTTGAATATATTCTGGTAGTCATATAACATAAATGTCTCAAGGAAAATAGGGTTTTTAGAATAAAATAATCATTTATTAATAATTAAAAAAATAATACAACAGAAAAATGAATGAAAATCATTCAATATTGAAATCTTTCTTGCTATCGAATTTAGGTGTTGCTGCGAGATTCGAGTTTTAATTTTATCCACCTTCTCTTGCCCTTTTAGTATACAGTTTTGATCATAACTCTGTTATTATTATTATTGCAAATACGAACTTTTCATGGCATACTATATGGCCTTTCTCGTATAATTTCAAAAATTCAACCGTAAGGCGCACCCTCTAAATATTAATTAAATTCAAAAATATTTCGTAGGTGTCATAATATCACTAAAAGACAACATAATTTTGCTATTAGGTAAGATTATCTCAAAGTTTGGTTTTTCGACCCACCCTAATGCACATATCAAAATTTGAATACCTCTTGTCATATACCGAGGGAATCAAAATATTTCAAATTGACATAAGAGTAAAGTACCTTTATTTTTCAAAATACGCGGAAATATTGTTTGAAAAAGTTATTCAGAACTGCTATGAGATCTCAAATATGAAATCATGGTCGCCTAGGTGTGTTTGATCTCCTCGGTATATGACAAGAGGTATTCAAATTTTGATAAGTGTATTTTGAGTTTGAAAAAATGCAGGGGCTTTCATAAATTTTCTGAGAAATCAATAATAAAAATATTTCCCATATGTGTCCAACTTTCCGCCAGTCACTATATTTTTAAATAATAATAAAATTAAACAGCACTTATAAATCTAGAATATTATAATAATCATAGTAACAAAATAAAAGTAAAAATGAAAATCAATAAGGTAGGTATGTTTACAAGCTTTATTAACAGTTAATTAGCAAAGCTTATTCAGCGAAGAAAAGAACATATATGTCATTATTACAATTTCAGTAATCAAGAGTGTATTATTATTGTAATTTATGTTAAAATAAGTGCAAAAAAGTAATTAGCAATCGATGTATAAGTGCCTTACTTGGCAGACTTTACCTTCAACATATTTATTTTTTTCATAAATGGCCATTAAAATATAGATATACATATAGATAAAGGTCTTACGTAAGGAAGTATACCTTATGTAAGACCTTTATGTGTACATATACACGGTGTCCCAGCTAAAACTTAAAATGAATTAATTACGCAACAAGGATTATAAGAAGTATCCGGGAGATAATGATGGTGGAAAATAATAAAATATTGCAGTATCATAATGAATAGTAAATTCAACTATAAACGATATTTTGATATTTTGTTGTAAATAAATCGATGATGAACTAATTAATATAATCCGAAATTATTAATATTTTCAAGATTAATAACAATTTTCTGACGCAATCACAAGGTCAGAAATCACTACTTTCAGGAAGATAAAATTTAGAAATTTTTTGAGATATTAGAAATTTATATGAAATATAAAGTTGACAATAAAAAATTTATTTTTCAGACGTTCGCAAAAAGTCGCAAATTTTTATTACGGTATTTAATAAAGCAATATTTTAGACTTATGACAATAGAAGAAACTTTGCTTGATCTGAGTTGATAGAAACTATCTATTGCGATAAACGTTTAAAACAAAAGTTGTAAAGAAGGTCTTTCTTTTGTGTGAATTATATAAAATCGGCAAAGATTTATTTGATGAAAATTACTACATACCATCAGTTACTGATTCCATATTAATATGTAAAAGCGGATAAACAAAAATAGTCAATACAAGTTATTGAATTTGGCATAACCTGTGTCTTCGTTTTGACCAGACACAGCATCTGATTGGTTGAGGGGGATATCATGGACGCATTCGTGAACAGCTGACTTGTCGGAGTCAAATAATTGTTCATTTTGCGTATTAATAAGTAGTTTTGAATGAAAATTAATGTTTACAGTTGGTTCTTGTCCGATGAAATTTGTATCACAAAATCTTTTAAGCGGACACTAAATCGCGCACTATACACTTTACGTTTCGCAGTCGTTCGACTGCTTCTGACGAAAGTGTATAGTGCGCGATTTAGTGTCCGCTTAAAAGATTTTGTGATGAAAATTAATGTGATAACTTGTGTCATGACTAATTCTTACGCTATTTGTAGCATCATTTATCAGTTTCGTAAACGATTGTTGAAATGTAAAAAAGTCAGCAGCGTCGGATATGATTTACACATCGAAATTGAATGTCCATTTTCAGTGGTTTTACTTACGTTTAGAATCACACATTGGATTTCACAGAATAAAATTATTGGTAAGAGCTTTTTATTTAATGCCAATAGCTCACAGTTGTGTATTTTATACTGAAAGAATGAGAAACATTCCCTTGCTGTGACGGTACGCTATTGGTCCTGTGGGAAATGTAAACAAATTAGAGCCTTCAAAGTTTTAATAGGTCTGTTTGTTATACTTTTACTGTTTACATACTTTTTCGCAATTTACGCTGTAATGCAACCTTAAATGTTTATGTGGTATGTCAGTATGAATGAGTATGATTCGTATTGACACATTATTAAATAATTCAAGCTTCATTAAAGCATATTTCGTTTAAAAAGTGTACACTAGTGTACACCAGTGCAGGATAACAAACAGACCTAATATTGGATGGCTATTTCTATGCTTAATAAATCATTGTGTAAAAGTAACTTTTCAAATATTTTTAAAATTTAGCTCACAACCAGATATCGAAATCAGCAGAGAACCATTAACGTATTCGTTCATCGTTTGCTAGTTCAAACATACAAGTTTAAGCCTGCCCTCACTGTAAAATATTCAATTCTACTATTTCACAAATATCAGTTTATTGAAGATAAATATGTGCTCTGTTTATAGTGCTCAATAAAACCTGGAATTTACAACTTTTTTTATTATGCAGTTTTGGCCAGGTTTATTTAAGAAATCGCTTGTGTGCGCCATTCCTATTGAATATATGGAAAAACGTTTTATACAAAAGTATCATTCTTTCAAGCTCCGCATGATTTAAAATTCTTTTCGAATATACAGCCTGTCCCAATTTGACTGTATGATGTATAACTTCGTTATTTTAAATTGAACACCCTATGTTTTATAACGAATTTATTTGAGCTTGTCAGGTTATTTTAGAGTAAGTTTGATAAGGATTCCCTACAGCTAAGTCCATATGGTTTTTAAGATATTAGGCTTTGTTTATGGTTTTCGAAAAATACAGATGTAATTTTTATAATTAATATCTCATTCACGAAGAAAGTTAGAAAGCAGATATTGTGGTACTGTTAAAGGCTATAAAGTGGAAGGTATCTACTACAGTAACAAAATGTACTTTTCATTAAACAGGGATCCAGTAGTGATATTGCTTAAAAATACAATTAGCTTGATCGTGTGGTTAACTATTGGCGTTTACGAAAAACTGATCGGAGCAGGTAAACTGTAACTGATGTTTACGAAAAATTGATCGGAGCGGATAAACTGCGATCGTAAATGTGAGCGGAGCACAACCGATCATCAACTCGATCAGTGATCTGGTGACTCTGCTGTTTAAATAGAATCATTCAGATCACTGATTGAGGTTAGTAAACTATAATTGAATCGGTCAATGCAGAATAAGTATAGGTATGTCCTTAGTGAATATTATGGACATTATGCCCTTGCTGCATTGATCGATTCAATTATTAGTAAGCCATAAAACCTAATATAACCTCAGATAAGGAATAAATACTACTAACCGCCAACAAACTTGTTCGGAAATTGGATGATCTCATTAGTAATCCCAATTTACTCTGTCACGTGACAGGGCAATTCTGATCACTAATCTGGATCAATTTTTCGTAAACGCCATACGTTTTATACAATTGGCCCTGAGACTTCTTCATAGACATTGCACCGCCTAATCTGATTTTTATTTGCTCACTTTTTACATCCGCGTTTCTTTTTTCATTTCATCCGCAATATTTAAACTATTAGTTCCCGGTTTATCGGTCACATAGAATTTAGCTTTAACTTTTAGTTTACTCCCATGGTAACAATTATGAGAAAAATTGTTCTTACGGCAGTAAATTGAATGTGAATTTATGATTCCAAAACCGGGCCTTATTCATGTATTTTTAATGCATTAAGGTTTGTTCCCTTTCAATTAATTTTAACTTTTAATCTATTGCCATAGTAGTAATTATACAAATAATAATTGATACTACGCGAAAATGAAGGTTAAAGTTAATTGAAAGTGAATAAACCGGGCCTTAAATAATTAAGTTTTCTCTCTTTTCTTTATTTATAGGTACAGATCGTTTGCATAATGGACAAAGAAGGAAGGAGTTTTTAATTTCTATAAATCTACACGTAGACCTTTTTTTGAGTTTTCAAGTAGATTTTTTAAATTCTTCCATAGTTCTTGGCTGTTCTGCCAACTGTCCTTAATAGTGCCGCAGTTCTGGCGTGTTTGGCAGATGTATGTTTCAGGAACAAATACGGATTCCATTGTTAGTCACAAAATATTTCGTTTTTGTCGCACAATGCGAAATGGCTAAATCAGATCAAAATAATCTGGTCACATTGCGTTTTCTTTTAAAAGACAGCAATCTTTTCCTTAGGCACTTTTTAATGTAGATTTCAGTATTTTACGTCCTCTTTTAATGGAAATGGTGCACTCTTTAGACCACATTGGCATATTGTCTGCCAAATTAAAATCTTTTCACTAATTTATTCGGTAGCAAACGATCTTTCCAAACGGTGTAAGACAATTTTATACTGCTCATCGGGATCAGCAGTGTAAAATTGAGGTCCTCGAATTGACGAAAATACATTTCAATCTATGTTTCATTGTCTATTCATGCAACCCGGTGAATCTGTAAGCAGGTACTTCCATGTTTCCATAGTTTTTAGTACAGTTCTTAGGCATATTGCTTTCATGACATCTTAAGAGCATAGTATTTTTTATTACAATCATATTTTCAAAGAATCTAACACAAAGAAGTGACCACAGTCGAACAATTTTAAACAAACAGAAGAATTTGAGTAATTGTCTCAACTTTAAGAAAAAAGAAAACTGATGGAACACATTTTAAACGGAGGGGTCCTTAATTATAGAATATGAATTAGAGAAATTGTTTCAACCAAAAATGTAAGAAAAAAGAAAATACCTAATAGCATGTTTTGCACGCATGAAACGTCAGTTCTGCTTAGGTTGCAGTTGTTTTGATTTCAAGTTCCCCGAATATTTAATATAGGATTCAGGATTAAACAGAAATTACAAAAACAGATATATAACTAGAATTGTTTTCCTCTATTTTAATTGTTTCAGAGATGATTCACTTTTGATAAAACAAACAATCTAGTTCACGAAACGTCAATATACAGGCTGTTAAAAATAGGTGTTATAAAATTTGAGGGGGAGTAGTATGACCCAAAATATGCAGAAAAGTTTTAATGAACATGGGTTCGCAAATGGATGATTTCGGAGATACGGACGATTATTCCTTTTTGTAGCAATAGCAATTGTGCATTGTTTCATAGTAGTTGACATATATAGATTCTGCCAAACATACAGTCTGTAGTTGACATATTTGAAAAGTTTAGTGTATGCTACTCCTATAAATGAGCTTGAGGAGCTGCAACAACGGGTAGGTCAAGAATCAAGGGTTTTTGAAAGAGATGTCTTGGCTGGTGTGGAATGTAGGGAGGGCACTTTGAACATCTCATTTGACATCTTGCAAATGTTGCTTGTTCATAAATATTGTTAGTTTGTTTGTATATAAATTTTTAAAAAATTGTATAAACGCACATTTGCGAAACCGTCCATTTACGGGCCCATGTTCATTCTAAGACTTTTCTGCATATTTTGGGCCATACTACCCCCCCACCTGTGACACTTTTTTTTAACAGCCTGTATATTTGCTCGGTATAAAATTGTTTTCTCTTCATATTTATTTGTTTCGTTCATAAATTTAAATACTGGAAGTTGCAGAGTTATGTTCTTTCTTCCGGACACTTTCTAGACGAATTGTACTTTCCACTATAGAACTCTGTCAGAAATCGATTTCAATCCGTATATTTTCAGAAAATGTAACTAACAACTATTAATTTTGTAGGAGAAAATTAGAATAAGTAAAATTTTGTTAAAGTGAGTTAAGTACCTAGGGCCAGTTTACAGAAAATTTAATTGCATTCAAATTTTAATGACGTTGTTAATTTGACAGTTCGCAATGTAATTCTTATGGCAACTTAATCGTGATTAGTTTAATTCGAAATTAAATATTTGATTTGCTTTCTGTAAACCCACCCCTAGCATTTAATGAATTGTTGTCAACTTATCCCCTTTTTTTTTCCTGAAATCACGTAATTATTTCTGACAAGGGTAATACGCAAAATGCAAAGAGGAAATAAGAAATATTTTACCATCTAAATATAAGTTTCTTATTCACCTTGAAACTGTGTTAATACCTTAAAAAAATTACGAAATTCTCGTTATTTTGACACGCCAAGTCAATAAATTCAACGATCTAATTAACCGCGAAAACAAACGACCTCATACATCGTCGCAGATTTACGAAATCGGCCGTATTACCAAATACTTTGCGCATAAATTTAATCGGGAAGGTGCTGATTACTTAATGATTATATGTATGTATCCTAAAAACTACGGAATTTCTCGGTTTATTTCTTAGATTAATGCTTCGTTTTGTTTATTTGATTCTGCATTTTGTATTAATAATGTAGATTTTACGTAGTAAAATATCTCACTTACTTAATCCTTATCAAATAATTGTTGAAATAATCGTTAAGTAATAAGTTTAAGCTTAAACTGGCATTGTACAATTGGGCTTTACTCTACTTACTCGCATGAGGCTGATGGAGTTGAGTCCTCTTCTTTATTCTCTGTCCAAAAATCCCTCCACTTCTTTCTATCTGATATAAGTTGTGCCACCTCCTCCAATATCTGTTCATATTTTTCGTACCTCTCCTTGCCCTCTCTTTCTTGGCCTAGCTCTATTTTCCTTTCTTAAGGCTGTTTTACATTATACTTTTTTCGTCTGGAAACTTGAACAAGTTTGAATACTAGAATCTAGTATCTAAATTCAAGGTTGTTTTAAATATTAGTTCATAAACCAATCTCTGGCGTCGTAGTGGGGAAAGTTTAAATGTGGAACAAAACTGCCAACATACAAAATTAAAGAGAAGTTAAATACTCAAAAATGAATTTTTATAAAAGAAACCAAACCAGATTTCAGAAAATTTCAAAAATTCTGCATATTTATTATTTGCAAAAACAAAATACGAAACCTAGAATTTGGCGTCAGGACTGGTTATTGCGGAGGTACTTCGAGGTTATATTTTCAATCACAGTTATGTTTATCTTTTAGGATGTTGGTAATACTGCGACGTGTACTTTATGCGCAAGTCTAGTTTGTAAACTTTGACGAAAAATAGGTTGAGAACTAGTTTGGAAATAAGTTTCTAGACGTTTCTAGTATGAAAACTTGGATAACTTTTTTCTGATTTACATTATTCAAGTTAGTTCTAGTATTGAACTTGTCAAAGTTTCTAGACGAAAAAAGTATAATGTAAAACAGCCTTTACTGGTGGACTAGCTTTGTACACTCTACTTGTAATTCTTTCTTCTTTTATTCTTTTCACATGGCCGCATCAACTTAGTAGTCCTTATCTTAATCACCTCTTTAATAGGCTTGACTCCCAAACTATGTGTGATATTTTCATTTCTTACTTTATCTTCATCACCTCGATTTTTCTTTTTTGTTGTTTCATACATGCCCATGATTCCGAAGCGTATGTTAATATCAGTATGACTACTTCCTTAAAAATTTCCATTCCCTCTTTCCTAAGAAGGCATTCTTTATGCTATTGAATAGCCTTCTTTCCTATTTCCTCATTCAATCTCCCATCATGACCCTCAGGTATTTAAATATTTAAATTTTTCCACTTCTTGTATTTCTTCTTGATTTTCTATTTTTATAGTATAGTGTATCTCAAATTCCATTAAATCATTTTGCCAAAACGAAAAAAAACCGTTACTAACAGTTTTAAAAAAAATAAGCAAGTATCTGAATTGGATCAAGAAGCACATAAAGTAAACTCCGCAACATTGGAGTACCATAATTTCGAACGATGAGATTCATGTTAGAGATTCTAGGAAATGGGTTTTGCAGTTTTAAAAAGGAACCGTTTAATTGAACCAAAGACCAAGTAAAGTGGCCTCGGCAACAATGGAATAGCGTACTTCGAATGATAACTCAATGATTCTAGAAAATGAGTTTTGACAAGAGGAATCGGAACGTTGTTACACTTTGTAGTCGGCACTGCTAATGCTGCTTAACATCGAAACATGCTTAATGCTCCCTTTTGCTTTGCCATCACCTATCCTCTTCGAAACTCCTGAACCTATGTTCCTACATGATGAAGCTCTGTCGCAAGGCTCCATCGAAAGGTTAAGCCTAGGAAATAATAGAATATGTGCGACCGACTTATATTGTAAATAATTAACCTTGAAAGGAATAATTTTTGACATGCTATGAAGACTAAGACTAAGAAAGTTGAAAGCAAAGCGTAAATAAATTTGGTGTAAACATTTTGCCAGTAACTTGAAATACTTATAGAGGAATTATCTTCAGGGTGTTAACTTTTATATGAAATATTAGTATTTGTGGATCTATCCTGAACGCCTTACTAAAAAAAGACATGTGGAAGAAGGATCCAGTAAAAATTTAAAGTATGTACTGAAACTGATATACATAAGATAAATTGAGTAAAGAACAAACAAGACATAACTATGTGCATGAGTACATGCACAAAAGATAAGAAACCAAGAGATAACACTGTTTTGCTTTGGTTCCAAAGAAAAATTCGATGATGGTTTACTTGGTGACCTCCCAATAGATTAAACTTTTGCCTTTATTACGGAAGCGACTTCTTCAAGATGGACGAGTTATTAGATTAATTATTCAATTTTCAATCAATAAATTCGCTAATGCTGTGTTATTGAACTGGAGTCACGCATCTGGCGTGTCAATATTTACGTTCGATCCAAAGAAAAGTTAGCAAATGACGTCGACAAAATGGCTGTCAAAAACGATAATTTAATGTGCTAGTGCTAGGTGAGCATTGATGCGTGGCATCCGCATGTTTAGGCGGCTTGATTTGTGGTTTTTAGATAAATCTTGAGATAACACTGTTAAGCCATCATAAACAACAGCCGATGTCCAAAGTGAGAGCTTTCGTATTAGTTCAGTTAATTGGTAATTAATTACTGTGCGGACTGGGTGCAGTTTAATATGTGCTTGCTTGCTACCTTTTGAATTTTCCAAGTTGAAGACTGGGTATGTTAATTTCCAATCAATATTAAAAAAAATTTTGGGCCGATGCTTTCTACGTGACTTGCATTGCCAACTGAGAAGTGGCTTTGTAATTAGTCTTCTGCAAGGCAAATTAGTTACTTATTAATGCCTTTCATTTCTTATTTGCGAACAAGATTAGCGCTGTGTCGATTTTAAACTATGGTTACGTAGCGGCGTGTATTTTGAAAGAAAGACCACAAGCACTATTTGAAATGTGCGTGCTAATTGTGCTAATTTAATTTTTATATAACGTAGAATTTCGGCAGGGAACTAGTCATTTATTTATAGAGTTGGATGTATTCTATTACCATCCTTTTACTAACGAATTTGTACTTGTATCAACCCTAGATTTATCGATTTTAAAAGTTTTATTTTTTGACATTGTCTTGACTTTCTATTTTTCATTCTGCTCTTAGTCTTTCTGTAATTATCAAACTTTCCTGTACGTATTTGCATTGAAGACAATTCGTGGAACAGTTCACTTAAGAAGTTATGATTAGATATAGGTATAGTCGTCCAAGTTTTGTATCGGTTTTATGATCTTGCTATAAAAAACAGCTTCAAAGAGACCGGCACTGCGGTCGCCTTTGTCGCTTTTTTTTGCAAGGCCATAAAACCGCTACCAAACTGGGACGACTATACTAAATACATAAAATTTGTTCAATTGGTTCATTGTCCACACTATTGACTTGAACATACGCGATCCTTACGTCACCAGCTTTGTTTTCTCAGTCAAGATAGACTTCATTCTTCTGCTAATTTGAAAGTACATAAGATCTCTTAATTCATGCTCACGGCCATCTTTCGTCTTTGTTGTGCAGTATTTTTACTCCTTATTTTGCATCGATTACAGATCTGCATTGCGGTCCATTCTTATTATTATCTTATCTGCGTCAGGTTTGAAGTGGATTAAGATCTTTATTTTTTGTCTTCTCATCTGAAAGTGTATCATTTTTTTTATTTGCATGTTGTCATTGTAATTTCGTTTTGAATAGCGATTTAACATCAAAAATTTCGTATCAGTTCGTACTGTAATAGATGTCAGTGTAAACGTGACATTAGAGAGAGTTCTTATAGAGGGAGTAAAGACCTGAAGTGGCAGTTTGAAAGATTAATGGTGGAATAAACTGTTGGCCTAAGCAGAAAAACTGAATCCATTTATAAAGAGAGTTTTCGATTTGATTGGTCAGCTCTTTATTCCGTCATTAATCTTCCAAACTGCCACTTCACGTCTTTACTTTCCCTACGCAGGACTCTATGCATTAAGCTGTTAAAATGATTGAATATTTAAAATACTACTAAAAAGCTGGAAGTTATCAAGTTACGTTAATAGTACTGTTGCATTACCAACTATTTGGTTAGTTTAGTTTCAAAGCTGGTAATTTTGGCCTTGAAGATGTTAGACGTTCCGGAATATTTGCAGACATGAATAATGATTAAATCAAGACGAATGTATAAAGTAATTCCACGCTCGATAACAGAGAACACAAACATACTAGAAATACTACCCATGATTATTTTATGAACCTTGGATGTTTCTTGCTGTGATTTTTGGGTTCCACACAGTTTCTTCGAACAGAACCAGACCTTGCAATTGCACCAATTTTCCATATGCGCGATGTAACGAGAGTGATTCATTTTTAAAACGAATTATAACGGACGACGAAAAATAGATTATTTGCAATCTCATTATACCAGGTATAGCTGGCAATTTCCCAATGAAATTTATGCTCTTTGTCTATTTGTCTGGTGGGATTACAATAGTATTCTTTATTACGAACTGTTCCTGAAGAACCAAACCATAAATTCGAGCTGGTACTGCAACCTAGTGGATGCTCGTGGATCTTGATCACGCGAAATGAATCGCACACTTTTGATTGGACTGTTCTACCACATCCACTTTGTAAGACTGACATTGCGTCTTCTAATTACTCTTTGTTCAGATTCTTTCAGAATTCTTAAAATATCAGAACAATCAGTATGATTTGCAAACAGTGAAAACCCGAAACCGAAACCAGCCAAGTTCTTGACAGATACAATTATAAAGCTACTTGAAAGATGGTTTAAAGTAACGCAATAATGCCCCAATAAATATATCATTGAATCAAGTTTGAATTCAATGTTAAAAACTGTGTTACATTTCATCAACGAACTTTACGGATAACCAAATATGTAGATATCTTTAAAATGCGTTGGTATGGCTTATCCCAAATTCGTGAACTCGAAATAAGAGAAATTAAATTTATTACTTAAAATAACCAGTATAATCAAGGACGTATCTTATGTAATAACAGGTAGATGTCAAATCTGCTAAAAGACAGGCTTTTAAAAACTCTTCACAATTCTATAAATACGGTGTATTTTTTTAATGCCATAAAGGTTGGCCATAAAAATTTACACTCATGTCGTAGCTTGGCATCTAACACATGCCAAAACTGACAATTTAAAGTAAATGAATGGAGCTAAGACATGAATTTTCTTTGCCACAGCCACCCCTTATGGCATTTTTAAAAAAGACACATAGTATAACCAAAGATGGCTGGAGACTTATTAACCATGATGCCAATCTATCCTCAAATTATTTTAATGAACATTTTAGTAACATAGCCAATAACCATTATACTGACGCTACCAAATATTACGCAGAAAGCACATACTTTCCTTCCAATGTTGAACAAAAAAACAATTTTAGCTTTAAAAAAGTCAGAGGCTACCGTTTATTACAATATTGATAGAGAAATGTTAAAAGTAACCGCAGAAATAATCTCATTACCTTTAACACACCTAATCAATAAATGTTTTACTCAGGGAATTTTCCGTGGTTGTTTTAAAATTGCTAAAAGAATTCCCATTTTGAAAAAGGATGATCCGAATAACTTAGGTAACTATAGACCGATATTATGTTTTTCAAAGTAATGGAAACCTTTCTGAAAAATAGACTTGTCGATTACTTCAGTAAACTTTCACTTTTTAGTGGACCCCAATATGGTTTCCGGAGGGGCGAATCCATGACTAAAGCACTTTTGAAGGTTGTGGAAGATATAGTGAAGGGCCTGGAATCGGGTGCTCACACCGTTCTCACTCAGACGAAAGCGTCTGACTGTGTCTGCTTTTGGACAAATTGACACGTTATGGCATAAGGTGCATTGCATATAATTTATTCGATTCACATCTGCAAAACTGTAACAGTGTGTCACTGTGAACGACACCATATCAAATATTTCAACAGTAAAACATGGAATCCTCAGGGATCAATGCTTGGGCCATTTTATAAATTTTAGTAATAAATTCGAAGATAGCTGAAAATAATTCAGCTAGGGCAGAAACCTGGTTTAACGTAAACAATCTTTCTTTCAATAGAACGAAAACCAAAAACAAAATCTTAACATATCCAGTAATAGCAAACAAAAAAGCGGCAAAAACTGTCAGCTCTGTTTACCTTAAGGTAACTTAAACCCTTCCTAAACCTTGAACATGTTAAAACTACCCTATTTTGCTGCGGTACATAATCGCCTAGCTTAGGGAATAATATTCTAGGGATATTCCAGTAACTCTATAAAAGCTTTCAAATTACAAAAAAGTGCCTTTCAGATTAGGTATAGTGGGACTGGACTACAGAGAACACCATAATTGAGGTTCATTCTAATAAGACAAATTATATATTACATATATGACATTTGGATATACAATATAAAACTCGTCAAGTGAAAATAATAGACTTTGTAAGCCTCAATTTAGGTTATCAATGTCATTATTTAATGAAGATTTATACAATCACACACCTACCACGATATGTTCTAAATTAAAAAAAAAAACTCGAAGCTCATTGAACTCTGTTTACTGTACAACGATATTCCTCAGCGGCAGTCATGTTTTTGATTATGTTTAAATGTTTGTTTGTTACTTATGTTCAAGAGTATAATGTTACAATATGTAGGCAATGTTTATTGCATATATGTGAATTCATTTTGTACCATCTACGAGTTACGAGTATGTTAACTATTGTATGACATATCCTAATTTGGATCAATAAATATTATGATTATGATTGCTTAAAATTGACTCCAATAACATCTAAATTGATTTAAGTGTTCTCTAAGTAGTGCAGCGCGTAAGCCATTCTAATGAATGAGAATGAGTGAGAAATAATTCCTGCAGTAGTTACGAGGGTCAAGCTGAATTTATTGAGAATACGAAAATCTAGTAGGCCGTGAAAAACAAAACATACAGTGTTATTCAGAGCAACTCTTTATCTGTCATTTGAAGTTTAGTTGTTGAAGTTACGTTCGTTATAACTCAAGTTACTAATTTTTTAAAATGACATTACAAGTAAAAAGTAGAATTAACCAGAGAGCATTTTAGAATCATGATTTACTATGATTTAAAAAAATGGTTTAAGCGCTTATGAGTGCAAAGAGAGTTTAGATTCGGCTTTTAGTGAACAAGCACCTTCCTTGGCTACAATTTACCGATGATATAAGGAATTTGAATGCGAAAGGAATTCTGTTCAGCATCAAGAAGGAGCAGCTGTTACCAACAAAAACATTGCTGCTGTTAAAAAAATAATTGAAGAGGATAATAAAGCTACTTGGTAAAGGCAATTAGGCTAGATGGACAAAACACAGTTACAGCTGAATGGTACACTGATAAATGTTTGCCTGAAGTGTTCTGTAGAGTTCCACACAAGGGAATTATGCTGTCCATGATAATGCATCGTCCCATACGGCAGCTTTAAGTCTCCAGTTTTTGGCTGAAAAAAATATAAAAGTAATAGAACATCCGCCATATTCACCTGATTTAGTAATATGCAACTTCTGGGTATTTTTGGGCTTAAAATGAATTTGCGAGGTATAAGGTTTTCGTTTGAGGAAGAGATTGATGCCCCAGTTCACGTTTATTTTGAAGGTATTTCGAAAGAAGATTGGTTGGGAGCTTTTAAATAATGGAAAGAAAGAATGGTCAAGTGTATCATTGCTGAAGGGAATTACTTCGAACATATTTAAAATAAAATCCTAGAAAATATTAACCGTATTTTTTATTCTCAATAAATTCAGCTTGACCCTCGTATACATTCGTAAGAGAAGGATGGAGAGAAACATTCTACCGAGCTCTTGTTATAAACAAAGTTATTTTTTGTTTAAAGCGGAATACTGGCTTTTGGATATTGATAAGATGTGTTAAATCGTCGGATATTGAGCCCACTAATTTGTGGTTGTTAAACCATGTCCACGCATTTTAGAGAGATTCTGGGTGCGTTTCGTTTGCGCGCTCACACGCTTTGAGCGCTCACACTTACAAGCGCTGTTTTCTGTTGTTTCCTTTGGCGTTTAGTCGCTTAAGCAGTTATGCGCAAAGGTGTTTCTTTTGACTTCAACGAATTCATAACCTCAAAAATGTAACTTCAATAGTGAAATTGAGCCAATCATAGCTGCTGTAGCTATTTCTAAAGTGTAATGTTTGTTTATAACCTGACCATGATTAGCTGATCTCCTCATACGCATCTCATACGTTCCATTTGGAACATAAGCGCTTACGCTTTTGTTGCCCTACCTCGATGGAATAAGCGATTGTGAGCGAAGACTATGACGTCATAATGACGTTACTATTTCGTCAGCTGGCGTTTTGTGAGCGTTTGCAAAGCCAAAGGGAACGATTTAAGCAATGCTTATGAGCGCTCAAAGCATGTGAGCGCGCAAATGAAACGCACCCTCTGTATATTACTTTAATGAAATTTTAGAAATATAACGAAACCTCATGTCCTTTATTTTACCAATAATTTGGTCCTTCACCTTATTTTTGCCTGGAATAGTTTCGTGCTTATAAATATTCTGTAAATCAAATATTTTTAAGTGAACTTGTAAATGATTTACGGCAAATTGCACGAAACACATAAGATGAGCTTAAACTTAAATCGTGTTTATAATGTGACATTTTTATGTTGCACAATATTGTGTAGTCATATTCTGATTGTGAGTGACGTTTAAAGTTAAGTTGAGCTAAAGTGTTTGGTGAAACTGGTCACTTCAATTGATGCTCCTTTATTACAAAAAATAACGTAATAATTTCTGCAATAAGGTGAAAGAAAAAAATTAGAATTGAGGGAGAATGGAAAATCAACAGCTTAGCAGATAATTTCAGAAATTTATCTTTCGTTTCCTCCATCAGTTTCGTCGTATTGATCGTTTTTAAGGTTATAAATATCCTTGTTTTACGACGTATTACACCTGTTTTGCCATTTCTCCAGGTTATCTCAATCAACTGTTGTCACACTTAAATTACGCAGCCTATAATTTTATAATGTGTGAGTATACATGGCACCAGGGACATGGCACGTTTATTTGCGGCAAGTAATATTACAGTGACAAAATGAGTTTTTGACAAAACCTCCACAGAAGTGAGGTATGTAATTCAAATTACTCTGTCGTTACAGTCAGCGTTTGTTTTGGGCTAAATTTATCTTTTACGACTGTCGTAATAAATGTTCTGCAGTTCGTTTTGAAATTGCGCGATAAGCTTGAAATATCGTGCCCTTCGTGAATAAATTTCCGTTTAATGCAGAATGCCACGCGAATAACGCATATTTAATGGGGAACAAGTTATTAACTATTTATGCTGGCACAGAGAAAGAACTGAGATATTTTTTAATGACTGCTGGCTGCTAGACGAAAAATAAAAATCTGAAATGAATTTCATGCGCCGTATGCGTTAATAATTACAAGCTGCAAGTAATTATAAATGTTACGAACGGAATTAATTAAACCTTAGTCAAATCTAGAAGTATGAAAAGAGAACAAATAAATAATACCAGTAGAATTTACTACTTTACCTTAAGTTGGATTTAAATGTTAGACGATATCTTTGATGAGATGAGTCATGAAACTATTCTTTTTATACTTCTTTCAATATATTTTGAATATATTTTGCAAATATTTAAAAATTCTCTATAGCTCAGATTTCCTGAATACACGGTATGAATTTTGTCGTAGGTATCATGTATTCATTTAGTATTCCGGTAACATTGTATATGGAAATACATAATTTGTTTTGGTAAAAGCATGTCGTAGCTTAAGCCCGCCGCAAACAGAATTGTCACTAGTGTCATTCGTCCTGTCAATTGTCGAGTGTTTTCGTGTTTGTTTGCGTCGTTTGTTGATTTTATACAAGAAGTCAATTTTCAGGAATCATTTACTTTACATTTGTTGCATTATTGCACAAAATGGTGTTTACATTAGAGCAGAAAAGTTATTTTCGTAATAGTTCAACAATCGATGGGGCATTTGTATACTGAGTACGAAACTGCTTAGAAGAGTTTAGAGTTGAATTTCCCGATATCATTATTGAACACAAAACACTCGAAGACAACCTGCGTTAGTGTGTACAATTGCTTCGTGAAACTGGAGATCTCTTCCGAAGAAAAACAATGCGTCAACCTCGAAACTGCTGAAGTTATCGAAACTGCAAGACAATGAAAAGTGCATCTCACACCTCTATCCACCAATTATCAAAACAGAGTGTGCTTTCTGTGGGAACGTGCCACAAATTGTTACGTAAAGATGTTCAGGTCTATCCTTACCGCATGATATTGGTGTAAGCATTGCTGCCCGGTGATTCCATACAGAAATCGTCTTTCTGTGAATCTTAAATAATAGATTCTTTAATTTGTGAGTGAGTAGTAATTGTTATTTTATGATTTATGTCATGCTGACATTTAAAAGTCAGGTTATCTTCAATTTAAACACTGCGACATGCGTTTTTGAAAACAAAATATTTCCACAGGTAATGCTACCGGATTATTAAATGAACACACGTTACATCTAAGTATAATGGTGAAATAATGAAACAAATTATTCTAAAAGTTAAATTTAAAGTGTATAATTCCTATGGGTTGTGGCTTATCTCCTTTACTCGCCGATTTGTTTATGGACAAATTAGAGAAGAAATTCTTCAACTCGAATAACCCTCTTATCCAATACATTTCTTTTTATTGCCGGTATGTTGACGACATCCTGATTATCTTTAACGGCCCCCCGCCACTGGTCGAATCTCTTTTAGAACATTTCAATACTTTACACCCCAAAATTAAATTCACTTGTGAAACTGAGATTAACAACTCCATCAATTTTCTGGATATCACTATTACTAAACACTCTCATTCACTATCTCATAAAATTTACAGAAAACCTACCCATACTGATACTTGCATTTCGTACAATTCTAAACACCCCTTAGAACATAAGTTAGTTATTTTCAATTCACTTTTTTATAGAGCTTTTCTAATCCCTATGTCTAAAACTGATTTCCAACAAGAAATAAGCATCATATTGCAAATTGCCCATAATAATGACTTCCCTCTTTCATTAATCAAAAACCTATTTTTCAGAATTAAGAATAAATTACTTAACAAAACTATTTACAACAATTACATACACAACAACAGTCCCTCTCTTAACAATAACAACATCACACAAGACACACACACTAACTTCATTAGCTTACCCTACGTACTATTTTTATCCCAAAAAATTAAGGATTATTTTTCAAAAAACACTAATAAAATTAACTTAAAAATCTCCTTCTCGAATAAAAATAACTTAAAAACTATGATATCCCACATAAAAGACAAAACTAATTTTTTAGAACAAAGTGGTATTTATTCTATCTCTTGCAACTCCTGTAACTCCATTTACATAGGTCAAACAGGTAGAAGCATAAGAACTCGCATCAAAGAACATATCAGATCCTTTAAATTCGAGAAATCAGATTCTAATTTTGCTAACCATTTAATTTTTTCTTCACATGATTTTGATCCTAACAATAATGTCAAATCTCTTCACAATTTTAAAAAAGGAAACCTTCTTAATATAGCTGAAAACCTCGAAATATTTTTACATAAAAACAACAATAACTTTAATATTCTAAACGATCAGTTGAATGGACCTCAGGAGGAGTTCTTCAAGTACATCAACTGGCAGAATTTTTAGGGTTTTATTTTGTTTATATGTTTCATACAAAATTTACCGCCATATTCTAGATTGTACAATTTTTTAAGTTTAGTCCGCCATCTTTCACTTTGCACGTTTCCAGACGTGAATTCATTTTTCTTCCCTTTCGGGACTCTCTTTTGTGGTGTCCCCATTTACAATTTTAAAAAGTTTTTAACATGTTTGTATTCGTGTTTTGACTATGCAACTTTGTTGTTTATTAGTGTGGATTATGGTATGTAATTTTACATTTAACTTAAATTGTTTCTTACTCGCCACCATCTATTGTAGTCTTTGCTGAAGATGGCCGTCTACTGAGGCCGAAACATATGTCCTAATGCAAGATCGCTACCAAAAATTTTTGGCTTTTTTAGTAACTTAAGACACATCCTTTTTACTACTTTATTACGTGCTGGTTGCTAACATCCGATGGAGATTCTTACCAAACTTATAACTTCTGACTGCGCATTTATTTATTTATTTTTATTGGCTTATATTATTAATTTTTAATAATTAAAATCGTTCTTATACATTCCTATTAACAGACCCAGAAAATATTCAGGCAAATGAAATATTTCAGATCATGTGCTTTAATATCATCGCTTAAATTCGCAATAAACTCTCCGAATATAAAACATCTTATATTGCATTTTAATTTAAATTGAAGGAATGTGATGAAACTATGGTGACCAAGAAGCTGAGAATTGCACATAAAACTCTAACATGAAAAGAAAGTTATTACCTCTTTACTGTGTAATGCGCATTAATGATGTATTGTGCCAAAAACACATAGTAAAAGATCTAAATACACGGCGGCATCTGTTCCTTTACATCTCCGTGGCACGGTTGACTAAACTCCGTCGAATAAATAAACACCAGCGAAACTGCAAATTTTTCTGGCACGAAATTCAAATGAGATTTCACAGTATTGTCTTCTGATAAACACTACATTTTATTTAGCCGCTTAAACTTGAATGTTCTTTCCAAGGTCGAGAATTTTATTTTTAAAAACTGAGCTACCAGGTGTTAAAAAATGAGATATTAATTAAATTAGATTTTTTTCCAAGTAATTGTGGACGTGCTTCAACATTTAGGGGCTCATTATATTTGACTTAAAATACATAATTTACCAGAATGAACATTATATAACACGTCAATAGTTTTTCATTATTTACTCCTTAAATCATTTAGGCCCGATTTTATAAACTCAGAATAACACTATTCTTGGAAGAACATGACGTGGATATGGAGTAAGGTTAAAGTATATTCGGCGAATAGTTATATTGTTCTTATTCTACGTTTGTAAAACTGGGCCTTAGAGTTTTTATTAGGCAAGCTTTATTTATTTTCTTTCATGTTTGATTTCGTGTATCAAAACAGAATTCTTTAGGTGTCCAAAATCAAGGAATTCCTGTATTCAATTTTTGTATGATTTTTAAATTTCATTTCAGTGAATTAAGTATATGCTAAAAAATGTGCTAGACTTCTTTACTATTTTAAAAAGTACAAAATCTACTCTTAAAACTGTATCCAATATTTAAATTATTAACTTTAGCTTTAGCAAATTAAAATGAATGATTACTAACTTATCGTTTTAAATGTGTTGAAGGTAATCCTAGTTTTTATGAAACGCATATTTAAACGTTACATTACTCACTAAAATAAAACGTCCAAAAGAATCCATGCCACAGATTAAGGGAAAAATTGTAATTAATAAATTAGAATGAATTAAGAATCGTGTACGACACTCTCTAAGAAATACAACGCGACATTTTTTTAAATAGTGTGCATCTGGTGATGTGGAGTAGTAAAACTGCAACAAAATTTCAATTTCATCCAAAGCAGGATGACATTGACCCGTCGTTATTATGTAATGTAGTATCAGCTGGTCTCGAAGTATAAAATTTATATTTTTTACGCGCTTTAGTATTCGCTAGGACACCAACGAGAATGTCGGAATATCAAAATTTATACTTACATACTTACTTAGTTAATCCTGACCCTTAATATCCTCATGGGCGTCGGGTGGAACAAGAGTTGAGTTTCTACGTGTATAACGGGATGCTTTTCCATACTTCTCTCCATGTCGTTCTATCTTGCACCTGTCCTCTAATTCCTTCCTAGTTTGTTTCTTTTTTCCTCCGCTTCTCGTACTTCCTCTATCCAGCATTATCTAGGTCTTCCTTTCTGTTTTCTTTTCATTGGTTTGGATTCGAACACTCTTCTCCACCATCTTGTCTTTTCCCCATCCTTATAACGTGCCCCAGCCATCTCAATTGCCCTTCTTCTATTCTAGATTGTATGGGTTCTACTTTAAGATTTCGTCTTATTTCACTGTTTCTTACTTTATTCAATCTTCACTTCTGAGGAATCTCATTTCTGAACTTTGTATTTTCTCTTTCCGTTTCTTTGTCGTTGACCATACTTCCGACCCGTATATTAATATTGGGGCTGCTATCCTTTTAAAGATCTCTGTTTTGGCTTGTTTGGGTATCTCTTTTTTGTTTATGAAGTGACTCTTGATGCTGTTGAATAATCTTCCTGTTGCTTCCTTCCTTCTTTTTATCGCCTCATCTAATCTCCCGTCTTTCGTCAGAGAAGTCCTCAAGTATTTGAAACTTTCCACGTGCTCCAGTTTTTTTTCTCTTTCAAGTATATCTTATGGTTTTTGTTCTCTCTGCTTATCACCATGGTCTTTGTCTTTTCCCTGTTTATATTCATGTTAGCTTTCTCCAGACTTGCACTGTATCTGTTCACATTTTCATTGAGGGTTTTTTCATCTTTTGCCACTAGGAGCATGTCGTCGGCGTAGGCAATTTCCGCTATTCGTACCATTTCCATTTTCCAATATCCTATGTTGTACTCTTTCACTGCTTCTTCGCTTCCTTAACTACTTCGTCAAGAACTGCTGTGAACAGTATGGGGCTTAGGATGCATCCCTTGCGTCGTCACAAAGTGTTTGGATTCCTCATGGTGCATCCTAACTGCGCTCCTCGTTGTTTTGTACAAACACTTTATGCCACTTATGTCGACTACTCTTTTCCGTAAGGTTGCCCATATATCGTCTCTTTTTACCCTGTCAAAAGCTTTCTCTATGTCTATGAAACAGAGGTGAAGCTCCTCTCCTCTTTTCATTACTTTCTCGATTAACTGCCTTACGATGAAAATCGCATCTGTCACCCCGTTTCGGTCTGAATCCAAACTGTGTTTCTTCTAATGTTTGTCGTAGTCTTTTTTTCATTATTCTGGCGTACATTTTTCCTATTAAGCTGAGTAGTGTAATCCCTGTGTAATTTTTGCATTCCTTATTGTCTCCCTTCTTGTGTAATGGTACGATAATGCCTGTTTGCCAGTCTGTTGGTGCTGTGCTTGAGTTGAGGACCTTGTTCATGATTAAATGCATAGCTTTCAACAGCTGATTCTCTCCTGCCTTTACCATAGCAGCTGTTATGTTGTCACATCCCGGGTTTTCCAGGTTTTATTGTTCTTAATGCCATTTTCACTTCTTCTTCTGTTATATCATTCCTCTCTTCTTGGCTTTCTGTAATTCCTCTGTCTACTCTGACCTCATATGTACGGTATGTTTGCGTTGTCTCCTCCCCCTCCAGTAGATCCTTAAAATATCTTCTCCACCTTTCCATAATTTCATCTTCTTCCACTATAATATCCCCATTCTCGTTGTTAATGTTTTTCAGAGTTGTCTTATTATCTCTTGCCCTTTTTTTTCTTATTATACTGTAGAACAGCTTCTGGTTTTGTTGAAAGGCTGTTTTCATTTTTTCTTCGAATTCCTCCCAGCAATTTTCTTTCTTTATGTTTACCAGTATCTTAACTTGCTTCCTTTCCCTTTTGTATTTCTCATAGTCTTCTTGTGTTTGTGTGGCTCCATACTTTTTCCAACTTTGTTTCTTTACTTTACCTGCCATTCTTGATCTCATCATTCCACCAGTGTGACCTTTGAACTTTCCTGTTCGAGATTCTCGTTGATCCACACGATTTCTCTGCCGCTGTTAAGATAGAGTCTCTAAAGTTTGTCCGTATCTCTTCAACCGGAGCTTGTGGGTCTAGTTCTTGTAAGTTCCGCTCGAGATGTTCTTGGTAGTCTAGCCTGACCAACGGTTCCTTCAGTCTATAACATCTGATCTTTCGTTTTACGATGTGTCTTTTTCCTTTCTCTTGTTCCTTTTTGTTTTGCCATCTCATGACAAGCATGTAATGGTCGCTTTCTATCTCTAAACTTCTGTTGACTTTGATGTCTTTAGTTCTATTTTTCAGTTCCCTGCTTAGCCAAAAATAGTCTGTTATCGATCTTTCTTTGCGGCTTTTGACTTCCCTCGTGTATTTGTGTATATCTTTGTGTTTGAAGTATGTATTAGCAATGATCAGCTCGTCTTCTAGGCAGAAATCTATTATTCTCCCTCCATTTCTATTTCTACCTTCTTCTTCCTGTTTCCCCATACATCCCTCTACTCCTTTATTGTTGTTGCCTACTCTGCCGTTTAGGTCTCCCATTATTATTACCTTGTTTCGGTTTTTGTCTATTTCCATCTGTAACTCTTGAAAAAATTTGTGCTTCTCTGTCTCTTTTGCGTCTTCGTTCGGTCCGTATGCTACTATTATTGTGTGGTCTTCTGCTCCCTCTTTCCTGTGTATTGACAGAATTCTTTCACTTACGAAACTTTCTTGATTCACTCTTTTCATTATTCGATCCTTTATTACCAGTGCCACTCAGAATTTATAAGTGCAATTATTTTGTGTTTGTTATTTTATTAGTCAGCTGAAATTTGATGAGTGTTCTGCTGGTTTTCTTCTGTCAATAGTCTGCTGCGGAACCAGCACGACGTTTTCTCCGTTGCGTTTTATTTCACCGAAAGTAGATAGACGTTCTCTCTCTGCTAAAACTTAGCTTACGTAAAGAAAAAAATGCTCTGTTTCCGTAGGCCGGCCGTAAATAATTACATATTTGATATTTTAAACATGCTAATTGTATTATTTAGAAACATAAAGTATTAATTATTCTACAGACGTTGTGTTGCTGCTGATATTCGGAAATCAGGCGACTCTAGTTCATCCATTCATGCGTAACTTTGTTGATTGTAAAAACTTCCATATCGATGTGAAGGTCGTAATATGAAGCATAAAGCAATAAAGCTTTATTACATACGGCTGAGGAATGTATGAGCTTTCATCAACGTAACCGCCAGTGGCGTTCCATGATTTTTGGCTTCAGATTTGGGCTACAATTTTCCCCGGAGCTATTAAACTTAAGCTTAAGATCATATTAGTTCAATCGGTGCCATTTATTGTGAAATATTGCAGATTTAAAGCTAGTCACTACTATAAAGTTACTTAGTATATTAACCCACCTCACTTGAATATGTATTTTTTTATAATTGTAATAAATTTCAATGCTTGATAAATGTGCCCGGTAGTAATTTTCCGTTACTTGATGTTAATGAGATTATTTTTAATACACCATTGTTCTATTGGAGCAATTGCGAAAATATATTTACATACATACAAATTTTATGTGACTTTAATGCTTTATATTTGGACGCCTTTAAGCAGAAATGGGCCATCAACCCACATAAAGCTGATTCTGAGAAAAACGCACTTAAAAGTTTCAATGATGACAATCCAAAATTCACTTTTGGTTTCCTTGTTCATCCCAAGAGTAATATGTCCGATTCTGCATAAATAAAATCGACTTTTCTCCTCTTAGTGGCGACACTAACTTGTCTTCACATCTTTTGTGAGTTGGTCCGTTTCTACATAAAAGCATCCATTTTAAAAACATTTTTCAATTATCTCGATTATTATCAGATTTATTGAAAAATTGAAATTTATTTTCTTTTTCATTTTCAGATATAAAGATGTTGCAAGATTTAACATAGTAAGTATTTCTGTACGGGACCTGCAGTAAAAAGCAGGATGCCCACAATGCCGTCAGTATTAGAAGAAGAAGGAGAATCCTTTAGCGTGTACTCCCCTCATGTAGACTCGAGTGGTATAACGGTATTACCACAAAGTCCCAACTCGAAACCTCTGAAGTCGATCAACGACGTTCAAAACCTGCTACAGCAGGGACGAAAGCAGGACGTCAAGCACATAATACGTAACAATTTTTGGCCCGTGGACAGTCCCATCCGCGGAAAGCTATGGTCATTGCTATGCGGCCAACATCACAACGGCAAGTCCGACATGATGGACGGTTTTTACTGGGACATGGTGACGCAGGTGTTCGGAACCACCGAATTGCCAGATAAAACCATCAGCTTACCACCGTTCGTGGAGCCATCGCACTGCCAGTCGTATTATCTTACGCATCGGGGGAGGAACGTCGCCGATCGCGTGGTTTCAGTTTTAGGATATGCCTGCCCTGATATTGTCTACAGTCCCAGTATTTATCCGATCTGCGCTTTACTTCTTCATTACATGTCAGGTAAGTTCTTCATTTCTTTATTCTTTCCTAAATTCTCACGCAAGAAATAATTGAGTATAAACACTAGTTACCATGTTGGTTTTCTCTAAAACAACGAAAAAAAAATCCTTATACTAAGGATATACAGAATCGGAAATCTTGGTACTGGACATAGCAAGTTTGCTTCGATTCGGTTCGCGAAGAATTAATTGCCAACGGCCCGGTAGGGCGGGCGATAACCGGAATCGAAAACGAGTGGGCGTGATTAGCCAAATTTCTCTCTTTATTTTTCTAGTGCCTTCCCTGTCTCACGCATTATAACAAGATGTCAAGTTGAAAATTTACCGAATCTGTATGTAGTATAAAATTTGTGTGATCAAAACATAAAGAACACGAATGTCTTCGTTGCATATTGCGGCCTGAACATTCAAAAAAGAAAATATTTATTGATGTGTATCCTCTTAAATTGATTTGCATTACTAGAGGACCAAAGAATTTTTTAATTTGGGTTTCCTATATGATAAATAAAGAATGAGAACGTGTAGGTATGACTGTTTAGTTATAAAATGCTAACGTAAATTATCGCCCATAAGAAAAGAAAAACATGATTTTCGTCCAAAATTAAAATAGTAAACGCGCCATTTGAACGGTTTTGATGTGATCTGGGCGCCACTGAGACGTCCTCCCATTCCACCAATTAACCCGAACGTATTTATGTGTGTTTTCGCGAGTTAATATTACGACATGTATGTATTTTCTTATTTCATTAGATTGGCGGATCGCAATCAAAATCACGTAGCACGAATTCTTAAGGTGTTATTAATCGGTGTTGTTAAAACTTGTAGTCAACAGGACGAGCCGAGGATTATTTCGACGAAGTCCTTCCATGATCGTCGAGCCAAACGTTTTTAATTGCATAAGATCCGGATGAATAGGCAGATTAGCGCAATGCCCAGGCCTTGAATCATTTTATTATTTCACCTGAATGAATCAATTTAATTATGAAATGGCACGTCATACATGAAACTGGTTAATCATCTCGAAAATTATGTTAGATCTCGGATTACTAATTGTAGCATAGTGTGTGATTAGTATCAGTCTGTTTATCGAATTTAGATAACAATTCGTTTTTAAAACGAGTCAGAATTCAATGTTACAATGGCGAGAACGCGTGAAATGTGTGTTAGGCTTTTCAGGATAAACCTGTGCTAAATATAGCATTTTTTTATAACAAATGAGCAATTATAGTCGGTTGTCAATAATTATTTGCTAAGGTTCAACTTATTGAAAAGTAATTTTCAGTAATAAACAAACAATAAATCATGATTAGAAGAAAATAAATAAGCTGCAATTGATATTGAAAATTTCTCGTTTACTTTAATTATTTTAATTTGATTTATGCAGGTTGTTTTTTTTTTAAATTCTGAAAATAACTGGCAATTACATACAGTGTTAATAAGGAGAAAACAAATAAATATTAGGTTTGTTCCAACAGCAATTTCTGATTAGTTTGGAACACTCAAAATCACTTGCCCACCGAAGTAATAACCTATTTTAAAAGCTCTATAAAGTTTACTACTTTCATGAGTGCATGCTTTTAACGGTTTTGAACTAGATATCAACTGCTGATGGAACAAACTTATTGTACCATCGGTATTCCTAGAATACAGATCATAAAGAGAAAGTTACGAAAATGTATTGGAATAACAACTGCAGTTACAGAACACGCTAAATACGTTAAAATTAACACAGAAAATGACTTGATTGTAATCTCTTTTCGAATTTCGTTTGTGCAACATTTGCATAAAAAGTTATGTGCTTTATAGTTGAAGCTGTCTTGAATATCTGAAGTCGTAGGAGCGCCCGTTTCAATCGATAATTAGTCAATAAAATCAATCGCCCAAAACTCAGAAATAGCATAAATCGATAGATTTGAATGTTCTTTTTCATATTTTGCAAGAAATTCGTTTGTACAACATTTGTATAAAAAGTTATATGCATTTATAGTTGACGCTGTCTTGAATATCTGAAGTCGTGGGAGCATCCTTTTTCACTGTAATTAATTAACAAAATTGATCGGCCAAAACTCAGAAATAGCATGAATCGATAGAATGTGCTCTTTCATATTTTCCCAGAATTTCATTTGTGCAACATTTATACAAAAAGTATTCACTAAGGCGTTTTTTAAGTGCGTGACATTAACTATTTTCAATCGATCAGTAATCAATAAAATCGATGGGCCAAAACTTATTGGTGGTATTTGTCGATATATTTGATCATTTGCTATCCGATTACGTGAAAGTGAAAATACTTTCTTTAAAAAGTTATTTTTATAATTAAGTACTGGGCATTAATTACTGCCAATAATTTGGATTTCGTTTTTTTTTTTTTCTCAATTGTGATACGCCAGGTACAAACTTCAGTTAATGATCTTGACAATACTGTTAAAATTATAGTTCTGTGATAATTAGGACGGCTTTGGTAGCCAAATTAAATTTTGAAATTTTGTTGCTGGAGGTTTGTTGCTAACTTCTTACCGCACAGTGGTCGGAATTGCCAAATTCTTGGCCAAAAATCTAATATTCTCAAAACTGATAAGAAATATATAATGACTTATTTCTGTATTATTATTATTATTATTATTAATTTTATTATTATGTACATCATGTTTCACATAGAAATAATTACGCACTAAACCAAAATTTTAAAAATAAGAGTTTTTCACAATAAATAAGTAGAGCAAAACCTTAGAAAATGTTATTCTGTGTCTTGTTCTTCGTTCTCTTCTTCTTCTTCGTCTTCTTCTTCTTCCTCTTCTTCATCTTCTTCTTCTTCCTCTTCTTCATCTTCTTCTCTACTACTTTTTCTTCTCCGTTTTCTGTTTCTTGTTCGATTTCAAGAAGTTCTAAAACTAGTAAAGGAAAATCAGTTTTCTTTCTAGCTTTCTATTTTGCCAAAGAAGTTATCAGTGGATCAGATGATAACCAAGCTCCTCTCATTTTTGATGCTTCTATAGGAATCGTCTGTGTTGCTTCCTGAATTAATTTGGCAGCTTCAGTATTACCTTCGGAATGCAAATTCATTTGAATCGCAAAACTCAATTCTGAAGCAGATTTTAGTTTCCGAATATCCTCAGTTTTTCTTCTTTTACTCCTTTCACTGCTTTCATGAAACCGTTGAGGTGGACGACCTTTCATTGATGATGATCCTGGTGATGATGTTGTTAAGGAGGGCCCACATGAGGATGGAGTCGTTGAAAATGAAACAGGTATTAATTCAACTTCTAATTGCAACCAAAGTGTATTTTGACGTAGAAATCTATCTATCGTCCTCGAACATCTCTCAAATTTTTCAGAAATTCTATAACAGACTTTTCTGACTTTTCTTTTCAGTTCCTGCAGAGCCTCTACATCTTCTTTTAACTCATATAAATCACTCAAAGTTTTTATCAGGTGAGTGATTTGACATGATCTCCCGTCACCTTCTCCTTGTCTTACGGACATAATGTGCTGCCCTTTAATAAATTAATAACATTTAACTTCAATTTAACAATATTTTGTTTAATTTACAAGGAATTTAATTACTTTCGAATTAATACGCGAATTTGCTGAAATTGCGTTACTCTGCAGCTTGATAAACTTTTTGGATTTTATTTACTATGGGCAAAGATGGGCAAAAGTTAATTTAAAGAGTAAATGTATATCGTTTTGGCTTCAACTTAAGCCATAAACGAAAGCGGGATAACACTGGACTTTTGTTATATGTCTACGTGAATTCAGATTTTCTTAAAACAATTTTATATTGGAACGCGTTCACATATAAATTTATTAGTGTAAATATATAAGTTGAAATTGTATTGTGCTTATATTATATAATAGTACATACCTGAAGGTATAACTGACAAAAATTTCAGAATCACACAATAATTTGAACTCATAGAATTTGCAATTAAAAATAACACCAACGCAGTCACGTTCTCTTGAGAAAAGTTGACCGTAAAGTGTGAGCATATTCAGCCGCCTTTTCCAGGTATAAATTTCTGGGTATCGGGCGTAATTTTTACGGATTAATGACCATTAACCCCTTAGGAACAAGATAATAACAACTTAATTGGTTCTAGTTAACACTGAAAATTTCGATTTTTGGCCAGGTTTTAAGAATTTCCGACCACTGTGCACCGGTCAGAAAATGGACTTATTAACGAATGGTCAAAGCTGAAAAAATGACCAAAAAATATTTTCAAGAGACTGGGCACCGGAGATTCGTCCAATTAGCAAAAAATAGTGACTTGGATGAGGTCAAACATTTGCGAAAGAATTTTCAAATATGAACAAAAAACAGGAATTGTGAACTACTATGTATTGCATATCAGACGTAGGCTGTTTGCCGTGAATGAGTCATTTATAAGATGTCGAATGAGTATGAATAAGTAAATATTAAATAAATACGCAAGATTCCTTAAATAATTTTGTTTCAATTGATTAGTAATCATTGATTATGGTTTGGAAGACCTTAGGTGAAACCTAAGATCATCCGCTCTATGTATACAGAGTATTTCAGAATTGCACAGCACTAATTTAACATCGCTTTACACGTATGCAGTGCAGTGCAATGATGATTACACACAAAAATTACATTTGCTGGTGGCTTTAAGCATTTTCTTAGTATTTACTATGAAAGGTACCAATTTCTGACTGTAAATTTTTGCGGTGTTTACATTTGAGTGCTCTTATTGAGGTTATTTTTTTTTTATTGTGGTGGTTGCCCAACGGGGTCCTAAGTCAAAGACTACAATAATAATATTCAAAAAGTTTTGTGCAAATCGGTTTCGATTACAGCGGATTCCCCGAGCAGGCTCTGTACAGCTGTTTCAGGCCTAGTTGGGCCTTCGTCAGCAGAACCGTAGCTCGAGAACTCCACTGTAAACCAAACCGACTTGTCCAGGTTATTCGCCAATAACCTGCAGAACCAACAGAGCCTGCTCGGGGAATCCACTGTAATCGAAACCGATTTGCACAAAACTTTTTTAAAATTCTCATTATGCTTTGACAACAAGTATGGCCGCCTTCCATGGGATGACTTATTATGTGGCGAACTAGCTTCAATTTGTCAATCCTACTGCAATGTCAGGTCAAAAAGCGATCAAAAGATGTCGCTACTTGAAATGTTCAATAATAATATTGTTCACATACACTACCGATGAGCAGGCGCACAATAAAAATTTCTGCAAGACAAATTGCGCCATATAATGCATCCTTTAGGGATGTGTAGCACAAAAGAAATCATTAAAAAAATTTACAGAATATAAGAAGTAAATTTTTATTTTAACATCTTTAAATTCACAAGAATAAAATGAATAATGAACTTCTACATAAAGTTTATTGCACTTATTATTTGTTTCATAAAAAATTCATTAAATTATGAACAGACTTCGGACATTTCGGAGCGTCGCCATGATTACGCAATAGGAGGACCAATGAAAGGAGCCCAATTATTGCTTAGCCATGGCAACGCTTCGAAATGTCCGAAGTCTGATGATGAACTTAAAAATAAAAATTAAACTTACAAAAATTGCTCATAACTACAAAAGAATTGATCTCCCAAGAGTGTATTTAAAATTTTCTCAACATTTTTTCCTCGTTCTACCATCATTACTATTTGACAACGTAATAAGGAATTTAGGCGCCTTTTTTGAACCACCTTGTTGCGTTCACTTATGTAATTCTATTTTTACTTTTTTTTACTTTTATATTTATTTTTTCACTTTTTCTCCAAAGATTTATCTTAAGTTAATTTTAACTTACTAATAAACCTTTAATTTTTTCTGTTTAGTATCCTAAATTTGTAATGTCTTTTACAAGTGCTGCATATTGTAAGAGTTATAAATATTCAAATGTTTTAGATGAAATTAATGATACTCTCAAAACGTTTTGCTGTTTGAAACTTCAATAGTCTAAATGTTGATTAACAATTATTGAAAACACTCACCACGAGGACGTCGCTCCTGGAATGTCTTTGAAGTTTTTGTTTGTTAATCACCAGCACATAAACAAATAATTCCCTGATTTTAGCAGCTGTAAAATGCTCTCAATCTATGCGTGTGAGAGGAAAAATAATTATGATCTGTAAGTCAAAGTCTTCATATATTTTTACATCCCGAGAGCGTACTTAACATTTGCAGTATTTGTTTGACCTATTTTTGATGGCGCCAGTACCGCAAATGTGCGATAGATGAAAGGCGTTTTTCAGGCCTTCAGTTTGCAAAACTGGACTCCATTTTGTGCGGCTCGTTTTATTTTTCCCCTCTGCCGAAATTTTTGACGTAATGATTATTACTCGTTGAAGTACTCTCTCGACTCGGTAAATAAACGTCTTCGTGCGGTATTTATGCACTTAAAAAAAAGATAGATCCGGTAGTGGAAGCGTGTGTTGAAAAAAAAAAGGCAATTTATTGAGGCTTTATCGTACGAGTTTGAAGCTCGAAGTAAATATTTAAAAAAAAATTTGATTTTGTTTCTAAAGAATTTACTGAAAAGAACTTTCATTTTTTTATGTTACGCTCTCGTAATTTCATTCACTGAATCCTCTTTTCTTTTACCTAAAAAAATTTTTCTTATTATTTTAAACTGATGTACAATTTCATTTCATTTAAATCTTTCTAAATGTGCAATAATAGTGTGAATGTGAATAGTGTGAGATTTGACATTCTTTAAAACGATAATTATCTGCACTTTCTCGTTCCATCTTTCACTTCTGTGACGACGTAAAATGAAAACAAAAAGAATCGTTTAATCTGAACGCTTTTGTTCGCCAAATACGTTTTGCGTAGACCCTCGTTTGCGCCAAAATGGCCATAAAATTATTACGAGTTCTTCGACCTGGCCAGTAACAATAGGCAATTGACGACGAAAATCGTCTTTCCTAGGTTCTCTCTGTTCAGTAATATATTTTTTTACGGTTTTACGGTTACATTCCTAAATTATTTTGTTAAGGAAGACAAGAAGTTGCAATACATCAAACTAGCAGTTAAAGAACTGTCCAAGCAAAACATTTGTAATTTACATGATTTTAAATAATTTTTGTATCTCCTTTAGTTTACCTTTAGATCTTTCTACTACGATACATACATATTTTTTCATATAGGCTACTTCAGGCCCGGTTTTTCGATCGCAGTTTAACTTTAAACTTCGGTTTACCCCTATACAGCAATGGTAATAAACTGTAGTTTAAAGTTAAACTGTGATCGAAAAACCGGGCCTCAGTGATACAACTAATGTGAGATTATCACTAAATAAATTTCGTTGGAATTTAATACTAGTAGAGAATTTCACCCGAACTCGATGTGTATTAATAACTGAGAGAAAAAAAGTTTGGAAGTTAAAAATACGAAGGCAAAAGCTCAGAATTTTAAGAATTTAAATGCATCGGAGTACCTTGCCCCACTCAGAGCCGTAATAAACAAGTTCGACGAAAAACGAAAATTCATTTCAAAGCAGCAGCGACAAATACCCGACAATTTGCCAAACATCCAAGCGAATCCGAAATTTGTCATCAGCTACCGCGTAATCTGGCCGTTAAGATTTTAATCTGCGCATTCTATTCTCGTTCTAGATTCGGCCTACATTTCCCGGCGCGGCGTATCGATAATTCATCCGAAATTCCGGACCCGGTCTTTTCTCTGAGAAAATAAATCCGCGCGAAAATAGTGCGCCGGCCCTCACCACGTCGACAACAACAAATTAATTAATCAGACGGTCCAGTAAACCAGTCGATGATTCTGTTTATTTTGTTTAAATTTATAATAGACAAGAGTTACTTCTGTTTAACCAAGCAGGTTGAAACAATTGCCCCGCGAGCTTAAAATTATCGCACAGATAGGATTTACATCAGACGGAGCGCTTAAGTCAAATACGTTGGGGCAACAAAAAAAACCAGTTTCTTCTTGTTATGTTTAATTATTTACTTATCGCCCACTACTTCGCAGATTTACTTTCATTCTTTTAACTTTGCTGAAAAATAGATTATGTTTAGATAGTCGCTTTTAGTTCTACAATACTTTTCGGTTTAAAAAATTACAAAATCAAAATCAGAGGTTACTGAAGAAAAATTAATTGATTACTTTCAATTTTCTAGTGGTTTGCAGCCTACAATTGACTTAAATAAAACAAGTAAAATAATTCGCGCTGCACCATATTATTTTTTTTTAATGTGAATAGGTCCATTCCATTCGTCAGGATTTCGAGTTCTGAACCGTTCAAAATCTTACTGAGCATGAGCAGTGCACAAAATTTGATATAAATTTCATACTGCGCATGATTTGAACGGTTCAGAACTTGAAATTCTGTCAAATGAAACAGACCTAATGTATAAATAATAAAAGATAGTATCCTCTATGCAGAATAAATATTTTCTTTTCATGGTTAACTTCCTTTAGTACCCCACAAAAAAATTTAGGAACAGAGGCAGATTGTTATTTTTGTTTTTGATTGGATTTACAATACAATTTATAATTTGACATAGCAGCCCGGTAAAGGCAGATGAAACCAACGGCTACAATATGTATACTATGAAAATCACGGAACTTGAGTGCTGCGTAATCAATCGCCGAAGCAAGAACCGACAATTATTTCAGTATTATTTCTTTGTTAACGGTGAATGAGAAAAAGGATGGAGTTATGATTCATAAGTCTGTTGATGCAACACCAGACAATGACGCAACGGTCTTCTCTTGTGAATAATACTTGTAGGTATACAGAACGTGGTACGATCCTATGGTCAGGCACTTTCGCCGTCGTCTCACTTATACCCAGTGATTTTTTAAAAAATTTTATCAACTCTTGTCTTAGCTTTACTGTAAAATAACCTCAAGGAGTGCAATGATTTATTTTTCAATTAAGATAAGACATGCCGTCCAAATTTCGTGGACAGAGTTGATACAAAAATTAAAAAATCTGTTTGTATTACGGTAATCTCGATCTTAGTAGTTTTTTAGATTTATAAAAAAATTGCCCTAAATGCTCTTCTAAAGTGTGTTCAAAAACACCCACGTTTGGAGTTGGCCATGACTTGAGATAGCAACAAACAAAATATGTCTTTAGGGGAAAGACGGGTAAAGTGGACATGATACCCTTAAATCATTTATATAAACGAATCTTTTCCTGAAATGACCTATTAAAAAAACGTAATTGTCAAAACATACTTTAATCTATGAAAACAAATTTTTATCATAGATATTTGGTGATAACTTATTTTGTATAGGTAGATCAAAAATGTAGATGCGAATGGTCCACTTTGCCTTACCGAGTTGGGGAAAGTAGGGTAAAGCGGTCATAATAAAAAATAAAATAAATTTTACCCCAAAGGTGTGTGGAAATAATAAGACAATACAAATATAAATTTTATTGAAAATAAAATTCTAGAAAAAACGAGTATATAATAAAAAAATGTTACAATTTACGTCAAATAAAATTTAATTCTTCTTTGATAAATATTCTAATAAATAATTTAATTACATTTCTCACAAACAAATACCAGACTATTTTTGTTTAAACATGAACATTCTTCATGTGCCCACAATTTGCAAGAATTGCACTGGACCCATTTCTCACCTGACCTTGATTCGCTGAATAAAGAATTGCAATACAGACAAGCAGCATCGCTGTCATCTGAAACATTTCTTTTCTTGTTGCTTTTGCCTTTTCGACTGTAGTTTTTCTCATTAGTTTTTTTTGTCCAAAACTGTTCGTTTAACATTCACTGTGTTCACTTTAGCTTTTTCTTGAAGGTCTTTAATGTATGAACTAGAAGTTAATATCGCAGTTTTCCCTTTGTTTTTATTATTGTTTCTTATTTTACCTTCAAATTTTGCTTTTGGTAATGGCATTACATCAGCTGGAGACACATAATTTTGTTTACTAGTTGATGGTCCATCATAAATATAAATAGGTTCTTCTTGCTGAGATTGTTTCTTTGCAGGTGTATCTGAATCTTGTAAATCTACAAATTGAATCTTTGCCGGGACTTCTACAAAATTTTCTGGAATTTGATCAATCATTAAGATTGGTGCACCAATAATTTCTTGTTCTTGAATTTGTGTTGGATTATTGTCAACAGAAGCTTCGTTGTCAGTTGTTAATGATGGGGCAAATTCAAAATCTGGAAAAATAAACCTGTCAAGAGGTACAATGCCCGAAGCACGAAATCCACTAATTGCATTTGAAGGTGTTGCAGTCTTTAAATATGCTTTTCCGAAAATTTCACCTACATTGAGCAAATTAACTACTTGCCCTGGATGTGATCTCAGCCAAACTTGACACTCTTGACTGTAAAATGTACTCAAGGGTTTCATAAAGGTACGATCTAGTGGTTGCAATTTGTGTGACGTATGCGGGGGAATGCACAAAATGTGAACATGATTTTCTTTGGCTCTTGTTAATAGATCTAAATTCTTGGCTTGGGTGGAATGTCCATCTAATATGAGCAAAACCGGATTACTTTCAACGGGTTTAACAAAAGCCAAAAAATGATTAAACCATATGGGTGAAAAGATTTCCGTTTGCATCCATCCTGACTGGTGACAAACTAGTAGCGTTTCAGGTGGACATCCGTTTATAAAAGCTGGGTTGTGACGTACTCTAGGAAAGATCATTAGTGGTGGCAAAAAGTAACCAGCTGCATTGCAACAAATTGCACACGTAACGGTTACACCCCTCTCTGCAGATGTCAGTACTCCAATCTGCCGCTTTCCTTTTTTGATATAATTCTTGACGATTTATTTGGAACAGTTGTGATAGATGTTTCGTCCACGTTAAAAATTCTACTTGGCAAAAACTCATATCTCTCTATTAGCGCCGTTAAAAGATCGAAAAATTTATCTACAGTAACCTTATTAAAACCAGACGCTCGTGCAAATGAAGTGTCTTCTGGATTCCTAAGTGAAAGTCCTGGATTTCTTTCCATGAATCCTCTTAACCAATCCTTTCCTGCTAAACCTTTTGTTGCGTTAAAAGGATGCTCTATTTTATTTGCTTCCGCAAAACTATAAACAAGTTTTCTAAACTCAGTTTGTGTTAGTCCAAAAAATCGTTGTTCCATTTGCAACAAATGTTGTTTAAGTTCCTCTTCCTGATCTTTGGAAAATACTGCTTCAAATCTACCTAGTTTGATTTTATCTATTTTATTTGTTTTGGCCCTTCTCATTAAAGTAGTTCATGGAATATTATAAATTTCAGACGCTCGCCTGTATGACATTTTGCCACTTCGAATATCTTGTATTGCACGTACAAGACTTTCTTTATTCCATGATTGTTGTTCGCTTTTTCTTTTGTAGACGCGAGGCATGATTAATTACTGCAGCTGCAATCAAATATAATAAAATAAAATTAATTTTGAATTAAGTGCAGTTCAAAATGGTTATGAAAATATGATGGGTAAAGTGGACAGATGAACAGATTTACCCCATCACTTATCGGACCACTTTTCCCCTGGGTGTAGAAAACATTACATTTCAGGTTATATCTTAAAAAGCAATGACTAAACCCAATGAGTGTTATACTAAAAATGTAACCAAATACCTAAAAAATCAACCGAGTATAACAAAAGAAACAAGACAATTGATATATTTGTTAATACAGCTTACATAAAGAGCACAAAATCTTACTTGCGTAACACGTAAACACTTGCACTCCGTTTAATAAAAACCACAGAAATTGGCGGGAAGCACTTTTTAGTTCAGCGACCTCTATTATGATAAGTAGCCCTCAAGTAATTCATCGTTGTGGAGTTCATTGAAAAATGGTTGTAAAATTTCATGTCTATATCTTCCTGCATTAATGTTTCCAATGAAAAAGACTGGTCCAATTAATGGTCCAGTTAATGTCTTGCATTAATAGCTGCCCAGACACCAATCTTTTCAGCAAATAGAGGTGTTTCGACAAATACGTGAAGATTCTCGGCAGACCATGTTCAAAAGTTTTGTGAATTTACGTAACCTTGCCTATAAAACCAAGCTTCTTCAGTAAAAAAAAAACGTCTTCCTGAATGCTTTTCGGTTGTTGTTAAGCACATCTAAAACCACTGACAGAAATGTAGCCTATCAGGAATATCATGTGGCAATAGTTCATGAACAGCTGTTAAACGATATGGGTACAGGTGGGCATCTTTACGTAAAATTGAATGACATGTCCCCACAGAGAGATTCACTTGTTGTGACAAGTGGCGAACAGAAGGGTTCATTCTGCATTAATTCAGTTACTTCTGCAAAGGTTTCATCTGTACGCTTCTTTGGTCGTCCTCCAGTTTCGTTTTCGTAATTAAGATATTTTATGAGGATTCAAAGAAAAAAAATACGTCCCAGATCGGAATACCTACACCAATTAATCGTACAAGTGTGTCTTATGCCTGTTCTAGACTGTCATATTTTTGTATCAAATTTATTACGAAGTGAGAGAGATAAGCTACCACAGTGAATGTTGATTGGTTGAATTGGCACTTCTCACTCACTTCGTAATAAATTTGATACAAAAATATGACCGTGTAAAACAGGCATTAGAAAAATTATATAAAATAGAACTTGTGCCTTGTAAATTCTTGCGAAGTGAAAGAAACATGTTGGAATGAATCCTAATGCAAACCTAATGCTGGCCACACACGATCCAGCAGTACGGTTTTGTTAGGTACGACGAAATTAAGAATTTGACCATCTGTGTGCACGATCAACATCGTTGGACCGATTTTGACGGCAGTCAGAGCAGGCTTGTTGAATCGTATCGGCAATTGAATAGTCTATGAATTTTTGCAGCAAAGTTTTACGAGAAACCATGTATTACTGTTCAGCATAATTGTTTTTATTAAAAGTGAAAGTTAACAAATTTAAAGAGTTTAAAAAATTTTAAGCAGAAGTTCATATTGCGGCGCAGTATAGTGAATGGACTCGTTCAACTTTCGACAGAATCGTACAACATTAGGTCTGTTTATTATCCTGCACTGGTGTACACCAATGTATATTTTTTCGCAAAATACTCTTCAATGCAACCTGAAATGTTTGTATGGTATATCAGTATGAGTGAGATGATTCGTATTGACACTTTATCAAAGAATTCTAGCTTCATTGAAGCATATTTCGTAAAAAAAGTGTACACCAGTGCAGGATAATAAACAGACCTATTATCGTCTATCGCTTATAATCGTCGTACTGAACTACTGCATCGTGTGTGCCCAGCTTAATACGTTGTCTAGATTATTTATTCAGTAGCACATTATACAAAGTGTCTAAGGGTTATGTGTAAAAAATTGTACTGTGGATTCCTTATTGAAAATTAAAGTAGATCTTATACCGTCTGTCTTATAAAAAACGCACCACATCCTATAATAATCCTATTTCTTTCTTCAAAAATAACATAAAACTGAATTATAAATACTACAAGAGAGTACCATTTTTGATTATTTTTAACATGTTTTTTTTTCTCAAATAGTAGCATATATTTTTTTTATTCGGTTTGATAGAGATTTTTTTTTCTGAATTCAATGATCTATTTGAACTTGATTTTTTCGAATACTGCGGGGAAATAATTATAAAAGGAAGTGTGCGATGAAATACACTTATGGGGTAATAGAAGGTGTCAGCTGTGGCGGGAGACATTTTGAGCAATATTTAGAATAGAATAGAATAGAATAGAATATTTTATTTACATTGCATTACAATGAGGTCACATTTTGAATTAATAAATATGTGTAATTACATTATTATGAATTTAAAAGTTGGCCAAATTCATCTATACAATAAATAGGGTTATCTAACAAAGTGCGTCTCAGTCGTCTGGTGAATGCTGGAATTGTAGTCTATTATAGTTATAGAGGAATAGCCTTGCTGGATGTAACATATAAGGTGCTTGCTACAATAATTAAAAGAAGATTAGGTAAGTATAATGAAGAGTTGCTAGGTAACTACCAATGTGGATTCCGGAAAGGAAGATCAACGATGGACCAGATATTCATATTAAAGCACATCTTAATAGGAAGTTACGAGTATGAAATCCCAGCATGCATGCTATTCGTAGATTTTAGAGCAGCATACGACACTATAGATCGGGCCAAACTTATGCAGGTATTGAAAGATTTCGAAATCCCCGAGAAACTAATAAATTTGGTAGAAATGTCGCTACGTAACACGACCTTTGCTGTGAAAGTTAATGGTAAGGTAACGAAAGAGTTTAGGGTAATGAGAGGGTTACGTCAAGGGGACCCGCTGTCCACGGTGCTATTTAATATAGTAATGGAAAAGATCATAAGGGATAGTGGGATAAATACAAAAGGGACTCTCTTTAACAAAAGTCATCAATGTCTAGCTTATGCAGATGACGTGCTGTTACTGGCCAGAAAAAAGAATGATTTAGAAAAGATAACCATAAGCTTGATAAAAACAGCGAGTATGTTCGGATTACAAATAAACATGGAGAAAAGCAAATTTATGGAAATCAAGAGGAAGCCGGGAAGGAATGGTTATTTCAGAGTTAAAATAGCAGACGATAAGACATACCAGTTTGAAGAAGTTGATAGCTGTATGTATCTGGGAGTGTTAATTGACAACAGGTGTGATGAAGAGCCGGAAATAAATTTGAGAATGGCCTAAGGAAACAAGTGTGCAGCTGGAATAAAGAGATTTCCAAAGTCAAAAGAAATATCCTATAAAACAAAAATTCGATTATACCACTCTATCATAAGACCGACAGTAACTTACAGTTGCGAAGCATGAGTCATGAACAAAAAACAGCAACAAAAATTAGAAATATAGGAAAGGAAAGTACTAAGAAGAATTTTTGGGGGGAGGAAAACAGAAGAGGGCTGGGAAAGACGCAGTAATAGGGAAATTTACGATCTGTATAATGAGCCAATAATTAGTGATTTTATAAAGTCAAGAAGACTGCAGTGGCTGGGGCACTTGCGAAGAATGGAGAATAATAGGAAGATCAAGAACAAAGCTTGGAGCCAACCAGAAGGACACAGAAAAAAGGGACGGCCAAGAAGATGGAGTGAAGCGGTAGCTGAAGATTTGGAAGAAGAAGGAATCAAAAATTGGAGGGCGATTGCAGAAAACAGAAACGAGTGGAAGAAAATTTCAAAGCTATGGGCCTAAAGGCCTGTAAACGCTTATATACAGGGTGTCCCAACAGTGTGTTCTCGGGCCATATCTCCATAAGTACTGAAGATAGAAAAAAAATTTCAATACAATTTCTTTTTTAATTTAAGAGATCTACAACAAGAAATTATTTTCATCTATACAGAGTGAATCAAAACAGTAATGCCGGACACAACTTTTTTATTTCAAATGGCATGCCCTATATATGAAACCAAATTTGGATTGCCCATAAAATTGTAAACATTTTCTATATACCATTGCCTATGCCTAAACCTAACTGTTCTTGAGATATTTAACATTTTGTCTAAAAACTGCCATTTGCGGCCACTATTTTATTTATTGATATTTTATTTAATTTTAACTCTAAGAAAAAGATTTTTGATATAGATGTAGTTGATACATAAGCTTATCATAAGCCGTTATTAAAAGTACTTTTATCGCTACAGGGTGGTCATGGTAATAAACGAAATCTTAGAAATTTCAAAATGGCAAAACACAATTTTCTTAAATAGCATGCCCTATATTTTTCTATCATAAATTCTTCGTTTCATTTTTCTTAAGTATGTCTTATACCTATCTGCGATATTTTTTGAGATTTTCAGATCTATTTGAATTATATCTTTTAAAACGAACACTTGTCTAAGGTGGCTGTGGAAAACCGGCAAACAATGAACCGGTTGACATTAATAATTATTTTTCAAAGTGTTAGACTGTTGGGTACTTGTTAAGACATGAATTATTAGATTTATTGAATTATTTCTTTACTAAATGGTTGCATAGCGAAAGTTGGTTGGATCCGCTGGCAACGGGCTTGACGCTTGGTCGGACAATTATAGGTGTGTGTTCGAATCCCCTCCTGGTACATATGGGTCCTATGTGACAAATGGAACACCTATGTGTCGGATTGTGTTCAGGATTCATTTCGGCCCCTTCGAACTAGGTTTTCTGCATTTTCCCGGTTTGTAAGACGAATGCCGATGGAAAACACCTAGTAGGTCGGTCGCAGCCGCAGCGGGCAATATTACAATAACCAGCTTAACGCGTTCCTGACAAGCTCATAGAGAGCTTGGGGCATGTATGACGTAAGTACAGAAAAAATGTATAACTGTTTAAAGGAGTCACGTACTAGAACTAACTAATGCCTGTACATTATTGTCGCTTGAAAATTAATTATTAAAGTCAACAGGTTCATTTGTTTGCCGTTTTCCACGGCCACCTTAGACAATAACTCGTTTTAAAAGAAATAATTCAAATAAATCTAAAAATCTCAGAAAATATCTTAGATAGGTATAAGACATATTTAACAAAAATGAAAGTACTTTATTAAACGAAGAATTTAGGATAGAAAAATATAGGGCATGCTATTTAAGAAAATTGAGTTCTGTCATTTTGAAATTTCTGAGATTTCGTTTATTACCATGACCACCCTGTAGCGATAAAAGTATATTTAATAATGGTTTATGATAAGCTTATGTATCAACTACATCTGTACCAAAAATTTTTTTTCTTAGGGTTAAAAATAAATAAAATATCAATAAATAAAATAGTGGCTGCAAATGGCGGTTTTTAGACAAAATGTTAAATATCTCAAGGACGGTTAGGTTTAGGTATAGGCAATGGTATACAGAAAATGTGTAGAATTTTATGGGCAATTCAAATTTGATTTCATATATAGGGCATGCCATTTGAAATAAAAAAGTTTTGTCCGGCACCACTGTTTTGATTCACTCTGTATAGATGAAAATAATTTTGTGTTGTAGATCTCTTAAATTAAAAACAAAATTGTGCTGAAAATTTTTTTGTATCCTCAATAGTTATGGAGATATGGCCCGAGAACACACTGTTGGGACACCCTGTATATATAAATCAGTCTTATGTGATTTTTGAATTATTGAAATCGGATTATTAATAACGCAGTTAAAGCGTGGTGCGTTTTTCATAAGAAGACGGTGTGTGATGTTAATCAGTTTTAGTCTGTCATGCCAACTTGAAAGTGTAATACTGATTTTTAGTTTTGATTTTAAGAAATAGAAACTAAATTTAAAAAATGCATGACTCATAAGACTATATACCCATATATGTATACTCATAAGACTATACAGTGAGCTTCTAAAGTATGGAATAAAATTCGTAATTTCTTTATCTTTGACATTTCGAAAAAACGCTCGGACAGGTAAATTTTGTTTTTAAAAAGCACACATTTTCAAGTGAAAATCAATTTTTGACTGAAAATTATTGAAAATGAATGAATCATGAATGAAGTAGGCGTGACATTTTCAACAAAACCAAAATGATACCTACAATAAAAGAAAACTTGTCATTCTTGTCATTTAAACAAAGTCTTTTCAAGTCGAGTAATCATGGTTCGTCATTTAACCGAAAATTAAATTATTATTATTATTTTACTTTCAATAATTTTTTTCTCAAAATTTTTTCCATAAAACATAATAAATTTTTGATGTGGTTGGACAGAGAATTCAATGAGCTATCAGAATCAAGAAAAAAATTGGGGGTTGCTATTTAAAAAAAAATGTCGATGACGTCATTACTCGAAAACAAATGACAGTCAAAAATTTATTTCCACTTGAAAATGTGTGCTTTTTAAAAGCAAAATTTACCTGTCCGAGCGTTTTTTCGAAATGTCAAAAATAAAGAAGTTACGAATTTTATTCCATACTTTAGAGGCTCATTGTATACCCACGCATATACCCTAATTCAAAGTCTTCATTTATCAGACTTAGGTATTTTTTCCACTGCGTAAAATTAACTACAACAAACTATTCAAATATCTTTTATGCTCTACAAATAAATTTATAAAAAATTATAATTTAGATAGCCTTATTTTAGAACAAATTCTCCTCTTTAAAATATAATATCCTGTAAAGTAACAATTAAATATTAATTAATTTTGTTTCCATATTTTCACATAAGTGTAACGGTGATTAAATTGCAATGTCCAAAATGAACTTTGAAACATAAGTCACGCACATTAATTTAGTTGCATTCTTATAAGTGAAAGGTACAATCTGTCAAACGATTTCTGTGACATACCTTAGTTTGATAATGAACAAGGCAAAGGAAAAGACTGCAATTGTTGGTGTTTATGCAAACAGCTAAAACAGTTCACACATGGCATATGCCAAGTATGATTTTATCAGGAATTTCATATTTCGAAATGAGAAAGAATACGAGCCCTGCGTCAAAAGCTATTTTTGAAAATAAAATCATTATTAGAATTTCAATATCAAAAATTTTACTCCTATTTAAAAGATTATAATTTTTATTTATTTATTATTTTTATTCTAGAAAAATAATCTACAACCGAGTAACTTATTAACTGTCTCTTTGTTTAGCAAAGAGAGGTAGGCGAATACTTTTGACGCAGGGCTCATACTTACTACTCAGTTTTGCGGATACACTTCCAAGAAGGCATATCTCGGTAAAGAAGACCTACATAAATTGAAAGCTGCTTATTAATTTCATGAAGAGAATCGCAGATTTATAAAACTCTATACCTACTTTGAAAAACTTTGGGAAGCCTATATAATTAATGAAAAAGGTTTAGGTATCAGTCGTTACAATTTGATTGTTCATTTTCGCATATTAGTTTCAGTTATTAGATATAGACAGTTGCAGGATTTTACAACCAAACAATGCAGAATGCACGTGTCCAGCTTAAAACAGGATTACGGCTGCAGTCAAGTCAAAATGATACGAACAGTTTATCAAAACAGTTTCTATCGATACGTATCGATACGCCAGCTGTATCGATACACATTTTCAGCTGTATCGACGTATCGAATATCGATATGTATCGAAATATCGGATATCGAATACCGATACATATCGAAATATCGGATGTCGATACTTATCGAAATATCGAATATCGATATACCGACACGTATTGAAATATCGAATTACAGACTATCTAAACATTTTATTTATTTATTTATGTTTATATGGTCGAATATTCGACGTTATTATTTAAACTTATTCCAGCTCTATTTTTCATCTCGTATTTTTTAAGCCTCTGTTCAATATTTCAAACTTATATTTCGAAACGTATCGATATATCGATACATATTGATCCGATATTTCGATACATATCGATACGTATCGATACAGAAATCGTATCGAAATTCGATACACAATTTCCCGTATCGCCCACCTCTATTTTTCACCTTTATTCCTGTATACTCTATTTATCTTTTTTAACACCATCTTTGTTACATTACTTGTTTACATTATCTACAGTTCCAACGGATTTTGACTGACCTGACCTTAGTACAATATGTCCAAATAAAATTTTCATGAGACTTATTATGGGTTGATTCTCCTTATATTTGTAAGGACCATAAGATCTGTAAACCTGTAAGGCAGTTATTCAAAAGTGGAATTCTGAAGTTCTCAGTATGATACGACTTCTTGTAAGTCTCTAAGGCCCAGTATTTCATTCGGAGTTTAACTTTAAGCTTCGTTTTATTCCCATAGTAATAATTGTAAGGACAATTGTTTCCGTAGAAATAAAACGAAGCTTAAAGTTAAACTCTGAATGAAACACTGGGCCTATGATAATATCGCATAGACTTACGAGACAGAAAAAAATCATATCTTAGGCAGTTTTAGTTTACCCTATTTCTTGTCCAAAATTTGGTTCAATTTCTATAGTAAATATTTAGAACGAGATATTTTTTCTGATAGTTTTTGATTCAATTTGATTTCTGTACAATTTACAATATAATTTAAATTGTTCAGGAAATTAAAACAAAATCTTGTACAAGAAATAGAATAGTATAAAACTGCCCTTAGAGACAAGTTCAAAATTCCAAATTTTAATAATTGAGGTTATAGGCTTATAGATCTTACGGTCCTTCCAGATATGAACAGAATCGATCCAGTAACCTATTGTTGAATTTTGAAAATTACAGTGGTTTACTTATACGCTTTAAAAAAGAAAGGTTTTACCGTTTAATGTTATTTCTCTAACGCGGATAAAATAAATGGTCAATAAACTCACGCTTTTATGCAAGAATTTCGAAGAAAATTCCTTGACCTTGAACTTCGAGTTGTAGGTTACAACGTACGTTTATATTTCTATGGCCTCCCCTTATCAAAAATTTATTTGGACAGTCGATATAATATATTTATATACAATAAAGAAATATCACATTTTGATACATATCTATCATTTCATCAAACGTAGGTGCAAATCTAAAGTGCTTCTTCAATTAGTGTAAGTAGACCTTAGAGCAAGTTTATTAAATTGCCACTCTTTTTAATATCAATTGCTTACTGTACGTTTTATTTTAAAAATTTAGTAAATATCTAAAAAATTATAAAATTAAAAATTTTGTAAATTATGTAAACACTGCTTTGAGTTGCCAATTCTTCCTCATAAGTTTTCTATTTTTTAATTTTACAAAATTTTTCTTTTTCTATTTAGTATAACGAAATCGATTTGTGAATATTTACTTAGGACGAAAAAAACCAATAGATTGGATCAACATTAGTTTTTGTTTAAAAACAAATTGTTCTTATCAATTTTCTATCACGATTACGTTTTATTTTCGAAAGTTTTGATTTAATCTATTAATTAATATTTCAAGTTGATCACAGTCATTGTATTGTTAATTACACACATAGTTTGATCTGTCGATTTGGTTCAATGATTAAATAAAAGCGAAGTTAAACTAGTTTCAGAAAGCTTAATTATCACACTTTAAAAGTAAAATAGTCACAGTTAAAAATAATTTCTTAAACCGTTCGCAAATAAGTTACCTGAAACGAAATGACTCACCATATGATTCCGATTGCACTGAGCGCATCGGCATTGAAATGTCAGGTATTCGTGTGCATTAATAAGAGAAAAATAACGCGTCGCGGTGCCAAAAAGTTGGCTTGCGTCACCGCGTCGTACGGCGTCGATTTGCCTAACACAAAACGACCTAACATACATATGCAGCCAGTGGCGTAGATAGAAACTTGTTTCGGGGAGGGCCCGAACAAAAAAAATCTAACGAGTACGGACTACTTAACATTTTATTTATGAAATGTAATACGGCGAACAAAAAACAACGTCATATGAAAAACTTCTTTAGTATGAAATACGCAAAACATAATATTTTAGAACCATTTCGGGGGGGGGGGCTCGGGCCCCCCGGGCCCCCCCCTTATCTACGCCACTGTATGCAGCTAAATAGAAATTCATTGTCAGGCATATTCAAAATACGCGACGTTCGTAAAAATTCATCAGATACGCTGATAGTAATTTACGTGCTTCGAAGATGATTAATTTTATCTCTTACGTACATTTACGTGGATTCGTGCGTGAAATTAATTATGTTTGTGCTGGAATAAAAATAGTTAAGCGCTCCGCCCGTGGTAGGCAACGCAACTGAATTTTCAGCTTCATCAAAAGAGACGTAAATGACATGTGTCCGTTAAATTTCAGGAGAGATCTTAAAAGAAAAAAATTGTAAAACAGATTATTCACAGCTGTTCGAAACGAATATAAAACAGCTACAAATATGTAACAACCATACCTAAAAGTACAGGTCATGTTAATTACGTTATCAAATATGTTAACAGATGCTTTTGATAGTTCGAATTTTATACTCTCTAGTTTGTATATTGGGGCTAGTTTGAACTAGTTAGATAGGATTTGCCTGGCACTGAGCTTTGAAACTCAACACTTATTTAATGTTGGTGCTACTTACATCATGTTCGCTTAATCGGATTTGAACGGAAATTCTCTGGAATTAATTATGAAATATACATAGGTACAAACTTGAAAAAATGAATTTGATTTCCTCAATTGTCGAAATAAAGAACTTGATTAACTATTCCAGCATCATTCGATTAAGTTTTTTTCCCGACTCACTTGCAATTTTTTTCGAAATTCTGATCTATTTCTTTTTAATTGAATTAAATGTTTTCTTTTCACTTGCCTCTAAGTAGAGTTGCCGATCTTTTTGAAACACGGAGTTTCTTTTTCTTCAAGAGAGGCGGGCTTAGTCTATCCTAAGCTTTATCAAACCAATCTTTTTATCGTGATCTTATCAAATTGCAATTCTTTTTAGATGGCCACTATGATGACAATTCTTTTCAAATGATTTCTACCGTAAAAGTAAAAAGTTCTGACACTTAACTTTGAAGGCTTATATCTCAAAGATCTTTGAATCGATTGTAATCAAATCAGCTGCAATTAAAAAAAAATTATTTCTACTTAAATACAGGTAATAGAATAGACAATAGTTTTGGTAAGAATCTCCATAAGATGTTAGTAACCAGTACGTAATATAAGAAAAATTTAGGGATTTGTCTTAGGTTACTAAAAGCAAAATTTTTTGGAAGTGGTCTATATTCTTCGGACAATTGTTTCGGCCTCAGCAGAAGGCCATCTTCAGCAAAATCAAGACGTGATGAAAAAGTTGTAATTATACAACACAAAGTTGTAACGTCACATATTAAACAAATTAAAAACGAATTAAAATTGTAAAAGGGGACAGCACAAAAGAGCCCCGAAATGAAGCAAACAACTTAGTCGATGAAAACGTGCATACTTATTTGTTTAATATGTGACGTTACAACTTTGTGTTGTATAATTACAACTTTTTCATCACGTCTTGATTTTGTTGAAGATGGCCTTCTGCTGAGGCCGAAACAATTGTCCGAAGAATATAGACCACTTCCAAAAAATTTTGCTTTTAGTAACCTAAGACAAATCCCCTAAATTTCTCTTATAAGGCAATAATTTATTAGGGCAAAGTATGTTCTAAAAAACGTGGACGTTCTGTGCGTGTATATTATTGAAATGTCTGCATTCAGAAAATAATTATTAAACAAGTATGTATTCATAAGAAAGGAACAATATTTATAAGGGGCAATTGTTTAATTAAATTTTGGTAATACTTAATTAACAGAAATGTTTATGTTACAATAAAAAATCACGTCTAGCTCCAATTCGCTTGTATGAAGAGATATTAAAAAAATTCTTACTACCTTTTGTAGAAGAAAAAAAAATGTAACTTACTCGACCAAAATAATAGTTCTTAGGGTCTGTATAAATTACAGCACGCCTTTAAAAGAATTATATCTATAATCCATTAGTGATTAATTTTAATCCGAATAACCGAGTACTCGGTTTTTAATTCGAATTATTTACTGTAATTGACTGTAATCCACACTGAGAAAAATAAACTGTTCAGTCAACCAAAAACACGTTCAGGTAACAGTATTTTTCGTTTACCTATTAGCAATCACGCGTGGTCATTGAACCAACAGTCAAAAAATGTTAAATATTTTAGATTGAATCAACTCAATATTTTGTTTGAGGCAAGCATACAATGAAGACATCTTTCTAGTTGCTTTAATGCCCTAGAAGATTGATACAAGAACTTTAGATTGTTAAAATTGCTAAATATTTTATTTGTCTGAACGCTGTTAGGGAATTAAAATTATATTTTTGATATGTTTAAAGTAATTTTTCAGTACGGCTAATAAAAGCGTAGAGTCAATTGAATCTCTACTATCGTTTAGTGAAACATCAATTAAATATGTTCACCTCTTTGCGATAGTGCCAAAGTAAGATAACCCTTCAACCTTTGTTGAGGTGACAAGAGGAGGTGAATAAACCTCAACGAACTTTATAATGTCGGACGCATTCGAAATATGAATGACTTATCCGTTTAAGAAACGATGTCGAACAACAAGGTTATGCTGGGACAGGCAGTAAATATACGTGAAGTTCTAGCAGGCGCCATCTGGAACTCGATAGCTTATTAATATGGGAATTAACCCTCGCTTTTAGTTGACTTAACATTTATTACGTTAAATAAAAAATCAAAACAGACACACAAAAGCAACAGCACTTTACGATCATTTTGAAATTTCAACTTTTTGATTTAACATATTAAGCACTTTCGTTTTAAGGAAAACATTTACATCGTTCAATCAAACGTAATAGTTTAACATTTTTTTAGTGTTACTTCAACAATTTCCAAGATGTTCAGTTAAGAATATTACTGTTGATACAAGTACATTTTATTTAAGTCAACGCACAAAAAGTTGACATTCAAAAAGTTGTTGACTTAACTATTTCATTTTTCTCAGTGCATTCTCTCACTATTTACTATCGAAATGATTTTATGTTAGTTAGGCATTTTAAATTAGACAATTCATTTGGTCTCATTATAACAAACGTCAAATTGTAACAGTTCGAATCAGATTGATTAACCGGTGTTGTCAGTTCTCAACTTTATCTAAATTTGACAGTGAATACACCTCGTGATGAAAAGAAAGTATTGCAACATTGCTTAATTCGAAGTAACCTTAAAATCTAAATCAACATGACCATTCACTGTCAACATTTAATTACGTAGATGAGCACCGCATTCTCATTCTCACTAGACTTTCACGACATAACAAATAGATTATACCATGGATGGATTATACCTTTGAAATGTGTTTTTATTTAAACTTTTATGTGGCATTACATTGCTATTGGTTTTGCATTACCCAGGGCTATCATTAATTAATTGTGAAGCTAAAAAGTAGATTATACACTTCCAAAAGTTTTAATTAAATTTTTTTTTTTCTACTGCCATTGAGTTATATTCTCAATATAGAGCTTTTTCGATTAATAAGTGTATCCGTAATTAACGGTCGTCACTTATGAATCCACAATTCATTGTTTTCGACCAATGACAAATCCAAATACATAATTCATAATTTACTGTTATTTGTCCAAGGACGATTATTTCCTTCAAATCGCCGGAAATCACCCTTTCTGCGAGTAGAAAATCAATTACCAAGTTATTTCCTAAATTAAATAATACTCATCCTGGTGAATAATGGCTGCCGTAATCGCTCATATAATAATCATGGCTGTGATGTATCAAAGGTGTGTATCGATCCAAATGTTACGAAAATGTCGAAACTTGTACAAAATCCGTAAATGTCAGTGCATCGTATTTCACCTCCTCACTTCCCTACAAACAAACAAAAGTTTCGAAAAGTGATTGCACATGCATCCATTGAAATTCGGTCATGGGACCTTGCTAGTCGAATACATTCTTGCATCTTTTTTAAACAACAACGACGTTCTTGATTTAAATCTTTTAAGTGACGAGGCATGGTTCCACTTCAGCGGATATGTAAATAAACAAAATTACAGGACGTGCTTGGTCAACAATCCACATTACCAAATAGAGGCTCCTTTACATCCTGTTAAAGTTAGAGTATTGTTAGCTATGTCACCTCGTAGGATCATAGGACAAATATTTTTCCTCAACACATATACTATCAACGTTAGAGCTTTTTTTGGATCAACTGATTTTGGTCCATGAATTCACCCGATCTTAGTCCATTAGGGCTCCATCTTCGAAAATCTTAAAAAGAAGGCTCCAAAGAACGGATTAATAACTTAAGGGAAGCTGATGAAGCTCAGAACTTAAAAATGCAAGAAAATTTGGGGGTGCCATTTGAAAAAATAAAGTAACACTCGCTCCGGTTTTTGCAGACACCTGCAATATAAAAAATATTTCCTGAAAACGGTTAAAAATAAAATATAAGTGAGGAGCCCAAGCGTTTGTTGAAAAAGTTTACTTTCAGTTTTTGTCAATTCATTGATGGGTCAACTGAATAATTTTTCATGTTGTTGCAGTTTACTTTAATTTTTTTAATATAATGTTTAAAGAACTGACATTTTGGCACCAATAAAGTGTAAAAGATTCTTTTATGATTAATTTGATTAATATTTGTCACGCTACAAGAGATAAAATCAAAAATCTGAAAATGAGTAACTTATTTAAAGAAGAAAGAAATTTCTGTTCTAAAAAACAATTTCTTTCTTGTCCTTGCATTTGGGATATTTTTTTGCTTCAAACGCTGGGCTCTGAAGATAATAATTCATTCCTAAATAATGGAAAATATCAAATGACAAAAATGACCAAAAAAATTTCAAGGCTAAATGCACACCAATTGAATATACAGGGTGTCCCAACAGTGTGTTCTCGGGCCATATCTCCATAACTATTAAAGGTACAAAAACATTTTCAATACGATTTCTTTTTTAATTTAAGAGATCTACAACACAAAATTATTTTCATCTATACAGAGTGAATCAAAACAGTGGTGCCGGACACAACTTTTTTATTTCAAATGGAATGCCCTATATATGAAACCAAATTTGGATTGCCCATAGAATTCTACATATTTTCTGTATACTATTGCCTATACCTAAACCTAACCGTTCTTGAGATATTTAACATTTTGTCTAAAAACTGCCATTTGCAGCCGCTATTTTATTTATTGATATTTTATTTATTTTTAACTCTAAGAAAAAGATTTTTGGTACAGATGTAGTTGATACATAAGCTTATCATAAGCCATTATTAAATGTACTTTTATCGCTACAGGGTGGTCATGGTAATAAACAAAATCTCAGAAATTTCAAAATGACAGAACTCAATTTTCTTAAATAGCATGCCCTATATTTTTCTATCCTAAATTCTTCGTTTAATAAAATACTTTCATTTTTGTTAAGTATGTCTTATACCTATCTGAGATATTTTCTGAAATTTTCAGATCTATTTGAATTATTTCTTTTAAAACGAACACTTGTCTAAGGTGACTGTGGAAAACCGGCAAACAATGAACTGGTTGACATTAATAATTATTTTTCAAAGTGTTAGACTGTTGGGAACTTGTTAAGACATGAATTATTAGATTTATTGAATTATTTCTTTACTAAATGGTTGCATAGCCAAAGTTGGTTGGATCCGCTGGCAATGGGCTTGACGCTTGGTCGGGCAATTATAGGTGTGTGTTCGAATCCCTTCTTGGTACATATGGGTCCCATGTGAGAAATGGAACACTTATGTGTCGGATTGTGTTCAGGATTCATTTTGGCATCTTCGAACTAAGTTTTCTGCGTTTTCCCGGTTTGTAAGACGAATGCCGATGGAAAACACCTAGTAGGTCGGTCGCAACCGCAGCGGGCAATATTACAATAGACAGCTTAACGCATCCCTGACAAGCTCATAGAGAGCTTGGGGCATGTATGACGTAAGTACAAAAAAATGTATAACTGTTTAAAAGAGTCACGCACTTGAATTAACTAATGACTGTATATTCTTGTCACTTGAAAATTAATTATTAAAGTCAACAGCTTCATTTGTTTGCCGTTTTCCACGGCCTCCTTAGACAATAACTCGTTTTAAAAGAAATAATTCAAATAAATCTAAAAATCTCAGAAAATATCTCAGATAGGTATAAGACATACTTAACAAAAATGAAAGTACTTTATTAAACGAAGAATTTAGGATAGAAAAATATAGGGCATGCTATTTAAGAAAATTGAGTTTTGCAGTTTTGAAATTTCTGATATTTCGTGTATTACCATGACCACCCTGTAGCGATAAAAGTACATTTAATAACGGCTTATGATAAGCTTATGTATCAACTACATCTGTATCAAAAATCTTTTTCTTAGAGTTAAAATTAAATAAAATATCAGTAAATAAAATAGTGGCTGCAAATGGTAGCTTTTAGACAAAATGTTAAATATCTCAAGAACGGTTAGGTTTAGGTATAGGAAATGGTATACAGAAAATGTGTAGAATTTTATGGGCAATCCAAATTTGGTTTCATATATAGGGTATGCCATTTGAAATAAAAGAGTTGTGTCCGGCACCACTGTTTTGATTCACTCTGTATAGATGAAAATAATTTCGTGTTGTAGATCTCTTAAATTAAAAAAGAAATTGTATTGAAATTTTTTTTCTATCTTCAGTGCTTATGGAGATATGGTCCGAGAACACACTGTTGGGACACCCTGTATATATATAATTTTTAGCTATTTGAATAACTTACAAAAAGTTTTTGAGTTTTTTTTTAAGTTTATAAACAAATCGGATCTTATTTTAAATTACTTCCGTAACAACTATAAACCTTGGGCTTCATGTGAGAATACCACGGACTATTTACGCTAACAAGGTTTACATTGTAGATACGCGCTACCTTCCAACATCAATAAATACATTATGAGATCTTAAGTGTATTTTTGCGAGTGTTATAAATACTAAAACTAAATACAATCAAGCTATTGAGTTGTATGATTTTTCTAATTTTTTTCTTCTTTGCACATAAAGTTTTCATCTTTTACAACATAACTCTGTTTTAAATTGTTTAACAGAAAGTTCCTCAAAACTAAAATGGACAAGAATACGCAGAATTAATTAATTCTAGAAAGCCTTAAAATATCGATAACGCAGAGGTCGTTTTAATTTTATCTAAAATCTTTTGTTCTCCAAAAAATATTATTTGAAAACAGGTATGCAGTACCACTCTTTAGATTAGAAATTTCTCGAAGAAGAAAACAACTAATTCCGCAAACTTCAAAATATTTTGCGATCCCCAGATGATTGAGTTTTGTTTTCGGGTGAACATGAACGAATTGTAAAGGTTTTTGCTGATACAAATACAGGTATTATAGAATTGAAATAATTACTTCAGACTTTTTGATTTTACAGACAATTACTCGAAATAGTATATTGTAGACCGAGGCGGTAAAGTGCTTGTTTTCCAGGTCGAGAGAAGATATGGACAGGCGAGGCAAAGCCGGGCCTGGCCATACTTCTTGAGACCTCGAAAACTGCTTTACCGCCATGGTTTACACATTATTTTTTTTTCCTACACAACATTATAATTGATTTTGTTAATATCACACAAACGTTCTTTTTCTCGAAGTAAAAATATTAAAATTGAGTTACTATTAAAATTATTATAGATGTTTTAAAAAACACTGTGTTGTGTGTCAGCGTGGCCGAGCGGTTAAGACGGTGGTTTAATACAACAGTCTCTTCGGGGGCATGGGTTCGAATCCCATCGCTGCCGAGTTGGTTTTTTTTTTTCTTGATAATTTTAATCCTTTTTAAAACCAAATACAAGTGGAATTAAATTTAAAAAAAACGTACGTTTGTTAATTTTTTGATGTCGATGAGAATGCATTCCAGAAATTATTGTCGCGCCACCTAGTGGTAAAGCCTCGTAAATTATTTTCTCGGCTAGGCATTTATGTTCATTTTGCCGAGCTAGCCGTGGAAACGCTTGCTTTCTCCTCTCTGATGAGCCGGTAAAATTGAATTTTCTACTAGTGTAGGAAAAAAAATATTTTAAATGATTAGTTTCATATTTATGTGAATTTCCTAAGACCATGAACAATTTTCAAGCGTTTAACACTTACATTATTTATATTTTCATGGTGTAGATTTATTTAGTACGTATCTGACCGGATATAAGTCATGATTTTTTTATGATATTCATTACGTCTGAACATTGCAGATTATTTTCAATAAGTTTATTTTATTTGGCATACGCATTCGATCTGGCGCATCGGTCAAAATCGACTTACACCATTTCTATCTAGTTCGAACTGAATTATTCGATTTAAAATTAGACCTGTCCATCCAACGCGAAATAAAATTCGCGCTCTGGAGTCCAAAAATCGAGGAACACTATATTTACTACGGGCGTGCTATAAAACTTGCTGACGCCCAATTTATTTACAAGGAAATATAATTTTATTTCGGACCTTAATTTTATTGGCAATTCATAATTCGACGTCAGGCTTATATTTAATTTTCCAGAGATCGTTTTCGTGTACGTAAATAAGGAAGAAGGAATGCGAATTGCGAGTATGGGATTTTCTGGCGGGTCTTAAAAGTGGCCGGCGTGTGCTAATTTTGGCCTGTTACTGGCAGTTTTAATTTGCCACGTAAACAGGTGTTAATGGCATTAAGATTATTTGCTCTCCGGTCATATGTTTAGAATGAGTAGTTTCATTGTAGCAAGGTGTAAACAAATGGAATAAAACAACGAAGTTGTTATCCGAGTTCTTTTTTCCGGCTATTTGCTTCGGCCTGGGTAAATTAAATTTTCTTAGCAAAACTTTGTAAACAAAGTAAGGATTTGTTTTTCTTTTGTTAGTGTTTTAATTGTAGAGGTGCAAGCTTTGAATTATATTATGCTTGAACATAGTAAATAGATGTTTATATTCAAAGAAATCTTTAACTCTGTTTTAACTGCGTTGATAAGTGTGACATTGATAAGAGAAAAATGCAGAATGTGTAGAGGAAATTAAATTTTATTATCCTTTGTTATTATTAATTTATCTTAATAGCTTTAAAATTTTCCTGCACAGTTTCAATTATCGTTGCATTAAATGAAACCCATAAGAAATAGCAACTGTAATTTAATTTTTTTATTAATAAATTCTAATTGCAATTTCCATTAACAAAACAGAAACGAAAAAGTCAATCAATTTTAAATTGAAAATAAATAACAAAGGTATAGATAAAGATAAACATAATTCAATAACTTTGAACTTTGAATAAAACATGTCAAAATTTAATATGTCCGAACTGAAATGTCCACTAAAAATTTCAGTTTTCTAAAAAAATGGAAATTTTAAGCGGAATAGAACTTTGATTATTTAGCGATTTATCAAATGTCCGGAGAAGTAATTACAAATTCATTACTGTTTTTTTTTTTAATAGAAATTATTTGCCGTTAGGTTTAGCTTAATTTAAATAAAGTAAAAAGAATAAATAAAAGTATTTAATCTAGTAAAAATGTAAAGAACAAATTGATTAAAAATATCATGTAAATTCAATAATTTTAAACAGAAATTTTAAAACGTTGAAATTAATTTCGCAACCTTCGAAATTTGTTTTTCGTTTATTTTCTATTTTTCTAGTTTCAGTACAATGATTTTTTTAATTTGTAATTTTGAAGTGCTGAAAAGTTTTGGTTTTCTCAATCAAAAAATTTCAAAACGCCCAGGTCAGTTACAATTCGTTATTCATTTTAATACCTACTACTAAGTTGTCAAAAATTGTTGAAATAAATCACTAAAGTTAAATTTTACATTCTTATTGATTAGACGGTACCTTTTTTTTTAATTTTGTGTTCCCTAGAAACATTTTCTTTCTTAAAACCTAAATTTAGAGATGCACCAATGATAAATAAACAATTATAATTCAGACAAGTCTCATTGACTAAGAGAAATAACAAGAAATTCAAAATTCCAAAAATTGCAGCGTAACTCAGAATTCTATTAACCTAATTCCAAGGAATTTCTTAAAATTAACCTGAGTTGTTCACGGAATACCATTAGAAGAAATTATTACCGGTAAAACGAATTGTTTACAGTTTCGAATTCTTAGAAGTTAATACAAACGTAATATTCGAGCAGGTCCCGTAGGTACTGTACTATCGCAGACTTTTAAAAGAGAACGATTGATTTGCTTGGCATTAATACATCGTAGATAAGGTCGAATTTCGCACAGTTTTACCACTTCTCGTTCTGTTTATACTGTCAGCGATAGTACATACCAGATGTCCACTTTGATTACGCACCATAGGGTTTCAATGCATTTTTTTTATTTATTGGATGGGGAAAAGCCAAAGACACTCGTTTAATGTAAGGTTTTTATGTAAAACCACAGACAATACTAAAGCAGACCCACCATGCATATGAGTTAAAATGCACCTAGCAACTAGTTAATTTCAAGCAACTAAACCAGGTGTCACTACGGTTTGTTGCATATACAATAAGCCACTTGACAAGTGCATTTTTGCATTCGCATATATGCGACTGAAAAAATGCACTTGTCAAAAATAGGCCGTCCTGGCTTTTTGTATATACAACAAACCGTAGTGACACCTAAGGCGTTTTCGGAAAATAACTCTGATTGCAAAGATTAACCCTTAGCAGGTTTAGTAGTCAGGTTGGTGAATTTTCGAACGCGAATGTGGTTGTCAGGTCAGTATCATAATAACCACATCTGGCCAAATTTGGCAAACCCGTCATTTTGTGCAAAATGATTCACAAATAATTAAACACTTTAATTAAAACAAATCAAATTATTCGTTAATATATGTCACACATGTCAAATTACCCAAACTTCAAAAAAGGAAGCAGATGAACATAACCTCATAACAGAACCTATGTAACTCTACTCGATAACTAGGGTTACTTGGGTCGCGTACCTGTACTAATTTTCGAATGCAGAACAAGTACCCGGATTTAATAAACGAATGCTTTTCCAAGAACCTGACTGCCCCGACCGAATTTCCGAAAACGCCTCTGGTTTAGTTGCTTGAAATTACCTAGTTGCTAGGTGCATTTTAACTCATATGCGTGGTGGGTCTGCTGTAATATTGTCTGTGGTAAAACTCTTTAATGACAATTATTAGCTTTGTTCCAACACAGTTTTGGACTAGTTTGAAACTGTCAAAAATATTCGCCCATCGAATTAATCACCGCTTTCAAGAGCTGCGTTAAATGTGATACTTTGATCAGCGCATGCTTCTGACGATTTCGGACTAGTCAGAGGCTGTTGTTGGAACAGATCTTTATGTACTATCCATGGCCTTCTAAATGAAAAGCGAGTTCTATCTGGCCTAGGCAAAAGTGAAGTTCCAGGCGTGCTCACCCAAGCACCAGTTCTGCCAATGTTCCTTGATTTGCGGGTATTTTAAGGTACTGGCGGGATATTTTCGGGGATACTGAAAAAGAGGGGAAAAAGTGGGTATTTTAATTAGACTACCTAGTAATATTCAAAAATGGACAGAAAAAAACTCATATGTATCAGAACGTGAAAATTTGACAACATTAGAACGCATTCCTCTGTTTAGCCAGTCTTCGAGCCATCGATCGACCGCCAAACGTATATACCTTTGTGTGTATAGCAGCAATAAATCGTAAACTACAGCACAGCTTAATGAAAAAACTAAACACAGTAAAATACTCACAGTAGCACAATGGATAAGTGGCTTATTAGTTCGGCATCAACATCAACTGTCGTAAGAATTTCAGCTTCAATTTTGGACTTCTTTTAACCTCTTATTATGTAGGTTAGTGATGACTCAGATGGCAATGATAGCAGGGGTAGCAGTAAGGAAAATGGGGAAAGAAAAAACAAAACAAAACAAAAATTAGTTTAATATTCCCGCTTGAATAGGGAGAGGGGAAAGAATTTGAAATCGGGTATTTTCGTTTTGTAGTGTGGGGAAAATGGGCATTTATGATTGGTAGCACTGCCAAGCACTGCTTACAATGATCTGGTACAGGGTAGATGAACAGTGCCTTATGTTTCCTGCATTCTCAATTGATATCAGCATGTGAGTGAAATAACGAATATCTGTGAGTAATTTTGACTCATGTATCCGACAAGGATGTCACTAGAAGCCTATGTCACGTAACTGAGGATATGCAATGCTTTTTAAATGGGTGTATTTATCATCTCACTCTTAAGTTATATCAATTCCTCTTTCTCTACAGGGAAATCTGGCTACTTGATAAATCTGTGACTGCTTACAGGGCGCTTTCTTAACCTAAAATCTTGACAGTTCTGTTACATGTGAACGGTGGATGAGTTCGTGTAAGAACAATTAATGTTATTGTTGTAAAAATTTGATCATACTGGATAATATTTACATTAGAATAAGGTGGAGTATTTATGTCCAATTTCGACAACTTAATTTAGCATTAAACTATTACGGTTTTAGATTAAAATCTTACCTGCATATACTCAGAATTTCTGTGGTAAGTTACAACATGTATAATAAAGCTTCTTTTCTCATTGTGCGTAATTATCAACGCCCTTTTTAACACGTTTTGCATTATCAAAAGTCGAAACTCTTTTATGTAATTTGTTGTAATTATTCATAACACGAAAGCTTTTTATTGCGCAAGCGTAAATGAATCAGAATCTCACTTTGTAGAATTCGGAACAAAAAAAGCTAATGAAAGCAATTTCCCAAACGTTATTTCAAACGATCTTCAGCATGTAGTTTCAGTGAAATATTTAGGTATTGACTTGCACGAAAATTTGGACTGGTTGGAACACATTAGCAATCTATGTAAGAAAATTAGTAAAAATATATTTGCTTTGAGGAAACTTTCGCAAATATGTGACATAGAAACCTGTAGAACTTTTTACTTTGCAAAAATATATTCGCTGCTTAAATATGGATTGCTTTTGTGAGGTACAAGTTCACATTCTAACTCAGTTTTCATTCTGCAAAAGGCATGCATCCGTATTCTTCATAAATTGCCTTTAAGGGCAGCATGTAGAAGTACTTTCATATATAGAGAATAACTATTTAACATTACCTAGTATGTACATATTTTTTGCGGCTATTTACATTCGCAAACATTTGCATCACTTCGAAATGAGTGCAGGAACTAGAATTTATGCATTGCGGCAATCAGCTTTGCTCTTACCAAAATGCAGGCTGGAAATGCGCAGGAAAGGTCCTGTTTGCTCAGCAATTAGGGTGTATAATAAACTTCCTGTTAACATCAAAGAGTCGTCGTCCATTAATATTTTTAAGAAAAATTTAAAATCTTTTCTCATAAGCAAATGCTACTACTCCCTAAACGACTTTTTATCTCAGTAGTGGCGCTATGTTAATGTGATAATTTTGTGTTTTGTATTTTGTGTATTTTGTTGTAATTTTAATGTGTTTACTATATGTTTATAAACATACTATTTTTGACAATTGTCAATGTCTTGTTTCAAGATTCTCATGACAATAAAAAAAATATATATATTATTATTATTATTATTACGTGATCAAATGATTTGTGCATGAATCTATAAAGTTTATACCATATAAACTATGTTGTATTTCTCACAGTAATAACAATTTTAATTAATTTTGTGTGAACTCAGTTTGATTGACAGTAATGACAGTGCACTTCACTCAGTGCTGTCAGTTGTGCTGTCAGTGCCCCGTAACCAGCGCCAAAGTGTCGACTTTTGGCGTTTTCTCGAACACAAAAATTCAATGTAAAATTTTCAAAACGCCCAGGCCAGTTAGAACTCGCTTTTCATTTAGAAGGCAATGGTACTATCAATAATATTTGCGTATCACAGCTGCATTTATTAATTTAAACCACTTGATTAAAAGTACTTACACTAAAATCATCACCGATGAAGATACCTTGTCGTCGAATACGAACTTTCCAACATTATTGTAAATTCCTGCTCTCCTATCGAATACATATATCATAAAGCACTAAGCTAAGACTATTGTCCATTCCTTATTTCTTTGTTATGGCAGTAGACCGTAATTTTAAGCCAGTAAGTTGGCCATCACGTTAAATTAGAAAAATTTAATTTGATGTCATTATAACATACGTCAACTCATATCAGATTGATTCAGCAGTGTTGTCAATTCTCAACTATATGTAAATTTGGCCGTGAATACAACTCGTGACGAAAAGAAAATATGGAACATTGCCTAATTCGGAGTAACCTTAAAATCTAAGTCGACATGACTTTCATTGTCAAAATTTAGTTACATACATGAGTACCGCATTCTGACTAGACTTTCACGGCATGGTGCGATAACAAATAGATAAAGAATGGATTATACTTTTAGTATGTTTTTCTAATAAATGAGCTTTCAAAATTAAAAGAGAAAAAAATTTAATAAACAGACACTTTTGTATTCCACAGTTTTGATCAAGCAGGCAAACTTCTAATTGTCAAAGTTTATTGATTTTTAAAATTTTGTAATGAAAAATAGAGGCTTCAAACATAATTCGTATTGAAGAATATTTATTTATAAATTAATAGGTACTACGCCAAATGTTCAAATAATTCGCCGTTTGCCTCCAACCTGCCCTAGAAGCACATTGCTTAATATTCTAGAAGTAATAGTTGTCCATTCTTCCACGATTGTACCTCTCAACTCATTAAAATCGCGAAAAGGAGTCTAATTTTAAATTAGGTCACAAGAAGAAATCGTTTGGTATTAAATCCGACAAACGTGCAGACCATCGTGGATCAACAAGCCTGCATTCAGATTGGTGCTTTTTTAACAATAACTTTAAAAGGAAAGCAGGAATTTACAACTATAAAAAATTGCAATGAAATTCCTATGGTGCGTAATCAAAGTGGACACCCGGTATACTATGAATGAATTGTTACGAAATAAAACGAACGGTATTTTAAAATTTACAAACTCTTTCAGAAATAAATAAATTCAACATATACACATAAGCGAGTACACCAATAAAAAGAGACGCGGGTAATAAAATTTAAAAAAAAATGCTGATAGTGAAACAGGCAATTAAAAAAAGGAACAAATATAGACAGTTCAAAGAAAATTGTAGAAAAATTAATCCGCTGTGAACTGTAATCATAACGCATTAAAACCAAGGATGCAAGACGTACTGTAAAATTCTGTTCCTTGGACCGGTACTTTTGCGCTTTGAGTGCAGCTGAAACTGTGGAATGGTTATGGTTACATTTTGCATCCCTGATTTGCACCCCACATTAAGTGAAGAATTATTTACATTTGGCGTAGAGTTATAACGAAACGCCATAGCCGTAAGTACCTAGTACTGTCTTCAGGTTCATCTTCGAACGAGTTTATTGCTTTTCATTTCGTTTTTAGTGCCGGCGATGGTACAATAATTAGTAAATTTGGTATTCCAAGAAAGATAAATTTATTCAGTGGCTCCTACGTGAAAAACTAAAACCAGCAGTTTACATGCACTAATAGCTGGACTACATCCAGTAAGTACATATATCTGCCAAAAGAAAGAATTTTTGGGAATTATGCATATGTTGGTTTTGACAAACGTACAGAATACATAAACTAGATTTATAAAGAGAGTAACTGAAGCAATAAGACTTGTACGAATAATCGTTAGACTGAATTGCTTATGGCCCCACGTTGGGCGCCAATTTATGTCATGAGTTGATGATGGAAGAGACTCCACGTTGGGTCTGGGTGCGTCCGCAGGCAGGAAACTTTGTGTTTAGTGGTGCACTACACTTCTACGATGGATAATAATTATTTTCTTCAACTGCTTAGGAATTGAAGATCTTTTCACTTCTGTTTTCATTTCTTGTGAGGAAAGTAAATTTCGCAACTATTGTTTTGTGTTTTGGTAATATCACAGCAATATGTGCATACTATGATGCTCACATTAAACAATACTCCTGCATATAAATCGCGACCTTATTCTGAATTGCTATTGCCGAGACGTATTGTTTTATTTGAGCATCGTTGTACAACAAGCAATATCGGAAATCTATACTGCGGACGTGCAACTCTTATTGCTGTGCTGCTTCTTTCTATAAATTCCGTATTAATTTTAAATACTGTTCAATTGATCTTCACACTTCGTTTTCCAGCTACAAACATAGGCCCGTATTCTCATCCTATGATTTTTAGTAAGAGTATGAAGGACGAGCTTTGCCATGGGAAAGCTCGTCCGTTACTCTCTTATGGCCCGCGGCCACATTGGCGTTTAATGTGATGCTTAACGTGATTTTAAACATCTAATTTGACATTAATCTCCGGTTACACTTAAGCTTGACAGCAAATTACTCGTTGTAAATGTTTTCTTTTCTATATTATCATATCACGAGTAAAAACTACACCAAACTAGTCAAATTAGACTTTAAATTTCCTGTTTTTTTTTAATTACAATGTCACGTGTATGAAATTCGAATATAAAGTTGTTTTCATTGAAAATCACGTTAGGCGTTACGTTAAACGTAAATGTGGCCAGGGGGCATTACACATTAAATTGACATGAAGCTATATTGTTTCTTGTTTATTTTAGTTACAACTATAGTTAAATACGACTTTGATAATAATATGAGAACACGGGCCAAAAATAAACGTCAAAATATTAAAGCGGTACCTATTATTCTGTAATCATTGTAATCAGTTCCTTCATCCTTTTTAATAGATATATGTACATGTACAGTCGCAATCATAATTTATGGACATATCTTTTAGAGAGAAACTCATCGTGAACATTTTATTTGTGGTTTCTAAGCAAAAAATAATTTACAGCATCGAGGACTGGCTTTTAAGTAGTAAGATTTGGATGCATTAGACGTTCATAGTTTTGAAGGAAATGGGTACGATGTTCTGCAAGCTTTCTGTGAACGTCATGAATTATGACTGCGACTATACGTAGGTACATATATGCAATAAAAATAATAATTTCTTTCAAACTTCGCAAAACATCAGCTTCAAAAACTTTTAAGTAATAAACAATCGTTAGATGCAGTCCATTGTGAATTTAATTAAAACTTTATCCAACCAAATATTAGCATATTGAAACTTTCCACAAAGAATTTGAGGAAAATAACACATCTTCACAGACTATTAGACTAAAGTATCAATCAATTAATTAAGTTGTTGTAAGTAATCAATTTATCAGTTAAATTATGAATTTAAACGCACTGATTCAGTCGTTTAATTTACGGAATACATAGAAATATTAGATTAAATGATCGATTAATATTAATAGATAGAATTGCTAATTAAACAATAATTCACTCGGTTTATTAACTGTACGATTAAATTATGGATAAATTAATGGTGTACGATTAATCGTTTCTTGTTTCTGAACTCAAATGGAATTCCTGTTGTAATTGTTAATAAGCCCTAAAATTTAAATCGAAATTTTTATAATTGGCCGCATTAAATTTAGATTAACATATTTTTTTTTTTAATTCCGCTACATACTTCACTTTACAATAATAAACAAGGTAACTGATATCAAAAGGTATTTCAAACTCAACCTTCTCACAACCAAAAAAATTATTCCCATGATTTTAATAACATTGAAAGGTTATTTGCAAATAATAAATTGAAATTTTGAACCCGACTTGTTTGTCCTGCGGTAAAATAATTTAATATATCGCAATTAGGTATAAAAAAGTAAACTGTTATGTGTTCGCCAAATGCAACACCATATGTTCATTAGCACAGAATAAATTGGGAGGAGATTCAATTAGCGACTCGCATTATAAATGTTGCCCGTAATAATTATTATTGGTTCCAGTTTCTAGAAACATTAATTTTGTATGTATGTACCTAACCATAGCTGGATTGACACACCGTTATTAGGAGTGACTTTGCATTAATTAACAGAAATTTTTGTACATATAAAAACATTCTTTTATTTTTATCGATTTACTTTTATCTTTTTACTTTACATTGATAAATATTTGATATAAATTCGTGTTATTTTTTTATTATTTTTGATTTGACTAACTATAAAATACAGTGTGTCGCTAAATTCCATGGACGTGGCTTAACCACAGATTCCTGGACTCAAAATAAAATGAGTTAACCCAACTTATCTACCGGTTGAGTCATTTAACCTGGAATTGTCAAATATCTGTAGAAAAAAGCATGTTATGGAAAAAATGTCCGATTTGAAAAGTTAATTATTAGGCGAGGGAAATTGATTGGTGCTAAAATTAGTCCCCCTCCCCGTGTGGGTATGGCGGAGGTAACTTTCAAATCTTATAGAAACCCCGGTTTTTTATTGCAGATTCGGATAATATGTGAAAAAGTATGAAATTTTTATGGGAAACATTATAGATGGCTCTGTAATCGACGAAGTTTCATTGTTCTGATTTCTTCTGTTGAAAAGCGATACATTCGATTCTGCAGTGCATTTTCAATAAAAAAATACTACTTTTTCTTCTAAGCACTTGAAACTTGAAAAAAAAAACATTTATTAAGCAAATTTGAAATTACTGGAAAACTTTTAGAAATCTAGATGACCAGTAAATAAACGAACAACGGACAACGGACGTAGTAGTTTTCTGTTCCCTTCGGGATGCTTGATTTACGTGAGTCCTCTTGCCTCTCACGATTCGGGGTGCTTGATTTCTATGAGTCCCCTCGCCTCTCATCTTTCAACTTCCATACATTTATTAATCCGCATTTCAAAAGATTGTACACAATTCTAAAGGGTATCTGCTTGAATTTCACCGCAAGCACGTCTAATTCGCTTAATCATGTTTTCGCGAGTTGTTGTCACTTCTCGATACACTTTATCTTTCAGGTTGCTACCTACCTGCGTAGATAGGCGGAAGTTTCACATTGGAGCGAAACTTTACTCCAATGTTGCCAGCCAGCTTCAGTGGGACGGGAGGGTTCAAATCCAATCCGCGAAGGCCATTTCAAAATAGGCGCCACTTAATTTTTTTTGTACGGGAGTCAGTGAAAAATTAAGAAAACACGTTACGTCCAAGACACGTTGATTTTAATCAAACAAACACCATAAGAAACACAGAGAACTAAACAATAAATGGACAACAAAAGAACAAAATTACTCTTCAAAATTCTAGTGATTTGTCGGATCCGAACTTCGCATTAATCTAAATTACAATAAACCAAACACGTAAAGAAAAATATCTCTAGTTACGTGCGTACGACAACGTTCGTCTACTTATATCCTATTTACAACAGAACGAACAATCATCGGTGATTCACGGAGAAGTGTACGCAATAAGTTACATGGTTAATTGCGGCAGCTTCAAGAAATGAAACGAACATTAAATTCGCGTATTATTGCTCGAAAATATAATTGTAACTCTCCGACCTGTTTTTTTCCTCCGATGTCCGATTCATTTGTCGGTATCATCGAGGGGTAACAGCGGCGTCACTCGGTGATGTGCCGGCCTCCGCGTAGAGGGGCGCTGATACGAGAATTCCTGATAAAATAACTCCCAACGAAAAGCCTATAATCAATGAAATAAAACGAACATAAAAGTCAAACCGAGAGTTGCTGCGTATAGAACTTACCCCGGTATTTCACCGAAGCTGGGACAAACCACGGAACACGCGATTTTTCCTGTCTCACAAGTGGGTCTAATCAGAGTCGGCAATTAGCCGTAGATATGCACTAACATCCCTTCGATGTAATGGCACACACAAATAAAATATTTAACGAAAAGAAAGTGTGACCCAGGAGACGGCAAGTTTCGTTCTGACAATGGCGCAACATTTCTCGTTTGACAAAAAAGGAACGATTATAAACAAGCGAGACACCTTCTAATTTTACCTCCGGGGAACTTTCTTAGTAACAGTGGGAACCAATCGGCTGAAAGGGCAAAGATCACGCATAATACGCGTCGCGAAGTAGAACTTCGTCACAATTTGTCCGACGACTCACAAACGCACGATTTTGCCCCAAAATAAGGATGGATTACTTATATAAAATGAATTTGTTTAATTAAATGAAGGTCCTGTTAATGGAAATATGCTGGAATGTAATTTTAAGAAAATTACGCCGGCGAAATACAGTGGATTCCTACACCGAATGCAAAGCGCACAACGACACGTTCCAAGAAATTCTCCGGAACGTCGCATTACGCGTATACAGGGTGTGTTTAGAACAGAAATCAAAAAAAATGAACAGGGCAATGCATATACATGGTGTATTCGGAACAGAAATGAAAAATGAACTGTAACAAGGTAACCCCACAAAAAGAAATCTGGCGACCATTGAAATCACGATGAAGTAGTTCAGGTGTTACTGCCGAATAATGTGCTGGACAACCGTAATGTTGAAACCACATGTTCTGTCGTAATTCCAAGCTTAGGTCTTCAAGTAATACTGGCAGTTCATTTTTCAGAATGTCTCGATACCTTTGACCGTTCAAATTGTCTTCAACGAGTTTGTCGCCAATTATTCCACACCACACTTTGATATGGGAAACATTTTTTTCGATTCATGATAGATGGCACTTAATCGACGAAATTTCATTTGTTTCAAACATAAGAATACCTACCTTATACCGAATTACGTTTAAAACATCATTCGACAAAACGTTAATTCGAGTAGATTGTTTTAATGATCACTAGGTAACAAAATCTGATCAAGTTTGTGTTTATTTTAGTTTATTGGTGTTTATTAGAAGTTTAGGGCACAGTTTCATAAAACGTAGTTAACCCCTCGATCAAGTTAATCGTGTGATTAAGCAATATCATTGGAGGAAAGTTTAATTTTCCACCAATGATATTGCTTAATCACACGATTAACTGGATTAACTAGTTAACCACGTTTTATGAAACTGGGACTAGGTTCCGTTAAGTAAGACTATGCAAGAAATTTCCTCATTGTGTCGGTAGGGCCCGCAAAAACTTTTTTCAAAATTTTATTAAATTAAAAACATTTAATTTTAACTAAAAACTAAATTCTATTAACAAATAATTAATTCAAAGATTATAAGAGTAAACTTAAATTAACAAGTAGCTTCAAAACTAATTTTGGATCGTTTTCTGCGCTTGTGGAACGAACTGTTGTGATTGCAAATTAAGCCCAAATGTAGTCACCCATAATTATAACATACCAGCGTCTTTGATATCGCTTTTCCATACCTTTGATATTCTGATGGGAGCGCCCATGGTGTTCTTCACAAACTAGTCCCAAATTTGGTTTAAAAAAATCCAAATGGGAATGCAAAAATTGGAGCTTGATTAACATCTTGCAGCCAAGTTCAGAATATTTTCATTTTTTAAAGTGTTTAAAATTGTCATAATAGTTGGTAGATTATCTCCAAATTCTAAGAATTATAAAAGGCATTACCTCTTAGTCACATAGCATCCACCCTTCTAAAGTTGAGTGACAACTACCCCAACTTACGTGAGGGGCCCAAAGTTTGTCGTGGTTGCCCATCGGAAATTCAAAATAGGCCTCAAAAAACTTGGTTCCCGTACAATTTTATAATTTGTTTAGTTCTTTGTTATTAAATATTCGCAAATATAACAAAATATATCAGGAGATAGCTGCACGGCACTTTTGAAGAAAATGAACACGTAATCTTACGTAAAACTGAAAAGGGGCAGTATCTGTTAACTTACCGACATGAGAATAATAAAAACCGCCTACTACGTTTCAGGAAGACTAATTTTATTGTTTTATTCAAAATAAGTCCAATAAACAATTTTATTGTTACATAGTGTTATGGAAGTGTATTTAACTGTACAAGAGAAAATTGAAATACATAGTTCTTGTTTACGGAGAATCTGGCAGGATCTTGATGCTGTCAATTTGCAGAATCGAATGTATTGGTTTTCAATAGAAGAAATCAGAACAATTAAAGGTCTGTTTGTACAGCATTTTTGACTAGTTTGAAACTGTCAAATATATTTGCCTGTCGAATTAATCACCGCTTTCAAGAGCTGCATTAAATGTGAAACTTGGATCGGCGCATGCTTCTGACAGTTTGGGACTAGTCAGAAGCCGCTGTACGAACAAAGCTGAAATTTCGTCGATTACAGCGCCATCTATCATGAATCAAAGAAAAATGTTTTCCATAAAACTTTCATACTTTTTGACGTACTATCCGAATCTGCAATACAAAATGGGTGTTCCTATTTAAGATTTGAAAGTTATCCTCGCCCTACCCCCACGGGGAGGGGGAGGGGGACTAATTTTAGTACCAATCAATTTCCCCCACGGAATAATTAACTTCTTTTAATTCGAACATTTTTTTCGTAAGATGCGTTTCTCTGCAGATATTTGACAATTCCAGGTTAAATGACCCACCCGGTATATCCAAATTTGCTTAATTAATGCCCGATTTCTTCATCGCCTTATCTTGAGGTTAAATTTATCTGTCAGTTAGAATGTGACACATAGGGCCAGTTGTACAAAGTAGGTTTAAACTGACGCTCAACTGAACCAGGTTCAAAGTAAACAAATTCGCATAGGATCTTAATGCATTCATAAATAAAATTTGATGCGATTTTGTTCACTTTGAACCTAGTTTAATTGAGTTTCAGTTTAAACCTCCTTTGTACAACTGGCCCATAGTATGTGTACGGCCAACGGCATGTCACATTCCAACTGTTAGATAAATTAACCTTAGGCTAAACATGGTGAAGAAAGTCAGTATTCTGCTTCAAAGTTGTTGAAAAGGAAGTTAATTATTCTTATAACAAAAGAATGATTGAACCAATTTGTATGATACTTGGTATGAATGCCCACGGGAAGGTAAGTCACATTTTCAGATGGTTTTATTAATTTGGAGTAGACAGTTAGCGTGAAAAACAGGGTTACCACAATACAGATGTTGCAATAATTTTTTTGAGGTTAAGAAGATAACTTTAGCTAATAAATTTTTAGAAAGAAGCATTCATTAGGAAACTTTTTTGGGTCTTTGTAATTTTTGATACTTCTTACGGTTTGGTCACAAAATAGAAAAATCTAAATGGCTGCAGCGCCTCTTATTGAAAAAAGTAGCCCATACACGAAAAACAAATGCCTGTTATATGGATAACTATGTAATTTATTTTTAGAAAGAGTCATTCACTAGTGAACGTTTTTGTGTCTTTGCAAATTTTGACACGTGTTATGGTTTGGTCAAAAAATAGAAAAATCTAAGTCGCTGCAACGTGCTTTCTTGCAAAGAGTTTTAGGGTGGGTTTACAGAAAGGAAATAAAATATTTAATTACGATTAACTATTTGATTGAGCTTAAAATTCGTGTTGCCATAGAAATCAAATTGTTAAACTAAGGCAACGCTAATTTTAATCTCAATCAAATAGTTAATCGTAATTAAATATTTGATTTCCTTTCTGTAAACCCACCCTTAATGTATAATTTTAATTTAGGTACTAGGCTGTAAACAGGAAAGCAAATACTGTTTCATGCTTACTAAAGTGAAAAGTCCATTCTAGTGTTTTTAACACGGCAACAGTTCTTTGGACCGGGAAACAAGGTACTGCTCAAATAATTAGGAACAATGCAGAAAAGTTGAAGAGGAATTTTGGACATATTTATATTCGGAAAAATTGTGGGCCATATTGAATTTTTTTTGTAAATCTATTGAGGTTTTTACTTTTGAAGAATCATCACTGTTTCTTCGGAAAGAGCTCGTTTTGGGAAAAGTCCGCTGTTGCCTATAAGTTTTTTATATGTATTTTGTAATTAAACTGTAACAACTATCAAAAGTGGCAAAGATATAAGAAAGATTATTAAAAAACATCTCTTTTTAAAAATAAGTTAGTTATGCACGTAGTAAGCATTTGCTTGTAGTGTAAAATTATGCTAAGTTATATCTTTTTTCAAAAAAGATTTCCATTTTGTGACCAGATTTGTAACACGTATCAAAAGTTACAAAGATGCAAAAAAGTTCACTAATGAATGCCTCTATCTGAAAAAAAAAAATTATGCACTTATAGTTGTCCCAGTTTGGTAATGGTTTTATGGCCTTGCTAAAAAAAAGCGACAGAAAGGCGACCGCAGGCCGGTCTCTTTGAAGCTGTTTTTTATAGCAAGACCATAAAACCGATACAAAACCTGGACGACTATAGCAGGTATTTGTTTTTCTGTACAACCGATTACAGTGTACCTGTTTTCAATAAGAAACGCTGCAGCCTCTTAGATTTTTCTATTTTGTGACTAAATCGTAAGAAATATCAAAAATTATAAAAAAAAGTTTCCCAATGAATGTTTCTTTCTAATAATTAACTAATTAATAAAGGTAAAATGCTGAGTATTCTCTACAAAGTTTTATTGAAAATCTCCAAACCGGTTTCGCCTAAACAGGCGCCTGTTTAGGCGAAACCGGTTTGGAGATTTTCAATAAAACTTTGTAGAGAAGACTCAGCATTTTACCTTTATCAAAAAACTACAAAACAGCAATGGAGTTCATTACTAATATAACTAATTAATGTTAACTCCCTAACCTCAAAAAAGTTATTGCAATATCTGTATGATGCCTACCCTGTTTCTCACACTAGCGATTCAATATAAATTACTAAAAACGAGCTATAATAAAAACGTGACTTACCTTACTATTGATCAACATACCAAATATCATCCAAATTAATTTAGCAACACGCTGTATATGTTTTTTTTTATTTATTTTATAAAGTATTCATCATCCAGGTCACAAACCGATGACTAGAGGCATGTTTCGGAAAGAAATTCGTTATCAAAGCTGTTTTTTTGGCGTACAAAACTATTTTAGAAATGACTGGTGCTGTTTCAAAACTGTTTTATTTTTTTACGTTATTAATGATGATTCCGATAATATAGTATTTTTTCTACTTTGCGTCACTTATTGAACAAAAATATGAAAAATACTGTCAAAAATTTGATCTCCTTAGCATATGGGGAATTTTAGTTGTAATGCGTGGCAACACTGAAAACCTTTCGTTTTAATCAAAAGTCACATTAACAAGTTATTAATTTTTCTTATCCAGCTTCATTGTGAGTATTCTGTTAAGTAACAAATAAATAATGAGTTATTTCGTAAAATCTATTAAATATTTTCAATTAAAAATTGACTAAAATTTCCCCAAAAACGGTTTCACAATGAGCTTCATTGTGAAACTGTTTTTGGTGTCACAATGAGTTCATTGTGAACGCAAAGTAGAAAAAACAATTTTCCTATACCGTTTCAAAACACAATCGGTTTACAGGTTATGAGTAGCATCTTGTTACTTTTAACCCCCACTCCACCTTCAAATAATTTCAAAAAATAATTTCACAGCGTTTTGAAATGTATGCAGCTGACGTCATTGTTTCAACGTTAAAAATTGTACATTTCGAAATATATGAAATGATTTCAAAATAGTGTACCGCCAAAAAACAGCTCAAATCTAAAATCTAATTACATGGAATCTGTAAGCACCATTTTTTTGGTCATTAAAGTATCCTACAATACAACATTCAAGCATTTGTAAAATATTTTATTTACGCACGTTTTATATATTTTCTTATGTTGAGCTGTGAGACACACCCAGTATATTTTTAAATTGAAATAAAATTTGACGTATACATCTCTGTATTAAAAATAACTAACTTTCAATTATGAAGTCTCATGTTCGTTCCGTCTGTCAACATATGCGCAAACTGTGTTTGCGATAATCGCAAGCGATTAATTTAATTTGCATTAATGCCAATTAAACTGTCTTGTATCTCCAACACGCTGACATGTATGTATGCAAAACGCAGAACGCCAGTCGCTCGCACATGTATTATGTTGTGTGTGTTCTCCGTTCGCCCATTGACATTTGAATTATACCAATCGAGATGTGCCGCCGTATGATGCGCTTTATTTATAGCGTTTATTACATTTCAAGTGTGGGCTGCCTCGGAATTGCATCGAAACAAGTATCTTGTAGAAGCACGAAGGCGTAGTGCGAGCCTGCTCATCATCATTTTTAGTAATTATTAATAGTTGTTTTGAATTTGCTCGTAAATTAAAACAGCTATCACGTTGACAAGTTTATAGAATGTGTTCTGTTTTTATTAAAAATTATCCAATTGGATGTAAGCTGGATTGCTATTAAAAGAATTTTGAACATCTTTGTATGGTTACAATTTGTTACTTGTTAAACCACTCCTTACCAATCAAATAATTCCAATTCCGATCAAATAACTCCAATTCCACTTACTATTGCGCTGTGAGATATTTCTGTAAAGTACAAATAGTTTGCTTGCTCTAGTTTGCATACCTATAGTGTGATGTTTAATACTTTGGTGGATGGGTCTTTAAAATACACCATTAAATTAAGGCAACTTTATTGTCCACTTACAGGACACAGCAACAACACACTCCCGAGCATGCTCGCAGGCATACTCCGAAGAGGCTGCGCATAAAATTAGAACTTATTCTAATTAATACTTAAATACATTGCATATAGTATGTATATTGTTCACACATTTCAAAAAATTTTCAATTAAGATAGGCCATGTTATTTGAACCTTTGCAGTAGTTGTTGGAAATGACTTCCATAACTATACTCTTCATTTTATTCCGTCAATGACTAGTTGCAATAGATCTGGTGAATTATTCACTTCTTCACATTTGACAGTAATTCATTGCCTAGGTTTTTCAATTACCTACCGGAGTTTTAAAAATTGAACTTATAAGAGAGGGTCACAGGAAAAAGCAAGAGGAGTTAAGTCACTAGGCCTTGGGGCCATATAATGGGAGTTGTATTTCTACTAATTAAGCAGCCCTCGAAAAATTCTCTCAAGTATGCAACGGTATCTTGCGCTGCATGTGCGGTTACTCCATCCTGTTATAAAAATCCTTCGTGTATTTCATCGTTACGTTTTGGGCTATGAAATTCTGAATAATTTCGTTCCAGTACCAATTTCCTGAATTTGAAGGCTTTAGTAAGTATAAAAGTACGGATTTTCAGCACTTCACATCCGCATTTCTGACTTAACTTATCCGGTAAGGTGAAATAATATGAAAGAACAGATTATTTTATAACGTCTTCATTTGCGTTAGTCCAGAACCTCACGAGAAAATTGTTCCCGTTTTTCATAATATTTCTTGAACTGTTGTTAGACGGTACGAGGTTATAATTTTAAATTCCTTTTCAACATACGCTAACAAGTTGAAAGTGATAGCTCCGTTTGTTGTGCCAAGGCACGTAATAAGATTTGAGGAGAATGATTTTCTGAACTTTTTCCAGAACTTCTGCGTTCTTTTGGTTGGAAATCGTTTCCGGGATTTCGACTTACATTTCCGATTTCACGAAATATAAGCTTGTTGAGTTCAAGTGCTGTAGAATTACTAATACGAGCCCTAACAATTAAATATTCGGACGAGAACTGATTTTATAACAATTGTTCTCTACTAACTCATAAGAAAATGTTTAAAAGTTTTAATATAAAACAAGAACAAAAAGACTGATTAACAGTAACTAATAACACTAGGGAACAAATTTTAAACATTCGACGACAACTTCAAAAAAAATATTTGTTTCTAGTTACATTCATCTCACTTAATAAAAAAAAGTATTAGAAAATCTGCAGCACGTCTAGATATGCAGTTTTTGAAATAAATCAAAAATTACTAAAAACGAATACAAAAGGGAGAATAAGAAAATATTTTTATTAAAAATTTTGTTGATTTTAAACGCAAATATATTTTTTTTAATCAAACGATTCTTAAACTGTATTAAAATATAGTTACAACAATTATACAAATTTCAATGACTTTTTTCTGCTTCTTATTGGGTGTTAAATCCTCTCGTTTCAAGAACCAAGAAAAATCCCCCAGCATAGCCGGATTCCATCGTCCTTGATATCTGGTTTCCATTGTTTTGATTTCTTGATGAAACCTTTCACCTTGTTCGTCACTGACAGCGCCGAGATTATTAAGAAAAAAGTTCAAATGAGAATGCAGAAAATGAATTTTTAATGACATTCTGCATCCTAAAGGCTTTATACGATTGCCAGCAGTTCATTTATTAAAATTTTATAATTTTCATCTTTCTTGTTTCCCAGAATGCCTTTAACTACATTAACAAAACAATTCCAGGCAGTAAGTTCTTTTTCATTAAGTTTTTGGAGAAAGTTAGAGTCCTTAATTGCCTTTCTTATTTGAGGACCTATGAAAATACCTTCTTTTAGTTTAGCATCACTAAAAATTGTCCTTAGAGATCTACATGCATAGTTCTTACAAAAAAAAGAAATAATATTCCTATTTAAATTGTTTCCTTAAAAATTTTAATGAACGGTTTACGTAAATAAGCCTGTATAGTACCAGTCATAGTTAAAAAAATATCTGACGTGTAGCAACACTTTTTATGCCCTAGTATGTGAATATGACTTAAATAGATTAAAAATATAAGGTGTTTATTAAAGTTGTCTGACCTGTGTTCCCTAGTGATAATTTATTCAAAACAAGTTTTATTTTAATAAAAATAGAAAGCAGATTTTTAAAGAAAAACTATAAATTATGCCGACAATTTAATATTCTGACAAATCTAACATTTAATAAATTAATACACCTTACATCACTTTTGGCTTGTATTGCACCCTGGGTTCTTTGTGGCATGATCTCCACTAAGGATTCCTAATATTGTGGGGTGAAAGAATACCATATTTCCTCTATTGTAGCCTTTACTCCGGGAATTGTTCGGTCTGGACTTTTTCGCAAGATCTTTTTCATGTCATGTTGCAAGGTTTCAATGACAATTAAGTTGGGGCTATTTGAGGGCCAAGCCAACACTAATATCATTAATTCAAACAAATATATAACAAGGTAATTACATGCCATTTTTATTTTTTAAAGACTATACCGAGTAAATGATACGCGTTTCTGAAGCCGGTTATTAAAATTTTGCGTAATCGATGAAAACCTTGCTCTTGAAGCAACTCTAGGGAAAATAGTCACACGCCATAAGGTATGGTGATCTCAACGGCCATTCTGGAGATGATGTATTCCGGAAATAATCTTTGCAATCCTGTTTCTTCAAATCTTTCAGCCCACTCTTTAATGATGTGGAACGAAGGAACTCTTCCGTAACACGGAATCCCAAAATGAATTCTGAACTGCCGCTGTGCAGCAATCACACAGTCGTTATTTTTATAGTAAAATTTAACAAATTTTGTGCAAATCTGTTTTGATTACAGTAGATTCCTCGAGCATGCTCTGTGCAGCTGTTTCAGGCCTAATTGGGCCTTCGTCAGCAGAACTGTAGCTCGAGAAATCCACTGCAAACCAAACCGATCTGTCCTAGGTTATTCGTCCTTGCGATGTCAGGTTAAAAAACGATCGCTAGATGTCGCTACTTTAATCGTAAAATTTAATTACAAAAGCATGTTGTTCACCGACCACTGATTCATACTAGCAAAATAGCATATAATGTCAGATAAGTCGACAAAAAATCCATGGTCAATTATGAATAGTTATGAAATAATAAAATTTTCAAAATTTCCCGCTCCCATGGACCACCTTGTACAACTTTTATGCCATCAGACGTACTATAACACGACGATTACGAAATATTTATTAAAAAAATTACAGTTGACCATTTTATGCCATCAGACGTACCATTGCGAGATAAATATTTGGTACGGCAGATTTTCCCTACTTATACGACTTTCTGGTTCATGCGATTTCGTACTAAAAATATAAAATTATTATAAAATTTGAAATTGTTACTGTCAAAAGTCAGTGTAAGTTATTAAGATGCCTTACAAGATTCTTTCGGAGGCTGAAAAACCAACCGCCATTGCTAATTCTAGCATTTAAGAGCATTTCAGTATGCTAAAATTTTGAAAATTCAGCCTACTATACAAAGCAACCGTACCAATTATTTATCTCGCAATTGTACGATTGTACGATTACGAAATATTAAAAAGAAATCATAGTTAATCGACATGAAGAATATATCTTGCCACCAACTTTCATTTTTTTCTAAAATCGATAATAAGGAGTTTACAGGCATGTTTCGTTACTTTCTCCTTTCCCTGGATATGCTTTATCTTTTGGAGGTATCCAACAGAAGGTATATTTTATATCTTCCACATTTCTTTCAGTTAATAGAAAATATTTGTTTAATTCCATGTACAGAGTGTACATTAATGATTGAAAGGCGTTTGAATTTCCCGCCCATTAGATTATTTGTAAAAGCTGGTACTGCATACTATTCTGTTTTACCAAGGGCGGCACATAAAATTATATATTACTAAAACAATTTATTAGTGATTAGAAATTATTTTACGTTTATTAATTACATACATTGATATGGAGAATATAAAAAGTAAAGCAGATATAAAATAAAATTATAACATCTGTTTAAAATGTCCCCCATTTGAATCCAAACACAAATTTACTCTTCTTCTCATGTTTTCGAAAACTTTGTGTCGTGTTTCTGGAGTGATGCTGTTGACAGCCTCTGTAATAGCATTTTGTAATTCTTCTAACGTATGGAGACGTTCTGAAAACACTTTATTTTTTAAAAAACCGAAGATGAAGAAATCAAGTGGGGTTAAGTCTGGTGACCGAGGAGGCCATCTGTCCCTACTTATTAACCTATCCCCAAAGAATTGTTGCAAATGATTTAACGTTGTCAGTGCAGTGTGGGCTGTAGCTCCATCCTGTTGAAAGTAACCCCGTTGTAATTCATCGTCATGAAGTTCTTCAATGAAAGGATTTAAAATTGTTTCTTGATATGCAAGTGCATTAATATTGTGTTGAAAAAAAATAGGTCCAATGATCCTCCTTCTTGACATTGCCAACCACACACCGATCTTCTGAGGATGTAATGAAGTCTCTTCAAAAATATGAGAGTTTTCTGCACACCATATTCTACGGTTTTGCGAATTTACATAACCGCTGAGATGAAACCATGCTTCATCACTGAAGAAAGTTATGTCTAACATATCGTCATTATTTAAGAACTCATTAAACCATTGGCAATATTGCACTCGACGAGGCAAATCAAGAGGTAGCGACTCATGAGTTACAGTTATCTTATATGGATGTAAATGTAGAACCTTCTTGCAAGCCTTTTAGCATGTACCAAGTGATAAATTTGTTTGAGCCGATAAACACCGTAAAGACTTCTTTGGACTTACATCCATTCTTTGATGAATATCTGCGATAACTTCTTCGGTGAGAACAGTGGGCCGGCCTGTAGATTTTCCTTTAGAAGCACTGCCTGTTTCACGAATACCACTTCAGGGAATTGTTCTTGAAATTGTTGGTGACAACTTTGATAAGAATAATTCCACACATTTTGTTCATTGCGTATCCCCGACCGAAAACAGGCCTCAACAATAAATTTATTGCGCAGGTCCGTGAAAACCATCGCTAACCTAAAACGTTTGTGTGTATTTTTATTTCCTGTTATATGGCTGTACTTACCAATGAAAAATGTCTGACAACAAAAGCGGAAATAAAAATAACCTTTTCGTTAATACTAACTCAATAATAATAAAATAAGGAAATCAAAACGTAAACAATACAACACACGCACGCTACTGACGAAATTCAACATATCCAGTATGAATACCAATCTTGTAAGACGAAAATTACTAATTCGACAACGCGCCAAATTGAAACGCCTTTCAATCATTAATGTACACTCTGTATCAAATATACAGGGTGTTTGTAGAACGGTAGCCAGTTGATAACTCCGTTAATAATAGAGATATTTTAGTAAACCTTTTTTTTAGTTTTGTCTGACAGAAGGTAGCCTATATGGCAATATGCATTGCTCTTTCTCTAGGCCTACTGTGATTGAGTTATTATACATAGCTTTGTTTTCCAAATGGGACATCCGGTATATTTTGTGATATTTGGAATCTACTCTAAAAACTCTATCCAACAGCAAAGTTTCGACAAAAATCAAAGACATGGTTTAATTTTGTCAATAATTTTTTAATTGTGTACAAGTTGGCCGTGAATTGTTTAAAACAATGTGTCTTATACCGTTGGAAAGCTAATTTTATGCACTTCTCAAATATGCACTGAAACTCATGTGTTTCGATTAAAAAAGAGTTTTTTTTTATGAATTATATTTTTTTATGTTTTAAGCTCCTTAGTAAAGCATTTTATTGACTTAATTAGCATTTTTGACAGTTTTATGCCATTCACGGCCAACTTATACACAATTAAAAAATTATTGTAAAAATTAAACCATGTCTTTGATTTTGTCGAAACTTTGCTATTGGACAGAGTTCTTAGAGTAGATTCCAAATATCACAAAATATACCGGGTGTTCCATTTGAAAAAACAAAGTTATGTATAATAACTCAATCACAGTAGGCCTAGGAAAAGAGCAATGCATATTGCCATATAGGCTACTTTCTGTCAAACAAAACAAAAAGACTTTACTAAAATATCTCTATTATTAGCGGAGTTATCGACTGGCTACCTTTCTACAAACACCCGGGAGATTTCATGAATTTGCTCACTACTTCTGGTGTTCCTTTCTAACATATTTTATTCCCTTCCTTCCTTTTATTTCTAACAACTTTATTGCAATCTACCGCATCTTAAATCGTTTTATAGAGAACAATAATGTACAATTTGTTTGTATCATTGATTTGGGAGGCCAAACGTGACGTCTTTGCGAAATGTTCTATCCAAAATGAACATGGAATGTCTACTTTTTGCATGCATAAATGTCTAGAACAGAATATTTCATAGTCACACATTTTTTATAACATCGTGTTTTATTAAAAAATTAGTTACCGCAAGAATATTTGGTAGTCACGCCTTTTATATCTTTGTTTTATTAAAAAATTATTAGTCACCGCAAGATTTTGTCACTTCAAGTAATTATTTTATTTACATCTAGTTTTTTGGACAAGATGATCTCTAAAGGCACTTGCTAAAGCACTTTCTGAACGGCCAAATTTGGAATTGTTAAATCAGATTTCGACAAATTAACAGCGGTTTCCGAATCAAAGCAAACCACAATACAATTCTCTTTTCTAGATAGTTTATCTAGGCACATTAAGGTATGATTTTGATATGAATTTTTCCTCTGTTCTGTTACCCTTGTTTCTGTACAAAGAGACCCTTTCCTGGATATTTTTCTTTTTATCATCAAAGCTTGAAATTCACTTAGCTTTATCCGGTTTGATATGGTCAATTAAATTGTTATTATCGTGACTTTGCAGTCCATAAGCCATTTTATCAACGACTTGGTGAAAAGTTACTTTACTAATTTTATACACATTATACAGGAAAGACACTTCAAAACTAACAAATTTAAGATCTATTTTTTATTAATTAAAATAATTCGATTTATTCAAATTTCACAATTGGTATTTTAGTTAAGGGCTGCTAAAGTTATAGTTAAATCAAGTTAACAATTCAGTATTTAAATTAGGCCATTTTAACATAATTTTGAATTAACTTAATTATCAGTACATTTTTTAGAACTAAGTTACTTCTGCCCTTTCGACTTCGGCATTGCATTCTCCTATTCAATGATTTCAAAAACGAAGGCTAATACTTTTTCATTATTAATTAGCAAACAGAAGTGCTCAGAGTTCGATGTTATCAAATCGATTTTCCAACCCCGTCGTACAGGGTTGGCATTTTCAATAGGGAAAACTCGCCAAATTGTTCAAATGAGGTGATAAGTACGTTCAATGACATGACTGCATACTTCGCGAATGTAATGAGGTATTTAGATTCAAGGACGAACGCATTCGCTGCGGTTTCATAATTTGATCATTCCCAAGTGTATTTGACGAAGTATCTTTTCCATCTTCAGTTATTTGTCTTGAACAAATTTGGATTTCAGGATAACTGAGTGCCTTAACAAGGTAGGATACAGTCCAGAAATTTTATTTTACTGGCAATATTTTGTTGAACTATTACGGAAACAGAACAAAACGATTTACATACAACAACTCAAGTGAATCTGAATACATAATAATAATTTGCATATTATCAAGCCTTGACAATAATAATATGGCATAAATGTAACATATCTTCGCCAACAACTGAGAAGTAAACAAATTATACAGCTAAAGCGACCCTATAAAACACGAAATGAAAAACATTAAATATTTGTTTGTTATCGGGCAGTAAGTGTCTGTGTGCGCTCTCGATAAACGCAATCGGCTATTTAGATTGTATATAAACAAAATTTATGAGAGTTAATCAAGTTGTAAATAATTAGGTACAATAGTCCAGAGCAAATAATACGTAATGAAAAGAGCGTCGCGATCGCTTCGACATCATGGTCCTTTGTTCGAAAGAGATAAACGCAACATATCTCCACGAAAATAGCCTCTCGGCAGTTGACGATTGTTTGTCAGCGAAGAAGATAGATGTATTTTGCACATTTTTATCGGTGGTCTCGCGCGAAAGGATTCCCATCTTGAAAGTTTTATCGGCCCCAAAACATTCCGTGACGACATGCAACTACAGATTAGTTTTAATTTCGAATCCCTTATCAATTATAACCTAAATAAAAATTCTTATTTTTGTTCTGAAACGGACAAAATTTTGAAAATAAGTCACTAATGGCCATTTGCACCAAGCACTTAAGCTCAACTTAACTTTAAGTGTCACTTAGAATATGACTTACACAATGCTATGTAACCTAAAAATGTCATATTATAAACACCACTTAAATTTAAGCTCAGCTTAAGTGTTTGGTGCAAATGGCCAATAATCTCTTCGAATCAATAGACTACAGACCCTTTCCGTTTGCACAAAAAGGGCCGCTCGGAACAAATGGAATGCAGCTTATGAATTTTAATTTTTTTTTAATATCTTCCGTCACAATATTCATTTTCATATGATAACCTATCCCAAGAGACATATCTCTATGGTAAAAAAAAACTGTTGGAGGTAGTAGAAGCAGTAAGTAGAACCAACAATAGTACCTAACGGAGACAGGCAGTGGTTTAGAATAATTGTGGTAAGGCATTGTTTTTTTGATTTATCAGTATGCAGAACATGAAAGGAAACGCTGAACGAATAACTAGATTGAAGAAATTCAATGATATTGAAAAAATAGAATTACTTGCCCTTTTAGCATAAGAAAGGACTAAACAAGAGATGGCTGATTGTTTGAATTCAACTCAAGCCAATGATGCCTAAGGTAGAAGTTGAAAATAACAGTAACTTGAGAAAAGACTACCAGTCAGAGGGACACTTAGCTCGTCGGAGAACCGTAAAATATGGTTAAGCTTTGCTGAGAACCTTTACCATTAACAAATGAAGGATTGGCCATGAGTTTTATTTTCCATTAGGTTTTTTCGGGTTCGCACAAAAACAGTCCTAGAACCGTCAGGAGCATGCGTATAGGCATTTGATTTTAAGATCGCAGCGCTACCGTGGATAAACCTGAACCTCTGTAAGCTAAACGGAATTTTTGTAATGCACGTGTTTAAGTGCATACTAATACAAATACACAAATTGATTTAATATAAATGTCACATATAACACAATCCTGATACATCATACACTCAGGATCGACGCCAAAACACGATTTGTTGTGTAGCATACAAGGGTTTGTTTAGTTGACACCAGGTGGCGAACGCTTAGCTGCAAACTCCAATAACAAAAAAAGCTTTCGAGTTTTTTCAGAACAGTCACGGATCCAGTAACCCGTTGTTTTCGTTTTTCTTAGGACTGTCCTGAACTGTTCTGGAACCGTTGTAAACAATACTTGCTCCGAAGTGCGGAAGTTTGAGAACTACGAGTTCTGGGGCTCCTGCGCATTTTGAATTTAATGCAGCTGCGTTGATCATTTTCAAGAGTTAGTAGAAGTAATTCATTTCCACACAAAAACTGAGGGATATGTAGAGGGTACAGTAGAAGAGGTGCCGAATTTATAGAACATTTAGGAAATAATAATTTAAAAGTTGGCGTATCTAGTTTCGCCATCTTCACGTTATTCTAAAAACTGAACGAAGCGTTTTGGTTGTATCGAATTTTCTCACGTTCTGAGACAGTTCAGATTTTTGTTCACTGCGCAATCCCTGAACCGTTCTGAAATTTCGAACTCGAACAAACCTATTGAGTGTAGGATATTCTTAATAACACGTGACTGGTGGAATAGAGTTTATTGTCATACTGGAGAATGATATTTGAAAACACAATTTGATTTGGGGGAGAGTTAGTAGAGACAGAATTCCTTATCGTGGTCCTACGAAATTATCTATTGATATTTAGAAATGGTTAAATGATTACACATGCACAAATGATTACTAATGCACAAATAGAAGGCGAGGAGAGGTTATAAAATTCCTAAGGGAAGTTAATACTCAAGTTTTAGTACTGGTCCGCTCAAAGTGCAAATTCGAATTCTTTAGAGTATCTGTGGAACTACCTAAAAAGCCACCTTAGAAACCTGCACAAACTTTAAAAGCAGTTCTGGAAAACCTATGGAGCAAGAGACAGAAGAACTACTAACTAATACTAACAATTTGCTGAGGAAATGGAAAGGAGAACTTGTAAGCAAATAAAAGAAAATGAAAAAATAAAAAGTGATAAGGAGTCTACAGATAAAATGCATATAATGATAAACAGAAACTAGTGCTTAGAAATAATTGAGGAATCCAATGCCATAACCCCGACCAAGTCCATTTTTGTGCATATGTTTTTCTGTTCTCCTGTATAATTATCTATCAAAAACGGACTAAAGCCCCTAATCTGAAACTCATAACGACATCGTTAAATATGTTAAATCGTTAAGTGAGATTTTTTGACCAATCAGTGCTTAGATACAATAAATTCCTGTGTACTGATTGATCAAAATATCTCGCTTAACGATTATCGGTATTTAATGATGTCGTTATGAGTTACAGAATAGGGGGGTTAGTCGGTTATTACATTGGATCCCTCAATTATAAAAGATGAAAATATGTACCAGCAATAACGAAGTAAATAATAGAATGGCAACTAAACGTACTCTGTTCCAAAATTAACTTATAATTAGATACGTAGTCTGAAAGATGATCCAAATAAAAAAGAACAAACGCAACAAGGGAAAGAAAATGAGAAATGAAACAACCCTCTAGAAAAAAGAAACAAAATTCTTCTGGTAGAAACAACTGTGGAAACAAACCCGATTAAAATGAAAGAATAGGTTAAGATGGATTTAGAGCAAGAAGAGAACAAAGGGACAATTGGGAAGAGGTAACAAGACTGCAACAGAAAGAGAAAAAGTAACAATGGAAGAGAGGATGATTAAAAAAAAAAGGGAAGGATATGTACAAATTCTACTCCACATTAATCTTACAACGAAGGTCTTAAGATTAAAGAATATATAGAACAGTATAATTGAAATCCCACGCGTACAATTATTAATTAATTTTTTAATTAAATTAAAAATTTGATTAATAAAATATAGCCATACTACCAGAGGCTAAAATAATATGTCTAACAAATTCTTTTTAATTTTTTAATGGACATTTTAAAAATCGCACAATCGCTATCGGTTCATAGCTTCGTCAGGAGTGAAACGTTGAGCGATTATGCGATTTTTAAAGTGTCAGCTAAGAGATTAAAAATAATTTGTTATTTGTTATTCATCGGACAAGAGTCCACTTTAATTAAATAATATAAACAAAGAAACAAGATATGTATACTTAAACTACTTGTAAAATAGCTTATCTTGTTTAGTAAAATATCTAAAAGTGACATACCTCTCAAAAGAGCACATTTTCGATTTTTCTTATTGAAGTAACATGGTAAAAAAAGTAAAAACAATCCCTCTATATAATTATTTAAAAAAACCACGTAGTGTTTGACTAAAAGAAAGTTGTCTTGGTTTAATAGTTTAAATAGAACCGTTTGTTTAGATATAAAATGGATATCTGTATAAATAAGTAAGACGAGTTAAATTCAGAAATGATTATAATCTGTAGTTGCCGCCTGTAATCTTCTTGCTCGTGATATGCTATATTATGTAAATAAACCACATTTTAAAAATTTGCAGTTCTCACCCAAAATAAATAAGTCATATTTGGAATATTCTCCATGCTGATGCAGATTAAAATAAAATGAATAGTAAAAAGGCAGTCAATCTACAAAAATTCATTTAAATGAATTGACTTTGCCTTTTCACTATTAATAAATAAGTCCTTTTAATTTTGTTTGTTTTTCAAAAAGTATTTCATTTACGTGTAGTCTCAAAGTAGCTTTATTCACTCTGAATGATTTTCTTTGTAATTTATGAAACTTGTATAAAATCATACATTACACAATTTCATTTTTATAATTGTAAATGTAGATTTTTCATTGCATTTACATATTTAGTACATTTTTACAACACGCGAATAAAATTGTGCCATTAATTACTTACCATAAAAGATTTCTTATTTCTTTCAGTATTTTAATTAAGTAAAATCAAATTTTGCAGAGAATATTAACAATGGAATAAAGTAAAACTAATACAGGAATTCAGAAACTTAACTTTAACTATTATTTATAAGAGATAGATATTTAAAAATTTGTTGCAAGTCAAGTCGGTTTTTATTGCAATGATCAAAAAAGTTCGCGCAATGTCGCAACCTAACCTGTTATCAGTATAAAGGTTCAAACAGAATGCAACGCCGTTACGCGCCGTTATCTGTCAAATGAATATTAAATACAGTGCGTTAATATATTTTTTAGATAAGGGGAGGCTATGAAAAACAAAATCAGACTCTTAGCTTGATTCGAAACTTTTATTCTGACATTTGCTTCCTGACCCTTGTCAAATCTGTTAGTTGTTTAAACGCTCTTGAACACTATAGTCATGGGTCAGTAAGCAATCCAACGGCATTTGAAATTAGTCGTTATCATGTTAAAGAGTTTTAACAAACCCTTAAGTATTCAACTGGAAGATTTTTTCTACTATGGTCAAATGTATCTTGACATTTCAATTTTGACATAAGTTAATTTCATTTAAGCTACGACTTAGGTTTTACTTTTCATAGACTCCTCTAATCTCAAAAAATTATTAACGCATTGTACAAAGGTTCAAATGTCCTTGCACGGAATGAACGACGTCAAGCGGCATTGGACGCGAAAAGTTGGGCAACTTCCAACTTTGACGGCGGCAAACGTCATAATACATAGCCAAATATGTACCACCATCGCATTTTCATCAAGTAATTTCTTGTATATGTAGATAATACATCAGGTATAAAAGATACATACATAATACTATAAATAGTTGAAATTATTTTTATTTTTCGGTTATATTGACGTCGTTCCACGCCGCTTTATCTGTGCATGTCTATTGAAGTGACAATTGGCGGCGTTGCAACGGTGCGTAACGGCGTTGCATTCTGTTTGACCCTTTAGAGATCGTAGGTTCCCTTTTTTTACTATAAATCCAAATTTTTCTGTGGTAGATTACCTATTTCATATAAGTATTTTTAAATAACAACGAAACTTATTTATTTAAAGTTGGTTCTTGTCCGATGAAAATTGTATCACAAAATCTTTTAACCGGACACTAAATAGCGCACAAAACACTTAACGTTTCGCCGTCGTTCGACAGCTTCGTCAGAAGTGATATTTTTCACTTCTGACGGAGCTGTCGAACGTCGGCGAAACGTTAAGTGTTTTGTGCGCTATTTAGTGTCCGGTTAAAAGAAATTGTGAAACTTATTTAATTTTGAAATATAAGTTCACCAAATTAATCCTATACGATTCAAAAAATTTCACACTATAGTTATGTTCTCCTTGGCCTCACTTTTAATCCAAAGATTAAGCAGTATCATTCCCACTCTCTTTTAAAAATAGCTTTCTTTACAATTTTCACACTTACCTCTCTAATACCCTGTGAAATTTTGAAATCTGACACATGTAATTTATCACCACTCACAACCAATTGAATTTAATTGGATGTCACTGATAATTTATGGCTTATCTTTATGCTAATTCCACTGATTTGTGCTAAAACAAAATGTGTTTTTATGAAGAAGCAAACGTTACCTCTCAAATGTCATTTTCTTCCATTTTTTCGTAATGTGTTCATACAAGACCAATAACTTCAGTAATAATTGAAGCTATTGAACACAAAACATCGCAAGCTCATTGAATACCATCATCATCTTGTTTTCCTACGGTAATTTTTAACCATTCTCCTTTTATTTCTTGTGAAATATCCTTTAATTCAAAGACGTACCATATCTTATCTTCTTGTATATTATCTCAAATACCTTCTGCTTTTGTGCTATTATACACACGTAATAGTTTTATTGAAAAATATGAAAACAAAATCATTCATTATCCCAACCATCGTTTTCTATTTGATTATCATAGTGTATTCAGTATTTGGATATTTATATCGCATGTCCAGTCTGCACAGGTAATGATTTTATTTGTTTCATGTACCTACATTATTGAAAATAGTTACAAACTGCAAACTGCAATAACATTTTAAATTATGAGCCATAATTCAAATCCGTTAGACTAGTATTGTTTTGACTATCATTTCTCTTAAAAAAAATTATCGAAATATCACATTTTAATCTGGTTTTTGTAATTCGCAATGAATTGAAATCAGTGATTTAGTTCTCACGTAAACAAACGCCAGAAATCAATACAGCTTAGATGTGAGCTAACAGCTCAATATAACCTGTGTAGTTACAGTGTCTCAAGGATCCAATGTAGCTAAAGCCTTTGCTCTTACTTGTTTCATTTTGGCTGAAAGCGTACGCGCATATTTTGTTCGCTCTTGTCTCAAACCCTTTGATTTTTATATGAACCTTGTCCCTAGAATATACAGCGAAGTAGACGTGACATAGTTTTATATCTCCTCTTTTATAATACAGCCTGTTCTATCTCTGCCGTTTTTCAAGTTTCAGCGAGAGGCGCTATGTGTCACGTATTCACCTCGTTGACATGAATGCCGACGATATCCAGATTTATTCTTCAATCAATTTTGCTGACGTGTAGTGTACTTTCGACATATCAGTTTAGATCTTCATAATATACATATAACATGTATCCAACAATTATTGTAGTCCTGGGTCGCTGTGGAATCAAATATGATTGTCGATTCTTACTTCGCATCGTTGTACGGGCATCTCAAGTATTGATTGGCAAACAACAAATAAATTTTTGTTTACGTACTTAATTTTTATTGCAATTGGAAACAATAATTAGTTAAAAATGTTTGATTCCACAACCCAGAACTATAATAATTGTTGGACACATGTGGAACTTGAACAACTTTCTGATGTTAAATTTAAGAAAATGTCTAACTGTCACTAATTGGTTATGTTGAACAAACTCAGTGACTAATTAATTGCCTTAGGTATATAACATTCAGGAGCGATATTTTTGATAATGTAGCACGATGAGTAGTTCTATCGACGAAACTGGCTGTTTATATTATTATTAAAAAAAAGTAAGTTTGTTTATGAGTTGATGTTATGTAATTTTTGACAGAGAAACATATAGAACTTTTCTCCTTAAAAGTATTATTTTACATTATCACATATTTAAAATTGCCCGAATAACTTTTATGGCTGTGTTATAAATTGGCGCCCAACGTGGGGCCAGTGCGTGTGATAAAGTGTAAGAAAAACAATTATAACGTCGTTGTCAAAAGAAAAAAAATTTCCGCGACGCAGTGAACGTGTACGAGAAAAAACGGCAGCTCCAATTCAAATGACGCAAGAACAGTTACAAATGTTGATAATGTCCATGAAAGCAATATGGCAAGACCAAGAGAGTACAAGACAAATTATTCCCATGTCCGCTTGAGGCAATTTTGTTAAATGTACGACGAGGTTTGATGGTCTACCAGAGTCGGACATTGTAACGATTATATCAGCGGTGGAAATTGATAAAGATTGCGCAAACGTCAATGATGAAAATGCATTACGCGGTTTACCAATGTTATTGGAAGGCATTGTTGCGACATGGTGGCAGGGTGTTAAAGCGACAATTGACAATTGGGATGCAGCTATTAACCTAATGAGACACATGTATGGTCCAAAGAAGCCCGCTTTCCGAATATACCGAGAGATTTTTAACGAAGAGCAAAAAGAAGACGTCCTAACAGATTTATTTGTTTGCAATAAAAGGTCTTTGTTTGCTAAATTGAGCAATGCTGATGAGGAAATGCAGCTAGATATGAGGCGTTTACGAAAATTAACCCGGTGTATACACCGTACTCTATTTTTCTCTCTCTTACATGCACTAAGTCTCTTAATGTTCTCTCTCACACTTCTAACCCGGTTATCAACCGGGTGAATTTTCGTAAACGTCTATGGATTGTTACATAGACGAATCAGACAGCGCGTTTCACGAAATGAGGTAACCACATTTAAAGAATTGTTGGATAAGACAAGAATTGCAGAAGAATCTCTGAGAGAGACAGATGAAAATAAAGGGAAAAATATTTCTACACATATAGAGAACGTGATAAGATGTAAATTCTGTCGTCGTAAAGGACACATGGAAAGTGAATGTCGCAAGAAAAAGGAGGAGCTGGTTTCACCGCAAATCCAGGATGATAAAACTGTTAGTTGTTACGGCTGTGGAAAAGCCGGCTACATTCGCAGTAATTGCCCGGATTGTAGGACAAAGAGCGACGCGACGTCAAGAAAACTGCCCAAGCGGACAGTCTTGATTTTTACAGCATTTACACGAAATCGATAACTCCAAAAAGATTTAGACCACACGTGAAAATACAAATCGGAAATTTAGTTGGTTTGGCTTGCATCTACACAGGAGCGAAACAGTGCATTGCAGGATACAAACTGTATCAGAAACTGTTGGTAACTGGTACAAAGTTCACCAATCAAAACATTTGGTTGACAATTGTTGACAGTCAAAAACATCAACGTGAAATGCTGATTACAGATGTAGAGGTAAATATCTGTGATCGAATCATACCCACAACATTTATGGTGTTATTGGGATTTGAAAATACCAAAACGCTTTTGGGAAAGGATTTCCTAATCGCTGCTGGTATTATTATGAATTTACGAAAACAAAAGTGGTGGTTCGAAGATGATGAAACAAACATTTCGTACATGTTTGAACCAGAACCGATTGTAGAGGCAACTATTACACTATCAACGATGGATGTCAAACTAAGAGGTGGTGAAGCTGCACATCTGAAACAAAGTGAACGACAATTATCCAATGAGCTACTTGAAAATAATAGTGATACCTTTGAAGCAGGGGGAGAACCTACTCCGTTTGGTAAACATCATATCGATACGGGTAATCATCATCCCTTAACTACTGCACCGTATCGAATGTCTCAGACGAAGAAAGATCTTCTACACCGCAAATTAAATAAAATGTGTGGAAGAGAACTTCGGGCACTAGATGATATGAGTCAGGATATGAGGGCTATCATTGAAACCGAAAGTTTCGCTCCAGAAATAACTCCGTATCTACTCCGCATGGTGAATACAATGCGAGATGTTCGAGACACAGTAGAGAAGGAACAAACCAGAAGGAAGAGTTTCGCGGATAAGAAGATTATTAAAAAAAAGTAAGTTTGTTTATGAGATGATGTTATGTAATTTTTGACAGAGAAAAATATAGAAGTTTTCTCCTTAAAAGTATTATTTTACATTATCACATATTTAAAATTGCCCGAATAACTTTTACGACTGTGTTATAAATTGGCGCCCAACGTGGGGCCAGTGCGTGTGATAAAATGTAAGAAAAAACAATTATAACGTCGTTGTCAAAAGGAAAAAAATTTCCGCGACGCAGTGAACGCGTACGAGAAAAAATGGCAGCTCCAATTCAAATGACGCAAGAACGGTTACAAATGTTGATAATGTCCATGAAAGCAATATGGCAAGACCAAGAAAGTACAAGACAAATTATTCCCATGCCCTCTTGAGACAATTTTGTTAAATGTACGACGAGGTTTGATGGTCTACCAAAGTCGGACATTGAAGCGTTTATATCAGCGGTGGAAATTTATAAAGATTGGGCAAACGTCAATGATGAAAATACATTACGCGGTTTACCAATGTTATTGGAAGGCATTGCTGCGACATGGGGCATTGCTGCGACATGGTGGCAGGGTGTTAAAGCGACAATTGACAATTGGGATGCAGCTATTAACCTAATGAGACACATGTATGGTCCAAAGAAGCCCGCTTTCCGAATATACCGAGAGATTTTTAACGAAGAGCAAAAAGAAGACGTCCTAACAGATTTATTTGTTTGCAATAAAAGGTCTCTGCTTGCTAAATTGAGTAAACCTCCTGATGAGGAAATGCAGCTAGACATGGTGTATGGATTGTTACATAGACGAATCAGACAACGCGTTTCACGAAATGAGGTAACCACATTTAAAGAATTGTTGGATAAGACAAGAATTGCTGAAGAATCTCTGAGAAAGACAGATGAAAATAAAGGGAAAAATATTTCTACACATATAGAGAACGTGATAAGATGTAAATTCTGTCGTCGTAAAGGACACATGGAAAGTGAATGTCGCAAGAAAAAGGAGGAGCTGGATTCACCGCAAATCCAGAGTGATAAAACTGTTAGTTGTTACGGCTGTAGAAAACCCGGCTACATTCGCAGTAATTTCCCGGATTGTAGGACAAAGAGGGACGTCAAGAAAACTGCCCAAGCGGACAGTCTTGATTTTTACAGTATTTACACGAAATCGATAACTCCAAAAAGGTTTAGACCACACGTGAAAATACAAATCGGAAATTTAGTTGGTTTGGCTTGCATCTACACAGGAGCGCAACAGTGCATTGCAGGATACAAACTGTATCAGAAACTGTTGGTAACTGGTGCAAAGTTCACCAATCAAAACATTTGGTTGACACTTGTTGACGGTCAAAAACATCAACGTGAAATGCTGATTACAGATGTAGAGGTAAATATCTGTGATCGAATCATACCCACAACATTTATGGTGTTATTGGGATTTGAAAATACCAAAACGCTTTTGGGAAATGATTTTCTAATCGCTGCTGGTATTATTATGAATTTACGAAAACAAAAGTGGTAGTTCGAAGATGATGAAACAAACATTTCGTACATGTTTGAACCAGAACCGATTGTAGAGGCAACTATTACACTATCAACGATGGATGTCAAACTAAGAGGTGGTGAAGCTGCACATCTGAAACAAAGTGAACGACAATTATCCAATGAGCTACTTGAAAATAATAGTGATACCTTTGAAGCAGGGGGAGAACCTACTACGTTTGCTAAACATCATATCGATACGGGTAATCATCATCCCTTAACTACTGCACCGTTATATCGAATGTCTCAGACGAAGAAAGGTCTTCTACACCGCAAATTAAATAAAATGTGTGAAAGAGAACTTCGAGCACCAGATGATATGAGTCGGGATATGAGGGCTATCATTGAAACCAAAAGTTTCGCTCCAGAAATAACTACGTATCTACTCCGCATGGTAAATACAATGCGAGATGTTCGAGACACGTAGAGAAGGAACAAACCAGAAGGAAGAGTTTCGCGGATAAGAAGATTATTAAAAAAAAGTAAGTTTGTTTATGAGATGATGTTATGTAATTTTTGACACTTTGATACTTAAAAGTATTATTTTACATTATCACATATTTGAAATTGCCCGAATAACTTTTATAACTGTTATAATAAGTATTTGTGACAATCAAGTGACTTGCTCTGTTATTCTGGTAACTATAAATCAAAGTCAGATACACAATAGCAATTTACAATTGCTTACTTTTCTGTGCACCTGATAGTACGTAGACTTAGACACTGAACATAAAGCTGATCGCCTCAAGGCATTATGGTAAACAATATTTCTCTGGGTTTTGTTGATTCGGCTAAAAATCTCAAAAATTGGGTAAAGATGTTGAAAAAATTGGCATACTGAAAATTGAAACTCTTGAAAGTGCATATATCAACTTCAAGAATATTGAAAACTGAATATATTAAGTTAATAGTGCCAATTGTTAATTACAAAGAATTATAAATAACATTCTCACGAACTTCCATAACAAGAGACATTTTGGAACGTGTTATTTACAGATGTGTAAGTTTCAAGTTTTATTAGTAATTGCTCAAGATGGGAGGACGTTCTGATTCTATTCTTACCAGACTTAAGTTTCTTAAAACTATCAAAACCAATTGCTACAAATTTTTTAACGTTTTGGCACCTCAAAATTCCTCATGAAGTTGATGAAATAAATGGTGGCAGCAACACATTACGATATTTTGCCATAAAACCAGAATGGTAAAAGAAGATTGGATCCAAGTTGCTTCTACGAGAAACTCCTAAGAAAGGCACCATTTTTTGGTGAGTGTAATGATTTCGTGTGAACATTCTGAGCAACAAATTTTCATTGTTTTTTTTATTATAACCTAACAGATAAGATGGGGAAAAGGAAAATGAAATTAACCGAGATATCTGAAAGTTGAAACCATACCTCCATCTTTAAAAGAGTTCAATCTGGAACCTCATTTTGACTCAGATTATCTTGAAATTAGTAAATATTTAATGTTGAATTCTTATAGGGCGGTTTTGGGGCATTTTTTGGAAAATTGTATTTTTTTTTCATGTACTCTGAAGTTTTTGCGTGATAGTGGCCTTACTGAAGATCTTTCTTTTAGAATAAACTCCATTAGATAATTGGATGGAACTTTAATAGAAATTTTAGGAAACTGTTCAATTCTGTTATGTAATTTATTTTATGATTATATTACGTTTACGAATTATAAATGTTGTATTGATTTAATTTGATCAAATTCTGCAATATTTTTTGAGAAAGATTGAAGAGCAAAGCCCCAATTAACTTTTGTGTTTTTAGAAATAAAATTTTCCACTCGAATAGATGGCGCACTTACGAAAATACACTCCAACTGTCCAAATAGAGGAAATTATAAACAAATTAAAGAAGCTCACTGATATCTTCCAACAATCGCCGTAAATATTTACACGAAGTGCGCTCGCCTCAAGAACTCGCGAATTGCCGTTCTATTTGTGAATTCGAAATTTTCAAACGTTAATTACTGGGCTCTTCTTCGCGGTAAACGATTTGCCACTGTGCCAATTTTAATTATTATGACGATTGCGTTGGCAAAAATTGATGATTTCCGAGAAAAATTCTCAACCTCCATAAATAGCATTTTTGTACATTTTTTAAATCTTACAGTTTCATTTAATATTGTAACTTTTAGAACCGACATTCTATTTGCCTTGTTTATAAATTGTGGCCGGTTCTTTTCAAAAATTAATAACATAAATCAAGTAAACTTCATAAATTATATTGAAAACCAATTGACACGTAGAACGTTTCTGACATATAGGAGAATTATATTCCAACTATTTATAGAGCGGGTTATTGCCCGCCTGCATAAATAAATAAAAGATAAATCGTAATTGTTCTTACGTAAGGTCGGCTCAAGACGTTTAAACATGCTGGTGGTCAAGCTCGAGGAACCATAGACACCTAATCACCTGTTTTTTCTTTAAACTCGGAGCGAGAGATGCGCTGGCCTTCGAAGCAAAAATGAATATCTGCGTGTCTTTTTTTTAGTACTTTTAAAAGGCACGCTATTATGTTATTTTGTGGTCCTTCGAGCATAATTACGAGCATATCTGTGCATCTGGAGCTGGCCTAAAACTCTAATAGCAATAGTAATTACACGATTACCACTTTTTTCTCTCCAATTTTTACAATAATAATTACTTGCGTGCAACCTTGAGCTCAATTAAACTTGCAACTCGTTATTAATTCATTCGCACAATACGTAGTTCATAAAATATTTTATGCCCGCCATAAAATATTTAGATCAGATCCGTTTTTCCAATGCAATCCAATAACACGGAATATTTGCGACTGTTTATTTGTTTTGCGTTAATCTCGTTTAATTACGACGAATTAACGCTGACACTAATATTAGGCGATCTGGTGTTTATTTATTGTATTATTATATCTTTTATTAAACTCCTCGAAAGGAGATATCCCTCACTAATCCATGACTCACATTCCTCTGTACTTTTACTGTCTGTGAAAATTTAAGTAGTTTTAGTCTTGTGATAAATAACAAAAAAATTTGATGCTATAAACAAACTGTGCAAAATTAGTTCTTTCCTGTGATGTATCTATGATATGACCCTTATGTTCATTTATCTTGCCACTTTATTAAATTGCGTTGGGAATAGTTTGCATAAAGACACTATCATTAATTAGACAAGTTAATTTTTTTATATGTAGTTAAAATAAAATGTCACGCAATAGCTCAAAAACACAAGTATTTGTTAAAGACCAATTTTAAATTAAGTACACTTGTTTGTTTACATCAAAGAAAAAATGTTTATGCATCGCAACGTTAACATATTATTTGCATACATGTTGAAATTATTTCATTATCAGTGGAACGCTTTTCTACGAAAACAAAACAATCAAATAAAATGCCTACGGTGCTACTTACACCTAAAGTTCAACTTTCTGACTTTGATGCTAAAAACAACTTCTTAGTTAGCATCGTTATTTGTAATTTAGCAGAATTATGGTGGTTAGCTCACGTGCTCTAATTGTTTTAGAAAATATTTCCACTCACTTGCTGTTGTTGCGTTTTGTATCCTTCGTTTATTGCACTTTTAATCCTTGAATTGATTTTTAGTTTATTCTTTATTTTTTAGTTTGTCTTTAACATTCATCGCCATAATTGGGTTAACAAATTTGCATAACTCTGAAAAATCTAAATTAGATCATTTATAATTATGTCTGTAATTCAAAGCTGCACCACCTTATTATTTGTTGATATTATACTTTACTCCCATTTAAACTACCACTTACATATACAGTTTTTTGCTTCATTTGCTAGTGATTTGAAGAATTTGTTACTCCAAGTATTATTCACGAAGAAATCCTCTCAACTGGTTAAATTGTAAGGAATCAGCAAGTGTTACATCGAAGTTTTAAAGTGACTTCAAAACAAAAATCTTTCTCATTTCTCTTCCCTACTTACGTGTTCGTGATTTATCGCCTTTTTCCACAATAGATTAGTTTTCACGTGTCTGAGATTCAAATATTTACAATTTGCAAGAGGTGCTCGAATGAGATGGTAGAAACAAAGAGATAGTAATGTTTTTTGCTCTAATTCACTGAATTTCTAAGTAGTACTTGCCCTGGATCTTTTTACTTTGTTTTATTACTGTTACGCATTATCTCTCATTTTTTAATTCCCACATTAACTAGCCATACACCAGCATTCATTCCCGCCGGAAAGTGCAGCCGTGAAAGAAAGAACGTGTGTTAGTGAAGTACGAGATGACTAGCCAACATTCTTACTTCCTTCGGGAATCATCTTAGGGATGTTCCAATGTTCCTGACCGACACGATAAATACTTAGTTTCGTGTAAACTTGTTTATACCTCCACTATTTCCAAGATTCAGTTTGTGTTAGTGGGTTAGAACAGGATTTGTTTCGTTTCAATTTCTTGAAGGGAAAGATTGTCGAAGGAAAGAGTGGCATGAACGAATGCTGGTGTATGTCTAGCTATTGTAGAATCTGTAGTCATTTGTGACTTTTGTAATTGTAAATTATAGTAAAATTTGTAGCAATAATTGATCCGACAATCAAAGACCAAAGTAAACGTCGTTTTGCCTATACGTTTGACGGCTGCTTCAGGATAACTACAGCGAAACGTCGATATTGATAACTGTACATTTTAGGTGTAATGGTGGGTTTATATAGTAACTAACACTAATAACGCACGTTTAGTAATTAATAATAATTAAACAGTTAAAAGTGAGGTTAAAATATATGCATAAGCAGAAGGGATTTATACAACTTCACTAATAACTAAGCATTAGTATAAACAGGTAACATTGCTTAAGTTGTTAGTTGTTAGTTTTAATGCTTAATTGTTAACTCTTAGCTGTATAAACCCACCTTAGATTGAAGACGATAAATTATTTATTTAAGAAAGCAAGCAACGAAATGTCTGATTCTTTTGTAAAACGTTAGTTTTTTCTTGCTCGGGTTTAGATGACAAAATACTTTGTCAAACAAAATTTTATGTTATTTTGAAAAGTTTCGGCGGTCGTTATCCATCTTCAACGGGTTTTCACGTTTGAACCGCATTACAGAGTTTTTTTTCTGCCAATGTTTCGTTCTTCAATACAAAAGAACTTCTTTAAGGCTGTTGCTGCTGTCGCTCTTCTTATTGTTGCTATACTTCGTTATTCAGTTTTAGCGAAGCAAAGCAACCCAAAGAAAAAACTGCCGCAACATAAATTTACAAGAACACATTAAAAATTTGGAAACCATTTCATACAAAAGTAGTTGACAGTAAGATTAAAATTGACCACTTCATGTGGTAAAGGACACAAAAGACACTGATATAAAATTATATTTCTTGAAAGCTTGGTGGTTTAAATAAATTCAGAAATTCCTAAAGGCCACTTTACGTAACACAATTTATTGTAGAAGAAATTGTACAATTTTTGAGACCATCTAAATTGTAGAGTTTTAAACAAATATTACTTCCTTTAGGAACTACGTAACACAATTTATTGTATAAGAAATTGTACAGTTTTTGAGACCATCCAAATTGTGTAGTGTCAAATAAATATTACTTCCTTGAGGAACTACGTAACAATTTATTGTACAAGAAATTTAACAATTTTTGAGACCATCTAAATTGTGTAGTTTCAAACAAATATTACTTCCTTTAGGAACTAGGTAAGGCCCGTGTGACACCATGCAAGATTTGATATAAGAATTAAATTTATCGTTGTAGTCAAATTTAAATGCATCACTTTACTTAATTCTTGTATAAGAAATAATATTAAGACCCCGCGCAGACTGCAGAGATACTATCGGCCGATAGTTTATTCTGCATCAAGCTACGAGAAATGTGATACGTGGCTGTACATTAAATTATTAGAGGCCACGTAATCACACTTCTCGTAACTTGATTCAGAATAAACTATCGGTCGATAGTAAGTCTGTAGTCTGCGCGGGGTCTAAATCTTTACTGTGTTTGCTACTACCTCAGTAATTTTTTATGTTAAACATGCGCATAACTAGCTAATTTGCAAATCTAATCAGTAACTAATTCTAAATCTAATCAGTCACAGTAACTCAACAAATACTAACATATGCATAACTTCAATAGCGAAGCAAAGTTTTGGTATTTGCGGAAGAAATCTTGCATGGCATTGATGGTCAATAAAATTTTTGGTTGTGTGCAGATTTGTTGTCATTTCTTGTAATTTAATTGTATTAAAAATATTTAGAACGTTTTCTAAATTTTTTCAAATCTTGCAACAAGTTTTGTTATTGTCTTTGATGGTCAATACTACTTCTAACTATGCAAACCTTGTGCAAGATTTTATATTAAATCTTGTATGGTGTCAATGTCGCCGTATTACACTAAGAAATTTTTGTATAAACTTTGTTATGAAGTGAGTGAGAAGTGCCAATTCAACCAATAAGCATTCACTGTGGTAGCCTATCTCTCTCACTTTACAAGAAAATTTGATAATAATTTTGATAATATTTTCCTATCTCTCTCTCTTTACAAGAAAATTTGATAATAATTTTCTTGTAAAGTGAGAGAAATAGGCTACCATAGTGAATGCTGATTGCTTGAATTGGCACTTCTCACTCACTTAGTAACAAATTTTATACAAAAAATATCATAGTGTAATACGGCTCTAACACAATTTATTGTACAAGAAATTGTATAATTTTTGAAACCATCTAAATTGTGTAGTTTCAAACAAATATTGCTTTCTTTTAGGATCTAGGTAACATAATTTATTGTACAAGAAATTACACCATTTTTGAGACCAACTAAATTGTGTACATTCAAACAAATATTACTTCGTTTAGGAACTGTGTCAACCTGTTCTATTTTTCCTACAATTTCGTCTCAATTTGTAACCACCATTTTTTTCTAGACTTTCTTTGCTTCTTCCTACTGTTTAAGGTCGATTCATATTATACGGAACGTCAACGCCACGTCACCGAATAGGCAACGTCCATCAAAAAATTCTTCAATGGATTTTGAGTGGTAATATTCACATAAGGTATGCAGGCAATACAACGCACCGTCAATCGTACAGAGTCCATTGAAGAACCTCTTGACGGACGTTGCCTGTTCGGTGACGTGACGTTGTTGTTGTGAATCGACCTTTAAGCGCGATCCTCACTATACGAAACGTCAACGTCACGTCAACGCCCTCAAAAGATTCTTCAAGGGATTTTGTATGGTATGGGAATATTATCATACAAAAACCATTGAAGAATCTTTTGACGGATGTTGACGTAACGTTGACGTTTCGTATAGTGAATCGCGCTTTTGTCGTCTTCGCAACAACTTTTTAACTAACACACGGGAAATAATGATAACCATGACTTCTACATCCATTTTAAAATAGAAGACAGTATGTTGATATATCTGCCAAATGACAATTAACTGGGCAGAATGACTCACCATTTCTTTGCAAGCATTAGTGCGAGTATCAAACAAACAACCTTGAAGGCACTCAAGGTACCATACAATTTATAATATTAAAATAAATAAATATTAAAATTTCTTGTAAGCACAATAAATCGTGTAATGTAAAATAACCTTAACATTGCAAAACATTTTAATAACACAATATCGATTCTCTTACTGACTAATTTTATGGATTTAATTAAGAATCGCCCTGTACATACTTTGGCAATTAGTACAATGTTAAATATTTATTTGTCTTTGTAATTAACTCTTTCCTTTGTTTGCATTGGCTTCCGGTTGGAACCGTATCACGTTGACTTCTTTTACTGCCGACGTTTCCTTCTCCATTGCAGAAGAACTTCCTCAGGGCTGCTGCTGCTGCTGGCTGGTGGTGTTGCTGCTGCTTCTCATTGAGACTGACTCAGTCTCAGTGGTGTTGCTACTGCTTCTTGTTAATCGTTGATACTGACTTGTTAGTCAGTTGGAAGCAGCAGCAGCAACACACCAGCCAGCAGCAGCAACACACCAGCCAGCAGCAGCAGCCCTGAGAAAGTTCTTCTGCAATGGAGAACGAAATGTCGGCAATAGAAGAAGTCACCGTGACGCGGTTCCAGCCGGAAGCCAATTCAAACATGGACGACGGCCGCGGAAGTTTTCAAGTTAAATTAACTCTTTCCTTCTCGATCTTTCCAGTGAACGACCAAAACCACCTGTCGTTCGATTCGAAACTCACTGGAATAATCGAGAAAGTAGATGGCGTGACTAGCCGAAATTGAATCATCGGCGGCATGGACGTAACAATATCAGATAGAGTTTTTTAAAATATTCTGTAATATATCTAAATAAATACTATGCATTTTCATCATTTTTTATTACAGCACAATACTTAATTTAATTTATTTTTAAATCGTACCATCACCCGCACTACTCTGATTAAAGTTAAAATTTCTTCTGTCCGTCTGTGAAAACTCAAATCGTTAAATCAATACCTATCACATATGCGTTTTGTTTACAGTAACAACTTTTTAGTTAGACGTCATCACATTTCCGCTTAGCAAAACTACGTGAAATTACGCACACTCTCACTCACTATAATGATCTAACAAATGTACGTTTACGTGTATCAAGGGAAAATACAAATGAAGTAATTTACCGACTGTCCTTCAGACGATGACGATGAGCCATAGGGTTTTAACATAAGGAAACAGAAATTGCTTTAAATGTATCTGTCTGAATAAATTCATATGAATTTGTAAGTTACAATATTAATTATTTATAAAACAAAAAAATATATTTTTAACACTAGTGATAACACTTGCTCGTACATATTTCATTTCATATCTGTCAGGTTGCAAGATCAAATTTGAATCAAGATGACTTTTTTCATTAATATTATATTTAGACTTTGTTATTATTGTTTTCTTTTAATTTAAGAATTTTACTTAGCAAAAATAACGTTAGCAAAAACAACCTTCGTAGCATTATTTTATTTAATGCAAGGATTGTGTCAAACTGTTTTTTTTTTATGAGCTCAGAATTGCCTTAGTCCTTACCTACTGACTTTTCTAATCCTGTGAAAATATGTTACCTTTTGCTTCGAAGAGGTTCCTTATATTTTTTCAATCCCCATCTGTATGATTTTAAATACAACGATGGCTGTGAAAATCATCAAATTACTCATGAGGAAAACACTATTGCAGCAGTCGTTTGAACAATTGTATTCTCAAATTGAAAAAATCCTTTTCGTAAGTGTAGCTTAATTGTTTCAAGACTTTGTTTGACAAACCAAATATCCTACACTGAGAAAAATAATTCTTTGTAATTTAAAGAAACTATTTCTTTCAATAGTAACAAAGATATATTTCCTTCGGGATAAAATATTTTATTTGTGGATAAAATATTATTTTCATGTGAATAAGTAGCGTTTTTAACACAAATAAGATATATTTTAATGAAGCACTGTATTTCACTGAAATACAAAATGTCAAAGATACAAATTTCTTAACTATAAAGATCCTTTTTTCTCGGTGTACGTTCGATTCCACACAAAGCAATTTAAAAATCAGAAAGAGACATTCATTAATAAGACCAAATATTCCAAACAATGGAATTGGCAAAAATTTCTCGGAAATCGAAACGATAAAATGCTGTGAGATTTTAATAAACTTGATGTTATTCGCATATTAATAAAATGTTAATACATATATAATTATACGCGCGCAGTATCATAATGCCATGCACTGTGTTTGTTTTTAACTTTTATCAACTTTCTCTGTTATCTCTGTGCTCTCTTTTATAACAAAGGATGTAATTAATGCACACTATGTTATTCACTTGCCTGTTGTTATAGGGTAATTCACGTTCATTGAGATTAAATGCCATCATTCTGCTGAGTGTGCAATCAGCAACAATTTATTATTATTTAAAATGGCTTATTAACTTCTGTGTGAAATTTAAACGCTTTCACATGATACAGAATTTCTAATGATTAACAATAATAGTAAATCATTTAATACATAAGTACTCAATTAACAGGAAATTGATTATTCCATTGGCCCTTTTTCTTGACGTCTATTGAGTCTATTGTTTTCATAATGAGACTTCAAATTTAAAGTTACATTAAAATAATAATTATGTATTAAGATACCAAGGGCGTTATAGGGTTTATAATGCCTGAAGTCGGCAGTGTACAACCCGAGGGCCTTCGGCCCGAGGGTGATCCATTATTTTGCTATAATAGTCTAGTCGGACATTAAAAATATGTTTGTTTTACTTTTAATTCTATTATGAATACGGTCCTTAAGTTACTAAAAACGATATTTAACTTTTACAGATTTTTTTGAAAGTAAACATTGCTGATTTGATGTGTTTTAAAACTCTAATTACCTATAACTTTTAGGTAAAAATTTATTTGAAACTAGTCATTTCTGGTTCCGTTCGCCTAAGCAATGCATACGTGATGTGATAATCTCTGTATTGATAATCGATTAGACAATAATTTTAATCATATTGTTATAGTATTGAAATTTAATTAACGATGTTAATGATCACTTTTTATAGCCAGATAATATGAGCACTTGACTTGAAAGTGTTTAAAATAAATAGTTATAGCGAAATTGCCCTAATTAATATGTTTCACAACGCATTTCTTTGTTTTCTTCTGCTTTAGTAAAAGTTTAAAAATGTGGATAACTAAAAAATAATAGGAGTTCCTTGGAATAATTTCCTTCGTTTAAAAAAAAAACTGCACATTGATTTTGTTTTCGTGTTGAAAAACGAATGCATTTCCTGCGCACATTCTAGGTAGTTAAAGTAAACATCATTTTCGGCCAAAATGAGGAAAAAGCATAAATTTGTCGTACGTCACGTTATGTTGTAATATTGGAAATCTTCCAAGTTACCAACTCCTTGTTAATTTTAAAATGCTTATGAACTCATGCGTCTTAACTATTAAATATCATAGTCTTTAAGCATCATGTTCGTCAACATCGCGAATTAAATATGGCGCTTAATAATTAGAACATGATTATTATTTTGTCCTTTTTGGAGGATCCCTTCTTACTCAACCATTTCAACTTAATTGGAACATGAAGATGAACAAAGAAACAAGATATTCTTTATTTCGACTTTCTTTAGAGGGTTTCTTTTCACTTAATCGTTTCAAGTATAAAGTAAAATGGCTTTATTATTTGTAAAATTAAAAAATTAAAAGAGAATACGAAAAATAACCAATACCTTTATTAGATTAATAATTTTTTAATCATTGTTCAAACAAAACGGGGAAACAGCTACATTTTTCATATTACCAACATCTGAGTCAGGATAATCGGATCTATTGTTGTTTTGTTTAAAGTTAATATATATTTTTTTTCACAAAATCTTTTAAGCGGACACTAAATCGCGCACTATAACACTTTACGTTTCACCGTCGTTCGACAGCTTCGTCAGACAAGAACCAACTGTAAATATTTTTTTTCACTTACTTGAGATCATATAACAAGCGATTTATTGAAAATGGGCCACAGTAGGCCATGAAATATGCAAGCTTAGATAAGATTACTTTTAAAACAAACGTCAAAATAATCGAACTGTTAATGAAAAATGTCTCAATAAATGTTCGAAATGTTGTTCTCCCTATGCAAAACATAATTGCAGTTTTGTTTCTAAATTTAAACTTTGTAATAAAAATTATTCTTGTTTATTAAAATGCATTCTATTCACAGTATATTATACTATATTTTTATGGTCCCTCGTTACTCCAAATAGTTTTCACTGTTTTCATTGTTTAGATTTTCTGTCTTATGTAAGGTCGGCCGAAATTACCAACATATTTTTTTTTAATATAATTAAAATGTGGTAATGCATATACATAATTTAAATAATCAAAACGCTCACCATTTCCTTTGGCTACCGGGCACCGTTCGCTACCATCACCTCCCATTGACATGGTGCGTGCATGCAACAATAACATGTGTTTACAATCATTTGCAAGAGACAACAGTTATTTACTCACCGGGAACCCCAGCCCCCTGGCCTCAACGGTCTGCACCTGCTCAACTCCTTGGTCAATTCACAACTCAACCTAGTGCCTCCATCATCGCACCTGATGATGTCTAACCTTGGGCCTTCAGTATCATATCTGTTGCTCTTTCATAAACTATTGCACTGAAATGTTATTTCCAGAAACACAAGCACAGCACAGATAACCTCAATGACGTGCAAACATACTCTACCCTATGTCTTTGTCATATCCGACCCGTGGATTCTCTACCACCAATCCACTCTTCCGCCAAGGTAACTTATTCCGGCGTCACCCGCATTTCACAAGTGACCGACGCGACGTCCTTACCATGGACACCCCTTTACACCTGGCACGTAGAGGTGGTGACAATTACATAATAACCTTAGGGGGGTTACTATCCGCTACATCGGGGCCCTAAGGGGTCACCGTGGGACCGTGAACAGTATGTCGTTCACTCTCGGCTGCGAGTTGCGAGTACAAGTTGCAAGTTACAAGTTGGCTAACTTTATATGCGCGTATTAATTAATTATTTTCCGCACCTTTCTGCACCGCAAACTCTTATTAGTGCGCCTATCGATTACATATCGTAAACTCGACTGTGTCGATCTCCAAAGCAAACCTTTGGTGCCCGAAACTGTTTATTGTTTATATAATCTCAAGAGGACCCAGCATACCACCGCGACCCTAAACAGTTTTGGTTGAACCTAAACAAAACTCGATGCATTGCAGGCAAGCGTTTATAATTCTTTAATTCTAAACGCATTATATTTTTGCTTAAAAATGAATATCTAACACTTATAACTATGATATTTCTTAAGGTTTAAATAAGAATATTTATTAAGATGTTATATTTACACACCTAACATTACCTAATACTAAGTACATACATGAGAATGTTTTTGAGATTCGCTTGAATATTTAAAAAAAAAATCTGTTCTAACATCTGAATTTATGTGAAATTTATGGATTAAACAAATTTTTATAGAACTTAATTGTTTATAATAAATTTCTTTCCACAAAATCAAAAAAACGTTCACTATGTGTAAATATTTGACACTTGTAGGACTAATTATTATTATTACTTTTTTTTGGAAAAAATTTCATCCTAATTAGACTTTGTTGTCCCTTTAAGTAAAATAATTTGAAAAAGTTGTACGCAAATGTTAATTTATATTTTAAATTTAACATTTTCTATTAAAACAGGAAACATTATTTATATGTATGTCTCCGAGTGCTGGAATGTGTTCGAAACCCACGCAATCACACAAAATTGAATATGTATTCGAAAACAGAAATGTAATAATTCATAATCGTTATTGAAATACCTAAGAGTATATAAACAAGCAAACTTTTGATCTTTATTAATACCGCGCTGCTAATTTAGATTGCTTTTACGATTATCCGAACCTACACGCCCTAATTAACTTTGTCTAATTTCAGAGGAAGAATGTTACCATTGCATGACAAGTTTAGTTTCGTCCAAAGAGAAGATGTTCATCACGCAGACGAAGCTGCTCCACGAAGTCACCTGGAAGACTGTTATGCAAATTAGCAAAAAGCACGTGGTGAGTCATTTGGTTTTATGCGTGATTAATTATTGTGTAAGTCTGGTTGCACACAGATAATTCTTAATTGGCAGTGGTTTTATTTTCTGTCCGTATAATAATCGCTGATAGCCGCCCATTTTAGAACGCCTTTAATCTTTCCGCTTAATCCGTATTTATGGCGATTTAATGAAATTAAAGTTTTTACCCTTAATGACCGCCTGTAAATAATACTTAATGTAATTCCGATAAAGTTAATTACGTGTCCCACTTGTTATATTTAATTTCTGCAGGCTGTTTACATTTTCTATTTCATTCCTTGTTAACATCGAACACTTTATAATGTAGGTTATATTATAGAACGTTTCAGATTATTTGAAATTCATAATGTGATAACAAACTGGTGTGTGCATATCGATATTCTCGTAGTTTAAAAGCTTTCAGCCTTATTGCTTCCGAAAATGAACTAAATGCATTTCGTCCGCACACATTAACTATTTTGTTTACGTATCTATAAATAAATAAAACATGCAAAATTAGCCTTTATAATGGAATCAATAGAGCTGATAATATCTTAAAGCTTTTAGAATACAAGGATTCCGATTGTAGGAGTTATTAAGGGTTACCGATGGCAACCTGTTTTATGACAATATAAGTAGGATGTCGATTATTTTTCGAGTTTCAAGTAATCTGAGACCTTCTGTACCATTTATTCACTTTTTAACCTGGCTTCCAATTCCAAATTAACATTTTACACATATCTGCCTGCCAATTTAAGAAACGAAAGACTAATTAATGTTCACTTAACTCGTTTTGAATATCATACGCAATGAACTTGTTCATTTCTGGTTTAAAATGGTAAATACAGTTACAAATTATTCATATTTCAAATCTGAGTAATTTTCTGCTTAATTGACTTATTGGAAGTACAACAATTTTGCAGTTGCGAAACTCACAATCTGCAAGCGAGATAACGAGATTTATCTGTTATAAAATCAATAACTAATTCGTTCGCCGGAGAACGCTAAAGAAGACCTAATATCAGTTTTCAAACTTTGACGATTGGGTTATAAAAATCCACACTATCTTCGTTCAATCAAAAATGAGAGCTTCTTGACCAAAAGAAAATAAATGTCTACGCCTCGTGTATTTCTGAACAAGATAGAAGAGATTTTGAAAATAAAAATTTAATACTTATAAGAGGTTTTGAACACCTAAATTGTGGTCCAGGAACTTCACTTTTATCCCATCAGCTTCGAAATGATTTGCTTTTCAATTTTCTTGAGTAATTTCATATTACATTGTAGTCTCTATAACGTAAACGTCAAATAACATGATCACCCCTAAACGTGAACACCTGGTTTGGATACTCTGCATGTTCTAAAAGGTGAACTTTATCAAGTTTCAATACATCATTCGTGCATTCACGTTATAGAGACTACATTGTACTCGATTCATATCTTCAATAATCTCGTTCAAAATAGGGCGACCAGATTCTTCGTTAGCCAATGTAACTTTTTTTTTTAGTAAATAATGGCTGCTGTGGATTTAGATGTAAGAATGTATTAAGAAATTTCAACATTTTCCATTGTTTTTTCTTAATAAAATGGTTCTTCACCTTCCTTTACGTAACCTCAGAAAGATTTCAAGGTACTCAATCAACTACAGATACAACAAAAAGATTATTTTCCTGAAATTCAGAAAAAATTTTGATACTTTAGAAACGTTGGATCTCTTCCAATTGTTCTTAATAAAAGCTGCTTCAGAAGTATTCTTATAAGTGTAAGAAAGATAGGTTTCTTCTGACACTTCTTCTTCAGAAGTGGAAGAATCTGTGCTAAGCATAATTTCAATTGTTGAAAATTGCCTCCTTTCCAAAGAAAATACTGTTACTTTGATAAAATATTAGAAGCGTAGGATCTGTTGCAACTTCTTTGGTTTCTGGGTGAACATTGGAAGAAACTTCTTCTGACCTTCATTCATATATCCAGAAAGAGTTGCCTGATTGCAAATGCAATTTTCCTGAAATCCAGCGTTAGACGTTTATAACGTTTTCGATTGGCTGCTCTAGAGCACTCCCGGAATATTTCCATCCCTTATTATTACATGAGGTTAAAATAAGATAAGAATACTTCGAGAGTGCTCTAGAGCGGTTAATCGAAAACGCTATAAGACTTTCCAACCTATATATACCAAAGTTGATTCACTACCAACACAAAAGTATTTTTTATAGAATCCATAAGAACAAACACAATCTTTTCGTAATTGCAATTTTCAATAAGTTTAAGGCCGTTTTGCATTACACGATTTATTGTACAAGAAATTATTGTACAATTTTTGAAACAATCTAAATTGTATAGCATCTTTTGTAGTCCCAAGGTTTCTTGTTTGATATTCAGACTAATTCTTGCACAAAAAATGGTGTGTGATTCTGCGCTATTTATTGTAATTTGTCAGATGTTTGGTTATATCAACATTTGTTTTTAATTTTAAAATAGATGTAGAAGCCACGTTTACCATTATTGCCTGTGTGGAAAATAGAACAGATTCACACAATTTTTAAAGCAAGCAATATTTCACGCAATTTGCTCTTTGAAACTACACAATTTAGATTGTTTCAAAAATTGTACAATTTCTTGTACAAAAAATGTATAATGTGAAACGGCCTTTAAGTACATATCAGAAAAAAACCAATTCTTTAATTTATCGAAGAGACGTCAAAACTGATCATTGCCTTCTTTATCTAACGCAGAAACAGTACAAGGTAGTAAAGTCAACTACAAAACAAAGATTCTTTTTCTGAAATTCAGAACTAATAATAATTTAAGAGTAAGTCTTTTGTAACAGATTGCTGGATGCTTGCTGGACCTGGATCATTGTTAAAATTCTGGATAATCTACCACAAAACTGAACTTATGGTCACCCTACTTCAAAATACACATTAAATTCAAACGTTAGATTAAGAAAATCCATCAAAATTCTTACAACATTTCATATTATTAATGGAGTTAGTCTTTTTTTTTGCTGAAAGTACAAGAAATTGAATATTTTATTACTTTACAATGAAAGTATGCATCATTTTATGATACTAGTTAAAAAAGAATATTATTCTGAAACTAAAAGGAGTTTCGAAAAGCTTGCTTTCACATTGGTAATCGAAAAACAATTTTTTTCAGCAAATATTGTAATTTTTAATTTTGTTCCTAAAGAAATTAAGTAAGCTGCATTCACTGCGAAACATAATAACTCAAAAAACTCGATTTTACAGTTCATTCTGTTGATGTATTCTCCAATGCTATCGTAATATTTATTATATTACAAAATCCCAAACGTTCATTAAAATCATCTGGCATCTCCTACATACATAATTTCAAATGTAGGTTAATATTATTTTTATTAAACCTACTATCAACAGCCTTATCATAATGTGATGAGAACATGAATTTAGTTTTGTTGTGTAGAATTTATCAAAACACTCATTTGATATTCATACATTCAATTATTCATAATTCATCGCTTCTGTTTACCAAAATAAATGTTTATTTAAATCAATTGTTTAACGAACATTTATTCAGCGCACAGGAAGGTATTGCATAAGAACTGTTAATCTTTTAAGCCTAACCTTTAACTTAAACCTAAATCATTAGTAAAACTTTTTAAACGCCTTGAAAATGCATATATCAAAAATATGGATGGTACTTGTACTTATAAATCACATAGGGATTAATTGTGGTTGAACGTCATAATTTTTTTTTTCGTCCTAGCAACACGCGTTGGTGACAACAAAGTACACTACTTCCATTTTCCATTTAAAACCTCATAAAACTACTTGAGACAATTTAGGTGGAATTAATTTTTTAATTAACAGAGAGCAGTTTCAAAGCTGATTAAAATTCAAGCAGCGAAGATCCCTATTACGCACAATTGTCTTTTTTCAATTCCGATTTTATATTTTTATTGCGTTCGTCTTCCTTTATTTGCACCATCTTTAAAACAAACTGACCTAAAACTAACATAAGGAAATATCAAATCAAATAGGTTGAATGAAGTCGTATATCTTTTCAAAGATTTTTCCGGTGATCAAAAAATGTATACAATTTAAATAATTTTTTTTTTGTAAAAGGTGTAGGATTCATACAGAAAAGAAAAAAATTAAATGAATACAAAAAAAGGGAATTAAATTTATGTAACAAAAATAGTATAAATTCAACAAAAACTATTTTGCTTCTTCTCACAGAAAATTTCGCAAACGCAAAACAAGCAAAACTATTTCGAACATTTGCAAAACTAAAACATTCAACACGAAGTAAATGTTCTTCATGACAGAAGTCACGCCGTGTGTTTTAATAAATAAACACACGATTCTTATCTCGTTCGACGTAACGAGCAACATATCGTGGGCGCAGGTCTAATGTAAAGGAGACATAAGGTCGATATTCGACGTCCTGATCGACTGGTTATCTCCGCTGTTTGCGCTTCCAATTAGCATTATCCAGACTACGAGCGATGGTAAATAATCTGGACTCTGTGAGCGTCTGACAAAATAATGTAAACTGGTGCTGTTGCCAGGAATTTTCGATGTAAAGATTAGATGAACCGTACGGGAGCTTTATTGACGTGGATTACGATGAAATTTTATACGTCTTCTCTGAAAAAGAAAATAAAATAGTTTCTAGCCTGGCGTAACAATCATGTTTCAGGAAAACAAAAGCAAAAGTATTTCGAGAGCATACACATGCGAGAATGAAACTTTATGCAATCTGTTAGTTATAAGGAAAATGAAAAACAATCGAAATATTTGCTTTAGAAATCTCTGTATCAAGTCCTTTTTTAATTTCAAACCAAATCAGTTTGTGCAGTCATAAGATTGTCTTAAATAAATAACATGTCAAAATTGATCTGAGGAGAAGGATAACGTCTCATGGTCCTTAGGACTATCGAAATATGTTTTGCACTACCGCTACAAGATTTAGGCCTTAAAAATGCTTTACTTCTCTTTAATCCGGTCCAGATTGGAATATTCAGTAATTGCTTGGATTCCAATATTTAAGTGTTATTCTTCTATGTTAGAAAGTATTCAAAGGAAATTCTTTAAATATATGTGGTTCAAGAGATATGGTGTATATCCTGAAAGAGGGCTAGATCAGGAACATTTAATATCAAATTTCGAAGTTTCATCCCTTAGTCGCAGGAGGAAATGTATTGTTGTTACTCTTTTATACAAATTGGTGCATAGTCAGGTAGATTGCCCGTTCTTATTAAACAAATTAAACTTTTTAATACCAAGACTTGATCTCCAGTTCATGTAATGTGTTCAGTCTATAATAACATCTGTCTAAGATGTGATATTTTCCATGATAACATTGATTCAATAATAAAATTTCTAAATAACGACTGAATCTTAAAGATCCATTCCTAAACTCATTTGCCTCTTTCTCTAATCTATTGTCTTTAATTAGGTTATTCTTATATCATTTACTAATTGCCATATTCATCTTATTGTTATTATTTTAATAAGTTAGGTTTAGTTAAGTCAGTTATGCTTAGTTAATCATATATACATAGTTCCCTATACTGGAGTAATATTTAGTTTAGTTGCCTTGTAATTGGATCTTTCTGTTAGGCAATAAAGAATATTATTTAGAGAAAAAAAAAGAATTTATCTAAATTCTGTTGCACGAATTATTCGACACGACTGTTAAGATTTAAATGTGTATTATTGAACCTTTAAAAACCGTTCATTAAATCCGAAATTTCTTTGATTTATAAAAATATTGATTATGATTGGTGGAATACAGAAAAAATCTGGTATTTAAAGATAGTATAAAAATGTACCAAAATGCTTCTTTTAAATGTGCCAAACGCAAATTAAACGGGAAACTTTTGTGCTCACTTCCCAGAAATGGAATAAGTAAAAGCATTTTGAAAAATTAAAACACCGCCGCTGTTCTTTAATACTTAATTATTTTAAGCGCTGAGTGATAAAAACGCCATTAAAACATGGAAATTAAGTATTCTCTTTGTTCTCCGGGAAGACGAGAGTGACTTACGAAATTATTTTAATCAACTCGCGTCGTTAGAAAATCAATAAAAAGTTCGTTTAACGGCTAGAAGTTAATTAGATAATTTGTCATACATAGACAGAAAATCGAATGCATTCCATTTTCTCATTTTATGAGATTTTCTTTTAATAATTTTGAGATTGAAATAAATTTAATTTAGAAAATTCAGTTACCCTTCGTAAAAAAATATAATCCTAAAAACAAAACATCAAAATGCCAAAAATTAATTTAAATTTATCTGTGTCGCAATAAGGCGTTCCTTACATTTTTTTTTCTAAGTGTTTGTTACATAAGAAAGCTTTTTTTTAATAGAAAGCCGCGGCGGTTCACCTCCAAAGGCATTGCCCTTCGCCAAAACTAGAGAAGATCTACATGGATTGGATTTGGTGGGTGCTCCAGAATCTGCCCTTCAGCCACTTAGTGCGAGTAATGGACTGCTTCTTCCACGAGGGAATCAAAGTAAGCCTGAACAAAATCAGATCTTGAGCAAATATTTGTTTAATTTATTGCTGACCGCATTGTATGTGACTTCTGCGAACTCCATACCTACCTCATTTCCGGCTTGAACATAGTAGTGGCTATGAAAAATTTATTTCAAAATTTGACACGGACATTTGTTTATCTGCGGCGTGTAGATTAAAGCGGAAAAAATTAATTTTGTATCAATTAAGCATTATTGATCGAGCGGTGGTCAATCGCGCGTGACGTGACGTGGCGTGCCAATTTGGCCGCTGATTAAACGGGAAATAGCCCGGTTATTTTCGGAAATTTATATTTGGGGACATTTTCGTCATATCGCCGAGGAATATAGAATAATTTGTTGGTATTTCTCTATTAATATGCAGTGGAGAAGTGCATTCTGGCTGCGCAAATGCTAACCTTGCCAAGTGGAATTTTTTTGGCCGCACTTATGCTGAAATTCATGTCAAAACAAATTAATATTTGCCCGTTAGGAGACGTAAATAAAAGTCCCTGGTGGAATTGACTTAAAAAAAATTCTTGGACTTGGCCTTTTGGTAACGTACCGGAGCAATTAAAAGAAAGAATTTTTTTCAAATTAGAACTTGTTCATTTCCAAATGAGATCACATACTATAATTTAAATTCATAATTCTGATTAAAGAGGTAAAGTTAGAACAATTTAGGTCAAATTTTATCCCTTTGTGTTTTACTTAATAAACATTCATTACGTTAAATTAAGAAAATTACTTACATAATTAGCTGCATCTTTCAATTTTTTGCAAACTTGAATATATTTACCTAAGGTACGGACTTTCCATCGATTCAAACGAAATTTGTTGTTAAATATTGAACATATTTATAAGCATCTTAAGTTGCAAAATATTTGTAAAATATGAATATGTTTTTCGCAAATATCTAAAAGGAATGTGTTGTGAAGGTCAAGTGGCGTTTCTTTGTAACATCCGTAATTAAGATCCGAATCCGCACGCCTTTGCATTTTCATTTTTCTCTACTAACCAGTTCTCTTGCATAATTTAAGTCAATTATAATCATCGTCTAAATTTTTCACCGTAAAAGAATCGTAAATACTTTGATTGAATAAATTGCGACAATAGATATGAACATCTTTGAAAATTTCCACATAATATACATCTAGAACCTAGAACATTCTTCCAAAAAGAATTGTGTCTAATTACTGAAATACTGTCTGGTGCTTGCAAAGACCTCCGAATCATTTAAAAATATTCTCCTTTTCAAACTCTTTTAAAGATTTGTTTACAAGAAGTACTCAAATAGAGCAGAACCTGGATTATCTGTGAACTTATTCCCAAACGTTTATGTCTTGCTAGTTGCATGAGTAGGTGCAGGTACATTATTATGGAAAAGTAGTTCGTTTACCATTTTTCTTTTGACGCATTCCTTATTTGACACGGCAAGTTTGCTGTTAAAATAATTCGTAATAATATACTTAATATACAGGCTGCTTCAAATTCGACCCTCACCATTGGGATCTCGCTTATTTGAAGAGATAGACGGTAGGTTTAAATTTGGCAAAGTTGCTAAATGTTATGAGCATTAATAATCCGCAGAGAAATAACTTCTATGTTAACTCTTATTCGAAATAATTGTCAAAAATCAAGAATTATCATTTTCTTATTTCTCCTCTATCTTCTTTATTTGAAGAGATATCAAAAAAATAAAAGTACTTTCTTAAGACACTTTTGAATTCTCTACACACTGATGAATACCATTTTGCTGTAACACATTTCGTCAAATTGGTATCATCAAGTTCATTTTTTCTTATGGGCGCCATAATGAAATTTGGTCCCAAAAGAATCTACTGTTCCTACTGACTACGGCAATATAACACATGTTATCAAAATTATTTAAAATAATGCCAAAATTAAGAATGTTTGATATGATATAAGAAAAGTGTAGTAGTTAACAGAAGGTAACTTTGTGGTTAACAGAAGATAACTTTGGAGTCAAATTAAAAGTAATTTATTTGATGTAGGCACTAGTTTAATAAATATTACCGGCACAGCAATAAGATAAGAGAAACAGAATATGTATGTTACGTGTGTTTTATTCTTATAACAAAAAAGCAAAAACAGCAAGTGAACTGTAGGTACTTTTGAACCTACTCGGAGAACAAACAGCTTAAAACAATACTTATACAATTAGACAAAAATATTGAAGAGAATCACTTAGTAGAATACGTACCTACTCTTTACAGTAACAAAAATTTAGAACGAAATTGAAGAAACAATAATAACATAAATAAATAAAGACTCTCAAAATAAGATATTTGCATTAAATGTTCAAACAAATATCCACTTTAATTTATACATAATTGCGATCGTTTGCTTAAACTTAATGCAGCTCATCGAATGTTCAAAATCAATTCACAATTCACTTGCTGTTTTCGTGTGTGGCACGAATACAAGACACGTAACATCACGTTTTTCTTCATTTATAAATATTATGCTATTGTTATTATGATAATATTTAGCAACAAGTATGTATTAAAATCACAGATTATACTCTTTTTGATTTGAATCCAAAGCCAGGCTTCCATTAATTGCCAATTGTCTTATCTCAAAAAAATAAATTTTAATTTTGACCTTATTTTAAATAATTTTGATAACATGTGCTATATTGGCGTAATCAGCAGAAAGAGTAGATTATTTTGCGACCAAATTTCAATATAGCGCCCATAAGAAAAAATGAACTTGATGATGATATCAATTTGACGAAACATGTTATAGCAAAATGGTATTCATCAGTGTCTAGAGAATTCAAAAGTGTCTTAAGAAAGTACTTTTATTTTTTTGATATCTCTTCAAATAAAGAAGATAGAGGAAAAATAAGAAAATGACAATTTTTCATTTTTTACAATTATTTCGAATAAGAGTTAACATAGAAGTTATTTCTCTGCGGATTATTACTGCTCATAAAATTTAGCAACTTTGCCAAATTTAAACATACCGTCTATCTCTTCAAATAAGCGAGATCGCAATGGTGAGGGTCGAATTTGAAACAGCCTGTATAATAACTTCTTCATAGGTGGTCATGTGAATTAATCATACCACCCCAATATATCATGCGTCCAACAATTATTGTAGTCCTGGGTGACTGTGTTATCACACATAAATGCCGATTTTTACTTCGTATCGTTGAACTGAAGTCTCAAATATTGACTGTTAGACAACAAATAAATGTTTCTTTAGGTATTTAATGTTTTAATGCCATTTGAAACAATAATTAGTTAAAAATGTTTGACTCTACAGCCACCCAGGACTATAATAATTGTTGGACACACGTTACAACGACTATGTATAATTTTCATTTGACGCGAGTCTGCCTTACATACTTGCTTTTCTTCACAAGTCGCCATTGTTTTGCATCCATCTTAGATCTTGAGTATAAGCATCTCTTAGTTATCTTCTTCAATACCTTTAGAAACTGCAAAGGCAAATTTTGAGGAATATTAAACGAATTGATGGGAAGCAAACATAACATCTTCACAAGCCCGATGATTTTTATTATTTATGCCTTTGGGGCTAAAGCTTGTAATCTTAATTTTGACCAGTCACTTGTAACTTTGACTCTAAAAAGTTTGAAAACTATTAAAGGCCCTCCAAGACTTGCTGCTTTTTGATCCCGAGAATTTCCAATTGAAAGCTTTAAGCATTACATCCTTATAATTGAGTTTAATGAACAGTTGTCAGTCAATGTTTGTAAATTCCATACTTTTGATCGACGTGGTTCTATCAAAAATTAATATTACAAAATTCTGTAAAATCGCACTTTAAATATTGAAGTAACAAACATTACTTCCCGTTACAGAGATCCAGTCAAATTTTCGGCACCTTCTAGAATAATGTGCAAAAAGTGTGTCATTTTGAATTAACATTAATACAATTTTTTATTATTAAGAGACGGCTTTGCACCTTCGTTTTTGATTTGGTCGTATAACATTCTGTAGCAATCGCGTTGTATATACAGGGTGATTCATATTGAGTGTAACAAACTTTGGCATTTTGTTGGGGAGGTCATTTTAAGTGAATAATGTTATATGAACCTAGAACCTATTTCATTTCGTTACAGAATTACAACAGGTCAAAGTTTTATTGGCGTAGTAACAAATTGGCAAACAAAACACATTATGTTTTGAATTTATAATTGTCATTCAATTTAAAAACTTCCTTGTAGCGTGATTACCAGCATTGATATGAACATTTGTATTTTTTTTTTAATACCAGTCCTATATCGCAGAGCTTTGTTTGGAGGGTATTACATTTCTATCACATTCAAAGAGTTCAGGCACTACAACCACAAGATTAAGGCACATGTTTTGCACCCGGTTGCTACGTAAAACTACGGAAGATCCAAATTTTGAATGTAGAATATTGTGGACCGATGAGGCTCAATTTACTATGGATGGTATTAATAGCACCCACAACTATCATCTATGGTCTTACCAGAATCCCCATGCCAGCGTACATAAAGCATCGCTTTAGTGTTAATTCGTGGGCTGGCATTTTTAACAGTCGATTGCTTAATATTGAAGTTATTAATGATCGCTTAAATGCAGAACGATATGCTACTTTCCTGGATGGAAGACTTTATGAGATTCTGGAAGACACTCCACTTCACTTTCGGCAACAAATGTGGTACTGGCATGATGGCGCCGCAGCCCACTGTGGAAGACTGTGGAAGACTAGCCCACTGTGGAAGACTGGCTAAGCATACTTTATCCCAATAGATGGATTGGTCGTGGGGGCCCCATCGCTTGGCCTCCGAGGTCCCTTAATCTAAATCCTCTAGATTTTTACCTTTGGGGTCACTTAAAACAGTTAGTCTACAGTGTCGAAATAAATACTCGTGAACAAAGGATAATTGATGCTGCTAATCAAATTCGCAATGACGATGCCATAGTTCGTGTTTATGATTCATTGATTCGTAGGTGTCGTGCTTGCATTCAGGCTCAAGGGGCACATTTTAAATAGTTATAAATCGTAAACTCTGTTTTATTTTTAACTTAAATGATAAATATAAGCTCATAACATAATATTTTCTTTGCCTATTTGTTACTACGCCAATAAAACTTTGATCTGTTGTAATTCTGTAACAAAATGAAATAGCATCTAGGTACATGAAAAATGAGCAAAAATCAGATTAGAGTAGGCCGTGCAAAGAAAATATATGTCTGTGATTAACTGAATTAATTAATGTAATACATTCATGGACTGTCAAATTTATTGACTATTTATTTAATCACAGACATACATTTTCTTTGCACCGCCTGCTCTAACCTGATTTTTATTTGCTCACCGCTTATAACATTATTCACTTGAAATGACCTCTCCAATAAAATGCCAAAGTTTGTTACACTTAATATGAATCACCCTGTATATGTATAACGTGTTGAGATTGCCAGAAATTCTAAGACGGACCTAGAAACTAAATCATACATATTATTAATGCAAAATTGCGATTGATAATTAATAACAGTTATCATCTTTCAATTGATTACAGTTATCATCAAAGTGAATATGAGATACATAGATCAAATAGAAAAGTAGCAAGAAAATTAAGTTTTTTTGGAAAGCAAGAATTTTTATTACAAATTTCAAACCTGTTAGGACTACTTCCTATTTGAAATTGTACTGCTGCTTTATGTGTTTATAGAAATTCTCTACCTTTCTAATTTCTTTGCTGCGAAAAATTTTGAAATTGTCTACGAATTGCTTGGAACTAAAAGCTGCTTATGAAAAACTTTAATTTACCAAGTTAGTATTATTTCGTTTATTTCATGATCAGTGTACATTTAATTAACAAGGACAGATTTCAAATATTCAATTTAGTTATTTATTTTCTTCAGTGCAAAACAACTCCACAAACTATTATTATTATTAAAAAGAAAGCCTAAATTTAATCTATGTTAAACCTTGACAAGTAAAAAAAAAATAATTTGATAATAAGTTGAAGCTCAATTTATAATTTAGGTCAATTACATGTAATTAATAAAAGGGCAAATCGCTTGTTAAGTACCTGTATAATTGCAAAAAAAATTAATGTAGGTTAATCTTGAAAAAGCTTGTCAACAAATACAGTGAAACGTTGATTAATAACAATAATCTTATTACAGAGCAGATTGAGTCAATTAAGATAAGAAACTGTCTGGAACGACAAATAAACAAGAAAAAAACAATCAAAAAATTATAATAAAGAAATATTAATAGAATATGCAGGATGTCTCATAAATAAGATGCCATAAAGATACATATACTGTGCTGGCCTGTCCAACAGTATCTATGCGCTTCTTGTGAGTAAATGAAGGAGAGGCTCATTGAAACTTGTGTGGAAGTGAAATAGAGATATTACAATGTTGCGTGCGAAGATAGGAATGCGGCCGGCGCCGGCGGCCGGAGCGTGACCCGAGTTATCAAGCGGCAACGTCGATTGATGTAGCTATTTCGTTTACTCATGCGGTTTCTACTATTCTATCCTTCATTTACTCACGAAAAACGCATAGATAGTGTTGGTCAGGTCAACTGTATAGAGTCCGCGAATGTAAATGAAAATGGTTTGAAAAATTTCGGGGAAAAATTACGAACGGAATACCGTCCTGTTTGCTTTTAAATTCTATGCGTCATTGACACGTGATGTAAAACGATAATAAAACTGACTTGTTCAACATAACGACCCTTATTGCTGGGGTCTTTGGACTCCGATCGTTATGTCATTACTAGGGATCGGATTTTTATATTCTATGCTTCATATTACCATTGCTTTTAGAATTTGTACGTCAGTGCGTCATGAGATCATAGACGTAGATGAAAAACTTTTACTTTTTTTACACGAATGGCAGATGAGTAGACCGCAGATAATTCCGTACGCCGCGGACGTGAAGACGTCAAAATATGTTATTCCGATTCCTAGTCATTACTTACCGCAATCTTTACAGCAAGTGTTCGAAATGCGTCCATGCGGTGACGAAAATTTGCTTGCATTAAAGTTTGCTGCTGCCAGTTCTTGTTGTTGCATCCACTGGGCAAAAGACGCGTCGCTGATTGTATTCCTCTTCTATCAAGCGTTACATGTGATAGGGATGTAACAAATTTTCTCTCAGAATACAGTGCACAAATACGTGGAACGCCAACTTCACCGAAAGTTTTCGCCTTGCGGCACAATAGGGCTCGCATTGGGCAGATCTGGGAAGACAGGTACGGGCTTACTATTATACTTTAGCATTTCTACCAAACGACGTCGTTTTCGAAATTTTGTTAAAGGAAAGAAAGTTTTTGTGTATGGTCACCTATCCACTGCTGCCGTATGGTCCCTTATTTATGAACGCCTGTATACGATATATTATAATTTACTCACATTAAAAATTTAATTAACAACTAAGCACAATAATTTTTGTTAATATTTGTATTTTCACACCTGTACTAACTAAAAATAATGTAAACAGTGTAAGATTCTAAATTTTTCACAATTATAAGCAGTACTTTTTTATTCAGTTTATTTTCAATCATTTTCAGATGTCCTGGTAGGCAATTATAGAGATTCTCTTTCTATTTTTTAACTTTCTTCATTAGTTATAGTTATTAAGAATTTTATAGAAAAACTATTGAATTGATTAGGAAATGTTCTAAAAGCTGTCACAGTTTCTTGCATGTATTTTCCCTCAAATCAAATTTGTTTTGAAAAAATGCAAGTGCACATCGATCATCATAGTAATAAACAACAGTACTCGCAGTGGGCCAAATCATAAAGAGCTGGCCAAAATTCAAATATTCCGAGTTCCGCAACCAAACTAAAATTTACCTAGAAGATATTTCGTTATATTATTTTCCCAAGAAATGGGAAATATAATTTATTAATCAAATTCTATTATTGGAAACGCATTAAAGTTGAGTTTTACAAAATATTATAGCAAGGATTTTAATGTCGTTTCGACACAAAATCGTAAACTTTACCGAAAATAACATTCTCGAGGAAAATCAGATTTTTTACGTGACTCGTGATGTATTGCAATAAAATATAATATGCAAATAACAGAGGTACGAAGCGCAAAATTACTCTCTCTATTACGTGTATGTGCACATTCCTACATTTAAGTGCTATTTCGTTAGAAACAGAAAATTTATATGTGTTTTAAAGGAACGAGAACTCTGTTGCTACGTGAATTAATTAATTAGTTTCACTTTGTAATTTAGTTGTCTCCGTAATCCTTTAATTTTACTTATCGAGCATACAGGTACTTAACAGGTGATCTGTTCTTTTACTAATTACACATGTAATTGACCTGAATTATAAATTGAGGCTTTAGTTAATTGTCGATTTTATCTCATCTTCCGACAATATAATCCTGATAATTTAAATGTTTGTCAACAATTATGCGTAGTTTAATGGAAAACATAAGAGAAACAAAAAACGAAAAGGAAATATCACTTCGTATTCTAAACTCCAATGAAAATTACTCTCTCTTTCTCTTTCCACTTTGGTATCTTGATCCAGTACAGTAAAAAAAGAAAAAGTTAATTTACTTCTAAGGTAAAATACGGAATATTATATTTTATTATTTAATATGGTTTAACTACAACAAAATAGAAAAATATTGAAGTATTTGTTTTAAATAAAAGAAATATGTTATATCTGTACTGTAAGTATGCCGTCCTAATTGTAGTGAACGGTTATTGATCAGTAAGTGACCCTTCACACATGATATTTAAAGAGGTTGTAAAAGGCAGTGCAGATGCATGGCCTTAGATTTGAAATGCAAATCTTGACGCAAACACGATGCAGAGCAAGATATTATCACGTTCACTCAAAGCACGTAAATAGAGAACCGAGACGGTCTGACATAAGGAGTACACGATTTTGAAGAAAAACGAACGCTATGAATACGAATATAAAGAAGTGATTTTCAACAAAGTTTTTCTGGAAATTATAATTAAGTAATTTCATTCCCGTTTATTTCCAGGTGTTATACCGAGTAGCCATGGCAATTTTGGTGTTGTTCCACAAGAGTTCCTCACCATCATCATCAGATTGGAACTCCTCAATACAGAAGAACGGTATCGAGTACGCCCTCAATAAGTTCTGCAAGGAAATGCCACACCCTCCGAGTAAGCTCTTGAAGGTGGCCTTCGGGATTCGTGGTCTTAGCTCGGCGTACATATCACGCGTCTTCTTGCGCACCGAGATGGTCCTGAAGAGCAAGAGCGTCATCACCGGCTCGAGGCAGATAGTCAGGTCCAGGTCGACGGAAAACTTGCCGAACTCGCAGAGTCAGAACAACATACAAATGGTATCGCATACCCTAACCATCCGAGAGGTAAGTCCCGATTTCTTTTTGCAATTTTATACCTACCGTTTTTTAGCAGGAAACGAAGTAAGATGAGCATCGTTTTGAACATGATTTGGATAGTTTTAAATTCAGTAATTGACTTCTTTCTGAAAGTAAATAGTAAGTCGAGTAATCTTCTTTATTTTAAAACTTTAAAAAGTTGTGTACAAAGTTGCTATTTTTAAGTACTGAAATTATTTGAAGTATTTTTCAACGACGTGTCGAAAGTCAACTGCTAAAAACAATAAATTCATTAGAACATCTTATACCCCAAAAGCTTTTAAATGCCCAAAGATGGAAACGAAGAAAAATATTCTAGGTCATTGTCTACAACTATTTCTGCAACCATATTTTTATGAAAATTAATCAACCAAATTGTGGTCAATCAAAAAAGAAAATGTTGTTGAAAGTTGTTAGTGCCTTTTCCTCCAAATTAGATAAGTTTGTGATATTGATGGCCTTCATTCATAAAAATATCGGAAGAACACAAGTTTTTGCAAAAAAGTTTATAAGAAATTACGTTTTGTTTGCTTCCTTCATAAATATGCAAAAAAACTAGGTGAAAATTCCTGTTTTAACATATTATAATTTTTCTTTTCATTGCAGTTTTAAATTTCCCTTTTGAAAAATAAAACGCAATTGTTTCCGTAAATAAATCATTATTAGAACTCCTGATCTTCAAGAAACGTTTCGTTCTGTGTATACCTATACATTATAATTTATTTAAATATTTTATGATCCATTTCGTAGTAGAATTAAAGAAGTCTTTAAAATTACTCTAAATTGTAAAATGGGTTTTGACTTTCAATTTAAAGTACCATTATGAAACTGATCGTAGGTTGTACCTTAAAAAGAAAATTCTAAAATAACAACTTTAGAATAAAGAAGATTACTTGCAAGTTAAAGGTGAATGAAATACAAACAGTGATGATATATGTCAGCGACAGATTTGTGAAAACAAATATTTAATTTTCAGGAAAGGAAAATGAGTAGAATTTTTCTTAGAAGTGAGCTGGGTGCTAATATAATTCCTTGTTTTTATTTGCAGTAAAAAAAACGATAAAGATAAAGAGCATTATTTATTACATTTCAGTTTACAGAAAAAAATTGTTTATTTATGTAGATAATTTCCAAGCAAGAGATTTTTTTTCTTGTAGAATGTCACTGGCGTATGTCACCAATTACCCTTTGATGGTGATGGATTCTAATTACCGTCTGTGTCTTGTTTGTCTTTTTTGTTATAAAAACGGTAATGGTTCACTATACTTACTATCTTCAACCCATTTTTTTTTTTTTTTTTGTAAATACCTCCAGCTTGAACTTGAACATCTGGGTGCTGGATTCTTTTGTAAATTTTTGTACCATAGCATAGGTAACTCTTTGATTCTTTATTAATTAACTAAAGCCAAGCACACACTAAACATTCAAATTGAACGCCGAACAATTTTCAGTTGCATCGTTTCCGTCGCTTCCAAAGCCCGAAAACGTAAGTTTCAAAGTTCGATGCGACTGCGAACATTGTTTGGCACGCCCTGTGTAGAGCAAAATTTAGTTTAGAACGTTCCGTTTGCATTTCAGAGTTTGTCGGAAGAAACGTACAATGAAATGGTATTGTATTTCAAGTTTTTATAAATTGAGTACGCATTTATTGACTGATTGTTCATCCTACATGTCCGTGTCTGACAGGCTTGCTTCGCACATGTTTTTTGGACTTCTTTTCTCTCAAATTCATAATAACGTAACACAAAAGGAAATATTTAAAATCTTAAACGTATTTTCTATTTCTAAATGAATTCTCGTAAGTGGAAAATATAAAGCCGTCCTATTTGGTTATCAAATAAATGAACAATTATATAACATAGTTTTCCAATCTATTATTGAAACAGAAAACAAAACTAATTCCGATGTTTTAATGTAAACCAAGATAAAACTCATTGAAAATGAAAATTCCAATATTTCTAGATACGTAATAGAATCAGATAAATAAATTGCCGGTGTGTCATTGGTAAAGCAAATTTTGTTATCTCGTTTATCAGCACTTCAGTAATAAGGAGAGGACAATCACTGACAGATACAGATCGTTATGACCAAATGCACGTAAACAATAATAAAGTTTGCCACGTGAAGTGCTGATTATTCAGTAACCTAATTGTTTAGAAATTTTTGCGATAAAAAAACTTGATATGTCTATTTTGAAGTCGCTGCTGCAAAAATGAAGGCTGCCTGCCACACGCACAATTTGTTTGATTAGATAATGATGCAAATTGTAAAAATTGTGCTGCGTTGTAGCGAGGAAAAGAAGTCCTAAATCCCAGCGACATTTTGTAATGAATAACAAAGCCATAATTCATTTCATTGCACTCTACAAAAAGTCTTTAAAACGAGCTGCATTTTGGTGGAACTACAATTTGTTTTTCTCGTGTTCTCATCCGCCTCATTAACTCTTCCATCGCAACATTTAACCTTCACGCTACTAATACTAACAGCTAAAGTGTTAATAAACGGTGACCCGGAGAAATCACGAGAATTCTTCAAATCGTATTGTTGTTACCTCACTGGCGGAGGGCGTTTTCCTTCGGCCGAAATTCGAGAATGTGAACGCGAATTTGCGCACACGTGGAAGATATGCAAATTTGATTGCACCAAGTGAATAGCGCTTTGAATCGGAATTTTTATTTAAATTTATGCTATGTGAAACGCGAGAAGACCAAGGTCAGGCTGTAATAGAAATATTTGTTCTGTTTATAATCTCATAGTTGCTGCTTAATGAATAAAAATTTAAATAAAATTTTCCATTTGGGATCAACGGATCACGTTTTATGTTTTTGATTCAACGTTCACAATTAAAAAAGAATTACATGAGATTGTTTACGCCATATTTGCTTATAAAAGAATGTGCACATTTCATTCCTTTTTAAATTCAATCAAAATAACCAATATAAGACAATTAAATAAGTGAGTTTTTGACAGAATTTATTGAACTTTCCTCAGTATACACCTTAAATAACAGTTATTGAATTTATTCTTCAATTCTTCATGCACCACTGTTCTGGGCAATAAAATTAGGTAGAGTAATTACTTTATGGTTTATACACCTCAAAAATAATCTTCCTGCCAACTTGTAAGGCAAGGTTTCCTTGGGTATAGTTTTTAGGGCACTTTTAAAGTTACCAATTTAACTCTTCTGAGAAATTTATCTTTGTTCTTTACGTTTTAAAGACCTCGAATTTAGTGCTAGAAGGGTAGGCCTGGAAATCAATGAAAGCAAGACAAAGTACATGCATATGAGAACAATAGGAAGCAGGAAGCTACCCCTGGGATTTCTGGAAATAAAAACGATCGAAAGAAGAGGAATACGTGTTGAAGGAGTTCAAGGGTTCCCCTATTTGGGTACATGGCTAACAGAGAATGGAGACAGTACGGAGGAAGTCACAGCACGGATAGTTAAAGGGGATAGGAGCGCGGGTGCACTAAATGAAATCGTCAGGTCGAAAAATATATCAAATAAATCAAAAATGCATGTATATAAAACGATTTTGAGGCCAACAGTGACATACGGATGCGAAACGTGGGTATTGAACAGCAAGGAAAGTGAAAAGTTAGAGATCTGGGAGAGAAAGATACTAAGAAGAATATTTGGGGGAAAGAAAATAGGAGACAGATGGGAGAGGAGAAACAATGAGGAGGTGAGACAGCTATACGGAGAGGCTTCAATAACACAATTCATAAAGGCGCAACGTATAAGGTGGCTAGGGCATGTGGAAAGAAGAGAAGAAGAGCGTATAGTGAAAAAGGTGCTGAAGGTGAGAACACTGCTACCCAGAAGAAGAGGACGGCCGAGGACTAGATGGTTACATGCGGTGGAAAGGGACTTGAGTGAAAAAGGAGTGACAAACTGGAGAATACGGGCAAGAAACAGGAACGAATGGAGAGAAATCACCAAGCTATGGGCCTAAAGGCCTGTCAAAGCTTATTATTATTATTATCTTTACGTTTGTTTTAAACTGATAGTTCATTGTGATTAATTTTATTGCACAGAAGTGTACTTGAGGGTTTGTTAGGTCAAAGCCATTAGGAAAATCAAGATTCGAATGAATCAGCTAATATAATGCATTACCTTCAGTAACTTCAAATTTGGACTGTATATTAATGAAGGTGAGAATGCCTTTTAAATGCATACACTTCGTCACAATATTAAGGAATTATGAATATTTTTAATAGACTAAATTTTTCTATAAATTATGGCAATTTAAATAAAGTTAACGTAGGTTTTTTCGGTTTCCACAAGGTTTCCAAAAGTTTCCGAAAGTTGAATCACGCGCTCGAACGGACTCAGTTACATTCAGAGATGTTAATAGTTTTGTTCCTACACAGTACTAAATCAGTTCGGAACTGTACTGCTGCTCATGCGCTCTTGCTAAATACACAGCATTTTTAGTAAGAGCGCATGAGCTGTAGCAAGAGTGCATGAGCAGTACAGTTCCGAACTGATTCAGTACTGTGTAGGAACAAAGCTAATATACTAGCTAGGTATATACCTAACTGCTATACACGTTCTCAGCGTAGGAGTGAAGCCTCAAGGTCGCTCGGCAGCCATTTGTCGGTCGGGTTATGTTTGAATTTAACGCTCAGACAAAACCATTAATTTCAGTACCTACTTAAAAAATTATGAAATGAATTAATAGTATTGCAGAGTCCATTCTAATATCCTGTCGAATATCTTTTACCTAGTAACTTAAATTTTTTAGTCAAGAAGAAGTATACTGAGCGCAATTCGTGCGGACGTGCACATTTCATTTCTTATATTTCTTGTATAAAATTTCGGTTTTTCGAATGTAATTTATTTATTCTGTTTGACATATACGAAAACTATGTTTGCTCGTTGTATCCTGCTAAAAATCATTTTTTAAGCAGCACATTTCTTTACTTTGTCACTCATTTTCGCTGGCCTAAAATATAAGGCGTGCAAACATTTTGATACCAGGTATTTTTAGTTATATTTAAAAAGTTTTATTGATTAATACTCATGGGGAGTCTCTCAATTAATTTAATTTAATCCTTTGCAGAAGTTTATTTGTAGGAAAATAGGTTATTTTGTTTTATTATTCCCGTCATGGAATGTGCAAATAAGCAAATATAAACATTTATTCGCAGCATATTCGAACTTATGTAATACCAATTATTGGAATAGGTGTAACATAACATGTTAATAGAAAAAGTACAATATACATAAACAAAAAACTTTGCAAATGCAATAAAATTTTATTCGGAAATGTTTACCCAAATTAAAATAATTGAACAATAAATTAACAAAGAAACGTAACTTCAATGTAAAAAATTATACCTACCTATAGTTATTGAAAATAGTATTTTGGACTAAGGCAAGAATAGTACTTGTACGACAAATTACATAAATAACATCTTTCCTACAAAAGACCATCTATTATATTTATTGGACTATAAAAATTAACTACGAGACTCCTCCGCGTGAGTATTAATTAAACAAAATAATTTTTAAAAGTAACTAAAAATGCTTGGTAAGTAACAAAGGTTTGCACGCCTTATATTTGAGATCACCAGAAATATGGCTCTTAAAAACACAATAAATAAAATAGTTCGAAAAAACTGGAATTTTATACAAAAATATAAGAAATGAAATGCGCGCAATTTGCAGAAATGTCACTTATACAGGACTAAAAAATTAAAAGTGCTAGATACAAAATACATAATGGACATTACCCATACTATTAAATCATTTAACAGATTTTTTACGTACGAGAAATAATGTTTCCCGTGAGCGTTAAATTCAAACTTTCCCGAGCGACAAATGGCTGCTGCAGGCTTCACTCCGAGCCACTGCTTAGGCATCTAGTTATACTGCGTTGGCCTGACCACCACTGGCTATGTGTTTATCATGAGTAAATAAAGGATAGAAAAGTAAAAAGCGCATGAGTAAACGAAATAGCTACATCAATCGACGTTGACTATTGATAACGCGGGCCACGCTCCGGCTGCAGCATTCCTACCTTCGCACGCAACATTGTAATATCTCTATTTCATTTCCACACAAGTTTCAATCAGCCTCTCCTTCATTTACTCACAATTAACCGTATACCTAGTCTTGGTCAGACCAACTGTGTATATTAAAATCTCTGGTTACAATCAATACGTGGAATTGTGTACAGGTGCGAGCACAAAATTTTGGACACAACTGCCATTTCACCAACATAACAGTGTGAAATAGTATTTACGAATAAGAAGCTTCACTTTGAATTCAGTCATATTAATACCTATCAATTTAACAGCGAGAGAAGTATATACAGCGTAGAAACTAAGTAGCGGATAAAATCCATAACTCCGTTAATGATTTCGACAGAACAAAAATCTAAAAGGGGTATAGCGATTCAAATTATAGCGCATATGAGGAAGTCATCTTCAGATATTTTCATCAATTTTTTTTTAAGTTATGACGTCATCAAGATTTTTTTTTAATGACAATCTATATTTTTTATTTTTGATTTCGTTGGGATTTTTTAATTAGTATTCAACGGTATAAAATTACGTAACAAAAAAATTCAAGGAAAACAGTGTCAAAGTTTTAATAGTAAAGTTGAATGAAATGAATAGAATATCCAGTAGGCCAGGTGTAAAACAAACAAAATTGATTTGATTGACAAGGACTTGTCACTCTATACAAGGACTGTCATAATAAACAAAAACCTATCACAATAAAGTATAGTTCTTCAGCTCGATCTTTGCAGTTACGTCAGAAAATTATCGACTCAAAATGACAAATTTATAAATTCTATCATTGTTTTAACATACGTATTAGATAAGGATAAAAGAATATGTTGATTTCGTTTCTAGAATTGGTAAAGTGTGACGTGACTGCAAAGATCGAGCGGAAGAACTGTAAGTGCGTATTTTTATTCTCTATTAACTTTGTCGGGGAGGCGTATTGTCCGGTGATTATCAGACTGCGGGAACTTTGTGGGATTGTAGAGTGAACGACCTAATTAGAGCGCAAGAACTGTATAAAATACGTAAGCAGCCAGTGGCAGATGCCGCCTTGCGCTCGCTAACTGAAATAAAATAAATATCCACATGTAACTTTACGTACAATCAAGCGCGCGCCGCACCTGAGTAGGCGTTCAGACTTTGAGCCCCATAACTCTCCCTCGGCTTGGTGATTATATACTGCCGACGGCGACTGCGACCGACTTACTAGTTGATTGTTTTTCCGGGGAAACGCAGAAAACCCAACTCGAAGGAGCCGGTATAAATCCGAACACGATCCCAGTCATGAGAACTCTATCTCTCACATAGAATTCCTACGCATTAGGAGGGGAATCGAACCCACACCTAAAGATGCCCGGCCAAGCGTCAAGTCCGTTGCCTGCGGACCCAACCAACTCGGCCATGCAACTGAAATTGAATTTCCAAATGTCAAAAAAATGACAATAAAGATTGATTTATATACAGGGTGTTTTTTTACTATATGCAAATAAAAGTACCTGAAGTGTTACCTTCTGCGCGTATTATTTTCGGGTGGCTCCTGTACCATAGACAAAAAATTTCGGAGGTATAGTCGTCGAAGTTTTGTATCGGTTTTATGATCTTGCTATAAAAAACAGCTCCAAAGAGACCGACCTGCGGTCGCCTTTCTGTCGCTTTTTTTTGGCAAGGCCATAAAACCGCTACCGAACTGGGACGACTATACCACTTGTTTGGAACTGCTGAAATGTGCGAGAAAGAAAAGTTATATTTAGCAAGGTCAATGACGGAAAGGCAATTTATTACTTGTGAGGGTGAAATATGCCAAAAATAAAACGATGTCATTATTTAACTCATCCGCATTTTTCGTCAAGTAATTATAATTGGCGCTTTAAAATGTTTTGATTGACCGGATTTTTTTAATACATGAAGATGAATGTGAACTTACGTAAAACGAAAGTTCTCTTCCGCATTCAGAAATTTGCCAAATGAGTCTGAAACTTCCGGCAGGTTTTTTTTTACCCGTTTGCAAATGCCATTACGATCTGTTAGTAGGCGTCATACGAATCAAACATAAGCTCGTTTACGACATCGTTCGTGCACAAGGTCAACGTTACACACTGACCGAGAGATCTTATCTTCGTATCGTCATTTCAAACAGGCGACCGCGTACGCAAGAGGTAGGCTACCATCCACTCAGCTATGCCAGCAGTTCTCAAACGATTTGGTGAAAATCTGCCGATGCATTTTTCTCGAAAACTATTAATTTTTTGTTAAGGACATATGAGTTCAATCGTTGCCATTTATGGTGATGTATTACAGGTTTAAATAGTTGCATACAGTATAAGAACACCCTGTACATCAAGCGATGTTTTTCATTCTTGCGTCAGTGGAATTACAATGGTATGCGAAATTTTCTGTCCGCAACTGTACATCTTTTTTGAGTTAGTATGCCAAGAGGCTTCATTATTGGTGAACGATTGTCCATTGTCGTATCTAATTGTGTTTCCTACATCGAGGAATGTTTTCCATTCTTGCGTTAGTGGAATCACAGTGGTGTCCGAAATTTTCTGCCCATAATTGTACAGTTGGAGAATTTAGAAAAGGCATACAAATCTTTAGGCTACATTTTCTGTATTAGAGTAATATAAATCTATCTCTGTCTGATTTATATACATATATATGCTGACAATTAAATCATGTAAAAATACACAATGCAAAAAATGTTAAGAACTCCACTTTGGGTCAGAAACAACTTTCGACTGATTTAAACGTTTCAAAAATGGCCGAACATCAGTTGGTGATGAAAAACTTTCAGGTCGTTCATCAACTGCCATTACACGTAGCATGTCATTGCAGTTCAGAATGCGATTGTGAATGTTCGTAGGCAGACATCTATACCATCACGAAGTTATCCTGTGGCACATGTCAGTGGATTTTATCGGAAGAATTGAACATGAGATGAGTGGTAGCAAAGTTCCTCTGAGCAACGAATACGTAAGAAACAGCTTCAAATTAAACCAGATTTTATTTCTAAGGTCGTCACAGCTAACAAAAGTTGTGTTTATGGGTATGATCTCGAAACCAAGCAATAATCGTCACAGTGGAAGAGCCCACCTTAACCTCGGCCAAAGGAAGTCCGTCAAATCAATCGATCTGCTTTTTCTTTGTTGTTGTGGATTATCCACAAAGAGCCCGTACCTCCAGGTCAGACGATTAATGCAGAATTCTATCGTGGCATCCTAAGGCGCGGCGGCTAAGGGAAGATATGAGGAGGAAAGGTCCAGAGAAATGGCGCAGAAACATTTCATCGGTTCCTCACCCAGCGTACTCGCCCCAGTTGGCTCCCTTGGAACCTTTTTCTTTTTCCGAAAACTAAAATCAAGTTGAAGGGCCGAAGATTTGATACAATAAAGGAAATTGAAGTTGAATCGCAGACGGTACTGAACACATCGACAAAACAAGACTTCCAGAATACATTCCGTTCATGACAGAGGCGCTGGGATCGGTGTTTGCACTCCCAAGAGGACTACTTTGAAGATGATGGAGTTTTGAATAAACTTACCAGCACAAAATGCTAATGCTTGTTTAATTTTTTTTCTACTTCTGTTATTAACTAAGAAATCTATAGAATACTATCCAATTTGGTACATGTACGATGTGTACGTGTTTTTTTTTTTAAATATTTTGGGTTTTATTTTAAGAACTAGAGAAAACCAATCTAAAATTGTTAATTGTACACATCTATCAAAAAGAAAACCTTCTATAATCTCTTTGGTTTTATAGCAACTTGACAATTTATTGTATCCACAAATTTTTTTATTACTCTTTAGCATCTTGTACAAATTTTTAATTGTATACCCACGAAATAGATTAAGCGTTGTCTCCAAAATTGGGGCCGTAATTCAGTTCTCGTGGATCATGTTCAGATATCGCTCCGGAAATGAAATTCCTGAAAGTGCCGAAGGACGTCGCGTAGTTTGAACTTCTGAGTGAAGTTCATGTTCCCTATGATCACCGCGTCGTGCACCTCGTACTCGAAGAGGGCAACGAAAAAGGCCTTCACCTGCGTGGCAGATATGGGGCCGAGGTACTTCTTCATGAGCCTTCCGCTACGCCTGCTTCCCAAAATTAAGCGGAAAAATTTCCGAGATAAAAATCTAAAAAACGAAAATCACCGATTTAAGTTGTATAATTTACGGCAGCGTGTCACTAGGTGACAGCGGTTTGCTTTGTATGACACAATTTTTAGGAGAATCCCAACAGTTTTGGATTTTAATAGATTCCAAGCTTTTACAATTTTTTGACAACTGAAATGACGTGGGTGTTAAATTATAATAATCATGACGATGGGAGACTAACCTCTTCCGCGATGATGTTTGCGTCATTCCTATTTTTCACGGTGAAGGTCTTCAAGAGATCGGCGGATTTGATCCACGCCCACAAAATCTCCGTTGGAGTCTCATTATCAGCATCGATTTTCTTCCACAGGATTGACCTCATGGCAAATTGTTCCCACCTTTTGCACACCAGTCGGACGTTAAAGAAGAGCTCCTTCGGCGATAAGTGCGAAAAAATCTGGATCATCATTTCTTCAGGTAGATTGTCAATGAAGGCGATATTTTTCGGCGGCCTCTTCGGCACGAACGATACTAAAGGTTGGACAGTTCAGAATTTCACGCACCTGTTTTTCCTTCGCAAGAAGACTTTCAGTGGTTCTTTGGATTTACGTTTAATTGCCATTCTCACAAAAATTTGACCGCGCCCAGTAATTAATTGACTCTATTTTGATACTTTACGAAAAACAGAAAATTCTCGTTGCCATGGTTAATAGTAAACTGAATTATAGGTATATTCACTTGGCGCTGTGATCGCGATATTCTTCAGTAATATCCATTCACGATCTTTTTAGACTCTAGAGGGGCATGCTTTTTTTTTTTCGTTAAGTTACGTACTTACGTCTGCGGTATATTATTGCATATTTAAACATAAATCAAACTGCGCGTGAAAAACTGCAGCAACTGAAAATGCATTTTACTATTTAAATGTTTAAACTTAACCGTTGTCAAGCAAGAAAATGTATGTAATTAACTATGTGATTAACGATATAAAAGAAAAAAGAAATTGAATGAAACAAGCAACAAGTATTGTTTCTTACATAGTGTGCGACTGATATCAAGTTACTTGCATAATTTAACCACAGCCATCGTGAGGTAACAACAAACAACTTTCGACCATTGACCGTATCGGGTCAGATGCAGTAGAATTTCTGAAAAAAAAACTAAGTGTAAATACTTTCGGGTGGTTGTAAATAAGTTGTTGTTTTTTTATTCTAATCTGAACCTCTGTGTTGTGTGATGTGTGTTTTGTTGTGCTGCTAACAAGGGAGCGCATTCTCCAGGTCCTCGCATCCTATCCATGGGGATTTATCCCATACAGAATGTCAAGTCGCACATCCTTGACCATCAGGATGTAAGTTACAAGTATTCGTTAATCCTATAGCTACTCCTCTATGTTTTTAGTACGCTGTAAATACGTTTTCCTTTGATTTATTTTTGCGTGTGTTTAGGGTGGCAAGCTTCAGAATTCTAAACTTGTAAGTTCACTGTACATTCTTTTTAGTTAAAAAATTAGTTTTTTGAAGAAATTCAGATTAGAACACTCTTATAGATGTTTTAGTCCGAATGAGAATATACCTTTTCTGTGTTTGACTGTTGTTTTTTCTATGATTGGTGGTTTTTACCGTATTTATGTAAGTGCAGAACTTTTTTCAGACTCCCGAATACCTCCACCTAGCCAAGTGGTTTCCCTTTCCTAATCCCATTTTTGCCGACACAGAACTACATATTAGGACAAGAAAATTGGTTAGCACGTTATTATTATTTTTTTTCTTGCTTTCCGTAGAATTAACAAAATACTTACTCTAAGAGTGGTGTGTTTTAATTAGTTTTCAATTGGTTATTTATCGTTAGTAGAAAAATAGTTGTAACTAATTTTTCATATCAAGTATTTTTAAGTAATCATCGTCAATTTTTTTTTTGTTTCAAAAGTTCCATAGTTCTTAGTTGTTGGACACATCAAAACGAAGAGTTTTGTCTCGAGTACGAATACACCGCTCTTATTTGTGCTATTATTATTAAATTGATCCAAATTCAGAGAACCGTAAACGACAATACGAATAAAAAAAATCACATTCGTGCCGATATTAACACAGCATTTTTACGAGGATTATTTTTACGTAACAGCAACATAAAACTGGCCAAAATTCGGACGGCTTATTAACGACAATATAAAATGATTTCTGCATGACATCAAAGATTAACTCTTTTACTGCCTTCATGACATCACGGTTTCGTTTTGCTGTCCATGTTTGCCTGCCGGCTTTGTTGTCTTGTGATTTTCGAGCTTGAATTTTTTGGAAATTGCATGCGATATTTATTTATTTATTTTTGATTGTAATCTGTTTTATTTTAGAATGTTATTAAGTCCCAGTTGTACAATCCCAGTTTAAATTTAACCTAAAGCATAAATTTAAGCTCAGCAATTATGATTGTTAAGGATTTAAGCTTTGGCTTAAAGTGAAGCTGTAAAATTGTGCAATTGGGCCTAAGAGAACGGACACTGTTTTATTATATGTAATTACCAAATTATTAACGAACAATACTACCGGGAAATAATACGACAGTGTCCACTTCGTGTTTTCTTTTTCTTTTTGGGTTTATTTTCGTTGTTTCATTTTTAATGTTGTCGATTTATTTCATTAGATGTTTACATGTTTATGTGATTGTCAAATGATATTTGCGTGTCCAAAAAAAAATCAATTTAATTAAGATTCTTCTTTGAACATAATACAAATCGAACATTCATATGACGGTCACATAAGGAACGAAATCAGGTCGTTTTTCCCGTCGCATCTGCGAAAAGAAAACAAATATTAGAGGACCCGGAGTCTTAATTGTTTAATTAAAATATTGTCTTGTGTGTTCAGAAACGCGTGACGTAAGTGGAACTGTTTGCATAGCAATAAATTTTCTTAATTAATATGCGCATAATCCGTCGGGACTATCAAATTTCTACATCGCAATTTTAATAATTGCGTAAGTTGCGTGTATTGAAGCTTTTCCACTTACAGGAAAATGGAAAATCGATCTGCTTCGTTCGTTATCGACTTGGCATCCTTGAAATTAACGACAGATTTGTTCATTTCTTCAATATTTGTGATTACATTAACATTCAAATATTTTCCTTGTTATGTTTCTGGATTAATTCAAACAACTTTTTCCAGTATTATCCATTTTTGCTATTATTCAACTCACTCAATCATGCCAGCAATCAGTTTTTTCTTTTCTTTTTTTAATAATTTGGCAGGCAACTGAACGGTATAAAAATGGCAATGGACAAATCTGCGTTAATTAGATCTTTCGTCTTTCTTTTAAGTTCTTTGTTTAAGTCGCCGCCACGTGCGGCCGCACTTAACGGTGCCTTTAATGATTTTGAGTTTCGCTAGCTTTTAACTCTCTGGTCATGGTTACCTGTGAGGATCACCATGTACCAACCGATTCTCCTCTACACCACGGAGGAACATGGGTGCTCACTGACGACCTTCTATGTCCGCGTGGAACATCACGAACCGACGTTGCTGATGATCAAAACTTGCAATAACGAGGTAAGATGTACACAAATATACAGGGAGATAGGAAAATGGCGCACCCACACCCACTCTACAGTGCCTGGTGCTTAAAATTAATCATAAAATCGTTTTCAAAGTCTGCCTATCGTATGTAGTTACAGAACTACAGAAATCCCTAAAGTGAAATTGAAGTTCGCATTACGGCATCATTACTGGCACTGCATACGATATTATTTTTAAAAAAGGTTCACTGCACCATTATGTCATTCACAGCTAGCCCCCAAATCGACTCTACAACGTTGATAATAGTTTTATGATTAATTTTAAATATCATAATGTGATGCAGGTGCGCTGTCTTCCCCTCACCCTGTACACACTGTCGTCGAAAAGCTTAGCTATTATAAGTACAATTGAAACAAAATGTTCTTATTGCACTGCTGCTAACAGATGTTTTAGATTGTTCGTGTATACAACATTTTAAAGGTCAAGAACGCGTAAACAATTTATTTTCAGAGGAGCAGCAGATATTTTTTCTCTTCCTCTAATGTTGATTATCTTCCTAACTATAGAATGAAAAAATTATATCAGGGAAATTTACGGACTAATTTATTCTATCGATTCTCACGTCATCAAAGCACCAGTTATCCTTAATGTTTACTCCATATGGACAAACATTGTCATCCATAAAAACGAATCGTCGTCCTGGTAAGCCGCAAATTATCGTATCTTATGACTCATATTATCACACCTCCACCTTCAGTGTGACCTTTCCCTAATACGTTGTGGACTATTTCGTGCTCTTGGCTCACGTCAAATCAAAACAACCTGTTTGTTACCTGATTGCATAGTGAACAATACTCCTCTTCTCAATAATTGTGACCCTAATTCTTATGCCCTCCTGCCCACATAGTGCGAGCTTTTTTTTTATTGCGTGGAATACTACAAACCATGAAAACGTTTTGCTATTTATAGTTGTATTGATAGCAACCTTCCAGTTGTACCACAAACTCACTTCGAAGTTGCAAGTAGCAAGAGGTAATGATCGTGATTGGTATTGTTGATGAACTTTGCACCTGTTCGTCACATGTGACCAATTTGCAAAAAGCTATTCCAAAGTCAAGAAATTACATCCCCAAGCCCCTGAGCAAAGGCTTACTGTGTTAACCACCTTCCAAGGCTCTCCAAGCCTCTAATTTAGACAGGTCATGGTATACTTCCGTTCTTAAATGAAATTAAAACTAGAACTACCAATGGTAGCTAGAGGAGTGAAAATTTTAACTCACCGAAAGCCTTTTGACACCTTCCAGAGATCACCGCGTCAAAACATGCACAGTTTAGTTTTGTGTTTAAAAACTGTTTAATTCTGACTGCACATGACTTGGAGGCTGCAACCTTACCTGTAAGCAAATGGTTAAACGTGCAAATTAAGGTACAATCCCAATTGCCGGCTATTCAGTGGGATGGGTCTGGGTCATTACGTAACCCCAAAACGAAGGATGAATTCAAACGAAATAAAATAAAAATCACCAGTAATGCACACTTGTCTTTATTTAAATCTCATAAAAAACAAATATGCAATTCAATACGAGGAAATGATTAAACGAAAATAAAAGAATTAATGGTTCAGTAGGAGTTCAAACTCGAATGACAAGACACGTCAAAACACGAAAATACGGATCCGTCTGTTCGTTTACAAAAACGCAGATGGTAAAGTTAAACGTTCGAACTCTTAGAAAAATAATCAAAATTAATCCGACGTTCAGCTTCCAGCTGAATACACAACGACTGATTCGGGGACGTGAAGACGTTCGAGGTGTGAACCACAGAAGAGACGCGTCGATGTGTCAACTTCTATGTGTCCAATTGCGTTCCGGGAATGAGAGTCCTCTAGCGGCATGTTACCAAACACCAAAATAGATGGCCAAAGTCGGTTTATTAGGACGCCATAAAACTTTCCAGCAACAACACCACGAAGGAGATCGCCAGACAGCTCCCGGTTAAAGGAACTCCGGTGAAACTTCCGGAATAAAGGGGAAGAGAAGAAAAGCCTAAATAGAAGCGGAAAAACACGTGTTACGAACTGATCGGCGCACAACGGTTGTTTTATGAAACAGTACCTGACTTAGATCCAAAGAACAGGCTTGGATAAGCCTGGATGAAAGCCTTTAATGCTCGAAGCGTACCAACAATATCCGGAGTATAAACTCCGTTCCATTTTCATTTTAAACAATCACAGATTAGTGAAAACGAACGGGGCGGAAAAGCCCTAACACGAGGAGTACGGCAAGCGAGCAGAGACAATCCTAAAGCAAACCGACGCGTTCGGTTCGCGAGCGGGAGGGAGGAGGTGCCGCCAGATCCATATTAACCAATAACAAGCCTTTCATGCGAACAACTTTCAGCATGGACAAGGTCCATTACAAAGGAAAGGGGTGTCCGGGTGTCCGTTTTAAACGGCCGCGGCCGTCGTGGAATATTCTAGTATCCAACGGACAAAATCTAACGTTACACTAATAATTTTACACTGCAAAGAGGGGTAAGGTTACTGTATTTAGAAGGTAGCGTCATTTCGTCCCCCAAATTAAAAAGGTCGCGATGAAATGCAAAGAAGAAAAAGGATAGATACATAACAAGTTGCTGTTGCTAGGAAGTTTATGAATGAATTTGATTAACCCCAAATTAAAAGAGATAGAAAGTTGGCGCTAGCTTCTCAATACAGTAAACTTAAAGGGGGGTTGTTGAGAGAGACAGCAGAATTACGCGGGGAAAGAGTAGAACAGGACGATATTGTGTGTTGAGGGTTATTGCCTTTGTCTAATTGCGTAATGTGAAGAAAAACAGCGACGCAATTTCGCTTCTGCCCCAAATACAGGGTGGCCCGAAAACTAGAAATTGCTTACAAAAAAAAAATTCTCACCGTAACAAGGCAGTCCTTTTCCTTATTTGTCAAGGATTTCCTTTTGCCCGGACTCGAAAGTTCTGCTTCCCTACCAAACCGTGCAGATCGAAAGTTATATCACTCATAATAAGTTGAGGAATAAAGTAGAACTTTCTTCGGCTGACTGTTGAAGAGCAATGGCTTATTGGAGACGCTTGAAGCTTAATTTCATGAACAAGCTGAATTTTGTTAAGAAAATATTGCAAATCCTCCTTGGATTTGTTCTGCTCGGAGCTAATTCAAGTATAATGCTCTAGTAGAAGTTACACTATTCTCTACTCACTCAATCTTAAAGTGCTGGTTCATATAACAGTATAACTGTTGACTCTTTTAGTGCGTTACAGCACTAACGCCCGGTTTCTGGAACGTTACATAAAATTAACGGTCCGATAAAAGTAAACGTTGCTATAGCTACATGTGTTAGAACTATAGGAATATTTTATTTTATCTATTAGTTAACTTTATGAAACGTTTCAGAAACCCGACCTAAATCCGTTATTTTATAATTTGGCAACAAAAATAGGTACAAAAAAATTATATGCAGTTGTAATGGTAGACCTATAACATATGATTAAGGCCCGGTTTATTCATCTCTCAGTAAAGTGCCAAGTTATTACTTGACGATTAGCGCAACGCATTTGCCTATTTTTAATCTATCCAGTATCTTATTGGCCACTTACTGAGAGATGAATAAACCGAGCCTCAATAAATTTCAGGTCACAAGTAGCCATGGAATAAAATTTCATGTCTTAGCTAAATACATTGAGTTTTGTTTATCAATTCAGCTCCTAACCTTTCTTAAATCAAATATTAAATCACTAGTTCAATGAAACTAATTTTTATTTTATACTTTTACAAAATGGACCGAGGCTTACATGATGGAATCTTGCTTTCGTTTAGCAAATGCGTCCGTTCCAAGTTAAGACATGAGTTTTTTTTTTTTCACAGCTGCCTAAGACTGAAATTTATTGAATCATACGTTACTTTGGCCCACTCTCTTAGCTAAAATTTTACAGAAAATTATTTTCCGAGCTATCAACAATTTTAATGTTACTCAACTTTCAACAGTAATAACGTTTTTGACTGACTGCTTCAGAGAGTATCTCCTTGCCCTATTGTTACATGAAGTTAAAACATGATAGGAGATACTTTGAGAGTGCTCTAGATAGTCTACATCAGGGTAGGCGAACCTTTTTTATCAATGGGTCAAATTTGAGTTAAAAATTTTGTAGTAATGGACCTCGGGTCAGGTATTTTTAAGTCATTAAAAAGTATCATTTTTCTTCTCTGATTGTGACGTGTACACATAACGCGACGATTACACTTACAAGGAATCGTTTAAGCATCGATTTCTTCAGAAAGTGTAAAACGCTTCATTTTACCTGCAATTCTTCGCAGAAAATTCGTGAAATGCAAAGAATAAGATGGATAGAAAAAAACAAAAACTCGTTAAGCGCCACCATGTTAATAAAAAGTGGTTCATTTGGGCCATTTGATAAAAGAAGCTTACTCTGTTCAAAAGCATCTAATGTAATTATTTTCATTACTTTTTTAAGAAATATATGTATTTTTTTCTAAAAAAAAAAAAAACTGTTGTATCTACTTGGATGCAGGCAGCCCATTCACAAAAATTAGGTATTTGGCCATTTGTATTCTGTCGGATACTGTCATTCAGATTGGTCTATTCCTGTCTAATCTTGTCTGCAAAGTGAGGCACGTGTAGAGCCTTCCTAATAAAACATTTTTTACATTTAGTTGCAATTGAGACACCTCGGTTATAGTAGAATTAATGCCTAATGTCGTACTGATAAATGCGAGAAAATATAATTATTTTGATTCCATCGTTCCATAGATTTTTTTTTCGTTAGAATAATGTTTTAGTTATAAACCATTTCTGTTTTATAATAAAAGAAAAACTGTATGTATAAATCGTATATTATTAACCAGACACACACAAAAAGAAATAAGTGGCCAAGGCCAAGAATAATTTTTAGTCCAACGGGCCAGACCAGTCAACATTTCTATGCGTTTATACGACTGCGTTGTGTCCTTTTCGAAACAGGCAGCCGATAATAAATGTAAGTCGATGTATCCGCTAGGATACAGGTGGCCCAATTATAAAAAGTTACTTGTATCTACGCGGACACAAATGGTGCTTAACGTGTTAACGATCTTCAACGAAAAAGACTTTGAAACTCAAAGCCTAGTAGAAAGCAAAAGAAACCCGCAAAGAAATCAACGAAATACAGAGACCTCGATAAAAAGAAGCAAATGAGAAATGAAATAAACTGCAAATAGGAAAGATGAAATAATAAATAAACAAAACATGAAGTAATTGAAAATCAGGAGACTAACAGAAAGAATCTAAAGAAAAAAACGCTAACATAAAATTAAAAATGTAATAAATTTCATAATTTAATAAAGAAATGAAAGAAAAATTAAAATAATTAACGAGAACATATATGAAATATATACAGTACGGATATACAAGCTGGTCCAAAAGTAATGGGACACAGAGCAACAATGGATTCCTGACATCAAAATATTGCTATTTACTCACTTAGTCCAAAAGTTGATAATAAAAGAGATACAGCTAAAATAGAAAATATCTCGAAAACGGTTAACTTTGGCGCTGTGGAATTGGTTTAGAAAAGATGGGGAAATAACCATTTTTTGTTAGAAGTTCCATAAGTTTACTCACAAAAAAAGTTAGAGAATTTTAAAAGCAGGTATGATACCGTACATGGCGCCTTCTATTTACTACATCAAAATTATGGCCATATTATTTCTCCTCCCAGAAAACCCCCATATATAAAGGGGAAGAGAAGAAAAGCCTAAATAGAAGCGGAAAAACACGTGTTACGAACTGATCGGCGCACAACGGTTGTTTTATGAAACAATACCTGACTTAGATCCAAAGAACAGGCTTGGATAGGCCTGGATGAAAGCCTTTAATGCTCGAAGCGTACCAACGATATACGGAGTATAAACTCCGTTCCATTTTCATTTTAAACAATCACAGATTAGTGAAAACAAACAGGGCAAAAAAGTCTAGACACGAGGAGTACAAGCGAGCAGAGACAATCCTGAAGCAAACCGACGCTTTCGGTTCGCGGGCGGGAGGGAGGAGGTGTCGCCAGATCCATATTAACCAATAACAAGCCTTTCATGCGAACAACTTTCATCATGGACAAGGTTCATTACCGTTTTAAACGGCCGCGGCCGTCATGGAATATTCTAGTATCCAACGGACAAAATCTAATGTTACACTAATAATTTTACACTGCAAAGAGGGGTAAGGTTACTGTATTTAGAAGGTACCGTCATTCATTTCTGCGGCTTTCGTCTCCCAAATTAAAAAGGACGCGATGAAACGCTAAAAAGAAAAAGGATAGATACATAACAAGTTACTGTTGCTGGGGAGTTTATGAATGAATTTGATTAACCCCAAATTAAAAGAAATAGAAAGTTGGCGCTACCTTCTCAATACAGTAACCTTTAAGGCAATATGTCAAAAACTTTAAAAATTTTTGAAGAAAATTGAAATAAAAATTTTGATTTTAATGCTCTGTATCTCCTTTATTATCAACTTTTGGACTAGAAGAGTTTAGCTATTTTGATTCCAGGAATCCACTATTGCTCTGTGTCCCATTACTTTTTGACAACCTTGTATAGTTAAAAATAACGAATTTATTGTGACATTTTTCGCTTTCAGTTTAACAGGAAATGCTTCCAACTTTTTTTTTAATAAGACAATCAATATGTTTTTACATTTTCGGAAATCTACCTTCAGAAATATTAACATGTTTATTTTTACACGAAGACAATACAAAAAAAAAAAATTAAAAACTACAGCTAAACGTAAAATCAAAATATCTTTAAAAGCACAGAATTCACTGAGACATTTCGTTGATCGACTACATCGCTGCCAAGTTGTAAATGGGGTACAATTTGAATATTGATTATTGCAGTCTCAATCACTTTTCAAATTGTTTTTTTTTTTATCTGTGGTGGTTGCCCAACGGGGTCCTAAGTCAAAGACTTGTCAGGACCTCAGGAGCGGGAGTGTATTTGAGTGTGTGTAAAGTGTTCCATGGCTTTGTTACTTCCAACCTCCTCGCCATTTAAGGGGAAGCAGTGTCGAATTTGATCCCCAACACTGAAGGGTGCCTAAAGTCGATACCGACCACCCCCGAGAAAAATCCCGAGTGCGGTTCGAACCGACGACCATGCGATTGCAAGGCCGGTCCTCTTACCACTGGACCGTTCAGGCTTAAAAGTTGTTTTGATTTTATGTTATCTGTAGTAGTTTTTTTTTGTATTGCCTTTTCGTGAATAAAAATAAAGATGTTGATATTTCTGAGGATAGTTTTTTATTCTGCATCCGAAAGTGCATAAAATGTTGTGTCCCATTTAAAAAAGAAAAGTAGGGAACATTTCCTGTCAAACCGAAATGAAAGAAAAGGTAGATGTGTCATAATAAATTAGTTACTTTTAACTAATATATCCATAGACTAAATTTCAAAAAAAAATAGTTGTCAAATAACAAAGTTATTCGACAGTTCCGGGACTTTGTACTAACTCTGTAGGTACAATATAATTTTTCTTTTTTCTTGATTTTATTTCTGTTTGTTCAATTTCTCATTCATTTTTATTTCACTGTATCTGTTATAATATTAATTTGTGGCGTTAGCATTAGGAAGTGAAATTAATTTGACTCTTGACCACTAATACCAATTCAAATTACATAGCCATAGCAAAAAAAAATGTAACACTTATTTTTGAAGTGAAAAAAGTTCATGATGAAAATAATTTCTAAAATCGAAATTTTTATGCAATTTATAAATATCTACAAGGGTCGCTCTAAATATTCTTCATGACCCGCGGAGCATGTGTTTGCCATCATTGCTCTAGAAACAGTCAGTTGAAGCCGTTTAATTTACTCGAAAACACGTACCTAACAGTTTTTTTTTGCACAATTCTGTGAAAAAACATTTTCAGGATTATACTGGAGTATTTATTTTCACAGTACTACGCGTAACCATAATTTGCGATAAATTTTGGTATTTATAAACAATTGGTATTTCTGAAAGTAAGGCCTCTAGGAATTCTTAGGTCTGTTCCAACAACGCTTTGTAATGGTATCGAAACCGTCAAAAGCATGCACTCATCAAAGTTTTAACATTGACAAATTTGTCAAAATCGATCGTTATTTCGGTGGGCAACTGTTTATGACTGTTTCAAAACGGTCAGAAAGTGATGTTGGAACAGAGCTCTTGAAAACTGTCTTACCATTATGAAGCAGAAATAATTAATCCACGATCTTTTTAAATGCAAATGAACTTCCAAAATTTGCACAAAACTTGAGTGTCATTTATTTTTAAAGCATACGTTATTTAAACATATTTTGAAAGTTACTATAAGGGCTGGTTTTTTAGGCACAGTTAAGTTCAGGCACCTATACTTTTTTCTGCAAGAAAGACTATTAATTTATTGATACAACTTGATGTAGGTATTAATTTGATTTTTGGCTGCCAAATATAATTTTGATACCTATCGCAATGGATAATGTAACTACAACTGGACTAAAATTTACTTAGGTCGTTCTATATTATAAACGTTATTTAGACAATTTTTGTTTAACGCTGGCGGAGATGTCCTGTTTTCAGTGTTCTTGTTTCTGTGCAGGTTTTCGGTGCATACTGTTCATCGAGATGGGGCGAAAGGAACTTGAAGGACGACCGAGGCAACAGGCAGGCTTACTTCGGTACCGGCGAGACCTTCTTGTTCTCTCTGTATCCCGAACGAGCGAAGTACCCCTGGGTTGGAATGGACGCCGACAATCACGTGGAGCACAGCGCAGAACTATTCATGGCTGCCGATTCCAAGATGATAACAATTGGTGGAGGGTAAGTGATTACATGTACTTATACAATTTTGAGGTATTTCGTAGATTCTGCATAATACAGAAGATGTTTCTTAAAACCTGCAATTCAAAGTTGAAGAGTCTGTAATATTCTACTCTAAGCAATTTTTATTATTAATAACATATTATGTCACAGTGCTCCACTCCAAGCTTATTGGTTTGAAGCCAAGATTTTTCATTTATTAATGTGATTAATTTCTTGGCCTATCACAATAAATTGAATTTTTCGTTTTGTAGTGAGGGTCAAGCGATTTGGATGGACGAGAACATACGATTCGGAAAGACAGACCGATGCCAAACGTTCAACAACCCTCCGCTGTGCCCCAGCGGAGACTTCGAGATTCGGGTATTAGAAGTGTACGGCTTCGCCACGGAACAATTGAATTGAAAAACAACGAGCCACATCGAACCAGCCTTCAGCGTAGTACGAGGCCCAAATTAGATCAGGGGAAGTACACAGCCTTGTGTATGCGAAATAATCGACGGGAATTTCTCCAGATTTTGAACGTGAGAGAAGGCGGACTTTTTTTTATTTCATTCCATTCGCTTATTTTTTTTTGGCAGGTAATGTTATTTATTTTCGCGTGTAACTTCCGGATGTAGTGATTTACCTGAATATAAAATTTAATGACAAATACTAGATTCTAGTCGTTGTATTATTATTATTATTATTATTACTATTATTATGAAATAATGTAGTGTACATGAAACTTGTATTTAGTAGCGCTTGGTGCAGTAACTCTTGTTTTATTACATCATAAGCATTCTTGTATATATGTATGTTTGATTGTATATTTTACGTTTAATGATAAGTTTATTATATATGATGTTAATATACGTATTGTTTATATTTTTTCATTATTTAGTTTTGTAGGTTTCGTCTTTATGTTTTGTAACAGAGCTAACTGTGCCATATTTGCTTCGCTTGGCCCGACACTGTTTCAGTTATTTTGGAACCGAGCGAAGCTTATTAGTTGTAAGTTAAAAAAAAATAGTATTCCGTGGCACATTTAGTTGCTGTTTGTTAATGAAACAATTTAGAAATTTGTTCTCTCCCTTTCAGTGTTGACCATCGTCATTACTACTACTACATAGTTAGTTAGTTGCACATTAACTGTGCCAAATTTTTTTTTATTACTATCTGTGTTTTACTAAACGCTTGATGTTATTCGTGGTGCAAATCAGCTGTTATAATGTCCCTTCTGAGTGTTTTGTGATACTTAGACACACTTAGATTATTGTTATCGTAATACGTATTCATATCAGCCCTTTCTGTCCCCCTTCCTCCCTTAAGGCGGCGAAGAAAGTAAAACATATCTAAGTATTGCAAAATTTTAATCATATTCGTGTTTAAACAGCAAAAAATAATACAATTAACATAGCCGATGTAAGACGTTAATTTGCCACCAGTGATAACTTTCGTTTATGTGCATTGTATTGTTTTTTGTTTTATTTTTTAGGCACAGGAAAAATAGTAAGACGTATAGCCTTGTTGTGTATGTGAACAATCATTTCGATAATAATAAGTCGGTCCAAAGTAGAAGTAGCTGTGCAGAATCACTCAAACTTAATGCTGAAATGACAAATATCTCGGCTCAAATTGAGGCCCCTTTTTTCTAATTTTAAAAATTATTGATTTGCGTTTACAACGACGACACATCAGTGAAGATAGAATAGCTTTTTTGAATGCAAAAGTAACTTCTAGTCATCCGTCATCACCTGATGTGCATTTTCTTAGTTAATCGAATGAATTAATTTATCTTTACAACACTTCACATGCGTTTCACATTAAAAATTAAATGTAGCTCCGAATTTCCTATTTTGCTTAACACAATAAGGCCGAGCCTTAGACAGGACTCGTACTCGGCACCAAGTGTCTTAAAAATTAATAAAATCAAAATCAATCATGTACATCACCGAGCTTTTAGAATCAAATTCTATGCAAACTATTTTGAGATACTGCTCTATCACAACTAGAAAGTTCAATCGACGTGCAAATTTGAAGTCGTTATTAAGTCAGAGTTTTGCTTATACTTTCTGCACAGTTAGTGTCATACACAGAATGTTTTAGCTGCGACTTCATTCATCGTCAGTAGCCTCATTAAATAAAAAATCAGAAGTATTTAATAAACATTCTACATATACATATATCGTGAATTCAGAACCTTATTTTATAACGAGTAGTTGAGCTTGTGATCTATTTTTTTTGTTTAGTAAAACGTTGTCAATTAGATTACACAACAACGATATTTGTTAGGTGTTTACGTTTACATCATTATAGAATGAGAGTCTTGATTAAAAACAACTTTGAGTTCCTCACTAGTGCTTGTTCGCCGTAATTTCTATGTCCTATTGTGATACGTGTCGTTCAAATTGTTTCATCCTGTCTCTTTAGCCTTTCCATTGATGTATTAATGCTCGTTATTGTAACTATTGTATTTTAGGAGGACGGTTCTGTTTCTGTTGCGGTTTCGATGATTCCGTTTTAATTCTGTGCGAACGAAATCGTAACAGTGACAGGAATGAAAATTCATTTATATATATATATTATATACTATACAAACATTTTTATCATGTTAAATGATATTTAGTTCCGCTTAGTTATCGATGTTTACAAAAAAAAAATTAATATACTTTGTTGGTAAGCAATAACCAATGTGATAATTTCAGATCGATGGAGTTTATATGGCGATGGGCTCTCTCTTTTGCATTAAATTAGAAAATATTGTTCGTATGCCTCTGTCTGATTATTTTCTTGTGTTGTTAAAAAAAAATGTCGGTCGCTTCGCCCTGTAATCTTCGACGATGAAAATAGTTTGAGTTGTAGAGTATGTAGGTATGATTTTTTTTTTTTAGTTTGTATTCTGAGTGTTAATACATTCTCTGACTGTTCAAGTTACCAGTCATATTTGTACTGATGTATTATTCAAAATAAACTGTATCAATTATGTCTGTCACTTTTTATTTATGTTTAAATGTGATTAGGATTGCATAAAGGCAAACATAGAACTCGAGAGACATTTCTTACATCCCTGTTCTGGATATCCATCTAAGGGGTGTGCGTGATCTTTGTATAAAACTTCTTTTTAATAGTTAAACGTTTTTAATGAGTTACTCATACTAATAACCGCTATTTAGTAAACTTTTCAAATACTCGATAAGAATTATAATGAAATATTTCAAATTCTTTTTAATTTTTGTTTTTCATTCTTCTGGCAAGTTACAGTTTGTTCTATCGGATTGTTAGGAAGCATATTTTAATACAAAAATCGTTCTATTTCCTACGTTTCCGAATTTTTTTTTTTATAAATGCACCAGCGCGCGGTGTAGAAACATTTTCTCAACAACGAAACGAGATAAAAAGAAAAGCTCTTTACTGAACAACAAGTCCTCAATATGCATAATATTGCGCAGCCCTACGACACTCCATTATCTACTGCACAGCCCTTTTATGTATTTCTCGTTTCTAAAGATGTACAACCTAAAGATGTACAACAATTTAAAAGGAGTGGACGCAACCCTTAGGGCCTCCAGAATATCCCCGTAGAGGCGCCTCGAAATTGCACTGTACATTTGGGAGTTATTAACATTTTTAAATTTAACAACGTCACAACTAGCTTATGACATCCCGAAGGTACTTTTGGGCTAGAAACGCGAAACAAATCACGATTTTTCTGTGAGTCCTGAAAGTTCATTTTTTTATTTGAGTTATTAGGGCTGATTTGACGGTACCGTTTGAAAGGGAATTTCTTTTATCCGACTGGCGTAGCCCACTGTCGAAAATCGATTGCGCAGCCTGACGACCCTTCGTTATACAGGGTGAGTTATTAAGCGCCCCTTCTTCCATAGCTCATTTATAGAACGAGATATAATTTTTTCTTTTACAAGGACATTCTACCTATTGAGCACTATAACCTAAAATTATTTTGACACATACAGAGTGTTACATAAAATAATGGCAGCATGCAGCGGGATTTTTTTTAATGGAGCACTGTGTATTTTCCAATAGAAAGATATAACACTCGATCCTCTAAACAGCAGCACATAAAATATTTATATTTATTTAACCAATTAAGAGTAAATTAATATTTTATTGAAAACGGTCTGATTTTCAACTTCTCTTAAAATACTAATTGTAAACGTATCGTTTGTCGTACGGGAATAAAAATAGGTAGTGTTATAAATTAAAGTATAGGAAATAACCCAGATATAAAGTCATTTAGTTTCATTTGTTTTTTCAAGTGTTCAAGCCTGTGTAATTGTCAGATTTTCAAATTTCCGTTATTCAATTTTCTTAAATGCAACCCCCCCTATCTCTTTTCACGAATAGATAGTGTTCATGTTCCTCTTCAATTCTGTTATAGGTTTTCTGCATCTAATCCTTACAGTTTTTTTGCTATAATAAACTTTTTACATTTTTACTCTAAAATCAATATTAAAAAGTTATTTAACGTACCGTATTTTAATTTCTTTAAGACAGCGTCCTCTATTTCATAAAACAGATGGATAATATCAAGTTTACAATTGATTACAGACTCTTATTACATTATAATCATCGTATTTTTGTTATAATACAGTCCTTTTACTTTGTTTTAATTAAGAATGCTTTAAAATTGATTCGATGTAGTTCCTAAGCTTCAGTTGTCTTCATTAACATTTGATTTAATAAAATCTGAATACTTGAACAAAAGAAATTCACCGATTTTCATTTATTTGTTAGATTATTAATTTATTATTTGTATATTTTTTTTTTGAAGTACAATAATTTTTATATTAAGGTAATTATTTGTAAACACTGATGTTTTCTTTTGTTGTAAACCACATCGAATCAATTTTAAGACATTGTTAATTACAACAAAGTGAAAGAACTGTATTACAATAAAAATACGATGATTTTAATGTAATAAGAGTCTGTAACCAATTGTAAACTTGATATTATCCATCTGTTTTATGAAATAGAGGGCGCTGTCTTAAAAAAATTAAAATACGGTACGTTAAATAACTTTTTAATATTGATTTTAGATCACAAAATCTTCTAAGCGGACACTAAATCGCGCAACTATACACTTTACGTTTCGCAGTCGAACGACAAATTTCATCGGACAAGAACCAACTGTAAATATTGATTTTAGAGTAAAAATGTAAAAAGTTTATTATAGCAAAAAAAACTGTAAGAATTATATGCAGAAAACCTATAACAGAATTGAAGAGGAACATGAACACTCTCTATTCGTGAAAAGAGATAAGGGGGGTTGCATTTAAAAAAATTGAATAACGGCAATTTGAAAATCTGATAATTACACAGGCTTGAACACTTGAAAAAACAAATGAAACTAAATGAATTTATATCTGGGTTATTCCCTATACTTTAATTTATAACACTACCTATTTTTATTCCCGTACGACAAACGATATGTTTACAGTTAGTATTTTAAGAGAAGTTGAAAATCAGACCGTTTTCGATAAAATATTAATTTACTCTTAATTGGTTAAATAAATATAAATATTTTATGTGCTGCTGTTTAGAGAATCGAGTGTTATATCTTTCTATAGGAAAATACACAGAGTGTTCCATTAAAAAAAATCCCGCTGCATGCTGCCATTATTTTATGTAACACTCTGTATGTATCAAAATAATTTTAGGTTATAGTGCTCAATAGGTAGAATGTCCTTGTAGAAGAAAGAAATTCTATCTCGTTCTATAAATGAGCTATGGAAGAAGGGGCGCTTAATAATTCACCCTGTATACTGCGCAGCCCTTTTATGTATTTCTCGTTTCTAAAGATGTGCAACAATTTTGAAGGAGTGGACGCATTCCTTAGGGCCTCCAGAATATCCTCGTAGAGGTGCGCCGAATTAGCACGGTAAATAAGGGAGTTATTAATATTTTTTCATTTATCACACGTCACAGCTAGCTTATGACGTCACAGGATACTTTTGTGTTCGAAACGCGAAAGAAATCACGCTTTTTCTGTAAGTACATATGTGACCTACCTGTTTGCACAATTTTCAAATGGGCAAATTAAATTTATCTCACGACCGGCTAACTCGTGGAGATGGGCTGGGGCATACGTAATCCCAATACAAAGGTTTGAATTTTCATTTTCACCCAACCACCACCACCACCACCATGGTGGCAATGAAATAAAAATAAAAGTAATGCACGCTTGTTTTTATTTAAAATTAAGTTCCACACATTCCCGTGGTAGCCGAGAGTCGAAAAATAATTATGCGCGAAACGAAATTTTCGTACAAAACTAAGATTGTATTAGGATCACATGAGTGCGATGAGGTGTCGAAAGGTACGTAGCTGTTTCCCGCCGAAATAAATACACGAAAATGAAACGAAATTATTTTTTTAAATGTTTGCGTCTCCGGTGGCGACATCTGCACATGAGTAGCCGAAAGTCGAAAAATAATAATACGCGAAACGAAATTTTCGTACAAAACAAGAATTGTATTAGGATCACATGAGTGCGATGAGGTGTCGAAAGGTACGTAGCTGTTTCCCGCCGAAATAAATACACGAAAATGAAATGAAATTATTTTTTAAAATATTTGCGTCTCCGGTGGCGACATCTGCACATGAGTAGCCGAAAGTCGAAAAATAATAATACGCGAAACGAAATTTTCGTACAAAACTAAAATTGTATTAGGATCACATGAGTGCGATGAGGTGTCGAAAGGTACGTAGCTGTTTCCCGCCGAAATAAATACACGAAAATGAAACGAAATTATTTTTTAAAATATTTCCGTCCCCGGCGGCGACATCTGCACATGAGTAGCCGAAAGTCTAAAAATAATAATACGCGAAACGAAATTTTCGTACAAAACAAGAATTGTATTAGGATCACATGAGTGCGATGAGGTGTCGAAAGGTACGTAGCTGTTTCCCGCCGAAATAAATACACGAAAATGAAATGAAATTATTTTTTAAAATATTTGCGTCTCCGGTGGCGACATCTGCACATGAGTAGCCGAAAGTCGAAAAATAATAATACGCGAAACGAAATTTTTGTACAAAACAAGAATTGTATTAGGATCACATGAGTGCGATGAGGTGTCAGAAGGTACGTAGCTGTTTCCCGCCGAAATAAATACACGAAAATGAAACGTAATTATTTTTAAAAACATTTACGTCTCCGGTGGCGACATCTACACATGAGTAGCCGAAAGTCGAAAAATAATAATACGCGAAACGAAATTTTCGTACAAAACTAGAATTGTATTAGGATCACATGAGTGCGATGAGGTGTCGAAAGGTACGTAGCTGTTTCCCGCCGAAATAAATACACGAAAATGAAACGAAATTATTTTTTTAAATGTTTGCGTCTCCGGTGGCGACATCTGCACATGAGTAGCCGAAAGTCGAAAAATAATAATACGCGAAACGAAATTTTCGTACAAAACAAGAATTGTATTAGGATCACATGAGTGCGATGAGGTGTCGAAAGGTACGTAGCTGTTTCCCGCCGAAATAAATACACGAAAATGAAATGAAATTATTTTTTAAAATATTTGCGTCTCCGGTGGCGACATCTGCACATGAGTAGCCGAAAGTCGAAAAATAATAATACGCGAAACGAAATTTTCGTACAAAACTAGAATTGTATTAGGATCACATGAGTGCGATGAGGTGTCGAAAGGTACGTAGCTGTTTCCCGCCGAAATAAATACACGAAAATGAAACGAAATTATTTTTTAAAATATTTCCGTCCCCGGCGGCGACATCTGCACATGAGTAGCCGAAAGTCGAAAAATAATAATACGCGAAACGAAATTTTCGTACAAAACTAGAATTGTATTAGGATCACATGAGTGCGATGAGGTGTCACAAGGTACGTAGCTGTTTCCCGCCGAAATAAATACACGAAAATGAAACGAAATAATTTTTTAAAATATTTGCGTCTCCGGTAGCGACATCTGCACATGAGTAGCCGAAAGTCGAAAAATAATTATGCGCGATACGAAACTTTCGTACAAAACTAGAATTGTATTAGGATCACATGAGTGCGATGAGGTGTCGAAAGGTACGTAGCTGTTTCTCGCCGAAATAAATACACGAAAATGAAACGAAATTATTTTTTAAAATATTGCCGTCCCCGATGGCGACATCTACACATGAGTAGCCGATAGTCGAAAAATAATAATACGCGAAACGAAATTTTCGTACAAAACTAGAATTGTATTAGGATCACATGAGTGCGATGAGGTGTCGAAAGGTACGTAGCTGTTTCCCGCCGAAATAAATACACGAAAATGAAACGAAATTATTTTTTAAAATATTTGCGTCTCCGGTGGCGACATCTGCACATGAGTAGCCGAAAGTCGAAAAATAATAATACGCGAAACGAAATTTTCGTACAAAACTAAGATTGTATTAGGATCACATGAGTGCGATGAGGTGTCGAAAGGTACGTAGCTGTCTCCCGCCGAAATAAATACACGAAAATGAAATGAAATTATTTTTTAAAAGATTTGCGTCTCCGGTGGCGACATTTGCACATGAGTAGCCGAAAGTCGAAAAATAATAATACGCGAAACGAAATTTTTGTACAAAACAAGAATTGTATTAGGATCACATGAGTGCGATGAGGTGTCGAAAGGTACGTAGCTGTTTCCCGCCGAAATAAATACACGAAAATGAAACGAAATTATTTTTTAAAATATTTGCGTCTCCGGTGGCGACATCTGCACATGAGTAGCCGAAAGTCGAAAAATAATAATACGCGAAACGAAATTTTCGTACAAAACTAGAATTGTATTAGGATCACATGAGTGCGATGAGGTGTCGAAAGGTACGTAGCTGTTTCCCGCCGAAATAAATACACGAAAATGAAACGAAATTATTTTTTAAAATATTTGCGTCTCCGGTGGCGACATCTGCACATGAGTAGCCGAAAGTCGAAAAATAATAATACGCGAAACGAAATTTTCGTACAAAACTAAGATTGTATTAGGATCACATGAGTGCGATGAGGTGTCGAAAGGTACGTAGCTGTTTCCCGCCGAAATAAATACACGAAAATGAAACGAAATTATTTTTTAAAATGTTTGCGTCTCCGGTGGCGACATCTGCACATGAGTAGCCGAAAGTCGAAAAATAATAATACGCGAAACGAAATTTTTGTACAAAACAAGAATTGTATCAGGATCACATGAGTGCGATGAGGTGTCGAAAGGTACGTAGCTGTTTCCCGCCGAAATAAATACACGAAAATGAAATGAAATTATTTTTTAAAATATTTGCGTCTCCGGTGGCGACATCTGCACATGAGTAGCCGAAAGTCGAAAAATAATAATACGCGAAACGAAATTTTCGTACAAAACTAAGATTGTATTAGGATCACATGAGTGCGATGAGGTGTCGAAAGGTACGTAGCTGTTTCCCGCCGAAATAAATACACGAAAATGAAATGAAATTATGTTTTAAAATATTTGCGTCTCCGGTGGCGACATCTGCACATGAGTAGCCGAAAGTCGAAAAATAATAATACGCGAAACGAAATTTTTGTACAAAACAAGAATTGTATTAGGATCACATGAGTGCGATGAGGTGTCGAAAGGTACGTAGCTGTCTCCCGCCGAAATAAATACACGAAAATGAAATGAAATTATTTTTTAAAAGATTTGCGTCTCCGGTGGCGACATCTGCACATGAGTAGCCGAAAGTCGAAAAATAATAATACGCGAAACGAAATTTTTGTACAAAACAAGAATTGTATTAGGATCACATGAGTGCGATGAGGTGTCGAAAGGTACGTAGCTGTCTCCCGCCGAAATAAATACACGAAAATGAAATGAAATTATTTTTTAAAATATTTGCGTCTCCGGTGGCGACATCTGCACATGAGTAGCCGAAAGTCGAAAAATAATAGTACGCGAATCGAACTTGTTGTACAAAACAAGAATTGTATTAGGATCACATGAGTGCGATGAGGTGTCGAAAGGTACGTAGCTGTTTCCCGCCGAAATAAATACACGAAAATGAAATGAAATTATTTTTTAAAATATTTGCGTCTCCGGTGGCGACATCTGCACATGAGTAGCCGAAAGTCGAAAAATAATAATACGCGAAACGAAATTTTCGTACAAAACTAAAATTGTATTAGGATCACATGAGTGCGATGAGGTGTCGAAAGGTAGGTAGCTGTTTCCCGCCGAAATAAATACACGAAAATGAAACGAAATTATTTTTTAAAATATTTGCGTCTCCGGTGGCGACATCTGCACATGAGTAGCCGAAAGTCGAAAAATAATAATACGCGAAACGAAATTTTCGTACAAAACTAAGATTGTATTAGGATCACATGAGTGCGATGAGGTGTCGAAAGGTACGTAGCTGTTTCCCGCCGAAATAAATACACGAAAATGAAACGAAATTATTTTTTAAAATGTTTGCGTCTCCGGTGGCGACATCTGCACATGAGTAGCCGAAAGTCGAAAAATAATAATACGCGAAACGAAATTTTCGTACAAAACAAGAATTGTATTAGGATCACATGAGTGCGATGAGGTGTCGAAAGGTACGTAGCTGTTTCCCGCCGAAATAAATACACGAAAATGAAATGAAATTATTTTTTAAAATATTTGCGTCTCCGGTGGCGACATCTGCACATGAGTAGCCGAAAGTCGAAAAATAATAATACGCGAAACGAAATTTTTGTACAAAACAAGAATTATATTAGGATCACATGAGTGCGATGAGGTGTCGAAAGGTAGGTAGCTGTTTCCCGCCGAAATAAATACACGAAAATGAAACGAAATTATTTTTTAAAATATTTGCGTCTCCGGTGGCGACATCTGCACATGAGTAGCCGAAAGACGAAAAATAATAATACGCGAAACGAAATTTTCGTACAAAACTAAGATTGTATTAGGATCACATGAGTGCGATGAGGTGTCGAAAGGTACGTAGCTGTTTCCCGCCGAAATAAATACACGAAAATGAAACGAAATTATTTTTTAAAATGTTTGCGTCTCCGGTGGCGACATCTGCACATGAGTAGCCGAAAGTCGAAAAATAATAATACGCGAAACGAAATTTTCGTACAAAACAAGAATTGTATTAGGATCACATGAGTGCGATGAGGTGTCGAAAGGTACGTAGCTGTTTCCCGCCGAAATAAATACACGAAAATGAAATGAAATTATTTTTTAAAATATTTGCGTCTCCGGTGGCGACATCTGCACATGAGTAGCCGAAAGTCGAAAAATAATAATACGCGAAACGAAATTTTTGTACAAAACAAGAATTGTATTAGGATCACATGAGTGCGATGAGGTGTCGAAAGGTAGGTAGCTGTTTCCCGCCGAAATAAATACACGAAAATGAAACGAAATTATTTTTTAAAATATTTGCGTCTCCGGTGGCGACATCTGCACATGAGTAGCCGAAAGTCGAAAAATAATAATACGCGAAACGAAATTTTCGTACAAAACTAAGATTGTATTAGGATCACATGAGTGCGATGAGGTGTCGAAAGGTACGTAGCTGTTTCCCGCCGAAATAAATACACGAAAATGAAACGAAATTATTTTTTAAAATGTTTGCGTCTCCGGTGGCGACATCTGCACATGAGTAGCCGAAAGTCGAAAAATAATAATACGCGAAACGAAATTTTCGTACAAAACAAGAATTGTATTAGGATCACATGAGTGCGATGAGGTGTCGAAAGGTACGTAGCTGTCTCCCGCCGAAATAAATACACGAAAATGAAATGAAATTATTTTTTAAAAGATTTGCGTCTCCGGTGGCGACATCTGCACATGAGTAGCCGAAAGTCGAAAAATAATAATACGCGAAACGAAATTTTTGTACAAAACAAGAATTGTATTAGGATCACATGAGTGCGATGAGGTGTCGAAAGGTACGTAGCTGTTTCCCGCCGAAATAAATACACGAAAATGAAATGAAATTATTTTTTAAAATATTTGCGTCTCCGGTGGCGACATCTGCACATGAGTAGCCGAAAGTCGAAAAATAATAATACGCGAAACGAAATTTTCGTACAAAACAAGAATTGTATTAGGATCACATGAGTGCGATGAGGTGTCGAAAGGTACGTAGCTGTCTCCCGCCGAAATAAATACACGAAAATGAAACGAAATTATTTTTTAAAATGTTTGCGTCTCCGGTGGCGACATCTGCACATGAGTAGCCGAAAGTCGAAAAATAATAATACGCGAAACGAAATTTTCGTACAAAACTAGAATTGTATTAGGATCACATGAGTGCGATGAGGTGTCGAAAGGTAGGTAGCTGTTTCCCGCCGAAATAAATACACGAAAATGAAATGAAATTATTTTTTAAAATATTTGCGTCTCCGGTGGCGACATCTGCACATGAGTAGCCGAAAGTCGAAAAATAATAATACGCGAAACGAAATTTTTGTACAAAACAAGAATTGTATTAGGATCACATGAGTGCGATGAGGTGTCGAAAGGTACGTAGCTGTTTCCCGCCGAAATAAATACACGAAAATGAAATGAAATTATTTTTTAAAATATTTGCGTCTCCGGTGGCGACATCTGCACATGAGTAGCCGAAAGTCGAAAAATAATAATACGCGAAACGAAATTTTTGTACAAAACAAGAATTGTATTAGGATCACATGAGTGCGATGAGGTGTCGAAAGGTACGTAGCTGTTTCCCGCCGAAATAAATACACGAAAATGAAATGAAATTATTTTTTAAAATATTTGCGTCTCCGGTGGCGACATCTGCACATGAGTAGCCGAAAGTCGAAAAATAATAATACGCGAAACGAAATTTTCGTACAAAACAAGAATTGTATTAGGATCACATGAGTGCGATGAGGTGTCGAAAGGTACGTAGCTGTTTCCCGCCGAAATAAATACACGAAAATGAAATGAAATTATTTTTTAAAATATTTGCGTCTCCGGTGGCGACATCTGCACATGAGTAGCCGAAAGTCGAAAAATAATAATACGCGAAACGAAATTTTCGTACAAAACAAGAATTGTATTAGGATCACATGAGTGCGATGAGGTGTCGAAAGGTACGTAGCTGTCTCCCGCCGAAATAAATACACGAAAATGAAATGAAATTATTTTTTAAAAGATTTGCGTCTCCGGTGGCGACATCTGCACATGAGTAGCCGAAAGTCGAAAAATAATAATACGCGAAACGAAATTTTTGTACAAAACAAGAATTGTATTAGGATCACATGAGTGCGATGAGGTGTCGAAAGGTACGTAGCTGTTTCCCGCCGAAATAAATACACGAAAATGAAATGAAATTATTTTTTAAAATATTTGCGTCTCCGGTGGCGACATCTGCACATGAGTAGCCGAAAGTCGAAAAATAATAATACGCGAAACGAAATTTTCGTACAAAACTAAAATTGTATTAGGATCACATGAGTGCGATGAGGTGTCGAAAGGTAGGTAGCTGTTTCCCGCCGAAATAAATACACGAAAATGAAACGAAATTATCTTTTAAAATATTTCCGTCCCCGGCGGCGACATCTGCACATGAGTAGCCGAAAGTCGAAAAATAATAATACGCGAAACGAAATTTTCGTACAAAACAAGAATTGTATTAGGATCACATGAGTGCGATGAGGTGTCGAAAGATACGTAGCTGTTTCCCGCCGAAATAAATACACGAAAATGAAACGAAATTATTTTTTAAAATATTTGCGTCTCCGGTGGCGACATCTGCACATGAGTAGCCGAAAGTCGAAAAATAATAATACGTGAAACGAAATTTTCGTACAAAACTAGGATTGTATTAGGATCACATGAATGCGATGAGGTGTCAGAAGGTACGTAGCAGTTTCCCGCCAAAATAAAATCGTACGCGAAACGAACTCTTGGTTAAAAAATTTCCTTTGAAACAGTAAACGAGTATCAGGATCACATGAGTGCGATGAGGTATCAGAAGGAATGTATCAGTTTCCCGCCAAAATAAAAATGAACGTGAAACGAACTTTCGTTCGAAAATTTACTTCGAAATTGTATCAGGATCACACGAGTGCGATTAGGTGTTAGAAGGTGTCAGTTTCCCGTCAATATAAAAACATGAACGCGAAACGAACGTTTCGATCGAAAATTTCCTTCAAAACTGTAAACGGGTATCAGGATCACATAAGTGCGATGAGGTGCCAGAGGGCAGGTTTCAGTTTCCCGCCAAAATAAAAACATGTAGGCTTAATGAACTTTTCGATTCAAAATTTCCTTCAAAACTGTAAACGCGTATCAGGATCACATGAGTACGATGAGGTGTCAGAAGGAAGGTATCAGTTTCCCGCCAAAATAAAAACATCAACGTGAAAGTTAAACAAACTTTTCGTTCGAAAATTTAATTCGAAATTGTAAACGGGTATCAGGATCACGACATAAAACATGAAAACGCGTAACAATCGGATCCGTTTGTTCGTTACAAAATTATTAACTTAACTAGCAAAGACAGTAAATTTAACTTCGCGTGTCAACCTAGTCAGTACTAAAAGCGTTCAAAATAGGTGTGTTCTTTTATTCACCGAAGAGCTAATCGCATTCATTGGAATATCATCAAAGCGTATTTTTATTCAGCATATATGTACCGATTAAAGTAAGCCTTGTGTTCTTATATTCTGCGCTGAAGTAATCTAAAACTCATCGAAGTCATCGAGGTTTACAGCCGATGAGCCGATGAAGTGCGAGAGGGGATAGAGTTCGATTTGAATTTTATGAAATAGACACGTGAACAGTTGACCATAAAATAGCAGTAAACAACAAATATTTGCTGGGTATTGTTTGCTGTTTGAAAAATGACTGAAGAAAGTGTCGAAGATGTCATGCACTCACTTATCAAGTAGTAGCAAATGGTAAACTAAATTATTACATAAAATAAAAGTAAAAGTGAAATATATATATAAAAAATTAACAAGTACATGAACACAACCTCTTTAAACTTGTCAAACTGCTCATCTATTTACGATTCATTTGTTCTTTTATTTAGCATAATCAGAGTAATCGGTGATTGATTTGACATTCATCAATGACGTCACACCGCTGAATCGATGGAATAAATCAGATGAAAAAAAGAACACGCCTTATATTAAACAAAATGCGTATATACACTACTGTTCAAGAGTGCAACGCAAAATTTTGCTCGTTAATGGTCAAAGAAATTTCTGTAATTTGAAGTGTTCTGTTTTATGCCGCGGACTTTCCCAACCCACAATTTTATCATTTGGAGTTATTAGCTGCTTTCTTTCGCTGAAAAGTTTGAATCGTGATTCGAATAATTTTTCGTTACCCGTTCTGGATCTGAATGCATTTCAATCCAAACGGATCGTAAAACTGGAAGATTGAAAGGGGAAATGGGATTACCGATCGGGATTGAAATTTCACGAAGATCGATTTGCAAAAGAGCATCCATCTTAACTAATCTAAACGCGTTATGTTGCGTTTGAATCAAACGAAAGAAAGCAGCTATTGGCTGCCAGTAAGATATAGATGGTGCGGTGATAAAAAACTGGTTGTATGTCCACACCTTTCCGATTCAGTTCTTGAATCGATTCACACCAAATTGAATCGACTCGATTCTTTCGATGCATCGCTTGCAAAGAATCGATTCAGTTGATTTATAGTTATAAATCGATTAGATTCTGAACATCCCTACAGTTCAAAGTGATCACTTTCGCTCCGGAGAGCGCGGCATGATGAACTATCGTGTTACTAAACACCGAAATGAAAGGCCAAGGTCGGTTCCCTACGAAGCCATCAAATTTTTCAGCGAGGACACCACGATGAAGTTCGCCAGGCAGCTCTCGGTTAAAGGAATTCCGGTGAAACGTCCGGGATAAATGGAAGACAGAAAAAAACAAACAAAAAAAAAGCCTAGATTAAAACGGAAAAACACGTATTACGAACTAATCGGTGCTTTATGAAACTGGCCTGCCTTAAATCTAAAAGTCAAGCATGGGTAAGCCTGGATGAAAGCCTGCTAAGGTTCTAGCGTACCACCAAACCCGGAGTGTAACTCCGTTCCCTTTTTCACTTTAAACAATCACAAACAGAGCGGAAAAGCCCAGACACGAAGTGTACAGCAAGCGTGCGGTCACAAGACTGTGAAAGCAAACTTAAGAATATTCTCGTAGAGGCGCGTCGAAATCACATGATAAATAAGAGAGTTGCACTGCAACCACATTTTGTAGGTTCAGAAAAAAAACACAAGAACATGAAGAAAAAAATTGTATTCATTAAAAATATGACATATTTTTCAAGTTGCTTACAATATTACAGAGAATACTTGGTTATATCTATAAACTATGAAAATGTCTCGAATATATTCGCAACAATTAAAATCTTAAAACTTGAACAGTTATTACTTCAAACACAGACTATAAGTTGAATCGTTAAACATCTATAATATAATACGGTGTTGCCATAACAAATTTCAAGGAAACGATAATATTCAAGGGTATATCTTCACATCATAAATATATCCTCAATGTGGAATGTCTAACATACAATATATACAAAAAAATAATAATAGAAAGTAACAAAACGAAAGCTGCCTAAACGGAAAGGAAAGCCGGTCGGTATTAGACTTTTACAACCTATTAATATTACCCATCTTTCTCCTGTTTTGTTTAAAGTAAAATTCTTTCGTCATAGAAACAAGATCTAGTTAATTCGTAACACAATTAAGTAATACACTATTCTAGAATTTGAGCTTGTTATCGTTTTAGACATACTTTTAACAGATCACTACACCTACATAAGCCAAACAGGCACTTACCATCACTTCATAACTTTATAGGTACTAGTTTGTATCTTGCGTTCCGTATTACATACAAACAAACTACCACATGCAATACTTGTTTCATTTTTACTTTTTTCTTTGAGCAATTTTAAAAACTATGTCAAATATGGAAAGCCAAAAAAAAAACCAGTTAATTTATTTATTTGGTGACACAAGTATTGCATGTGATTGCAAAAGCTAGTTCTTAAATGAGTAACAAATACAATTATGAAAAAATAGAATTAAAACGATGTTCAGAAATAGTTAACATTGCCCATCCTACTCTCTCTGTATATGATAAATAACAACTCATATTATTTACATTTGCTTTCATACAATATTTTACAGAAGTGGAAATTAAAAGCATGCAAGGACGCTGCATAGAAAACTGAACTGTTGCAAGTGACAAATTTTGTGATTTTTATAAAAAAATGGAAGTCAGAGTTACTATAAAATTAATTGAAACTTGCAACAATCTAATTCGTAGGCATTCTAACATCAAAACCTCACTACAAACTACTTATTCTTTGCATTGCAAATATTATTTATTCTTTAAATCGATTCAATAGTTACAGACATTAAGATTTTTTTTTAAGTTGAAAAGTAACAGTAATTTTTAAAATTGCATTATACCACATGAGTAAAGCCTACGTTCCCACAGAAGATAACACATGTTATGGAACTAAGAATTACTTTCCGTTTTATTCTATGCAAGCCACTAATGAAATAAAAGATTTCAAAGATACTACAGAAGGAACATTTTAGACTATGTGGTAAATGCTTCATTTGAAAGTTTTCAATGTAAGAATTATACTTAAATTTCATATGTTTACAGAGAATCTAAGCAAAAAAAGTCAAACGTTAATACAGAAATCAAGCAGTCAAATATCAAGGTTTCGTTCAGCTGAAATTTATTGATATGTTAGCATTCCCTTTTACTATACGATAACATACGAAATTACTTTTTGAATCTTCCTCTGTCCAAAACCTTGATATTTTTAGTAGAACACTCGAATTATAGAACTGCAGCTTTAAAAACAAAACAAATTTTTTAAACAGTTTTTAGCATCTCTTCTTTAAACGCTCACAACAAATTTTCTTGCGAAACTTACACAAACGCCGTAAAAAAATAAACAACAGCTTAAATTGCAATAATACCCAAACGTAAACATAATTTATACAAAGTATTAAGAATCACAGACCTTATTTAGTAACAACTAATCAATTATATCAGAAACAGAAAAACAACGTTCGAAAATAATATGTTGGCAATCGTATCAAAATATTGTTTATGTGTCAGTGTGGTTCTCTAACATTTCCATTAGAAACGCATCGATTGACATGTCTCCTATAAGTCGGAAGAAAAACAGATGCTCCAAACACTTCAAACCAATTGACCGGAGTGCGGGTAAACGCAAGAGAAGCTTAGCGAACCGTCCGGGCTCATTCGGATGTGTAGTCCTTGTGTATTCTTCTAGAACACCGTAAACCTTTTCCCTTAGCATTTCCACTTCTTGCACGGATTTTAAACCACGAACGTCTAAGACAATCAATAATTACTTTCTAGCGAAAATAAGGGTGCTACAAACTCACCTGGATTATATAATATAATTGTCCTTAAACAGCCTACTTCTGTCTTATCCATCTTCATTTCTCTCATTTTCGATACTAACTCCGTCAAAACCCTATCAAAAATCCCCCCAACTCCAAATTGATGAGCTGAGTTCCTACTCAAAAAAATAAAAAAGATAAAGTGGCAAGTTGGTTAAATATAAATCTTGAAAAGTGTACCTGTGGATAGTCAGGCCTGTGGCAAGGACAATACCTTCTCTTGATTCTATCGACCGATGAGAGAAGGCGGCAATTAAAAGTTCATTCCAACCAGCACGCAACAGTAACACCTGATCGTGTACAGGTAAAGACGTGAAATGGGGTATATGTTTGGCCCATTCCACTAACTGGACGAGTTGCTTATTTGTTGCTTGGCAGATATTTGTTACTGGGTTCTATAAAAAGTTGATCAGATTCACGAATAAAAAAAAGTTGAACTTTTACCTCAAATTCTTCTTGCTGTTCGCTTTTACACTCCACTCGTTTTTCTGCTTCAAGTATTCTCTCGATTGGCATGTCGGTCTGTAAGTTTGAGGTGGATTCCACTTCTGACGTGTCTCTCTCTTTCGTTCTCTGCCTTTCTTCTTGGACGGCTTCGCGTTTCATACCCATGGTTAAACATTTTTGGTACCGGCAATACTGGCATCTGAAAAATATGTGTACTCATTTTTAAACTGTTTCTAATTCATTATCAAACAGCAGTTAGTGTAGTCCGCAAAGAGACACAAAATAAAGCATTGTAACAACTAAATCATAAATAGTAGGGGGTCTAAAGGCATAGCCATGAGGGACTCCACTTATTAGCTGTCTCTCTCCAGAAACAATGTTTTGGTAAGAATATTATTAGATTATGATGATGAAGTACTGGAAATTTGATATACAGTAAAAAATTTAGTAGTTTGTGCCAAATCTAATTAGATTAGACATAAAACAATTTGTAGTTAAAAGAAAAACTGCATGAACAAGATAAAATGAAAAAAGAAAATAACTAACCTGTTTCTTTGTCGTTTATCTATAATACAGTTCTTTTCTTCTCTGCAAGCGTACGATAAGTCCTTCCGAACAGTCCTTTTGAAAAATCCCTTGCAACCTTCACAACTGCAACAAACGAAAAAAGAAATTCATATAATTCTCCATTTACATTCGAACGTAATTTTAGTTTGTAGTAAAGTCAGGTAAATCACCGCCAGGCACGTATGCGAACACAAAAATGTGTAATAATTCACATGACGTAAGACATGTTAAAAAAAAATGTTATAAAAAACTTGTTCGGAGTCTCTAATGTGCGCATTTAAAAGCATGTTTTCCTGCAAAATACTTCCTGCCTGAAGAAAAATGCGCGGTATCATCAGTAATATTAAATAGTGACGAAACAATAAAAAAATTTCGCTAATTTGAATAGGCGAGTAATTATAGTAGGTTACACTATTCGTTTGGTAATTTATAATCGCATGTACAGACGGATGATTTTTCTTTGCATAGGCTGCAATATTTTTATTATTAGGAATATTGATACAGACTGCCAAGTTCATGCAACTTTAACTTTTTAATTGCACCTCCCTATACATACAGGTTGTGGCATTTAACCAGGTTTCTTCATTAACTCTGTTCCTGTTGAATATATGAAAAGTGTTTGATACAAAAGTATCGTCCTTTCAAGTTCCGCAAAATTTAAAATTCTTTTTAAATATATTTCAATTTGGCTGTACGAGGTGTAACTTGCAAAAATTATTAAATATGTAGTATTAAATATTTCCTCAGTCGTCAATGATTAGTATAGGGAAGCGTTGTCGAAACGGAAATAGTTTTAGTGGATCCCTGTTTAGTGTAAAGTAAATTTTGTTACTGGGGTAGATATTTCCTTTTAGCTTATAACAGTACCACAACATCTGCTTTCTAACTTTGTTCGTGAATGAGATATTAATTACAAAAGTTACATCTGTATTTTCCGAAAACCATAAGATCATAAGACTTAGACAAATTGAGATATCCTGTACATTTTAAATTATGCAGAACTTGAAAGGATGATACTTTTGTATCAAACATTTTTTCATATATTCAATAGCATCAGCGTTATTTAAAAAAACCCTGTTAAATGCCACCACCTCTATATTTTTGCATTTTCTGAAATCTAATGAAAAGAAGCATCTAGGAAGTCGTCATTTAGTTCAAATATAGCAAAATTCAGTATAGTTCGCAAGTTACCTAAGCGACCAGTTGATGGCAATCAAAGAGACTCATTTGATAAATAATGATCAGGTTAAGAAGGTGAGGCAGATCAAAAATTGTTCAGTTCCAATTTATATTGTAAACTTTCGTGATGTTTTATAATGTATTTATTATAGTATATCCGAAGATATCACGAAAGTGATCAGTTCCAATTTATATTGTAAACTTTCGTAATGTTTTATAATGTATTTATTATAGTATATCCGAAGATATCACGAAAGTTTACAATATAAATTGGAACTGATCAATTTTTGATCTGCCTCACCTTCTTAACCTGATCATTATTTATCAAATGAGTCTCTTTGATTGCCATCAACTGGTCAACTATAAAACTCATTATTAAATGTAACATTAAAACAAAAGTATTTCCTAAATTTATGAAAAGAATATAAAGAGAGCAGTAGGAATATGAACAGAATCGTTTCAGGTCAAGAAAAGACAACAAATTTATTTAAAAAAAAAAAAACTGCTAACTAGAAAGAATGAAAACCATTGCTAGAGAGAATGGCAGCTGTCATTATGTTAACGATCGATGAGAAACTTGAACACCACTATAAAAAAAATATGTTTCAAGAAAAAAAAATGTTATCATGTATCAGAGAGAATTTAAATAATTAATACACTCATAAAATTCTATCCTAGGATCGTTGAAAGACTGCAGACTGACAAAAAAATGTTTTAGCATAATTACAAATTTATGATACAAATAGAATCTCGCACGAGATCTAAATATGAGATTTCCAGGATCATTGAGATTCTTTTTCTTGAAGGATTTTATTTAAAAGCTTCGTATTTTGTATTGATGTTTAAATGTTCCAAAATAGTTAAAGCCCTTATACTAGTAGCACACATCAGTAATTATCTCAGAGAGAATGCAAATGTCTTATTACCTTTACGTCTTTCTCTACGTCTACATGCAATTGTTTTTGGCATAAATCTAGCAGATGAGGCACTAACTCAAACAAAATTCACCAAAATCAGTTTAAAAGAAATGCAAATTTTATATTGCATAGAGGTATACTCGTTGACAGTGTTGTAACAGATACATTTTTCAAACTATCTAGATTCAGATACATATACTTACAATAATTTGTAACTGGATACAGTTAGGTACATATACTTCTTTTTGAAAAGTAACTAGATCCAGATACAGTATAAATGCATATAAAAAACTTTTGGTGCTGTAACATCCTTATTTTTTATCCGATTTTAGTAAATTATACGTCGAACAAAATCGTTTTAAAAACACTCTAACCTGATCCGCTGTGAATTTTTTTTTTGACAACCATATTTTGACAAATCGTAGCTAACTTTGTTTTGTTTTTTTAAATTGCACTATATATTTTTTTGTACTTATTCTTTTTTTTATCTGTGGTGGTTGCCCAACGGGGTCCTAAGTCATAGACTTGTCAGGAGTCAGGACTTCAGGAGCGGGAGTGTATTTTTGAGTGTGAATAAAGTGTTCCATGGCTTTGTTAAGTTCCAACCTCCTCGTCTTTAAGGGGAAGCAGTGTCGAATTTTATCCCCAACACTGAAGGGTGTCTGAAGTCGATACCGACCACCCCCGAGAAAAATCCTGAGCGCGGTTCGAACCGACGACCATGCGATTGCAAGGCCGGTCCCTTACCAGTTGGACCGTTTAGGCGTTTATTATAGATATTGGGTGTTCCATAAGATATAGATATTGAGTGTTCCATAAGAAATACTTGAAATATGTTATTTCTAAATTCAGCAGAAAGAACTGCCAGTCACCAACAATTTGCGTAGTTTTCAGGTTTATTTAATACAGTGTTACTTAGCTTAAAGCATGTGTAATTAGACGCTAATAACTGACAATAAAGACTTTCTCAATTAAGCAAGTTAAAAGCAATTTAATAAGGTTTAGGTATAGAAGTATGTAAATAAAATATTTTCCAAATTGATAGATCTATCAAAATTCGTAATACTATATAATAATATTATTTGAAATATTAAAGGCACTTGATGAGACTTGTAAAATGAACACCCTGTGTAAATGCAAATAAATTTATCGTATAGGTAGAGTTTTTTATTAGAGTGTATACACATTACACAGGCGGGCCAACAGTGCGTGAGCAAAAGATTGTGGCGTTACTGTTGAATATTTTTAAAATCTGTGTACTAACATACATATCGGTTAGATGCACAATCTAAAATTATTTAGACATGTACACAGTGTTCCGTAAGAGTGTGGCAACCCTAATTTGTATTTTTTTTTTTAAGTTGAACACTCTATGTGTACATATATTAAGTCTGTTCCAATATCACTTTCTGACCGTTTTGAAACCGTCATAATCAGTTGCCCACCGAAATAATGATCGATTTTGACAACTCTGTCAAGTATAAAACTTTGATGAGTGCATGCTTTTGACAGTTTCGCAACCGTCAGAAAGCGTTGCGCGTTGTTGGAACAGACATTATTATTACTGCGATTCGTCACTGTGGTCACCTGACTTGACATAACCCCAATCATACAAATTAATTAACATATTTGAAATAAATTAATAACAATATACCAAAATAAAAATAATTTCATATCACGAAAAATATGAGACCAAATACAGATAAACTACATCTTTTTGGAATTAGGAGAAGAATATCTTTGTTAATTCTAGAAAATATACTGAGTGTTACATTTAAAATAACAAAGTTGATACTCATTTGTTGGGATTCCGACTGCGATTTGTTCTTTTCAAAAGTAAATTCTAGCGGTTCAGGTAAATCCATAAAACTTTTTGATATGTCTAATAATAAAATGTGTAGAGTAGCTACTATTCAAAATATAAACAAAGAGCCTGTACATAAATGTAAATAAATACAGTTACAGATACCAAGTATTGCAAAGTAATCACATAATTAAATACACTGAAACTATCTAGATAAAGTATGGACCATTTTTGATAGTTTTACAGGATTTCTCGATTATTTATAGGAATAAAAGAAAACCGTTTTCGCAATGCTACTTTTTCGAGATACACTCAATGGTGAAGACAAAAGTTAGCTACCTCGATTCGTTCGGGAAATATCGGCTGAGATATTGTGAAAAATAATTTTTCGCAAAAATTTGTTTTCGGCCGATATTTCCCGAACAAATCCAGGTAGCTAACTTTTATCTTCATAAGTACATATGTAACATAAGGTTAGGGAAAAAATTTAGAGCTCTTAAGCAAACAGTAGCAAATTTTTTATTGATGCATCAGTATTAGGGCTTGTTCCTACATACATCCTAAAGTAATACGTAACTAATTTTACCATAACTGCCAGAGAACCATTATGTTGAATGATGGGTAATTTTCTGCAAATATGTCTCATTTCTCGCTGGACAAAAGTGACATCTATTGCGGTTGCGGTGGCGGTGGCGTTGCGATAGCGATTCTGGTGCACACATTTGCTGCGTTCGAAAATTATAAGTCGGATGTATCTGGAGCGTATGATTCTCGTCTTACTCAATCACGATTTTTAATTTACTTTGTATCTCACTCATCCGTTTAAAAAAATCTTGTGTTTATAGTATTTCCATGACAACAGGCGATCTTTCACATACGTACCACGTTTAAGTAGAGTGTGAAAAGATCGCCTGTTGTTATGGAAATAATATAAACACAAGATTTTTTTAAAAGGATGAGCGAGATACAAAATGGGTTAAAAATCGTAACTGAGAAAGATGAGATCATACGCTCCAGATACATCCGACGTATAATTTTCGAACGCAGCAAATGAAATCGCGACGAATCTATTCATTCTTTATCCTCGTCTCAGTAGGGCCGTGTTCTCGTTTCGTTAAGTTGCTGGCCTGAATTTTGATAGATGCCAGAATCTGACATGAAAATTTCTAATTTATATTGTAGGTTTCGGAATGGACAATTCGGCAAATTTTGAAAGACGGACTCGACAATTTGAAAATTTCTATACCTGGCAAACAACAACGTCTCCATCAGTGGACTCTAATTATAACCACGAAATTAAAAACAAACATAACCGTCTCATCGGACGTCTATGTTTCATTGTGATACCAACAAAAATGTCACCCTAACTCGCCTACTGGGACGAGGAAAAAGAGTGAATAGATATTATTTCCCGAATCGTAATGACATGAACCAAGATCGGGCCAAAATATTGTTTCGTCATTTTGATGATGAATATTAACAAAATCATTATGCCTGAATAACCAAGAATTTTTTTTTTTAATTTATTTCAACAAAAACATAATTCATGCACTACAATAGCATCAACATGCCAAAAAACAAAAAAACTAAAATTAAGATAAATTAAAAATACTTAAACGTAAACAAACTTCAACAATCTATTTAACTAATAACTGAAAGAACTAGTATAAAGTAAAAAAGAGAAAAAAAAAAAAGAAAACTTCAACAATCTATATAGCTTGTAACTCAATAAGATAGCTATCTAGAAAAGAATAAGAAAAAAAGCAGTGTAGTACAAAATCAACTTTCAGTTGCCACTAAGTCAAAGACTTAATGAAAGTAACATTAATTTTGTACCCAAAGAAAACAATTCCCCAAAAATGTTCCTCAGGCGAGACCTATTGAAAAATTTTGAAGCCCAAAACGAACACCAGCTGCGGAGAAGAATATTTCAGAAGATTCGGGAAATAGATGTTACTTTTGTCCAGCGAAAAATGAGACATATTCGCAGAAAACTGCGCGCCATTGAAGATAATGCTCTTCTGGCAGTTATGTAAAATTAGTTACGTATCACTTTAGGATATAAGAACAAGTCCTAATAGGCTCCATACACGATCAAACAATTTGCGCAACAAAAGGTGTTGTGCAAACATTTTGATTGTGTATGTTCGCATTTGAGTTGTTGTGCAACAGTTTGAGTACCTTCAAATCTGCTTAAAATTATCTGTGCAATGGGCGCAGTTGCGCAATAGGTTGGAACGTGTATGTGGATGTTGGAAGACGTTTTACAACACTCACACGTTGCACACACTATCATATCGTGTATGAATAAAGTTAAATGCACAACAAATTGTTTGACCGTGTATGGGTCCTATTAAGCTGTGGCTCTTATGTCTTGGGACACCTGTACAACCGCCAAGAACTTTAAAGTCGGCACGGCACTGCAAATTTGTTTTTGTGGATTTTTTGGCCATAGTCTTTACAAACTTGTACGCCGGTGCGATATCATGGCGGAGAAGCTTTCCCTTTTAGGACAAATGACGTCATTTTTCTTTTATTACTTAATTATTGCAATAAATTACCATAAAAGTGGCAATTAATATTTTTTGTTATTCTAACCTTGCTGTTGGCGGAAAACTATTTCTGTCATTTTTTGATTGCGAATGATTTTTACTTTTTATCTCTTTTTATTTGAGCTTCGTCTGCAAAAGAAATTCAAACTATTTTCATTTCATTTTTTGAGTACAGCAATTTATATACAGCACCCATACGAAAAGGATTTTTTTGTTTCTCAGAGTCTAATTTATTTAGAACTTTGCTTTCGTAACAGTAACCAGAATTTCTATGTCTTCATGTCTAGGCTACAATTAATTATTTTTGAAAGTCATTTGCGAAAGAAGTACAAAGTGCATATGAACACATGGCATGAAAAATGCAGGCGTCTTTTTTTCTTAGTTTATGGTTGGAACTTTTATGGGAAAAAATTATTTAGGAGACGGATTATGTTCACAAAGAGTGAGTGCCTCTCGCTTTCATTTACATGCAAGCCCGACACCGTTTTGAAGTTCCAGTACAATACGCCGCTAACCTTCACCTTATGTTGTAATCCCATCCATACATTAAAGCAGTACTACCACGACGACGCCGTTTCGTGTGCGGCAATTAACTTTAATGAACGACACGAACTCGGACAAGGGAAATTAAGACTTAGCAAGGAATCGAGGAAAGTCCACATTTGCGAGCCAACGGCGGCGGCGGCGGGACGCAAGTGACTCCGTCCAAAGTTAAGATTATTTATAACGAGCGCACCTTGAATTAGCGCGCACCTGTTACCTGGCCGAGCATTCTTTGACATTGAAATCTTGTTGTTCATTTCGCAACAGTTTGGCATTGTAAACCTGTTCACGTGTAATCGGAAACGGCCAAAATAATGATTTTTTTTCATGTATTTTTCAGTAACGTTCGTGTCACGCAAACAATACAATTTATTTCACAGATTAATTCGTCAAACAATACATTATCACGCATGACTAATGTTTACAATGACAATTTCCATAACACATAAAACATAAACATAAAACTCGTCTCCATGAAATGGTTACTAAAAGTGCAATAATTTGATATTGCAAAATAATAGTTACCGAGATTGAAGGATTATATTTGACAGCATAGCATTTTTAAGCAATATACAGGGTGACTGACAATTATTCCGGCAAAGAAAAACCGCCATAAGAAGCGAAATTCGAGAGAATGGGGAAGATGTATGTATTTTAGTTTCCAAGAAATAATTAATGAAAAATTGTCTCCAAAGCGACGATACGCCACCGGTTAAGAAAGAGGAGCAGATTAGTGAAATAAATACGTTTATAGTTTTATGATTGTTAAGGCGCGGCGTTGAATGTGAAATTGACCTTTACACAGCCTCGAAATTATAAAATCACCTGAAGTAAAGTATTTCGTACACTTTGGACACCTGCTTTGACAGGTAAACAAATATGTAAATCAGTACAACTCGAAAACAATTCGAATCTCCATGTTAAGAATTCCTATTTTTCTTTAGTTTAAATTGTATTATAAATAAAGTTTATTTCTACAAGCAACGTGTCCGTCATAAACATTTAACAACCAGAATTTAAAACTTTATAATCGGTAAACACATTCGTAATCTGTTTCAATTGTTAATTATTATAATTTCATTTTGTATGTGCCGTTCAATGAGGAATTTTTTCCCGTAATCTATAACGTTCATTCTCTTATACGTTTAACATAAAAGTATTAAAAGTTTAACAAACGTAGACTTGTTTTAACATTTTTCCCGTAATCTATAACGTTCATTCTCTTGGTTTTTTTTGCGAAACAACTGTCAGTCACCCTGTATTGACACAATAATATTGCACAATGACTCTGATTGAGTAAAGGGCTCTCAAGACCAAAGGAGTTGACAAATTATTATATGTGAATAAATTTCTGAATAAGTAACTGAACAAAATATTATTTATTTAATAGAGTCACTATTTAACTTCAATTCAATAATTCGATTTTATCATCTTGTTCATAGCTTTAACTTTATTTCCACGATTTCCAAAGTCATGTGCTTTCAGCCTTGAGTTGAATGTAAAGTAATTGTGTTTCCGTTGCTATTTTTTATTCCAGCAATTAAATAAACAACGTGGCAAATTCGATTAAATTAATGTTTATGAAAGAAACTGTATAACTCGACCGAATTGTCTATCATTGAAGAATATAACAAACACACAAGTGTCAAAAGCGATGGACTATTGTATCTGTTTATAAAGAGGTCAAGTGTTGCTTTGGCACAGCTTCAAATTTTTGCAGACTTTGTTGTTGTGTGAGATTAGACACGCTTGTGACATGTTTCGCCACTCTGTGCTATTTTTCATTAGAATTTTCAATTAATTTCGTTTAATCAAAAAAAATTACATAGTAATAGTAATTTTAAAATCGCTCAACCACTTTTTGGTAAATGATTCTGAAACGTTCTTGAATTATGAAAATAATTTGTGCATCATACACAAAAATAAGTCAATTTTTATATCATTATAAATGTACAGTTGCTTCTATTAACTTTTATAAATGACAAAATGTCCTAAACGAAGGTATAAAAAATGAACGAGTAAGTTGCAGAAGCGTTTCTATGATCTTAGTTTTAGTCAATTATCAGTAGATTAATGAATGGGAAGACATATGGATGGAAGAGTAGACTGAAGAGTGACTGAAGACTAAAGACAAAACGGCAGAAGCAAGCCTTGCAAAAGGAAGGTCTTGATAACGAAAAGGTCTTGATAGAGATGAGCAATTGCTAAGAAGATAGGGATTAGAAACGGATCACAATGTTGGTCGAAGACTTTATGAAAGGGAAGGAGTTTGTTAAAGGTAGTCCAAACTCAGCAGAAAATCCTCGATCTGAAAGCGAGAAGAGAAATAATAATTAAATTAGAAAAGGATTCATATTGTCCTTTCAATGTAGCCAATTATTTTCTTAATAATCATCAATAGGTCGCGACATCTTGCTGGAGTCCCCAAATAGGGGCCAGAGGAACCCCTTGCTATCAAAACCGACTTGCAACAAATTTCGAAATAATAATAATAATAGAGGATATTAGTGAGGAGAATAATCTAGTGGTAGTTAGTTTAAACCGGACCATATTGGTTAGGAGAAAATCCTCTGGTTTATACCAACTACCATTAGGATATTCTCCTCATCAATATCCTCTGGTTTATATCAACTAAAGGAGATATTGGTGAGGAGAATACCTTCTGGTTTATAACAACTACCACTAGGATATTCGCCTCATCAAAATCCTCTGGTTTATATCAACCAAAGAAGATATGGATGAGGAGAATCTCGTCTGGTTTATACCAACTAACACTGATATGAATTCTTATTCTAAAATTATCAAGTGGAGATCTTGCCCAATTTAGAATATTTGGATGACCTTGTCTTAATTGCCAACAATAGTTAATAAAAATTGAAGTACAACAAGGATGTGTAACCAATGTATGAGGGCAACAGAGTTAAAAGCATTTCATGAAATCTTCACAATTCAATTCAAATTCTATGGTTTTTAAATTATTGTTAGTTTTTTATTACTGTTATGAATGTAAATTCTGGTTAATACCAACCAAAGATGTCATGAAGAACTTTTAAGTTGTGAGTGTGTGAGTGTGTGTGTGTGCTGAAGATGGCAGCATAGCTGAAGAATGGCAGCATATCTGCTGAAATACGTATCTACGGATATAAACTAGGGATGTTCAGAATCGAATCGACTTATAGTTGAATCGATTCTTTACAAGCAATGCAACGAAAGAATCGAATCGATTCAATTTGGTGTGAATCGATTCAAGAATCGAATCGGAAAGGTGTGAACATACAACCAATTTTTTTATCATCATGCCTTCTATACGTTACTGGCAGCCAATAACTCAAAATGATAAAATTGTGGATAGGGAAAGTCCGCGGCATAAAACAAAACACTTCAAATTACAGAAATTCCTTTGACCATTACTCCAGTAATACCTTTGACAGTATTTTGTATTTGAGTGTGAGTGTAAAACAATGCCTCCTAAAACAAGTGAAGTGTGGAAGCATTTTATTTCTGATAACTGCAAATCTGTTCGTTGTAAACACTGCAGTGAAACCATAAAATATGATGCTGCGACATAAATTTTAATTCAAGAATAGAAATTGGTAATATATGTATTGAATCGAATCGATTCTACGTATTTAAATTGAATCGATTCATCTGAATCGATTCCACACAATCGATTCAATCGAATCGATTCACTTAACTGTTTTGAGCATCCCTAATATAAACTAACTATGGTAGATCATTACCTTCATCCAAGTAAATAAATTTGTACATCCCATAAAACCATTTTTTATTCTTCGTGTAAGTCCAAAGTTCACCGAGAGCTAAAATATGTTTCGATAAGTAAATGGTGAATTGTGTATTTTGTAGGCTTTCCTTTTGCCCTTGTTATTTAAATGTGCCACGTCAACGGTCAAATGAACGATGTAAATATATCCCGTCAATCAACTGCGGCCAATGCCAAGTGTAAATTAAATTATGCATCGAAACGACACGCTATTGATTTAGTTTCGCCAGAAATAGCCGCGATTGGGTCAACGTGTTGCAACGGAAACAGGCGCGGAAAATAGATTATTTTCGCAGACGGCTTACAACATTCGACCGCAAGTTAATGCGGTCGGCGGCGAAATAAATCCGATACGACTCAAGAAAGCATGAAAATCTCCGGAAAAAAGAAAAAAAAGAAGGAGCTGACGCTGTCTTCGTGTTTGCCGGGCAAGGTCACACGTAAACCGTGTTGGCAAACCTAATTTCCATAATTGCTTATTTTCATATTCACATATTGATGACTACGTCCGTTTTCATATAAATCACTGTGGCCTCAAGCCGGGAAACTTTACATGGAAAACTAATAACGCGGAGGGATCATCAGTTTTACATCTCACGTGCGTGCAGCCGTGCACCCACCCATTAAAATAAAGCATTTTAACTACCTGTTTAGAATTTCAAAAAAGGTATAAGAATATTTTTTTAAAAAAAACCTTGGAAACGTAGGAGAACTTAATAGTATAAATGTACTTCAGGAGATGTACAATTTATAGGTTCAAAGTAATTGGCACAACTGCATGAAAGTGTGTATTATCGCTACTTTACGCAGACTATTCGTCATTTAGTAAGTACCAGTTTTCTTCAGTACTTGTCGGGATACTCACAAGAACGTGGTATTTATGTATACCCAGGCCAATGGTGCCAAAGATGAAGGTGATATGCTGGGGGTCAAGAACAAATCTTAAACACTTTTCATTCAACCAAAACAGGGTTTACAAGAGAAAAAATACAATACGAAATGAATTAAAAACAAAATAATTTCGAGATATACCGGGTGTCCGGTAAAGAATGGGCCATACTTCAAGGGTGTCTTCTTTGGGTCAAAACAAATCGATACAGAGCAATTTATCTTAGTACAATTTTGCTTCATTAAAAAGTTATGGTCTTTCAAAGATAATTTTTTTATTTCAATATTTTAGCAAAACTCGTTCATTTTTGCAAATATTTAATTGTAATTTGGTATTTAAAGTTTTCTTGTACTGCTGAATCTAAATATCTTCCTATTTTTAACGTTATATATAGGGGGCGCTCTCGAGATCCTGATATTCCTCTGTTTATTGCTGAATTTTTTTTACGTGAATATTTTTTAAATTATATTCATTTTCTTGAAAGAACTTTTAATTTACTTTAAAAAAGGTATACTTGTTACATGTCGCTAAAGTACACCAGTTTTGAGAAAAATGGCTTTGAATTTGATAATGCTGAATATTACTGTTTTAGGTCTACGTTGAATCAGGCACATAGACCCGAATTTCAGTTACAGTTTAACTTTAATCTTCACTTTATTTCCATGGGAACAACTGTTTTTATAATTTTTACTATGGGAGTAATCTGGAGTTGAAAGTTAAACTATGAGTGAAATACGCGGCCATAACAAACATAATAAGAATTTTTTACGTAATGTATCGTTGCTTTAAATGTGGAATTGTAATTTTTTTTTCAATTTTAAGTAAATTACGAAGTAGTGCAACTTTAGGTAATTGTGTTTTCATCCTGCAGTAGCGTTACTGGTGTAGTAAGTATTCAACATTTTCACATTCAAAGCCATTTGTCTCAAAACTGGTGTACTTTAGCGACATGTGACAAGTATGCCTTTTTTAAAGTAAATTAAATGTCGTTTCATGAAAACGATACATATTTTTAAAATATTCACGTAAGAAAAAGTACGACAGTGAACAAGAGAAGGTCGGAGTCCCTAGAGCGCCCTTTATACGTTACGTTAAAAATAAGCAGATATTCAGATTTAGCAGTACAAGAAACCTCTAAATACCAAATTACAATTTAGGCCCAGTTTTACAATGACGGTTTAACTTTGAGCCGAAGCTTAAACCCTTCACGACAATTGTTGAAATAATCGTTGCCAAGGGTTTAAGCCTCAGCTCAAAGTTGAGCCGCAGATGTAAAACTGGATCTAAATGTCTCCAAAAATGAGCGAGTTTTGCTAAAATATTGATATAAAAAAATTATCTTTGAAAGGCCATAACTTTTTAATGAAGCAAAATTGTACTAAGATAAATTGATCTAAATCGATTTATTTTGACCCAAAGAAGCCACCCTTGAAGTATGGCCCATTCTTTACCGGACACCCAGTATATGGACTATTTAATTAGTCTGGTGACGCCATTTATATTTTCCATTATTCTAATGAGTTTCGAGTCGAACGATAGATGGTTCCGAACGTTTGCTAGAAAATTCGAGAAGGAAAGGATCTCTACTATCTAATGGTTCAACCACACTAACGGCAAATGTGCTGCCTAACGTCATTTTTAACGTCTAGTTTGCCATTAATCAGTCGCTACACATACAATTATTGTCAAGTTAGACGTGAAAAATCACGTTAGGCAGCACATTAGACGCAGCGTGGCTCCGACAACGATAGTATAGCGACGGATTATTGGCATATATGGCACTAATTTTGTAACGGCGTTGAGAATGGCATTGCGCGCTAGACGATAGCTCGGCTGGCGGTTTTTCATACACATCAAACGAATTGCCGGCGAAAGTATCGCATAGTTGTTGCCATAGATAAAGAAAGATATATGTGAGAAAGACAGAACATACATTTTTTACACGAAAACAGCGACATCTTGTGTTTTTAGTCACGTACTATCTTAGTTTTGATTGCAGGTTTCTTTCATTATTTCAAGTACTAATTTAAAATATAATTTTTGAATGTTAGGAAACGGAAAATGCTAAAATATTTGAATAGAACTCCTGTGATATTTGATATTTAAGATAAAGTTGCCAATATTTAAGTAAAATACCACTGCTGCAGCCGCTTCGGAGCGAAATGTGGGACAAATAATGACCTTAACCATCTATGTAAAATTTAGCGCATTAATTTTCTCGCGTTAATTGTCGGGTTCTTGTCCGTTAGAATGCCGTTAGACGTTAACGCAGATGTGCCCGAAGCATAAGCGAGGATCAACGGGCTATTTGAATCAGTTAATATTCCGAAAGCGATACATGTGAATCTAGCGATTAGTAGAAAGTTTAAATTATACAAGTGTTATTTGTTAGATAGTGTTGTAGCTCGTTTATGTTATGTTAAGCGATTGTGGGCGTAAAACGCTTTAAAATTAAACGATAATTTTCTGCAAACCCCGAATTCGTAAGAATAAAAATTTTTCCAAAAACATTTCAATTGAAATTCAGTAGAAACATTTACATATTTTACTTTAATTTGATTTCGTAGTTTCTACTAAGGTAAGAAGAAACAAAAAAGAAGATGCAACTGAAATCAATAATAACAAAGCCAATTAAATATCAAACAAAGTATTAAAAGAAATTAACTTAAGCGTAAACCAAATTATTACATCAGTTGTAAGGCAGGATCCTAGTGCATTTCGATGGCCTGTACATCCGAAGTGGTCATCATTCAAGGTTAACCCCTTCTAGGTGTTCGTTTCTTGTACTGAAGAAGAAACCCCTTTATTTTTTGTATCTTAAGCAATGTTTACGATGACGCCATTTTACTAACGAAATATTGATTTTACATGACACATTTTCATGTGGTCGTTGAAAAATATGTCACTACTTTAGTTCTCTTGTACGACATGATTATCTTGTCAGAGGTCATCGTTGAAGAATTTTTTTAAATTTCTAATGCTACTTCTTGCATCTGAAGAAGTGTCAACAATGACGTGTCTTACCAGAGGTGATCGTTGAAAATTTTTGAGGTGCTACTTCTTACATTCGACGAAAAAATGCGTGTGGTCTTTGATGCCAATGATTATTTTTTTTGAAAGTGCGAATAGGAGACCGACAATGACCAGAAAGAAGTTGGGTCTTTGATGAATCACTGTCCTTGTGTGAAGTGGTAACAGTTATAAAAAAAATACTTACCTGTTCAAATAAGTAAATTGAAATTGTGCATGATAACAGGAAAGCAGAAAGCGAGAGGAGGAAATAAACCGCAGACGGGCGAAAGGGGATTCGAACCCACACCTAATAGTTGATTAGCTTAGATATTATTAGATATAAGATACTAAAACCCTGAGAGGTTTTTTTGTCCTTAAAAATTCTTCAACGTTCACCTCTGGTAAAGTGACATACGTCATTACCGACACTTCTTCAGATAAAGGGGTTACTTCTTTAGCATAAGAAACAACCCCTCTAGAAAGGAGTTGGTCTTGAACGAACAGTTCATGGAAGTGTCGGGATTCCGCAACTTATACTACTTATTTTTTTTGTACATCAGTTTTTAGATTATTTATAATAACATTCTGCAAATTATAAGAAATTTTAGAGAAAATTTGAGATATTACACGTTTCATTACTGAAGTTTGACGACTTCTTACTATAAAAAATACATGTTTCTTTATTATGTATAATAATTAATAATATAAGACTGTGAAACCTCAGCCTCCAATTTATTAAAGCGATTGAATATTTTACAACAAGACGGAAACAAATGCGAATAATTCATGTTTCGTAATTATGAATCACGATATCAATGCAACTTAGGAATCACATAACTTGACTGACATTCTTTTTACAAAGTTGCGGAGTCAAGGGCACACGTGCAGGCGTAATTGATATTACAATACATAAAGTAGAAAAGGTGCAAATTTAAATAAATAACGAAGAAAACAAGTTCAAGAGACACATTTTTTTTTGGCGAGTTGAATAAAAAATTAATAAAAAATCCTTAATGCTATAGAACATGCTGCAATTAAGAAACACGGAAATAAATTTAATTTTTATTAAATGTACATATAAAAATAGATGTTGGTAAAATTAAAGACGTGATAATGATAAGAAATCGGTAAAAAACGGACGAAATTGTATTTAGAGAGAAACTACTAATTATTTAGGTACAGTAATTGCAAAAAATTGAGAAATAGATATGAAAATAAAAAAGCAGAATGTACAAAAAGAGAACATACTTCATAATATACTAACAAATAGATTCTCAGGAAAAAAGCAAGTAATAACAGAAGTACCTACAAAAAAAAGAGCGAAACGTTCTAAACGCTAAAAAAATAGCCACAGAAAAAAAATAAAAGGAAAATTGAATAAAATGCCGCTAAATGGTTTTCCTTCTTAAACATATTATTTTATACATATTTCTTAAATTTATTACACGTTGAACGTTCATTAAAATTAAAACCATTCCTTTATTTCTTAAAAAAATGTGAAAAAGGCGCTTATGTCAGTTCATGGTCTCGTCGTTTATGTAAAATTTAAAGGTGCGCTTATGCCATCCGGGTTAATGCATATTATACTGTTTGGTACTTATGTCAACTCACTTTCATTAGCTCATTGTTAAATAAGCTGGCGCTTGTGTCAATCAATAAAGTATACAAATTCAATTAAATCATTTTTCCTTGTTTACTGTAAAGAAAAAAACAATGAACTAATAAACACCAAAGAAAAAACAATAATAACTTCAATATTTCCATGCTTCTTGTAGAATTCCGTAAAAGACATAAACGCCATAAAATATAACCTGGTTATAAAAAATATTTCTGATTACTAATGCCAATAAACACGATGCATTTCTTATGGCGGACGACGACAAACTGGCAATTATGTCACGCCGGGTTGTACATGCGCGGTTACATGGCGCTTACGCCAATATTAAAATTGAAATATCTCCATTAATAAATTTGTGTTGCTTATGCCAATAGGACCATTAGATGCGGCTTAAAAACAGCTTTCTAATGATATTATCAACTTTGACGTTTCGAATTTTTTGGCGCTTATGTCGTTCTGGCATGAACCCGTCGATATGTAATTAGATTAATGATTATATTTCAAGATTTGTTTATATGATATAGTTGAATATGACAAAAGTACCTGAGGCTAATTTATGTTACAAATTATAAATCAACTTAAGAATGACGTTAACCGATTAATTTATTATAATCATATGTACCTCACAAGAATATCAGCTAATTCAGTCAGTTAATTAACTACTCATTTAATCAAAAACGATCAAGATTATATTTAATAAAAAAAAAGTACTAACATAAATACTAGATAAACAGTAAAGAGCAAAAATTATTTATGTCAGTGGAATAAACTACAGTCGAGCCTCCATAACTCGAATCTCAAGGGACCGGAAAATTACTTCGAGTTATAGAAATTTCGAGTTAAAGAAAGAGATTTCAGTTATACACAATGTGCAGGGACATCAGCAAATTTCGACTTACAGAAAGTTTCGAGTTGTGGAGGTTCGAGTTATGGAGATGCGACTGTATGTAGTTTGCTAAATCTGTAGTATTTTTAAATTTAATTTAAAGCATTTTTTTTAAAGAACAATACCGAAAATAATGCAGAAAATTTTAATAACTTGAAATTAACTTGCTCTCTGTAATGATAGTATGTATTACCAATGGCTATTTTTATAACTGTTTAATAACAATAATTATGATCGCGAAACAACTTTTTCAAACGGCTTGCGCAATTCAATGATTTTTAATATTTAAATTTGCCAACCGCAAACGTTTTGGAAAATCCTATAATTGCCGTGTGAGATAAGCTTGAAAATACTTGACAAGAAAAAAATAGGTAAATAGTTACTACGACATAAAGAATGCAGAAAAAAGTACAACGTAATATTTTAAAAATAAAACATCGCATTAAGTCAAAGATTAATATCGTATAATTGTAAAAGATCAAAGTTTTTTTTTTGCATTTTGAAGCTATTAAAATTAATATCTAAGCCAAACAACTTATCATATTTTAAACTGAATTTATAAAAAATGTGTGAATTAGAAATTACATTTTTTAGACAATTTTGTACTTAAAACATACATGTTGGTAGAAAGCTTTATTTATATACAACATGTGTAGAAAATAGTTATGAATTACAATAACTTACATTTTGTGAAAGTCACTTTTTGAGTAATTTTTTTACTTCTACACTTACCCCGAACTTCCTCAAACTTGTTGGGTATTTCAAAACGCTGCCTGAGATCGTTTGCTAAATATTTTCTCTCCTTTGATTAATATTTAAAAAAGTATGTAAGTCTAATTAAAGGTAAAAAAAACGTTTCCGTAAATATTTTGGGTTTCTTAAGCCGATAAAAATGAATACATAAAGCAAAACTATAGGAAACAATATATGTATTTGCTTAATTTTTTGATTAATCAATAGAATTTAGAAATAAACATTATTAAATAAAAACTTAGGTTAATGTAAATCTAAATCACTTTACGCTTCAAATGGCAAAAATAACATGACACATAACAAAGAGTAAATAAATAACAAATATAATAATAATTTTTTTGTTCTCTTAAGAAGCGTGCTCAAAATTTAGTTCAAATGCCGAAATTATGTAAATACATACATACACTGCGTTCGTAAAGTATGGAATAAATTCATTTTCTACGAAATAAACGATTTTTATGTAAAATCCTGAAACAGGTCGATTTTTAATTAAAAAGTGACACTATTTTAGTGGAATTTTGTATCTCTCCCTCCAACCCCCTCCGAGTGACAGTTGCCCCTTTAAAATTTTTAAATCGAATGGGAGGTCATGTGATACCTCATTTGAAAGGGCTTTTCATTCTCTATTCAGTAGTATAAGAATTTTTTAGATTCTTATTTTTTCTAAAGAGAATAATACATTTTAAAATCAACACACAAAAGTTTAAAATGAAATAATTTAAATGAAATGTTTGAACTGAGAACCGTTTGATTCATGACAACAGTACAAACGTTGCTGACGTTCATCTAAAACACTTCATTTCCAGGGTAATTTGATTAATTCCAATTTTTTTAAATTTTTTTAAAATTCTTTATGAAATGTAGTAGAAACTGTAGATACTCATGTATGTAATCAACGTAGAAGTAAAAGTAATAACACCAATATCAAAGAAACTGCTCAAAGTGTCCTCCTCCTACCTCTTCACAATAACCAAGACGAAATTCAAACTCATGCAAAACTTTGTCGATTATTTCCGGACTGATTCCTTATTTTTCATTTCTTATTCTGTCTTTTAGTTCTTCAAGACTGTTTGATTTAGTTCTGGAGATTTTACTTTTTAGAAATCCCCATAAAAAGAAATCGAGGTGTTAGATCAGGAGATCTAGCCTGCCACTCAATTGCCCCCCCCCCCCTCGACCAATCCAAATAATCCATTTTAAAATTTAGTGTGTTGATTTTAAAATGTATTATTCTTTTTAGAAAAAATAGGTGTCACATGACCCCCCATTCCATTTAAAAATTTTAAAGGGGCAACTGTCACTCGGAGGGGGTTGGAGGGGGAGATGCAAAATTCCACTAAAATAGTGTCATTTTTTAATTAAAAATCGACCTGTTTCAGGATTTTACATAAAAATCGATTATTTCGTAGAAAATGAATTTATTCCATACTTTACGAACGCAGTGTATATGTATTTAATACAATTTGTATGTACAGCTTAGGTAACCAAAATATGTGTATATGTATATCATACAACTTTAAAAATGTGTTGAATTAGTAAAGCAGTAGAGGTAGTCATTAAATGAAGTGAATGAATAGCTAACAATCCATTTTGCAAAACGTCAAGTAAGTACATCAAATACACTTGCTCGATATTTAATTTGTTTTCTTTTCGTTCTAATAATTACAATACAATCATTACTTAAAACACTAATGAGATAGCGGTGAATAGAGGACTCGATTAAAATGAAAGCTCGTAGGTTCCTCCAGATTTAAAAATAAAATAAATGAGAATGACGGTGACATTTTTTTCTCAACGAAAATAATTTGAAATCAACGTAAAGTCTAAAACAAGAAATAATTTTCTCCAATTCTCAATAAAAATTAACTTGTTCAGCACACTTTAAAATCAATAACACTTTCATTAATAACTTTCATGTAAAGGATTATCCATGATATTCGTGACTAAGCAAAATAAATATGTAATTTGGAAAATGTATTTGCCTTAAATCACGAATAAAAACGTTTATAGTGACTTAAGGCAAATACATTTTCTCATTTATTTATTATCATAAAACTAATTAGCCATAAATAATTATCGCCACAAAAGAATGATTACTTGATTACATTTGCAAGTTGTCGCATAACTTTCGTTAAAAATGAGAAATGATTTATCCCATTTTAGTGGAGGTGATACGTATAGATCTACCTTAACATATATTATATCAATGAAAATGACTCAAAATCGCTTCTTTTATAATTTATTACTTTACCGTGGTGTGAAGAATATGTGCAAACAGTACATTTTTTTTAACATGACAACTGATGTGGCCTATTTTGGTAGAAATAATACATTTGAATCTCCCTTAATATTTATCAATTAAATGACTCAAAATCATGGAGTAACGAATAGGCGCAAGCAGTTCATTTTTTAGTAACAATTAATGTGGCCTACTTTTGTAAAGATGATACATTTAGATCTCCCTTAACATCTATCAATGAAAGTAACTCAAAATAGCTTCTTTTATCATTTATTACTCTACCATGGAGTAAAAAATATACGCAAGCCTTACACTTTTTTAACATGACAAATGATGTGGCCTATTTTTGTGGATATGAGACGTTTGGATCTCTCTTAATATGTACTTACCAACGAAAATCACTCAGACTCAATTCTTTCTTCGTTTCACTCTGTGAGCAAGATGGCCTTGCTAAAGAACATTATTTGAAACTCATATTTTAAAAGCTTGAAGAAATTACCGGTCGTATTGACTCCGTTACAAATGTTAAGGTGAAATAGTTTATGAGTTTCAAATAATTTGAAATGTTCTACACTCGAAACGGAAAAGGATTGATGCAAAACCAATTTTATATTTATGGTGAAGTGTCAGGATAGTCATAATCAGCAGTTATGAAAAGTAACATTGCAGCCAAACTATTATTTTCTATACTTTCTTTTCTAAATATTTTGTTGTAGTATTTAAAAATTTAGAAGTTGCCAAAATACTAAAGACGTCAATCACACAAAAATGTGACAATTTACCCCTTTGTACTTAAGAGTGTTCTGTTTTACTCTAGCCATTCCTTCCTTAATCCAAGAAAAGCTTGAGCAGATCAATCCTAATTTTTCCATTAAGTGCACAGAGCATCTAGTTGAGTATATCTGCGTACACATTTCAAAAATAGACAGAACTTCATAAATCCCATTTGTCAAATACATATCTTAACAAATGCATTGAAACTCTGATAATAAATGAAATGCTGCAAAATCACAAAAGCAGAACAAACATGTCACTGTTAAGATACTCGATAAGAATACACATTAATTCAACCTCACGAACACATCCTTAAATTATAGTCACGTGTAACATAAGCCAACCAACCAATCAAGGAAATCTAATTTTAAACAGAGGATTAGCACATTAGAACAATGATTCTGGCCTTGACACTAGCACCTCCTTCTCCATGTGGTTCCATTATTACAGATATTCATAAATTACACACATTATTACGTAACTGGTGGCGTGCGACCTTGTAAGCTGACCACAATAATTTCATTGCGAGATGAAACAGAAACGAAGAGGAAAAAGCGCCCCCCCGTATACACGTGGACTTGTTTAAATCAACCCAACGACCATACTACGATCCAAGACTTAATTCATCATAAGCGTCCAGAAAAACCGGCCTTAACAATCATATATTAAAGCTAGATTTACGATGACGCTCCGCCACAGGATTCACGGATCGTGAGTAGCACAACGTTCATTTGTTGTAACAAGCGAGTGTTTATAACAATTTCAAGGCCGCGGTGATGCAACATTAATGACGGGGGCCATGGTCATGGTGCACTTGTCATTGTCAATATTAAATACTGCGTTAGATAGCCGGGTTTAAAAGGAAAAACCTGATAGTCTGTGGACATGCAACTATCGCGACTGACCGTTCCAACAAAAACATGTTTTTACACACGCTCGACACTTATTTGCTAACATTGTATGAAATAGGTATTAACAGTTTCATTTTTTCTTCTGAAGCAGGAATAATTACTATGTGCAAGTTGGCATGAACACATGCGAGAGAGTCACGCAAAAATACGATTGTTAAAAGTTCAACAAATTTAAATTTTTCTATCAACTTGGATTCAAATACATTTTTAATTAAAAATTTCATTGAAGACTAAAAAAATTTAAAGCTACGATACGATGAAAAGTGATTAAAAAAATCTTAATTTGATCCACGTTAATTAATCCATTATTCTTCTAATTAGTGTTTTACGTCTCCATTTTTTCATGGCATTCCTTTAAATAGTTTTAACAAATAAAAAATGTCGTTTTCTTTGAAAAATATTTAAATCGCCTAATTTACATAACAATAGCGAAACAAGTGTGTAAAACACATTTGACATTTAATTCAAGAGAAGAATTCTTGCATCTCGATTATCAAGCATTTTTGGAAAAGGTGACGATAATAATCGGCTGACATTCACGAAACGTTTCCGCTCACTCGTGGCGTTTCGTATCTCTCGGGCAGAAAGTATTCGAATAGAATTCGAGTAATTCACACGCAGAAAAAAAAAACGAAAGGTCACATTACGAATGCGTCGACAAAAACAAAGCATAATTACGGCCAGCAAAAAACCGTGACAGGAAAAAAAAACAATGCAGGAACCACAAAACGCAAAACCACCGCAATTTATTATTAATTAAGCTTAATTAGGTTTATCTCGATTCTTAAAGGTTCCAAGGCCGTCCGTCGTCGAATTGTACGATTTTTCAATTGCCCGTAAATCGTGATCGAGTAATAGGTAGTTTGCTGAGAGTTTATTATGGTAAGCATCTACCAGGTAAGCTTTTTTTTTCGTATGTACGCAGCAACCTTCACATAATTTTTCTTTGACATTTATGTCTCACATCCGCTGAAAATGAAAAATGTGCCGTAATTATAGCACTGGGGCAAACACATAGCGGTAAAAAATTATTGGTTTTTCTTGTAGCCTGGCAGTCGTTTATGCAAAGTTGCACTATCTCATATGCCGAACAATTTTTAAGTTCCAAGTTTATCGCTGCTTTTCGGAGGTTTATTTTTGTTTTTAGGACGTCCTATCCTTTCTAAAAGCTGATAAAAGCAACCTTGCATTTATGACGTCATAAAAGTTTACTTATTCTCCAACGTATTTTATGCAAAAGTCGTTTTTACTACAACTTATAGTTACGACATGAGACATTCAACGTCGTCTGCAAGATTTCCCTTTCAGCAATTGTTTGGCTTTAATATAATAAAAACCGTATTAGTTGAAGAACATCAAATAGTAATACTTTTTTAATTTCACACAACAAAGTCTGTAAGTACATATTTGATGCTGAACCAAAACAACACTTTAATCTCTTAACACATGGATACAATAGTCCCACCACTTTTGACGCTTGTCTATTCTTTTCATGACAAGCAACAGTTTTGAGCAACACATTTTCTTTTATAAACATCATTTAACCGAATTTAGTTAATTGCTTATTCATTTTTAGAAGTTGTAAAATACACAAAATGTTGCGAAACCAACAATATGCCAGTGCAATGCGTGCTTAGTTAGGCTACTGAAGTTATTAAATCATGTTTAGATTTTCATTTCAACAGAAGATGTGTTCGACCATACAAATTATTTATCGATTATTGTTTGGGTTAAGTCATATCTCGGTTTAAATTTATGTTTTTCCATATTATATTATGTACTCATTATAGGCCGAAGGCGCAATCAACCAAGAAATACATATGTTATTAGAAAACTCTCCCACTTCAGTTAAATTTATATGTCAATAGTTCACACTATTTATTTGTGCAGGAGCGTCGTAGAGCGAGGACGCGATCTGACAGTTATTATAAACTTTGTTTTTTTGTTTTAATTAAGCAGACAATTGACAAGATATAAGGAAATTGGGGAGGAGAGGAGGTGTTTCCTTGAAAATATCGATAAATAGTTAGCGTTAAATATTTCTATTTACAGTTGGTTCTTGTCCGATGAAATTTGTATCACAAAATCTTCTAAGCGGACACTAAATCGCGCAACTACACTTTACGTTTCGCAGTCGTTCGACTGCTTCGTCAGAAGTGAAAATTATGTTGTCAAAATAAACAAGGTTGTCAACGGAAACTGAAAAAGTAACTTGATTTTTTTTTTTTATGTATATTATATTTATTTTTAATCTAAAAATAATTTGAACATTACAAATGTTAAAAAATTGACAGATCTATGTTCTATTTAAGGAATCGAGAAAACTACAAAATGTATCGTTTAAATTTGCAAAATCAGTACGTTTATTAATAGAATTCGACGACATTTTATTTTACACATTTCAATAAAACGTCTTTTGAAAATATTAGACTCGTAATATAAAATGTTAGTATTTTCAAAATCAAAATTATGGTCATTTTCTAATGAATGTTCTACAAGCATTGAATGATTTTGATTATTTTTTTGGATATGATATTTATGTTGGTCTAGACGTTTTTTTAAATTTTGGCTTGTTTCTCCAATATAACATGAATTACAATTGAAACATTTAATTTCATAAACTACGTTTGGCTGTTTTAATTTTGGTGTTTTGGTTTTTAAATTTGAGAAAATACTATTTAAATTATTTACAGATTTGCTAGCTAAAATTAAATTGTGTTTTTTAATATTCAAAAAACACAATTTAATTTTAGCTAGCAAATCTGTAAATAATTTAAATTTTTTAATATTCAAAAAACACAATTTAATTTTAGCTAGCAAATCTGTAAATAATTTAAATAGTATTTTCTCAAATTTAAAAACCAAAACACCAAAATTAAAACAGCCAAACGTAGTTTATGAAATTAAATGTTTCAATTGTAATTCATGTTATATTGGAGAAACAAGCCAAAATTTAAAAAAACGTCTAGACCAACATAAATATCATATCCAAAAAAATAATCAAAATCATTCAATGCTTGTAGAACATTCATTAGAAAATGACCATAATTTTGATTTTGAAAATACTAACATTTTATATTACGAGTCTAATATTTTCAAAAGACGTTTTATTGAAATGTGTAAAATAAAAATGTCGTGGAATTCTATTAATAAACGTACTGATTTTACAAATTTAAACGATACATTTTGTAGTTTCTCGATTCCTTAAATAGAACATAGATCTGTCAATTTTTTAACATTTGTAATGTTCAAATTATTTTTAGATTAAAAAATAAATATAATATACATTAAAAAAAAAAAATCAAGTTACTTTTTCAGTTTCCGTTGACAACCTTGTTTATTTTGACAACATAATTTTCACTTCTGACGAAGCAGTCGAACGACTGCGAAACGTAAAGTGTAGTTGCGCGATTTAGTGTCCGCTTAGAAGATTTTGTGATGTTAAATATTTCGAAGGAAAAAAAACAAATTCCTTTGTTATACGTCGAAATATAATTAATTAATAAGTTTCTATCAGAGAAAGTGGTGGAAAAATACTTTCCATAGAATCGGAAGAAATTGAAAAGTCTAACTCTATTATACGTATTTTTCTATACGTGACCAGCTAAGAAGTGGCACACAGACAACTCAAAGAAGATATATTCATACTTTAATTATAACTAGAGCCGGGCACAACACTCAATAAGCCTCTCCATGAAAGAGAAGGAGTGAGACATATTTCCTGTGGTAGATATACGTAAGCGAAGGATGGAGGGAAGCATTCTACCGGGTCTAATTTTAACTTTCCTAAGTAATCGCCCTCAGCTTCTATGCATGCATAACTTCATTCTCTTTGTACATCAAGACCTAAGACTTGCAAAGACAAAACAATTCCACAGAGCTCAAGCTCAAAAAGAAGAAAGGTGAGCGTCATAATTCGTGGATTTCCGTGGATTTGTATCATTTCAGTCATGAAATGATACCAAAAAAAAACTCTCCATACAGATTTGGATGCTGTTTATTCTAACAATCAAACACAAGTGGCAAGCAGACTTCACTGTAAACCACTTAGCTTTCGCGGTTTTATGATTTTCTAAAGAAATTTAAACTCCTGTTTGTTGAAAATAAGGTCGCCGCCATTTTCTTACCAACACATTTGACTTTTTTCAGAGATTCTTCGTCTGGGAGCACCCATATTGAAAAACCCAAGTCTTTCCTCCCATGATATCTCTTACGAGTCTATTTTTTATTAGGAATTGAATGTTGCACACGAAAGTAAAGTATTCTGACGCAAAGATGTTGAGGTAAAATTTCATCAATAGAATGGAATCTTGAGATTTAATGGGCATACACACGGTCAAGTATGCCTTCGCGCCTAACAGAACGTTTTGAGGCTCGGAGGTAAGTGCGAATGTGTGTACGCTGAACTGATGGTGCGTTTCTGGCCTAAATGAATCTATCATACTTGCTCGCAGACTTGCCTCTCAAGCAAGCGCGAAGACTTGCCTAACCGTGTGTATGCCCATTTACCTACTTCAATCTCTTTCTAACTAATTTTTCTTTTTACAGTGACTAAAAGCGCAGGACCAGAAAATTGTTGGAGCAAGATCCTCAAATGCCCAGAGAAGTTGATTTTTACAGTCAAATTTACTTAGGCTGACTTTTAACTTGAACTCGTGGTTGTGGAGTTCTACTAGCCTTCAAGAATCACTTCTTGGTTGAACCTATCTACTTGTCACACTTATTAAATCTGAAAAATTGGGAAAAGTGTTTGCCTTAAGTCACTACTAAAAAATGTCGTCATGTAATAGTATATTATATATCGAGAGTTGTAAATAGCAAATTACACACGGTGGAAAAGTTGCGCATGAGCCGCGCAGCGGCGAATGCAAGTAATTCCACAAGTGCGTAATTGCTTTACAACTCGAGTTTTGTACTATACCTTATCTACGACCACAAAAATTACCTTATTATTCAAGTTCAAAATAATCAGCAATGACACTTGCAATCTCGACGACGACTGTCAATCTAATGCGATGCGGCTACGTAGATCTAACTGCAAATGTGCGTAAAGTAGGTGCGTTGTGCGTTTTTCTACTTTACGCACGACGTTTGTAAACACCGGCTTACTTAGTTTATGTGTTGTACGTAATTCGTCATTTACAGTAGTGGTCATAAATAAAAGCTATTTATTTTCTATTCATCAAAAAAGTTGTAAAGATGCCATTTTAGTTAAGACTGTCTTAACTAAAATGTCTTCCACATTGTGACTTTTCTTATTGCTAAAGATTTGAAAATGGTGGTTTACCGAAACATGTCATCTTTACAACAACAATAGAAAATAAACAACAATACAAAATAAACAGCTTTTACATGACAAGGTTTTTTAGTAGTGACTTAAGGCAAATATTTTTCCAAATTTTTCTTATTTCAACAGTCACTAACATTATGGATAACCCATTACTTATTAAATCTCTTACGTATTGAATGCATTGCTTGTAAATGTCGATTAAGTAATAAGACCTTTTTTGTTATTGTAGTATACTTTCCTCACACACCCACATTACAGGAATTGTCAATATTTTGCAATTTTTTAGAAGAGTTTTTAGTGTAAGGTGAAGATATCCTCTTTGTAGGTGACTTTAACTTACCTGAATATGTTTCAACCGAGACGAACAATCTCATATTGACTCTTAACAGATGTTCTCAATTTCTAAATTTAAAACAGTTCAACTCAATTAAAAACTACTCCGGCAAGTTACTAGACCTTGTGTTCTCCTGCAAACATTGTAATGTCGTGCACGACTTTGTCCCAATAATTAAAGAAGATCTTTATCATCCAGCTCTATCAATCTCGCTAATCTCTTAATTCTCCTGTTAATTTATTTCTGATTAATTGGTCATCTTTCACCAATATCTCTAATATCGATAACCTGGTTGAACACTGTTATGATATCTTAAACAACTTACTTAACAAATTTGTTCGCAGTTACGCCAATGTCGGCGGTCGTAATTATCCACCCTGGTTTACATCTGAAATTATTAATAATATTCGCCTAAAATCTCTTGATCATAGAAAATTTACTTCCACTAAAATAATGTTATATCATCATAATTTCGTAAACAAATCGTAAACTCATCAACAAGCAAATATCCATGAAATTCAAAACATTTATAAACAATATTCAATGCAATTGACAATCTTAAGAAATTCTGGTCCTACGTTAGATCTAAAAAAGATAGGCACTAGGATTCCCGGTCGTATGCTCTATAATGGTAATTCTCTTGATGTCCCCAAACGATTGTAGAAGGTTTCACATCATTCTTCGAATCAGTGTTTACTCCACCCATCTACCTTATCTACTCTAACTACTGATGACGGTAACAACTTCTCCTGTTTCTTAAATATCAAAGAGATTACTGAAGATGACATTCTACATTCCTTATCTAAGTTAAAAAGTTCTATGAACGCTGGACATGACCAAATTCCCAGTTTTCTGCTGAGGGATTGTAAATTTGTGTTTGTGAAACCCTTACATATAATTTTTAATAAAGCTCTCGAATGTTGTACTTTTGTACATGGTTTTGTAAACACTCTAGTCATTTCCGTTTAAAAGTGGTGTTGCTGAAAATATATCAAATTACCGTCCTACATCCCTACTCTGCAATTTTTCTAAAGTTTTTGAAATTACTTTATATTCTTACCTCTATCCTCATATTAAACAATGGGTGGTATGCATAAAACGAAGTAGATGCTAATACTTCTCTAATTAGTATATTCTTCGAAGTATCCTCTATTGCATAAAGTACCTACTACAGCTCTGAAGTATATACTACGAAAGCAAAGTTTATACTACAGCACGTAGTAAATACTACGCTGCAGTAGTATTTACTATTAAAATTAATCTGAGGCTTTGAAGTAGATACTACAGTAGGTGCTTCTACAGCGAAGTAAAAACTTCTATGTCCTCTTGTGCTCTAGTATCTACTAGATCGCATAGTAAATACTACGTTACCATAGTAGGTACTTCAGTTTCGAAGTAGGTGCTTGAAGTATTAGCATGTACTTCGTTTTATGCATACCACCCAATATTTGTGTCCAAAACAATATTTGTGTCCTGAACAATATTTGTGTCCAGAACAATTTTTGATGCGTACATCCATGGTTCCCCTACTTCACTTCTTTCCTAATGACCTACCTATACATAATGGTAAATATTTGTCTATAATTGTCCTGCATAATATGTCGTAATACAAAATTATGAAAAACTCTTATCTTCAAAATTGGAAACATTCTCTACGTTAAATTCGGAAAGATTCCCGAAATCGTTGTTAACGAAAATGTTTCAGAAGTTTATCCTGTTGCTGAAACGTCTCACACCACCTGCAGAGGAGAAGCAGGCACATCAAGTGGATGAACAGAATTCACGAGTTAATTCAAGGATCACGAGAAGGATTTACAAGGACGGATAAATATAGAACTTGCAAAGCGCTCGTTTCCCCGAGTTCCCTGTTAGGTGTCAAATAAATATTGGATATTTAAGCGAACGGTCTTCAATAAACTGAAGAGTCACCTTGAAGACGATTTTCCTGCCAAATAAATTTGAGCACGATATAAGGTGGCAAATTAAAGCTAAAATTCCAAGAAACCTGGAGGAAATATTGCACGATTTAAGGAGGCAAATTAAAGCTAAAATTCCAAGAAGCCTTGGGAAATATTTAATTTAATAATGAATCAAAAGCCTGCACATAAAAGAGTAATAACGTTGGCTTTTGCAATGCTGTTTTCATCAACAGTGAATAATAGATTTTGACACCAAGTAACAATCGTGCTGGGTGTACGAAAATAAATCTAAAACCTGACACGTCGACATTGACCGTCAATCAACAGTCTTGGTTAACTGCCCTCAATTGGCAATAATGGAAGGTCATGTAACGACTATTCCAAAATAGTATTCTGCCAACGAAATAAAGCCGCCGCACGTCGACCGCCAAAACACCCACAAGTCACGACAGCGTGGTGAATAATATCGGATAACCCGAGGCAAACGGACGCAAATAACTCACCGTGTTACTTGGGCATAGATCAAAGCCCAGACTATAATTAAAATCGGATTTTTGAAGCGGACCACGTTTTAATTAGTCGCGAATTCGGCTTTTGACGAACTCCGTCTGTTACGCAATGACTGACAACAGATAACACAATATTTTAAAACTCACCTATACACACCGTAATGTTTTCCACTAGCTCGATCGCCACATATCGAGCAGAGGTGTTTAGATCCGCTCAGGGGATGATTTGGGGGATAGGGAGAACCTCCGCTTTTGCTTTGTGCACCCGGTGATGGACTGAGCAAGCTTCCGTGGCCTAAACTGTACGAGCCAGGACTGTTGGGGCCCTGTGGACTAAACTGACCCGAGTTTATTAGGGTGCCCGCGTCTGGTTTCATGTCTAGTGGAGATTGTGGGCCCATCGACAAATTTTGTTCTAAACTAAGTCCTGAAAAGAAAAAAATAAAAAAAATTAATATTCATATGAACGCATCTTCGAAGACAAGTTTTGACTCTTTATTAATAGTAGTAATTTAAACTCTAGGAATGACTTTTTAAGGAAAGAAGCATCTGGACTCTACAGAGTCCATTAATGAAATAATAATGAATTGGACACTGTCATGAACCTGAAAATATATTCCTTTTATGTTCGCCATTTCTTTCGACATACTTTAAAACCACTAGTGGAACTACTAGTGAAAAGTTGAAGAATGGTTTAAAATTTGCTAAATAAATATTTCACCACCTTGATGGTGCAGTAGGTAATAATTTAAGTTCGAAGGTAAAATCATGGTCACATACAAGAATAAAATAATTAACATTATTTTTTTTATAAAAGTTCATAAGCAACCTTCCAATCCTATAATAACTAACAATAAGGTAACTGCATAAGGAATATTTAATAAAAGAAAGCAGACAAAAGCTTAATCCAATGAAAACATTGATCTTTCTTTCTTCTTAAAATATAAATATATTTATTTTTTACAGCCCATATTTGGGGACGTTCGTACTTTAAAATAAAAATACGAAAAAAATTGAAACTTTAATTACGTCGTGTGTTTCAAAAAATCGAAACACCATATAAGATTGAGCATATAAAGTTTCAAAGGAGACACATTAGTGAATCACCGGTACAAACTCCAAGTTACGTAAATAAGAGTCTAAAAGCTGTCTATCTCTTTATAAATCTGCCAAACTAAACAAGCATTTAAGGCAATTCGACTTCAAATAGCCACTTTAAATATTTTTCAAACTCATGCGTCCAGAAAGTTAACGAAAATGCTACGTACATTTTTATTAACTCACGAATTTTTTATTCATAAAATTCATAAATTCTGAAGGGTACCACGAATGATATAAGAAAAGAACATAAAATTATGTAGTCTGGTACAAAACATTAATAAAAAAAAGTAAGAAAATTTTGTTGTTTTTATTTTTAAAGCTTCGGGCACATCTGCGTTAACGTCTAACGGCATTCTAACGGACAAGAACCCGACAATTAACGCGAGAAAATTAATGCGCTAAATTTTACATTGGTGGTTAAGGTCATTATTTGTCCCACATTTCGCTCCGAAGCGGCTGCAGCATTGGTATTTTACTTGAATATTGGCAATTTTATCTTAAATGTCAAATATCACAGGAGTTCTATTAAAATATTTTAGCATTTTCCGTTTCCTAACATTCAAAAATTATATTTTAAATTAGTACTTGAAATAATGAAAGAAACCTGCAATCAAAACTAAGATAGTACATGACTAAAAACACGAGATGTCGCTGTTTTCGTGCAAAAAATGTATGTTCTGTCTTCCTCACATATATCTTTCTTTATCTATGGCAACAACTATGCGATACGTTCGCCGGCAATTCGTTTGATGTGTATGAAAAACCGCCAGCCGAGCTATCGTCTAGCGCGCAATGCCATTCTCAACGCCGTTACAAAATTAGTGCCATATATGCCAATAATCCGTCGCTACACTATCGTTGTCGGAGCCACGCTGCGTCTAATGTGCTGGCTAACGTGATTTTTCACGTCTAACTTGACAATAATTGTATGTGTAGCGACTGATTATTGGCAAACTAGACGTTAAAAATGACGTTAGGCAGCACATTTGCCGTTAGTGTGGCTGAACCATAAGACGTTAACAAATTAAAAAAAATTAGGTTTCAGTTTTACAGTCTAGAGCCTAGCTTGATAATTTCATAAGGACTCAATTTAGTATAAGTTAAACTGTGTGTAGTGTAGGCAGACGATCGAATGTAAGGAAAATACTTTTGAAATTAAACTACGTTGAGAGGACTAATAATTTATCAGAGGGCAAATAAATACATACTAAACGATATTTGGAGATAGTGCAAAATCTCTTCGTCGTTTTTCCGCAAGCAACGTAAACATGGAAATGTTCAACCAAGATCATAATCGGTTTCCATATCTAAATATTTTTAAAGAAGAAAATTTTAATTGAAAACGAAAGAATATGTCTGACTACAATAGTTGTAGCCAGATCCGTTCTTTCGTTTTCAATTATACTTGCTACAAATATCAAGAGAATACCTTTTATTAAGAAAATTTTAAATTAAAATAACTACAACATGAGTTATTACTTGTGATTATTCCGTAACAAACTTTTGAAATAATTAATTAGGACTAAGTACCATCTTTTGTTCGCCTAGGATGGATAGGTACTAATTTAAATTAATTGAAAACATTAACAAAAAAACTTTAAATAAATCAAGTTTCAACTTATGTCTTGCCAAAACGGACCATAATAACTTTTAACTGTATTTAAAACTTACCATTCGTTTTCTTAACTATTTACATTTCTGAAATTTTTTTTTCAACATTGTAGCACATGTTTGCGTTAGACATTTCAATCGTGGCGTGTTTTTCTTCGAATATTTCCATAAATTCCGTGCATCTGACGGAGTGCGCGGGGTTCGCTGCCAAGGAAAAAAGAAAAACTGTTACGATTAAGTCTGCATAAATAAGAACAAGCGACGTATTTATTTGAATAATACATTATTTCACCGTCGGGCTTTTCTGCAATGGGTCACCAACGTTTTCGTTTTGCCGCATTGTACCAATAACTTAAAACACTAGGCGGCGGTGTTATGCGAGGAACTGGGGACCTTGAATAAAAGTCGTCTGCAGGTCAAACCGTACATTAAAAACATGCAAAAAAATTTGCATTATTAATGTTCTCGCTAACTACTGTACTACTTCATTATTACGATGGCGTGGAGTCACCGCAAAAAAAGGAGACCCCCGAGAGGTGCAAATAAAGCCGGTTAGTTCTCTTTGTTTGTGACGAATGGGCATAATTGAATGGAGATGGGCTTAAGGAATGAGCTATCGCACTAAACTGCAGAAAATTGTTAGAGCAGCGCGTGCATAATTTAAGAACTGATAAACAGTAATTACACCAACATATATCGTGTGTCGTAAAACTCACTTGACATTGAAAAATAAAGGACTATTAAGCGATCGAGCATCTGTGTACGTACACATGAACGTTTAAAAAAGAAAACCTATTGTCTCTCAACGATAAATGGAAAATAAAAATTGACTGTTGGTCTAAAATTCCCCTGATAAAAGTAACAACTAAAAGAAAACTTGCACAAATTTATTCAACTACAAAACACTATTTTTCAACATCATTTCCTTCCCTTTCTAAACATCTATGCCATCTTTGGGCCCATCACTCGAATCCAGTTTGGAAAAAGGATTTATCAGCCATTGTTTTACAGCCAGTTTTCTGTCCTCCGATGAGTAAAATCTGATCCTTTTTAAACCTTTTTTCCCTTGTTCCAAACAAGTGAATATCCTACGGGGCTAAGTCGGGACTAAAATCTGGATGGGGCACAATTAACCATCCGAGTTTCTTGACCGTAGCAAACGCAGTGTGGGGTTTTGCATTGTCATGGTGTAAGATAAAGTTATGCAATTTTTTGTTTGCTTTTGTTTGTTAGCACATACCTTAAATATCCAGGAACACGACATATAATCTTCTCCATAACATTATCTACACATCATACAAAGTATTAGCAATATTTATTAGATACAAAGTAGGTACAAATATAAAACAATAAGGAAAATATAAAAAGGTTAAAGAAAAAGAGAAGTTGTTTTCTTGTTGTTTTTTTCTGTAAGTTTAATCGTATTTTCGTTCAAAAAGTGCATAATTTTACATATAAAGCATAAATAAACAACCCAATAGAATAATACCGCGTGATTTTTAAAAAATTTTATCAACTCTTGCCATGGAATTTGGATGGCATGTCTTAGCTTTGCTGTAAAACGGCATCAAGGGGAATTTTCAATAATTCAACCGGTTCATGACCGGGTTAGAAATGTGAGAGAGAACATTTAGAGACTTAGTGCATGTCAGAGTCAGAAAAATAGAGTACGGTGTATCCGCCGGTTTATTTATTGAAAATGTCCAAGGTCGTGCTTTTCACTTAAGCTAAGACATGCCATCCAGATTTCATGACATGAGTTGATAAAAAATTTTAAAAATCACTCGGTATAATAGAGAACTTTTAAAAAATAACAAAATACCGAAAGATAAAGTTTGCTGTTTTTTCTTTAGTAATTCAACGCCATCTCTTGACAGAACTAGTATGTAATGACAGGAACGAAATTGTTAAATTCATATTGATTTTGTATTTTTTGGAAGAGACTATAATCATATAACTCTTGCCATGAGATCTGAACGGCCTGTCTTAGCTTAAGTGAAAAGTATGTCACTGCACTCCTTTATGCTAATTTACAGTAAAGCTACGACATGCCGTGCAAATTTCATGGGAAGAGTTGATAAAAATTTTTAAAAATCACGCGGTACAATCATGGTTTAACTTTAAACTTCGTTTTATTTCTATGGAAACAATTGTCTTTGCAATTGATGCTATGGGAATAAAGCAAAGTTTAAAGTTAAACCATAATTGTAAAATCGGGTCTAAGTAATTACCCAGTAGCGTCACTTAAACGTCAGTTCAAAAAAGCTGCCACATTGTTTGATACCTATATGGAAATGTACTGTAACTTGACAATTCACAACGAAATTGATTGTTTTCCATTGCCGGAGAAAATAGTTTTCTTAATTCCCAGGTATAATTCTCGTTACAATCAGACACTCTTTGTGCTCCGCTGTCGAACAAATGTTTTATTAACAGCACCAATTACAATTATGTGTAATAATTTTAATAGTATCTTTTATTGTTCATTAAGAATGATAAAAAGTCTATTATTAGGCAATTAAGATTTTGTGTCTTCTTGTTATGCATACATACATATATCAGTTTTAGATTTGTATGATCAACTAAAAGTTTAATGTCAACTAAATGTCCTGTTTAGTACTCTGTACTGTTGGACAAACCAAAGCAAATTAACATGTACACCCATCTTGTATGGTCGTATGCTAATAAAGAATTAATATGTTAATAAAGAATTATTTGCAAATCTGTAGATTTCAAACAAAATGGCAAATGTGACAGTTATACTCGAGTGATGTTACTATATAGATTTTTATATTGTGTTATAATTATGACAATTACCACCACATAACTATGTTATCAACAGGAAAAACTAAGCGATAACAAAACCTATTACAAACAAGAAACTAGAAGAATGCAAACATTCAATCATTGTTGATCACAGTGTATAATGGAAGAAAGAAGAAATAAGAACACTGTCAGCTTGAAGACAATTTAACATCATAATTAAATACTGTGCTTCAAGCCAAGTAAAAAATTTCTAAATAACCAGTAATATAAATATGGCCGCCACATTCGAAATTAATACCATTAAGTTTTACAATTGTCGAATACGGACAGAATAACTGTTCGCCGAATATCCTTTACCGTTCCTCCATATTTAAGTCACACCTACGTCACGTTATTCTAAGAATAATGCCTATCCGACGAATGTAAAATCGGGCCTAAATAGATTTATTTTCTCTGATGCTTTTCCATACATCACACATCCCTATTTATTAAAGTAAGATAAATGCAAGAAATACCACTTTGGTATCTCTTACCTTTTTCGAGATTCCAATGGTGAGCTTCGAATTTGTAACAAAAAAAATCCGTTATAACGTACACTTGTTTATAGAGAAAGTTTACAGCACTTATAACATACATATTCCGAGATTACACAGAATTCTGGAAAGTCCCAGCGGTAATTCGTAGTTTAAAAACCCACTTTCGCAGGTATTTGATAAAGGAGATGACAAACTTTTTAAAAACCGAGAACACACTAAATTCCATACTTAACTCGAATCAATAAATATTCTAATAAAAGTAGTATGTTTTAGAAACAATAATAAAAAAAAGTTTTGTGCATTCTGGCCTTGCGGTCAAGTCGTTAGAATTTGATGAAAATTAATTGAATTTACCTACCTCTCGCTCAACGAATTGAAGTTTATTTTAATAATTCAGAGGAAGACTGAAAGCAATTGAATCAAGAAATAATACTCAGAATATCACAACAGTTTTCTGATTTGGACAGCTCGTGGTAATTAAAAATCTTTTTGATTTGGAAATTGAAAGAAATGCTACCAAGATCTAGCTCAGAAGAAAATGCAGAAGTAGAAGTGAAGATAACGAACAAGAAATTTACTTTCCAAGCTTAAATTAAACTGTACAATTCTAAACGTAGTGTTACTATGTTTGGAATTTCCACAGCAAAGAGAAGATTCGGAAATAAATGCATTTTAAAAGTAAAATGATATTCACAAAGACTACATACATTACATACAATTTTTATTTTGTTTTATTTTCAATTGTAAGGTATTACATACCGGGTATCTCATGAGTTGTACGGAATTAACATGGGTTGATTCATAGATATACATTGTGTCTGCTAGTTCTCGAACGAATACAACTGAATATTTGATTTAAAATTATACAGAATTACATCACAATTATTTAAATAATTAAAGAAAAAAGCAAATAAATGTCCTTTACTGTGGTTAAACCTGCTTAAGAAGGACACTGACGTCGTACTTGGTTTGTTTTGTTGGAAATTTTTACACACTTTAACATGAGCTTTTGGAGAAATCTCCAGAGAAATTTTAAGTCTGAAATTCTATAAAAAATTATTAACTAATTATTTCAATTAATAAATCATTACAAAATGTCAAAGTGTTCCTCTATCCAAATCGGAGATACACACTCCTAAAATTGCAAAGAATAATGTCTTTTATAGAAACAGAGATCAGTGTTTTGAGTAAATGTTATTTGTAGAGAGCTACAAGAGAGCCACAAAATGTTCTACATTTGACAAATTAGCAAAAGATGTTGGTTATTCAGCATTTTGTTAAAAAAAACTGACTTTAATAAGAACCGTATCCACGGCGGTTCCTAGTGATTAAGGATAATTAGATATTGAGATTTTGCCAAATTTTTAATGTGTGAAACGTTGACGTTCATCTTCATTTATTTGCTTTAATATTAAGAAAGTGATGATGTGCTGTTCTGCTTCACAATTTTTGATTTTATAACCCGCATTTGTAGTCGGTGTTTTATTAGTAAAATTAAAACGATCGCACCTTTAATACAAGTCAATTTAGAAAAGTATTTAATCTGAACTTTTCACAATTATTTTTGTTCCTGAAACTTCCTTCCAAGATTTAAAGACTATAGTACATATTTCAATATTTAATTTCTATTAAAACATACTGTATTAGTTGTTTTCCAAAAATGCATGGAACATCCAGTCCACAATCCTAACGATTGAAATAAATATGTAGCGAAGACCAAATTCAAATAATTCGAAAATTAAAATAATAAAAATATCGAAATAAGGAAAAAATCCTTTATATGTATTAACTTTAAGCAAAAAAAAAATGTAACACAAAGTAAATTTAACGAGACTTATTAGTATATGAAAACAGATACTTAAAAGCTATAATGTTAACTTTTGCAAACACAACTTGTCATCATCACCATATTTACTTTACAATGTAGGAGTGTTCGTTTTTTGGTATGTCTGGACCTATCCTAATATTTCAGTGACATCACCGCAAATCAAGGCCAATACGCGTTAAAACCATAATATTCTCACTACTCGGAGATGTTCTCAGGGTTTTAAAATAAAATTAGACGCATTTAAAAACAATAGTAGATAAATCGAACGTGAATTATTCAGAGGAAAACTATTAAACAGAATTATACAGGAGCTGTCTTCCTTCGTCCTTACGCGGTAAACGTAACAAACACTTTCAAGACGATTTATTAGATCCAATAAAGCATGCAGGAGGTACAGGCACGAGAATTAACATCAGAATAACATTAACATGAGTTACATCTTTCAAGCAAAATTAGCATTACCGTATATGCCACATTAATTTGAAACGTGTATGTAATCCTGTACGACACAGTTGAGATATTAAATTAAGGAAATAAAAAAAAATTAAACGCCACTGCATACATTCATCAAAATGCATCTTTCATGATGTTACTTTGTAAGATGATGTTTGTATCAAACTGGATTTATGTCGACATTTGTTGCGGACAAGAAAAACCTTTTAAAATATTTAACACACTTTGTTGTCAACAAGATCATTATAATAAGATTAAAAGACCTTCTGCTCTCGAAGACAAAGTTACAATTTAGTTAATGGGAATCTAACAACATTTGGGATTTTTGTTTCGAAATTGTTTAGCTCCTATAATTTCACGTATTCTTGCGTGATTAATGTAGGTGATCAAACAAGATTCTATCGCATAGCGAATGCCAATATCAAGGTGCAAATCGAATGCATTCGAAGACCGCGCCGCTAAAATTACCGGCGCAGGCTATTTCCGAGCCGTTTTCCCTCGTGTGAAATTTATTTATAACAGGAAGCCGTAAGTCTTGCTGCATTCCGACTGCATTTTGAAACTGAAATGATGTCAGAGGCAGAATTAGATTTTATTGCCTCCTTTACTGTTGGGGGAGAGAAAATCATTAACATTGAACAACAATGGAAGGTCCTTATTTTCTATGCCATCCGAGCTAACTAGCTGATTATTGCAAAACAAAATTATGAAAATTGTAATAGGCGCCATTTTAGACCCGTTTCATATACAACTGACGGTCAGTTCTAATGATCAGTTCAAATTGACAATGAACTCTTCACATAAATAAATTGAATACGTCATCCAAGATGTCTTCTGATGTTTTTCTTACCAACGAGGAGACGTCAAGCCCCCCCGTGGTTTCGTCAAACACCCAGTTTTACATTAAAAATTATTCAAAGTTTTCTTTTAATTGACGAAACAATTTTGGCGATTTCAAATGTATTTAACCTTCTAAAGCAATATGCAAATTAATTGAAAGAAGCCATTTGAGAACAGGAAACGAAGAATCCGTAGAATCCATATTAGGTTTACGCAAAACCTAAACGGTTTCTTTCATTTATTTTTAGATCCTTACGGACTTGCCCCTCTCCCTTTTATGAAATAAAATTGAAAACGTTAGGCGAGTGAAAAAATCTACGGCACCTATTTTATTATTTTTTCATTTTTCCAGAAAAACCACAGTCCAGAGCGGGCGCCATCGCCCACCACAAACCGTTTTAAAAAAAGAACGCACTCATATTTTCGGCGAAGAATTCCCGACAGCTGTTTTTACGTTAGCTTTTCTTTTAATAAAATTAGGTTAACGATTCGTTCACCTAATTATATTTTCCGAAACGAAGCGTAAACACTTTGTAAGTTTTATGACTGAGCTCGTGAGCTCAATTCATCAAGATCCATGTGTATATAATTTAAAAATAGAGTGTTATATTCACATTTCATTTTCACTCTAAAAGAAAATTAACTCATTTTTAACACACTTATTTTCCTGCAGCAAGAAATCTAAAAAATAAACTATGCGCAATTCAGAAGGATTATAATAGAACTTGTCTGTTTTGGTAGCACTGAATTAGAACTTCATGAATTGTCATCTTGATATTTTATATCTTGAATTTAAGCATATAACAATTCAAAATATTTGAAACTCATAAAATACATAACGTAATATGATGGTCATAAACTGATTGCGATTGGTAACAATCGGTTTTATGAGTTACCAATAATTTGAAACTTTCTATACGTGCATAAACTATCATTTTTAACTTGATGTTATTAGTAAACAGTAATGCCAATTAAAAATGGGCTTCCAAAATTCTTGATTGTGAGAGCTACTTTTTTTTGATTGGTTGTACGTATTTCAAGTACGGTGGCACGCTGGTACACTAACATTTTGCCAATGTAAAAGGGGTCTAAAATTAAAAAAAAATCCCTTACATCAACTGGAGCTGTCTTTGAATGGAAGATATTCCACGTCTTTAAAATAAATTAGAGAAAGTAAATATTGATGCAAGGAAAGTCAATAACACAGTTCAAAAGTTTTAAATTCATTTTGTTGTATTTTTAGCTTTGTATCATTTTTTTAAGTGAAAACTATATTAATTTAATAGTGACATTCTAATCGTCACTCTAATTCAAAAGTAACAAGCTAAATAAATTTGATTGGAATTTTTTTGTTCAAATTGGCGAAGCAAAAAAAAAGAAGAGGCGCCCGTTATTTCTTTCTTGCGAAAAAAAAAATTTTCGATAACAAAACAATTTCAAAACCTGAAAAGTCATCTTTAAATTCATGAAATAATTCTTAAAATTAAATTAGTAATCTTTTATAAACGAAACGAAAACCGTTCGTCAAAATACATAATTTACATAAGCAACAACGTAACAGGCGCACAAAAAAAAGCATAATTGGTAACAAAACAGGTGGAAAACATGTCCTCAAAGCCAGCCATCGAAGAAATCATTTATTATTCCAAATGACAAGGTCACCCAACAATGGATTCATTCGGATCGATCTGCGCTGAAATTTGTTCCGCGTACACAAATTCTGTTGACGCCGTCGTGAATAAGTCATTATTTGAGGAATGTCCTTGAGTCCGGCGTCAATTTTACACGGTTTGATTGTTAAAACAATCCAAAAAATTTTGTTACCGTCGAGCGCGCGCAATGCTATACCTTATTGGGGGCCTCAATTAACTTCGGGGCCGATATTCCGTTGGCCCTCATGCTATTTAGCATATGCATATATTCGCGACTGAGCTTGTTTACAGATTCGTTAATTACCAAAAAACCAAGATTTAATGAACTGACATAAGTCTGCAATTATCTACTTTGCTTGGGTGCCGCCAAAGTTTTGATTGCGTATTTTTTTTTTAATAATTCACTTTAATTGCCCATTAATAAAATTAAAGCTGAAATATGGCTTATAATATATTTTCAATGTCTAAGTAAAATTAAAATCGTTTAATGTTCTGTATAATTAAAACTAACTAGAAAAAAGAGTGTCTTAATAATGTCAATAAAAAGTTGGTTGTGAATTGTTCTTCATCGAGAATTTTATGAAAAGGCATTTCTTTTAAGTAATGTAACTTTGTAAAGGATAAAGGATATTTACAGAGTAAAGTTTCATGCAATAAAATTGCAGATTATTATGTCAAAAGTCTCCAAGGCCCTGTATTTCAGTAATAGTTTAACTTTAATCTTTAGTTTATTCCCATAGTAACAATTATAACAACAATTGTTCCTATGGCAATAAACTGAAGATTAAAGTTAAACTGTAACTGAAATACCGGGCCTTAGAGTTCTCAATCTAAGTTTAATTTTAAACCTCGTTTTATTCTCGTAGCAACAATTATAAAGACAATTGTTTCTATAGGAATAAAACCAAGGTTAAAGTTAAACCATATCATGATTGAAAAATCGGCTCTAAATCTATGAAAATTTGTTAAATAAAAAAATCAGATCAAAAGGTATCTATCTCGTATATAAAAATTAATGACTAACCCCAAATGCAAAATCAAAAATTAGAGGAAAGTTAAAATTGAGTTTTCAATATTCCGTGAAATAACTTTAATCAAAAATAAAATTAAAATTTTAATTGATAAAGGGCTCCATGATATTTGTAGGCAAATTTTAATAATAAGACTGATATGTCTTGCTACAATATACAATTTATTGATTGCGACCGGTTTCGTCACATTAATGACATCTTCTGGCAATGAAAAATACGTAAACGACTCAAAACGCAGTCGTTTACTTCTGGCAATGAAAAATACGTAAACGACTCAAAACGCAGTCGTTTACGTGTTTTTCATTGCCAGAAGATGTTATTAATGTGACGAAACCGGCCGCAATCGATAAATTATATATTGTAGCAAGACATATCAGTCTTATTATTAAAATTTTAACTTCAACAGACAATTACGTCAAAAATCTCTAAATCCTTGACTAGCAAAATTCTTGAATTGAACAAATACTAGATTTTTTTATTGACAAAAGATATCCCAAGCGTCCGGCCGGAGAAAATATAGTACCCCACGAACACTTACGAATATGCCCGAGGTATTGCGAACGATTTTTGAATATGGTTTCATACGATATGCAATACTTCTAAGGCCGGATGTCCACCAGATCGGGTCGACCATAATCGGCTCGATTGGGATCGTGCGATAAAGATCGTGTAAATGTATTTCTATTGTAACCTGTCCACTGATACGATTTCAGTCGCGTCTAATCAACGTCGTAAACGACTAGTCGGGCAAGACGCTGCATGCACGATCATTGTCGTTAGTTTAGTACGCCAGATTCAAGTAATATCAGGGCGCAGTCGCAAGTGTGATTTGAAAATTTGAAAATATGGACGTACGAGGTCTAGTAAACGGCGAAAGGTGTCTTTGGACATATTAGTTTTAAATTTACTCTCATGGTTTGAAAGTTTACGGGCACATATGAAAGCACCTCTATTTCCATTATTTCTTATGTATGGATGTACCCAAAACTTGCGATGACGTTTCTTTTTTCTCCTGTAGTACACAACTTCTTCTTCACTTGACGACATATTACACATATACGACTGGATCAAATCCACAAAACCGGTGAACATGAACAGACAATTTAGGCCGGAACGATCTGTTTTTTACACGACTACTGGTCGGGCCCGATCTGGTGGATCTGCGACCTAATAGTGATTCTTTTTAAATTGTTTAGTGCGTGATAATTGAAAATTATTATTAGCTGATACCGAAGTTGTCTGTTGTGTTTTAATAAATAACTAGTAGTTACAACAGAAGTACATACTAGGTATACAAAATTTCAATTAACATAAACATTTTATATTGGTAATTATTTTTTCTGTTATTAGGGCTGACTAATATGAATACAAACGTATTAACTTGTAAAGAATTTGTAAATAAAGTAGCTTTACTTTCCCATGTAAGGTGGAAACATTTAAAAAAAAATGAACATCTTGTTTGCACTGATAGTAACAAGACATTCTCACATATGCATAATGATAATGTTGCTCATCCATTAAAATCTGAATAAAAAAAATAATGCTTGAACATTACCAAGAGGTGCATATACATATGCGGTCAAAATAATAACAGTAGAACGCCAAGATCGTTAAAAATATATATATCTTTCCTTTCAATTATTGAAAACACTATTATCTATATATGAGATAGCGAAATTAATTTAATTAATAAAATGGTATTAATTTTACAAATAGTTTAATTCTTTAAGAGTAATATATATTTTTTTGAAAATTTGGTGCCACTGCTATTATTTTGACCGCCTTGGTACATAATTACATACATACTTTAAATGAAGAACGTTTAATTTTTAATCAGATTGAAGAGTTTAATTTGTGGAAAAATAAAATTGAAGCCGAAACGAATTCACAATTTGTGAAAAAATTTGAGTTCTATAAACCTAAAGATGGCACTGAAAAAATTACATACATTTGTCACAGAGATGGAATTTTGACTTCAGAGGGTAAAAATTTAAGACATATTAAGTTGCATGGTTCTAATAAGATCAATGCTCATTGTCCAGCTAAAATTGTAGTATGTAAAAGTGAACAATGCGTTGTTGTACTCTACATTGGTACACATGTAGGTCATCAACTGGAACTAGGGCGATTAACTATCAGCGATGCAGAAAGGAAAAATATTGCACAAAAGTTAGCCCTAAAAATACCTTTTGATCAAGTTTTGGATGAGATACGTGATTCTGTTACAAACAATGAATTACAACGTGTTCATTTATTGACACGAAAAGATTTATGGAACATTGTAGATTCCTTCAATCTAAACCATGAATTAATGTTAGACAAAAATGATTGTATATTAGAGGTTTCTCACATGCAGATTTCTGAAAACCTAATGAAACTGTATAAACCACAGGTGTACGTTTAGAAGATTATCCTGAGTTTAAACGTGATGACTAGAATTAAAAGAAAAGAAAAGAAAAACAAGCTATAATTTATTTAAAAAAAAAAACTGAAAATATTAATGTTTGAGACCGACGAAAACAGTTTTCACATAATGTGTTATCGATTCCTTAAAGATATGTATATCTCAAGATTCGGACAGCAGAGAATTTGGCGTGTATTTTGAACAATATTATAAAAATATTGCTTCCGCTTGGGCATATTGTTATAGGAAGCATTGTCATATTAACACCAACATGAATTTAGAAAATATGCATAAAATTATAAAACACTTCTACTTTGACGGCAAAAAAGTAAAACGCTTGGATAAGGCAATTTATATTTTATTAAAATTTATTAGAGATAAATTATTTTATAGATTGATATTGTTAAATAAGGAAAAACTTACCACCAAATTGAAAATTTTAAGATTAAGGAACAATAAATCTTTAGAATTTGATGGCAGTAGCGATAACTACTGGAATATAATTTCTTCAGAAAATAAAGATAAATTTATGTAGTTCACAAACAGAATGTGGGCTGCAATTGGACCCCCTTATGCAATAAGGAACCAAATGCCAATCGTGCTGAATTACTTATCGAATAAAGAATACGATAAAGTATATTTATTTTGTGTACTTGGATAACGTCATTATATAGACCATTAAAACCATTAAAAAAATTAATTTTGTTTATTATCTGCACTGGTCATAATTTTTATAAATACACATTTCTTTCGAAAATTATTACTCAAAACTACAGCTGGCGTTTGGTTCCTTATTGCATATGGGGGTGCAATTGTGACTTACGTTGTACAGAATGTGCAGTTGGTATACAGGCATATAGTTGTACTTGCACAGATTCATCAATAAAATGGAATATGTGCAAACATATTCATACTGTTTGCTTATATTTATTTGCAAAATAAATCAAATAAACAATTGAATATTTCAGATTAAATTTCATTAAACAAATTTGTCTGCAACAGCACGGACACCAGTATCCACAGGAAACGCAATTATTAATTATCAATACATTAAACCAAGAAGTCAGTTTTCCGATAAAAAGGAGCAACTACTTCAAGAATTTATAAAAATACACAATATGATTAAAAATGAGAAACAATTAAAAGCTGTCTCAAAACATTTATCACCTTTGGAAGGTATAGTTCAAAGCCATTCCAAGAAAATGTTATGCTGCCTCAAATATTGAATAGTGAACCAGCCAACAAAAAAATTAAAAATCAAAGAAGACTTTCTTTCACTAAAAATAAAAGGAAAAGAAAATCAAATATTTTAAAGAATCCTTCTAACCTTGAAAACGAAAACTTTGGATTGGAAATGAAAGATGTATGTTAAGAAAAAGAAAATGAAATAAAACAATTAGCTATTTTATTTGTCATGAAAACTGAATGATCAGATCACACTTCCTTTTATATTACGTCAAGTCTAATTTACTTTTGACTAACTGGGATAAAAGTTACACGATCTGTATATTGAATTCAATACAGAAATTATCAATTCACTAAAAACGTATTTAATGCTGGTAATCTTTATTTTTTTAGTTTAAATTTGGTTTTCTTATTTTAAAGCCGCAAAAGCATTTTCACACCATACGTTAACCGATGTTAACCAGAAAAAATTGAATGAGCGTGAAAAACACAAAACCGCATTCGCCACAAACATCTATTAATTCATTTTATTCGAAAAAACCACAAACCCAACAACGAACAAAACGTCACTTTAATAAGCGAATTGAACTAAAAGCGAACGAAAATTCAAATACATGTAAAATCATTCAAAATAGAGAATGGAACGCGTAAGAGACATTAGAGAAGAAAATTAAAATGTGAGATCCAATCGACAATGCGACAAGAACAAATTACCGCTAATAAAAAAACGAAATTAATCTTCAAGAAATAACTCAAACTTAATTAGGACAAAGAAAATTATTTTATAAACACTATGTTTGGTTTAAAGTTGGTTCTTGTCCTATGAAAATTGTATCACAAAACCTTTTAACCGGACACTAAATAGCGCACAAACACTTAACGTTTCGCCGTCGTTCGACAGCTTCGTCAGAAGTCGAACGACGGCGAAACGTTCAGTGTTTGTGCGGCATTTTGTGTTCGGATAAAAGATTTTGTGATACTAGTTTGGTATTAAAAAATGGAAAGAGAAGAGAAAGTAAAAATGAAAAGAATATATAAAATTCTTTTTAGCATGAAAATAAAGATTAAAGAAATTTATTCGAAATTCACGAAGTATATGCAAATAATCTGTTTATAAATTCGAGTTCTATTCATGTTCCTTTTAGGCCCAATTTTACAAACGCTGGATAAACTGAGTATATCACTATTCTAGGAATAAAGTGACCTAGGTATGAAAGAATATTAAAGGATATTCGGTGAATAGTTATTTTTCTGCGAATAGTCCGTAAAACTGGGCCTTAGTATACTTTACCAAAAAAGTACTGCGTAAAGTAATATTGACAAAGGAAAGTGGAAGCAGGAGGAGGCGCTCGAGGCTCTCCACTTAATTTTGCTACAATATTAAATATGCCCGAAAACCATTATCGAAATGTCTTCTGCGTAGGTAGAAACGGAATTTATCGTTCATAAATTTATGAATAATAAGTCCGCCCTTTTTCTGATAATTGGCTCAAAAATTAAAACGCTACAGTAAATATTATTGAAGATATTACCATCCAAAGATAGAAAATTGTTTAATATTTAACATTATTACTAAAACTTTGTTGTTATTGTACTGCAATTGTAACACAATTGTACATTTAACCAAAGAAGAGGCGACTAGTATACAAGAACTTTCAAAAACTTTTGACTTGCAAATTATTAGAGAAAAAAAAATTCAGAAAAAAAATTGAGAAATAGGATCTACCTAATAAAACTTTCATTTACATACATGGCGCGAATGATTAAATATTTTCTGCATGGAAATCACTTATATAAAAAAATTTAATTCAATAACCACAACCTACTTTCAGAAATACAAAACTGACAGGTTTTCTTAAACAGATATTCCCACTGTTTTATCTACTTATTTTTATTCGCAAAGATACTATGCAATTAGTATCTATCATTCATACACGAGATTATTTTTTTGTTTTCAGTCTTCTTTTTTACTAATTTAAATGCATATTTGTTTCATATTTGAACTGCCTGGTTTAAGTTTTACTTATTAACTTCGATTTCATTTTATTTTTTCATATTTCCCAAGTTTTTTTTTTAATTTAATAATCTGTTGCACTCGTCAAAATAATGTTTTCTTATAATTTTGCATACCCGTTCGAATACATCCGGTTTCCGAGCTATCAACGGCTTAATCGTGGCATCGGGTTTTCCCCAGTTTCATAACGCAGAAACGCAAAAGATATTATCAATCGCTAATAACTAACTGTTTTGTTAAACAAATGGAACGATATCGTGCCAACTGTGTTTCAAGTTCGTCGGCAGTTTAATTATATAGTCGCTGTACAACCAGAATGACAACATAAAATTGTGAAATGTAGTGTTCAATTTAATAATTATTTCTGACGCGAAAAATACCGGATGAAAAAACAGCAAAAAAATTATTTAAAAGGAATATTGTAATATACAATCTATTCATTCACTCGTTTTGATACGATGATCGTTACGTTATAGATGTCATTGTTTCTCAAACTTAATAAAATACATATACATATGTATCACCTCAAAATTTGTGATATACACTATTCATTCTTGTTTATTGGCGTGTATTTTGCAACGCTGAAAATTTCTAATTGTAAATTAATTTTTGTAGAAGTATTTTTTAAACAAATTGTTTCTATATATGTAGTTTTAACTTCAAACCTAATAATAGCTTTATAGATATGCTGAATCTTACTTAAAAATTTTAAGCCTTAATGAAAATACTATGACTGCTTTTATATTTTGAGCAGTGTAATTTTTAATTATGTACTTATAACCAGACTTCGGACATTTCGGAGCGTTGCCATGATTACGCAATACGAGGACCAATGAAAAGTGCTCATTCATTGCGTAGCCATAGTCCGAAATGTCCGAAGTCTGCTTATAACTTCTAGACTTCTTTACAGAATAAAAATGAAAACCAAACTTATATTTCAGAAACTGCTTTATAAAGCAAATACTTCACGAGTTTCTAAAATAAAAAATCAGACACTGTGACAATAATAAATAAAAAGTAATTTTTTATGACATTTCAGATAAAAAAAAGAGTTTCTTTTGACAAAAGAAGAACATAGTGTCGTGATTCAACCGAAATATGGACAAAAGTCGGGAGAGAGTCTTCAAGTTTGCCTCAAATAGAAGACTATTCATAAATAAAATGCTGCTTTAATTCTTTAACAATAATAAAGAATATTAAGATTGAAATATAAAACAATAATTAATAAGTAAAAGTGTTTCCATCAATTTGAAATTGTACTCCTTGGATCCTAACTTTATTTATCTCCAATTTCAACATTTCAAACGCTTTAATGCCAGATATTTCACCACCGTAACGGGACGTTTCTGTGCGAACATCACGTATAAGTTCCCTTCCTTCTAATTTTCGCCTTCCTGAATTTATTTCTGTTTTACACGCGGATTTCTTTGCTCCTTTTTGCGATGAGGCGTCAGATTACTAAAATTTGTTTTTAATTAAACTAGTTATATTGGAAACGGCGTTTCTCATAAATAGAGGTAACTGAGAATCAAAAGTAACGTCTCCCCGATAAGTGTTAAATTGAGTCTTAATCCCTTCTGACCACTATAATAAGTAGACTGACAAAGCAAACGAGCAACCAGGTGAACAAACACAAAACAAAATTCAACACGTGTTTGTTTGCGACTAACAATATTATTGGGGAGACATCAGTTTTAACGCTCAGTGTACATATTTTTAACATAATAACAATGCATATTTTTTTTTACAATCGTATTTCTCATATTCATTCATTAAATTATGCAATTAATTAATCAAAATACATCAAGATTGAATAATATTATTACTAATTAAAGCTGGTTCTTGTCCGATGAAATAAATGGCGCACAAACACTTAACGTTTCGCAGTCGTTCGACAGCTTCGTCAGAAGTGAAAAATATTTTTCACTTCTGACGTTAAGTGTTTGTGCGCCATTTAGTGTCCATTTAAAAGAGTTTGTGATACAATATTATTACTACAAGTTACTTGTCATTATAACACAATATGTAATGTTAACACGATATGAATTGATCCGAAATTATTTTATAAGTATGTATCTCAGCTTAAATTAAAATAAAATTGAAACTACATATTTATCAGTATTGTTTTTTAGGACTCATTTTACTATTCCAATCATTGTTCGTTCACGTTGTGTTGAGATGATTATACTTTTCCATATTGTTAAAACTTATATATTTTCATTTTTGAACTGCACAACATGAATGTTATTAAAGTTTTCAATTCCCAGCATTTTAAATTATTTCTTTGTCACAAAAGTCAATACGAAATTTCACATTTACGTACATAATAACATAACTATTGTGTACTAAATTGTTTTAAAAAACAAAAACATATTCATTTTCATTCAAACAGAAGCTTAAAGTATTATGTATGAACTGATTTTAAGATAAGTGATTCTTGACACTAGATCAAAACAAACATGTGGGGTGGTTCTTTTTATTCGATTTCAATTCAGCTTCAGTTAATAATTAATTGATTATGATGAAAACAGATGCCCATAGCTTTTCAGCATTCAGTTTGATAAAAAGATAAGTAAGCCTATTTACCTGTTTTTTTGTTACATACAGTTTATAATTTATGTCACACATATCAAGACTTGACAGTGGAATTCATCGGTTATTTTAAGTTAATCAGCTTAAGTTCAGTACGGCTTAAAATGAACAGTTTCGTTTCGAAACAAGTATAATAAGATACAATTATTGTATCTTACTTAAATGAAACACACGTTTTCTTTTCAATTAGATTTTAGTTATTTTGAAGATGCTTGGTTTACGGGCATGACATGGATCATTATTTGTTTTATGTGTATCAATGTAGAAACCTTTTTAGAATTAATTGATGGCGCGCTTTAGATAAACTCGGTTTAGAAATTATCTGTGTTAATTTCGATATTATAAGCATGATATGTCATTAAAATAAGCGTTGATAATGCGGAAGTGAAATTCACTTTTTACCTATGGGTAAGTTTGGTTGTCCCAGGCCGGCCAAACCGCGCCCCCAATGTTGAGCCTGAGCGCCCTGGATGATAGCAGTGACAGACATCATGGGCTTTTCCTTCTTCATCATTTTCACTTTCGATTTCACGACGGTACCACAACAAGAACAGACAGCGGCGCACTTTTTATCCGCCGCCGCGAAAAAAACAAACAGCAGCCACGACTTAATCAAAAACTAATCTGCATCTACAGACTGCAACAAAACAGATAAGACCGGCGGCGCAATCAATATTTGTTCAGTAATTATGTTTTGTTGTTCTTTCGTTGAAATAACGAAACGCTTTTTACGAGCAAAACAATCGGTTAACGGAGCGATTTTTTTTGCAAGGGTAAATATTTGCGCACGGAAAAAGAGACACTGCAGGACGTTCTTCTTCAGACGGTGGCAACGATAAGCCGGTGCGATTTCGAAATGGCATTTTTCATGTTTGCGTTCCGCCAACTCCGCACTTAATTAAGTCTTTGTGAATTAAGTAGGCGATTAATCTACTTAATTACGCTGACGACAGCATCAGGTGCCATTGGTGACCAAGAAAAATTAAGCGCACAATCCTCGTTGCACCACACGAGAGGACCGCCGTGTGCGCGTCCTGACGTTTCGCGGTTCGCGGAATGTCTGAACGAACGGCAGACCTCGGGCTGCGACTCTCTGATTCACCTGTTAGAAGTCCCGCGGAACGTCTGTGTGTCCAAAATACAACGCAATTCGCTACTGGGATGCATATTAATAAACCCGGGTGCTCCGCGAACAATACATTTCTGTTTCACAGACTGGAATCGGGAGTGTTACATTAAAACGCCACCGACGCAGACATCGATTAATTTTAGTCTGGTCTGTAGTTGAGAGGCAGCCCTCTTTTTTATTTCGCCTCCAAAACAAAACACACATACACATACGATGAGGCAAAGATAAGTATTCAACCAACCAAAAAAAAAAAACGACTGACAATAGCAGTTATGCCATAATTATAATCAAGATTGTCAAGAAGTACTAAAACACATTAAACAACCCCAAGAAACAAGTAAATTAACACACGGAGCTGTGTGGAAGTTATTATTGACACCTTAGTAATAAGCACCCATTGCAGACTTTAAAAATTAAAAATTTCAGACGCAAACATTGTTAATCACAGTGTACATACGTCTGTAGTTTTAATCTAAAATACTACGAACTATAACAAAAAAACAATAGATAATAAATAATGTAAAATACTAAACATTTGTTAACCAAAATTTTACTTACTTCCAAGGTCAAGGCACTTGGCCTTTGACGATTTAAAATAGTTTCTACGTTATAGATTTCTTATTATGAGTTATTAGCAGTGTTGCCACAGCTAGTACAATTGTACTAGACCAGTGATGGCGAACCCATGACCCGTCAGAATATTTAGAGTGACCCTTACAGATATTTATAAAATGTATAAAATTGTCGATTTTGTAGAAATTATTTTCATCATGGATTTTTTCCACCTCAATAATGAGTTACATTTTTTTTGCTATGGCTATGTAATTTGAATTAGTATTAATGAAGTGTCAAATGTCATTTCAAAAGTCAAATTAATTTTACTTCCTAATGCTATTGCCACAAATTAATATTATAGCAGATAGAGTGAAACAAAAATAAATGGGAAATGGAACCAACAGAAATAAAAGCAAGCAAAACAAAAAATATATGTATATTTTATTTATGTTTTTGTTAATTATTTCAATTTTTGTTGAATGAAGTCTATAATTAGGTGAATTCAATGTATGAAGAAAAAGGCACTTCCTAATTTCTTAATCTTATTTATTCTAGCGACCGGTTTCGGTGAAAATCACCTTCATCAGGCTGCTCTAACGTCGAAATAAATGAATTAAAATAGAATAAATTACAAATATTGGAAAAGAAAATAACATATATGTCAAACAAGTGGTTGGGAGAAACTGATTTCAATTTTTCTTTTATTTTTTTTAAATTGAATTATCATATTTATTACATTTTTTAATGTTAGAGTTAACTAAGTGACAGTTTTGACATTTGACATTAGATATCAAGAGTAATTAAGTTATTCAAGAGAAAACACTTGATCTTTTCCGAGTAGTCTCTAGGACCTTAAAACAGTTGTCCCTTTAAATTGGTGTAGCGAAATACGCAGGAAACGAATCGCACAATGGCATTGGAATGGCATACAGTTTTCACCAATCAGATTAAGGACATTTAAATTGGCGTAAATCTTTTCTTTTTTCGAATTTGCACTTGTTTGTTCGAGTGTCTTCTTGTATAAGTTAACTGTTCTTTGACCTCTAGAAAATGGACAGTTTAGTGAATCGTGTCACTAGTTGTGTCACTGTCACTACTGATGAAATTCAATGAAGAACTCGCAGAAAGAGAAAATGATATAAATATGTCTATCATATTTTTTTACTTGTAAAAATATAAAAACTGACAAGAATTGTTATTTTATTAGATGTTTATGCAGACAAATGTTTTATGTTGGTTTTCGCATTCGTTTCATAATAAATAATATGTAATTAATTTGTTTAATAATTAATTAGTACTTTTTTTGTTCAAATGTTAGTACAGTTTTTAACAGTGTTACGGCAACACTGGGTATAAGAACACTTTTGTCTTTTTTGTTCTCTAATTCTTTCTGGTTTGTGCAAGTAAAAAAAATTACGTTTTCATGCAACGACTTCCTTATGCAAATTGGCATGCACAAATAAATTTGCGTAAATTGTATGAGCGTGAAAACGGACCTTAATAGATATAGACCAAAAAGTACCTACTCGAACAAAGACACCAAATTACGGGAAAAAAAGAACGAAAAACAAAATACGTCGGATGATACAAGGCTGACAAGGAAGTAAAAGAAGAAATGACGAAAAGAATCCATGAAATACGAAAGGAATTCTCCAATTTGTTTAACATATTGCTATGTTAATTTAGTTTTGAAGTTTGAAAGTTGTAACAATATTATTTGTATTTATGATTTTGATATATTAATTGTAATGTAGTTCGTGATTTGTCATAAAATCATTTATCATTAAATTTTGCATAATAAAGAAAAAATTATGATCCCAAGGTACAGTTGCGGACAGAAAATTTCGGATGTCACTGTCACTTATCTGACGTATACATACCGCTCGGCCTGACCACCACTGGCTATGCGTTTATCATGAGTAAATGAAGGATAGAATAGTAGAAAGCGCATGAGTAAACGAAATAGCTACATCAATCGACGTTGCCGATTGATAACGCGGGCCACGCTCCGGCCGCAGCATTCCTACCTTCGCACGCAACATTGTAATATCTCTATTTCATTTCCACACAAGTTTCAATGAGCCTCTCCTTCATTTACTCACAATTAACCGTATACTAATAGCGTTTTCGATTGACTGCACCAGTGCGCACTGAGAGTATCTTCATCTCGTTTTATTACATGAGGTTAAAAGAAGATGCAATTACATCGAGTGCAACCGGTGCAGGTGAATCGAAAACGCTACTAGTCTTGGTCAGACCAACCGTGTATAGGAATTTCTTAACTTTTACGTCAGTGGAATGACAGTGACATCCGAAATTTTCTGTCCGCAACTGTACAAAGTGGTCAAGAATAACTATTTGAGTTCACAATACAATTAAGAGCATTTTATTATTCGGCTATTTGCAACACTGCAACCGGATATACAGTGTGTTATTGAAAGTTGTACAGATATTTTAACTAACGATAGTACTCTTTAAAGGTGGGCGGCCATTGAACGCGAAACTAAGCTAAGCTAAGCGAAACTAAGTTTTCTGAAAATTAGATCCAAGGTAATCTCACGCAGACGTGGCAACTAAAGCTAAGGGAAGCGAAATTAGGATAGCAAAGATATAAAACAATATTTACCTTCGCTCGGTTGCCTCGTCCGTGTGAGATTACGTTGTATCTAATTTTCAACAAAGTTAGTTACGCTCAACTTAGCTTCGATCGCGCGCAGTGGCCCGTCGCCTGATTTTAAATACCAAAACTTCCTTTATACAAAAGTTACTGGTTTCAGAGATACACAATTTATTGTCGGTCAACCCTTTTCCGGGAGTCCGGTGCTGTAGCGGCGCTTCGGATGGTCAGATCTTCATACGCGCGGCGGCATCGTGTTCCTCGTCATTTTCTGCCATACGATGGCATGCAGCTCAATTCGATCCGAACCCCCTCAAGGTACCGTAAAAAATTCCGAAAAAAATGCTTACAAATTTCATAATTTTCAAAAAATCATATCTCGAAAAAAAAAAAACGCATTTTCCTATGATATAGGCCCCATAGATTGGTACCTGGGGGGCTTAACTTGCGTGTGAGAAAGTTTGGTTTGATTCGGTCAGTAAATAAGAACCGTGGAATTTCTTGCTTACGATTTATTGTGGCTCTCAAACAAAAAGAATAAATTGTGTATCTCTGAAACCAGTAACTTTTGTATAAAGGAAGTTTAGGTATTTAGCATCTATTTAAAGAGTACTATCGTCAGCTAAAATATCTGTTCAACTTTCAATATCACCGAATATGTTTTGTTGATTTATATGACGTAACATCAACAGCGGCAAGATTGTAGGTTACGTAAACAAGAATTAGCGTTTTCATTTGAATTTAGAATGTCAAATGACGCTTGTAAAGTGACAGATGTCAGTGTCAAGTCGTCAACAACCGGAAGTTACTCCAGTTGTACCATTTAAAAATAAAATTCAGCACTGCCAACTCAGACAGTGAGTCTTGACTACTTTGTATTTCAACACGAATATTGCTATTACCGAGACACAAATTTTTGTTAAGAAAAACAAACATGAGGGGAACGATTAAAAGATGCAATCGCCTTCACCAGACTGACACACACGCACACATCAGTCTAAAAACAGTTCCGAAAGATGTACAACCTCGATCAAAAGTAATGAAACGCTCCAAACCGAAACGCTGTAGTCAGAGAGAGAAGATATCGAGTGAGATGAAGTCTTATGGCGAACGAATGTTTCCGAAGTCCTTCGGAACCCCACAACACGTTGTGTTTTCTCTAACTCGGCACCGTTGCACTCTGACTACAGCGTTTCGGTTTTAAAAGTTTCATTACTTTTGATTGAGGCTGTACACCATCGTGGAGGATTTGCAGATCTTGAAGTCAAACTTCTTAGACCAGGAACAAGTCCAATTTAGCCGATTTAATACCATGGTTTCATTTGTTTGAAAACTAAAATTAGAGTTACATGGCGATTCATTCAAAATCAAGCACGAATATGTGGGATAAATAATTAGAAAACTATTTTTTTGTATCAGATTTGGATTAGCGTTCTCACAAAAAATTGTTGACGCGTTTCAATTTTGTTACATAATTTATCTGACATCTGCTTAATTGGCTTGACCACGTAAACTACATAAGGAAAAATTCTCCTCATTTAGGTCGTCGTAAAAGAACATTTAGGGGGTTTTTGTGACAGAAATTCATTAATAGGAGTAGATTAGAGTTTTTAGAAGACATTCCAACACCTGCTAATTATCATTAGAAAATATTTCTCCTCAAAAACATATTGCATCAAAAACGTTGCGATTACATACTGGGTAGGCCTGACCACCACTGGCTATGCGTTTATCATGAGTAAATGAAGGATAGAATAGTAGAAAGCGCATGAGTAAACGAAATAGCTACATCAATCGACGTTGCCGATTGATAACGCGGGCCACGATCCGGCCGCAGCATTCCTACCTTCGCACGCAACATTGTAATACCTCTATTTCATTTCCACACAAGTTTCAATGAGCCTCTCCTTCATTTACTCACAATTAACCGTATACCTAGTCTTAGTCAGACCAACTGTGTACGTACAAATATTACTTTTCGATAAATAATAAAATATCTAGGACAATAAATACCTTTCTCTATTTTTTTTCCAATTACAAATCTTTGAAGTTTTCATCTAAAATTATTTGAAATTTAAAATTAAGTTTTGATTGTGAAATTTTGTGAAAAGGTGAAAAATTGAAAAATCTACGTTTTCTGGCCTTAAGATTGTTCAATAAGCTAAAACTAATACACAGTAGAAAAATCTCATTGAAATCTTAGTTAATTTCCAAGAGATAACAATTTTAGGATTTTGGCTATTTCGAAAAACGATATTTTCTAACTAAGTAAAAATCACTCGGTATATCTAATAGGGGCTAAATAGGTTTTCAGATAAGCACAAATTATTGCCGTAAAAAGTTTTTTCGAAAATTCAGAAATAAAAATTTGTGCTTGAGCACAAAATTTCAATGTAAATTTTTCAAAACTTCATTTAGAAGGCCAGGCTTAAAACATTTGTTACAATCTCATTCGAAAAATTCTTTCCTATAAAATTCTCATTTCTCACTCGGTTATTAGAGTCACTTTTCGAAACTGACATCTAATCAAAAAAAAATTGCCAGAAACAAACTTTTTTTCAATAGAACACCTGATATAACACTGCAAATATTCAAGGTGAATTAATTACCAGTGCCTCCTTGTACATCATGCGTTTTTAGTGGTGCATTATTCATAACTGAATTTTAAATAGCACCGTCAATCAAGCTAAAACATGAATACATTATTCCTGAAATAATTTCTCTGATAACCAAGCAACCAGTATGTTACTCTTATTTTATATGCAAAAAATAACCTGGGTGGGTGATGTGGTTAAGAAAAATACTGAATGTGGGCAGCGTGACATACAAGCAAAATTAGATATTTGCAGGAAAAAGGTGTAAAGAGAAGACATGAAAAATTGCTTGCAAAAAAAGGTGACCGTCTTTAATTTACAAGTTACAAGCATGAATAAATTCCAACATACCCAGACCTTGAAAAAAATCGTTTTCTTTTGATAAAAATAAAATCATACTAGTCGATTAGGGCAGCATAAAGTTGTTGAAATTGGACGTAAATACTCCACCTTATTCCAACGTAAATAATATCCAGTATGCTCAAATTTTTACAATAACATTAATTGTTCTTACATGAATTCATCCAACATTCACATGTGACAGAACTGTCAAGATTTTAGGTTAAGAAAGCGCCCTGTAAGCAGTGCTTGGCGGAGCACGCCTGAACTGCACTTTTGCCCAGGCCAGATAGAACTCGCTTTTCATTTAGAAGGCCATGAGTTAAACAAATCCGAGACATGAAAAATTGCTTGCAAAAAAAGGTGACTGTCTTTAATTTACAAGTTATAAGCATGAATAAATTCCAACATACCCAAACCTTGAAAAAAAATCGTTTTCTTTTGATAAAAATAAAATCATACTAGTCGATTAGGACAGCATAAAGTTAAACAAATCCGAGAATATTAAAACAAGTAACAATATACACTATGTTCCCGGATTGAGTTTGCAATACGTATAATGGACCAAAAATTTTTGAATTAAGATTTCGTGTTCTGCAGTTCAGGCCTGCTTGGCGTGAAATGAATTTGTGCCAAATTTGACGCCGAAAGTCTTCAAGGTGGCGGAATTAACACAAGAAGAAGTAAAATCTGTGTAGGTAAAGTGATCTTCCTTTTGAATATAGGAGAAAAATTTAGTAAGATAAAATGATTCTCATTTCAAATGAGAAAGATATACTAAATTTCAACATCCTAGAAGAAAAAATTGAATTACGGAGAAATACTAATTAAATTATAAATGTTATTATTATTATTATTATTATTATTTTTCAACCAAAGATCTCATCGAGATATGGATATCGTCATTTAGAGGTACATTTAGATAAATTATTTAAAATCGTAAAAGCAGCGATCCAATAGAAATAATTTAAGTTCACGTTTAAATCCTGGTAGATTATCCAAGGATCGTATTGATGAAAGCAGGTGGTTGTATGTTTTTAAAGCTCGATATTATACACTTCGTTCATAAAGGCTGGTGTTATGCCTGGGGATTAATAAGTGATTAAAATTTCTAGTTTTTACTGACAAGTTGGAGCTATATTGATCTTTATTTTTTGAAAATAAATTGAGATTTGTTTTGGCAAAAACAGCAAGATTATAAATGTAAAGACAAGGCAAAGGTAAAAGACGGAGTGATTTAAACAGTGGTTTGCAAGATTCGGAAGGCTTCTTATTTAACATTGTTCTAATAACGAATTTTTGCATAACAAACGCTTGCAGAACATGAGGTGAACCTCCCCAAAATATTAAAGCGTAAGAGAGAGTGGACTGAACATAGGCACTGTAGTACATTAATAAAACGTCGATTGAAACACAATGCCTAAGATTCCTTAATACAAAGCAATATCTCGATAATCTCGAACAAACAAACTCAATATGGGCATTAAACTTAACGGAAGCGTCTATATGTAAACCCAAAAATTTTACACTGTCAGACACTGGAAATGATTTAGCTTTAAATTTGATTAAAATATTAGAAGACAACGGACCATTTTTAAATTGCAGGGCTACAGTTTTATTGAAATTAATTGAAAGTTGATTCAGTTTGGACCAATTGGACATGACCTTAAATGGCTGAGGAGGTAAGTTCTGCACATAAGGATTTGGAGTTACTCGTTACGATACATGAGGTGTCATCACCATATTGGCACAATGATACAGATGGAAGCACATGTTCTAAGTCGTTGACATAGATCAGAAATAACAGTGGCCCGAGGATAGATCCCTGGGGCACTCCTTTACTAATTGTTTTTGGGTCAGACAAAACCTCGGAGATTACATCTTGTTGCATATGTCTGATGAACACTTGTTGGGACCTTCCAGATAGGTAGGAAGGTATCCAATTTAGAGCTACTCCTCTAACACCAATAGATTCAAGTTTGAACAAAAGAATATCGTGATCCAAAGTTTCAAATGCTTTGGATAAATCGAAATACAATCCAACGGGTGTTTCCCCTCTATCCAAGCAAGTCGTTATATAATTTAAACATTCAAAGATTACGGATTCTGTAGATCGACCTTTTATGAATCCATGCTGACATTTGGATAGAATGCTGTGCTTCTTCAAGTAGTAGTATAATCTGTTGTAGAAAAGTGTTTCAAATACTTTAGAAAAGATAGGTAATAGAGATATCGGACGGTAGTTGTTTATGTCGTATTTCGAACCTTTATTTTTATAGACGGGTAAGACTTTAGCGTGTTTGAGGAAAGAAGGAAATGAACCAGTAGAGAAAGAAATGTTGATAGCATCTGCGAGTTTAGAAGATATTATGTGACAGACGTCTGCGAGAATGGTACCGGGAGGTCCATCGTAACTAGGTGTCCACTTAGAAGACAATGCTTTTAGGGTTTCTTCAACATGTTTCAGTAAAGTTGTAAAATGTTAACACCATCTACATATTTATTGACCAAAAACAAATAAAATATGATTATTCAAATAATACTCCGTCCATATTAGCACCTGACAGTGTTAATGTCTTACAACTGTACTGAAATCCTAATATTCCGTAATTCAATTTTTTTTTTTCTAGGATGTTGGAATTTGGTATATTTCCTAGTTTGAAATGAGAATCATTTTATCTTACTAAATTCTTCTCCTAAATTCAAAAGGAAAACCACTTTACCTACACAGATTTTACTTCTTCTTGTGTTAATTCCGCCACCTTGAAGACTTTCGGCGTCAAATTTGACACAAATTCATTTCACGCCAAGCAGACCTGAACTGCAGAACATAAAATCTTAATTCAAAAATGTTTGGTCCATTATACGTATTGTAAACTCAATCAGGGTACATACTGTATAAAACAATAAGTAGCCTATAACAAAAGTTGATGAGAATTTTTATTAAACAAAATCTTGAAACGAAACAACCTTTTGGTTGGTATTTCAGTTTTCCAGAAATAATACGAAATATTGTACCCCAAACGACAGTACTTCCATGGTGAATAAATATAGACCATGCGATGAATGAAATAAATAGTGTATTATAAAATTTTATAACCGCATTGTAAAAATGAGTGGATTCACGAACCTCCTTTTTGTCTATGTTTACATGACGCAAGGCGTTTATACATGTTATGATATACTGGACAAAATCTCCACCATTCAGATCGCCTAGCGGCTTTGTTCTTGCAGGATTCAATTATTAGTTAAAAATTTTACGTAGCGAATCACGTTATTGCTCAGGACAAATGCATTTTTAAATACAAAATTTATTAGGCAGACTCATATAGGTACTTGACAGTACCAGCATTTAAAAACCTCTTCAATACCAATATTTGCAAGAGGAAGATGTACATGTACATAAATCATATGCTACTCTTGTAAAAAAATTATTAAAATAGCGCCTAAAATTTTTAGTATTCAGTACTCTGCATAAAGCATTAGCATAAAGAGGATTTAAAGCTTGAAATTAAGGTACCTACACGTACCGCTGGTATAATGTAGACTCTAGTGACATACTTATGAGTATTGGTAGACAAAGGGTTAAAATTACAAATTGTGATATGACACGTTTTTCCCGTGGACCATTCAAATATTTTTTTTTTTAATTTTTTGGCTTCGATATAATATCATGTAGCCAGTCTCAAAATCATTCAAATATTAATATTAATATTTTAAGGTAACCACTCACTGAAATAATTAGTAGTTAAAGATTCCTTTCAACAAATTCCAAGGTTATAAGGAGTACATAAAAGAAAGTTCACCAGTTCATTTTACAGAGATTTTTGATAAATAAAAATAAGTGAACATGAAAGCTACAAAACATTTTTAACTTTTGCTTGGGCCATTTGTAATCTTTTCAACTACCTCTGATCAAAAGCTTTGGGTTTTCCGATAAAAAACTCAAAATAAAAACTGTATCCCCTTGATGCCGACTTTTTGGCGGTCACTGTATATAATAAAACTAACCATTCAAATTACAGACTTACAACACTGAAATAACAAAGTTGCAACATACTTTTTAAGGAAAACGACCACACATTAAAAAAACACAATAGACAGCACGTCACCACTCTTATCATTAAAAATCCATTATACAACTTGGTTGCACTAATAGATTTAATGAACGGGCCGCAAATTAAGAGAATCTCCGCGTTCATTTACCACACACACGATTTATTATTATCTAATTATATTATTTCAAGATGAGCGGTTCGCCTTGAACGCGAATAAATTATTGAGTGAAAAACTTGGAAACATAACTCATGCCATACATTACATTCACGACCTTACGTTCATTATACAGTCATTAGCCATGTTAAACGACCAAGGCAAAAAAAAAAATTGGATAGCCTGTTTGCTACTGGACTTTGCTGTAAGCTCAACGCATTCATCGCGAAAAGGTGAGATTCATTAAACAATATTTAGGAAAAGTTTAGCAAGAAAAGGTTTTTGTACTCGTGTTGAAATCACATGTAAAACAAAGAGAAGGTAATTTAAATACAAATTGCACTGATTATTACGTTTTCTAATTTATGTTCAATGTCAAAGCTCAAAGAACAAAGAAAACTTACAATTGAGGAATAAATTTTGGACATGATTAGTGAGGATCAGACAAATAGCTATAGAGAAACACGCATCACATGCAACTGCAAATTTTACTAACGAAGTTTCTTTTAAAAAAGTAATTTTCTTAAGAAATTGAAGTGGGAGATGTTTTTTTTTACAAATATAGTGGCCCTACCCTACAGATAATAATAACAAACAATTTAAGTAGCGACATCTTGCAATCGCTTTTTGACCTAACATCGCAGTAGAATTGACCGATTTGCACACAATTTTTCGATAATAATAACGTCTAAAATCCCCCAAGGAAATAGAAATGGCCTTAAAAAAGTTGCCATAGTTATTGTGCAGAAATTGTTTCAAAAGAAACAAAGATTTTTCTTCTATAAACCAAGTGGATGGTATTCTGGAATAAATAAAATTCTGTTCTCAGCTATTGTTATTTGTCATGAGACTAATTAACAGAATGACCTAAAAATAGAAGACTGCCTTTAAAGGTTTCTTATACAAGGTTTGGTACAATTTTTGGAACAAGAAATTTTTAAGCTGCACATATGGATTGAAAATAGAACACGTTCTTTTTTTAGTTAGTTTTTGATTCAATTTAATTTTTGACCAAATCTTAAAGTAATGTAATGGAAAAATATTTCGAACTCAAAAATGAACAATTTTTTCGTACGTTTATACTTGTTAACCGTAACTTCTAGCTTCTAGCTCATCAACTCCTAACTTAATGCAAGTTATGTATAAATAAACAGTACGAGACACTTTGTGTACCATAAATCAAAATGATCTCTCTAAACTCAGGTTTTCTGAAATTGAATATGTATTTTGTTCCATGGTCCTTTCGCCAAAAAACTGCATTAACGCATCGTTAAATTGAGAATGCAAAAATAGAAATACGGATTCTTTTCATTTGCCAGATGATTCCTTATGGAATTTCTCATTGAGAAAGGTCAAGTTTTAGACATTTTTAGAAGAGGTGGCTGTTTATTTTCGCAAGTATGCGGCTTTATTTGCTTCGCCACTCGCCGTGCATAAACAGTTTCATCTTGTTCGCGCCTACCTACACGGTTTGATCGTCGGATCTTCGTGTTTTTTTTCCCTCACAATAATAATTATGCTGAGGCAAACGCGCGGCCATTAATCATTTTCGTCCGCGTAAACAGGCACTATTAAATTTGGGATGGTTGTCAGGGACTGTGATGTGTTTAGCATGCAAATTTAAATATGCAAAATAAAAAGAGGATGTGAAAAGGAGAAAATCGAAAACGATGCAAATTTGCAATCTAATTCGTTTAGAATCAGGGCCGTAGTTAACGTTTTCAAAATATGGCATTCGAAAAAGTGAACATGAAAACGTTTTCCACATGACACCTAACTATTAAAAAATGTGGAGCAGAGTATTTAATACTTATTAAAGTTGACAGTAAAGCTTCAAAAGCATAACAGAAACTTGGACATTTTTTTAATTCCTTATATAATTTGTAGCAATTCAAAATACATACTAAATAATACATACATTGTTGATATATAATCTCACAGATTTTTAACAAGGATAACAAAAGATGAAATATTCAACAATCTCTTTTTAAATAAAAAATACTAAAAGTACAGAAGGGGAAATTTGTACAAGAACAAACATTTTATGATACTGTCTTAAAGAGTTAGTTCGATTTTAATTATTAAAAGTATGACTTATTTCTGTTTAAATTGTTTAAGTGATAGCGTTCTGTTTAAACTAAAGAAAGGAAATAGTGGTCACAAACAAGAATCAAAGTACCGTATACGTACGATTGAATACAAAGTTTCAAACGAGATACATTCATGTGTCATCGGTGCAAATTCCATATGACGTAAATTAGAATCTAAAAGCTGTCCATCTCTTTATGAATCTGCCAAACTAAACAAATACATATTGAAGGCAGTTTCACTTCAAGCAGCACTCTATAACTTTTTGAAGTCACATGTCCATTAATTTTAATTAAAAGTGCGTCCATTCTTCCATAAATTACGAAGGTATCAAAATACAACATTTTAACTTGTAGAAAATGTAACATTATTTCATTTTTATTGTTTTTTTTTTAAATTTAAATGATACAATACAAAAATAAACTTTTTTATTGCATTATTAATATTTGTACAAGCTAAGATTTGTAGAAGCTAATATCAAGAAATTGGAAAACATTAAACTTAAAATATGTATAAATGGTAATCCAATGAACCCTCAAAATTAATGAAGACGTCGTGTAAGCAAAATTGGATGAAATTACGTGTTATTGTGAAAAAACGTGTTCGCAATCCACAATTTTAATCATATCCACTCGTTTGGAAGTACATACTTATTGACACCTATTCTAAATACATGAGTGGAGCTTCATTTGAAAGTACCTATCTTCTTATTCTTATGTTAGTGTCTAACCATAAATACGAAGATAAGCGTTTTGACCGTCACTTAGGTTGCTAGTTCAAGTGCACAACACATACACTATTTATACGTAAAGTTTATTTACAAATGTATAAAAAATTACAAAAGGCAAAATGAAAACAACTAAATTAAAACACGAATTGAATTTGGCATCCTTGCTGGCAACCAAAGGAATTTTATGACTGAAGTAAACCATGAAATGTAGATTGAAAATGAACACTACTAAAATACACACTCATCTTTGGTCCGACTTAATACCTCCATGTTTTGGGGGCATTTACAGCATTTTAATACAGCAATAACTTTGGGGAATGACTCGCGCATTCCCTAGTCAGGACAATCTTTTTCTGATTATTTCTATTTCCTGTAATTCTTGCTTTCATATTCTAATTCCAGGGCAATAATGGGAAAAAAATTTGCTTTGAATGGCTGATGCCTAATTAGAGGATGTAAAATATTTTAGGATGAGATGGATTATTCCTTGTTTTTCCGAAAGACGAAATTCAAAGAACTAAAATGATGATTCAGTGTTTTTAATGAAAGGATAATATTCTGCAATACTCAAGTAAGGCAGTGTTGACAGACGATCTGAAAGTACAGTGGGCGCCGGATTAAGAAGGTTATTATCGGGTTCGAATCGCGAAAGCCAGGTCAATGTGAATGTTGTTGGTCAGACTGTATTCGGTTTGTAATTGTAAATGAAATTGAAAGGACACTTCGAAAAATACCGCATTTAAGGTTCGCAAGAACGCGCGTTTTTTAAGAAGTCGAAAAATTCAGTAGGGAATTTCCTAATCCTATAAATGCCTGTTTCAAGGTGAAAGTATTTAACGTAATTTCAATCGCTACAAAATGGCTATATAAAAATATGCCTACTCATTATCTAACATATTTCAAGATTTTAATTTGTCTCTATTACAGAATAATTTTTCTTTTTTTACTTTAATGAATGTAGATTTGGCAGTTTCCCGCATGCGATATTTTGTTCCGCTTGCGCTTGCTTGGAATTGTGCGTAAATTGTGCAAATTTCGAGAAATTCATTCTGTGTAACCACAGATAATAGATCTCTCCAGGTAGCCAACGAGGTAGGAACGAATGGACGCTCTAAAAATAGTAGTGACATCTATTGAGTATTTAACAAAATTCGCAAATTGAACATTTGTCACAAACCATTTGCTAATTCCGAAGCTCAATTGGCTCATTTACCGACAGATGTCGCTTTTAAGTAGCAGAGAATACCGTCATTACCGTCCAGAGAAATAATTTTAAAGTGGGACCAAACACGCTAATGTGACGTACGGTTACAATAAGCTGTTAATTCTCCTTTTAAACTTTGCATCACACTTCTCAGTTATAGAATTATGTTACTTATATTTACAGGTTTCAGTTTTTCACTCTGCTATTGTAACAGTAGCGCCATCATATATTTGGTGAACTGTCTCCAAACTAAAACGAGTTTTGTCTCCAAATTGGGTCGTCAAATTTAGAACATTTGATGTTCTAGTTCTATTATCTATGGTGTAACGAACTGTTAAGTGTTGTTACATCTTGATATATTGGCCACCCGCAAAATAAAGATCATGGCCTATCTAGAATGGCCTCCATTCTTCCAGATGTTTCGAAATTTTCTTGTCAGCATTAGATCGTTCACGACATAGCAAATCGATTTAAAAGAGAACGAGAGGCACGCTTATGTAAAGAAATGAAGTGCAACTATACAGAGTGAAATTAATAATACTTGAGAAAATAAAACCACTAAGACTGTCCATGTCACAGATTACTGGAAACTCTTTTTTAATCCCAATTAATAAATTAAAATGAATAAAAAATTTACCTTAAAATCACGTTACATTTACTCATCATTGCTCATCCAGCGCATCGTAACTTTTACCGTGACGTAGTCATCATCTGGTCTCGAAGAAAACAATCCATATTTTTTTTACGCAATTTAGTATTCGCTAGGACACCAACCAGAATGATTATATAAAAATTTACAACCAATAAGATGTACGTCAATGTGTGTATAAATTAACTGAAGCAATGGGATCACCTTAAACGATCATTGCTCATCCAGCGCATCGTAACTTTTACCGTGTCGTAGTCATCATCTGGTCTCGAAGAATAAAATCGATATTTTTTTACGCAATTTAGTATTCGCTAGGACACCAACCATAATGGTAATATCAAAATTTACAACCGATAAGACGTATGTCAATACGTGTATAAATTAACTGAAGCAGTGGGATCGCCTTAAATGCAATAAATTATTTTGTGTTTATTTTTTATTATGAATTATTTTGAACTTAAATTTCATGAGTGTTATGCAATAAAGATACTTGTATGGCCTAAACTACAGGAGCGCATTTTCTTTGCGTAATAAATACTGCGTTTTTTTCTCAATAGTTAGCTTACAACGTTTTCTCCGTTGCGTAGTTTAGGCCGTAAATAATTCAACCATATTTTAAACATACCAATGGAATTATTTGAAAACGAGAATTAAGATAAACTACTAATTTACTAGAGGTGCTGGACGAGATGATCACATTTCCAAGGAATTATTTAAACATATCGTTATGTGTATTTTGAAAAATGTAAAGCAATCCACCGCTGAGATTTTTTTACTTTGATTAAAGTAACCTAGTTCGTCATTCACGCATAACTATACAAAATTACAGTTGAACGTAAAAACTTCCCACCGATGTGATGATTGTCGCAATCTGTGATATAACATCATAAAACTTTGTTAGATACAGCTGTTTAATGCACGAGTTTTCATTCAACGTAACTACCGGTGCCTTTCCATGCTTCTGGGTAAAAATTTCAAGTGCAATTTTCTCCAAATCTATTAATTAGCTGAATCGTTACCATTTATGGTGATACATTACAGGTTTCAAGCTTGTCACAATGATTAAAGTTGAAAGTATTGTTGTAAAATAATGTATGTTGATGTTATTTTACTCGTTTGTTTATTGTTTAATTTTGTCCAGCAAAACTATTTTAATTAAATTTGAATCGATTATTTTGGAACTGTAAATAACGAGTGTTCAATTGAAAAGTTCAGCTGCTTTGGATTGTTTGGTGATATAAAACAGAACGAAACTTCCTAAACCGCTTGACGGGTGGCAGTTGTCAAACGATTGTACTATTTTGCTTATAACCCAGAGAGGCATTTTGTGTTATTTATTTCAAGGTCTGCTTTACAGTATTTTTGAAAATTCAAAAACTTCTTGATGAACTTTTCAACTCAATACCCGACAGTGTCATTTACTTGAGGATTGAATAATAATAAAATGTAGCCAGCACCGTGCGATCTATTGTCAGGAGGTTAAAACTTAATAAAAAGATATAAATGCATTCTACTTGTTTATTTTACTTATATAAAAAGTTTAAGTAGCGACATCCTGCGATCAAAATTTTTACTTTTATACTTTAATAAAATGTACTGAAATTACTCACAGAAAAAAATGCGTGTTTATTAACAGACCTCATTTTCTATGAATTCTTTAAGTGTTAGATATCATTATTTCCGAAAATACAAAATTATAAACATAAAAAGCTATTTTCTGATTTAAAGAAAACATTGTTCCTCAAATTTCTTTAGATATTATCATTAAATGGCTCAATGCTTAAGAAACAATGCATATAAAAAAATATATTACAGAACTGTTTTCAGGTAAATGTTAGAAAATTAAAAGAAGTGAAAATTTTAGGATCTAATGCAAGACCGCGACTCAAATTTTGAAATAATTAATATCAATCCATCAAGACCACAAGTAAATTAAATTTAAAACCGTACGTGTTTACCACTGGTTCGCCTTGAAGCCGAATCTGTTTATTTTCACAAAACACAGCGCCTTTCTTCCATCGTCGAAATTTAATGCACTTTGTGCAAAACATCCATTACAATTAGAATAACCGCATTTCATCTGGGTTTAATAGTGTTGCTCGCAAAAACAGTTTTACAGCGGGCGTAAATTTTCTTCGCCGGCTTATAAATAAACGGATTTCAGAAGTTCGGAAATGAAGAAAAATCGAAAACGTCGCGAACAACATCGGCGAGTCAGGAATGCGTTTTCCCTTGCAAGCCCACGTGTTACTTTATGGCTCGCCGGCCAATGATTTAAACATAAACTTAACGAAGGTGGCAGTAAAAATATTAACAATCTAATTAAATTGTCCAAGGCCGCGAATTCATTGGATTATAATTGCGACGTGGTAAACGTACGGTTTGAATTTCAAGCAGCAGAAAACTATTAAGGAAGTCGAATTGCCTATGGACATTATTCACATATTTATTGTTTTGGCTAATAATAAATCATGGTTAATGGCATGACCTTTTACTAGACAGACATTTTTTTGTCAAATTTAGATAATTATAGTAATTAATTTGTACACTATTGCAAGACTTCCTGATGAAACTCAAAAAGTCACAATTCATTGACTTTCCTAAATTCCAAATAACAGTTTTTTTTTAATTTATTTTCGTTAACATTTGTAAAATCAATGACATCATAACTACTAGTAAAATTTAAAAGAAATTACCATGTATTACTTTAAAGAGAAATATGAAGGTACAATGGTGTTCACCTAAAACGACGGTCCTGCATGCAACTATTGCTTTCACGAAATTGCCGAGTGATATCTCATTGGCATTTCACGTAAATTAAGCAAATGGACCCCATTTTAAGACTTCAGATTTGGGAGTAATTGATCGCCAAGCTCTAGCAATGCACACTCTGGTTCAAATTAATCGCTTTCAAATAATTAAACTATTTCAACGCTTTACTATACATTAATACCTAAAATATTTCAATTCGCATTATTAGTTAGCACATTGACATTTCCGAATAAAATTGTTTGAACCACGCTAGCCCCTGCCTTTACAAAGAACTCTTTTGAAGGCCGATCACTTTATTAGATTCGCACGAAATTTATTGAAATGCGGTAGCAATTATAAACAGTTCATTCCTCTTTGGTTTGAGGGTGGCGTATTCATCAGGAAGTTACGATACAATGGTTATTGAATTACGGCCTTCCGTCAACAACAAAATTTACCGCAGTAAGTTAATTATTTTTGCACTGAATACATTTTCTTCAATTTAGGGTTCATTTCTAGGAAACTTATTAATTATATTGAATACTTTGTAACATTATGATTTACAAAATTTCAAATCTCAAGCGACTGTGGAATTTAATTTCATGTCTTATAATTATAGCTGACACCAACACATTTCACTGTGATGTTGACATTTTGTATTTAAAACTTATAATTAGATAGTAATAGGTGAATGTTAGATATATTTCCACTCGAAATTTGGTGAGAAGAATATTCTCTGGTTCTGGTTCATACTGGTTTTAACGGTAAAATTGGTAAAACTACCACAACACTATTCATACCCACCAAAGATTTCATGAAGTGTTTTCAACTTGTGAGTGTGTATGTACTAGGGATGTGTCTAAGGATATAAACTAGTTGCGGTAAGAGATAATTTTTTTATTTAAATATTAATTTCTTTTGGAAATTCCTCTATTGTATTTTCATTTTTACTTTCAATTGTTGAGTTTCTTTCCTTTTTATCTAAGTTTTAATTATTTTACGGTTAAAGCAGTTTCTTGACCTTTAAAATAAATTTACAATTTGTAAACGATTATTAATCGGACAGCTTTAAAATCTCTAAAATAACAATGTTTCGCATTCTGAAAAATATGTATGTCAACTTATGTATATCGAAATATGTAGAGGTAAATTAAATAGAGAAGACCCTCACACGTAATACGTTCGTACAAGTCTTTGCGATAAGAAAGAGGTGTTTTGGTGTTTCTTGCTGCACGCGAATTGTAATCATTATGTAGTTTCATTGTTTACTATAAAGTTTGTCCCATCAGCAGTTGCTGACGTGAAAACTAACAAATTTGGATGACACATCGGTTCTTCTCTAATTGATTTCACTCTATAATTCATTATTTTTTAATTACAATTTGTACTTATTTTATACTCCTCTATTTTTTGTCGACTTTCATAATTACTCTCCGTAAAATTATGACTTGAACTTTAAAAGACCAAAGATATTATAAAAACAAAAGCTTTATTTAAAAAAATATCAAAAACCATAATTCTTACTTTTCCTGTTTTATGACGTACATAGTACAGAGTGATTCTTAATAAACTCTAAAAAATAAAACCCACAAGGCTGCGTTGCATAAAAGATTTAAGCCTAAGAATGTGACACACTTTATGGCGTACAGCATATTATGGTGTGTCACATTCTAACTTACGCTTAAATTTAATCCCGATTTAAATTATTTATGCAACGCAGTCTTACTGGTTAACCTTGTTAGTATAACTGATCAAAAATTGTACCCAAAAAACCACAACACATTATTGCGGCTGATAGGTAAAAGAAAAGATAATGCATATCGCAGATGTGTCTAAAAAATGTTACTTTTATGATTATGAAGCAACTATATATGGTTCAAGTAATTATTCATGTATATAGTTACAATAGAATTTGCTAAAGATAGATTGCCCCGTGAACATTCTGTATTAAAATGAAGCTTGTTACAAATTCCAATTCAATCGACATGAGTATTGTGTACGGAGAATCATTGAAAGTGATCTTCGAGTGGAGGTAATTCCTTCACTCTTAAAATTTGTTTGCACACACCTAGCAACCGATATGCTGCGTGCTTAAGCGATGATAAAACGATATATGCATTTAAAAAATGGTTTAGCAATTACTTACGGGTTACAAAGTCACTTACTGCATAATGGGAATAGAACTTAAGATAAATTAATAATAATTAGACTTGTCGCGGTTTTGCGGTTTAAAACCGAAATCGCAGTAACCCCGGTATATCGCGGTTTCGGTTTTGAAAGTTAAAAACCGCGGCTTATCGCCGATTTCCGAAAATTACTATTTTCGACTTTTATTTTTAATTTTTCGTACATTTTGTGTTGTTAATTTTGTCACAGGAGAAAGCAAAATCTTTTTTATAAATAGAACTCATTTTACAAAATATAATTTTATCAATAAATAAACTCTAAATTTATCAGAACCAAAACATTCACAAAAGGTATTCAAAATGATGCAATAAAAAAAACCTCCGTATTGTTTCCTTTGCTATAGTGTTTGTAAGTTTTATTTGAAATAAATGTGCAATTTGCCTGATTGAGTTTAGAAGGTACATTTTTTCTTATTTCTGCAGGAAATTTTAAAACATAACAAATTAGAATAAAGTAATTCAGTAAGTATTTAAGGGGACAAAATAATATAAATATTAAAAGACAAAGAATGGCTCCACGTATTTCATACAATGTGTTGCCGTATGTTGCCATGACGTAAAAATTGACTGAAGTTGCCGGCAATTGAGCAATTTTAATTCCACGTATAGAAGCACCTTAATGGAGCTCACAGACGTGGTGATATTCGGCCAATCTGGTTGCTGCTATCTGATCGCCCGGAAATTGCAGGAAAATCGCCAAAGTTAACGGGGCCCTATCAAGTACTTACGAAAAAAATTGCCAGGAGATCAAAATATCGCTTGTAATCGGGCGATATTGAAGCAATCCGGTCGCCCGATACGATTGCTGACAATCGAATTGCCCGAATATCGCTACGTCTGTGTGCTCCGTAAAAGAGAGCAAGTAATGAAACGAGAGCTTCGTCTAAGCTCCTAAGCCCTTCAGCACTACAGAACGAAGTATGGGTGTGAACTTAGCAGCCATTCGCAAGCTGTATAGAACTTTTTAAACATTTATCTCGTGATGTATGACATCGTTTTTCTTACTGGTTTTATTTCGTTCCGTTTGTTAAGAATCACCCTTGTGTTAATAATAATAATAAGATTCAGCACCCCAATTTATCAATAGCTTCTCCTATTTACATCCAAATCGATGGCAAAAACTTCACCACACTAATTTTTTTGTCCTTCATTCCAAAAATACTAGAGTTTAATTCCGAAACTTTCGGATTTTTTTATTTTAATTTTTTTTTTTGCATTACATTCGCCTTCAAATGTAAAAGTACAAACATGCTGACTCACAGTTCTTCACCTTCGATCTGAATAATTCATCGCCTGTGCCTACGTATAACAAAAAGATACACTGCAATTTCGGCCCGGAGCGTTCCTAATCGCACCGCCGGATCTGTTTACCAAGAACTCAATTTCGGCAGAACAATGGTTATCCTTGAGACGGAACAGATAGCCGGCGAAGCCTGTTGCGTCTCATGCTCATGTCGCGCATCCGTACGCTTTGACCTTCACGAACTTCCGCCAATAATTTGGGCCTGTTGGGCCCGCATGGCGTGCACATGCATATGTAGACTGCGGAAAAGCGCAGCTTATCTGAAAATAATCTCTTTACGTTGGTGGCAGACTGACGTACTCGAATTGCACACTGTTGATAAAGACCTCCACAAGTGATTACTGTTGCAGTGTAATTTTTCAATTCGTTGGGAACCACATACAGAGTGATTATACATAAGTATCCAATCATTAAACACAGCATTGTTTTTCTGATACTTGATTTTATTAATTCGTTTACCGCATCTTACAACAGACACACGAAATTGCAACTCCATGTGCATATGTAAATGGAAAGAAACTTCTGCACCGACAATTTCAATATAAAAATAACCGAAAATAAAGTCACAAGTGTAAATTCATTTCTACTTCATGAAGGTCAAACGTGAAACGAACGTACGGAACAAATTCGTTCCTCAAAACTAGAACAAAGAGTTAAAGAAGTGCGCTTTTAACCGCGTGTGTTTGCTTTGCTTGGAACACTGAGAAAACAACCTCTCAGATAAAATAAATCTAGATAAAACAACGACATTCCAAGGTCAGTTCAGTTTTCTTGGCATACAACTTCTGAAAAATAAATGGTCTGCGATCCATCAGTATCACAAGTGGAATCATATTTCCATCATAGTTGAATAATATTTAAAAATACCAGTACGAATTAGATCGTTTACTGAAGAACACGGTAACATCGTTTTAGAAATTCATATAAAACAGATTCAAAATATGTGGCGTGTTCAAAATCAGAACTGAGCTTACCGTTAAGAAATTGTGAAAACATATATCCGGGAATGTTTTCTTATACGAGCGAAAAGATTAAAATGTGCAAACATATCTTATGCCTGTTTTAGACGGTCATATTTTTGTATCAAATTTAGTACGAAGTGAGAGAGATAAGCTACCACAGTGAATGTTGATTGGTTGAATTGGCACTTCTCACTCACTTCGTAATAAATTTGATACAAAAATATGACCATGTGAAACGGGTATTAGATTATTTTATATGTACTTACTTAGAAAAACTGAAAGATTTGGAGAAATATTATTATTATATTTAGTAATTGATCGATATTTAATTTTGGATCAACAAATTCTTGAAAGCATTATTTCGAATAATCCAGAATGCATACCATGATAAATATGATTATTGACCATTGACCTACATTAAATAAGTAATACAAAACACAGAGTATGACAAATCAAATTAACAATATCATTAAAAAATACATAAAATGTATAGAATACACTAAAACAAATATAAGAAGTGTGATAAAACGAATATAATAAAAGGATAGACATTTAAAAGTGAAATACAGGGTGTTTGGTCAACTAGTTTCGTAAATTCGGACACAAATTCAGCGATGAAAGTCAAGCATAAAAGTTTATATAAGCATGTGAGGTAAGAAGTCTCTTCAAGAAGATACTCAGCATTTTATGTCTTACGAATATTACTTTATGTTGTGAATTATGATTCGACATTTCAACAAAACATATGGCAGCAACAAACAATTCTAGTTACAATAATTGTTCAAAGTGAACAAGACACTTATACGCTCATTTGTTCTAAGTAACTGTAAACTCTCTCTAAGACTTCAAGTGTCCTTCTAACAGTTTCACAAGCGTTCTGTATCCTTTGAAGAAGTTCCTACCTAGTGTTTTTACTGTACAAACGTAAACTGCACCTTTTCAGTGTCTCGAGCTACTTGTTCGAAAATAATTTGAGAAAATAAACGATGCTGACTGTTATCAATTGATACTATAAGATCTTGAACTGTGAAATGCACGAGTAACTGCAGAAGTTCGTTATATGCTTATTTCCAATCTTCAACACCGGATTTCGGCGAATACTAAGACTTCAGTCAGAAGAACGAGGTTTGAAAGAACCAGTCACTTAGCTAAATTCAAAGAGGTAACGGTAAACGTCGATTTGATACCATGACTGCCTGATCAGTCTTTCCAAGAATTAAGTACATATCCCTCCATATGTCTTAATGAACAATTATGAATATGTTTCAACTGGTCAAAACTAATCAAATTGCTGTTATACTGATTTTAATTAGTAAGATGGTGCGCATAATCATCAACCGGTTTTTATACACCGCTTTCGAATTTGTTTGTACCCCACGTGTTCTGCCTGATACTTAGACAACCAACAATACATACTATTGACAGATAAAGACGAAAAAAGCACTAATTTTAGCTACTAATTTTCCCGATTTACTAATTTTGCCGATTTTAGACAACTGTTAAATAAATACTTAGTTGTGTACATCATAAATCACGTGGGATACAGGAATAAATGAAAACCCGTTTCAAAGAGTTTCTCCCTTCACCAAACACCCTATATAAAACTAATTGTAAGTTAGGTTCACAATACATAATCATAAATCATAGTCAATTTTAAACAGTCATTATCTTTCTGTTAAGTTGATAAATATTGAAAGTTTATGAATTTTTTTCTGAACATATTTTGGCTTACACATATCGCTTGCAGCTTTTTTTGTTTTCTGTAGCATGCTAAGATTGAATATATATGCAACGGGGCGATATAACGTCATGAATTATTTCAAGTATCTTAAAAAGAAACCAAAATATCGAAAATTCATAAGAGACCAAATGAAACCATGTTAGCGCACTCCATATAAGTAACAGGCAGTATAATAAGGATTGTTTCATCGAGTGATTTAAAAAAAAAATTATCAACTTTTGCCATGATATCTGGGTGACACGCTTAGCTTAAATGAAAAATACGTCATTGCACTCCTTTATGCTGTTACAGGAAAGCTACGATATGCCGTCCAAATTCCATGGGAAGGGTTGATAAAAAATTTAAAAATTGTACCAATAAACAATACTACATGATTAACTAAGGAAGCAAATCAAATATCAAAGCCATTACCCTTTCCAATTTTAAGTTATCCTTAAAAAAACACAAAAATTAAAATTTGACGCCATTTTTCTCAGAAACAAAGCATTTCTGGGCATAGTTCAATACAGAAAGTTCCATTATTTTGAGAAGTTCTATCGGTTCCTGAAGTTATCAAAATTAAATCTGAAACACACTCTTTAATGCTATAGAGCATCTAAAATTTGGTATCTATTTATTTATGTGTTTTCGATAATAGGAAATGCCTAAATGTTATTTATTTTAACTTAAATGACCTTCATTTTATTTTTAAAAGGTGACAACCCCAGGATATTATGATAAGACCCGGTTCATATACCATCATGCTCTTTCAGTTCAGCTGGTTTAAAAAGGCATGTGTACAAATGTGGAAAAAGTCGGAACGAATGAAGCAGATAAGCATTAACGCCAGATTTTCAAAGGACATGCACAAAGCTCGTTCGCTTTGAAGCCCCACAGCAACGATTAATCCCCACACCACAGCATCCTGCAATTTCAAAAGCGAATGCAACGTGTTCCCACTTCCAACAGCGCAGCTGACCCACTTGCAATATCGACTCGCCGGTTGTCCTTGACCTTGGTTCATCCAAGCGGTGCATGTCAAGGTTTACTAGACCACCAGGCCACCCTTCCGTGCACTTCCATTGCATTAGTGCAACGATTAAAATTGCTAATGTCGAAGCCCCGACTAACACCACATAATAATAACTCAGAGGTCGCGTTCCCATCGTTTTTAATCAGTTCGAAACGTTTGCGTGTCGGACGATAATTAAAAATAGGAATATCACTATGAAATGTTTGTGTTAATTTATCTAACTGAAATATACTGTTGCGGCGACTGAAAATGATTTATATGACATAGCATTACCACAGTTTTGTGCGTGCTGAACTGAATTTTTAATATCGTCCATTATGGAAATTGTTTCACGAGAAAGCAAAGTTTTAATATTCAACTAAACCAGAAAAAAATTCTTCCCACGAACAAACCATTAAGAAGGGACTCACTTAAATATAACATAACTTTATAAATTAAATCTTTAAAAAAATTGTATCCTAACTCCAGAGAAAAAAGCCTGAAAAGTGGTAAACTGTTCAGTGTTTCTTTTGCGCATTCAACAAAATTTATTTAGGACCCCACGTATATAATCAACATTCAACGAAAAAAATTAATAAACATGAATTTAAACATAACGTTCTAATTAACGACTTTTATTCACTGATCGTGATATAAATTCCTATGTAAATTGAAGTGTCTACCAGTTCATTAAACATGTGACATTTAATTACAAGAACACCTTCGCAAAAATTAAGTCTATCCCACTAAAAAAAATGTTTATTAACGTGACATTCCAATAAAATAGGCTTTAAACGAATCCGAACAAGAAGGAATTAAATTTAAAACATCTAAGAGTATAATATACAGGTAATTGTTTGAAAGTGAGAACACAGGCAATTAAATGGAGGAGGCGATAAAAATTTCATGGTAAATTTACATGAATAATCATTGGTTATTTGTGGCCACTATCAGTCATGGTAAAAATACTGTAAAAATACATGTAAATTTACCATATCATGGTAAACCTACATGTATTTTTACAATATTTTTACAATATTTTTACCATGATTAACAGTGGCCACATGACATAATTATAAATCAACGATTATTTATTCGTGTAAATTTACCATGAAATTTTTATCAGTGTAAAGTGTCGCTACTTAGAATCTAATGCTAATATGTAACTGATCTCAGTTATAATCAATTCAACTGTATATTTGTGAAAACGTAATGTTCTAATATAGAGTTCAATTAAATAAAAAATCTAATTTTTTGTAACATGAACACTGAAGAATAGTTTCAAGAAAACAATATAATTGGGACAATATCTATCATATACAGGGAGGGTGCCCGGATTTCGTAAAGACAACATGGGTAACTTTTTTATTCGAAGAGATAGAGAGATGGTTAAATTAGTAAAAAGGTGCGGGTTCAAGAGCTCATTGAGAACACATTTCCAAATTTTGCTTGGCATGGCCAACTTGGTTAAAGTAAAAAAAAAACAAATTTCATAATTTCTTTTATTCGCCGTAACTTTCTTGTTACTTAGGATATTGAGATGCGGTTTGAATTAATTTGTATGGTAATTTAAATATTTTTATTGGCAAAACAAAACAAAACTGAATTACAAAAATAATAATCAAAAATATTAAATCACTCAAATAAGCCACCATTGTTTGCAATGCAAAGTTGGCACCGTTTCTGAACACTTGTAACGCGCCCCAGTAATTACTGCTATTAATCAATACTTACAAGTAAACAGACAAATAATTTACATAAGTAAATAATAAATATGAGGCAACGGAATTCCAACTGAGATTTATGACCGAGGACTGTCGGCCTGTCCCTTTACCTGCGTTGCGCTTGTCGACTCTAACAGTGCAATCCCCCAGATGTTATTACAGGGTGAATGACTCATCGGAATTCGCCCTGTGATGAGCTACTTTTGATATGATTTCGATAATTATGACACAATTATCGAAAGTAAATGGCCCTACGTTGTGATTTCCCAGATTCTTTGTTTGGTGCGATAGTACAATTAGCTTCTAACAAGGAAATTGGCAAGTTGATAATGAAACGCAACAATTAAATTTAAATAATTATTTATTGTAATAAATAATTTGATAGGGCAAAAAACTCCTACTCTCCGCTTCTGTGGAAACTGAGAATTTGAGCGTAAAAAAACCCTGTTGTTAAAAATCACTACAAATAATCAAAAATTTGCAATTTCAGGAAATACAGAGTGACTCGCGTAACAAGTTTCGCCTTCGGTTATCGGCGCGATCTAAAATTCCCTGATCCGCACCGTTGGTGGTGGAATGTTACATAGATGTTTTACTGGAGAACTTCGCTTCCCACTTATCAATAATTTATGTTAATCATAAATGCATTCGAGCCTTAGTACAGCGTCCTTAATTCGGCCGGTATTCAAAGACTTGTTCGATTCAGTAAACCAACGTTCAAAGTGTCTCTGTGGGACGACAGTGTACTTAATTAATGGAGTTAATAAATGAATTAGTCAGGTGTTTTGGGGCGAAGTATGTGATTCCTGCCACCTTCAGCGATCAATCTGCAGGTAAATCAGTAGCAATCACCCGCTTTTCACGGACTCCCTTTTGGGAGGTGTTTTATTGAACCTATCTCTAATCAACCTAATTAATAGATACGTGCATTGAGCCGTTACTACTTCTGCTACGCGATCCAGAGCTTAATGTTATTTGTGAGAGCGGTGCTTTTGCCCGATGCCTGTGCCTGTTTCAGGACTCTCTGTATATTGCTCTTTCGCCGGCTAGCTAACTAATCAATTTAAAAGGCGCGAAGTTCCAGGTCGACTGGTTTCGGTACTACACTATGGGTGTTTATGACCTTCCAGTCTCTGTGCAATTGCTTCTAATTTACCGACAAATCTCTCAGCCAAACCAACAGTTTTTCCCTCCCACATATACAGGGTGTGAAAACCTTTGTCAAGAAAAGTGGCCAGGAATGTATTGCAAATTGTTTAGTTTACAATTTGCTTGAGAAAATTCCCCCTAGACTGTGGTGGTTTCTAAGGTACACTGTATGGAAAGCCCAAGTAGATGTAGGGAATGCCGAATTGCCGTTGATTAACTAAATTATCGAACTCGGCTACAAGTTACGAACGCTGACCAATCAAAGCTTTTAAACATGAAAGTCACTACTGCGTTTTAACACTCGCCGTAAGGTAAATAAAAATAGTTTGATTTGAGTTCTACTCTTTACTTATTACTAATCAAGTAAGCGGGTTGCTTTTACTTATTACTGATAAGTAAAGACAACCCGCTTACTTGATTTAAAATAAAAATATTAAATTTTTTAAATAATTTTTTATTCAGATATGGGTTGTGATACACGGTTGAAACGAGAAAAAAAAATTGCTATTTAATCGTAGAAAAATCCAATATGGCGTCCATTTAAAATAAGAAAGTTGCTATCAATATCTTGACAGCCGCCATCTTGAATTTTATTTTGACTGTATTTTCAGCTGTATTTTATCAAACATAGTAACTTTTACACGAAACATTTTTTCATATTTTTTATAATTGCGAAGTTATTGGACATTAAAGAAAATAGCGATTTTCAGTTTTTCTGCGATAATATCTGAACTATTCGGAATTTTCAAATTTTCTCAACGGAATCTGAATCATTTAACCAAATCTCTATCTTCACTAATAAGAAAGTTACCCATGGTAGCCTACTCAATCTGGGACACACTGTATATCTTAAGTAAAAAAAGTTACGGCAAATAAAAGAAATTATGAGATTTTGCTTTTTTTTAATTTTAACCAAGTTGGCCATGACAAGTACAATTTGAAAATGAATTTTTAATGAGCTATCAAACCTGCACCTTTCTGCTAATTTAACCATCTCTCTATCTCTTCAAGCACAAAAGTTACCCATGTTGTCCCTACGAAATCCGGGAACCCTGTATATGTATGCAAAAGTCTTTTTCATGAAAGAAAGCAAAAAATTAAACTATAGACATAGACAGAGGATTTTTTTAATTTACTGATAGACTTTTTCGATAGACAGATTTTTAATGCAAGTAATACTTTGCATACGGATTTCTGTAAACCTCAGGTTAAAACAGTGTGTCGCTTAAAATCGTACGAAAAGCATAGGAACAAAAATAAATAAAAAATTATAACTCTTTTGCTCGTTTTATTGTCCCATTCATGCAATGTAAACAGTCCCTAGGGTCACAATTCATATGAATTTATTCCAGGTTCAGGAATGTACAAGCTCTGTTCATACTTATTTATTATACAGGGTGTTATCAATTAAGATGACAAACTTCAAAAACAATAGTCTGTCAACTGAAAAATTCGATTACGGCGATTTGCAAATGTTTTGTTTCCAAAGCACAGGCATCTTTGATGATTTTGTAAAAATGAAAATATCTCCTTTATTTATTAATTTACGAAAAAATAACAAAGAATAATTTTAATTAAGAATTTTATTCTCTATCGATTAGTAATATAATATAGAGGGTGTTCCATTTAAAAAAAGTGTCTTTTTGACTTTATCTCATAAACGCGACGCTCAATTGTTTTTTTGACTACGTCAATCAGCGGGAAAATTACTACTAGTTTGCTAATTTAACCGAATTTGTAGCTTTTATAATAACAAAGTTAGCAATAGTGCCGACTTAAGTTTGAACAGCCTGTATATACAGTATGTCCCCGGATTGAGTTTACAATACGTATAATGGACCAAAAATTTTTGAATTAAGATTTCATGTTCTGCAGTTCAGGCCTGCTTGGCGTGAAATGAATGTGTGCCAAATTTGACGCCGAAAGTCTTCAAGGTGGCGGAATTAACACAAGAAGAAGTAAAATCTGTGTAGGTAAAGTGGTCTTCCTTTTGAATTTAGGAGAAAAATTTAATAAGACAAAATGATTCTCTTTTCAAATTAGGGAGATATACCATATTTCAACATCCTAGAAAAAAAATTGATTTACGTAAAATTACTACATAATTAAATTATAAATATTTCAGTAAAGTTGTAAAATGTTAACGCCATCTACATATTTATTGACTAAAAACAAATAAAATATGATTATTCAAATAACACTCCGTCCATATTAGCACCTGACAGTGTTAATGTCTTACAACTGTACTGAAATCCTAATATTCCGTAATTCAATTTTTTTTTCTAGGATGTTGGAATTTGGTATATCTCGCTAATTTGAAATGAGAATTATTTTATCTTACTAAATTTTTCTCCTAAATTCAAAAGGAAGACCACTTTACCAACACATATTTTACTTCTTCTTGTGTTAATTCCGCCACCTTGAAGACTTTCGGCGTCAAATTTGACACCAATTCATTTCACGCCAAGCAGACCTGAAATGCAGAACATGAAATTTTAATTCAAAAATTTTTGGTCCATTATACGTATTGTAAACTCAATCCGGGGACAAACTGTATATAAATCTGAGTTAAGAAAATATAGGATGAAATGACGTGATATGACAAAAGCCGCAAGGCTGTTTCCCCAAAGTTAGAAGGTGATAGCTACGTACATAAAAGTTCTTTGACTTATCGATCAATCGATCGGCATACAGGTGTCCCAACCCATGTGCTCACTCTTTTAGAATTTGTATTTTTTAATTGATTTACATGAAATTTTAAAAGGATAAATTAAACAAAAAAAATGAATTTTCAGACTACTGTCGAGCACGGTAGGACTTCCGATTTCGCCGGAAGTGATGTCAACTTTCTTATTTTAAATGGAACACCATGTATATTTGTACATATTTGGAATCTATAGATCATTGTGAGTGCGAATATGTATCATATGGTAATATTGGTTTCAATGACAACGAGAAATATACTTTTTTGTTTTTCAATCTAGTAAGCTATGAATTTTCATTCTAATACAATCAAGGAATTCGAGAAAATCACTATTTTGATTGTATTTTGATTTTTAACATTTTTACAGCACTTCAAATTTTCAATAAGTCGTAACTAATTTTTTTTAATGGAACCTCATGTGCTTCTTACCTTAACTTAGTCCAACAGAATTTTTTTTCTGAGTACGCTGATACCAAATACTTCATACTTTCTTTTAAAGTCATTTAAAACAAAGTATGCTTTATTGAGGTGTTAGGTCTGCTCTGCTTTAAAGGATTTTCAAAGAAAGCAAGCAGTATTTGGTATCAGCGTACATACTCAGAAAAAAAGATTCTGTTGAATTAAGATAAGAAGCACATGATGTTCCATTAAACAAAATGCGTTATTACTTGGTTGCATTAACACGAAAATACACGATTCATAGCTTACTAGATTAAAAAAGAAAAGAAAGTTTATTTTTCTATGTCAAAGAAACCAAAATTACCATATGATACATATTCGGACTCACAATGATCTATAGATTCCAAACATGTAAAAATATATATGGTGTTCCATTTAAAATAAGAAAGTTGACAGTACTAGTCTACCCTCTACCGTACTCGATAGTAGTCTGAAAATTCATTTTTTTTTTTAATTTATCCTTTCCAAATATTTCATGTAAATCGATTAAAAAATACAAATTCTAGAAGGGTGTGCACATGGCGTGGGACACCGGGTATAGTAAAAAAAATGAACTGTAAAAAAAAATATGTATAACAATAAGATCGTATATTTTTCTTAACAGCTACACTCGCCCCAAACTTCTCAACATACTGCTATTGTTTGACAATTTCGTCGAAAGTGTAAAAGAAAATGTTGAAAATTACACGATTTTTTGTTTTTCCTTGACAATTGACAAGTTATAAAGAAATTGTCACGACCTACTAGATTTCACGAGACAGTCTTATCGGGTTGGCCTGGGCAAGTATTTCATTTAACGCAAATTTTCCCCGCTTTGGCGCTGGTTACCTAAACAAGAAACACCTTAATAGCGAAAGAAAAAATCACAAGAAAACTATATTTGAGCAAGAAAATACAACTGTAGGTACTTGCTACAAACCGCGCGAACTTGACGTTCCGGATATAATTTATTCATTTCCGAATTTTTAGTTAAGTGGCGCCAACGGAGAAATACTTGAACCAATAAATTGCTCAGGCCGAATAAGAACACAGTGTTTCGTGAAATCTAAGCTGAGTTCGTTTATTCATACAGTACAAGGATGGAGTAAAATTAGAGTAAGCGAATAAGTTTTAATACAAGTAACAGTAAGATAAAAGTGCGAAAAGAGTAAATAGAGTGAACGGAGTTGAATAAACGAACGCAGCTCTAGTAGGTCATGGAAATTGTAATACAAATTTTCATCAGGCAAGAATCTAGTTGAATTAAAAATGGTATGTATTATTTCAGATGCTACTCTTGAACATTGTTTTTAATACGGTTGAGGTTGGACAGCTCTGGTTTAGAAATTTAACCGACAAAATCAAAAATACATTATTTTCTATTTCTTGAACCAACAATTTTTATAGTATGATTAGCTAATTTAAAAAAATTATTCTATTATTTTTTATTATTCCTGAGGAAACAGTGACACCTGTTGGCAAACACGGTAATCGTACGCGTTCAGCAGCTACCTGTTTTTACCATGAACTTTTTCAATTGATATAATTTCAAAATAAATCCATATAAATCCCCCGCGGTCAAAACACTGGAACATTATGAAACTTTAGTCCTGGAATTCGTAAATTCTAGGTCACCTGAGTTTGCCAGACGTCAGAGCAGACGTTTACTTCAACAATGTCATTGATTCCAATAAACGGCGACCCGAAAACAATCACATAAAAGCGACCTAAAATTAACAACAATACGGCGAATTAATTGAAAATATGCGAGGATTGTTGAGAAATGCGGTCACTGAACCAAATAACACGACCCTGACTTTGCCATTGCCCTTTCCGTACGGCAAATTTATTAATATTTATACAATTACTAACTTAAATCGATGACTTACCTCGGTCTGTAGAATCCATGGCCTACTCGGCGAAAACACCACGGCGTTCAAACGGCACGAACACAAAAATTCACGTTAAATTCTACAAATAAACCGACAGCCCACTTTCGAGACGGTAAACATGGCCGCAGACCTGTCACAGACACGGAGGAACGTTGAACTTGCCGGAGATAAACACAGTGGTACCGTATACTTTCCTAATTATTAGTGAATGTCGGATAATACTCATAAGGCGGAAAAAGTTTCGGAAAATATTTACTAGTAATTAACATTAACGGAATGAATTTAATTAAAAGATTTGAAGACAGATGGCGATACTATACAAATAGTTCATTTGACACGAATGATGTACTCATTTGTTTTTAATGTAAACAAACATGGTTTCCTAATTAAGATTTTTATTTAAATTTCAACAACTTGCAAAGTCATTTTTACTTGAATCACCATATTTATTTTAAAAAAGTAAATATACCTACACAATTCCGAATACAGACACGTGCGATATGCATGGTTCTTGACACAGATTTCAAATAACAGTATTAAAACTTTAAGATTTTCTTCAGAATTGTTAAGATTAAGTAAGTTTACAGTCGACGTGCAAAAGAGATAAAGTTGTTGATGCAACCTTTAATCTAGGCACTCGAAATGCGACAATAAAACCAGGTGAATGCTTGCTCAGTATTAAAGTAAATATTTAAAATGTTAAAAAATTTTCGTAATCAGTATTTTCCAGTGAGCCGGCAAAAAATTAAACCCTTTTCAGTGTAAGTTTGTCGCTCGATAAAGCAAGAAGGTTATTTCTTCAGTACAAAAGTCGAAATTATGTACATATAAGTGATTGCATACGAGGTGAGTTATGAAATGTAATGTTTTAAATAACGTACGAGTTAAATTACTTACAAATACGTTCGAATTGGCAGCACTTTCTACAGAAGTTTTTGTTTGAATCCAGTTTCCACTTTCCGGTGTTGTGCATGGGTGCGATTTAAATTCGAAAAAGTTACAATTATATTGAAAAACGATGAACAAAAACGCATTAACATTTTTAAGTAGTATGTTAATGGTCGCGTTCAGGCAGAAAATTAGTTGCAGTGTTGCAGCACAGCTTAAATTACCTGAACTGGTCTTCAGTTGTAGAGGTTATGAATTCATTACGTTATAATGAAACGTAGCATATAAAGATCACGCTTGATTAATGGCGGCCGCTTGAAGAAAGCGCTGCAGCTTATGGCTGCGTTCGTTTATTCAACTCCGTTCACTCTGTTTACTCTTTTCGAACTTTTATCTCGCTCTTACTTGTACAAATTAAAACTTATTCACTCTCACTCTTTAGAGTGCGAAAAGAGTAAATAGAGTGAAGGGAGTTGAATAAACGAACGCAGCTTATAGAAGACAGCTAACTCGTTCACCATTTTGGAGCCCAATGTGAGGTTATATAAATATATTATTTTTATGATGAAAAAAATTACTTGCCTGAAAAATTTGAAACCATTGCGTGAATGATTTGAACAATTAGGAGCTGCACATCCGGTCATATTTTATCAAGTAGCTGTACTGAAAGCAATGACGTCATATATATGTACCATCGCCGGCACTAAAAACGAAACAAAAAGCTATAAACTCGTTGGAAAATGAACCTTATTTACGGTTTGTTAAATGGATCTTTTTACGCACGTCACACGTCATTGACAAACGGCACTAGTAAAACCAATTTTTTTAGGTAGCTATTGTACCTATCTAGGTACACCACTCGTTCAGATTGAAAAAGGAACGTCTTTATACGAATGTTTGTAAAGTAAAACATACGATTTATTACTTGGTTTGAGAGTATTGATGTATTTCATATGGAAAAAATCAATGACGTGCGTAAAAAAATCCATTTAACAAACTGTACTCCATAGTTACGGCTACGGCCTTGGTAAAGCGTTTCGTTTTTATTGCCGGCGATGGTACCTCGTTCAGTTTACTAGTGTTGTGAATCGGTAATTTTACTACGTTACCTTACGGTAAATTTCCAATATTACCGGTAAGGTTCTATTGCCAACATAATGGAAAAAGCTGTAATTTTTACAACTGATTGAATTGTAAACTTGCCAATTGCAACTCAACTAATGAAATAAACTGTAAATAATACATATCTAATCTTAAGGTTTACTTTTTATTATTGAGAAAAAACGTAACTACTTACTAGATAAAAGAAACTTGATACTTTAAAATGAATTTCGTCTAGACGTTTGATTATTTTTACTATTTTAGCTGTTGTTGTCAGAAACTAAAAAAAGAAAAAAGTGTCAAAATGTGAAAGTACATATTTAGAATTAAAAAAAAAAAATATGTAAAATGTGACATATGCGAGTAATGTAAGAATCGGATGAAAGAATCTTTTATAAAAGATCATGTGGATCATATCCAAATGAATGAAATAGAAATAAATAAAAAATTTTACAACCTGTGATAAAATTATTTAAGTGAAAATAATATGAAATAATAAAAAAAAACTGAAAACTTTACTTTTTAACAGAAGAAAAGTGTATTTGATATTAAATTAATTAGAAAATTGTAGGCTCGTTCGTTTGTCTGCTCTAATCCGGTTAGAGCAACCCGAGTAACGAGTGGGCGTTCGTTTGTATTCCAGCAAATGATCTAAGATTGTTCGTTTGTTCAGAGTTCAGAGCAAGAAAAGTTGCTCGGTCTGCAGAGGTGGAGTAAGAAGAGTAGAGCAGAAAACATAACCTCTGAATTTAATTTTGGTGCCAATAAAAGCGTTTTTTTCGCAATGTGCGAAGGATCTGGAAAGTAAACCACTATCAATAAACGTATAATAAAGATAGGTCTTCTGTTTTAGATGATTTAATATTTTTTGAAGTTATGTCAATCACAATCAGTAGTTTCTAATTAACATTTTTATACTTGATTGATGTTCGTTTGTGAAGTACTTCGAACGTTCGAACTTACCCCTTTATTTTGTAACACATAACGACATCGTTACATAACGATAATCGTTAAGTGACATATTTTTGACCAATCAGTACATAGAAATGCGTTGTATCTAAGTACTGATTGGTAAAAATATGTCACTTAACGATTATCGTTATAATAACGATGTCGTTATGAGTTACAAAATAGAGGGGTTACTCTTGTAGTCACGTGATTATGATCTGACTGCCCGATTTGATCAATCTAGATCACACAAACGAACAAACCTTATATGTAATTACGTATAGATATATCTAATTTTTATTTAAAAAAATGCTGTTGGTAATATTATGGTAACATTACTGGTAAGGTAACAATAGCGAATTTTTGCAAAACGTTCCGTTAAAATTTACGTACGTTAAACGTTAAAACTCAATTTCTGATTGGCTAAATCTATGAGGTTGCTAAGCAAAATAGCCTTTCACGTAACGACATTTTTATCGCAAGGTATTTTAAAAACTCCCTATTACAATTAAGCTACCGGTAATTTAACAACACTGAGGTTTATGCTTTATTAATGTGCTGTTGCGCTGCGATTACCTGAACGCGGCCAAAACTTGGTGGCGATTAGCGAGTTACCTACTTGATTACGTGTGAAATTTTCACATAAGACATGAAGAGTTACCTATGTAATAGGTCTTGTAAACTTCCAGCCAACTTTCTTCATTAATGACGTTAAACCAGTACCAACTGAACTCAAGATGTAACGTACGATGTATTAGTTGAAATTTAGTAACATTTGTTATTACAAGTTTTTGAAAATGACAATGTTGCCACCGCTTCAATTATCACTAACGTCAGATGTGTTTACTTTGCATATACAACACGTACATAACCTATACACCATCCACCGATCATGTGTAAAGACTTCAATACTTGACAACATTGATATAGCATTACGTCATAAATATGAATGACAAAAGTTGGCTGGAAGTTTACAAGAACTGTAATAAAATTATTTAACATTAAATGTAATGCAAAGAAACAAATAAGTCTTTTTAATATCACTGATAGTTTATTTAACATAAAACTAGGGTGCATTCCATTTCACCGCATTAATCGCATTATGCGTTTAATGCGTACAAAAACCGTTCCGTTAAACATTGGTAGTGCGCATCACACTGACGTATGAAGTCCCCGTTGGAGGCTATTTTTAATGCATCAAACGCCTCATGTCAAGATGAAGTGCACTTGATGCGCTTGTTGTATCATGGGAGGTTAAAGTAACTGATTGGGTCTTTTTAAGCAAACAGAAGCAAGTTCTTTTTGTAATTAAAATGGATTTCGTGAAAATTGTCTTAACAAACGGAAGATTACAATTTTAAGTTCATGTAGATGCTGAAACTGCAGTAAAACTAAATCAGAGTTAGTCTTTTTTTAATTTTTAATTCAAATGGATATATTTAATATGTATTTTACAAGTAATGTGAACATTTTAATAACTGTTAGAAATATATTTTCATCCTCCCTTAACAAAAATTGATATCAAGCGTTCCGATTCATTTGACGCATCAACGGCAAATTTAAAACGGAACGCTTTTACAAACGCATCGAATTGAATGAAGATGCAAGTAACGTATGCGTGAAACGGAACGCACCCCTAGAAAATTGCACAATGCATGCTTGCAAAAATTTTTACTGTGGTAACACTGTTACCTGCTGTCAGACAAATATGTCAGAAGAAATTTTTTAATTTATAAATAGGATTATTCCAATCCTTATCAATGGATTTTTTTATTTTAAAACTGCTTAATTAAAATTCTGCAATTACAGAAATGCGTCCAATATATCAACTCAATGAGACTAGAAAGGGTACTTTCGACAATGCATGTGAAAACATCTCTGCGATGGATAGCAAGAGCAAAGTTGAAATATGTGTTGGCGTTATTTGTGGCCCTGGTAATACTACATGTGGCAGGATTATTAACACGTTTGTTCGAGAAGGATTACAACAAACACTTTAGCTATCCATATGAAGGTGACGTAGAAAAATTCGTTCTCCAGTTGAAGAATAACGTAACTCCTGATGTGAAACCTATTAATTTTTATAATTACTCATATATTACAAGCTGCAAGCACAAATGCAATGAGCAGCTTCGCTTAGTGTTTTTAATTAAGTCTGCTCCTGAACATTTTGATCGACGATTGGCAATAAGGAAGACCTGGGGATATGAAAGTAGATTTTCTGATGTACCAATAAGAACCGTATTCTTACTTGGAAGAAGAAGTGATTCCGCCTTATTGAAAAGAATTTTTGATGAACATGAAAAATTCGGCGACATCGTCCAGGCAAATTTTCTGGACGCTTACTTTAATAACACCATTAAGACAATGATGGGATTCAAGTGGGCCGTTACATTTTGCCCACGTTCCAAGTTTTATATGTTTGTAGATGATGATATGTATGTGTCGACCAAGAATGTTCTGAGATACCTTCGTCATCCTACTAAGTACCCTGAATACTTATATGATCATAAATTACTCATGAATAATGTGTTATTAAGAAGTAGAAGACATATTGATTTTGAATTACCAGATGGTATTAGATTATACACGGGCTATGTAAAACTCGCATCACCATTAAGAGACTGGTTTAGCAAATGGTATATTACGTTAGAGGAGTATCCGTTTAATTACTTTCCATTATATGCTACAGCTGGTTCTTATATGGTGTCAAGAGAGGCTTTAATAGATATGTATTATACCAGTTTTTATACTAAACACTTTAGATTCGACGACGTCTACCTTGGTTTAGTAGCATCAAAAGCTGGTATTGAACCATTTAATAGTGACCATGTATACTTAAATAAAAAAACATACAAACCTGAACAATATAAATATGTAATAGCTTCACATGGTTACGATGACCCTGCAGAATTAACGAAAGTTTGGACAGAACAGAAAGAATTGGGAAATGCATAGTATCAATAGTGTAGCTCAATTAGAGTTTGTAATAATTTTTTTATAGCTGAACATACTCATATTTTCTAAAGTTTAAAGAAGCTGATATTATATATTTATTGGAATGATTTTTATTAAAATATTTATGAATTATTCACTCGTTTCATTTAGTTTTGAACACATACGTAAAAATATTTAACATTCTACAACAGAATATCTACAACTTTAACAATACATTAAAAAAAAGTTAATTGTAAACTTGGAATGCACTTCAATAGTACAATACAATTGATGTTTTGTATGCATCTTCAATCGAAAATATTAACTGACTTCTTTTTTGTTAATTCAGTATTTAATTTACCTGCTTCGTGTTGGGCAAGGTTAAGCAAAGTTTGCGAACTCTCTAAAATCTAATTTAAAATCAGTATGGTGTTAAACATTGCGAAACACAAACCTTTTTAAAACCGCTTTCTGTATCTTGGATTATCTTATCGAAGTTATCACGCATTGCTCTGTGCTGGGTTAAGTGAACGTTTACGGAATTGAGTTTTTCCTGTAATGTTCTGATGTTTTTTTCTAGAAATTGTTTCTCGGCTTCTTCCTTTTCGATGATCTCTTGGAGTTTGTGTTTTTTAACTTTTAGGTCTTCTATGCCTACATAAATAAGTAAGTAGTATTGTTATTAGTCTGTGGTCATAGTACATGGGGTACATGGTACATTTACATTTTACCAGTTCTTGGTTATAGGTTTGTAAAGCAGCACCATGATCAGACATTTCTTTAATTAGTTTACTCCTTCAAAGTCCTTATAGGGGGCATACCTTTAATTTTACAAATAGACGTGGAAAGTAAGTCAAGAAATTAAAAACATTTTAAATTCTACTGGACACTTCGAATTTCAAACACTGGAATTTTGACATTAACGTGAAGTTATCATTTGCGGCTTGCGTTCGCCCAGTGCTGCCATTGTTTGTCAAGATGGTACCATAATATTGCCGAAATTACCAGATTTCCACAAAAATTGTGGTAACATTTTCTTCTCAAAGAAATGATAAAAAATAATAAGTTTACAAAAAAATTATTGAGGGAGTCGGCATTTTTGAAGAAACCTATGAGTAAAAGATTAACAGGAGGGAGTCATTCCAGTGTTACTAATCTTAAGGTGCATTTAGACTGAGCACGCACGCACGTATCCGTTCGCGCTCGCGAAGAGCGTTTAAATTAAAATTCATTTTCCAACGAATGGGCTGATCCAGTTCGCAGACGTGCGTTGAAAATGAACGTCAAAATAGCAGCAGCCGCGTTTATTGTGATGTATACTTTCATAAAAAAAGGAAATTCGAAAACGTAGACGTCGCGCGTTGTCGTTGGTAGCAAACGCCAATTTTTTGTAATAGACAAAATAATTTATTAAGCAATTTAGTGTCAGAGTGTCGTTATGACCAATTGAGAGATTTTACAAGAATGACCAAAACCAATTTCGAATATTTGTTCAGCTTGATAGCACCAAAGATTGTCAAAAAGGATACAAGATACCTCGAACATACGCCGCAAATTCAGTGTGGTACAAATTGAGCATTCGCGAACCAATTAATTCTTTTGAGCGTGTACCCGAGACCGACACCAAGCGGATCGCGCTCGCTGCTGTTCGTGCATAGGAAAACATAGTGAGCGTGCGTGCATAACCGTTTACATTTGAGAATTCGCGGTGGATCAGTGCGTGCGTGTTCAAGTCTAAACGCACCTTTAGAGTAAAAGATTAACAGGAGGGGGTCATTCCAGTGTTGCTAATCTTACCATACCTAATTATGGTATTTTTACCATAATTTTGAGTATTGTATGTATGTATGCCGTGCGCAGCTTAAATGCTACAACTTGATAATTCTGTGAGCCTTGAATCACAAGGTTTGAAGGGTGAGGTTTGCGTGCAGGAGGTACATTTAGGTGCGCATAACTGTACCATAATACCATAACTTATAGCGTTTTTCACTGGGACTAAATTGTGCACTCAGAATATTCTCATCTTATTTTAACCTCATGTAATGAAACGGGATGGAGATATTCTGAGTGCGCACTCAGTGCACAATTTAGTCCCAATGAAAAACGCTATTAAGGAAAAGCTATGTTAATTTGAAACTGATTTAAAATACTCCACCATTTAATGTAATGCCATTATTTGTGGTAATTTTATTAACATACAGGGCTATTCACGCAGACCGTTCATTAAAAGTTTTCAAAGAAGTTTAGATAGAAATTTGAAATTTACGGAGGAAAGATACTTCGAAAGGATCTTTTCAAGTAAAATAAAATTGACTTCCAGTCATTTTTCATTTTTTACAATTATTTCGAATAAGAGGTAACATAGAAATTATTTCTCTGCGGATTATCACTGCTCATAAAATCTAGCAACTTTGCCAAATTTAAACCTAACGTCTATCTCTTTAAATAAGCGAGATTCCTATGGTGAGGGACGAATTTGAAACAGCCTGTATATATCTAAATACATAACAAGGCACATGTTCAGGGAAAACATGAAAATCCCGTCAGATAGACCCTTTCGTACAACCATGCCAGTCATCTTTTCACATCCGATAGTGAATTACAAAGGTCCGCCGTACACGAATCAGCGTAATAATAGTAATTCCGTTTCACCTCTTCGGAATATTTCAAGCTATTTAGATCCGCAATCGCTTAGTATCTACTTCAGATTCAAACATATCCTTTCTGAATTTGACTATGGGCCAGTTGTACAAAGTAGGTTTAAACTGACGCTCAACTGAACCAGGTTCAAAGTAAACAAATTCGCATAGGATCTTAATGACATACGGCAATTAATGCATTCATAAATAAAATTTGATGCGATTTTGTTCACTTTGAACCTGGTTCAGTTAAGCGTCAGTTTAAACTATGGCCCTTGCCATATTTCGTAATCTCTACAAATTGTGGTCGGTGCATTTTTTCCATTGGACGCCAGCATCATGTACGCAAAACACTTTCAGTTGTGATTGCTCATTGCACGGCAGCTGTAGCTTTCCAGACAGGCACAAAATGGCATAGATTAGTTTTGCTTTGCGTAGAAGTATCAGAGGTGATATTTTGTTGATGATGATGATGATGATGATTAATGATTACCTACAAGCGTTTTCGCTTGATTGCACTAGTATGTACCTAGAGTATCTCCATCTCTTATTATTATATGAGATGATGAAGTTAGAACAAGATGCAAATACTCGGAGTGCAACCAGTGCACGCTATGTAATGTCCCAAAATTATTTTAAAATGTAGTCTTTGTACTGCACACGATTAACCATAACCATAAACAATATTGGTAGGATTAGTATGAAAAACAATACGCGCTTTCCAATTGCACAGACGAGCTGCTCGGTGCTACTTGGAAGCTACTCCGGAGCTGCTCAAATGCATTCCAATTGCACTTTGAACAGCTTGGAATAGCTCCAAGTAGCTCGTTTATGCAATTGGAAAGCGCCTAATGATTGCATTGAAAATACTATGACATTTGAATTTTATCTCAGAGAAGAAACAGAGCGCCATCTATTAGATATTAAAAATACAAGCCGACTTCCGCAATAAAATATTTGAAAATCGCGTACGTGTATGTACGCCTGTTTTATTTCCCTTTCCAAATACAAACAAAATCCTGCAATCAACAAGCAAACGAGCAGTCAATCAGTATCAGCAAGTTTACTGCACCAGCATGGTAAGTAAACTGAATTGTTAGCGCCAACGTTCCGTTTGGTAAAACTGTGGTATTCCTCGCCGATTCGTAAACGATAACTATTAATATATTTAATTTGTGTCAGACTTCATCTGCTGAGTCAAAACGGCTAGAGGAAACGAAACTGAAAGACGTCGAAGCGAAAGAGAATGAAAATCCTAACAAAAATCAGTCAGAAAATGAAACCGAAAACGAAGATAGACCATTACAAATTGATACTAGTAATGAAACTAAAGCGGAAACTTGGGAAACATCTACAAAAGAAGAAGAGCAAGTGAATCGCAAGAAGAGGTCGATGGATAGCAGCACTGACAGCGTACGTATATGTCACTTATCATCATTTAATTTATTTGTAGTAAGTAGTATTTGCTGTTTTACTTTAATATTTATGGACATTTTTGTTAAACTCATGCACAAGGAATTTTCTTTATCTCATTGTGAAATGTTTGTGTTAAACTTGCACGTCTTATCATCACTTTATTTTAAATAATTTACTGTTAAGTTCGTCAAGATATCTCCAAAAAAGTTTAATGATACATCGATTTTATTTTTATGTACAGTTCATCTTTTTTTATATGCCGATAGGATCAATCTGATTGAGTTAAGAACGCAACGCGATTTCGAACTGCAAGCGGCAAAGCTGTTTCACGAAAGTTGAAAGGAGAAAGCTACACAAAAGTTCTTAAACTGATGAATCGATTGATCGGCGTATAATAAAAAAGTGAACTGTACAATAGTTTCATTTTCTCTTTACAGAAAAAAAGTAAGTTGTAGTTCGAAATTATTTTAATAACGTATGGCTATACAGCTGTTTAGAAAAATTACTAAATTCTTAAGAATTCTTGACAGTTGACAATACGATGATAATAAAGGGCACTTTTCAGAATTAACCGGTTACTCCACCGGTAGACATTTTAAAATTCTAAAATCCACTGTAAAGCTATAATATGTTATTGTAGCTATAATAAGCATATAATAATAATACAGTTATAATAAGTTAATAATTTATTATAACTAAAATAATATATTATAGCTTTACAGTGGATTTTAGAATTTTAAAATGTCTACCGGTGGAGTAACCGGTTAATTCTGAAAAGTGCCCAAAACTTCACGGATGTATTTATATATTGTATTTCCTGTAACCTGACGTTTTGGTACCTTCTGCATTATTAATTTAAATGCCAAAATATAACATACTACAAAATTACTTTGAAATTACATTATTTAATTAAAAACCTTTTTGTTAATGTTGGAGCCAAGTTCTTTAGTCAATGTGGCATTTTGCTAGTGTTGCTTTCAAGAGCTTGAATTCGACATTATAAAACTCAGCAAAAAAGTAACTAGTTGCTTCAGTTTGACAAATCCAGAGAACAAATCATATTTTATTTGTCCAAATGAGGAAAGAACAGGAGGGAAGATACGGCAGTGGGAGAATGCAATTACATTTGATCACTTTGCGGTAGGTTAGTTTCTGCAATATGGCAGCAAGCTTAATGTAAATAAGTTCCTTGCAAGTATTTTTAGTCATAGAACTCCAGTGTATATAATACAATTGACATTTCTCGAATCTTATTTAGTTAAATTTAGTTTTATAAGTATGTTATAAACAATGATGAACTGCTGGTTTGTGAACGTTCCAGAATTTTGTAAAACGCTTCTGTGCGTCTATGACATATGCCATATTTAGTGACCAGTTTGGACAAGAAACCATTGCCACTATGACTCCCTTCTGTTATTCTTAACTCGTTGAACTTGTCACTTATAGGGCCAGTTGTACAAAGTAGGTTTAAACTGACGCTCTACTGAACCAGGTTCAAAGTACACAAATTCGCATAGGATTTTAATGACATATGGCAATTAATGCATTCATAAATAAAATTTGATGCGATTTTGTTCACTTTGAACCTAGTTCAGTTGAGCGTCAGTTTAAACCTCCTTTCTACAACTGGCCCATGGCGTTTTTGATTGATCGCACTAGTGTGCACTCATGGCGTTTTCGATTGAGTGCGCACTCAGAATATCTTCATCTCGTGTTATTACATGAGGTTAGAAGAAGATGCAAATACACTGAGTGCAACCGGTGCAGGTGAATCGAAAACGCTATCAGAGTATGTATGTTCATCTCATGTTATTGCATGAGGTTAAAAGAAGATACAAATACACTGCGTGCAACCAGTGCAGCTGAATCGAAAACGCTATTAGATTTTAGTCTACACTGTTAAAAGAATTAGAGCCTATTGATTCTATGATACACAGGTATCTGTTATTAAAGTTATTGTAGGTTTGTTCTAGCAGCAGTACATAACTGTTAGAAATTGTACAGAGACACTTTAGCCAAGGTTCCTTCCTTATGGTTTATGCTATTGTGTTAATTTTATCTTGTTACGTTATTATTTCTTGTTTGTATATGTTTCACATAGCTACTAGTTACGTTTTCAACTGTTGCTATATTATTTCGAATGCATAAACGAGTTTATTTTTCTTATTTTATGCAAGAAATAAGCTCTTGCATTTGACCACTATGTTTAGAACATCTTGTATAAGCGTCAAATTTATTCATTTTGGAAATAATTATAAATTTTGGGCAAAATTTAAATATTAACTTGCGCTTAAACAATAGTCACAATTTATTTTAAATGATAAACAGAGTAAAGTTGCAAACATACAGTTTTGCAATGTCAGTTTTTTTTAAGTGTGCACTAAAAAAATATTTAACTTGTAAAAAATATTAGCGAATCTATACGATTTTTTTGTTATTTCAGAATACCACACCAACAAAAAAAGTACGCAGTAAACCGAAGCCGCAAATAATAGAAAACATGAAGGAATACCTAGACAACAACACAATCGAGAAACTCACAACAACTACATTGTTGCATTGGTTGCGAGAGAGGAGCTTACATTGCTCGACTAGAGATAAAAAGGCTGAACTCATTCAAAAAGTAAGAAAACATTTCACTGAGAGTAAATCATAAGCACTTTGTTTATAATAGTTATAACAGTTTGTTGATTGATTAGTAAATAAATGTTTTTTTTATTGTCTAAAAGAAAAACTTACCTTTACTACAGTTTTTAATTATTCATACTTAAGTATTGAATTAAGTACATGGAATTGAAAAAAATTACAAATACATAAAAAAGTAAGTTTTATATTTCGAGAAAAAAAAAAGAAAATCAGATATATACATACATTTTCAAAATCTCAGCAATATTATCATACACCTCTTCCATTATGTACATCTTAAATATTAAGTTTCAACTGCCATAACAAACAAAAAAATACTTATTTATATTTAACACCTAACTTTAATCATATTTAATAAAATATATATCAGTAAACTTTGTACACTCTTGGCACAAGAAGACACAGGAAGTATCACATTCCAGTCGTTTTAATACTAAGATTAAATGCATTAATTAACAGCATCCATGCAATTCTCACACGCTCATCAATTTTAGTTGAATTAAAAAAAAAAACACTGATATAAAGAGGGAATGTTCTAGTTTTTATTGTTGACTGCAAACATTTAAATTTATGAATAAAACTTCACACATTCAAAAGGTCAAAACAATGTAAAACAGAGACACACTCAGAACACACGAAATGACTGAATTAAAAAAAGATTTAATAATCTTATAGTATAAAACAGTACAATACTTACACAGCTATATACATAAATTTGGACAAGTTAATCAATTTTCGAAGGGGCGTTCACTTCGTTCTCAGATCCGGAGTCTAAATTCGCTTTTGCCTTCCGAAGGACCTGACTTGTCTTATGTATTTGCTTGCAAATCGTTTTCTCCACTTGCTTCTTGCGCTGATTTGCAATCGCCAGCTGACTTACTGTTTCTTCCAAAGCTCTGCGCGTTCTCAATAATCTTTTTCTTAAGTCGTTGTTTTCGTTCACCATTTCCTTAGTTTTCGTACAACACTGTTCGTTACCTTCAAAAATAAATAAATAAACAAAACGCACAAACTGAAATACGGTTATCTATTTATTATATAGGGACTACATAGGGATTTTTAAACTGTAAAAATAAGCGTATCTTGAAGAAATTGTAAATTAAATTTTTCTGTGTCTGTTACTCCAGTTCTGTATTTAAATATAAATAAAACTTACTGCATGAAATTGATTTGTTGTCATCTTGATTCAATAAATTGCTCATAGATTCTGTTAATTCTAAAGTCTCCAGAATTGGCCTAGCAACATTCACGTTAGCCTCTAAGCTAGAAAACCTGCCTTGGTCACTTTCAATTCCCAAATCAGGAGACGAATTTGATTGCTGCCTTTCAAGTTCGGCGTTCTCAACTTGCTGATCCTGCAGGGATCTCCTCACAATTTCGTTAAGATTAGGCACACTACATTCGCCAGCAATTTCCTCGGATGTATAACCAGATTGATCAGAAAGCTGTCGACTGTACATAGACATAGTTCGCAAAGGATGAGTTTTACTTAAGAACATATCCAAAATGCGACTTGTCGGGCTGCTAGGTACTGACTTGGCCAATATTAATTGATCACCGGATTGCAGTTTAATGAGCCTGTTTTTAAGGTCCGCATTCGATTGTTCTAACTCACTGTTCTTCACTTCTAACTTCGACTTTTCGCCCTCAAGAAACATCACTTGCTTCTGCAGTACCTCTTGCATATTGCCAAAATCTGCTTTGTACTCATCCACCTGCCTAACGAACTCACCTTCTTTTTGAGCAAATTCTTTGAGTTGCATATCCATCTGCGTCCTTTCGTTCATGATTCGGCTTTTATCGAGTAGTGCCTCGGAGTAAAGCAAATTGATTTTCTCCAATTCCTGCCTTAAGGTGTCTAATCTTGATTGGTAATCCTGTTCATTCTCGTGAAGTTGTTGCCTTAATTGGGCCTCGACTTCCTCCAAATGACTGATTTTGTCCTCGGCAACATTTAATACGTGCCGGAGTTGCTCTAACTCACGTATTGTCTTTTTCAGTTTGTCAACTTCGCAACGCTTTACATATTCGGCCTCATATTTAGTTTGCAAATCTTTTATGGCGTCGTTTAATGTCTTTATATACGAGTCAGACTTTTGTTCCACTGCTTTCACCTTCAATTCGCATTCCTCTTCAACAGCCCTCATACGTTCTTCAAGTTGGTGTTTAGCATCACGCCTGATGGATTGTTCTAATAGGAACATTTCTTCGCTCATCAATTTGAGTTTTTGTTCTGCTGCTTTTACGTCAATCTTTGCCTCCTCCGCAGCCTGTTCGGCTTGCCTAAGGCGATCAAACGCTTCAGTTTTTTCTTTTTCCAAATTATTAATTCTGTTTTGCGTTTCTTTGTTCTTGATCTCCATGGTGTCTTGCAGAAGTTTCTGCGAGGTTTTCAACTCCACGGTGGTTCTCTGGTATTCCGCTAGCTGCGCATCAACCTCACGCTTGTAATTTTCGGCCACCTGCAAACGGGCTTCGGCATTTTTGATTTTTTCCGCCAGTTCATCGCGTTGCTTCTTGATTTCTTCGTACTTTCTGCGTTCTTCGCACAGGAGTTTCTCGGTGTCCGAAAACGCAACCTGGACTAGGTGTAATTTGCTGTCTTTCTCTTTCAGTTTATTTTGAAGTTCGCTTATTTGTTCGTTTAATAATAGGATAGTTTTGCGGTTTTCGTTTACAATGCTCTTTCTGGAGGATGATTTTAATAATTGACGTTCTGCTTCTTCTTCTTCTGTGGATATTGTTGATGCATCTGCGGTTTTAACTCGTTTGCTCGTTGAAGGCTTTAAACTGTCTTCGTACAAACCGATTCGAGCCATTGAGACATTCCTATCGGGTTCAGACCAAGACTCAGATTCTGATTGGTTTTCTGTTCTGGTTTTTACAGGCGTGGTTTTTTCTGTTTTCGATTGATCCGACAGTAATATTTGGACGATTTTTTGAGGTGACTCCACCTTATTGCCTGGTGCATCCGGTTTAATAGCGATTAAAGCATTAATAAGTTCTTCATCATTGCGTACAGTTTCCAAAAAGCCGGACGATATCTTTTCCGTTGTTAATTTAACTATTTCTATGTCCCGTAGCTCAATTTCTTTTTTCAAATCTACCACTTGCGATCTCAGGACATTTATTATTTTCTCGTGACGTGACTCGTCTAATTTGTGCAAGCAACTTTGGTACGTTAAGGTTACATTCGCAGGGACCACACTAAAAACAGCATTTTCTTCTTCTGATACCTCCTCAATTGTAACACTGTCGTTTCTTGTTGCGTTCAAATATGTAGTTAAACTGCTGAGCTGCATCAAACTCTGATCAGGGTTTAAAGTCATCGACATTGTGAAAGTTCTCGAAATATCCAGGCTTTCGTTAACAAGCTGACGTATCTTATCATTCTCTTTGTTTCCTAGAAATCCTAAAACGGATTTCTGCTTTAAAAGCGAATCTAAAAAGTGAGCTAGCTCTTCCAAACGAGTGCTCAAAATTGTACAAATGTCACTAGTGTCTTGTCGCATCTTTTCACATTTCACCAACTCATCTTGCAGTTGTTTATATTTCATTTTCACTTCATCTAATTCGTTGGTCAAAACAATTTCGGACTTTAGTAACTGATTTTTAAAGTAGTTACGCTCCTCGATGACAACTCGAAGTTTCTCCTCTAAATCCTTGAGGCCTTCGTTCGTTTTGTTTTTCGAGTCTGCTTCAGTCGAATCTCCTGTTTGTTCTGAACCTAGTTCTGATATTTTAGCTTTCAGTGTTTCAAGCTGGTTATCTTTGCTGTTGATGTCGTGAGTCAATCTAGTGATTTCTTGGTCTTTACCACCGATTATGTCACCGTAACGTTTCTGTAATTTTTCGATTTCTCGATTCTTCTCCCAGAGTTCTTTGTTGACGATGCCCTGCAGATCACAATTGCGCTTACGCAGTTCATTCTCTAACCTCTCGATCTCTTTGTCTTTTTCTTCGATCTCACCAAGGAAGAAATTACTTGGTTTTTCATTTCCTGTATCAGATTTTTCCCCCATCGAGTTATCAATTCCCTGACTCAGAGTCAGCAATTCAAATTCTAGATCTACGATTCGATTATCTTTCTGTTTTAATTCGTTCTGCATTAAAGCGTGTTTCGTTTCAAATTCATGCATCTGAGACTTTGTTTCTTCTAGAGTGAATACCAACACCTACAAACATAAATTATTCATTAAAATAAATAAACATATCATTAAATAGTAACAATAGAAACCTGCTTTTGTTCTTCTAAATTATCAGTGAGTTCTTTGTACTGTTCGAGCAAAATTTTTGGATCTTCAGGAGGGTCCGTCACGGGTGTCTGGTAACACGACACAAAAAGAATTAATTGCACTCACTAGCACTAAACACACTTGCAGTGCATACACCCAAAAAAATCAAGCTACAACTACTAAGTTAATACGTACATACAAATCAAACCCAAAACAAAATTTGCATGCGTTTATTAAAAAAGAGAGGTAAATTACATAACAAAATTGTATATTTCGGTTGGTATAAATTACGATACATCCGGTGTTACAAGTTCTAGGTGGTAACATACAAATTTTGTGCTAGGTTACTGAAAGGCATTGCAAAGTTAAGAAGCGGGTTCATTTCGAAGGGAGGGCATTAAGTATACTAAAGTGTTGATTATTTCTGACCAGAACTGCAAAACACAAGATTAGGATTGGTTCTTTTCTAGAAACAACTTGCAAGCTTTAAGGCGGTAAGCAGATCCATAAATGGTCCTTAAAACCTGACAAAAACAGAAAAGATCATTACTGAGTGAAAATTCGAGATGTTTTAAGGACACATCATGTCTACCCCAAAAAAAAAGCAGTGGCAGAGTTTTCTAAAAATTAAAGTGGAAAAGCATTGAAGTAATATTTTTGTTTTTAATGTCAAATTTTACTATCTTACTTCTGATTTGTATTAAAAATAATAATAATTAAAATAAATAAACTGATATTTAATAAAAGCTCAACAGAGTTTATATAGAGTGTAGAGAAATTATCGGATCTACTTCAGACTGTACTATTCAGGAATACTACTGCATGTGAGACAAAGATGTTACAAAAATTCTGTCTCATGCTTGTTTAAAGTATAATAAAATTACAAAACGACAAATAAAATGCTAAAATACAGTCCCAAATTATTTGAAAATATTAAACAAATAGCTTCTCAAGTTTATTTTAAAGTGTAGTACAACTAAAATAAAAGTGCAACTTTAGTTAAGCTCCAGGAATTTGTTACTAGAACTACTCGTAGATTGCTTCAAATATTTATAAAAATAATATTAATTTTACTTAAAAATAAAGTTGTTATTGCAGTAAATTAAGAAAAAAATAGAGATTATTCTGCAATAGGAACAATACTGCCAAAAAAATGAAGAAATGTAAGAAATAAACTCAAAAATTGGAAATAAGGAAAAATCAAAGACTATAATATCAGGTACATTGAATGCCCGGTTGCACCAACTTTTTAAGCAGAGCTTAAATTTAAGTGGTGTTTAGACTATGGATTTAACAAAATGTTAGTCACATTCTAATTGATACATAAGTTGAAGTTTAAATGTCAATCAGAATATATTTGACATTATACTGATCATACGTAAATGTCACATTCTAAACATAACTTAAATTTAAGCTGTGCTTAAAAAGTTGGTGCAACCGAGCACGAACCAAGCGAAATTCCGTTTTAAATAGATTCATATGTAAAATTTAAATAAGAATATTTTCTTGACTCATATCTATACGATCGGCACATACATAATAAAAAAGTTATCTTTAGGTATAAAAGAAACCGTCATAAGATGGAACACTTGGTATAAACAATTTGAAGAAACAATGCAGAATTAGCTAACTTAAAAAAAACTCAAACCAAAGTAAAAATAATAGAGATGACAAATGAGTTACTGATCAAATAAGCGAAATACAATTTAAACATTTATAAAAGAAAACAAGCATTGAGAAACAATTAATAGTACCTAGTGGTAAAAAAAAAACACCGAGACTTCATTATCAAATAGAGATTAAAAACCGTCGTATAAAATAAAATGATTTTGGCGGTATCTTCACACAAACTGAAATTTTGTTTTAGTTATAAACGGACGACACCCGGAAATGATTTTGTTTAAAATAAACCCACCCAATATAAAGCGGTCACGAATTATAAATAAAGTCGTCCAACATTTGATTAGTCCAGCACAAGATTAGTACAAAAATTTACAGATTAGTACAAAAATATTTCTGTGAAAGTTAAAGAATGAAAAAGCAAAAACCTTTTGCATCTTGCGACATTTTTCTTAAATTAGTCTTAAAATAGCCTTCAATGCATGCGGTCGATTCCGTTTAAGTGCTAGTAAATTAGTTAGTAAGTAAACTAAGGCTTCAGTCAATCGATGGCTTTATAAATTAAGTTTAGCACTACTACTAAAATGAACTAACTGCACAGATACCTCACCGGCCGGCGAAGAACAGATACATGAGAACATGATGGACTAAACCAACCAAAAAAACACTAGTGATATTTAAGTATGATGCATCTTAATGAGTTTGATCAAGAATAACCGAGTTGCAGGTAAAAAAATTCGGCAGGAGTAGGTAGTTCACTCAAGAATTTCAAACCGTGTGCGGCAAGTTCGCTTCACGCCGTGCTATTTGAGTTGGACTAAAATTAGAAATCTGTAAACACGCGCTTACTGGTGCTTTTAAGATCTGTCTTGCTCGGTTTGAACGTTCAGGACGTAAGCTTTTCTCTTTCGACGTTGAAACGCCGGATACAGTCGTTGGCTTTTACATTTATGTCCATTTAATTATAGCGTTGAGAGTTGATGAAAAAGTATAAAACAGAAGAATGGTTTCTTTCAACCGTGGAAAGAATTTAAGAATTACGTTACACAAGGCAGCAATTCAAAAATGAAATACAAATGTCTAAACTAATATTTGCGAATTTTTCTTTTAATTTGTATTTGAATTTAGTTCGAAATGAAGGATTGGTATTTTTTTAATTTTAATCTTTGATTTATTCCCATAGAAGAAATTATCTTTATAATTGAAGAAATAATAAAAATAAATTTAATCAGTGACTGAAATACTGGCCCTAAATATTAATATTAGATTAAGTTAAGAAGTGATTAAAGTACCGGCCCTTAATGAATCAATTCATCTAATCAATGATACACATTCATTATTCAGTTTTAGTTGAAAAAAATAATCTTAATATTTTTCTACTTTCAGATAAACAATGAAAAACAAAAAAACAACAACACAGTGTAAGTGTGTTATTTTCCAAATCAATCAACACTTAAATTTTATCATGGACTTGAAATTTTCTGGATTTAACCAATAGCATGGAAACTTTTTGATTGCTAGACAGATCCCAACAAAATTTGTGTTTATCGGAAACAAAAATGAACTAAAGATATACGTAATTAAAAGAGCTACTTGTAATTAACTGCATTTATAATTAGAGTTGGTCATAACATTTACTCCAGAGGTGGGGATACAAGGACAGTACATGAATTTGACAATATGCCACGTTCCAGATTAGATTTACGTTAACTCAGGTATTTTCCCGGATATTTAAAAGAAAAACGCCCGAAAACTTGCTTAGTACTAACGCATAATGAAGATAAGATCGAATTTAACGCAGTTTTATTGCTTTCCGTTCTCTTTTAACTGTCCACGACATTTTAACTGTCCACGATATAACATTTTCTTGTTTCTTAGAATTTCCGAAATAATTTTCGGTGAACAAATCTTTATACTTAAAATCACACGTTTTATTATTGATTATTCTTTTCAATTAAAGTCTGTATTAAATAACGAGTTCTAGTTGACAGATTATAAACGTTCTTTAACTCAGGTTGCACAGGTCGCGTAAGTGTAAGTGACGATGAATTAAAAAATTAAAGGTTACTAAAATTTAGTAAAATCTTTCATAAAATAAATGTCATTTTAAACTGTAACTATTAGACATTTCTTTAACGTCTTCCAACAAAGTCATTTTTAAAAGAGTTAAAATATATTAAATGATAAAGCTTAAAAAACACGCTACGATTGTCGCGTAAGTGACACACTGCAATTGCCCTAATGTTTCTACATAATAATTAAATAAGATTGTTAAATGTCTTTGGACAAGTACAAATTAATTTGTTACTTTTTTTCATAAAACGTGATTCTCACACAATTCTGCAACTCAATCTATGATGTTGGCCATTTTAAAAGAATAAATTAAATTTGAAATTAATGTACTGAAAGTTAAAAAGTGAAATTATAATTAATTAATAGTTAAATGTGAACTACAGTATGTGACAGCAAATTAATTAAATTGTAGAATGTCCTTAATTCGAAATAACAATGAGTTTCTATAAACGTAAAGAATGTTTTTAATTAATGAGTTGATTCTATTCATATCTTTAAGCCTGTAACTAACTTAGGGCCGTTTTCATAATAGAACTTTAAATTTAAAGTGACTTTAACCTATAAAAACACATTAGTTTTCCTATTCTTAAAGTGATTTTAAATTAAAGTCTCCTTTAGCTCTATTATGAAAACGGCCCTTATTAAAAAAATGGAATTTTGAAGTTCTCTGTGTAAGATATGGTTTCACCTAGGTCTCTAGGATTAATCGTAAGTCTCTGTGATATTATCTTAGAGACTTACAAGGAATCGTATCTTACTGAGAACTTCACTTTTTAATAATTGAATTATAGGATTACATATCTTACGATCCTTACAGATTTGAGCAGAATCGACCCAAAAATGAGTTATAATTATACAGTATGTCCCCGGGTTGAGTTTACAAAAAGGAAAAGAAATTTATTTTATTTTATTTATCAATTTTAGAAAAAATGCCAAAGGGAAGAAATTTTGCTTGTTTTATAACGAACATATCTGTAGTTAAAACTTCAACATTAATACAGTGTGTTCTTAAAATCTAAAAAACAAAACAGAATCAACATTTAAAATTATTCGATTAACCCACCATATCTAATACGTCATTCAAGTCTACATCGTCGCTCCTTACAACTGTTACGGATTTCTTGAATTGTTAAAGATGCAACAAATTCTTCCGTTATGTAGCGGTAACTTTTATCTCCCGTATCATAACATTGTTGCAACGTTAACATTTTTGGTAAAGAATCTCAGTCTTCTATTATTTATTTAATTTGAATTTCAATTTTATCCGACTTTAAATTATTAGAGCTTTTCTTTTGCTCAGTCTGATCGAATCAAACTAAACACAGAAAACTTAGCAGGTATCAGAAAGCTAATACAATGAAAGAATACCACGTTTCGTATCATGATTAACCCTTTTATTTTGTAACTCATAACGACATCGTTACATAACAATAATCACATATTTTGACCAATCAGTACATAGAAATGCGTTGTATCTAAGTACTGATTGGTAAAAATATGTCACTTAACGATTGTCGTTATAAGTGTACGATAAAGTGTAATGATAATTTCAATAAAACTTACAAATATTAGTTCCTTAATGTCAAAACTCATAATTGAATATGAAATTAATGAATATTAAAAAATTTACATCAAATTAAAGGTATATTTTCGCGTTGAAAGCAATTCACAGAATGGTTTGAACCGTATTAGCTTCTGATGTCACTTTCTCGCGAAAACGCAATGTTTTGAACATTCAACCTTTCAATGCCAACTGTTATTTGCACTGTATAAAACATGGTATAAAACAGTTCACTTTTCTTCAAATTAAATTGCAAACGTTGTATTCTTAATAAGATTGTTTCCCGTCCACTGAAAAAATATCAGAGATATCAACCCCACACCGCCAATACGTTTTAAAAATATCATCACAGAACAATTCAAAACAGAATGAATGCGGTTCAAAACATTCGTCATTTGACGTCACCGTTTCAACGCGAAAATTGAAATGTTTCAAAACAGTCGAAACTGTTTCAAACCGCTGCACCGCAAAAATATGGCTTAAATCGTGGCAAAATGTCAAATGTAATACATTTAAGGTTAGATTAATATGATTGAAACACAACAAACATGAGAATTTTGGGAATTAGAAGGGAAAGGGCATTATCCATCATGTTACAAATTTCTGAGAAGGCGGAATTAATCACAGTTCAAAAGAACATGATTGGCTTAAAATGTACAGCTTTGATTCGATCACTTTGAGCAAAAGAAAAGCCCTATTATTTCACATTTTTCAGTCAAAGCTAACTACTATAAAAATGTTATAATTACGTGAAAAATAATTAAATCAAAACAATTATTTTAAGAATTCACTATATCAATGTTGAAGTTTTAATTACAGATTTGTTCGTTACAAATCAAGCAAATTCTTTTCCTTTGGCATTTTTTGTAAAATTATTTAAAATTATTAAAATTATTTTCTTCTTCTTATATACTCAATCCGGGGACATACTGTAGATACACTTCATTAAAAAAAATTTCATACTCCGAACAGAAAATCTCATTCAAAGGTTAATACAGTACATAATACACGATGCTATATTGAATGCCATTATAGCGAGTCATATACTATACTTTGTTCACGATTAATTATAATAATAAATTATTAATAATAATTAATGTAAATAAATAAGTAAAGTTTTTATTAATTAAAATTTTGGTTGTTCCGTACATAACATGTTACAAAAATGCATTTCTTGATTAAATAACGTAATCGTAACCCATTTCTTTCCATTACATTGATGGTTGCCAAGACACCGTGAATGATGATTATTCATTGTGGTAGTGCATTATGGATAGCATTATCCTTGACCAAACACATATTGACAGATTATTGACTAGTCGTGGACAAAATACTTTAATTATTAATATTTTAAGCAGCCCTGAGGAAGTGCAGTGAAACCTAGACGAAACGTCGGCATTGTCAGAATTTCGACGCGGTTCCAGCCCGGAAACCAAGAAAACATTTTACGTTGTTCAAGAAAATATTTGAAGGCTATATTAAACAGAGATTATTAATAATTGTTGTAGGGTAATTCCGGAGAAGATGGCCATATGGGACAGATGGCCAGCGAGTTTTTTTTACTTCAATTTAATAGGTGGCGCATCCGATAGACATTCTTTTCGCACCACCACGGGTAGGAATAGGTGGGCGTGTAAAATTTCTGAAAAATAAAATGAAAAAGTGTACCACTCATCAAATAGGTAACAAAAACATTTCGCTGGCCATCTCTCCCGTATGGCCACCTCCCCCGAAATTACCCATATTATTAGTTAATAGGAGTAACATTTAAATACATGGAATATCTAATTCAACTCCTACCACTCAAGCCTTAACTTCTTTATTTCAGCTGTCTCAATAATTTTTTTAATTGATATAAAGCCTTTAAAAGAACTATTAAATACGAAGTAATATTTGTATGAAATTTTATAATATGCTGATTTAAAACGAGAATTAATTAAAAAAATTAAAGATTTTGAAGATTCTTGCAGTGTCATTTTTGAGCTTTTCAGGTTATCATATTAGATCGATCATTTGTGGAAAAAATATATACACAGGGTGTCTTACAAAAAACGCCCCAAGCCATAACTCCTTTATTTATGGACTAATTTTAAAAAACAAAGAGGCAAATGAAATGAGACTAAAAATACTATAAAGTGTGGTTAGTTAATCTTTTTTTAATTACCTTCATGGTCAAACGACTGTCAACGTTTATTTCTTAAATGGCTCTGTATATTTTTTGTTATTGTATCTGGTAGAGCTACTTTTTCTAAATTCAATAATGTGTAACACTTTTAAGTTTTGACCAGCAAATATTGCAGCAAACATTAATGAAAGAATTGAGTGTGCAAATGTAAGTTGCAAATTTAAAATCGAAATTTAAAAGAGTGGTGTTGACGTAAAATTGTCAAGTATGCTTCGAAAAACAACTGCAACGTGAAAATATTAATTCCAAAATCTAAATAGCGACATAAGAATAGAAAGATTAGTGTAACAAAAATCTACAAAAGTTGCTCAAATTCATGATCACCTGTTTCAACCCAAAGCTGACATCTTTTAGTTATTTCGTAAGTCGCGCGCAATAAAGTGTCAAGAGGTATTGCACGACAAGTGTTAATAATTCTATCCCTCAATATTTCTTCATTTTCAGGACGTGTTACATAAACTCGATCGTGAAGAAAACTCCACAACAAAAAATCTAGTGGCGTAAGATCGGGGGAACGTGCAGGCCACCGAACTGGTCCAAAAGTTACTTTAACCATGGCATACATCAATTAAAAATGTAAAATTATGACACTTAAAAAATAAAGTTAACAGTCGTTTGACTATGAAGATAATTAAAAAACAATTAAACTAAATACACATTATGGTGTTTTTAATAATCGAAATTGGTAGTTTGACTGGAATATCAAAAGTTAATGTGCAGAGTGTTTTGAAAAACACAAACTTCATCTCTACATTCCTCAGAAAGTACATGGTTTAGAAAGATATGTTGTGAATTTTTTTCGCGTAACAACTTACATTTGCACACTCAATTATTTCAATATTTTCTGCAATATTTGCTAGTCAAAACTTAAAAGTGTTGCACATTATTGAATTTAGAAAAAGTAGCTGTAGCAGATACGATAATAAAAAATATACAGAGCCATTTAAAAAATAAAAGTTGACAGTAGTTTGACCATGAGCGTAATTTAAAAAAAAAATTAACTAACTGCACTTTATAGTGTTTGTTAGTCTCATTTCATTTGCCTCTTTGTTTTTTTTTTTAAATTAGTCCATAAATAAAGAAGTTATGGTTTGGGGCGTTTTTTGTAAGACACCCTGTATATCACTCGCTATAAAACTTTATAGAGTACTTAATAAAAAAAAAATTCCTACACTATTAGAAAATTCAATTTTACCGCCTCATCAGAGAAGAGAAAGCAAACGTTTCCACGGCTAGCCCGGCAAAATGAACATAAATGCCTAGCCGAGAAAATAATTCACGAAGCTTTACCACTAGGTGGCGCAACAATAATTTCTGGAATGCATTCTCATCGACATCAAAAATTAACAAAGTAAGTTTTTTTATTTAATTCCACTAGTATTTGGTTTTAAAAAGGATTAAAATTATCAAGAAAAAAAAATTAACTCGGCAGCGGTGAGATTGGAACCCATGCCTCCGAAGAAACTGGTGTCTTAAACCACCGCCTTGACCGCTCGGCCACTCTAGCACATACAACACCATATTTTAAAGCATCCATAATAATTTTCATAGTAAATCAATTTTAATATTTTTACTTCAACGTTTGTGTGATATTAACAAAATTAATTATAATGTTGTGTAGGAAAAAAAAATAATGTGTAAAGTGGTTTTCCAGGCCTCAAGAAGTGGCCAGGCTCGGGTGCGCCTCGCCTGTCCATATCTTCTTTCAACCTGGAAAACAAGCACTTTACCGCCTCGGTCTACAATATACTATTTTCTGACACTTCGGCCCAGTTTTACAATGACGGTTTAACTTTGAGCTGAAACTTAAACCCTTCACAACAATTGTTGAAATAATCGTTGCTAAGGGTTTAAGCCTTAGCTCAAAATTGAGCCGCAATTGTAAAACTGGATCTTAGCGAAACTTTAAGTTCTTATGTACCGCACGACTTATTAGATTTTACGAGACGGAGTCTCTTATCGGGCCTGCGCAATCTTTTTATTTAAAGCAAATTTTGCCCGTATTGGCGCTAGTTACCGAAATTGAAGTTTATTTGGCACGCAAATGTCAATTTATGTAAGAGTAGTATTTTACGAATTAATCAAAACAAACTTGGTAAGAACTAGTAAATGATTTTTATTGAAAGGAATAACGTTACTGAACAATTACAATTTTAAAATTTTTCATAGGCCAGGTTTAGATAAAGAGAAAGTGTGGTATGAAAATTATCGGTTCGTATTTTAAGCGATGATCGTCAAAAAAGGTTTTAGTAATTTTTTGAAGATTATATAAATAAAAGTTTCTCTTGGAAGTCGCTGGAAACGAGGAAGTCTGAAGGCGCAATTGGAGTTAGAAATAGTAAGATTTATTGGCTAAATGTGAGAGCTTTTAGGTAATAAAATTGTAGCTGTTGAACTGTCAAAATGAATAGTATAAAATTTAAAGCCACTTTCTCCATAAATTAAGATTCAATGGAAATTAAATGATCTAGTCCTAGAATTATCAGACCACCTACTGCACATTGTAACATTGCATTTTTCATTTTTTGCTGGTGTTTGCTATTTACTATTATTAATAAAAATTAAGTAACTAAAATGTCCAAAAAGTAAATTAAACAAAATTCAAGTAACACAAACAAGAAAAGCATATTAAATAATAAAAGAAAAAATTGCCAGAAAATTATAACTGAGCAAAAAAATACAACTTTACTCGCTACATACGCAAAACTCTCAACTTGACACTGACAACTGCAAGCTTGGCATCAATTGATAATTACATTTCGGATATACAGAGTGTATACGAATTCGACCGACAAACTTCTAAGGTATATTTTTTGCTTAAAGGTGTACCTAAAGTTTTCATATATTTCAATCTATCTTCTTTCATTTTTCAATTCAATTCTTTATTTGTACATCGGCAATCACAGTAACAGAAAGCATCGTACACGTCAAAACACACAAATGAAAATATGTATGAAATAACATACAAATCACAAAATATGACAATTTACAGCTTAATCGAAAGATTGCTATAGTCGACGAGAAATATTGCAAATACTAAGAGAAGTTAGGACCTATTATTTTGTTTTTGTTTCCTAATCTGGCATTGAAGTCATTGAATGACTTAGATCACATTTTATTCCAGTGTAAACAATATAATAATAAAGTTGATTTGACAAATTACTTTGACATGAAACTTCAAATTTGATAATGTTTTATAGGGGACTTATGTTTTATACCAACATAATGCAGCAGGTGGTGGTTTCTTAATTTGTGAACAACGTATAAACATCACAAATACAAATATCACAAAATATGACAATTTACAGCTTAATCGAAAGATTGCTATAGTCGTCGAGAAATATTGCAAATACTAAGTGAAGTTACGACCTATTATTTTGTTTTTGTTTCCTAATCTGGCATTGAAGTCATTGAATGAATTTTGTTTACATTTCTAACTAAAATTGTGACATTTAAGAAAATAATCAGACCATTACTGGAAATAAAAACTAAGGTTTGGACATTTAAATGCTTGTGATGTGCAGTAACATCAAGTTTGAATGATTTTTGGAAGTTCTAAATTCTTCAAAGGAAATAGGCTACAGTTGTCAAAAAAATTATTACTAATATTCAAGCGCCAGCAGAGGAAGTTTATATGATTTTTTTTTTAATATTAATAAAAGGATTAATGAAAAAATCATGATAGTTTATTGAAAATGTTTTGTCTTGTATAGACTTTATTCTTCATAAAAAGACTAATGTTTTATGCTTCAAATTAGGAGAAGAATGTGCACTAGAAATTTGTCGATCGAATTCGTATACAGCCTGTATATCCATTTCAGATCTATTCGGTTAGTGGCGCCAGCGGACAAACACTTGAACTAGTAATTTGGCCAGGTCAGATAAGAGACAAGAGACGTCGACTCGTGAAATCTAACTAGAACACTAAAATGATTTTAAAAAAAGAATACTCAACATACATATTTCCTTTCTCTGTTTTTTTGACTAATACAACTGTGGCCATATGTATTAGATAGGGGGAGTGGAGGCACTTTGAAAAGCTGGGCACTTTGATACCAGGGTTGTTTCACCAGTACCTAAATAGTTTACGAAATTCTACCTCAACAGAGTGCGAAACACATTCATAGCACTATTTGATAGTCACGTTCAGAATTTCGTACACTATTTAGGTACTGGTGAAACAACCCTGGTATCAAAGTGCCCCTACTCCCCCTACCGTAGAAAAATTCTGATTTATGATAACTGCAGCATTTCTAAGAAGTGGGGTAGGTGGTAAAATTTTTACTTTCTACAAGACAGCACACCCTGTCAATAGTGCCATAAGTCTCGCGCGGTGATGCAATAGTTTGAAGAAAATAACGTGCGGGTTCTGGAATGGTCCCCCACAATCGCCATATTGGTCGCCGATTGAACATTGAGCATTTCTTAAAACAAAAAATGACTAAGCACAAAGAATATTTAAAAAGATGTTTGTTGATAGATTGCAATAATTATAATTTCCGACGGTTTGCATTTATTTCCAATGTATCCTTTAAAATTATTAAAAAAATTGGGTGTAGCTAATACATACGGCCACAGCTGTACTTCAAATGATATTATTTAGGTGACAAATACACAAAAGACGTGTTTACTAATTTTTAACAAAACCCGTTCCTTTCTGAATGGACAAAATTTCTTCTTGGGATGGTGTGTATAAAGTTGTAAGTTTAAGGAGTTACATTAACACAAAGTTCAATTTCCAAAATCAAAATGTAACTGCTTTTTATTTAAACAATTGCGGAGGTAAATTGCAAGAATAATTTAATCTCTATGCGCATTAACTTAAGACACCAAAGCTCAGGTATATTAAAATTCATAAGAATTAAATGGAATACTCATTGGATTTTCTGAATGTTTATTTATAAATTATTTTAAAACTGTTCTGATTTGAAAGACGGTGATTCGCTAAAAAAAAAACTTTTCTTAACTCAAAGCAAGACAGATGCTGCCTTATTATAAATTATTATTAATATTTCAAAAGTTTCAAATAAAGTCATACTGTCTTACAATAATTTCTTTTGTTTAGAGTAAAAAAAAAAGGAAAAATTAAACCATTTTGATAAATAAAAGAAAAGTTTGGAAAGCAAACTTTTTTAAAAGGTTTTTTTTTTCTTTTAACGATCTAAAAATCTTTCAACAAAATCAATTTCAGATTGTTATTATCTGTATTAACTGTGTCTTATTATTAGACAGAGTTAGTAAATTGTAAAGTAATAAAGGAAACATTTTTAAAACCAAGGTGAAAATCTTTTCAATTTAAAAACTGGAGAAAATAAATTTAAAACGCTAAACACCAATAAACTATGTAACAAATCAGACTTGAAGGCAAAGCAATTATTTATACCGTTCCATGAAGACATGAAAATAGAATAGAAAATAACACAAGAAAAGTCAGGCAAAAATACACTGGCACTATGACAGATGCAAAAACGAACTAGCCAACTGCAGAAGAAAAGTTAACTATATATACTAGTTTTAGAAAAGTATACTCCCGATTTGTACGCATTTAATGGTCTCAGGGGTGCCACAAATTAAAGAGTTTCTCAAACACGTGTGTCATAATTTATGGCAAGATTTACGTGTTGGGAGAGTAAGACAGTTTAATTATTAAAAATAAAAGTGTATTTATTATGACAGAAAAATCGAAAAAAAAATCAAAACAAGTCCACAATTACTTCAAATGCACCAGTCCAGAAGCAATTACCAGCGAGCCTAACATGCATTAATAAACTATTGACTAGCTAATTATTAAACCATACAATAAATTAATTAAATATGTATATCACAATAAAAGCAATTAACTATAATAAAGCTGTCAACAAAAAATTAGTCTACAATAACTACGTTATCACATATGAATGGAAGCTCAATTTCTGATATTGTACTAGCGTCGAAAACTACAATTAGTACGAAAAAACTTTTAAAATACACAGAGAATTAAACGAAATTTATTTTCTATGATATCATAAAATTTGCGGTCCTTAGTGATATGCAGTATTTAAAATTTAAATCACGCAGTGAAATAAAATCTAAAAAAATATTAATTGCAAATAATTTCGTCTAAAAGTCACAGTACGTTATAAATTATATGAATGAAAATAAAGTTCATCATATGTTTTATAAATGATTAAAGTGAAAATATGAAAATTTAAAAAACAGCGAATAAGAAGAGATCTTAGAATCAAAAGTAAATGAAACATTAAAAATCGAATAAAATATTATAAATATACACAAATGTATACAATGGCAATATGCAGGCTTTATAGATAAAATAAAATTCATTCTTAAATTGTGTAAAACAATTCCAGATTTTTTTACACTGAACTAATATTCAGCGAAATAAAATTAAGAATGAATTTTTAAGAAATTTTGCAATGGCATTGAAGAGTTTCCAAAAGACTACAAATCTACTCATTTAGTACATTTTGGAGTTGTCTAATTTTATAAAACTTTTTAAAAACAGTTACATGTTTGAATGTAATAAAAATACATATCTACATTTCCAGATCTAAAAATTAACAATAAATGCAATGATAATTGAATTTTAATAATTTTTCCAGTAAAATAATTTTTCTAAAAATTCATCATTTAAATTGCAGAGATATAAAACAAAATTACAAAAGAAAAAGAAATGTACAAATTATTATACCAAATATTAAAATGGTCAGCAAATATTTAAAAACTACAATAATTAAAGCCAATGTCTACATTTCTGGAAGATCGGATGATCACGACTAGTAAATTGTAATCAGAAAATCTACCTTTTTAAGCTGATTGGTTTAAACATGCTGAATCTGTAGATAATTTTAGATATTTTTTAATCAAAAAATTCTAATTTCTAAATTCATTTAAATTAATTTAATGGGAAAAAAATTCGTTTTCATTCTATGTGTATAATAAAAGTTTTTTACTTATGTTCCAATGGTTTGATTTTAGCAACTCTGTTATTTTTAACAATACGAGTAATAGATTTAGCATGTACCTCACTATCTGCAGTTGGATTGACGGTCGCAGTCAGATTCAGTTCTGTAATTTTGGCTTGCAAGGACTTAGTCTCCTTCACATCCTGTTCCCTCTTCTGCCCGCTGGTGTACTGTTCGAGTTGACTGTCCTTCTTTTGCAACAAACCTTTAAGTTCTTCGATTTCCTTGGTGTTCTTCTTACGCGTGTCGAGCATGGATTCTATGATTTTACAGGCTTTCAGCTGATCTTGCTCGAGCTTAAAGATGTGCTTCTTAGATTTCGCCAGGTCGCTCTGCAACTGAAGTAACGTTTTGCCGGAAGTATTAGCAGCACTGAGATTTTCGTCCAAATTCGATGAGGTGGAAGAGTTGACTGATTTATGAGATGAATTTGATGGTGATTTTAGTTTTGGTACGGTCTTCTTTGACGAAAGTTCTGCAGATGTCGGCGCATTGCACACTAAAAACGAACCCACATCAGTATTATTAGTTTTCGCCTTTCGCAGAGGACTCGTAAGTGTCTGCGGGTCATGATTTTTACGTTGAACCTCATTGTGAGCTGACTCCAATCTCGCCTCCAACGTAATTATCTTCGTTCGTTGCTTCTCGGTGAGGTTCTCCAACTCCATGATTTTGTTGTTTCTCTGCAAAATGGCCGCCTTATGCTTGTCAACTTTTCTCTTCTCCATTTCGTACAGCGTCTGTGTATCAGAAAGTAATTTCTGGAACTCTTCCGTTTCCCCTTGTATATCCTGCAGCTGCCGGCACTTTTCCTTCAAGTCCTTTTTCAGGTAATCAATGTCGTTCTTTTTCTCTAAAAGTTTCTCATTCAGGGACTCCAAACGAAAATTATAATCGACTAAACCTTTACCTCGATCTTCTAGTTCGGCGAACAATTTTTTTATCGTCTCGTCTTTTTGTTTTAATTCGGCTTCCAATAGCGACAGGCGAGAATTTTTAGTTTCGGCCAACTGCAGCAAGTTGTCCAATTCTCTAACAGTACTTTTTTCCTTGGACAGCTGTTAAATAAAAAAAAAATCTAACTAATGAACACTAATAAACGAATTAAAATGAAATAAGGCACTGCAACCCTCACACATCTGCTCTACATGAAAATTCTTATAATACTGAACAGAATTAAAAATATATTTTTGTTAGTTTGGTTTTTATTGTTTGTTAATCTTTCACAAATTGAAATGTTTTCAACCTGCAAGAAATGTACACACAAAACAAACAGTGACAGCAAATTTAAGGTACCCAATAGTTCCATTTTAATAAAACTTTCGACTGTTTAAGTAAAATATTGTAATATCCTCATTACTTAATTAAAAATAAATAAAATTAAAAATTTGTAATTTTAATACATACATAATTTAAAAAGCTTTAATTTTTTTCTTTTGATATTGAATTATTTTCAGCTTTTTTGAGTGTTTTTCAAACGTACATTTATACATTCCTAACTTTTCCATATTTTATTTAAAAAAATATTAAAACAGAAAATCTCAAAACTGCACTAAGTTTACATCTATCTATGATCAAGTTCGTTTAAACCTTTTTATGTTGTAAACTGAAATCAATAACCTATCCGCCTCACTCCCAGTAATATTTTTATTTTTCTTCAATTATTGCACCCTAATGTAACACAAAAATAAATGTATGCACCCTTTTAGGCGAGGGACTAACAATTTTAGTAGGGGGGTAGAAGGCCAACTTAAAAGTTGTACTCCTTAGCTGTTATTTTTTAAAGTTTCTTATTGCATATTGTTGCGCATCCGTTATGTACATTGGTGGTTAAGTAAATTGTTACGATTAGAAAGGCACGTAACCTTTAGCGACAATATGACTGGGAAGGCGATGGCCGTTGTTTCCATTGCAGGTCAATAAGAGCGAGATTACCATACAAAGATAACTATTTTATGCCCATAACTGTACATACCTTATGCACCACTCTTTTACACCCCTTCGATTTCTTAGAAAATTAACCAGCGCCCTAATTTTTGCACTTTATGCATTCTCATGGACTTACTATTTTTATCTTTGCACCCCTACAATAGCAGAAGTAAAAGTTATTTAAAATTAAAATGTATTAACTGGTTAAATTTATTTATTAATTGTTTCTCGATTATCTGAAGGGTTCAGAAGATTAAAACAAAAGTGCATAAACGTTGCAAAAAGCAACTTGCGGGGGGAGGGGGGCTATTCTTTCCTCAACATCAAGGAGTGTAAACTGCAAAAGGTTCATAAGATACATAACGAGTGCAACAATCTACAATAAGAAACACATAAAATAGCATATGGGGTCTCTCACCTAAAGGGGTGCAAATAATTATTTTTGTGGTGCATTAGGGTGCGTAGACGAGGCAATAATTAAAGAAAAACAATACTGAGGGAGAACAAGTGTCCTGATCCAATTTTTTTTAAATTAATTTTCGTATTTTCGACATGTTTAAGAATTTATTTCCAGAATTTTTTTAATTATTAATTTTTGGTATTCAAGATTGAACTATGATTAAATAACTTTGCTGGCGTTTCTATAATATTAGTTTTGATTTTCATATGCCAAGTTTAAAAATCGCAACTTTATAGATTTGCCATTTCTAAATTAGCTGATACTCACCTGTGTTTCTAGGTCCCGCACTTTATTCTCTAGTTCCTTGATCATCATTTCGTAACTCTCGCTTTTCCGCAAGGCATACATTTGTGTGTGTTCATCCTCTGAACCGTGATCGCCTTGACATCTAATCTCATCTTGGAACATATCATATTTCTGCTGCAAGGTCTCCAACTGGGTCTGCAAACCGGTGATCACATTATCCTTCTCCGTCGCGTCCTTCTTGTGCTCGTCTTCTTCCAACTCCATCGCCTTCACCGCCTGACAGAGGAGTTCCTGCTTCTCTAAAAGTTCTTTACGTAGGCTTTCAACTTCGACCTGAAACCAAAGTCATACGTTAGAGGAAACAAAATATTATTTAAGAGGTATTACTTTTAACTCGATGTTTTTCTTTATGGCGTTCTCTTTGTCCAGGTTGAAGTTAGCTCCCATTCGTTCTTCCAGGAAGTAAATTCTGAGTTTCAGATTGAAATTTTCCTTCCTGAGATTCGTTAGGGTTTCTTCGAACTCCTTAACGGATCGACCGCGCATGATTCCGCTTGGCGAGTGCAAACCCAGTGTGTCTGTAAAAAACACAATTTTAGAAATTTGTTGAAGGAGATGTTACATCATATTAAAAGCAAAATTGGTGCTTGTGTTATGCGACTTATAAACTGTGATAGCTACCGCAATGTGAAGAACGGACCTTTTAACTTAATAAACCACAAGCCAATTATAATTACTTTAACACAATTTTCAATTACATGTAATCATTTCCAGAGGACCAATTCAGAAATAAACTTTGAAATCTGTAATGTACATAATTTATAGCATAATAGTAGCGCTTAGATTCTTGGAGTAGTAATACCAGGATTGGTCAGTATTGAACTAAAAACAACTTTTAGATGCGTTCTAAACACCCTCGAATTTCATTCTAAAGTTTGTGGCAGCATTGCAAACAAAACTGGACTTATGTGCATGAAGTCATCAGCTGGTTAGCAAGGTAACGGCATTCCATCTATTATGTGTCAGTCAAGTTTGACAGTGTTTTACAGCTCTGTGGTATCATAAATCGTTTATAAAGCATTTACAGCTGTGATTTCTATACTTGCGTAATATACCTTTTGGTAATTTTTTAAAATAATTATAAATGATTCCATTGAATTTTTTTAAACATTTTTCTCGTAATATGTGACATCCATTCCCTCCCTTACGCATTTTTGTTTTTGGCGCATAATTTTCGGTCAGCCTGTAAACTTGCAGTCAAAAAAAGTGACCCGTCACATTGAAATTTAATGACATGACGTTTTTATTTTATTTACATAGCGTTTACCAGCCTTGCAGTTTTGGAGGTTATACGTGGTTATACTAAATGTCAAAGCAACAATTTAATTGACACAATATGACAGCTCCAATAATTTAGTACTTTGACAGATCGAAAGCCAATTTACAATACAAAAAAAGAATGGGCCAGCTTTTTTGACCGCAAATTTACAGTGTCAAATAGATGTAATACAAAATACAAAAGAACAGGATACTGTGTATGAAATTATGGTAAATTGTATCCAGCAATTCCTTTGCTTTTATATTATAACATCTATTTCTCACACTATACTTTTACGGATCTAAACTCGTGAGTTACTTAATCAAAAATTTCTAAAAGCTTATTTTTAATACTTTAAATATTTATTTCTTAAGCTAGAAAGCATTAAGCAGTGACAATTAATTTATTATAAAGATGTTTTCCAAAGTAAAAAAATGTTTTGCATCCCGACCAAATGGTAGAATAAATTACTCGGAAAAAATATATCGAGACATTCAAAAAAAACCCTCATCAAAGCAGGCCGAGGACAAAAGACGTATATCTTTCCTTAATTGTACAAAGGAACTAAAATGTCAGGTATATTTTTCACCCTAAACTTCTCTAAACTCCTCGTATGCATCCCTCATTAAATATACACAATTTCCATTGATTTTACTACCATTTCTAAAATAAATTTCTACTGAAACGCGTTTTTGTTCTTCAGTAAACGTAAATTCCATGTCTGCGTAAAACGTTTTCACGAATTTTGACGTCTGTCATACGACGTGACTGCTACGTCTATTTTTCTCGTTCATGGCCTGTTTTGTTTTTTTTTTTGAATGGCTTGCTACAATTTTGAGATTTTTAGTAAAATTACTAAAATATTGAAACTATTGTTGAAATCACTACAATAAAAATATACAAATTAATGAGTTGATTCTGTTCGTATCTGAAAGGATCCTAAGATCTGTAAGCCTACAACTCAATTAATAAAAATGTAATTTTTAAGTTCTCTATAAGTTACGATCTTATGATTTCTCCTACGTCTCTAGGATTACTCGTATATTATCTCAGAGACTTACAAGAAATATGTAGTAACTTCCTGAGAACTTCAGAATTCCACTTCTTAATGATTGAGTTACAGGCTTACAGACCTTACAATCCTTGGAGGTTTGAGAAATTTCGACTCATTACTATTTAGGTAAACTTTATATTTGGTTTTAAAATTGCTTCGATGTAGCATCTAAACTTCAGTTGTCTTAATTAACATTAATAAAATCTGTCTCACCAAAAGAAATCATCAGTGTTTGCAAATAGTTACCTTAATGTAAAAGTTGTTTTACTTAAAAAAATTATACAAATAATAAATCAATAATCTAACAAATAAATGAAAATCGGTGAATTTCTTTTCTTCCAGTATTAAGATTTTATTAAATCAAATATTAATTAAGATAACTACTACATCGAATCAATTTTAAAACATTGTTAATTACAATAAAGTAAAATAACTGTATTACAACAAAAGTACGATGAATATAATGTAACAAGAGTCTGTAATCAACTGTAAACATTGATATTATCCATCTGTTTTATGAAATAAAGGGCGCTGTGTTAAAGAAATTAAAATAAGATAAAATCAGACCGTTTTCAACAAAATATTGATTTACTCTTAGTTGGTTGAACAAATATAAATATTTTATGTGCTACTGTTTAGAGGATCAATTGTAATGCCTTTTTATGAGAAAATACACAGTGAGTTTCGTTTAAAAAATCCTGCTACATGCTGCCATTATTTTACGTAATACTCTGTATGTATCAAAATAATTTTAGGTCATAGTGCTCAGTAGGACGAATGTCCTTGTGAAAGGAAAAAATCTATCTCGTCCTATAAATGAGCTATGAAAAAAGGGGCGCTTAAAAACTCACCCTGTAGTGCTACATCAAGATAGAGAAAAATGCATTCTTTTTTGTTAGTAAACTAATGAGAAAAGGTAACTTTTAAATCAAATTAAATCTAAAATAGTAAAAAATGCAGTGCCACGTAGAAGGAAAATGATCGCAGAACAAACTAGGACTTTTAAAAATCTTCTTTTATTATTTTAAATTAAGATGAAAGTTTAGTTATTTAAAAATGTTGGACAAACAGTCCATGGTTGTTCTTGAATGAATCGACCCAATAATATTGGTATTAAAAAGTACCTAATTGTATGATATAAATAGTTAAATACATATTATAATCAAATAATTTATTTTTAAATCTTATTCTAAGTGTGATTATACTAATTACATTCAATAACTGTTCTCGATCAAACATATTATACTTAAATGAACTGCGACACTGTACATGAAATAGATGTTACATTTTTATTATCATATTAGAATATCTTTTAAAAATTAATTCAAAACCACAACCGGAATTCTAAACGCAGAAAATTATTAAATAACGTGCAGAAAACTGTGCAAACAATAAATAAAAGAAAATATTTTTTACGCATTTTAATGGGACGAAAACAGAAACATACTTTTTGGTCTATTTGCAATTTTGAGTTTACCAAATTTATTGAAATTATTTTGAAGACAAGCTGCGTCAAAAAATTATACAATAAAATGGCTATTTATTATCTCAATGAAAACGATAAAAAAACGAAAATTCCTTAAACAAATATTTTAAAACCAAACCAGCAGCCTCCAACTTTTCAAAACATGGTATACTTTTGAAATAACTCACTGAGGAATGATCTCGAGTATCTCCTATCATTGCCTTGTCGTAATTAATGTGCACAAACTTGTGTGACAAAAAGAAACAAAACTGATTTTTTTTAATAATGTGCACAAACTTATGTGACAAAAAGAAACAAAACTGAAGTATACCAAGGTGCACATAAATAAAAGAGCAAAACTTACGTTGAGATATCGTTTCTTGATCCGTCTCATCGTCAGTAGAAGTTCTCGAACAAACAGAAACTGTGGAATGAGTTTCACCATCAGCGTTATCCATCTTCAACATGGATTTGATCAAGTCTTTAATGTATATGCGTGCCATTTCGTTCCCGGTTGTTTCCAATGAATTAATAAAAGTCAACCTTCTCTTATTGTCAAAATTCAGTGGTCCGTAAAATAGAGCTTACGTTATTAGTTACACGCGGCGTGTGGCGCTTAAGAAACGTTCTGCGAAATTTGACGGCTTTTCTGCTTCCAATCAATTGCTACGGAAAAAAATGCGAAAGGATGAGTGTGGATGAGTGGGCTGGGAGAACCTAAAATATTAGCGTACGAGAGGAGTTTGCAAGCAAAACACATAATTTAAACACTGAAAACCCGAAAATTGAAACGTTTGATAAGAAGAACACGAAAAATCTGGCCGAAGTGAAATGACAGTTACAATTTTGTTAAATACCTTGACAAAAGCCAACTGATTTTATTTTAGAATTCGTCCTACATCAAACAACTAACTACTATAGAAAATGAGCAAGAAGAGGCTATTACGTATAACAGGCGGCTTTGTTCTGTTAGATTAAGACGCACCCTGCAACTTAATTAAGTGGAAAGATGATCGTCGATAAAGCGCGTCATCTTTAATAGGGATATTTATTATTAGAAGGAAATTCAACGATATGCTTCTGCACTTGAAAATGAAGACGTGAAGCACATAAATGCTGCTCCTGTTTTTATTTTCAACGCGGTCTTTATTTACCCACGGCACCTGTGGTGTTCCCATTTGTTTTTACGTTTTAAACAGGAACTTTGTGCAAGTCTGTTTATATTTACTTGTAGAATCACAGACAAGTTCACGATACTCACATGAGGAGTTACAAGTTCCTTAACATCAACTTCATAAATAACTGCCAAATGTCCAACTGCAAACCTTAGAATTTGCTGCGTAATGAAGTTTTATTTAGATGTGAATTACGTCAGGAAAGTACAAAGAAGACCTACCTACATATATATTTTAAAATGTTTTTAATTAAAGTAGACTCTTGTCTGACGAAAATTTGTAGAACAAATTCTCTTTAATCTTTTAACGGACTCTTTAACAATCGTACATTCGCTCAACGTTTCACTATCGGTTGATAGCTTCGTCAAAACTAATTATTTTTTCAACAGCCGTGAAGTACTTAGTTCTTGTATTGATTAATGATTAGTCAAGTTCGAAATGAGTTTTTTGCATTTCCTCAGCTTACAGATTAAATCCCAAAAGAAGTGAGAACATTTGTAAGTCGGTAAAAACCGCAGATATTCTTTTCTCTTCTTCGATTTAGAATAACCGCCTCGGTAATAGGTAATTGTTCAATAGCATGCGCAGATCACACATTTTAACTCTTACATTTAACTTTACCGCGCATATTCACAAGAACTCTCTAATACGTTTTGTTTTATTAGTTCAAAATAGCTTTGTAATTTAAAGCTTGGCTTGGGTTCGAAGTAAATTTCTTGATTTACGAGGTATTAGTTCACGCAAATATATTTTGTAATCTCACTCGATGTAAAGCACTTATTAATTCCGCGTATTTCAGTCGGTTCGTAACGTAAATAATAATAAACGTAAATCTCTTTTTTCTTTTAATTCCAACCAACGCTTCAACACTTTGTTGCAACAGTGCAAGCAACACAAACAAACCATTATACGTTGTACGTATTAAATCGAGCTCACAGTTGCAAAATTAGAATCAAATGGTTTTTGACTTACGATCTACATCAACGTATTTATCGGAGCTTATACACATAAGCGAATCAGAATAACAACCAAAGGTGAGTTTTGGCACGTGCTACCTAAGCAGACTTTTACGTTCGCCTTTCGTTTTCGCTGGTTTATTTCGATTGAACAAGTGCCAAATACAATTAGCGCGAAATAGCAAATCAAAAATATTTCATGTTTTGTGCTCCCCTCCAGCCGCAAGTTATTCGCGGACGATTTATTGCGAGCATCCTTGCTGAAAAATCCCCTTTTACAAATTGTCCTTTGAGCGTCGCCTTTTTACCACCGAAATAAAAATAAACCACGACGAAAATACGGAGCGAATAAAAATAACGGAGGATGCGGCGAGGCGCGGATTTATACGTTCGTTAAATGAAATTGTACGGATTTCGTAAATATTGAAGTAATAATGTGTCCGTCATAAATAGTAATGAGCTTTGTTTACTTACATGGAAAAGTGCCATCTGGATCGAGCGTAACATCTTGTAGCTGACTGGGGCTCGTACTGAAACGGAAAATTAAACATAAACATGTTAGTTTGAATGAGATGAGTTATTACAAAGTTTCAATCATTCTGTACCACCGCTACATTGAGTAAACATAAAACGTTCTCACTCAATTATCGCCTGATTTCCAGTAAAGAAGAAGATTCCTTCAAAATATGGCGTGATCAGAAAAAATGAGCCGTGCTTTGACTTCACCTGACTTTAAAAAAACAAATCATATTATATTTGTCAAGATGACAGTTAACTGTACCAATAATAGGTGTTATATGTACATATAAATATTACAAGATTCCTAAACTATCATAGCTGGGTAGCTATGAAGGAAGAGTTAGAAGAAAAGTAATATTTTATTCCAACATTTTCCAATCAGGCTGTACCTTCCAAAAAAAAAATTCTGTAATCTTCAAACAACTCCTCCATCGCTTCTTTCAGGTATTATTCAGTATTTTTCCGAAGAAAAACGTCTCCATGCAATTGCTTTTTTTAATTCAGGGAAGAAATAGTCATTCGGTACCAAGTCTGGGCTGTAGGGTGGATGTTCCACCTCTACATATCATATAATGCCGCACTCGCTGATTATGTCTTGGATTTGGCGAGCTTTGTCTTCACAAAATTGTCATTAAGCACATAATCTTTTGATCACAATTCTGGGTACTGCTGTATGACAGTTTTCAAATTTCTGTTTGTTTCCTCATAGATTTCTCCTGTTATTGTAGAGCCTTTTTCCATGTATTCAATCAATAAGACTCCCTCTATATCCCAAAACACCGTCGCCATCAGTTTTCCTCATAAATTCCGCGTTTTTACCTCTTTTTAACGGCGGAGCTCCCTTGTGGACTCACTGCATAGATTCTTGTTATTGTGATACACTCATCACCTATTATAATTTTCGAAAAAAGGTCTTTGTCATCAGCCAAAGCCCCCAAGTTTTCCTCGCAAATTTTTAGCCAACACGTTTTTTATTTGGGAGTAAGTAACTTGGAAATCCAACGTGCTGACACCTTATTCATATCTAATTCTTTATGTAACATTTTTAATACTGCAGCTTCTGATATCCCTATTTCAGCAGCAATCATTGAAACCCTTATTCTTGGATCTGTTAAGACCAATTCTTCAACTTTCTTGATGTTTTCGTTAGTCCTTGTTTCAACAGCTTAAGTCAACTTGACTTGATCAAGATTGTTTATGCCAAATTTCGACCATAAAATAAGTATTCCCCATTCACGTTAATCATCCTCTAATGAATATCCTTAGCTTAGGACCAATTCCTTCCTTCGTTAAGAACTCGATCACGTTTCTATTTTCCAACTGAATTTCACTATTCATTATTTGTTAGGTAACACTTTGAAAAAACAACAATACTCTTTGGGTTTGAACCAAACTTGATCTGTATGCATCAAAATGTCACAACTACTTGACAACAAAAATTTCAGATTATCACTTCATGGCTAGGTAGGTAATATAAAAATTCCCCCTCGTATTTTCTTAGGGTTTTTTTTATTTGTAGTGGTTGCCCAACAGGGTCCTAAATCAAAGACTTGTCAGGACCTCAGGAGCGTGAGTGTATTTGAGTGTGCGTAAAGTGTTCCACGGCATTGTTACTTCCAACCTTCTCGCCGTTTAAGGGGAAGCAGTGTCAAATTTTATCCCCAACACTGAAGGGTGCCTGAAGTCGATACCGACCACCCCCGAGAAAAATCCCGAGTGCGGTTCGAACCGACAACCACGCGGTTGCAAGGCCGGTCCCTTACCACTGGACTGTTCAGGGGTTCAAACTACAAACGATGCCAATGTGTAGAAGATATACCTACTTACATACATGTAAAATAAACCGAATTAAAGATCCGTTAAGAAACTATGTAATAAATTTGTGATATAATAGACGTTTCGTTCTATGCCGACAGCTTTTTCAATATTAAATAATCATTTATTATTTAATATGTACGTACGTTATTACAGTAGGACCAAAATATTTAAGGTTATATCTTCTTGAAGAATTTACAGACACTGAAGTATATTTCGTAAACTCCTAAAGCAACTTCCAAAATGTGCATTAAGTAAACTTGAACCGAATATTCGTGAACATAATACCAAGTAATCTACATAAAACATCTTTTTTAATTATTGTTAAGTTCCTAATGTTAAATTTCAATTATTATTACTTTCTCAAGTCCAAAATTTTACTATGACTGTTAATTTAGTTTTCAATTATTTGTTTTTTCTTTGGAGATCCTTGATAAAACCCTCTTTCAAAAATGTTATATTCAAAGATATTAAATAACATTCTTTCCAAGAATCCCAATGAGTCAATGGGCCTCATGAATAAAGTTTAAGCAATTGCTTTTTCTTGAAATTTACTAGTAAATGCTTAATATCTAATGAATAAAATCTTTAGCAATTGCTTGACCTTGTAGCAATTGCTACAACACCAAGGAAAAGCTTATAGCAAAAGGTTCTTCTTAAAAATTTCTAGTATTTGCTTAATGTTGTATGAATAAAGGTAGCGATTGCTTTTTCTATTTAAGCATTTGCTTAAAAATTATTAAGGTTCCTCTGCCCCATCCTTGCATTTGCTTAAATCAGTTATAATTTCGTATTTATCGCATTCGCACGATAATAATGGTGCATTTCTTTATATTCGTAAACAGAAAAACTATACATAACGAATGCCTAGAAGATTATAGAAAATTGCATCGGTTTAACAGCGAAAACGTTTGGTGTCTTTTAGAAGATAGTGGCGAGAAACGTGGTGGTGCATTGTCAATTATATAAAAAATGAAAATATTTCTTTGTGTCGTATCTCACCCAAGCAACTGTTTCTAAAACCTATACGTTTGTTATCACAATTTTTTTTTTACCAGTTTAGTTAAATCAAACTTTTTTTCCGCTTTTCCTTTCATATTGCTTATTTTCCTTGCAACTTGTCTAGTTGTAAGGGAAACATTAAAAATTTCATTGTAATTATCAGTTATTACTTGTGTGAAGGACGGGTGGTTAAAAATGATGATAACAGAAAGTGGATGAATTATCCTTTACTTTCAATTTTATCAATCTCTACAAGGCCTCGTCGAAACACTATGTTCTTCTAGGTGTCTCGACGAGAGTAAGAGAGAAGTTCTATTGTTATGCCCAAACTAGGTCTTAATTTGCGAAAATTAATTACACCACAACAACAATTTCCACTTCTTCTCCTCACTCTTTTACTGAAATTTTAATTAGACCATAAAGGACCCAAGTAGCAATTTCTTTGTTTGTAGGTATCTGGCTTGAGCTTTTTAGCCAGATAATTGCTATTACGCCCTTTTTATACGGAATGAGATTTCTGTCCTTGTCCGCCACTACATATAATTTTCGGGATTGATGAAAAATTACATTCTTTCTTTTAAAAATGACAATGACTTGAAAATAAAGAGAAAAATTATATAAATAAACAATTATAAATTGATTAAGACAATTTTAAAACTGATTACGTACATACAACAGTCTAGTCTAATTACTAGAGATCACAAACTTAGACAAATATAAAATTTGAATCCAATTTATTAAAAGTAATTTTATTTTCTTTTAATTTTCTTAACAAAAATAATTTTTTTGTCTAACTCGGTCTCATTATCACTACTAACTATCTCATCACCAGTATCCGACATTTTATTAAAAATGAGCAGCGCTTCGATAACAAATCTAACGTACCTACTTAAGCTATGTACGAGTAGATATGCAAATCTGCACAAGTTGTACTAGCAATTGCTTCAACCAATCCGGAAAGCTAGCAAATACTTAGGATTTTTATTCATATAATAATTCAGCAATTGCTTTTTCTTAAAGCATTTGCTTTTACAGCTTTTGCTTTTGCTAATCAGTCAATGCTTAAAGCAATTGCTTAGTTTTTATTCATCAGGCCCAATGAGTTATCGTAACAGTACACAAGGAATCGAGATTTATACCTATTACTGCTCCTAACAGTAAAAAAATTAATAAATACTGCTCCAGGAAATGATTAAATAGGTAGATGTACAAAATTTAAAAAAAAATGATTCGATATTACGTCCCTTTTGGGCGAAATTTTTCGTGGAAAAATAGTCACGTTTCTAACGTTACAGAAGTTAATGCAATTAAAATACTTCTTAATTTAGTTAAAAAGGTAAATGTAGTACTCTATTTTCCATACTATGTTATTGAAATGTGATTGTGATTAAACAATCTCTGAAAGTCTGTTTATCTCTTGGTAACATAAGGATGTAATTACAATTTCATTTTTAAAATCATCAAAGCGTTTAAATTTTCATTTATTCTATTCCATCAAGAATGTAAAACAGATGAAGTGAAACGAATAATTATGAAACAAGTTGACTAAAAAAGGCCCCTGGTTTCGTCCTTATTACTGAGAAAGTATAGCAGGGAGGCATCTGGCAAATGCTTCAGAGCTATTACCCAAATATTCAATGCGATTGTTAGAAGAAATCACTTTCCCAACGAAATGGAAGAAGGCAGCATGAGTTGTAAAGATCCCCAAACCGGGAAAACAACGTAAAGATGTCAAATCATATAGACCAATTAGATTGCTAACGACGCAGGCCAAAGTCTTCGAGAAATTGCTTCTTGAACGCCTAAAACCTGTAAAATTACAGAGGAAAACCATATTCCCAATCACCAGTTCAGTTTCAGAAACCATCACAAACTGAATTGAAGAAGTCTACAGAACAGTCAAGGAAAATTAACAGAGATCTAGAAGGAAAGAGCCTTCCATGTCATCAGTCAGGCCTTCGACAAAGTATAGACTATTTTACAAACTAAGGAAAAATCTTCCCTATCCTTTCCATCTGATCTTAAAATCCTATATAAGCAACAGGTACTTTTTCATCAAGCATTATCATGAATATACTGATTTTTACTCCGTCCACAGGCAAAGGGCAGTGTCTTGAGACCTGTCTTATGCCTATTATTTACATCCAACTTACCTATAACAAGAGTGACAACAGTGGTCACGTTTACTTACGATACTGCAGTACTTGCATCCCACAATGATCCTACATTAGCGTCAACAAACTTACAAACTAACTTGAATAAGATACAGAATTGGCTTAGGACGTGGCGTAAGAAAGATGTCAAATATCTCGCCATGCACCTTGGACAGAACGTGCAAATGCAAACAACTCGGACTAAAACTCAGAAAATTGTACTGGATAATTGGGAAACAATCACAACCTTTCTTAGACAACAAAGTTCTACTTTATAAAGTTATCTTCACGCCAATCTAGTCTTCTGGCATACAACTTTGGGGAACAGCAGTCAATTTCAACCTGGAAATACTACAGAGGTTTCAGAATAAAGTACATTGTGCATTATTATTAGTGTATTATTTATCATTTTGTTCTGAGCCTGCTGTTCGTTTTTGTTTTTCAATAAACTTGAAACTTTTAATTACTTAGATATTTTTCGTTAAAAATGCGTTAGTGATAACTGGTTTGCATTTTTGACCATTTCTGACATTTTCTGAATCAAATTTACAGGATCAAAATAACCGGAAAATAAAAAAAGAACGCATCGGTTAAAGTACAGTCGTAGCCATTAAAATCGTTACCCCTGTATGCTAAGCTCGCTCTTATTAACATGCAATTGAAGCATGTGTTCCTACTCATATTGCCGCTAAGGGTTACATGTCCTTCGAATCGTAACGATTTACTTGGCCATGAGTGTACATAGAAAACATAAACTTAGATTAAATATAGTAGTATTAAAAACTTGAATATACGACAGTAACAGACACCTAACGGTCAGTCACCAAAATAAATGATATTTGTACATCGTAATTTAAAAAAGCAAAATTAATAGTGTAAAATAGAGCAAACAGTAGCCAAAACTGTTGGCTTTCTGCCACGAGAGATTTTACGAAACCAATAAATGATATAAACATAAATTAAATTTCTAAAATTAGCGCATCAATAAACGCCGGCTAGAAGCTTTTCCACATAACTTCTGGTAATCTTTGCATTCCTCCTGGCGCATATCCACAAAACAACTTCCGTCGTTTTCGTGTGTTCTTGCCGTCGATAAATCTGCACCAAACACGTTGCCAAGGTTTTCCGGCCCTCCCAAATGATGTCTCCCTTTTAATCGATGCCTCCTGTTTCTTTTGGCACAGATTTCCATCAGGTATCCTGACAGGATGCGTATCCGTTCTTTTTGGAACGAAGCATTTCGTCGCAGGGATCATTAACTCTGTTTGTGTAATTATCCCGCGGAAATACAAACGTATGTATGTATTTGCTCTCGAGATCATCGAAGTCGTTTCGGCGTTAATTGGGCGTTTGTTAAGAGAGTGCTAACGTGATCGATTGTATTTACGGCGTCGCGACGGCGAAAACTTCTATTAAGGTTGCCTGCAGAGCTCATGTTTATTCAGGTCTTGCAGCCGATATTAAATCAGTTTCATGTTAATTAAGGACGGGTTAATTAGTTTACCGAGGAGGTCCGATACGTAGCTCTGGTGCATGGGGCTCTAATAATAGAACAGGAACAGATGCAGGCGTTAAATATTCATAATTGCTTCGCAAAGGATCAAATGTGGGCAATGAGTTTATAAATATAAAGACATATGGTTAGGTGGTTTTTCTTATTTGTAAATTGAGTTGTAAACATGAATATTTATGAATACGACTCAACAAATGCTTACATTAATATTATGAAGTAAGTAAAAGTGTCATGTTACGGAAAGTAATAAATAACTTTACCATTAAGAAAAAATAAAAATAAACGAGAGATTCCTAGAATCAAAATATTTTAAATTGTGTATTTATGAGGGTCACTAAATTATTAATTCAATTTATTCTAATAATTAGGGATAATTGTCTTTCATTTCAGCAGTCCTCATCATTGTGATATCTTAATCACCATGTTATCCTGGCCCATTCATAATTAGGTATAATTCCAATCTTGTTCTGTTAAGCTAGTTCTATAATCTTAATAAATTAATTAAAAGCTTTAATCGATTTAATTGATAGTTCAAATATATCATTACATTCATAAATAGGGAAGCATAGACTTATGTTTTCTCTAATCAACCAATCCTCGTTCGGGCTCTCAAATATTCCTTTTAAAAATATCTTTTCTCCTCTGTTGGAAGTTCCTTTCTCGGCCAACGCCGAAACATAAAACATTAACCGTCGGCTAATTAAACTTAAACACATATTACTGACGTTCTCTCAGGCAGACATCATCAATCAGTATTTTTTGAAGCAAAATAATCACAAATCACAGTGGCAGCGGAGCAACGCATACACGAAACAGCAATAATAAATAATGTTCAAACGGATTCCACGATTTTTATTTCGGTGTTTTGTCAATTCGTAAACGCGAAGAACGTTTAAATATTAACGAGAAGAAATCGAATATATTTGGGTATACAGTCGAGTAAACACTTTGACGCGGAAAATAAAGAAGGTATAACATCTGCCGAAGGGCCTAAAATAACCCCGAAGCAGTAACAATGCATTCTTGGCACGTAAAAAAGCTGCGTCTTTGCGAATGAAATAACTAAATATGATTTATTCGCAAATTTTGGGCGCGAAATGAAATGCACGCAATCGAGAATGTTTTGCGTTATAATTCAAATCGTGGCGGTGGCGATTTTGTAGAAATAGGTCAGTCAGTTGCTAAAAATGTACGCGTTACGTTAATCTCCGGCGAGCGAGTTATTTGAAAACAAATCAGAAATAGATTTTCGGCTTTCATTCAATGTTATCGTTGTAAAATGAACGAAGTTTTTCGGTTGGCAATATGCTTTGTTATTTCTTCTAAAACGTTCAGCTTTAAAACCTACATAAGAAAATTATATTCAAATCGTTTACTTATATTTTACGTGGTCGTTTATTGTGTAATATTGATGAATTATTACATTAGATTCTTCTCTGATGAAAACGGACAGCTTAAAAATCGCACATTTGTTAACGTTTCGATATCAGTTGACAGTTGATTTTTTAGCTGCAGTTGCAGTATACCATGGATTTCTTTTAACTATGAACATACAATGCAAATAGTCCTATGTTCAGTTTAAAAAAAAACGAGTCAATGCATTGCAAGGGTATACTAGCTACCTATGATGAAAGAAAACGAGTTTCAATAAAGTAATTTAAAGATTTATTTTGTTAACAAAAACAATGTAATAAATGTTCGAAATTATCTTATACATACTTACAAAGATTTTCTTAAGATTTCATGACTTAAATCATAATATTTCATAATTGACACTGACAGCACATTTATTTTATTGAAGATTGCTTCCAAATCCTGCAATGTATTGACATGTTTTTCTTTAAACTGAACATAGGAATATTTATGTATCAGCCTTTCAAATAAAAAACTTCTCAGGCAGACTATGACTTTCTTTTCCTCTATTAAAATTACATTGCATCAAACGTTTCCATGGCGTGCCTGAGAAGTTTTCTTATTTCAAAACCCTTTATGTTCAGAAACATAAAAATCTCACTGTATATTATACAGTGCGAGTCTGTAACTTGGAATAAATTCGGTAAAGCAAAGCAGGTTTGTTTTCGGAAATATGCTCGGACACGTCGATTAGTATTTTAAATTGCGCTGTTTTTCATCTAAGAACATTTTATACAGCGTGTCCCAAATTTGAGATATGACGTCATCGACTATTTTTTTAAATGGCAATCCTATTTTTCTATGACTATTCTTAAAGTGTATAATCAAGTTACACATGCGTACCAAATTTCAAATTCTTATTCCTTGTCATTTGAAAGATATTTAACAAACATTAACTAATTCAATAGTCATAAATTCACTTCACTAAATGCTCAAAATGTTGTCCATGTACTAACTGACAATACCCTAAACGGAACTTAAACTCGTTTGAACATTTCTAATTACTTCGGGGGAAATTAGCCTATACTCCTGTCTTATTCGTTCTTTCAACACCTCAATATTTTTTGGTTTGGTCTTAAAAACTTTGCTTTTCAAGTACCCCCATAAGAAATAGTCCAGCGGTGTTAAATCCATTCAAAGGGTCCTCTTCTACCAATCCATCTGCCTGGAAATACATCATCCAGATACTCACGGACAGGTCTTGCAAAATGAGGAGGAGCACCGTCTTGTTGAAACCAGATGTTTCTATTTGGGACATCAGCTTCAACCGGATCAGGAAACAGAGTAGCCAAATTCGGAACCAGTTCTTCCTGTAAGAATTCTAAATATCTCGCTCCATTGAGATTTTCTTGGAAGAAAATTGGTCCTATTACTCGATCACCAACGATCCCTGCCCAAACATCGACTTTTTCTGGATTTTGAGTGTGGCCTTCCCTCATCCAGTGTGGGTTGTTGTCTGTCCAATAACGACAATTTTGACGATTTACCCGACCATTTAACATAAACGTTGATTCATCAGAAAACAGGACGTTTTCTATGTTTAGAAAATTTCTGTTTCGTAGATCCATCATTTGTTCGCAAAACTGGAGTCTTCTATTCGGATCATCTTCGGTGAGTTCCTGGAGGATTACCATTTTATAAGGATGCAATTTTTGCGCTTTAAAAATGCTTGCCACTGACGACTGGCTAATTTCCACTCCCTAGCTATCTGTCTAGTAGGGACATGACAATTTTCTTGAACAGAGAGAAGTACATTAAGTTTGACTTCCTCATTGAGCGCACTCTGACGATGATTATTGGTTTTTCTTAAATGTCCGTTTTCCCGAAACTGTTTTTCAATCTTGCTTACGGTACTTTGCGATGTGGGTGGTAAATCAGGATATTTCTCTCTGAATAAGTGAATAACTTCATTTTGTGTTCTTGTCCTATCTCCGTAGCCAATCATCATTAAAATTTCAATCTTGTGGGTTTCAGTTAAGTAAGGCATTTTGGCCGATTTTTCAACAAACGGTGTTTATCACAAGACGACAAACTAATAGTCTCCTCACTCAATACGAATCGAATGCGATGCTGCTTTTTTTACTTGTTCTTAATAACTTAAGTGTTTTTATAACATTGTGATAAGACGTCAACCCAGTTTGACAAAAAATTAGTTGATGTTTGTTAAATATCTTTCAAATGACAAGGAATAAAAATTTGAAATTTGGTACGCATGTGTAACTTGATTATACACTTTAAGAATAGTCATAGAAAAATAGGATTGCCATTTAAAAAAATAGTTGATGACGTCATATCTCAAATTTGGGACACGCTGTATAAAATGTTCTTAGATGAAAAAGAGCGCAATTTAAAATACTAATCGACGTGTCCGAGCATATTTCCGAAAAAAAAACTGTCTTTGCTTTACTGAATTTTTTCCAAGTTAGAGCACTGTATACAGAATGCCCATTTTAAATCATGGCCCCTTAAAATTGGAAAATAGGCAACACATTCTACTTCCGTGCATTCTAAAATTTTCAGGGGTCACGATTTAAAATGGGTACGCTGCGCTGTATAAGTAACTTTATCGAATGTGTGCTTAAAAAACATTTCGGGTCATTAGAAGCAGAGCATCGATCAAAATACTCGATATAATTTTTAAATTTATTCAATAGAACATTTGAAAAAGTGAAAGTTTTGCTTTAAGGGAAGAGTGATGATGCTATTTTGAAATTTAATAAAACATGAAGCAGTAATTTCAAAACGAAAATACAGAATATCTACTTGAAATAAAATGTGTGACGTAAGATAAAATCAAGGAAATAATACATACATATTAAGGAGACGGAAAATTCAGGAGAGAAATAATAACTGAATTGATAATATTCTTGTGACTTGTGTCTTACAAACAAATGCTTGTAATTACTAATTAGGCTGCTCACCATCTGTATAAACACATTCGTTGCGTTTAAAACAACTGATAACATTTGATCTTCGCATAATTACAATGACATGTCATATATAATAATGGCTTGCAAAGAAGATTTCTTAACTAAAACACGACTGTTTGCGACTATAAAGCTCTTTATTGAATTTTTATTAAAGTGAAAATAAAGCAGAAGTAAATACACTACGATATAAATAAAAGTATTCAAGAAATAATTCACATAAAGAGTTATAATTCCTTCTATTGTTGAAAATTGTTTTTACTTTTGTCAAATAAAATAGAGAATGAATGATTTCTTCTTGATAAAGTTGACAAAAGGTTTAACATATTAATATACTGCTTATATTCTAGGGATTTTAAATATGAAGCATTTGTGCAGTGTTGTATCAATACTTTAATCAAAGAGATTTTGCCAAGGTATGTACAATTGTCCCAAGGATGCGTATTTCTTCTGTGAAGCCTATAGGAATAACAAAAAGAAAAAAAAAGGTTAAAATAGTCGGGGCCGACTTTGTCCGACCGCTGAGCATTCAAGGTTCTGGCCACCATGTGAAGGGCACCCCTTAGGATAGGGGAGACTGGGTCAGTTGAAACACTGCTTCTAATTCACAGACGATAACGCTAACTAACGTTTGTTTGATAGAAGTGTGTGCCTTCTGGTTGGAATCTGTTAGTTAGTATCTCACGCGATTATAAGTGCGGGGGGTTATACTTTTTAAGAAGCAGAAGTGAATATTTTTATCACTAGTCTAATTTTATTATTGGTGCACTTTGTTAGGTATCACTAGAATTATCTGTTTTTATTGTAACATTTGATATTATATGTAAATTAGTCGCCTATAAGTATTTTAAACGTAAATATGTCGTTTTATTTTGAAGATAAAAAATATTAAATTAAAAACCAGGGTCTGGGGACAGTTGTAACAAATTTTATTGGGTCAGTCGAAACATTTAAATTGACTCCGTACGAGCGATTCTTGCAATTTTATACACACTTTTTATACTTCCCAGATACCCAGGAAACGTGAAAGAAAGACCACCAGAGGTGAACGCGAAATTTCGTATTATAGAGATGCATATGAAGAAATAAAGAACGGCGTTTTAATCAGAGTAGCAGCCGCACAATTCGATTTGAATCACGTTTCATTGGGCTGATTCAGCAGAACATATCAGTAACAATTCCCGCTCCAACAGTTTAGACTGAGCACTCATTTCTGCTGAATGAAGTTCACTCATCATAACATCTTCCAGTCAGGTAGCGGAGAAGTTACGCTACAAAAAATGGCGACCGCTCCAACTCATCAACTTGTGAGAGGTTGCATTCAGCAGAAATTTGATCAACAGTTGCACAACTTTCGGGCCTGCTGAATGCGCCCATTGCTTCGATACAAAAGAAAAAGAGAAGCTGCCAGTGATGATGTAGGCGAATCTATCACTATGGGCTACGGACCACCCAATAGGGTATTTACGGATGAACAAGAAAAGGAATTATCAAAGTATTTGAGGCGATGTGTTGATATATACATCGGACTTGCTACAAAGGAAGTGAAAAAGTTAGCATACGAACTGGCCGAGATATTTAACCGGAAAAGACCAAGTACTTGGGACGACAATAAAATGGCTGGAGAAGATTGAATATAAATCCTGAACTATCTATACGAGCAGCTGAAGATACAAGTTTGTCCAGACCAACAAGTTTCAACCGTAGATGCCTTTTACAATAACTTACAAACTCTTATGGATCGTAACCAATTTGAAGTTCAGGATATTTATAACGTAGATGAAACAGGGATTACTACTGTTCAGAAACCTGGCAAGTCGGATCGCTAACTTCAGCTGAGCGGGGAACGCTGGTCACAATTGCTTTTGTAGTGGATGCGTTAGGGAATGCCATTCCTAGTATATTCATTTTTCCACGTACTAGGTTTCAAAGCCATTTTATAATAGGTGGACCAGTGGATTGCATGGGTACAGGAAATGCTTCAGGATGGATGCAAAATGAAAGCTTTTTTTATTATTTTTGAAGCATTTCCAGAAACACACGAATACATCTATCTCTCATAAAATCTTGTACTGGATAACCATTCATCGCATATTCATATAAACGTTCTGGACTTTTGCAAAGGGAATGGGATTGTTTTACTATCTTTTCAACCTCACTGCTCCCACAAACTGTAACCTCTGGATAGATCTGTATTTGTCCGGTCAAGAAAGCTATAAATTCCACCTGCGATGCACGGATGTGAAATCATTCATGTCTACATACGACATTCCTCGAATTGCAGCTATTGCAATGCCACTAACATTAACACAAACTAATATCCGAGCTAGCTTTAGCTATACTGGTATCTATCCCTTTAATCGTAACAAATCGTAACAGGATTTTGCTCCGTCATACGTGACGGATAGACCAAACCCTAACATTCCTATTGAGCAAAATATGGACGTTTCAAATGAGGGAATTCGTTGAAGCTAATATTGAAGCACCAGCTCTACCTCCAACAATTCTCACTGAGTCACGTTCTCCTATCGAAAAGGCAGTTATTTCTTGTTCAAATTCAGTTGAAGCTGTTGTTGCAGCACCTTTGGAAAAAACTTTTCCGAGGGTACGGGTGGCAACATCGATCCCATCCACAAGCACTTGATTTCTGCCTGAACTCGAACGACCATATTCTAAAGCTCTTGCTAGAAAAACTACAAATAAGGGAAGGAAGAAGAGAAAATCTGCAATTTATACTGACACATCTGAAACCGAGACTATAAGAAAGGAAGTAGAAGAAAAAGAAAACAGAAGATGAATAAAATCAAATAATCAAAATGTTAATGCTAAGAAAAAGAAGACCAAGAATAAAACAAAGAAAAATAACGTATCCTCCAGCGCCAGCTCGGAGGAAGAATATTATTGTCTTGTATGTGTTGAACCTTATTCATCTAGCAGACCATGAGAGGGCTGGGTACATTTTACACAGGATGTCGAGTTTGGTCTCATGAAAATTGCACTTCTGGGTATTCAAATTATATGTGCCATAATTGTGAATCTGACTGATTCTCTTTGATCTCTCTTTTGATAAATTAAAATGCACAGTTTTTTACTTTGTTTCACCACTTATTTATTATAACAGTTACTGCAGTTTCAACATATTAAATGTCATTTTCAAACTGAATAAATATTTACAATTTCAAACTATTTGGTGGAACTATTGTGGTGAAACAAAGTAAAAAAACTGTGCATTTTAATTTATTATTATAGAATACCAAAAAGTAAAGGCTGTCCAAATCGAACATCTCTCTTTTGATTTAATTTTTTATTTTTTAGCAAAAGTGCTCTTTAGTTATATTAAAAACTATGTTATATTTTCTGTATTATTTATTAATTAGAATATTTTCTTGCATTGTCTAAGTTCCTGGGTACACAACAGTCCTATATATTTTTCCTTTTGACTTTGCTTAGTAAATACAATTAAACAGTATATTTTCTTTTCATTTTACGTTTGCTATAACTGATGCCATACAAATACCCCCGGTATAGGGGTCAGTTGTAACATTTCTCGAAATATTTTTAATTGTTTCTGAGATGGTTTACGATATAGCAGCAGCTATTCTGTCCATTAGTAGATAAACAGGTACTGTTTACTTTAGTCTAACTAATTGGTTTCCTGATATTCTTATAAGATACTGTATGTGAGATTGTTACAACTGACCCCCGTCTCCCCTGCTTAATTGGATACTGAACTAACCTGTCGAAAAATTAATAAATAAATAAATTAGCATAAGGTATGAGAGAAGCAACCGCTCCAGATTCGGTTCTGAAATATTTTTAAATTGTGCTCAAGAAAATAGAACAACTATTACTTAATAGCGTTTTCGATCGACTGTTCTAGAGCACTCTCAGAGTATTCTCATCTTATTTTAACCCAGGTATAATAAGGGATGGAGATACTCTGAAAGCGCTCTAGAGCAGTCAATCGAAAACGCTATAGGCAAACTATATAATAATATCTGCTAATATACTGTCCCATCAAATCTTCTTGGAATAGTGAATCTTTATTTACGACTAAGGCCCAGTCTGTTCATCTCTCAGTAAGTGGCCAGTAAAATACTGAATAGATTAAGGATAGGCAAACGCATTGCCAAGTAATAACTTAGCACTTTGCTGAGAGATGAATAGACCGGGCCTAAAAATCCATTTGCCATTGTAAATGTAGTTAACTTCGGTTAAATGACTTTGGGCAATAAAAACCATAGTGGAATACTACGGTTCAAACAGACCTTCTCTTTCGCCTTAGTATGTTACATGGCCCTTAAATCCAGAGAAAAAAATTAATTCCGTTTATTACAGTCTCTTTCTTTTGTTTTTCCCCTTTTGTCAATTTTGTCAATTATGTTTCCGAATTTGTCAAATGACTTTCCAATCTGCAAGCCTACTATACTTTGAACGGATTGGAAAGTCATTTGACAAATTGGGAAACACATTTGACAAAAGAGGAGAAGCAATAGAAAAAGACTGTAAAAAGAGAATCATGGGCAAAAATGTAATACATTTAAATCTGGTATAAATATGACATTTTGGATGTTTTCCTCAACTTAGAATATTAATCAACACAAAAAAGTTAAGGCAGTACGATCTACTAAGTATAACGGCCGTTTTACACTATGACATTTTTAATCTAGAATTTCAGAATTTACTGTGGTAGCTTATCTCTCTCACTTTGTACCAAAATGTTATCAAATTTAACAAATGTAAAACGGCCTTAAGATTTTCAAGCAAAAAGTTAGCAGCGACAGTTTCACAAATAAACTTGACACTGACGCACTTCGAATGAAGATAAATCAAGTCCAAGAAAAAGAGTAGTTAATGAATTCGTCCGGAGTAATTAACAGTTCTTATTTTCGTCCGCCTTAACAACCTCTTATGTTAATTGCGTTAGTTGTCACAGGACGAAATAAAAGAGAAAGGATGCGATAATAGCAATCTAGGACAAGCAAAGCGTAATCCCAGTTTAACAAAATTTTGATTAATCAGTTTGTTGTAAAGTGCGAAAAATACTACATTAAAGTTAAAAATACAAGTACTGGTATAAACATACTTATCTGTGACTGTCCCGTATGTCTAATAATTAATTCAAGAAATAATATTTATAACAAGATAAAGTAGAATTTATAGTTCCTGTTCTGCAGTTAAAAAGAAAAACAAGCTTCCCCCATATTTTATTTTATTAGAAATTCGTAAACTAAAACAATTTATTGCCCCCATAAAAGTGTACCAGACCTCCAGATACTTTTGGTTTACAACCACATATTCCAAGAATTTTTATCTGTTTGTACATACACCTTCAACAATTTCCCTTTCGATAAGAGTTGTAAAATGTTTAAAATACAATTATTTGATATTAAAAAAAAGAGAACTGTATTGAAGTGGTTTACAAAAAGTACATATTTGTGTTTGGTAAATACACTATTGAACTATTCACTCTAAAATTTGAAATACGTACAGTTAGTATTAAAAGTAATGTCTCCCCTACAAAAAGTTAAATTACGGCTTAATAACTTTTGACCACTGTAACGAGTAGGCAGACCAGTGCATGCATCGAGCATTTACATTTGACTGGGGAAACATTATTTTTAATTCTGACTGTACTTAGAATGTTTTTAATGTAAGAAAAATATTGAAACATTTAATAATCCAATTACTTTCTAAAATATAAGGTAATAAGGTAGTATCTTGTGTTTGGTATTCATCCCATCTCTAGTCTCGGTGAATGCATTAAATTCCACTATAAATCGTAAGAAATTAGGACATTAAGCTCACAACAAACGATATCGTCGATCGTCTGCTTGTATACAATGAAGAAGGAGAAAAAAAAACTCATCAAACATGTGGCCCGGTCCTCAACAAAACGCCTGCTACTACGAGCACATTAAGAACCACCATCAATGGAAACGTGGAATTGTGTCTGAGCAGCACGAGACCTGCTCCCTGGCGAGGAGAAGAGAACCTCAAATGATGTAACAAGAGCAAAATGCGCGCACACATAGTCGAGGGTATTTTTAGGTGGGCTGCGCGCCCGGACGCATCTTCCTGTGCGAGAGACAAACATTAGCAAAAAAAGAATCTGTCTATTACGGATTGAGTCGGAAAATAATCGTTCGTTTGATGTTATTTTGATTAAAGCGAAGAGGAAAAATTTGAAACTGGAACGAAGCTAAAGAAAACAGGAATAATAGAGTTACAAAACAAATAAACAAAACTAAGATTGAAAAGAGAAGTTAGGAAACAAAGCCGAGATAAAGTTATAAATATCTTTATTACAGTCGTTTTTATAGGATTTAAATACCTGTGTAATGAAACTCAATAAAACAACAAATACAATTAACACAATCAAAGACTAAATAACTAACAAAGCAGCAGTATAATGATTTCTAAGAAGTAACTGAAATGTCAGTCGCAAACAACTTTTAGAATCAAGTTTTAAAAAGCTAAAATTACAAAATTAATTTCAAATTTATATTTGTATTGAGTATGAATAGTTAGACTTTAAAGAAATTCTTTAAATATATGCTCAATTGTAGGTAATAGTACAATGTGATCGAAAATGATTGAGCGTCCTTCAAAAATATGTACTAATTTCGATATGAAAAACTCGTAGAAAACTCAATTAATAAACAAACCATGCACAACACAGAAACGCTATTGATTGTCACCTGACCATGAGTATTCAAAAACGCTAAAATTCTCTAGGCCGAAGGTAGTTTTCATCACCTTTGGGTATTTATTTTCTCAAGGACGCTCAATCATTTTCGATCGCACTGTATATTATACACGATGCTATAATAAATGCTATTACTACCGCGGATAATTTGCAACATGAGCGACCGTAGCGAGTGAGTTTTGCAATTATCCGAGGTAATAATAGCCATTATAGCAAGTCGTATACTATACTTTATCCACGACTACAATTATCTTATGTAATTGTTCAAATTTAAATATTAATGTTAATGCAAATAAATAAGTAATTGTATTAATTTTGAGATTTGAGGCGTTTGCACAAAGTTTTATTAATAAAAATGTTGGTTGTTCCATACATAAAATAAATTTATAGCATGTGATGATGTGAATGAATAAAATAAGAATTTCATACAGATCACGCTCTGTTTAAGTGACGCTTTAAAAATTCTTTTCGTTTTCAATTTGTTTTAATTTAGATTTTTGGAACTTTGACAAAATGTACCTACACGTAAGGCGACGTAAATCCCACAATTTTTGGCAGTAACTTTCACCGTTTTATAATAATATACATGGGTTTATTAATTTCAAATGTTTTCGAAAATATATTAATATTATTATTTATTACTATTTATTAATACAAAAATTATATTAATTTTGCTTTTAATTTAAAAATAAAACAATATTCATATACAAAGGAGATTTAAAAATTAAATCTACCTAAGGCCTGGTCTACACGTAACGTTTTGTCGTCAGTCTTGTATGATCTGGAAAGACTGACACAAATCGTGCGGCTACACTGCTCAAACTTTCCGTCAAACTTTCGCTCAGTCGTTCCGAATTCGACATGGATGAAGAACTATTAGTGACGATAATTGCATCTGAGAGCAGAGTGGCAGGTGAGCGAAGTTTGACCGATTAGACTGACGCACGTCTACATGCACCGACTTGTCTGTCGTCTTGCTTGTACACAAAGCTCCAGCCCATCAGTCTTTTGCGAGTTTGTCAAACCTCATTCAGTTCATGCAAAACGTCCAACTTGCCGTCCACACGTAACGATATGTTTGACAAATCTGGCATGATCATGCAAGACTGACGACAAAACGTTACGTATAGACCAGACTTAAGGCGGGCATAGAATGAATGCACTCTAAACTCTTCACAAACGCTGTCAACTGTCAAATGAATGTACAGAATATAATCGGTAATAGAGACTGCGCAGAATAACGGGTTATTAATAGTAACGTAAAAATACGGTATTTTAAAATATTTTGTACAGCCTTACGTGTATTATACCGTATTTTATCATAAAATACACGCAGGGCTGCATAAAATATTTTTACAACACTAGTTAATGTCTGATTTAGGTCTTTGATATCAGAAGTATGCAGTTTGCCTTGAATAAGTAATTTACAAGATGCTGAATGAGTGTGGGATAAGTAAATCTAAAATAAATGGTTCAAGATTCTGTAAAAATAATGTTGATTCAATGGTTATGGTTTGGATGACAAAACCTAAGGTCATCCGCTCTCTGCTCATAACGTCGCAAATTTTTGAACATAATCTAAAAGTATTAAATGTGCGCCTTCAAGATAAACGGATACCAGGAGAGTGTCAAAATCATTAGCAGTTGAGAGCTTTGCCAGGAGTGACGAAGCTATCAACCGATAGTGAAACGTTGGACGATTGTGCGATATTTAAAGTGTCCGTTAAAGATCAAAAAGAATGTGTTATTAAATTAAATAATGGTGCATAAACAAACTTTAAACTCGCTTTTTATAATAGGATTATTTAAACTGTTTCTTTCAGTTTAAAATGTTTCCTGTGACAATTAATTTCCTTTATAATTTTAAACAAGTAATATATTTAGATTTAAAATTCGATTCGACTAACTAATCATGTATTCGTGAAAACATCTAAATTTGTTATGATGAACTGTAGACAACACACACATTTACAGGTGTTTTCAGAAGGCCGTATGTTCAGACCATCAAAATATTTTCAGATATATAAAAAGCATAAATATTTTCAAATTAGCCAAAATCAAATAAATATTTGTTCGTCTAACTGCATAAAAAACATCTCGTCATCTGAACAAATACTTGATGGTTTATTTCTACGAAATAAAATCGTCACAATTTGCTAGTTTACCACGGTATTAACAATAAACTCGGGAAATTAGGGAATATTATTAGTCAAAGAATGATTCACATTCACACATTAAGAAACAAGATCAAATGGCATCGCATGTCTTTGATGAATCTGTTCGGTCCGAATATGTGATATTTATTAGCCATTAAGCATTCAACAGATGTGATGAAAATGCCTATTTTTAGTTGGCAGACGATCAATTGCTTCCTAGAACACTAACATTACACTACATCTTGTTATGTCTTAGGACACGCCAAGTAAACCGTGTTTATAGAAACTTAGATGACAATCTTGATGTAGTAACAATTACGTGCAAATTGAGGGATTTTAAGTATTACGACGACTTTTTTTTCTAATCAAGAATATTCTGTTTAAAACGGTAAATGAGACTTGATACTTCTTGGTCGCAGGTATGGCAATATTAAAATAAAAATGTAATGGTTAACCCCACGTGTTCATGATTAAATTTTCAATATATGAAGAATTTCACATACATATTTTTATTAATTTATTGTATCACATTCCATGAACCTTTCAAAATTTTATTAGTTGGTTTTAAAAAAGTTGTTATTTAAACATGTTAATGTAAGTAATTTAGAAGTACATATTTTGGAATATTTTCTCAGTTACGTCATCTGAAATTTTGTTATTACATAAAGAAAATATTTCATTTCCTCTTTCTGTTCATATTTCTTGGCGCTTAAATGGCGCAATTATTAGTATGTTTAATAACCCAAGAATTAAATTTCATGTATTTCCAAGAATAAATTGGTTAGAGAGCAAAAACGTTTAATCAAAACCGATTTCTTTGATGGAATTTACACTGTCGGCATTTCCTGTTATCGAAAAACAAGGAATAGTTTACAGAAACGATTCGGGCGATTATTTCTTTAAAACATACACTAGTCAGCACGCCAATAAGAATAAAATTTAACGGCTCCATTATCAACAGTATTCCTTCTGCTGGTTGATCACAATGTCGTCCAGAAATAGCCCCAAAATCTCTTGCCCCGCGAGTTGCAGTTACAAGTGTATCAGTAGAACGCTTCCGCATCCCAAGATCTGGTGCTCGTCAGCCGAAGAAATTCTAGGTTTTATTGTCTCCAAAATATTCACGTCCAGCGTCCGCGCTTGCTGGGAATTCTTCGTGGCGTGGCGCTATGGCGAAATTAAATATAGTGGAGGCGCAGACAGTCGTTCACTGGAACGTGGGGGTTCATTGAACCGCCCGTTTTTAAAACTTTAAATTGTCAATTAAAATGCGTTATCTCCTGTGGCACACGTCGAGGAACAAATTCACTTTCTGTGTCACGCGAGCGATTGGATTTTGAATTTGTTTATCTTGGTAATTATAGGTTGGAAGATGCATATTCGGTCACGTATACATACGTTCATACACACACACAAGCTGAAAATAAAGCTAGCCAAAGCATGTTTGGAATGGCTTAGATTCTTTGTGTTAGACTTAAAAATGATATTACAAAATTTTCTGCGTATTCCAAATATTTGCCTCTTTGTTTCAAGGACAACCATTAGAATCCAAGACACAATTTTCATAAAAAGCTCTTATTGAAAACATTAAAAGAAAAAAGTCTTGAGGCCGTTTTAGACTATCCTATTTCTTATACTAATATTTACAACAAGAATTTTTTTGGGCTGCAGATACGTTTTGGAGATAGAGACATAGAACACGTTCTATTTTTCCAGATACTTTTTGACTGTTTAATTTTGACGTAATTTCGTGCGCAATTGAACCAAATTTTGTAAATATGATATAAACTAATAAATCAGTCAGAATCTGCGACTTCAGTCTAATGTTTCTTGAAAAGCTGATTTAAAAAAATGAGGGATGAAGGAAGGTTTATTCAAGGGAGACAGACTAGGTGGCTACAAATATCAAGGACTTTTACAAATGGAAAAAGCAGTGTTAGGCTCACTTTTGGACCTAAGGAAAAGAGCACATTCAGATAATTAATTATTCGATTATTGTTTGGGTAATCGATTAGTTATTTTTTATACAAACAAGGCTTCAAACTCAATCGAAACTAGTGCAATTTGTAACTAGTTTGGAACCGTAAGTAATGATCAATTTCGTCAGTTGCGTTAGATACTAGTCAGAACTACTCTACGAACTATTATAAATTATAACTGCGATTTAATTAATTGACTAACTTTTTACACCCAGTTTCATAAAAGCAAGATTAATTTACGTACAGTTTAATGCCTTAATTACAAATGTAAAGACAATGCTCATTAAGGCATTAACCTGTATTAAAGTAAATTTATCTTGGGTTTATGAAACCTCTTAATTACCAAGTCTAGTCTAGGAAAATGGAACTCTTAATACAGTATGACCTCTTTAATTCGAACATGCCCTAATCCGAACCGAGGAAATTCGAAGTCATAATCCGAACAAGGCCTCCTTAATCCGGACAGCAAATTGATTCTCTCTACATAAATGGGGGAATCCCTTGGTTTCGTGTTTTCTAAGAATTGCTCTGTTTACTATTCACTGTTCATTAGAACGTTGACCGTTACTGAGTTCAGTTTGCATTGCAATTTAGAGATAGATATTGCTTCGTTATTGAAAAATTAATTTGTTTATTTTTCAATAACGTACATATTCGTTTAAAAACTGAGATTCTTTCAGATTCAGATTTTGTTTCAATTTAATAAAATCTATGAACGCTTGCATAATTTAATTGATTCCCGTTCATTAATTTATAGTGTTAATCGATACGATCAAACCCGTGTATTTTGCTCGACTCTGATACATTCAATCTCGCGTATTTCATTAGACTCCGTTATATACAACTTCACGTACTCTAGATTGTACCTCAATTTAACGGTGCTCATATTTATAAGCTGTCTTAAAAAAAAACTGATACGCGTCATACAATGATGAATATGGAACAACAATTTCTTGTGAAAACGCGAATCCAAATCTGATACAACAAAAAAAATTGCTGGCTAATTATTTATCCTACAAATTCGTGCTTGATCTTGAATGAATCGCCATGTAATTCTGATTTTAGTTGTCAGACAAATGAAACCGTACATGTTATTAAATCGGCTGAATTGGACTTGCTCCTGGTCTAGGAAGTTTGACTTCGGAGGTACTTTCAAGATCTGCAAATCCTCCACGATAGTGTACATCCATCGGAACTGCTTTTAGACTGGTGTGTGTGTGTGTGTGTGTGTCAGTCTGCTGGTGATGCGATTGCATCTTTTAATCGTTCCCCTCATCTTTGTTTCGCTTAACAAAAATTTGTGTTTCAGTAATAGCAACATTTTCCTTTAATCTGCAGGAAACTTAATTGATACATGATAAATCACGAACTAAATTACAATTAATACATCAAAATCATAAATATAAATATGTAATATAGTGAAAGCTCCCATAGCGGACAGCTCTCTTAGCTGGACAGTTTTTAATCTCCCATTTATGTAATTTACATGCATTTGCATCTCTCTTAGACGGACACCTCTAATGGACGGACAGTTTGCTGGTCACGATCGGTGTCCGCCTAAGAGAGCTTTCACTGTAATGTTACTACTTTCAAACTTCAAAACTAAAATAACATAGCAATATGTACTTTATTTTATTAGTCATGTTGTATCTAACAAATACGACATGTAGTACAGTTGTTAATTTTTGATTTGAAAATAAAGAATTTTTATTGTGAGAATGTGGAAGTTCATAGATATTTAGGAAAATGGATTTTTTCTGTCTTTTGTTCGCTAATCCGAACATTTCGAAAATCCGAATCAACCACTGCAATTATTAGTTCGGATTAAAGAGATCAATCCATTAAATTACAATGTCAATGAAAATGGATGTAAATGCAGAAACATATTCCAAAAAACTTTACACGAAGTAATTTATAAAATTTATATTCTTATTTAATAAAAAATAATATACATATAGGGAAATTTGTCTCTAGGGGCGCATTTTTTTTTTGCTTTTCTAATTTCTTTTCATTAAACAAGGATTTTTAGTAAATTGCGACCTTATTTTAATTTAAATTTTTTCAATAAAAGATCATATTTTAGCCTGCATCCTAAAAGGTGATGGCAACGCGACGGCCCGGTATATGTACAGGCTGGATCAATTTCGATGTCTCTTATGGGCATCTCTGTAACTATAAGAGATAGAAAAAAACTAGTGGCCAAGTCTCGATCTCTTTTTTAGAGATAAAGTCAATAGTGTAAACAAAAATTGGCTATCTTCTTTTGTTTTTGAGTTATAGGCAAAAATTGACATTTTCGACTTTTCGTCAATCGCGCCTATCTCGTTTATTTTTACAGATATTAAAAAACTGTTTTGACATTATTGGGACACTTTTTTGAATACAATTCAGTGGTGTAGTTGGTTTCTTGATATTTAATAAAATTTTCGAGTTATAACATAAAGTTATATTTTTTTAAATGGAAATCATAGTAGGCAATGCCACCGTTAAATAGAGATTTTTCTGTTTTCGAAAATATATACTTTGTTGGGTTTATTTGTTACAATTAATAGAATAAAACGCCTTTTTTATTATTCTTGGGTGCATTCTATTCTTGGGGGGCTAGTTTCAACAAAGACCGACAATTTTTTTGTTTGTTTTTATTAAATATCAACTCCTGTTCAAATATTTTGACAGTTGCAGCCGCATAAAGAGAAAGAAAGATAGAACGAGCATCCTCTAAGAGTCACAAAAATTACAACAATACCGATACCATGTGGTTCAGGTCATATTCGAAATTATGTAGCTTCATTTAATATTTAACTTTAAAACGCATTCTTTTCGATCAAATTTGCATTTCATGGGATAATGAACTAAATTATACGTATAAATTAAAAACATCTTAAAAATAAGAAATTATTGCAGAAAAAGTTAAAAAATATTGAAATGTAAGTAGATAATAAACACAACTGTTGATATATCACAATAAATAACTTAAAACCCAGAAAATAATATCAAAATAAAATAACAATTTAAACACTGCCGCGCTAAGATACGCAGCCAACTCATGTTGTAACCCAACCCAGCTCTATCGGCGCTAGCTCTCTATCTCTTATGTTCATCGCAATACCTCTCAGTCTTGTGCTACCCAATCATTAAATCTTTGTTAATATTTAATAAAAACAAAAGAAACTTTGTCGGCTTTTGTTGAAACTAGCTGCTAAGAAAAGAATGCACCAAAAATAATAAAAAAGGCGTTTTATTCCACTAATTGTAAGAAATAAACCCAACAAAATATATATTTTTGAAAACAGAAAAAAAATCTCTAGTTAATGATGACATTGCCTACTATGATTTCCATTAAAAAAATATAACTTTATCTATAACTCGAAAATTTAATTAAATATCAAAAAACCAACTACACCACTGAATTGTATTCCAAAAAGTGTCCTAATAATGTCAAAACAGTTTCTTAATATCTGCGAAAATAAACGAAATATGACTGAGGAAAAGTCGAAAATCTGAATTTTGACTTATAACTCGAAAACAAAAGAAGATAGCCAATTTTTGTTTACACTATTGACTTTATCTCTAAAAAAGAGATCAAGACTTGGCCACTAATTTTTTCCTATCTCTTATAGTTACAGAGATGCCCATAAGAGACATCGAAATTGATCCACCCTGTACATACTTGTTTGTAATTTAAAAAGCAAAAAAAAGGGACAGCGATTCGATTTGCTCACGTGCTCCTTCCGCTAAAAAATGATTTAAATTCGACTGTTAAAAATATGCTCCAAACAATGCGCCTTTCATCAATAAAAAAAAATCATTCGAACTTCAGAAAGATTGCAGATTCGGACTTAGCGTTCTCGACTTCCTGAGGTGGCCACTATTTTTATTTGATGCTTCTACCGTGACTCCAGGAACGCCTCTTGTTAACAGGAAATGTATTTAATATTGCAGCGAACATTTACTATTAGCCCAAGGCCATAGAGAAAACGATTACGAAATTTGAAAAGTTGAAACATTTAATTTTACATTTTCTTTTTCTCTTTGTTTGAAAGACTAATCAACCACGATGTATACATTTATTAACAGTTAAAATATGTAATTACATAAATCTGGATTAATTTTTTAACGCCCATGCAACTGTACTTATTAAGACACTTTACGCGGCATTACTCATCCAAGGCATTACTTGGTGCTTTTATTAAACCTCCACGTCATTTACAAGAGCCACTGTTTATTTTATTAGTGTGGTTGTTGTTTAGAAACGCACAACTCAGTTTACCAAATATGTATCTAAAACAAACATTTATAATCGGTAAACGTCGTCGTCAAATTATTCTCTCTTCTTCCCACAAATGCCCAAATAATTTGACTTCCTTGCAGTTCCGGATTGGTTTGCAATTTAGTTTGATTAGAGCCAATATGTGGTCTTGGAAACCATAATAAATATTCTTATGGGGTCTTGGAAATAGTTACGTCAGTGTATTATCGTTATCGGCTGAAAGAAAACTGTTGAGTTTGTTTAAGGATAACATTAAGGAGAATTTTTATCTACTGTCGTCAGCTGAAATTACAACCTAACGAAAACAACTGTTATAGAAATACCTGGGTCATACCTGTTAACAGGACTCGATCATTTTCAAGTCTATTCTTAATTAGTTTCAAATGAATAACAATAAGTTAAATGAATGAACAATAAGTTATTTGATCAACCGTTATTACAAATCAATTATATTGTTTGGATTAGGCTTATTTTTATTATTGCTCCACTTCCCTTCTGGAGTACATTAAGCTATCACAAATTATTATGACTGACTGTACCAATCGATTAAAAATTCATTCGATTATCAACTATTATTTATAATCAACGACTTGTATCTGATACAATATTGATCTTGTTCTTAGGTCAAATTTAATAAATTATAAAAAATACAAAAAAAATACAGAGTGATTGTTGCCATACAGAAGTACTTTGTGTTAGCAACACACTACTACATCGATTTTTGTCAGTGGTGTCTCAATAAGACATTTTTCTAATGCCTGTTTTAGACGGTCATATTTCTTGTACAAATTTGTGACAAAGTGAGAGAGATAAGCTACCACAGTGAATGTTGATTGGTTGAATTGGCACTTCTCACTCACTTCGTAACAAATTTGATACAAAAATATGACCGTCTAAAACAGGCATAATATATGTCCCAACATTTTTCTGAAATAAATGATATAAAAAAGTCGAGTCAATAGAAAATAAAATTTGTTGTTTTTTCAACCAAACTCAATCATAAACGCACTAAAAAAAAAACTAGCGCTAAATTTAAATTATCTTGAAACATTGAAATCAGAATTGGCTTGAATCAGAAATAAAAATATCTTCATATGAGATATGATCTTATTACAATCAAACTGTGAATAAAAGAAACATGTACACACATACAAATAGAAGTAGGTGAGCATTGTATGTATCTAAAGTATTAAATTTCATCCTATTATTACTGCAAGGCCAATTTCATTATTCTCGTTAATCCATCTGCTACATTTTAGGTGTCTGCGTTCTCGAATGGACCAAATTGCATTCATGGTTTATGACGTTATCATTCGTATATTTGAACTATGACCTGTCTTTATTTGAATTTAGAACCTGTTCATTTGCTGAAGTTATCCCGTATATTTCACAGACACAATAGAAAAGAAGGTACGAAGGTCAGGTATACGACCGTTTTTTTTTTTGTTTCCTTTCAATCCCATCCTTTCCTGGAAAGCGTCGTGCACGTGGTACGCAGGTAAGTTATAATAAACATCTAGAATTGATGTCCCGCAATAATCATTCCAGGAACGTTCTTAATGTTTATACGATTAGCTGTTCTTATCACTACCCATTCGTATCTTTTAAATAAATAGAACGGGAGGTTTATTTACACGGTTCGTTTTCCTGTACAGTTTCTTTAATCGAAAGGAAGTGCGTCCTTATCATTTCAGGTCAGAAAACCCACATGCTCCGTACTTGCTCGATTATTGACATGAAATCCAACGACCTCACAATACTTATTATTAACCGTAAACTTGGCAATTGTTTAATTTGGTTTTGTAGGCGACTTTCAAGAATGAATTATTTAAGAAACGGCTGCAAAATGAAACATCAAGGCCTGAAAAACTAAATTATCAATTAACTGTCAGTATTAATTTTTAAAGAATTAATGCAAGGACGTTCATAAATAAATGAGTGGGTGAAAATATAAGTTTAATTAATTTTAATAAAATCAGTCATTAAAAACATACAAAACGGTTCAATTGTTTTAATTTATAATAGACTTTGCTCAATTCAAATTTAAACACTTTTGTATTTAACATTTTTTGATATGTCTAATAATAGGTACAATATATAGGTACCGTTCAAAATATAAACAAAGAGAGTATATGAGATTTCATTTTTTTTTTTCACCTGTTATGAAACACCTTGTAAACCAAAATAATATCGTAGAATAGGAACACCATATTTTTATGCATAAGGTTTTCTTACCGCAGAAAAAAGAAAAAAATTGAGTACGAACACGGAAAAAGCTTACAGTTAGCGAAAAGGATTTGGAGAAGGTGGCTTTATTCGATGAGTATCTTTGAGAAGATTGTTACCAAATATGTAAGTAGATAAAATTCATAACGCTAATTAATTATTATTATCTTTAGGGCCAGTTTCATAATGGAGCTTAAAGAAGTCTTTAAAATAAAGTCACATTCAGATGTGTAAACAAATATGTTTTCATATTTGTTTCGACATTTGAAAGTGACTTTAAATTTAAAGTCTCCTTTAAATTCGATTATGAAACTGGCCTTAGTTTCTAATAAACTAACTATTCGCATGTGAAACGATTAATTTAGTAATTTTATTATACAGGATGTTATCAATTAAGGTGGCAATAATTATGCCACGTATAGAGGACATCAAAATATTGCGATTTAACCAAATTTATCTATGGCCCAGTTGTACAAATCGAATTTAACTTTAAGCGAAGGTTAAACCCATAGCAACGTCCATTACAACTATGTTATTGTGAAGGGTTTAAGCTTTAGTTTAACGTTAAACTCGAATTGTACAACTGGGCCTAAATCCAGAAATTTTTCGTTTCTGAAATAAATATTTATTTGGATAATAATAATTGGTTAATCTGGTGAAGATGGAACTTAGTTCATTTCCTGTATAATTTTATTCGAACTTTTTAGTTTTTGTTTCAGATTTTTTGAAAAAGTTATTTACTATAATGGTAGCCTTCCAGCCCGGATCGACGTCACTGGTGAAGAATGTTGAATTTTATCTATGATGTATCTATCTTTGTATTTCAATTGTCTTACATATCAAATTTCAACCCTCTATCTTAAATCGTTCCAGAGATATTTAAGAAAATATGCTTTCCAAGTTGTCCCTTTAGGAGGTTATATCTCAGAAACGACAAACTTTTGGATATAGATAAATTAGGTTAAATCGCAATATTTTGAAGTCCTCTATACGTGGTATAATTATTGCCACTTCAGTTGATAACATCCTGTAGATACACAGGGAATCCAAAAGTTCCGAGGAAGTATATTACATAGTGTTGTAAAAATAGGGAAATTTAAAATATTTTGTACAACCCTACGATATTATACCGTATTTTATCCTAACCACCAAACTTTATTAGCCAACAGGAGCAAACAATTTTCGTACAGCTAGTGAGGTGATGTTGTATTATACGCGTTTTAAAACAACTTTACAACACTAGTTTTAGTAAATTATTTACTACTGTTGGTCAATGGTTAGGTTAGGAAAAAAATGCGGTATAATACAGGTACAAAATATTTATTTTTACATCAGTAACATTACACTCTAAAATATATTTTCAAAAACTCACAATTAGAATTACATATAATCTGAAATTCTCCAATGGAGCTAAGGACAAGTTCTAGTTTAAATTCTACACCCTGTATACATATACAGATAAGGTTTATTTTCACGATAAGAAAGTCATAACTTACCAAAATGGACTAGTAGGGGATGATTGCAATATAGACCTTCTAGGAGGGCTCTGAGGATCGTTGAATTTAAAAATCGACATTATCTATACAAAGATAACAAAAAGTAACAGTCACAAATTTTTTTAATGTAAATCCTAGGAGTCCTTTTTGAATTTTCGCCGCATTTTAACTCAAAATCGGTGCACACAAATTACAAACCGTCCACATGATCAAAACTAAAAATGCTCTGAGGCCATTCAATTCTTGAAGACGAAATAAAATTAGCCTCGGAAATTTTTGGCACGTAGAAACAAACAGAAACTCTAACTCCTCAACGTCCTGAACTCTACTGAAAATTGATAAACAAATCCGGCAGCTTCAGCGGTTGCCTCTGGACCACCGAAGCTAGCAAAGACATTCGTGTGTTCGTTCTTACACGCATGGGAAAACTGTGTGTAAGGAGAGCGGACGTTGGAGTGACGTTTGTCTGAAAACTTATAAGGCAAACGTATCGATTTAGTTTCTAAAACACGTGGGTAGGAAAATTTAATATACGCTTGTTAGGCTTATATAAAAAGAAAATAAACAAACGACACCACGTGCATTTACAATACATGCAAATTAAAACATCCCAAAAATTAGGTTATGATTTGTAATTTCAAATTTTTAAATACGCAATTATATTTATTTAATGCACGTAATAATACAGCGATAGTTTATGCGTGAGGTACATTTGAATTTATTTTCAAATTTCTAAGAACTGAAATAGTAACAAATAAAACGCAAGTCGGTATGAGAGTACGGCCGTTAAAAGAATGTTGAAAATAATAGCTTTACTTACTGTTCCAGTATATTTAAAGTTAATTCTGTAACGTCTGGTGCTTCTTCGGCATTCATTTCACCGCACTTACTTTAAAAATTCTTATAATAAAGTATCTGTGAAAAATTTCTCAACCGTTACACTGACATTCAAACTCGTTTCACTTCGTGTGTTGTGATTGGTCGGTTACTTGGACACTCATACTGGCAACTGAAATTCGTCACCAAAGAAATATTACTAGACAAATTTAAATTACTAAACTTTATTTATTTTCCTTCCGATTCATTTACATTTCGCAAAAGATTTTCTAATCTGCTGTTACTGTGCAATTTATTGCTTAGATCCTCCAAGGCTTGGCGTCCTTCAAAAAACGATTTAAGGTTATGAACGTTGCAGCCTTGCAGGCGATGATCAGTGATCCTGTCCTGACTGAAATTATAAGTCCTAATCTTTTCGTTTCTAAAATTCGACCGCACCTGGCTTTTTTTCGTAGTTTCAATTTCTGCAAGCTGTTTGTCTAACTTGTCCTGGTAGAGTTTCGCTCTAAGTCTCTGCATGGCAATTTGGCGATTCTTTATTTGTGAACGATCCGCTTGACACTCAACTGCAATTCCAGTAGGAAGATGTAAAATCCTAACAGCGCTATCTGTTGTATTGACATGTTGGCCTCCAGCCCCCGTCGATCTTTTAGTCTCAATTTTTAAATCTTTTGGCTGAATTTGTATTTGAATGTCGGTAGGTTGTGGTAGAGCTAAAATTGAAACGGTACTCGTGTGTATACGTCCCGATTTTTCAGTTGCAGGTATGCGTTGCACTCTATGAACACCAGCTTCATATTTAAAATACCTGTACACATTCTCCCCATCGATCAAAAGACTTCCGTGTCTAATTCCACCCACGTCTGTCGTTATATACTCTGCGATTTCAGACTGCCAACCTTTAAATTCGACAAAGTTGCAATACATCTCGAATAATTCTTTAGCAAATAACATCGCTTCTTGTCCACCTACCCCTGAATTGACTTCCAAAACTATTGAATTACACCTCTCCTCGCCGTCGATATTTAATAATGCTTCTTCAAGTTCATTATCTACATCCTTCAATTTATCCTCGAATGTACTCTTTTCTTCTTCTGCCAATTTCTTAATTTCTTGGTTGTCGTCTCGCAGTAATTCATTCAAGTTTGTAATGGAATCGATTAAGTTTCTTCTCTCTTCCAGTATTTCTATCACTGGCTCTATTTGCTGTAGGCGTTGCTGTGCGTCCGTTCTGGTCTTCAATTCTCCATATTCTTTCTCTAATTGTACTACGTAATTATTCAAATTAATCCCGTTAATTCTTATGTCTTTGTTATACCTTCGAACTAAAAGATGATTGAATGTAACTGATGGGTAGTTTAGTGGTCTCGTAAAAGTATGATGTAGCCCCATGTTGACTATCGTCTTTAAGACCGACTTCATTTTATTTTAATTAATTAGTTTAGTAAACATTTATTATTTGCTATGAGCCTATGAGGTTATAAATTTCATAACCTAATATCTTGCAATGTTGCCACAACCTTGACATTTAATCAGGGATGTTCAGAATCATATCGAGTTATAGTTGAATCGATTCTTTGCAAGCGATGCATCGAAAGAATCGAATCGATTCAATTTTGTGTGAATCGATTCAAGAATCGAATCGGAAAGGTGTGGACATACAACCAATTTTTTATCACCGCGCCATCTATATGGCAGCCAATAACTCAAAATGATAAAATTGTTTGTAGGGAAAGTCCGAGGCATAAAACACAATATTTCAAATTACAGAAATTTCTTTGACCATTAACGAGTAAATATTTGTATTGCACACTTGAACAGTAGTATATACGTATTTTGTATCTGAGTGTGAGTGTAGAAGAACAATGCCTCCTAAAACAAGTGAAATGTGGAAGCATTTTATTACTGATAACAGCAAATCTGTTTGTTGTAAAATTGCAATGGAACCATAAAATATGATGCTGCGATATAAGTTTTAATCATAGAAATTGGTAATATATGTAGTGAATCGAATCGATTCTACGTGTTTAAATTGAATCGATTCGATTGAATCGATTCATTTAACTGTTTTGAGCATCCCTACATTTAATTAATTTAATTTTACCAGGGCAGTGTCACCAACATGTAAAAAGCAGAAATCCCTCAAGAGTTGCTAAAAAATTCCATTTCAACATAGAAAATCCCTAAATTTGTTACTACCTACATTAATTAAAAAGAGTTACATAAAATTAAAGAAAACAGAAACAAAAGACGATCGATTTTACAGCGCAAATTCAGTAGATTAATAATAAATTATAAAACAAAACAATTTGAAAGATGTTGACAAAACAAACAAAATAAAAATTCAAAAATAATCGAATAAATATAATAATACATACATAGAAACAAAATAATCGATTTTACAACACAATTTAATGGTTAATAAAATAAAATAAAACGACGAGAAAGCAAAGAAAATGAAATAATAAAATTTTTAAAAAATACTAAATCATCTAAGAAATAATAAAAACAAAAGACAATTATTGATTTTACAGCACAATTCACCAGATAATAGATTTAAAAAAAAAACTTTTGAGAGGAAAAGTTATAAAACAAAGAAAACAAATGAACAAATTTAAAAAATATACCGAGTGATTTTAAATTTTTTTTTTAAACTCCATGAAATGTGGACGGCATATCTTAGCTTTATTCTAAAATAACGTCAAGAAGTGCAATGACTTATTTTTCACTTAAGCTAAGCTTCCAGATTTCATGGCAGGAGCCAATAAAAAATGTAAAAAGTCATCCGGTGTAACAATAATATTTAAAAAAAATAAAATAAACACAAAAGAATGATCGATTTCAGAGCACAATTCAGTAGATTCATAAATTAAAGTACAAATACAGTGACAAGTGACAAAAAAAGAATTATTTGCCTTCCAGACGATTAACAAATTATTTAAAAAGAACTATAAATACAATTCACATCTTCCTTTACTGACGACAAATGACATTTTCTTATTGATGTTCCGCATCGCGAGCAATCGACAATTCTACCATCCCCGGCGGGGTCCTAGAAAAGCTTCTTGGGGGGAGGGTTGTTGTTAGGGTTAAAAAATTATAGACAATTACAATCGTAAAAATACACTTGAAAAAGAATCTTTTGTTTTTAATTAGCAACAATAAAGGAAATAACTAAACAAGAACGAAATAACTTTTTGTTACCGTTCAGAAATAACTGTCAGTTGAAACTTTACTCAATGCCAATGGATGGTGGTCCTTCAATATAATTTGTCAAAAACAAGTGAATCAACCTCGTAGAAATAAATGAAGAAATTATCGGCAAGTTTCAACAGATGGTGTTGGTGAATATCTTACAATAATGCAATAAGTAAGTTTTAAAAACACACACAAGGGTCATTCGAATAGACACTTTGAGAAAATTTGCGGGACGTGTTCTAGAGAGTACAGTCGCGCGCAACTTAAATGCTACAATTTGACAGTTCTGTAACCCTCGTATTTCAAGGTTTTAAGAATAGACTTTTACGATAATTGGAGCGGTACATGGATCGAGGTAGAAGAGTGAGATAGAACGAATGCGATTAATGCATGTAAGAGTGAGAAAATAGACTAACCGGTATATACCGCTCCAATTATCGTAAACGCCTAATGATGTTTGCGTGTGAGAGGTGCAATTAAGGTGTGTGGGAGGTGCAATTAAGGTGTGCGGGACTATACCTATTTTAAATAGTGACCCCTGAAGATTTTAGAAAATGCAACCCAATCTATCCTATTTTTCCAAATGTGAATTCGATTTCAAATTCACAAATTCACCTTTGAAAACGATTAAAATTTAAGGATTCTACTCTGTTTTCAAAGGTATATTCAAAAAAAAGTTAAAATTTCAAGACATTTCGGCCTATTTTTAAGGATTTTTTTTAAAAAGGTCCCTTCAAAATAGGGTGGCCAGATTCTTAAGATGAAAAAAAAATTCTCATCACTGTCCTACCCGTGTTTGCCGCATGTAATTATAATGTAGCAGTGGTTAATAAATGATACTGGGACTTAATTTGCATTTTTTATCTTATTTATAAGCATAATTTTTGAACATATACTTAAATAACAAAACAAACATTTTGTTACATTGCACACACTGCAAAATGCTTCAGTTGTAGATGCTGAAAGTTGAAAACACGGAAATTTCTCCTCAAGTTCGTCATTGAAATGGTATTTTCTTTTAGCCATGTCGACTACAGAAAATAGAAATGGCCAAAGACAAATGAAATACCAAAAAACCTAAATGATTAATAGTAGAGCCGTAGAGCCAGTTACTAAAGGAAAGGGCCAGAGCTGCAAAAATATTCAATATTCATTACAGTGTTTACTTGAATTCTATAATTATTTACCTTATCACCAGCGTTGAAATACATGACGCCAAATTTAAATTGTGGAAATCCGGAGAGCCGACAAACGTATCAAAAATTAATAATTCGTTTAACGTGTGTACTTATGAAAAAAGATAACAAAAGAGAACATTGACCATAGAAAAAAGAAAAAGAAAGATCCGTGTCAAAAAAGAGGACTTGTTCTCTTTAAAAGAGACATCTGGCCACCCTACTTCAAAACAATTTGGTTTTTAAATACAAAACCAACAAATTTTTGAATTATTAAATTAAAATGAATCATATTTAAATAAATTCTTGACAAAAAAATGTTATATATAAAAAAAATAATATTTGACACATAAATTTTCTAGACGTATCATTTAGCAAGAACATGATACATTTTTAGAATATAAAAACCGATAGATAATACAATATAATTTTAAGGTGTAAAATCCATCGATTCCATATTAATTACAAAAGAAAATTATCGGTTTGATTGGTATGCAACCAATATTACACCTTATTTTATTTTTCATGTTGGCGATTCTGTCTAGAATAGGATCTGTCATGGATCTGTCACATCTGTCAACCATTAGCCATCATCATCAAGCATCAGAGATAAGATCAAGCATCTTATTCTATGTCAATCATCATGCTTGTTCTAAATTTTAATAAAAATGGTAAATTCTTAAATTATTTTAATTGTTTAACTACTACAAATAATATAATGTATTTTCAGTCAGATGCGCAAGAATTATTTCATAATTTTAGTAAACAAGAGATTGGTATTGTCAACTTGTACTGTGAAAGAGCAGTTCTCAAAAAAGAAAATGAATGGCAGAAAGCAGTTCTCAAAAAAGAAAATGAATGGCAGAAGAAAGAAAAAGAATTATTATTAACGAATAAAGAACTCAAATGCCAAATCAGAATTTTTAAAAATGAAATTGTATGTTAACGTGATTTTGATATGAATTAATCTAATTAATAGTACATTAAAAAAACAAGTTTCATAACAGTTCTTAAAACACGAATTCAAATTTAAAAAACAAATGGCTATGAAACGTGTTTTTTATACTATTTTTTGTAATTTGACCTTTTTATGTCATTTTTGAGTAAAAACTGCTTTACGATTTCTGTGATAGTCTGATAAAATTGATAAAACTTTAATTGAAAAATGAAAATTTCTTAAGTTGCCTCTTATTTTATCCAAATTCTATCACATAAATTGTTTTGCATCCCTGGAAGGTATACAAATGACGTTAAATTACAAAAAATTAATTGTAATTGTTATCGTTTAGAGAATGGCAAACTGGGAAAATTTACGCAACGAAAACTTACTGGAAATCAGGAATTTTTTCGATTTTTTTGATCGAAAGCATCTGGATTCAACCATCATGGAACAAGGAGCCCGTTTTTTGAAATATGCAAAAGCGTATCCCAGAGAACTAGAGGAGTGGAAGTTGGATTCAAACAATTTTGTTTACATTTTTAAGAACTTATACACAAAGACTTGCAGTGCCGCTCACATTGTCTTTAATGTATCTAATTCTTTAGTAATTGAAAAGAATAGTAATTTCAAAGAGATGGAGTTGCGAATCATTGGATTTCTTTGGGAAGATTTCCCTTACCACATGATAGACTCCTTATAAAACAAAATGATGATGTAACACCAGTTTTTAATTTAAAAAAATAATAATATTGTATATTATTGTAATTTGTATTTAAAGCTCTCACCACATAGTTTTGACACTGACATTGTCAAACCCAAAAGTTTAGAGTGGTTTAAAGATACGAATAGTGTCGAATTCTTGTTGCAAATTTCTAACTTAAGTTTTTGTGATGGTGGTATAACAGCATTTTTGATGAATAAATTGTATTTGTATAATGTTATTGTAATTTGTATTTAAACCTTTTTTCTAAAATTTTACATGTTAAATTAAAATTATAAAGAAAATGTTCCTGAAGTTTTATGACAAAGTGTAAACAACGAAAAGGATTAATATTCAAACGGTATCGTATCAAAGTTTTCTAGAATAACTCTCTTGTCATAAACAAAACCAAATTCTTTTGTTTCTATTTTATTTAAAAGTTCTTTAGTTTTAGTATCTGGTAATTCGATTATATTGTGTACTGATTTTTTGTCTTTGTTTTCTAAAATATTATTTATACTATCGGAATTAATGTTGTTGGACGTTTCATAGTTTAATGTAAATCCTTTTATTTTATTTTATTGTCATCTAATAAAATTTCATAAAATCTCTTAATATCTATAACATATTCTGTTGCGCCCATATTTTGTCTCTGACCAAATTTACCCCATAAGAAATTTAAGCATATTTTTGCTACAGCTATCTTTCCAGGATTATTTTCTATTTTACCCAATTCAATACCTAGATTTTCTTTTACAGCTTTTCTATATTCTTCTTCTGATTCAAAATCGTTTCTCCATTCACTTGTCTCTAACTTTATTTTCATAAATGCTTTTACATATCCTTTAAACAAATAACCCGATTTTCTTTCAAAATGCCAAACTTCGTCAATAGTTATTATTTTGTAACCTTTTTCAATTGCTTTTTCTACCTCGTTTGTACACCAGGTTCCTCTGATAATTCTTTGAGTTTCTGTATGATTATTTAATTTTGCACACAATTGACATAATGGAAATGCTAACTTTTCTGCACCAGATTTGGTTTTATTTTTAACAGGTAAAACGGGGTGATACAAACCTTTTGGTGGTAAAATTGCACATTTTATTAATCCATACCATTTTGGATCATATGTAGAAGGTTTGAATATTTTAATAGGATGTCCAACTGGATAATCATCATAACATTGTACTGTTGGATATAAACTGCAAATATCTATATATTTCATTTTCTTTCCCTCAACTTTCAATTTTGTTGCATTAGTTCTTCCTCCAAAGAATGCATTTCTAGGATTAAGTTCTTCATTTCTTTTATATTTGTTTTTAATTTGTTTCATTTCTTCTTTATATTCTTTATGAAAATAACATCAATAATTTTGATTACTTAACTATTGATTTCAAAAATCCTGATATGAAATATAGAAGTAATTTTACACCAATAAATGACTGGTAGAGGGTCTTTATACGAGTATGTTCTTAGAAAAAATAGAAAGAAAGGAGGTAAATCACCTGGTGTAGGATTTAATCTAACAGAAAATGGTGATTATAATATCGCAGGACACAAATTAGTTAATGTAAAACAACCAGAAAATCCTAGTGATGCTGTTAATTTACAATATTTAGCGTCAGCTGAAGCAAACTTAGGTCTGCGACTAGATTCGCTTCACTCACAAGTGGACAAAGACCACGATAACGTGATTAAAAAAGATGATACAGAAACTGTTATAAATATTGTTAAACCCGAACTGAGTTCGCTTCGCTCACAAGTGGACAAAGTCCATGATAATATGATTAAAAAAGATGATTCTCAAAGTATTCTAAAAATTGTTGAACCTGAAGTGAGTTCGCTTCGCTCACAAGTGGACAAAGTCCATGATAACATGATTAAAAAAGATTCGCTGAATCTAACCGCTAGAAAAGGATATATTGATATTGGTAATAGAAGATAAGTTAAAACTGCTAATGCAATTGGTAAATATGATGTTGTCAATAAAGGACAACTAGATGATGCCTGGCAGAGCCAGTCCAAAGGCTTAGCCGATTATGGAGAAAGGTTAATTACATTTTTTACAATTTGTAGGAAAAATTCGTTTTATTAAAGAAGTTCATGGACAAAAGGCTGTTAATGTGCTTGACTTTTCTTTTGATGGTGAACAATTTCTTAGGATACCAATGAATGTGGAAGTTATAAAATTCTATTCAACGGCTATTCTCAAAGATTTACATATTAGTAATAATGTAGGAACAATAGATCTTTTGAAACCCTTTGTTATTAAAGAGTCTGATATTCTAGTTCAGTTCTGTAGTTCTGCTTCTCGTTAGTCGTTGAGACTAACAGCGACTAACGAGAAGCAGCAGCAACACCACTAGCAGCAGCAGCCCTGAGGAAGTTCTTCTGCAATGGAGAACGAAACGTCGACAGTAGAAGAAGTCAACGTGACGCGGTTCCAACTGGAAGCCAATTCAAACATGGACGACGGTCGCGGATGCCTTCAAGTTAAATTAATATATTAGTGACTTAAAAGGTGAAGACAAAGTTAACTCCGGAAAAGTTGACCCATAAATATTCTGAATAATTTTTTCTCTACTAAATGGAGATACAGAAAGATCAGCTTCTTAAAATGAGTTTTGAGGAAATTATAAAACTTACTAAAGGGGATTTAAAAATAATTGAACAAATTAATAAAGATGTCCAACAAGAATCGTCTTCTAGTTCATCTTTAACTCATGAATCGTCTTTGATGAATAAATATTTTTTACCACTACAGTCGAATAATGAGTTTGTACTAAATAATCTAAGTTTAAAAAAATTAAAATCCATTGCAAAAAGGCAGAGTTTAAAGAACTACTCAAAATATAACTCAAAGACTAAATCAGATCTTATAAAATTAATTCTAAAAGAATGCTGGCGATTGGTTTAATAAATTAAATAGGCTCAATATTAAAAAAATAAAATAAAAAATAGATCTAGTGAATCAAATTTCAGATAATGTAAACAATGAGAATTTAAATACATTTCTCGACGAAATTGGATCGCCAAGATTAAAAGTATATTTATTAGAGGAATTCATGTCAAAAACCGAGTCGACTCAGAATAAATCGATAAAAGAACTAAGAAAAATTGCCAAAGAAAAGAATATCAAAGGTTATTCAAAAATGAAAAAGGCAGAATTATTACAAAAAATTGGTGAGCAGCCTTTTGCATTCGAAGATAGTTATTTTACAGAGTTTCCAAAAAAACCTAAATTTAAAATAATAGAAACAAAAGCTGAATACACCAAAAAAATGGGAGAAACATAAAGTTTACTATAAAATCATATTATTGAAAGAAGAAGAATCATCCGAGTCCGATTTTTCATTTTTTTTATGGAAAAAAATACTATCATTAGGAAGGGTTTGAATGAAATGATTAACTCAGTAAAGGAGAAAACAAATTTCCACGAAGGAGATTTATTAAATATAGTAGTTAATCACAATGATCTTTGGGCTCCTATTTCCACCGGGTTATTAAGAACTTTTGATATTGATAATTTATTAAACAAAATTCAAAGTATCTTAACTCCAAATGAAGATTTAGATGTATACGGTTGTACATTTCATGCAGAAGTAGTTAATATGCCTAGAGGTGCCACTAATGCTAAAAGATTGTTAAATATAGCAGAAGACTCAAGAACAAAGAAAAGTATAACACAAATAAAAAATAAAGATAGATTATGTTGTCCAAGAGCCGTTATTGTTGGATTAACTTATCATACAAATATTGTATTCGGTAAGAAATATGATCATAATGATATAAGATATACATATAAGAATGGGAAGAAATTTACAAACAACTTTAGCTCAAGAGCTATGTAACTTGGAGAATTCGATAAATATTATTTTACTTTAGATGATATTGTAAATATAGAAAAAGTATTAAATATTCAAATAAAAGTTGTAGCAGCCGAATGCTTTAATTCTATAATATATTCGGGACCTGAAAAAGATGTAAAAGTTTATTTATATAAAAATGGAAATCATTTTGATTTTTTCTGTATTTACCAATGCAGCAAATGTAAATACTGCAATAAAAAACCATTGAATGATACGAATCCATTTGAATGTGTTGAGTGTGGTTCTAAAAAACATACAACTAAATGCACTTATACAGAAAAATATTTACTTTTTGATTACGAGGCGATGCAAGAAACGGGGATTCATGTATCTAATTTAGTTATATTTCATGATTTTTACGGTAATGTTAATTCTTTTAAGACTAACGAAGATACATACATACAAGGAAATCGTAAATTACTTCAACCCACGAGTTCAATTTGAATTAGGTTTTGTTTTCTAGAGGTGGCAATAGTGAAAAAAGTGAGGTTACTGTTTCAAATTAGCATGGATTTGTCTTGCACTTTTATGACTATAACTGTTCTGTTGAGTTTAACTACTTTAACCAAGCATTCCCAGATGATGATGTAAATTATGATGCCTTCGTAAATCGCAAGCATTACATCCTCGAGCGGTTTAACACATAGCACTGCATTGTTACCAACAGAGTACAATATGTTGCCTATATGGCGGGGTCACGTGGCTTGAAATAATTTGAGATTTCTCTGTATAAGCTTTCATTCACATATAGGAAACAAGTATCACGACGATTTGACAAAAAACAACATATTAAGTACCGGGTCATTTTTTAAATATTTTATCAACTCTTGCCAAGGAATTAACTTTACTGTAAAAGAGCATCAAGGAGTGCAATGACGCAAGTACTTTTCACTTAAGCTAAGACATGCCGTCGAGATTGCATGGCAAGAGTTGATAAAAAATCACTCGGTATATAAAATTCAAATTGGCTTGCAAAAAAATGGTGATTATTGAATAGACCAACAAAGCAAAATTATTGAAAGAATATACAACACAAAACAGAGAAAATGTTAGAAAAATTTTATGAATTTTAGTTTTCCATAAATAAATAATTAATGAAACAAGCGATTTTACTTTCATTACGAATAAAAAGTAGGCAATGAACGAAATAAATACAGTTATAAAAATGTATTATAAAGTTTTATAACTGCAATGTAAAAACGACTGGATTCCTAAGCGTCCTTGCCGATGTTCACATCATGTAAGACGTTTATAAATTTTATGAAATACCACGCAAAATCCCCACATTCCAGATCACCTCTTGCAGGACTCAATAATTAGTTAAAAATTTATATAGCGACTCGTGATACTGTTCAGGACATTACAAATACATTTTATAAAACTTTATGAGACACTCATAATTCTTTCAATTTTTTTAAACTATCAGTTTGATATTTATTCAGTCATATTAATCAAAGAATACACGTACTCGTATTTGAAAATAAAAAATCAAGTTACAATGCCAATCAATGTCATTTAAAAACTTGTCATTTACAATTTACACAAAGTATTTTACAAAATAGCAAACACAAACTAACAGAAAATGGAATACCGTCACAAATGTCCTTCAAAATCCTTCAAGATAGAATTAATGGCGTTACTACCTTTACTGTTAGATGAAAAACCAGATGATGGACAACTACTAGTAGTAAGTACTTACGTACGTAATTTAAAATAACGAAACTCCAAGGCCAGTTACATTTTTTCAAAGGTAACTCCTTCAAATTTTATGAAAGAAATGTTATTAACAACAGAGGAACGCTTGGAGAAGTTGAAGAGAGCCACCAGAAAAGTGAAAGTTCGAGATGAGTTAAGTTTGAATACCTTCAAAGCTGTGCCTGATATTATTATTTTTCAAAACTTTGAAGTTGGTGGTGTATACACCGTTCCATTAACTCTTTTAAATACTTATGAGGTGAAGCAGTTAGTAAATGGAAAATAAAATAAATTAATATAAAAAAAATTGCAGGTGTCAAAACCTCTGAAAATTATTTGGGAACCTCATCCAGCTTTCAAAATATCTCATTCAACAGAGACGGTGTGCACAAAAGTAGCTCCCGGTATGTCATATCAATTTAATGTAATCCTCTCAGTGTCTGTGGTCAGAGATCTTAATCATAAAATAACTTTCGCGACTGATGGAGAAACGTTTGATGTTCCTCTTATTGGTATGTTCAATCGTTTTCTCTTTCTTGATATTATTCATGTTCCTTTTACACGCAGCAATTGCTCCAAGACCTCTATTGGATCTACCGGATTTTATAAAAGTTCCAACAACTCTAGTAAAAATTTCATCGGGAAGGACAATACTTGTACGAAACATAGGAAAAGTTCCTGCAGTTTTCAATTTATGTTCTGAAGAACCTTATTCTGTAAGCCCCACCAGAGGCGTCCTAGAGCCGAATCAATGCATGCAAATAAGTATTTATTTCAACACAAAAACCGTTGGATGTCATCGGGGTCAAATTATGTTCACCTATCAAACAGGAGAGCAAATGACCGTTGGTTTGTGTGGCTGCAGCAGTGAGGCTGATATCTACTTGGAAAAGAAAGAATTGCAAATGGCAGACACTTTTATGGGACTGAAAACCCGAGAATTCATCAAACTGGTAAACAGAAGCAATCACATCATTCACTTTCAGTTTAAAACTTATAAGAACGAAGCAATTGAGAAAGAAGAGAGCAAGAAGTATTTAGAGGGTTTTGAGATGATCAAGGAAAACGAACAAGTCAAAGTTTCTGGCCTTGTGGAAACCGACATTGTAGGGAACAGACAAACGCATGAAAATATTTATGAAAGAATTTATGTTGATGAATTACATGAATATAAAACTACCAGTCAATTTGTTTATAAAAATCCCATTTTTGAAATTACCCCAGGTGTAAGTTCATTACGTCTGTTATTCTAACAAATATATTATTAGATTGTTTTTATAGTTGGGCGAAATTTGGCCTAACAATGACGTTCAAATTTTGACCATATTTAGTCCTAGTGAAGCTATAGCTTATGAATCAGTGGCTTACTTGGAAGTTACTGGAAGAGAGAACAGAATTCCGTTGAAATTGATGGGATTAGGGGTGGGACCATTGATTCAACTGAATGTGGAAGAAATAGAAGCGAACAAAATTTTTCTCTGTGCAGTGCATCAATATGAAGTTACTGCTCGAAATATAGGTATAATTAGTCAAACATATTATTACGAATTCAGAATTTAAAAAAAATACTGTTTATTAAATTAAGAATTCAATCTGAACATATTAACTGCAAATTAAGACACCTGCAGTACTTGCAGGGTCGTGGGGGTGAAAGAAAAAGAGTTTCCCCTCTGCTTACTGTGGCTGCGGAATTTACAAAGAAATTTAAATAAGCATGTTAAAGTTTGGTGAAATTAGAGAAATTTATAAAAAAATAAATACACAGTCACCATTTAATGTAGCGGCCACAACAGGAATTTTAAGGAGCACCGAACTCTTATACATTTTGCTAAAGTCTAACCTCATTTATAATTATTTATTTATAATTACTGTGACGCGCCCACTAATTAGCCTTGTTTATTGACTGTTACGTACAAGTAAATAGACACTAAAACTGTCCAAACAAACACAACAATTGAAATTTATTGTTCCCTTAAGTAACGGTAGTGAGCACTTATCTTCAAAGAGTTCCGGGAAGGATCACCCAAATGTTAATACTACCACTAACATGCCTTAGTCCGGCCTCTGTCTATTCTACCTACTCGAGCTAAGGGTTTTATTGCCGGCCGGCTGCTATTATCGGTCCTAATCACCTATATTATATTTAGGGTTGAATGTCCCTTCGGAACTCGTGCGATAAGTCGTTCTAGTATTTCCTAATTATGGCCCGATCGTCAATGTAACCCCGTAATTATGTTGAGATCACCTGGTTATTTGGTGCGAGCAGTGAAAATAACTCTCCAGGACAAGGAATTAGATAATTTAAAGTGAAACGCAACAATTAAATTTAATTAATTTATTGAAAAAAAAATGGGAAAAACTCCTGATATCTGCCTCTGTGGGATCGGATATCGTGAGTGTAAAACCCTTGCGTTTGAAATCAATACGACTAAACAAAAATTACGATTTTCAGAAAGTACAGTATAACAGATTTCACATTCGAAAGTCGGCGCGATATATTTTCTTTCGATTCACACCGTTGGTGGTTTGATGTCTACACAGATGTTTGTTGGAGAGCTCTGCTCCTTAAATAGATTAATAATTAATTGAGTTTCAACTTAGCTCGAGTCTTGGTGCAAGTGTTCTGATCGTACTCAAAGACTTGTTCTGTTTAATAAACCAACGCACAAAGTGTCGCAGTGGGACTACAGTGTACTTAATTAATGGAGTTAATTAATGAATTAATCAGATGTTTTGGGAGAAGCATGTGATACAAAATGCCGCCTTCAGCGATCAATTTGCAAGTAAATCAGTAGCAATCACCTGTTTTTCAGGGACTCCCGTGGGAGGTATTGGGTACCTATCTCTAGCTAACCTGATTAATACGGTGGAGTGTAGTGAGCCGAACTTCTTCTATTCCCCCACCAGAGCGTTAATAAATTGCTCTCTACTCACTTGCCTGTTTTCCAAGACCGTCTGTCTGTCGCTCCCTCGCCGTCTAACCTAGCTACTTAATTTATAGCGCAAGAAATTAGTTTGACTGTTTTTTTGCACTCCACTATGGGTGGTTTTGGCATTGCAGTCTCTAGGCAATCGCTTCTAATTAACCGACAAATCTCTCGGCAAAGACCACAGTTTGACCCACACACCTATACAGAGTGTGAAAGGAACTTTGTCAAGAAGATGGCTACGAATATGTAGTTCAAATTGTTTGGTTTCGTGATTCCACGAAATTCGTAATGCCAATTAATGGTCTTGATTTTTGAGTTAAATTGTGCTGGCACACGTGATTCCGGCGGCAGATATAACTTGCCTCACCCCAGTGATTGAGATTGGCGACTTCCCTGTACAAATCGAAAAACAACCGTTTGTGTTTCCAATTTGCCGGAGAAAATCCCCAAGGGTAGAATGTTTTCTAAAAGTACACTGTATGGAATTCCCAGGTAGATGCGGGGAATAGTTAATTGTTGTTGGTTGATTAAATTACAGAATTGGTCTAATAACTAAACAAACAGTGACTAATACATTTCTCTAAGATGAAGGTCACTAGTGAGTTTTAATACTCGCTGAAATGTAATTAAAAATAATTTGTTTAAAGTTATCTAAATGCAATGTTACTATGGACCGTACTGACTCTTTAGTCTAATTAATGCAGATCAAATTGTCCCTACGCAGTTATTACCACCAAAGGTGCGCCGAAGGAAACAACTAAATGTGAATTACCTAAGCCGTCTAAGCCGTCTCATATCCGCACTTTGGTTAAAGCACTCGCGTCGCGACGCACGCGTCTGGTTTTCATTGCCCTTCTTAACACACTGTATTTAAACCGTACCGAAATAATGATTTAACTATAAATGAATAAGACTACAAGCGCTTAAGGAAAAACACAACCAAGCCAAATTAGAATTGAACTCGACCGTTCTCGTTAAAGCGTCAATGCTATCTGTCTGCTTCTTCGCGTCCCGTCCTTTCAAGAAACAATTAAACCACTCCCTCGGACTTTACAGCGAAATTCTGAAATCACTTCGACCAATGCTAACCGTTAATTTTAATTCTAGCCCATAACCTTGAATGCATTTTCTCACAAACACCTATGAATTATGCACTCCAAACTGTCATAAGGAATGCGTCTGTACCACGATATCTGCAATTTGTTTTCTCGAACTTCATTTCAAAAGCTTCTTGAGTTGACACAGAATTATGACGCTAGACTTGGACAAGAAACAGACAAAAACAAAACACTTTAGCTTAAGAGTAATTCGATATGGTTTTTCCGCTAACGTACAAGTACCTGCGATTTCAGCGTGACTAAATTTTGTACAGAACTTCGAAATACCCAGATAAGGTTATTCTGACAGATTTACAACTAGCCGAGGGTGGTCCACTCTGAAAGGAAAAAGCGGCGCCTCGAATTGTTGGCCTACCGCAAAAATACCGCTTCAAACTCCGAGAAGCCGGCCATGTATTTGTTATTTGAAATTAGACATGTAACAATCGATTTTATTTTGAAAACTATTGCCGCGCCCTCTTCATTACATTGTCGGAGAGCATGTCCTTGGGCTCAGAAGCTGTTGAAAGTGAATTAGAATGCAAAAATATGCCCAAAATAAAAGAACGATATTGACGACAATAATCGAGTACATATATTAATTTAAAAAACTAATGGCTAGGAGGATGAGACTTAGCAGCAGAGGCCTTCTTTTCTCAGTGTTTCCTTGAGGCTTATGAATCGTTCCCTGGACTTTAGACAAAGCGTCTTCTTCCTTACGCCGTCGCTTCAACCACGCCAATAAATTTAAACTCATGTCGCAAAAGGGGTGGGCAATTAGTTTAAATAAAAACGTCGATGAACAAAAAATTAATAATAATTAAAATAATATAAAAGAGAAGTACCGCAACCATTTGAGAAAATGATTCAGTCAACATTAATTAATTGCCTGCGGAACCGCATTGTTTACATTTTCAAAACCCAAAGGCCCCGCCCATTCTCGTTACTTGCGGTAAGAAAGTGCGAATCCCCCGTTTGGTCCCGCTCATTTAGGTCACTTAAATTGCCCACTCCCAAGGGATTTCGAGATGTTTGTGGATCGGCTACACTACCTTGCGTGGGTGAGGTTCTCACTTGCTCAGGGTCTTTATCGCGCGGCTTATTTACTTTAACGTATCTAATGGTCACTTATTTTAAGGAGAGTTAGCGTTTTGGCTAAAGTTTGTCGCTTGGGCCCCTTATCGTCTGAAAATGATTGCCTTAAGGTTTAATTTAAAGACGATTCTGTTTACAACACACGTATTTATTAATTTAAGTGTTTTACGTTCTGTTATAATTTCAGGTGACATACCAGCAAACGTTAAATATTTCCCCACAAAACTTACTTTTGGTGGTGATATATCATTTAGTCCAGACAAATGGTATTTAGAACCAGATGACTGCGCATCATTTGTTATGCAATTTTCTTCCACCGTACAAGGGAAATTCGTTGAAGAAATTCAGTTCATCATTGAAGAATCTGATGAAATCATTAAGTTCATTTTTAAGTAATTATGAAATTACAATGCTCCTGCATTCTTAAAACTGGCGATTTATTTTAGGGGTGATATAGTATGTCCTAGCCTGAATTTTGATATGGCGGAGCTTTCTTTCCAAAATATCCCTCTTGGTACATAAAATAATTTTTAATTAGACTAATTTTAAATCGCCTTTTAAGGTTTTGTAGTTACAAAAGACGTCCGTCTGATTAATACAACTCAAGTACCGATTGAATTCGACATTTCCATCGAGCCAGATGGAAATAATGCAGCTATGAGTTGTGAAGAGTACGCGAGATGTGTATACAAACCAAGAATTGTTGATCCGAAAGAATTTTCTGTTAGTCATGAGGAGGGGGTGGCAGAGCCGAATACTGTGCTAGATGTTGAGGTACCTAACTAGATTCCAATGCTTCAAGAAAAATGTTTGAGGTTTTCGATTTTTAGGTAAGTTTATTGCCGAACAAGGAAGGACGGCATGCAAAAGAACTGAAAGTGCAAATGTGGAAATCGAATAAATATTCAATGTTGCTACCGATTAAATACCATTGTCACGTGCCCCATATAGTGTGTGAAACCAAAGAGCTTTTACTCAGGGGTTGCTTCATAAATTATTTTTACAATCGGACGATTGTTTTAAAAAATAAAAACTCGTACCCTGGATATTTTGTTATTTTACCACAGGACGTGAGTTTGTGGTATTTTGAAACGATTATTTAAATAATGAAATAATTTAAGGATTCAAGTTGTGAAGGTGTGATATACTTTCCTAAAATAAGCGAGGATTTCATCGAGCCATATGAAGAGAAGGAAGTTGAGATTGAAATTTCGACAAACGTCGTAGGTCAATCGGTTGCTCACGTATTGTGTGTAATTTTTATTTTTTATTTTTCCATTTTAATCTTCGTAAACATTTTTGCTACCAGCTTGGCGATATTTGGTGAAAATCCTAAATTTCATCTTTGTACTATTATCTGCAATGGACAAGGCCCTGTATTATCAATACCCGAATCTCTGAATTTTGGAAAAATCAAAACATTAAAACCTGTTACAGAAACAATCGAAATTGTTAATGACTCACCAGTAGTAGCTCATGTCACTGTCTGTAAGGTATGAAAATTAATATTATACGTATACTAATGTAAACGTTACATTCATACAAATTATTGTTCATATTTTTAAATATTTTCACAAATTTAGTGCTTTTCGTATCTTAATGGTCACTTATCTAAAAGAGAGTCACTATTTTGGCTAGCCCATTTCCTTGAAATTAAAATTATTTTGTGAATACAGCTAAAGTCGATTCGATTCTTATTTTAATTTTCGGCCGTTTACAAATATCTTTCGGATAATCGTTCGGTTGCTTGTGTGTGTGTTATTTGTGCCTTTCATGTTATTATGATCATTGTTATGATTTCATAATCCTTAATTTTCCCAGTTTTTTTTTTAGTTCTACAGGTGACCTTTAATCAACGATTATCACGAAACACTAGTTTAAGAACAGATCTACGTTTATATCTTAAAATTTTTCCATGGTGATCTGAACCCATGAACAGACTCTATGTATATTTTTGTCGTTTTTTAGAGTTCAAAAAAATCAGTTTATGAAATTGAAGAACGCGATTTTGAGTTAGACGCATCTGGCAAAAAAGATTTAGCAGTGAAGATTTTCTTCAGAGAGCCGGGAGTATTCGTCGAGAAAATTCATTTCGCCGTTGAAAACTCAGAAAAACAACAGTGCGTTTTGAAGGCCGTTGCAGTAGGATCTAGTATATTAACTGAACCTGAATTGGATGGTGAATATGACATCGGCTACGTATTCACCTACCATCACTACAAACAAAATATTCATTTTGCCAATAAGGGTAGTAAATATCACAAGATAATATGGTCAAGGAAAAAAACTGTCAGAAGCTGGAAAGACTCGTCAAATGTAGACATGGCGTAAGTTTCCTGATTCTATTTGGTCCTAAGAATAAATTTTATTAATTAAAATAGATCAGCTTTTTCTTTGGTTCCAAATCGATTTGAACTGATGCCTGGACAAAGCATTGAGTGTGTACTGACAGGCTATTCAACAGAATGTGGTAAGGTTGAGGAAGACTTTTATTGTCACGCACTTATTGGAAATAAAAAGGAATTTGGAGTCGTTGCAAGTTTCATTGCAATAGCAGAATTTGTCGTTCCTGTTTTAGAAATTTCCAAAGATAAAATGGAGTTCAGGATTGACAGAGGAATAAGTGATGTATACGAGTACTTAACTGGTATGAAAAGACACGAACGCGCCTATGAAAATTACAAATCCTAATATTTGTGTGCAGATTCTATTTCTATAAAGAATAAATCAAAAATCCCGGTTGCAGCAAAAGTAACTGTAGATGAACCTTTTTACATAATTCAGGATATTGAACGCATAAGCTGTGCTGAAATTCATGCTGAACATGATGAGGTTACTGATTTTATTATAGAATTCGTGCCAGTATCACAGAGAAGACGCTGCATGGTTTCAGAGGGTTTTTTAATAATAACATACAGTTCTCATCCAAACAAGGCTAGTAACACTAGGTTGACTAAGAAATTCTTTAACAATCGATTTAGGTAAAAATCCTTCTTAGGGGCGAAGAAAATTATCCACATGTTGAACTTGAACCGACAGTCCTAAATTTTGGATGTCTGCCGAACTTTTTCACGTCCTCCAAACAAATACTAATGCAAAACATCAGTCCCCTTCCAGCTTCTTATCATTGGGAGTGGATTCAAGAAACTTTCCAAACAGAACAACTCGACATAGTTCCGGTAAACGCAAATTTCCTGCACCTTCATATTTCTTTTGTAATCGTCGTCGTCTTTCAGATAAAATTTCCTGAGAAAACCGAAACAGAATCAAGTGAAATCTCGACAATTTCCACGCCCGTTTTCAAATCCTACGTTAACGTCTGCGATTATTTAGAATCCGAAGAAACTAGTGAAGAGCAATTGATTTATAAAAGGCATGAAATAGAAGTGCCTAGTTTTCCTGACAAGGAAATCGAAGAAGACTTGCCCGAGCAAACTGAAAAAATTGAAATCAGTGAACCTATTAGGAAGTGTGAATATTTTAAAGAAATTCAAGTTATGTTGTATCAGCTTGTGTCAAGATTTGACGCTGAAGAGGATGACTTAAAAGCAATAAAGAGTTTGTACAGAGAAGAAGTGGAGAAATCAGCGGTTCACGAAATTTTAGAATTAATTCCTTCCTACGGTTATTTAGGGCCTTTTGAATCGCAGCATATTTCAGTAGAATTTTTTCCGTACCCCAACACGTTCGTGCAGGGGATTGCACATTGCCATGTCGCTGGGGGAGATGTCGAAATTGTACCGGTTTGCGGAAGAGCTGCCAACATCAGCTTTTCAGTCGATAGAACCTTCGTAGATTTCGGAAGAATAGTAAAACAAATGAAGCAAGTATAAAATTATTTAGGCAAATCACATTGTGTTGCAGTTATTTTGCGACATGTCCATGCAAACGATTATGTTGGAAAACATTGGGTTTGCTGAGTTTAGATACAATGTCAAAGGTTGTTGTGAATATTATAAAAAATCTGTTCTGCCGCAAGTATATTCCTTATTTGTGACACCCTCAGAAGGCTTGCTTTTGCCCAGAGAAAAAAGGTGCTTACAGATAAAATTTTATCCAGGCTTGACAGGGGAGTTCACGAAACAATTTACCTTGCAAGTAAGTAGGTGCACTTTTAGGTCATCTAAAAAGATGATTAGAAAGATAATTAGAAATAAGTAAGACACTTAAGTTTCCGAGAATTTTTTTTAGGTTTCTTATCTCAACCCGTACACCATAACAGTGCGGGGTTATGCTGTGCCAGCACAAATGATTTGCTCTCTCCCTCGTCCATCCATTGACGCTGAAGAGATCAATTTACATTCTTATGAGGCCATAAGTGCAATAACCGAGAAATTTCTTAACGAAGTCAAATGGTTAACACAGACTAAGAAAAAGTATGAAAGTGATATGCCTTATTCTTACAAAGAAATGTTAAAAGATGAAGGATGGGTGGTAATTACATATAATGTACGTAGGTTGTATCAAATTTAGGCCCTTTTTCTTAATAGGACTAAAGGAGACTTTAATTTAAAGAACTTTTTTTATTTTATGTAATTTTAAAGTCCTCCTAAAAGTCTTGCTCGCACATTTAAGTTTTGTTTTTTTCTTCTTCTTCTGAATGGCTTAACAGTTCTTAGAGGACTAAAGCCTCCTAAACAAGGGTTTCTTAGGGTTTCTAGGATTGGTAGCTATCTTTGGACATTTCAAGAGAAGTGACAGTGATAAAGTTGCTGTATAAACTTTGCCTTCTTCATGATGTATAATCATTCCTTTCTATTCTCTATTTTGTACTTCCATGCCACATAGCCGCGACACCGCGCGACTCTTTTCTGACCTAATTGTAAAATTCGCAACAATATTGCTACGTCAATAAGCTACCACGTAGGAGATAGCCAGCGCAACCTTGCAAAATTTTGGCTATAAGTTGGCTGAATTGCAGTGGGGCCCCCAAGCATCCTCTGCATAGCCATTTCGGCCTCAATTGGGGCTTCATCAGCAGAAGAGTGCTCTTGTACTTCCAAGTAATTGTCTATTTATAGTTCCTTCCAACTCTTCACTTTGTCCATTCATTTTCTTTTCTTCTCTTCCTGTCTACCATCGCGTTCTTAGTGCCAGCCAGTTGAGTCTTTTACTTCTGATTATTTCTTTAGTTACTTACGATCTGTTAAATAATGTCAACAATTCAATATTGGTGACCTAACTCGCCAGATTTCCCTTAAATTAATAGATGACAATACAAAATGATTTCAGAATCTCTACCCCAGCATTCATGACATCGATTTGGCAATAAATAGAAAACTCATAAACAACTACCTTCTCTTCAAACCTTTTGCTTTGGAAGAACACACGGTGCACGGAAAATTAAGAATACTCCCGCAGCTTTCCTTAACGCCATATTTAGCCGATTTTGGTTACGTGATCAGAGATTCCGTGGCACATTATACGATTCTCTTAGAAAACTATGGGCCAAATACGAGTACCTTGCGTGTACAATCGGCAAAAGGTAGCCCTTACGAGATGGCATTCGACGTTCAAATCACTACCGCAACTCTGAGAGTAGGCGATGTTGCACAAATGTTTATTGTATTCCATCCCATAGCTAAAGTATTTCCCACGGTTAATCAAGAGGTTAAACACAAGATCTATTTGTCGGTAAGACATGTTATAAGTAATGAGCGGGAGAATTATATCTTCCAAGCCTATCGGTGAGCGAAATGCTTCGTCAGCGGCATCGTAAAAATTAGTCGTAAGAAAGCGAGTGAAAAGCAACTAAGTTGCAGGTAATGGTAATGGTAAGCGCTTCTCCAACAAGCACGCCTCTGACCGATAACCTTGAAAAATATAATCCTTCCGCCCATTAGTTATAAGCAAAACTTAAAACAGTTGTTATATTCGTATTCAATGAGAGACCCCTTAGATTGGTATCGTAATAAGGCAGTTGCATTATAACAATACCCATTCTAAGGGGGTCCTCAAGGAAGCACTATGAATACGAACATCACTCACTCAGAACTTACATAGATATCTCATGCTCCGAGGATACCAATAGAAATAAAGGCAACTCTCACATTACCTCAAATCACTGCACCGATTGGTGCTCTTACGTTTGAGCCAACGGCCATGGGAAACTGCATGCGAAAATCTTTCACTTTACAAAACAGGTAAGGTTTACAAAAGTTGTAACTGGTAATTCAAACGAATCAGTTAATTTCAGCGGTTTTGTCGAAAGCATTTTTTCTTGCAAAGTACACTGCAAATCGAAACCTTCGGCGCCTTTTTACATCAAGATAAGAGAAGGTGTCTGCGACCCTGGCGAAAGTTTCTTGCTGGATGTTTACTTCGAACCGAAAATCGAAGGGAAATTAAAAGGTTTCCTCGAGATCTCCGTGGATCAAAACCCGAATAAAGCCGTCGTGCAACTGAAGGGGACGAGTGTAAAACCAACTTTGAAAATTACCGAATCACATATTTGTTTTCCATCGACGTTACCGTACATGCAGAATGTGGAGTTGTCTTTTACTGTGGAGAATACAAGTCCGTTTCCCGTTGAGTATTTCTTTCCTGACTTCGATGAGTAAGCACCATTTATACTAGATGTATACAAAGGCTTAGAAATTGCAACACATAGAAGAGGTGATGGGTATCTTTCGACCAACTTAACAGAAATATTTGGTTACTGAAAAATAACGAATGGTCAAGTTTTAAAATTATCATTTCTTGCCAAGTTCAAAAGAAGTGATTATCAAGCAGTCTTTTTTGATTTTGTGTAGGAAGGGTCATGGGGGGTGAAAGATAAAGAGTTTCCCTGTAATTAACTATCGCCTGTGGAAGTAGATATTTTTTTGTTCTTATCCAAAGCAATATGATAAATCAACTATACATGGAAGAAGTAGTTCAGTTCCATGTTTTTTTCCGTAATTTACTTCACCAGTAAGACAATGCTCACATCAATGTAGCAAGGGTTTCTTTAAATTTCTTTTAAAAAGCACAAGTGGCCATTTGTATCTCCTGTCCTTTCCGCAATAGAATATTTTTGGGGCTTTTAAGTGCAGGTGCAGGAGATTAAGAAATTTTGTAAACCCTCCGCATATTTTGGAGGCTTTCCGACATAACTACAGTTTGCATGAGATACAATACCATATGATGACATTGACCATTTGATGAAATCTATATCAAACTCAAAAATCCTACCTACTTTTCATGCAATTATACCCGAATTCGGTTTTTCTCGAGGTGTGAGGATGGAGTAAAAGAGAGTGAGAAAAGAGTAAATGTAATGAATGGAGTTGGAATAATCGACCTCTTATCTATATGAAATCAGAAAATTATAAAAATTCAATAACCTTAACTGGGCGTTGCGCCTTCTATGTCATTAACATATTTTCTCGGCATAAAACCTATAAAATTAATAATTGCAGAGTTATAGATTTAGAAGAACAAATATTGAAGATAATCATGGATTATTACAAAGTTAAGCAAATTTATGTGCCAGTACGAACGCCTGGTAGTGGCTTGCCCAAACCTATTTTGGATTTTTATTACGATTTATTAAACAAGGTTAAAGAGAAAATAGCATCAGAAGATAATAACACTTCAACCAACAATTTAACGAATGGCAGTGGTGATAAAATAAATACGAAAAAAAGGAAAAGTTCTGTCTTAGGGTAATTGTCCAATATTATCAAGTAACTATTATTAATGTATTTATTTCAATAGGAAAAATGTGTCTAGCATTGATAGCCCACCTACGAAATGCAAGGAACCCATATTGGAAAAGAATTCGGAAAGAATCGAAGAAATGTTATATGGTGAGTCTAATAAATAAATGGGTTGCTTTAAATTCTGTATACACATTTTGTTACAGAGGAACTGGCTGCTTTAAAGCAAAATTGTGCGGCAGATCCTTTACTCGCTCTTCCTGATCCAATTGGGGATGCTCTTATTGAATCACGTCCCCCAATTCCAGAGAAGGACCCTACTGACGTACGAGGGGGAATCCTAATTATTTTTCATGGACCATCTGGAATAAGTGAGCTGCTTTTTAACTTGTGCCACTGTAATCTGTTTTAATTCTCTTCAGGCTACTGTCAGGTTGCCAACAAAGCTGGTTTAAGTATGAAGCTTCCTGTTCACAATGTCGATCAACTTATTTTTGATTCACTGATCGAAGAAAATAGTTTGGCAGCCATCAAAATCATGGAAATAATTGATACCAACTTCGGAGATGTGGCGTCAGATACCGATCTTGTGAATCCCCCATATTTTGGTAAATATATTCACATTAAATAGAATAGTTACTCCACCGACGACATTAGGAAAATGTCACACAATTAAAAAATATTTCAAATTTTTATTCTGCAGTAGAAAAAAAGTCCATTATTCTATTGCGTTGTCGATTTTTCTTGTCTTCTAAGATTTTATTTGAAAGTTCTTTATTGTACAGATAAAATAGATATACTCCAAAAGAAAATTGACGTCCTCCTAAGTGGTAAACCAAAAAAGAAAATTCAGAAAAAAGATTCCAAAAGAACCAAAAAAAAGGGTTCCAAGAGTTCCAAGGCAAGCAAAGGTTCACAAAAGAAAAAAGGGAAAAAGAAATCCGGCTCGAAAAAGTCTTCTGAAAAAAGCAAGAGCTCAAAGGATTCCAAAAAGGATAAAAAGAAATCCAGCTCGAAGAAATCTTCTGAAAGAAGCAAAAGCTCGAAAGATTCCAAAAAGGGTAAAAAGAAATCCAGCTCGAAAAAATCTTCTAAAAAAAGCAAAAGCTCGAAGGGTTCGAAAAAGAGTAAAACGAAAGAAGACAAGAGGAGTACTTTAGTCGGCATTCCCGAAGAGTTTTTATTTGAGCTTTTACAGATTAAGCTGCGTGACTTTAAAAGTGGTTTGGTCATCGAAAACCTCAATAGTGTATTCTTGAGACGGCCAATGCTTGTACTTGATTTTCTTCTGAAAGGGTTAGGCAACATTGAGTATATTCATGGCATCATTCTTTCACAAACCTACAGTGATTACATAGCATATGCTCAGATCGAAAAGCAAAAAGAAGAAGAACAAATTGCAGAAATGAAAAAGCAGAAAATTCAAGGGATTATCGAAATGGATCAGGCAAGTTTTGAAGATTTAAGTCCTGAAGACAGAGCATTTTTCAAGCAAGAAGTACTAATACCAAGAAAGCTAAATATGTTGAGAAAACGAGAACAATTGAAGTAAGTTCATGTTTTGCACTATTCACAATAAAATGATTTTTTTAGGTTGCGGTTAGAAGAATTGAAAAACAAAAAGAAAAGAGAATCACTTGAAAAGCGGGGAATAGATACAACGAAACGTAAAATTTTTGTAAGCAAATTGTTCCCAAAATCAAAGATTGTTATGTTTTAGGTGAAAAAAAGAAAGCACCAAAATTAGCTAAAGGCTCCAAAGATTCTAAACGATTAAAACCGAAGGTTGCCAAATCCAAAAAGGCGAGCAAAACCTCAAAGAAATCCAGTAAGAGTAGCAAGAAGTCCAAAAAGAGTAGCAAAAAATCCAAGAAGAGTAGCAAAAAGTCTAAAAAGAGTAGCAAAAAATCCAGTAAGAGCAGTAAAAAGGGGAAAAAAGGTATCAACACAATTGATACCTTAGTGAATGCGTTGTAAGTAAAATATTTCAGAGAAAATGACGGACGAAGAATTGGAAATAAAAAAAAGGTTTAGCAGTTCAGAAAAATTGTGCAGTGAAATTATGCATACCCTGGAATACTGGGATAGAAAAAATAGTTGCTTAACGAAGGTACAGTAACCACTTGCAATTAAAATAAAAATAAATTTATAAAAAACTTTAAGCCCCTACCGGAAAGATTTGGAGAAAAAGGAGCTTCGAGAAAATCGAATAAGAGTTCGAAATCATCAAAAGTATCCACGAAGCGATCTAAACGGTCAGAACCGATTCTTAAACATGCAACTAGCATAACTGAAGATGTTAGACCACCGAAAGAACCAACAGAAGAAGAACTGCAATTAGCAAAACAAATTGGTAATGGATTTTAAATACCTGTGACAAATCCATCACTTTTTCTTTTTAAATAATAGGTATACCTTGTTGGTACTTTAACAACGTGCACTCTGGAAAAATAGAGCAGATAAGCAAAGACGTTTCATTTTATTTACAAAACACAACCGAACTGAAAGCTGCAACGTGTGAATTAAATATGCAGTTGAATATACAGGAAATCAAAAAACAGGAGTTGCCAATGGAATTGTTTACTTGCATTCAGAGGCCAGTCGGAACAAGGGAAAAACACATCTCCGACATTTTTATTTTATCAAATCAGACGCTTGCAAAGGATGAGCTTGAAACCAAACAGGCGAGTTTAAAATCATCGGTTGTTTAACTAAATCTCCTGTAGGAATCTCTGTCTTCCAGTCAAGAAGTTACGAGCAAAGATTCGAAAATGATTGGGAACAGGAAACGTAAACACTCGAAAAGAAGTAGGAGCAGACAATCTTCGTTTTCCATCGACAGCAGTTTTATTTCACCAAGTAAATCAAAACCTTCTGATTCTGGCTCTATAAAAAGTAAAGGTAAATTGCAAAACAGTTTCAATTAGTTTGCACTGATTCATGTTAATAGATTTGGAGGTGGAACGTAAGTTTACAGCAAGAAATGTGTTAAATCCTGGAGAAGTTGCCGCTTACTGCGTAACATTTCTACCAAAAGAGTGTGGTTCTTATCAGCACAGTTACAACATAGAGTTGGTTGGCTGGCCTTCGAGGTACGAGATATTGCTCGAAGGCACTTGCGATATACCGAAAGTGAATATGCAGGAGACTGTTTTATTCGATGAGTGCGTGGCGCGAAAGGTGAAGGCCAAACTATTCGAGCCAAACCTGTACGTTATGGAGACAGGCTTCTTTGATTTTGGTTCCATTTTAATACCACCTGTATTTATACATTTGGAAAATCCTAGGTTAGTAGATCTACTATTGAAAGTCAACAAAACAAAAATTCCGAAAATCGAAATCCAGAACAATAAAAATTTAAATTGATTTGGATTTGGATTCATTCTAGGATGTCAAAACTTTTTAATCATTTTTTGTATCCCAACTTTTATTAATTTAGCATACTTGAAAGAGGATTTGCCTTTCACCTCGAAAACATTTCAACGCTCCCATGCGAAACAACATTGTTTCTGAAAAATAACGTGGATACAACTTTTCAAATAGAAAACAACATGCTGCTAATCAATCCGAACGAAATTAAAGATGTTCGCGTAACTGCGTTCCCCGAAAAAGTAGGGGCAAATGAGAACGAGCTTTTTATTACAATAAGAAACAACCCCAAAGTGGAGGTGATCAACCTGCGTTGCGTTGGATGTGAAGTTCAATTTAAAGTAGACCCGAGAGCCGTTAGTTTTGAACGAGGATTGTTGAATGTCATGAACAAGAAAGTTGTTAAGTTATGTAATGATTCTTTAGTACCGGTGATTTGGAAGGTTGCTGAGCCCACCGCTGTTCAAGATTATTTTAGAATCTCAGACATTAGAGGACGTATTATGCCATGTTCGAAGCAGAAACTTGAAATTACATTTCAACCTGATGCGATACAAGATATTCCCAAAAGAGTATTAGAAATTAAAGTAAATTTTATTCTTATTTTTTACATCTAATATATACTTATCTATAATTTAGGTGTTTGATGAAGGTAATAGACTGCCTGAGCCAATTTTTTCTGATACTTTGGAAATATCTGCAGAAGTTATAAATGTGGAAGTTGATTTTCCTTCTGAAATAGATTTTGGTGAAGTGAAGGGGAAAATGGAACACACCTTCGAATTTCCCATATTGAGTAAAGTGAAATATGATATCGAATTTGCGTAAGTTACCAAATTCAGACGATTACTGTCAAGCAAAAGAATGTTCATTTGGGCTTAATTTGAACTATTTTTAACTAAATTACCTTTGTGCAACCTTCTGATAAAACGAGACCATTAAAAATACAGATCAGAGAAAAAGTGTAGGTTTTTGCTAAAGCAGTTACACTATCGATAATTTATTTCTTATGTCAATCAATCTAAATATCCAATCACCCAATACATTTTCTTGCACTAAAGATATTTTTACATTTAGGTATTTGCACGAAAAAATTATTTTCTTTATTCATTCGCTTTCTTGTATTTGTCCCAACTGTGCTGACAGGCTTCTGTTATAGTTTTCTTGACGTTGCACCATATACTAATTACTACGAACATGAAGAGATCAGGAAAATGTTTAGTGTCACACCAAAGCAAACGATTTTAAAATGTGACAAAAAATTCTGCGCCAACATAACTTTCTTCCCCAAGCACGCAGTATGCTTCACGAGCATCCCCATTTTCCAATGTGTTGCCACAGATTCAGTTTATAAATGCGTTATGAAATCCACAACTTTAAAAGCCACTGCGAAGACATACATGCCCAGGTATGCTAAAACTTTTTAACATTTAAGCTTGTCACGTTCATTCATTTATTTGTTTGTTAAAGTTATGAACTGTGTCCTCCCGATGAAATTCATTTCGGCCATCAGTTAGTTGGCACGGAAAAAGTGGGAGAGCTATTCCTTAAAAACACGGGGAAATTCCAGTTCAATTACACAGTGCTCTCTTTACGCAAGATAAAAGAGCAAAAAGAAAAGAAGACTAAAGGAAAACGCGATAAAAAGAAGAAGAAAAAGAAAAAGAAGAAAGGTAGTAAATCTTCGAAAAGTTCCAGCAAAAAATCGAGCAAGAAATCCAGCAAAAAATCGAGCAAAAGTTCAAAGAAATCTGACTCTGCCAAAACAAAAACATCGAAAAGCTCAAAGACATCCAAAACTTCAAAGAAGAGCAAGTTAAAGGGCAAGAAACATAAAAAAAGAAAGAAATCCGCAGAGAAAAAGTAACACAACCAAATTCTCATTTAAGCAATTTTTTAAACCAAAGACTTTCCAGGCCGAAAATTAAGCAAACAAAGTTAGACGTGGGTTGTTTCTCCATTGTATCATCTACAGGAACCGTAGAGCCAAACGAGAGTGTCTTGATAAAAGTCACCTCTAAACCCAAAGAAGAAAATAATTACGAAGAGAAAATATTTTTCTTCATATCAGAATGTTCCAATCGGAAGGGCCACGCGATTACCTTGAGTGTCAAAGGAACAATACCAAAATTTAATTTTCAAAACCTTACAGATATATTTAACGAGCATTATGTGGTAAACACAATGGAGGATTTCGCCTGCCCCGAACAGGTAACAAATTTACCTTCTCAAGTCCTCGTAAACTAAAAACAAAATAAAAATCTTGCAGCTTGATTTTCACTGTGTTTATATCACGAGCGAAAAAACTTTACACTTCAACAAAGTTTGCATTAATACGACCGTAGAAGCCAGAATAAGACTGCAAAACGTAGGACTTATTCCTACCGAGCTGACGATTGAACTAACTCCGAAGAAAGTATTTTCAATTAAAACACAACGTGTTCTCGTCGAACCTTTTAATTATGGTTACATCACAGTGTGTTTTACACCAAACGAAATAAACGTAATTTCTTTTTCAATGAAAAGTCGAGGGTGAAAAATTATTCAAACTATAGAGAACGATGCAGATATAAAAGGATTTTCGAAGTGATGCACAATAATATGAAGTAGGATATTAGTAAACAAGATCAAGGTTGCGCAGCTGCAAGTTATGAATACCTAAAATATGATAGGCATTAGTGAACACGATCAAGGTTACACAGCTCCACTATTTACATAAAGGGATTCTTTGTTGTCGTAGATAACGCTTGCTTAATACACTACGAACGCATGCTTCGCGTAACTAACCAATCAAACGTGTGCAAATGACTACTTTTATAGCAAAAGATTTTCCTACATTTTATTATTTTATTTTTTTATATATAAATAATTTGTTCTTTGTTCTTTACGTTTTGCGCTTTTTAACAAAAAAAAAAAAATTATGTATGGTATCCAATTTAAAAAGATTCCGAAAGATGTAAATGTGATAAACGTTTTGGTGTTGAAAATATTAAACAATATTTTTTTATTCCCATCCTTCTCCATCGTTCGAATGTTTTCCCCCAGATTCGCAAATCAAACATTTTTTCCCCTAAATATTAGCCAAGTTTTTTCAGATTTTCACTGCAGTTTTGGACGTGACCTATCAAGTTCCATCTGGTGTAACGGCCGAGAAACTGCAAATTCAATTGTCGGGGGAAGGTTTTATTCCGGAAATTGTGATTTTGGACCCCGAAAGGGATCCTACGATTAATGCTTATCAGTTGTTGTTCGACCCCACTCTGGTGGGGAAAAGCGAATCAAAAAGCGTGTGCTTTGAAAATTGTGGAATAGTAGCCTGCAGAGTAATTCTAGAAATTTGTCAGGACACACATCATGTGCTTTCACTGAAACCTACAGACTGGACGATAGTTAAAACAATTTGGAATACAGATGGTAATACAATTTGACTTAAAGTATACGCGGTTAAAGCAAAGGTTTTCAACTGGAGGAGACACCCGGCATTTTTAAACTATGTAGTTCGAAACCGTCAAATCAGTTGCCCACCGAAATAGTGATCGATTTTGACTACTCTACCAACTCTGACGGCTTCGAACTACTCGCAAACTGCTATTGGAACAAACCTAATATAATAAACATTCCTTTAATTTATTTGAATCCTCTATAGTGTCAGATATGAAACATACCATGGTAATTTCCCTACTTCCAAAGCAAAAGGGTGCTTTCGAAATCGAATTCAAACCCGAATCTGAACTGAAATTAAATTCCACGTTAAAACTGCACATTGTCAACAACCCATTTGAAGTTTTCTCAGTAAGTTTCGCCCTCTCAACCCCAGACATCGTTTGCAAACTCTGCATTTGCAGATAGAGGTAAATGCGTGCAGCTTCTTGGAAGACATAGTTTTGGAAGGCCTTCCGGCCAGGCCCATAGAGAGACCCATCACGTCCGTAGAGTCCATCTCTCAAGTTTTATCGCATTACGGATTAAATTTTGGATTTTGTGCTATGAACGCACTACAGAAAAAGTGCTTCAAGATCAAAAACTGCTCGGAGCTGAATATCTACCGGTTTGAGTTTACCAATTATGATAAACTAATTTTTATTCCTGCTGTGGGTCATCTCAAGCCTGGCGCTTGCAAGGAAGTCCTTGCCACTTTTTTGACAAGAGAACCAGTCAACTTCAGCCAGGTGAAAGAACATTAGGATATTTAAAGAGAACTGCCATGAAAATGTTTGACTTACAGGAAGTACTTAACTGTGTTATCTGCAAAATAGAATATGTGCATCCCCAATACGAAGCTTTATCATGGGATCAGAGACAGAATTTAATTGTATGGGACCAATCGTCTAATACATTTTTGAGGCAAAAGATTAAGAGTGCTGAATCGTAAGCTCCTTATTGGTCTCCAATTGTACGACTTGAATAAAAAATGTTTCAGAATTGAGACCGGTACAAAACCAACAAAATCAAAATCAAACCACAGCACTTCTAATAAGAATTTGGAGGTAAACGTAAAGACTTCTAGCGGCAGCAGAACAGAGAGACTGGAAGCTGAAAAAAGTGAATCTATGGTTGTGAAAGTTAGGAAGTTAGAAAATCGAACAGAACCTGAATACATAGAACTACCTGAAACCGCGCGGATCTTACAGCTTTCATTAAGTATAACAGCAGATTATTGTTCTTATGATTGCGATGTTAAAGAAATAATAATGGAAGATACGTTAATGTTTGAGGTAATTTACACAACCAAATCCGTCACCTTCAGGAACACTTATAATGACTAATCTTCAAATAATTTTTATTGAAAACGTTCGATGAAAATTCAATTTAAATTGTTTGATAAATTTCATGAGATCTTGTACTGGCAAGTTGATGAGGAATCTCATGTAATATTTTTAATTAAAAAGAACTCCCTGAAGATGGCAACATCACTGTCGAAATGTGTAGTTAATGAACACTAATTTTTGCATAGACACATTCGGCCTCATTTTCGGTGATGAACACGTCGATAGTCCCTTTATACCTGGAGTGGAAGATCTCAATGGATGAGATCTATCCGAAAAGAATAAATTCTTCATTTGAAAACTTAGCTTCCAAAACGAGATCTTCTCAGTCAGCGAAACTGAATTTTACTACAGATTCTTCAACAAACAAGTCTTCTCGGCTCAGACCTGAACATCTATCAGGAAGAGGTAGATAAATCAAATTTTATTTCATTATACAACTTTGTCGTTTGTTTACCCTCAAAAGAATACTGTAACTACTGAAATTCCCTATTTAGATGATGAAATTAAATCACCCACATATTTCAGAGTCATTTCTACCGGATGAATGTACCCCAAAGACAAGTACGAAGCCCAGTAGTTTGTTCAGTTCTTCTGGTAGCATGACAAGTCGCACAAATGATTCCTGGTGTGAACAAGACCTCGTACCATTCACAGTAACGCCAGCCACCATCGAAATCCCAGCTCTTACGACGCAAAAGTTCACAGTAACGTTCAATCCAAATGACGTATTTCAATATGTAGTTCACTTAAAATCGGATATACAAAATGCGAAGCAACGAGGCAGTGTTCTGGATGTAACCGTTTCCGCACGAAGTCTCCTACCACGTTATCACTTCGACTTAGAGCCCAGCAATTACTTGCGAAAGAATAACAGAAGGAAAATATGTAACGCTTACGAGAGTGAAAACATGAAAGTTGTTGAATTGGAAGTAATCGGCCTGAGCGTCTCTACCAAGAAGACTTTTCGCATCATCAATCCGACAGGCGAAAATTTCGAATACAAATGGACACCATCGGAAGTAAATGGGGAAGACCTTGCTTTATTTCAGTGTCACACTCCCAAAGGGGAAGTTACAAAGGGGAAAATGGCAGAAGCAATCTTCAGTTTTCTGCCCCAGGAACTTGGGACATTCGAAGCATTTTACACATTTCACATTGAAAAGTACGACTTAAAGACTATTTTTTTGTTGGTGGGGATTGCCAGAAATCCCTGCATGTTTTTCTCTAAGCCCCACTTAAAACTGAAAGCCACTATACTCAAAATGGACGTGTCTGGTACGGTTTTTTTGAAAAACAATGAAGACCTGGAACTTGGTTTTGAATTCGTGAAAGCTTCTCTGTACTCTAGTGATCACATTGAAAGACTGCTAGTTAAACCTTCGAGGGGAAGTGTGATGGCTCACAGTGAAGTCCCCATACAGTAAATACACCCAAGCCTCTTCCCTTCTAAGTGGTTTCATTTATGTTTCTATGCTTTCAGAATTACATACCATCCAGTAAGAACAGGCGAAGTTGTATTTTGTTTGAAGTGTCACGTCGAGTTGTTGAAAAGTCCTTTGAACTTAACAGTCACAGCAAACTGCTTCGATATACAGCCAGACGTTTTATATGTTACTGAAGAAAGCGAAATCAATTTGAATCCTCAAAAAATTACAAATATCACATTGAATTCGGTAAGTATAGACTTTCATATTTATTGATATTTAATCAAGATCTCAAATGTTTTAGTTGGCGGCAATGGAATCAAAAGATTTGAAATTTATTATAAAGAACAAAGGTAAAATCGGTTTTTATTTCACCTGGACCTGCAAGGAAAAATTTCTGGATGAATATGTGAAACTCGAATTTAAAAATAGCGAAGGCTACGTCGCCAGTGATAGTGAGAATAGTAGTTTCATGCTGATGAAGCCAAGAAGAACACTTATACAAAAAAGAATAAATGCCAAATTACAAGTAAGTTGAAGAAGACAACGCCCTCATACAAATTAATTAATTAAAAATTAATTCCAGATTCGTTACGGACCTTCATATTCAGTATGTTTAATTTGTAACACGATTAAATCAAAATACAAATTTTCATTTTCCGAATATGATTTTGGACCTTGTCTTATACAACAAGACAAAACTGCTTATTACAAGTGTATTTTAGAATTCACTAATTGTGATGCCTCAGCACTTATGTAAAAGCTAATAATGTGTCGTCAATTTAATTTAAAATTAATAACATTTTTAGCTTGGAATACACGTCAGAGAAATGTAATTACCTCTCAGTTGTATTCAACGCTAAAGAAGTTGCCCCTAAGAAGACGGAACAAATAATCATATACTTCCATCCACTGCAAATAGGGACATTTGCTAATGATATTGCTTTTTTTGTTAACTCAAAATTAGAAATGATTAAAATCCAGGGGGAAGGCGTCCCAGTGTTGGTCGAAGTGGAAAATTCAAGCGAGAAAGTCATTGATTTCGGTTCAGTGATGGCGGGCAAAAGCACTTCTAAGACGGTTAAAGTGACCAATCGAAGTGTTTGCTCGGTATACGTTATTTTTGATCTTTACGAACGTCTGCCGTACTTTTCAAGACCGAAAAAACTTTTAGACGCAGAGTATGAGAGGGAACTTCCAAAGAAGCCGACGTAAGTTTTCACAAACATTCGCGCGCACAACTGAGTCAGGTTTCTCACAGATTCAGGAAAAAAGATAAAAAAGAGAAAAAGAAGAAGAAGAAGAAAAAGAAGTCCAAGGGTAGTAAGTCCAGTAAAAAAAGCAAAAGCAAATCTTCGAAAAGTACTAAAAGCAGTGGAAGTAAGAAGTCCAAGGGAAGTAAAAAATCTGGAAGCAGTAAAACTAGCAGCAAGAGCAAGAAAGAAAGTAGTGATAGCAAGAAATCTAAGGGCAGTAAAAAGACTAAAAGCAGTAAAAGCAGCAAGGGCAAGAAAACAAGCACTGACAGCAAGAAATCATCCAAGAGCAGTAAGAAATCAAAAAAATCTAAGAGCAGTAAAAAATCTGGAAGTAGTAAAAGTAGCAAGAGCAAGAAAAAACGAAGGAAAGATAAACACGAAAAAACGTAATATTATGCTCTTACTTTTAAGGCAGTTTGAAATCTGACAGTTTTTTTTTTCCAGTAAAAAAATTGTTGAAACACAGACTGAAACAGAAGGTGAGAGAAGGAATAGATTAATCAGAGAATTTACCAGGATAACTCCAAGGACCTTTGTTAAATTATTGCCGGGTGGAAACTACGAGTTTTCTATTAACTTTTCACCAAAAGAAAGGATGAGTTTGTTTAGTGAGAAGGTCCTTTTTTATTTAGCCAAATTATCAAGAATTTCGCTGACTTTAAATTACAGATTTGTTTTCAAGTACAAGACTACATCGACACAATTTGCGTATTCAAGGCTTCATGCATTGCTTCAGATTATTACCTCAGCACAGACAAAATAACATTTGGAAACGTCATCAAGAACAGCAGTACAGAAACCAAATTCACACTTTACAATGTCGGGGATATCGGGGGAAAGTGAGTGTAGTTTTTAATTATACGAGTAGTTTTACAACATTCCATTAATTCTTTTATTCGCAGATACATTTGGAAGTTCGCAAAAGGAGAACATCCTTTCACCATAACTCCCATGGAAGGGTATTTATCTCCTGACACAAGTGTTACGTTTACAGCAAGATTTCATCCGCTTCGAATCGAGTGCCTAATGAAAGTTAAAGTAAGAACGATTGCAATTATTTTCAACAGTTTAAAGCAAGTTTAACTTTCACATGACATTATAGGCTACCTGCTCAATAGAATATTTTAATAAAAAATTAGAGATTACCTTGACTGGAACTTGCGTGAATCTCCCACCGGCTAAAGAGACCTTGCAGTTTACTTGTCCAGTTAGAACAGAAGTCAAAAAAGACATTTTAATAAACAATCCCACCGATACTGTCTGGTTTGTTACCCCCATAATAGGGAACAAATACTTTTACGTCCCACAACAAATCAAGATAGAGCCACGCTCTTCAGCAAACTGTGAAGTGACATATAAACCAAAAACAATGACTTTTAAAGACACTCATAAGGTAATTACTTGCAGCTAAAAATCTAAGTATATATAAACTCTTTGGTGATTTTAGGATACGGTGTATTTAAAAATAAGCAATGGTGGTGGCATTGTCTACAATTTAGAAGGCAAATCCGAAAAACCATTGCCTTTGAAACGAATAGAAAAAACTATACCCTGTAAAACGTACCACACTGAAATACTTGAAGTCCAAAATTGGTTGAACATACCGCAACAATTTAAAGTAGTCTCAGAGAATCTTAAACCTGTGGAGACTATTAAACAATTGTATAAATTAACAGGTAATACTATGATTGATGTGCCAGCTAAAGGAGAAAGAAGTTACAACTGGATTATATATGTGTTAAACGAAGGCGCATTACAATTTAATGTTAGTCGTTTTTTAGGTATTTCTTGAATTCGATTAATTATAACTTTTATAGGTCTCATTTGTAAATGGGATCACGCAAGAGTATTTATTCTATGAAATATATCTAAATGTGGCACAGTGTGATTCAATCGAGGAAATCACTTTGAAAACTTGTGCTCGTATTCCTGTTCTTTACAGGCTGAAGCTTGAAAATCCCATAAAAAATCCGGTCACTTTCTCTATAACTTCTGGAAGTAATTTACTGCAACACGACAAGCTGATTACGGTACCCCCACTTTGTGAACACTTATTGAATATTGAGTATCTGCCACTTTTGGCAGGTGAAGCCAAGACCGTTTTAGAAATTATTTCGACTGAATTAGGAAAATATCCGTATACTTTCCATTTAATTTGTGGTAAGGCTGTTGCAGAATCTTCGGTTCACATGAAGACTTATTTGGGTCAGAATGTCACACAGAAAATTGGCTTGGATAACATCACTAAAACGAGAGCTGAATTTGTTTCACATGTGCGCAAGTAATTAAGAGCTTAAAGTTCAACTTATGTTTTTCTTCCACTTTTTAGTTAGACAATAGTGAACAGTTCACAGTTAATTCACACATTTCAATCGGGCCTGAGCAGAAAGGATCTTTCGAAGTCACTTTTGAACCCGATGGCTTGGGCAGTTTCCAATCAACATTGACTTTAAATTCAAGTACAGCCGGTGAATACATGTAAGTATGCATTTTATTAATCGAAACAATATATATTTTTCTTTTCTTTCAGATATCCTTTAATCGGAACAAGTGTTCTGCCGAAACCTCAAGGCCCTGTTCATGTAAGTCCTGGTGGTGCGTCAGTGATCAACTTTAAAAATCCTTTTAATGAAACCCTGACTTTTATTTTGACTATTGAGCCAAAAGAGTTTTATTTAAAAACGTACTCGGAAACTATGAAACCGAAAACAACAACAAAAATAAACGTATTTCTTCGGCCTATCAAAAAGGAAAATATTATAGTCAGTACGAGTTATCCACTCACTGGTAAAGTCACTGTGGCTTGTGTATTACCGGATTTGTCGCATATTACCTGGGTTTATTATCTACAAGCTGATTTTGATAATAATCCGAATGTATTATAAATTCTCTTGAAATAAATACTGAACACTAACAAGAAGCATTTTTAGTTAAAGCTTATTATAATTTTAAAAATCGAAACTTACTTTGTCTTCTTACTTTCCATATTAAGTTGTAAAACACAAGAAATTAACACATTTATTTTAATAGTAACTAAATTCAAATTTGACAGATTGGACAGATGAGATAAGAATTTTGATGCGGCGCCCTCTGTGGACTCATGTTTCTTTTTAACTGAAGTCAGTGTTGCCATCTTAGCGGTTTTGTCGCTAAATCTAGTGTTTTTCGGGCAGGATAGTTGGACATTTGAAACTGATTTCCGACACGTTTTTTTTACATACGTTCAGCGACATTTTTAAATAAATGTCCGACTTGTCAGTACAATATTTTGTGCGGGGTTCAAAGTACCAAAGAGCTTTTGAATTTAAAAGTTATTTGTTTTCCATGCGAGATTTCTGTTTCTATTAAAAAATTTAAGTAGAAATATTGTTCTCTTCACAAAAAAAAACTTCCAAAATTTAGGCTCGGTTTTTCAATCACAAGTTTAACCTTCAGTTTACTTAGGAGCAATTGTTTTCATCATTGTTACTGGGAATTATCCGAAAGTTAGAGACAACTCGTGATTGAAAAACAGGCCTTAGTAGCCTAATTATGTAATTTTATCGTTATTCATTTTTAATAAATCGTGCTAACCAATTTGCGAAACGTCAAGTAATTACATACTTTCTCGTGTTATTACATGAAGTTAGAAGAAGATGTAAATACACTGAGTGCAACCAGTGCAGATGAATCGAAAACGCTATTAGTTTTGCTAGTTTTGCTCAATCTAAAGTTGTTTTCTTTTCTATATTACAATAGGTCTGTTCCAGCAAGAGTTCGTAACTAGTTCGGAACCATTAAAAACAGTTGCCCACCCAAGTAATGACCGATTTTAACGGCGCCGTCAAATGTACAATTTTGATGACTGCATGCTTTTGACGGTTTCGAACTAGTTCCGAACTATTGCTGGAACAGACCTAATATTACGAGCGAGAACTGAACTAAAATCTTCTACTTTCTAGTTTAGCGAATTAACACAGGCGCCATATATCGTAACATTGGGTAGAAAATGTTATTTAGCGACTTCTAGCGGTTTCTCAAACAAACTTCTGCGACATTTCCTGAACTATAGTTGGCAACACTGTCTGAAGTCAAATCATATCAAACGTAATATTTGTTAAAAATACACTTTGTAGTTAGTTATTAATGTCAATGTGCAAACAGTTTTACATGTAATTCTGTTATCAAATCGAACATAGCAAACACATGTATGACATAGCACATGTACAGGCTGTTACAAATTCGAGGCTCACCATTGGGATCTCGGAAACGGTAAGAGATACGAAGTCGGTTAAATTGGGGCAAAGTTGCCTATTTTAGTGCTGAACAATAATCTGTTTTGAAATATCTTCTACGATTTTTAGTTCTTGAAATATTTCCAAAAAACCGAAAAACGTAATTTTCTTTTTTATTTTTTTCTGAAGTTATTATTACAGGGATCACAACAAAATGAATATATCCTACAGGCACTTTTTTGAGCTCTTTACGATGATATCATTAGATTTTACTTACAACGTTTCGTTTCGCCTGACCATCATCAACTTCATTTTTCTTAGGGCGGCCATATTGGATTTTAAGACCATTAAATAGATCTATTTTGTCTGATGTTTCTACATGTATCACACATCCCTATTTAATAAAGTGAACTAACTATAAATGCAAGAAACTGTTGAAAATAACAGTGCAAAGAAAAATATGGCTTGCCGTGAAGACAAAAAAGAAAATACATTTTGACACATCTTCGTACTATCTTGTGTTGTTTACTACTGATTGTAATTAGTCTAAACTTATCACAATGAATTTTTCCAACGAAGAAAAGCGTGACATGTTAAGAATTTATTATGGTAACAATAGCAATTCAGTAATAGCGAGCGAAATTTATTTCAACAATACCCAGAAAGACACCAACCACATAGAACAACGTTTAGTAAAATTAGATAAAAACATTGCACTTCATGGATCTTTTCATAAAACTCGAAGGAAGTATGGAGATCGCCTTAATGATGAGGAGAACGAAGAAATATTAGAAGAGGTAATTAATAGTTATTTATAAAATGTATGAAACTAGATATTACAGGAAATAAAGTTAATAATAAAATACATAATTTAATTACAAATCTAATCAACTACTGCCTTATCTGTTGCAATTTTCTTTTATAATTTGTTCTTTTAGATTAACAATAATCCATCCAATTCTACCCGGCAAGTTGCGGATACTGTAAATGCTACACATCATGTTAAAGTTTGAGAGCCTTGAAAAGCACAATTACAAATGCTACAAAGTACACGTATCGCACGTTTTACTTCCTGGGATACTGAAAGACGATTAGAATGGTGTCAATGGCTTAGCAATCACTTCAATAGGGATGAAAATTTTAAACAACGTTATTTGGTCGGATGAAAGTAAATTTACAAATCATGGTTTATTCATCGAAATAACGAACACGTCTGGTCGCTTGAAAAACCAAGAATCAACAGGCCAGTTCGAAATCAAGTCAAATTTGGGTTAAATGTTTGGGCAGGAATTTTGGGAGATCAAATTATTGGACCATTTATTTATGAGGAAAATCTAAATTCCGAACGTTATCTAAATTTTCTTAGAACTACATTTGAAGAATATTTGATGATATTAATTTAAGGAGACTTCCAGAATTATGGTTTCAACATGATGGTGCACCACCGCACAATGCAAGGGCAGTTTGTGATTATTTGAACGAACAATTTCCAAATCAGTGGATTGGGAATAGGGGAGTAGTTCGTTGGCCTGCAAGGTCACCGAACCTCTCTCCACTAGATTTCTTTTTGTGGGGAGTTTTAAAAAATGAAATTTATGCAAAACCAATTAACGACATTGCCGACCTACGAAATAAAATTTTACTTTCTTTTAATTCACTACGAAGAAGAGACGTTCTACGTGCTATTAACAACATTCGACGAAGAATAAATTTATGTATAGAAAAGAACGGAGGATATTTCGAATATCTTCTCTGAACGTTTTGTTTTGTTTTAAATTATTATTATTCTAATATTTCTTCACTCCTCTCATCATTAAGGCAACTTCCATACTTCTTTTGAGTTTTATGAAAAGATCCACAAAGTGCAATGCTTCTATCTAATTTATTAAACAATGTTCTATGTGTTTAGCGTTTTTCTGGATATTGTTTGAATTAAATTTGGTTTGATGTTAAGTTATTGTTGTTAACATAATAAATTTTTAAATTTTCGTCTTTCTTGATTTATAATGGTAATTTTTATAACTGAAAATTTTACTAAATTCAGCTTTCGTAACGTACCTACGAAATAAAACTTCGAAGGCATATCAAAGCTTTTTTGTTTTTGTCTTCCCAGCAAATCATATCGAGGGCGTCATATCAGAAGGACGTATCAGCATAGGATTATAATGGCGCTTACGCCCTTCTAATATGACGCCCTCGATATCTTTGCACTGTTATTTTCAACAGTTGTTTGCATTTATAGCTAGTTCACTTTATTAAATGGGGATGTGTGATACATGGAGAAACATCAGAAAAAATAGATCTATTTAATGTAATGGCGGCCATAAGAAAAAATGAAGTTGATGATGGTCAGAGCGAAACGAAATGTTGTAAGTAAAATCTAATAATATCATCGTAAAGAGCTCAAAAAAGTGCCTCTAGGATGTATTCATTTTGTTGTGATCCCTGTAATAATAACTTCAGAAAAAAATAAAAAAGAAAATTACGTTTTTCGGTTTTTTGGAAATATTTCAAGAACTAAAAATCGTAGAAGATATTTCAAAACAGATTATTGTTCAGCACTAAAATAGGCAACTTTGCCCCAATTTAACCGACTTCGTATCTCTTACCGTTTCCGAGATCCCAATGGTGAGCCTCGAATTTGTAACAGCCTGTATAGAGTGCCTAGAATGAGAGTGTGGCCCTTTGAATATAGAGGGGAGGAAGCAGCATTTCTCATATAAAGGGTTCCACAAACCGAAGCGGCCGCGGTGGCGGCTACGGTAGCGGTTTGCCGCTCACAAACGCGGCCTGTGCAGCGTTCTAATGTGCGGCCGCGGCTAAACGCAGATTGCTCAGTTTGGCCGTTGATCGCATGGTAAAAATGACGTCAATAATGGAGTGAATTATTAAAGAAGTCTTTTAATTTGGTTGTTTAACCAAAAAATGACATTGTTTGTTTTTCAAAAAATGACATGTTGATAATACAAATTGAACTACCTGCCTTTTCTGTACATCTTCTTCCAACAAAGCTGCTAAAAGTAATCCTTCTTCTATAACATCATTTTCAACATCCTTGTTAGCAAAATAGTTAATAATGAACGGGTATGGTTTGCGCTGAGGCCGCCACTGCGACCGCTACAGTTTGTGGGCCTTCTTTCGCGTTCGCATCCGCGGCCGCGGCCGCTACCGGGGCCGCCACCGCGGTCGCTTCGGTTTGTAGAACCCTTAAAACTGGTACACGATGGGTTTTGCATATGGCGAACAAATATTTCCGGTTAGCAGTAGCGTACCTGTTATTCTTCATTGGGCGAGTTTTTAATTCAGCATTTTTCTGCGATAGGTGTAGACAGTGATATAAAAAAAAATTTATGATATACACAACTTGTTTTATTCCAATTTAAAGTTTGAGCGCCCTTAATGGAAAACCCTTTACCTTCAGCGCTGAACCTTGATAACGTCAGACTGCAGCTTTAAAACGACAATTTCCTTGTAGGTATTCTTTCAATGGTTAAAAAAACACCTAAAATCGGTAGGAGATAAAACTTGCTGATTAAAGAATTTGTGACGTACATACATAAAAAACGCATCGTGGCAATAAATTATAGTTTGTTTTTAAACTAGGAGGAGTAGTTTGAATTTTACCCGCCAAAAACTCGTAAAGTTATTGGCTGTTTTACACAAGCCTTCAATTTAAAGCTAAAAATTCATGCGAAAATTTCAGTCGATTTTATACTTGTAAGCAAACCTGTTGCTAAAACTGGTTATTTGAAGACTTTGTAAACTTCCTAAGCGAGTCAAATTAATTTCTGATTTAGTATTACAGTGTCAATCTACCTACAACAGGCTGACAACTGTTACTCCTCCTAGTTTAAAAACAAACTACAGTCCATCTTAAAATGTAAAAAAGCGCTTTTGGTTTAATCGCTGCAACGGCTGACTCTAATCCCGAATAAAAAAACGAGCCCTTTGATTGTGGCTAATAGCGGGGATTTTTAATTCTTGATGGGGAATTTCAGTCTCCGAAATCGGCAATGCTGTTGTCACTACATTACATAACCTATCTTATTTTTGGCGCGAAACTTGGTGCGAATGCGAATTTTTTAACCGAAATGGATTTAGTGGGAACCAGACGTAAAAGACAACAGAAAGCTGTGATCTCAAGTGCATTAAACGATATCTACCAACAAGATTTACAGATGTATAATTTACCACCAACAGAGGAAATAAATTTGCAAGAATTCGAAGACCTAGCCTTAGAACGGTTACAACTGCTGAGAATCCTGGAACAAGCTACGCAAAAGGGATTTAAGCCATTCAGTAAGGACTGGAAAGAATCTGTACACAACGATCTCGTCAAGCAAGGTTTGAGACGATATGTGTGGCTAGCGAAATCAACAGGTACGCTTGCCCCAACTGAAAATGATCTGCAAGCACGAAGAGCTGATCATATATCGCATTTCATATTAAGACTCGCGTATTGTCGCTCAGATGACCTGAGAAAGTGGTTCGGTGCTAGAGAACAAGAGTGGTTCAAGTTACGCTTTCAACAGTTGTCTCCGAAAAGCGTTGAGAATTTTCTTGCAGCTAATAATTTAACTTATAAACCCATAACACAGGAAGAAAAAGGCAGAATACAGCAGCAGTTACAGCAGTCTACAGCTGGTGTGAATATCATTGATATAACTGATTTTTATAAAGTTCCATTCACTGAAGTAATAACTTTAATAAGAAATCGTAAGGTATTTTTAGAAAGAGGATTTGCATACATTCCTAGCTTTGAATTAATCACATGTCTCACAGGGATTTTTCGTTCTCAAATAAATGCAGCATTAAGCGTAAGTAATTTAGATTCCCAAGAAATGTACTAAATAAATACATTTTTCAGTTTTATTAGTAGAAGCCCTCAAGTGATGATTTCTTTTGATCCGTTTACTTCGATATTTCTGTTTCAGTATGCCTGTCGCCGTCTGCCTTTATTAGATGACGAGCGTGTAAACATATTGCTTACCAATTTACACAAAATATACACCGGAAAAAGCTACGTGCAGAAGAGTGATGGTGTTTCTACAAGCCTGGACAGTCTCGATCTCTACTCACGTCAGCATTTTCCTCTGTGCATGAGACATATTCATGAAAACTTCCGTGCGACACACCACATGAAACACAGCTGTCGCTTGCAGTATGGGTTGTTTACGAAAGCGATTGGGTTAAGTTTTGAAGATATGGTCACGTTCTGGCGTGAAGAATTCACCAAAAAAATTGATGGAGATAAATTTGAAAAACAATATTTATACAACATTAAGCACATGTTTGGAAAAGTTGGAAATATGACCAGTTACTCTCCTTACAGTTGTTTGAAGATAATAATGAACAATGTTGGTCCTGGTGATCACAACGGTTGTCCATTTAAACACTGGGATTCTACTGCTTTGAGGCTAAAATTAACAGAGTATGGCCTTGGTAGTGATGGTAAATATTTATCAAATCCTTTTTTTAGCATTAAGTAGCTACTATTCATTGAATTCATAACTAGAGTCTTTTAAGTGGTGGTAAATATTTGGAAAACTTTGAATAGTGAAAGATTTTAAAATGTCCATTTGTTATAGATATAAAATATTTAACATAATTTGACAATTTTTTCATTAGTTACATATTTCAAAACTGGATACATTGAGAATCCTTAAGAGTACTTTTAAAGATCTAAAATATCGCGACCTCTTTTTTCTTTGAAAAATCTCTGTCTCTTACTGTTTATAGTAGAATACAGAAATAGATTATACGTAGCTTATTAAAAAGATAATTTTCAATTAAAAACACTCATGGTGAATTTCACAAAAAATGTTACTTAAATTTAATCATGCGTTAAAAGTAGACTTGCTATGGTTACATGTGCTGAAAGCATAGGAATGATTATTCTTAAGCAATGATTAAATTTAATTGGCTTTTATGAAACCCAGCATTAGATAAACAGATAAATAAAATCGTTTTAGAAATAAATGAAATTGTGGATACTGCTACCAAAGGACATTATCAAGTCGCCTGTTCCAAATACTTTGAACATACACATGGCCAGCCACATAAAGACGTGATTAATCACCCTAATCAGTACTTTGAAGGAAGCCTAGCCCTTTCTAAGGACGGAAACAACATGAGAGACGCAAATAAACCTCAAGCTTCCAAGAAATCGAAACCCAATGAGGAAATGAACATGGATGTGGATGAATTGTGAAGAAGTTTTTGTATTTCGTACCTAGTTTCAAATATATAAACTATTTTTATAGAAAAATTGTATTTTCTAAAATTTATTCATGTTTAAGAATAACAAGTTTAGACGAGATAGGCAACTTGTTAAACATTGTTGTAAAAGGGGTTGCCTATAAGTTGGGCTGTGCTATTGGTATAAAATTTCAAAATGTATTATATTTAAATCATAATAAAAATGGCTTTGTCTTAGTAGTAATAAATAATTCTTTAGGTAGATATGTCAAACACAATAATAAGATTCGTCTTATCTGTTCCCTATTCAACAATCCTAAAGTTTAATGAATTCAAAACGATTAGTTCCATATACGAGCCATTTCATTTGGCCCATTTTACTGATAATCTTTTTTAAAAACTCCTTAGTGCATGATAATTTTTTAAATAATACGTTCACTATCTAATAACCTATATTATATGGTTCATACCGCTCTTAAACCACAAGTCCTTGACCCAAATGTGAGTCAGAAACAAAGTTCTTATTTACAAAAATTGTATTACACGTGCACGTGAGATTAATAAATGTCTGTTCTTCAAGGGAATCAAGAAGAGCATTTGAAAAAAAAATCATGAGATATCTAGTACCGTTCTCTTTCAAATATTTTAAAAGGAGTCGGACTGACCCATATATGGAAATCTTTATGGCGGACGTATAGCAATCTATATGAAATTACTGTATGGACAGTGAAAGTGTTAATTTAATTTATTGACATTTATTATTGCTGAAACTATTTGAAATATTGTTGAAAACTTCGAAAATTATGATTAAGGGATATTAATCTGAAATACTTCTTTGGGTTTGTAAAGTTATTTAAAAAACATTTCTTGTAAAATCCTAACTGGGCCAAGTGATATGATCCTGGGCTGGTACATATATTATATATTCAGAGGCGTAGCTAGGTGGCCAAGGGCCCCGGTGCAAAAAGAAATCAGGGCCCCTAACCAAAATAATTTTTTAAGGTTTTTACACGTATCTAAAAAAATAATAAAATTGTGACAATTTTTGAACAATTTTTCGTGATTTTTACATGCAACTATAAAAATGAACAAAAATTATGACAATTTTTGTGAATTTTTTTGTTGTTTTTACACGCATCTAGAAAAATGAACAAAAATTATAACAATTTTTGTAAATTTTTTTAGACAGGTATAGAAATAAATAACAAACTTCTAAAACAATACTCTGCTAACAGAATATGTAATTTGATTACGGCGATTTACAAATGTTTTGTTTCCAAAGCACAAGCACCTTTGATGATTTTATAAAAATCAAAATTAGCTTCTTTATTTATTAGTTTACGAGAAAATGACAAAGGATAATTTTAATTAGGAATTTTATTCTAGTCTACAGAATGTAATTGCATAAAACCAATACTAAAAGGCGTCTGGTTATTTGAATTTGAATAATTCAGACACCCTGTAGTCAAAATACTTAAATTTAATTATGTGCGATTTCTGAAGATGCTCGAACAGTAGAATTTTTTTGTAAACAATACATTCTTTGCCTCAATAATAAAAAGTTACTTTGATATCTGCAATATGAAATTAAGAAATTTGACTTTTATAGGCACACTGTAGTTCAAAATTTAAATTTAACCATTGTTTCTGAAGTTTCTTGAGAAGCAGAACTTTTTGTAAAGAATAATTTTTTTGCGTAAAATTGATATTAAAAAAATTTTCGTCATGTCAAGTCGATCTGTGAACAAATTGTACATATATGAAGCTAATCGTTTTGAATTCATTAAAAGTGTAGAAAAGTGCAGAGATATCGAACAGGCCTATAATACTAAAAATTCTTTTGTAATTTTTTACCGTATTAGCAAAACCTAACTTATAGGCAACCCCTTTTACAACCGTATTTGACAAGTTGCCTATTTCGTCAAAACTTGCAATTTTTAAATAATAATATCAGTACCAGAATATATTCAAGTTATTCATATTTCCAAGGCAAAGCGCAACCTGAAGATGAATTGCTATTTACTTTAAATTCTAGCATTACACTGTTGAGAGCCACTTAAGGAAAAATCAATATATTTTGAAAAATGTAAAGTATATTCTCTCAACAATTTTATGCTGTTCCGTATAAGAAAAAACTATAAAAATGACGTAACTAAGGCCCGTATTCATAAAACTTAGGCTATGCGTTCGATAATAATTTGCTTGTAATTCTTGATCTGTACGCATTTCAACGTGTTGCAGACGCACAACCAATATGGATTTAAGTACACTTTATCAATTACTTTCCATAAAAGAAATCTTTGCAGTACATAAATGGATATCCACAATGTTTTAGTGAACGCATAACGTAAGTTTTGTTTATGAATATATATTCATTTAAAATAAAAATGGAATTGGCTCTTATTGCCCACATGTTGGAGCAATAAGAGCCATGAAAGAAGGCAAGTCGACTGCTGCCTAAATAAACTTGTTTTAACAAATAACTGCCACAGTTAATAAAATAAATAATACACTTTTCTTTCATAACACAACATAAAGTGTAATACTGAGAAAAATACGAAAACAATAATAAAAGTACTTTAACATACTTGTTCAAGTATTAGGTGCAAAAATCACATATGCAATTAGTTTACAGTCTTCGGCATCTTCAACATCAAAACATATTTTTATAATATCAGGGATAATAAGCATCACCTGTGGGTAATAATAACTTGGCCCTCATTGCCCCAGAAATATTTTAGATGTGAAAATTAGAAAGAAAGAATAGATACCTACCTAAACGAGAAACCAAACATTAGAAATATAAAATGTATTAAGAACCTAGTAATATGAAATCAAAAAAATAGTATCTGACTTACTCGATTAAAAATTACGAAAAATAACAACTCAAGTCTTAATTTGAAATAAGTAAATAAAACTTTTATTTTCTAATATGCCTGAGTAACAAAAATTTCAGGAATGACCGAACTTTGCCCACAGTTAATAAAAAATAGTGAAAAAATTCTCACTGTTGCTCACGCATTGTTTTTTGTGATAAATGGATATTCTATCGTCCTGGGCGGGAAGAGGTACTGCTTCACCAAACTTCGATTTTTTTCATTTGTTAGTTACACCTAAACTAGGCTGGCTCTTATTGCCCGCAGGCTCTCATTACCCCACGCTCCCCTATAATACCTACCAACCAACTTTTTATATTAATTTGGATAGCGTTTCTTTTTAATAAAAATATAATAATAATTATTAATCTAATTTTATTATTTTTTTTTATTGCATTAATATTTGTATAAAAATGTCTTTATTGTTATATTTAGCTAGAAAAACTAATTAATTGTAAATATAATTTAAGACTTTAACAGTATAGGATAAAATGAATTTAGCTACTTTGTAGAGCACGGCACAAATATCAATTAAAAAATTTAAGCAGTAATGAAACTCCCACTTTAAAAAAATACATCCACACGCTTTTTAGGAGACGGATTTCTATACGTAGCCGCCGAAGTGTAAAACCGGCGTTTCAAATTCTCTTTCTTACGTTTACAGCCAGTTGCGCTAGTTGCACTTTAACTGTGTTAGTACTTACGTTAATCTTTTGAGTGTAAAGGATTCCCTGTTTATGGTGTTTGAACCGAAGGAATACCAAGCTGTGTAAGCTAGTTTTATCCTAATTGATTAAAATATTTAGAAGATGTAAAATATAAATGTACATGTTTGTAATGTTTATTATTTCACGGTTTATATATACATAGACATAGACATATTACGTAAAACTAGGCAATCTTAAAACTTACACTGCCAGTGAAACTTAAACATTTCATTTTGTGTGAAATAAAAAAAATAAAACATGCTTTGAGACATGTTATAATAGACATACTGTACACATGTTCAATATTATTTATTCATACAACTTTTATTTTAAATAAAGTATTTTTCATATTAAGGATTTTATGAAAGTACCCGAATAAATAAATTTTGTGAGAATATTTAAACTTCAGTTACGTTGAAGTGTATTTTGTCTTTATTTCTGAATTAGCAAATCAATCATAAATAAATATGAAAGCCGTTTGTTGTTAATCAATTACGGATGTATATTATTTTAGTTTTAATCATTTATCCGGAAATTGTGCAATTTTATTTCTCGAAATAAATAAATTTTCTTTAATTCTTGACGAAATATTTTCAAACAATACGTCATTATCAAGTATATAATTTCTCGTCGAACTTTCGCCATTATATTTTTAAATTCCTTGAAGCAGACACTCATTGTTTTCTTGTAATTACCCCCTTCTTTCAGATTATCAAAAAAAAAGTGATATAAATCACAACTTCATTGTTGTTTTGAAGCTAAAACATTTATCATAAAATAAATTAATTTGCACTGTAAATAAATTCAACAAATCGAACTAGTCCTTTTTCTCAATCTAAAAATTTCTATAATTTAAAAGGCTAAATAAATTTATTGATTTGATTCTTTTTTGTAACATTGTAATATGTAACTGGAAATATAATGAGCGCCAAAAGTATGTTCTTTGGATCGAAAGATATGTCGTGAGTGTCATTAGTCATTACAGTACCGTACTTGCGACACGGTATTTTCATGTGGCTTAAATAAAACATTAAAGCCTATTACTGCCAGTGAAACGAGGTTAGTAAATTACTTAGAAAATCGGTCAACTTCTCTTGTAATCGCATCTTTTACTTGAGAAGCAACAAAATAATCGCGTCATAATTGTAGACACTCTGTATACGTTTGTATAGTTACGGACAGAAAATTTCGAACACCATCTCTTTCCACTGCCGTATAATTCGTTCAAAATTTTTGTATTAAAAAAGCTTTAAATTTTTGAAAATTTAATAATTTTAAAAAACCATATTAAAAGCAAAATAAATATATGTAATTCATATAAAATTTAAATAAATTTCTTGATATGAAGTAAATTTTTAATTAATTATAAGTTGTATATGTAGAAGCTTTTTTAACATTTTTCTATGTTGTGAGAAATCTCTTCTTTCATCAATATTTTTGTCGCTCTATTCAAGAACCACCCTGTAAACACATATTATCCAATAAGAAACTGCTTGAATTAAAGTTGTTGTTATAAATGACACAAATTCTACCTTACTTACATATGTATGTAATTCAGGACATCTCAATGAGTGACTTGACAGTTAATGAACTCAGAATATTAACAGTTATAGCAAGGAATGATTATGATTTTAAAGTGATCATTGCGAAACAGCAGTTCTACTTAAAACGACTGTGAACATAAATTGCTCAAAACTAGATGCTTTTCATTCAAATACCTAGTAAGTTCTTTGTCAATATCCGCAAAAAGTGAGCGAGTTTAGTGAAAGCAGTGTTTCCTAAACAGTAGGTTGCAACTATTAGGAAGTTCGTAGCAATATGCGTATACATTAAGGGATCACAAAAATAAATCTTTCTTGATTCTGTGTACTATATGTCCAAATAAATTTTTGATAAAGGTAGGCCATGGAAAATAAATTATTACATTATTTACATTAAAATATTGTCTAGTTCTTGAGTAGTTAAAGTAAAATTGAAGTTTAATTTGCCACATTTTACAGTTTGATGTGTCACCAACTTCAAAAATTGTTTTTTGTTGTAGATTAGAAATACATTTACATGACCTACCTTTATCAAAAATTTATTTGGACATATAGTATATACAGACAGTGCAGAAGTGTGTTAACAAGTAAATCTTTAGAAAAGTGTTACAAATAATATAAAAATAAAATTAATAATAAATTCTTATAAAAGAACAAGTGCATTTTATATTCATTTTCCAGATTCTCGTAAATGAAAGAACCACAAATATAAAGAGAGCAAAAAAGACATTTTAGATTTAATGATAAATGATTTAATTATCATAAGTATGTCGATAACAATATGTATTAAATAATAATGGGATTATGCATGTTTCTTAATCAGAAAAACAATGTGCCCCATCAGTTCCGTCACGATATTCTGCCAAATTACGCAAACGCAATCCTTCCTGAAACTCGAACACATTGCTGCAATTGAGTAATCTTAATGGATCGAAATCTTGTGCAAGTTTTTGGTCCACCGAGTTTTTTAACTGCGGCTTGCTTCGAACAATAGAGCTGATATGTGATAAGAAGTTCCCTATTACAGAACTAACTTGACATCGACATTTAAGTTCAAGAGAAAACCTAAGTATTATGCTCTAATTTTACAATGTCCTATGTAAGAATGTCTATCGATTTTACTTATTATTTAGCAGCAACATTATTTATTTTCCTGAATTGTTAGGTACTTTTCTAACGTCTTTTACCTCCGTACCAACATTTTGACTTCTTCTTTGATGATCAAGTGTTGTTCAGCTTTTTTTTTAAATAGTTTTTTGTTTTCTGTAAGCTCGGTGAACTCGTCTGTATATACAAATTGAAGACTTTCACGTTAGCCAATAGTGGTTTCGTGAAGAGCAGCAACAAAGAGCAAGTGACTCGCAATATGTTAAAAAGAAAAGGCACTGCTCTTGCATTCTTAACGTGAGCACGTGTTATAACAATCAGAAGCGACTGTATCAATACATGCATTGTGCAGTTAGATCAGCGCACTTACATTTCACTATTAAGTACGCACACTTTACTTTCAACCAGCATACACACGCTCTTTGTTGCAATTCATGAAATCATTATTGTCTGTTCAAACTTAAGTCGGCACTATTGCTAACTTTGTTATTATAAAAGCTACAAATTCGGTTAAAAATGAGCAAACTAGTAGTACTTTTCACGCTGATTATAATGACGCAGTCAAAGAAACAATAATTGAGCGTCGCCTTTATGAGATAAAGAAGACACTTTTTTAAATGGAACAGCCTGTATATTATATTACCAATCGATAGAAAATAAGATCCTTAATTAAAATTGACCTTTGTCATTTTTTCGTGAATTAATAAATAAAAAATATATTTTCATTTTTACAAAATCATCAAAGGTGCCTGTGCTTTGGAAACAAAACATTTGCAAATCGTCGTAATAAAATTTTTCTGTTGACAGACTATTATTTTTGAAATTTGTGGTTTATTTCTTACTAAAAAACTGTTTTGCACGCATCCCGAAAAAATGAACAAAAATTTTTATACATTTTTTGTGGTTTGTATACGCATCTAGAAAAATGATTAAAAAAATTATGACAATTTTTGTAAATTTTTTCTAGTTGAAGTCCTGTAGTTCTCACAGAGGCTCAACAGAAAAGACGAGAGCGCTAGAGAATACATCCTGCTCTACCACAAACCTTTCCTATTTCCAAACCAAATCAATGCCTCCAGGTGATGTTCTAATAAGATTATATTATTCATACTATACTATTTTAAAACTGCTGTTTACGGTTTTCACTCGATGTTTATGGTAGGTATAAAAGTGTTCAACAGAACAGAAATTGCTAATAATATTTCATTGCTATGTGGGACTCATGCTTTGCTTAGCGATCAACAAAGCATGTCACGATGACACATGACAAGAAACGCCATAATGACACACCTGAAGAAACGTCAGATTGACAAACGTCACGTTGACAGACACTGACGACACGTCACTTTAATATCTACATAGTATCTACGCAGTATGACAACCGTCAAAATAAACAAAATTAAAGCCGCCCCTTGGCGAATTAAAGCGAAACCGCATTCGCTACTGATTGGCCAACTAATAGGATCGTAACATCATTTTGGACGCAACTCTGCTCATCACTGATTGGAGCAAGTAAACGGACCAATGACGCAGAATTATTGTCCGTCTCAAAATCAAAAAACCACCAATCTCGCAATTTACCTCGAAAATACAACCGACAACGGTGCCGCATGTGTCTGCTAGTGACAGATTTAGAGTACGTTCCATATAATGCTCGCAACACTCGTAACGTTCTTCGACGACGTTCCATTTAATGACGCTAGCGTTGAAAAGTGTTACTATGCGTACCCCGTACGAGGCTAGAATTCGTGGTCGCAACGCTCTTGTTATGAAGGTGGGTCTTTGTGAGCGTTTGAAAACATAACCTTATTTTTGTTGATGTTTGTGTTATAAATGTTTTCATTCTCCATCAGAAACAGAGTTGCCAGTACTGGTGATTTTGCACCAGATCTGGTGATATTATAAACTGGTGCTCTGGTGATTTTTTTAGAAAATCTGGTGATTTTTGCTAGTAGTTAGCCACTGCCACCGTGGGTAATGTTTCCGAGATTAATAGGTTTGTTCCAGCAGCACTTTCTGACTAGTTCGGAACCATTAAAAACAGTTGCCCACCGAAGTAATGACCGATATTAACGGCGCCGTCAAATGTACAATTTTGATAACTGCATGCTTTTAACGGTTTCGAACTAGTTACGAACTGTTGCTGGAACAAATCTAATAACTCTCGTAGGTTTTTTTAATACCTGTTAGTGTCAAAATTTTAGTGTGCTACCTACCTGCGTAGATAGGCAGAAGTTTTACATTGGAGCGAAACTTTACTCCAATGTTGCCAGCCAGCTTCAGTGGGACGGGAGGGTTCAAATCCAAACCGCGAAGGCCATTTAAAAATAGGCGCCACTTAATTTTTTTTGTACGGGGTCAGTGAAAAATTAACAAAAAAACACGTTACGTCCAAGACACGTTGATTTTAATCAAACAAACACCATAAGAAACACAGACAACTAAATAATAAATGGACAACAAAAGAACAAAATTACTCTTCAAAATACTAGTGATTGGTCGGATCCGAACTTCGCATTAATCTAAATTACAATAAACCAAACACGTAAAGAAAAATCTCTAGTTACGTGCACACGACAACGTTCGTCTACTTATATCCTATTTACAACAGAACGAACAATCATCGGTGATTCACGGAGAAGTGTACGCAATACGTTACATGGTTAATTGCGGCAGCTTCAAGAAATGAAACGAAAATTAAATTCGCGTATTATTGCTCGAAAATATAATTGTAACGCTTCGACCTGTTTTTTTTCCTCCGATGTCCGATTCATTTGTCGGTATCTTCGAGGGGTAACAGCGGCGTCACTCGGTAATGTGCCGGCCTCCGCGTAGAGGGGCGCTGATACGAGATTTCCTGATGAAATAACTCCCAACGAAAAGCCTATAATCAATGAAGTAAAACGAACACAAAAGTCAAACCGAGAGTTGCTGCGTATAGAACTTACCTCGGTATTTCACCGAAGCTGGGACAAACCACGGAACACGCGGTTTTTCCTGTCTCACGAGTGGGTCTAATCAGAGTCGGCAATTAGCCGTAGATATGCACTAACATCCCTTCGATGTAGTGGCACACACACATAAAATATTTAACGAAAAGAAAGTGTGACCCAAGAGACGGCAAGTTTCGTTCTGACAATGGCGCAACATTTCTCGTTTGACAAAAAAGGAACGATTATAAATAAGCGAGACACCTTCTAATTTTACCTCCGGGGAACTTTCTTAGTAACAGTGGGAACCAATCGGCTGAAAGGGCAAAGATCACGATAATACGTGTCGCGAAGTAGAACTTCGTCACAACTTGTCCGACGACTCACAAACGCACGATTTTGCCCCTAAATAAGGATGGATTACTTATATAAAATGAATTTGTTTAGTTAAATGAAGGTCCTGTTAATGGAAATATGCTGGAATGTAATTTTAAGAAAATTACGCCGGCGAAATACAGTGTATTCCTACACCGAATGCAATGCGCAAACGACACGTTCCAAGAAACCCTCCGGAACGTCGCACTACGCGTGTACAGGGTGTGTTTGGAACAGAAATAAAAAAAAATGATCAGGGCAATGCATATACATGGTGTATTCGGAACAGAAATGAAAATTGAACTGTAACAAGTGTTTCTGTTGGAACCCTGCTTTCATCCCTTTAAATGTAGAATAGAAATTTTGGAATTTCCTAACATTCAGGTAACAGGTACCAACATTACAAACATTTGACAGGTATTATAGAAAAAAAAACAGATAATAAAGCTATATCGTATCTTGCTTATGTTAATCACGACTTTATTTCAATACAACTTTAATCATAAGATGAGAATTCAGGCAAACATTATGAGAAAACATAACTATAGTTTACGCTAAGCTACTTAACACCACCTCAGAGGGGTCATGTTATTTATTTCACGTTACCTCGCAAATATAACGTGACACGTTAGTCTAACGTGCGACGTTATGTGATACAGCATACCAATGTAACTTCGTAACGTGAAATCACCGATAACGGCACGTTATGTATAACGTGAAATGATACAGCATAGGGCTGAATATTCTCCATTCACTTTGGCAATGAGTAACTAATTGTGATTTTGTTTTTTCCCCTAAATATATTTTATAATTTATAATGTTATATTATAAATGTAATGAGACTAGTATTATATTATTTATTTGCGTCATGCCTCTTGTTTTTATTATTTTACTTATTTTAATTTTTTGAGCTGGTGATTTTTCAAGTCGATCTGGTGCTTTTTGGGTTACTTGTCTGGCGATTAAAAAATTTATATACTGGCAACACTGGTGAGCGGAGTTGAATAAACGAACTCAGCTTGAGTAGCCCAAATCGCCTAAATTATGCTTCATTGTAGCCCACAAAGTCGCCTGTCGCTAAGTAGTATTTTATGTCGCAAAACGTATGTTAGAGGTAGCCCAATTGGCGACAAATCGCCCATACTGACAACCCTGACCTAACCTATCATTCGCTTCCCCCTCCATTCAGAACTTGGAGTTCAAAATTTTAGGTAGGTACTTCAGAGGACGGGGATAGGTATATTCCGAGCAGTTCAAGAACTAAAAGTAATTGTACATGGAACGCAGCGAAACTGCTCTGGAGTAACTCGGAGCTACTCCAACACTTACCTGGAAGCACCTATAAATTACAACGACAACGTGAAGTACCAACCAAAATATATCTGGGAATTCTGATTTTTGGCAACACAATTCAATAGGTTTTTTATATTTTGAGACAGACAATATATGGTCCCCCCCACGAAATGATGGTATAAAAAGCAGAGCGCTGGTCATTTCTGGCCAGTGCCGCTTGTGCGAGCAGCATCCAACTGCCTTGGTGCCGAACGACGTCAGAATGGAACATCTGAAAGAATTCTTACATCTAATTCATCTGCCGGCACCAGTTTCTCTACTGCGACCCTCCCCCCCCCCCTCAAGAGAAAAAGCTTCGACTGACAATCTTCATTTCTTCTTGATTGCCATCGATTTTAACCTATCCACAGCTTTACCAGGCAGCGAACCCTTTCTCACCGGCGATTTTCTGCGAGAAGAACATATCGTAGAGTACGTCGTATAAATATGTTACTTGTTATTTAAATTCGTTTTTATTTTTTATATATTTATTTATTCAATAATGTTTATGTTGTGTTAAAACCAAAACCTCGACAAACACGTTTCAATGCTAAGTACTCCAAGTAATTGTCTCCCATTTCGAAATGAAAAGCGAGTTCTATCTGGCCTGGGCAAAAGTACTGTTCAGGCGTGCTGCGCCAAGCACTGCTTACAGGGCACTTTCTTAACCTAAAATCTTGATAGTTCTGTCACATGTGAATGGTAGATCAGTTCTGTAAGAACAATTCATGTTATTGTAAAAATTTGAGCATACTGGATATTATTTACGTTGGAATAAGGTGGAGTTTTTATGTCCAATTTCGACAACTTAATTTAGCATTCAACTTTTACAGTTTTAGATTAAAATCTTACCTGCATATATTCAGAATTTCTGTGGTAAGTTACAGCATGTATAATAAAGCTTCTTTTCTCACTGTGCGTAATTATCATCGCCCTTTTTAACACGTTTTATTCATAACACGAAAGCTTTTTAAAATGAGTCTTTCTCTATTGCGCAAGCGTATTTCACTCCGACATGATCAAATGATTTGTACATGAATCTATAACGTTTATACCATATAAATTATGTTGTATTACGTTAATTACAATATTAATTAACTTTGCGTGAACTCACTTTGATTGACAGTAATGACAGTGCACTTCATTCAGTGCCCCGTAACCAGCGCCAAAGTGTGGACTTTAGGCGTTTTCTCGAGCACAAAAATTCAATGTAAATTTTTCAAAACGCCCAGGCCAATTAGAACTCGCTTTTCGTTTAGAAGGCCATGTTGTCTCCATTAATTTTGGTACTCTTATTGCAAAAAATAAACATAGGGTACATGACAATAATACGAAACACAAATTAAAGCTGGGTAATAGAAACTTTAATTAATAATACATTAAGCAACACCTAATCTTGACGTTGTTTAATTAATAATTAAAATCGAAAATTATTCAAATATAAATCACGTGATTTCGAACGGCTTCTCATTGGTTGTGACGTCAGTGTTTCACTTGACGTTTATGTTGTATGTACAGTATTATTCACAAGAGAAGACCATTGCGTCATTGTCTGGTGTTGCATCAACAGACTTATGAATCATAACTCCGTCCTTTTTTCTCATTCACCGTTAACAAAGAAATAGTACTGAAATAATTGTCGGTTGTTGCTTCGGCGATTGATTACGCAACACTCAAGTTCCGTGATTTTCATTGTAGTCTATTGTCAATGTTTGAATGTTTACTCTTTTTATATTGTTTATATGAAAATTGTTGGAATATATTTTAAATACTTATAGTCCGTTTACTTGACATCCGCACTGTCAAAATTGGGAAAAAATTAATGATTTTGAGTGTACTTGTACATTCCTTTTTCAGTTACTAACATGTTAGTGAATAAAAGCCAGATTAGATATGGTATGGCGTATAATTAACGTTAGAAAATATTTGTTTGCTCTCAAAATTAACAGCATCTGTCTAATATGTATTAATTATTATGAATAAATTTAAAAATACTAATGAATAAATCAGGAAATGTCACAACTGTGCAGTGATGCAAACACACTGTCACTTTGACAGTGCGGATGTCAAGTAAACAGACAATACATTAAGTCCCGGTTTTACAATCACAAGTTAACTTTAACTACCAGTTTACTTCTATAGTTACAATTATGAAAACAATTGTTTCTAATGGGAATAAACTGAAAGTTAAAGTTAACCTGTGATTGTAAAACCGGGCCTTAAATGATCTTCATAAAAATATAACTGCGCTTTCTCATGATGTGTCTTCATTACTTTGACATTTAAAATGTCAAGAATAAATGTCACACTTTTCTCTACATTTTTTTGGTACGTTTATAAATAATTTATTCGGCGCTTTAATAAAGATACTTTTACACTGTGGCACAGCACAATAATAATAAAATGTTTTGCTACTAATTTTATTACATTTTATGTGTGCGTACTTACGATTTGACGACCTAAGTTGATGGCTGTTGACGACTAATGAACAGTGGACACGATTCAAATGTGCGTTTTAGCGGAAATATAATAAATTCAAATTTCTTTTATTAATTACAACTTTAGTATTCACTTATAAAAAATAAATAAATTTATCTAAATTGTCGTATATTCATACGCTTTCAAATAAAAAATTTAAAAGAAATGTTCATGTTGCCTATTGCATCAACAAAATAGTTTGTAACGTTGCTTTGTATACTTACTTTTTTCGAATTTTAAAATAAAACCTACAAAAAAATAACAAATCAAAAAATACTATAAAAATTTCATAAAAATCGTAGACATTGACCCTCATTAAAAAGTCTAAGAACGAAGCTTAATTTTTTTAGATCTACATCAACTATTAACAAAACAAACATCTCGAAGATGTAGTGCGATAAAAATTTAAATAGTACTCCAGAGAAAGTGAAGTTAATTAAGAATTGCTTAATTTCACGGTGCTGTAGTTCAAAAAATCCATTTGATTACAACCTTCCTCCGCGCTCTCCTTATTTCAAGAAAATGCGCATGCTGCGCTCACGTTTTTTTATTTAAAAGAAAGTCGCCGGGAATATTTTGCGCTAATTCATGCAAAGTATTTCCCCCGAGTTTAAAATTAAAATTTCAACGACACGTCGTTTGTTAGACACACCAAACTTTACCTGTACCGATTTATCGATGAATGAAGCGGAAACAAATGTTTACATCAACAAAAGCTATTGATGTCTTTCTATCATAACAAAGATTTTTTCGTTGCAGGTGCGGACAGAGCTTTTGACAAACCATCACAATGTGATTGATGTTAGTTGTTTCACAGTCACCAAAGCACCATCATCACACGACCGTAAAATTTAAACTATGTCCTTCCTCGTTAAAAAATCATTGTTAAAGAAGAAGAAATGAAGCTATTACAATGATATTTTCATGGACGTGGTTGGTGTTAACGCTGGCCCTTTGCGGCGCCCAAAATTCCATTGAGTGTCCTTCGCAGGATCTGATTTTGCCTTGTAGATGTACGACCAGGAATGGCGAATATCAAGTGTGGTAAGCATGCGTGAATTACAATGTCGCAAGAAGGAAATTTGATTTCATGCGACAAGTGAAATTTAATTAAATTAAGACAATAGGATGGCATAATTGCAAATATGTATACATGTACGTAAGAGATTACATAACCTGCTTTTCCGCTAGGGTCATTATTAGATAAATTAAAAAAAGAGATTATTTTTAATTTACAGGTGTTCCCACAGTGATTTACCCAGGGTTCTTGGTGGCATCCGATCTCTAGGACAATACATCTTCAAACCCATAGACGAATTGATACTAGAAAATAATTACCTTCCATCTTTACCAGGCAGAGTTTTCCTACCACTGAAAGTAATGAGATTAATGCTGCGTTACAACGGCCTAGAACGAGTATCGAATGGATGGCTAACCGGACTAGAAAATTCTTTACTAGAATTATATTTGGTTGAGCCAGATCTGCGTTCGCTCCCGGAAGATTCATTGGGCCGCTTGGTGGTCCTGCAAGCCGTAACGATCCAGTCGAATTCGTTAAAGAGATTGCCGAGCTTTTCAAATCTACCTCGCCTCAATTACGTCCAAATCGAATCACTTGCTTTAATCGAAATATCATCCAGGCATTTCAAAAATCTCCCAGCCCTTGAAAAAATTCATATCAACGGAAGCCCTATGTTAATGCGATTAGAGGATGGCTTATTGCAGGACCTCCCAAGTTTGACGTTGTTTAATTTGACTTACAGTGGAATTTCTTGGTTGCACCCTCAGGCTTTGACGCGACTGCCTGCTCTGAGGGAACTGTCTTTAGTAGGAAACAAGATAACAGATTCTGTGGTTATTGGACGTGCTGTTAGGGAATTGCCGAATCTTGAGAGTTTAAACCTGGATTTTAACGTGATCGAAAGATTGAGCGAAGCGGCCTTTATGGACCTTCCCTCTCTGACGAGGTTATCAATAGCAAACAATCAAATCAAAGAATTAAATCGGGGAGCCTTTAACCGAATTCCATCACTAAGAATCTTAAATTTGAACAACAACGTAATCCAACGTGTCCATCCAGAAAGTTTTCTGCAGTATTCCGGCGGCGGTTTGGACGAGTTGTGGTTGGACAATAACGATATAAGGCACGTGGCTGAGGTGAGATCGATTTTAGAGGCGTTACCCACACTCGTTTTCCTGGATATGAGTTTCAATAATTTAGAAGTAGTTCCGTTCGGGGGTTTACGAGGACATCCAAATTTGGAAAGATTGAACTTCGACTTTAATAAACTGCACATAATCGAAAGGGGCGCTTTCAACGCCATGCCCGCCTTAAGAGAATTGACTTTGAAGAACAATTCGCTGTCAGAGATGTTAGAAAATCCACTTTGGAATCTTCCTTCTTTGAAAGGCCTGGATTTATCGGGGAATTTCTACAGGAGGATTGAACCCGGGTTGCTAACAAATTTGCCTTCGCTCAGGCGAGTTGATTTAAGCGTCAACCAAATTGATTACATCAATCCATTATCGTTTTTAGACACGCCTGCCTTAGAGTACGTCAATGTTTCGTACAATAGATTGGTAATGTTGCATCCCTCGACGTTCCGGCACTTACTTGGCTTGTATGAAATTGACGTGAGTAACAACGGATTACTTCAGTTTATACCGGGGCTTCCCAGAGGTACGGAATACTTGCACGCCCAAAAAAATAGAATCACTACTTTACCGCTTCCAAACTCCCCAGACCTGGATTTGCCTGCTTTAAGAATGTTGGATGTATCCCATAATAATTTGAGGGCCATCCAAAGAGACTCATTGCGTTCCCTTCCACTTTTAAAAAAATTGTACCTCGGTAATAATTTCCTCCAAAATCTGGAAGAACTCGCTTTAAATGGCCTGACGAAACTGGAAGTTCTGGACTTGCAGAACAACCAGCTGGCTTACGTCCATCCAAAATTAATAAACCACATGTCGGATTTAAAAGAATTAAATCTGAGGAACAATAAACTGAATACAATAGGGAGCGAGGTGTTTCAGGGGAACCCCAATTTGAAACTGTTAGACGTCAGCAAGAACCAAATAAAAGAAATCGCGCCCGGGGCTTTCGTAAACACGCGTGAACTCGAAATAATCAACGCTTCTCATAATTACATAATACGTGTGCCTTCAAGTTTGAACGGCATGAAACACCTGCGCGTTTTAGATGTGACCAACAACAGGTTGAATAACATAGATCCTGATTTACTCACTGGCTTAACGTCGTTGGCAGAATTAAGGCTGTCGCAAAACCTCTTGCTTCAATTACCAACGGCAACTTTTGATAACCTCCAGTTCTTGAAACTGCTCTTCCTAGATAAAAACGAAGTGGAGACCGTTGAGACCAACGCTTTTCGTTCTTTGCCCGCCCTTCAACATCTTAAACTCAACGAAAACGAGCTGAAAGACGTGCCGGATTTCACCTTCAACGACCTTCCGAACCTGCAGGTCCTCGAATTGCAAGAGAACTTCATCCAGCGCATCTCCAACAATGCTTTCCACTTGGTCCCTCATTTACTGGTGTTGAATTTGAGTCACAATTCGCTTCAAGACATGAGAGACGCTGGTTTGCAGAATCTGCGCTCGCTGGAGATGTTGGATATTAGCTTCAATCGTTTGATTAAAGTTGTGGATTCGAACCTCGAAAAAATGGAGTGGATGGTCGAACTGAAGATGGATAATAATCGGATATGTGGGGTGCATGGAACGACGTTCAATAGGATGCCCAGGCTACGTGTGCTTAGCATGAAAAATAATAATATGATGTCTTTTCCAGAAAGGGCCGTTCAAAAATTACGAGGGAATCTTGCTGTGCTTGACATAGATGGTGAGGATACATTCTTATTTAATTAATCAATTAAATTGAATATTCTTTTAAGGGAATCCCCTGACTTGTGGTTGCAATCTTCTGTGGCTTCGAGCATGGTTGCAAGAATCATCAACTTTAGGACCAAGATGCCTGGATGGGAGTCTCTTGCGTGAATCGCGTCTCTCTCGTGAAGAATGCACTCAAGAACACCGCTTATTGGAACCTGTGGCACCTGGATGCGAATCAGAGCTCCTTTCTGTACCGGATTCCTTCGACACTTCCCAGATTTTCATTACGCCATGGATGAAAAACTTTTCCACCCACATGAGTTTGGGCACCAAAAACAACCTGGTCCCATCTCCTGAAGAATCTGATTATTTTTACGACGAGTACGTGGATTATGCCTACAACGACACAATGCTTGAAACATCTAATACATTGAATGGCAACTTTAAGCCCACTACGTTGAAACCAAAGACGCAATCCTCGCATTTAATTTCTGGCGATACGCCAACCATATATGCCGCAAGTTCAAAAAACAAAACCAAAGTGAAAGATATTCCGAAAGAAATAAGCGATTCACCAAGTTCGAGCGGATTCACGTTCTTTGGGGTGCCTTTGCCTAGTTTGGGGTTTAATTTTTTGAGCGGCGGAAAACAAGACAAACAAGGAGTTGAATCAAAAACAGTTAACGCAAAGCAACTGCCGCCTATCGAAGGCAAAAGTGCGATTGTTAATGATCCGGTGTTGTACCATCAACAAGCTGAAAGAAAATCCGGTATCGTTAATAAACCAACACGCGGTGTGGTTAATAGAAGGATGTATCCTTTTATAAACCCCACGGTGGAAACTGGGGGATTTGTCCCGATTTTGCCCGGAACTGGGGGGTTTAAACCAATCCCGAATCCAAATTTAAAGAAACCTGGAACGGCCATCTCTATAGAAAAATTGAACGTTACGATAATCGACGCTAGTGATACTAATACATCACCAACTACCGTTCCTTTATTTACACAACCACACGTATTCAATAAGTCAGATTTTGAAATTATAGAAAATCCAATATCGACAACAAAATCGAATTTAAAGAAAATAGGGCATCCACTACCAACACCTTCTGCAACTATAACGACGACTACACAATCGAAGCAAAAAATTGAAACTAAATTATCTGTTGAACCAACACTAGAAGCTCTAGCTAACAACCAAACTTCAACGAACATTACAACAAAATCGAACAAAACTAGCAATTTAAAACCAGTCGAGTTAGAACAAATTAAAAACATATCTGCATTTTTATCTACGACACTTCCCACTGTACTTAAAACTACAACGACGGCGACTTCCAAACCAGAGCTTGAAACGGTGATAAACGCCGAAAGTTTCGAAGACATTTTCAAGGATGTAATTGAAAATGTATCACTTCCACCTTTATCATTATCAAACAAAACAACTGAAATAATAAGTAATTTGGATGAAAGCAACTTGTTCACCGCGGTTAATAATAAAAAAGGATTGCTTTACCAAAACACGAGGAATGTAACAACGCCAGCCTTGCTCATACCAGGTGGGCAACAACCCCAATTTCGTACTGCCGGAAGGTCAACGATTACTAAAATACAATCGCCACATGCGTCCGCTTCTACTGATGCACCTTCAGCAATTACAACAGTAACTGAAGAAAACTCAACTCCTTTGCCACGAAACAATACTGAAGAACCTCCCTTAGATACGACTATAACGCGTTACGTTGATAACAGTGATAAAAGCTGGTATTTTGCTAATTACAACCAAACCAGTTTGGAGCCGTATATTGGAGAGGGTTACTTCAGAAGTTGTGACGTGTGTTTGAACGTGCACGTGTTTACACAAGTTTTCTCAGTATTTGTACATATTATTTTTTTAGTGAAATAAATAAAAGCAACAAAAAGTAGAGAAATAATTTAACATTTTGCACGTATAGATGGTAATTTGCATCCAGGTCTTTATATTTGTGTATTTTTGTATATAAAAGTGTGTATCTAATAAACAAATAGTTTTAAATCAACTTTATTATTCGTAAAATTATTTAAAAATAGCTCATGTATCTCAAATGAACGATATATTTTGCTCTCAACAGCACTAATCCAAATTCTTGACAAAAATGGAAGGGCACATTCTGCTCGAGCATTGTTAGACTCAGGAAGTCAATCAAGTTTCATAACTTCAAAACTTTGCAAACAACTTAAATTGAAAACAATAAAAGTAAATTTTGCAGTAGCAGAGATCAATCAAACACCTTTAAATATTATTTTAAAATGCAACGCGGACGTACAAGCGCAATACAACAAATTCACAACTAACATGTCCTTATTGGTAATACCTTAAATAACTGAAAATCTTCTCAATTTCAAGCTCAATAAAGCTTCCCTAAATATTCCCAAAAATTTACGATTGGCTGATCCAACATTTTCAGAACCAGGATGTATAGATATTCTCATCGGATCAGATACCTATTTTTTGGAATTTGTTATGCATTGGAAAATTTTCTCTCGGTGCTAATAAACCTACGATGCAGAAGACTCGTTTTGGCCGGATAATTTCAGGGCACATCATGGAATAATTCGGTACAACTTAACGATGAATTGTGAAGAGAGAAGTTTTGGAAAATTGAGCATGGTTGTTTACAACAGAAACTTATTTCTTCTGAACAAAATCAGTGTGAATCTTTTTACGTTCAAACTACTTATCGTGACGCTGAGGGTAGGTTCGTAGTTCAAATACCATTCCATGAATCACTAAACAAATTAGGAGAGTCGACGGAACAAGCAAGAAGACGATGTCTGTCTCTAGAAAGGAGATATTGCAAGAACGTTATGTTAGTTTTATGAAAGAGTACGAATCAATAGGTCACATGACAAAATTAACAAAGCCGGATTTAGCTAAACATTCATACTACATGCCCCATCATGGAGTTATTTGTGAAGATAGTAAAACCACGAAATTGCGAGTTGTATTCAATGGTTCGGCACAAACATCCACCGGTGTTTCTATAAATGATGATTTGCAAAAAGTAGGACCAACCATATAAAACGACTTATTTACGATACTATTGCGATTTAGAGGACACGAATACGCTATTTGCGCTGATATAGAAAAAATGTACAGACAAGTTTTAATTAATTCAAGTCGACGATCTCTTCAGAGAATCCTTTGGAGATCTAATCCTTCTGAACCACTTGGAATTTTTGAATTTTTGAACGCCTGAACCCTGAACGGTCCAGTGGTAAGAGGACCGGCCTTGCAATCGCATGGTCGTCGGTTCGAACCGCACTCGGGATTTTTCTCGAAGGTGGTCGGTATCGACTTCAGGTACCCTTTAGTGTTGGGGATAAAATTCGACACTGCTTCCCCTTAAACGGCGAGAAGGTTGGAAGTAACAAAGCCATGGAACACTTTACACACACTCAAATACACTCCCGCTCCTGAGGTCCTGACAAATCTTTGACTTAGGACCCCGTTGGGCAATCACCACAGATTAAAAAAAAAATAGATAGACTGGAACACAATGTTTATTTACATTACACCATTTAACGAAGAGAAAGTTAATAACATAAAAGAAAGAAATATACCTACATACCGGATGTCCACTTTGATTACGCACCATAGGGATTTCAATGCAATTTTTTTTAATTGTAAATTCCTGCTCTCCTATCAAATATATCATAAAGCAATAAACGGCATAATACGTAGCTTTGTATTATGCATTAGCCAAGACTACTTTTAGTATGTTTTTCAAATACATGGTCTTTCAAAATTAAAAAAGAAAGATGTAAATAAGCAGGTATTTTTTTATTCTACAGTTTTGATCAAGTAGGCAAACTTCTAATTGACAAATTTTATTGATTTTTAAAATTTTGTAATAAAAAAATAGACTTCAAACATAGTTCGTTTTGAAAAATAAAAAGTTAATAGGTGTTACAGAAAATGATTAAATAATTTGCCGTTTGCGGCCAACCTATCTTAAAAGCTGCTACGAACATTGGTTAACATTCTAGAAGTAATAGTTGCCGATTCTACATCTCAATTCATTCAAATCGCGGCAAGGAGTGTGATAAATATTTTTTTGGTTTTTAAAGGCCACTTTGATTACGCACCTTAGGAATTTCAATGCAATTTTTTATAATTTTAAATTCCTGTTTCCCTTTTGAAGTTACTGTTAAAAAAAAGCACCATACTGAAAGCAGACTTGTTGATCCACGATAGTCAGCACGATCGCCGGATTTAATACCAATTTCTTCTTGTCGCCTTATTTAAAGTCGGATTCCTTTCCGCGATTGGAATGAGTTGAGAGGTAAAATTGTGGAAGAATGGGCAACTATTACTTCTAGAATGTTAAACAATGTTCGCAGAAGCTTCTAGGGCAGGTTGGCCGCAAACGGCGAATTATTTGAACATTTCATGTAGTACCTATTAATTTATAAATAAATATTTTTTAATACGAATTATGTTTGAAGTCTATATTTTTCATTACAAAATTTTAAAAATCAATAAAAGCAGTCAATTAGAAGTTTGCCTGCTTGATCAAAACTGTGGAATACAAAAGTAGCTGCTTATTTAATTTTTTCTTTTTTTAATTTTGAAAGCCCATTTATTCAAAAAACATAATAAAAGTAGTCTTAGCTAATGCATAACACAAAGCTACGTATTATGTCGTTTAGTGCTTTATGATATATTCGACAGAAGAGAGCAGGAATTTACAATTTAAAAAAATTACATTGAAATCCCTATGGCGCGTAATCAAAGTGGACACCCGGTATATACTTAAACAGTTCTCTCAATACACAAAATTAGTTTTCTATTTTTATGTGAAGAGTATGTGGAATGTTTTCCACGATAGATTATGTAAAAAAAATGATGACTAAGCCTCAATTCAATTGCAAAAAAAATTACATAATCCTTCGGGGGGTTAACCCCCCCTTGCTGTGCCACTGGCAGTACATAATACTTGGGCTTCCTGGTATTTAAATACATTACAATATTCAAGTTCAAATGTACACTAATAATTTGAAACAATTCGTATTTTCAAACCACTAATGCAGAATATGGTCATTGGTGGCGCTGGCTTCGCATGTGCATGGTCCCTGTAACTAGGAACACATATTTCTCCGTGATTTTGTATGCAACTACTTAAATTCTTTTAAATAATTCTGCACAAATCTAGGAGTATGGGCAATCAGTACATTTTCTGTTAAAATTAGTACATTTGCAACACTGGTTTCAGTACACGATGAATGCAACCATGGAACAACCCTGTATATGAATACAATCGGTGGTGTCTTATGTAATTAGCAATAAAGCTATGAATTAAAAACCAAGAATAAATATTTACGTTTAATCCAATTTTATTTTACATAATTATTTAAAGTACTTAAATACATAAATCAGAAAAAAAAATTCAAAAAATTACTTTTTCTTTTCATCCTTCTTGGCGTCTTTTTCCTTCTCTTTTTCTTTATCCTTTTCTTTTCCATCTTTCTCCTTCTTTGCTTCCTCCTTTTTTCCTTCTTCGGCATCTCTGTTTGTAAGTTTATTGTTAATCAAATTGTGCAAAGCAACTATCGATCGAACCATAGCAGCCAAATAAACAACGAGCATCTGATCATTGTTTTTAACGTGAAATGATTTGTTGAACGTTTCTTTATTTATATCGGGCAATAAATTAAAAATGTCTTGTAATTGGTAGACAATTTGATGATTTATTGGTAATTTCTCTTCGCTGACTTGTATTAGGTAATCTCTGATTTCCCTCAACTGAGAATGCAAGCCTTTCAAACCTAACAGCTGATTTGTGATTCGCTGTGACAAAGTTCCCACTGTGGTATCTTTAATGTCTCTTAGTAAATGTTCAACACCAACTTCTTCAGCTTCTTCTGCTCCAATTTCACTGGGTACATGCTCGAACGTTTTTGATGTCGGTGACCCATCATCATGCACTTCCTCGACGGCTTGATATGCTTCTGTGGGTAATCCTAAGTCTTTAGGTTTTGCATCAATTATAACCAAAACTGAATTCGGACAATAACGTCTTATTAATTCGTTTATCGCTATGTCATTCTGATGTAATTTAGGACCTGTGTGGTACCAGCCGACTACCTTCTCTCTGGCGTTAACTTTCTTAAACATTCCGTACATATTTTCTAAGTAATCATGGTCGAGAAACCAAACAGATTTATCCTTTTCATCTTCATCAAACGGTACTACAAAATTATTAAAAGTGAATGTAAATGTAATAAGATTTTATATTTAAAAAAAAATGCGAACCTGCAAAACTATTTGAAATATCCAAGACTCCTTTAGCACGCCAACAACCTAAAAGCACTCCAACCACACGTTTCTGATTGCCAATTTTTCCCATGCGATTAAAGTGATCCACAACACTTAGTAAAACCAAAGGGTGAACCACCACTTTGCTTGTAGTTACTTCTTGACTCGGCATCTTTTTTTAAATTCGAGGCATACAACAACAATGAAATTCAGATTCGGAATGACAAAATTTATTTCACTGTCAAGCATAAATTCCGTTGATTTGATCTACTGCAAATACAGTTACATTGGAGCTACTGTCCAGTGTTGCGAATAGTACAAATTCTAAAATTCTGACGTTTATAGTGGGCTGGTTCAGCAGAACATATCAGTAACAGTTCCTGCTCCAATAGTTGAGAGTGAGCACTCATTTCTGCTGAATGAAGTTCATTCATCATAACATGTTTCAGTCAGGTAGCGGAAGAAGTTACGCTACAAAAATTGGCGACCGCTTCAACTCATCAACTTGTGACTTGTGAGAGGTCGCATTCAGCAAAAATTTGGTTAACTTTCGGGTCTGCTGGATGCGCCCTCTTATACAAAAATAATTAAACAAACATAATTGAAAAACATTTGAAACCACGCACCCAGTAGGGGGCAGGATCTCTAGTTACTCGATCGGTGAAACATGAGTTTAAATTCTAAACTTGTGGTCAAATAAAGCGACCCATCACATTACGTTTTGATTATACTTACCATGGCCTTCTAAATGAATAACCAGCAGGCAGATTCCGTTCCTCAATTCGAGTCGAATTCGCTATTCTTGCCACTGCCTGCGTTCAGCCTGGAAGAAAGCTACGTAGTGCTTCGTGTGCGCCACGTAGCCGTAGCGTGACGTCATATATGTGCTCAAGCCGAAGATAAACTTCTGCTAAGGGAGAGCGATAAACCTAGCGGCCGCCATGTTTTAAATCGCTTTTTAAAAAAGCTACGTCGCTAGCGCTAGCTTTAGCGTTGTTGTTTTAGGTTATGTCTGAGCATATGATTGCCAGTTGATACTGCTGCAGTAAGTATTGAAATAAGTTTTCCTATTAACAAATCTTCTTTGTAATAACAGTTAGTTATTTGTATTTGGGCTCCAATTTGTACAGGTTAAAAGCGACTTTAATTCTTCATTAGTTATAAAATCGAAACTAATTGAGAATAACGTGTATAAATTAGAATCCTAGGACAAATAACACCGGCTACTGTTTATCTGAAAATTTGAACATGTGAGAATAATGGAGCAAAACGAAGAACCCGTTCAGCCAGTTCTCAATTAGCTAATACGCTACAAATTAGCGCTCTGCTACGTAGCAATAGCGAAATGTAAGCGCTATCTTTGGCGGAACGCAGCCATTGTCTAATTCGACTCGAATTGAGGAACGGAATCTGCCTGCAGTTCTATCTAAGGTACTAAATCAACATACTTCGTATAGAATAGACGTAGCGCATTTAGTGTTTTTTTTATATCTATCCTTGTCGCACATTATTCTCATCTAGGGATAAATAGAACACAGTCGAAAGTTTGTTAACATTTGAAATGACGTTTAACAAAGTTACTGTGAATAACTGCAGCTTGCCTTTAAAGTTTCAATTTGTTTTGTATCGAAACTGTTTTCACTTTATTTTAAATAATACATTTTTGAGTTTAAACTATTGCCATTGTGACAAACAGAATTCCCTAAAACTGTTGTCTTCCTTGTTGCACTTGCGACGATTGTATTTGTTATCCTTGTTTCTTAATGTTCTCATGTTGCCAAAAAACAAAATTCTTGGTACTTCACATCGTCGTTGTAGTACAGCTGAATTAAAAAAAAAAAAACGAGAAATGAAATTTTTCCAACTGTAAATTTGGTTCTATTTGTCAATAAATTGTCTACTTGACAATACATACATACCTTTCAAAAAAATTAACCTATTCACCTATAAACTGACATACCGTCAAATAATTCTAACATGTTTCTAATAAATCCGTTTTCACACTATGAAAATATTGAAAAAAACGTCGATTTATTTTGACATTTCCCGATTTTTTTGATTTCAGCTGTATATGCGTGTCAGTAATTTTGCGTCAAAATTTAAAATGTCATGTAATACAGTTATAGCGTTTTCGATTGACTGCACTAGTGCGCACTCAGAGTATCTTTTTCTCATATTACTACATGAGGTTAGAAGAAGATCCAAATACACTGAGTGCAGGTGGACCGAAAACGCTATTAATTTCATATTAATTTGCCCTAAATCTTATGAAGTCGCGAAAACACAGAAATTTAAAGACAGAAATCTTTTAAATTGTGGAGTTGAAATTTTCTTCCCCCTAAATTTGTCACTAGCAGGTATTATACCTACATGCAGCAGCGTTGCCGGTTGTATCCACGGGGTAAATTGCGAGGTTTGTGGTTTCTTGATTTTGAAACACATATCTGGCCTGGGCAAAAGTGCAGTTCAAGCCATGGCCAGCTACATTAACATTCACTGACGTGTACGTATGGCCGTTTCAATTCGACTTTTAAAAATTTTGACGGTACTCCACTCAGCGCCTCTTGTGAGTTTTTAAGTAATTGCAGTTGTCATTACGTTACTATCAGTAGTTTTGTAGTATCTTTAATAGGGAGCGCTGAGGGGAGTACTCCATACTCCATGGCATGCTTTCTCGGAATAGAATTTTAAGCGAATTGAAACGACCATACATACACGTCAGTGAATGTTAATGGAGCTGGCCATGTTCAAGCGTGCTCCTCTAAACACTGGTTAACCTAAAATTTTGACAGTTCTGTCATATGTGAATGGTGGACGAGTTCGTGTAAAAACAATTAAGGCAAGCGTTCACAGGCTCGCATCGCACAAATGATCTTTTCTATAGTTTTATATAACGCTGCGTTAACTAGGCCGCATAGAGCAGCGATCGCATTTTCCTAGCATTCTCGAGAGAGCAACTTCTGCGATTCGTGCGTGCGACGCGTGCGATGCGAGCCTGTGAACGCTTGCCTTTAATGGCTGCGTTCCGACAAAGATAGCGCTTACATTTTACTATTGCTACGTAGCAGAGCCCTAATTTGTAGCGTGTTAGCTAACTGAGAACTGGCTGAACGGGTTCTTCATTTTGCTTCGTTACTTTCACATGTCCACATTTTCAGATAAATAGTAACCTGTATTTATTTGTCCTAGGATTCTAATTTGTACAGGTTATTCTCAGTTAGTTCTGATTTTATAATTAAACTAATGAAGAATTAAAATTACTGTCGCTTTTGACCTGTACAAATTAGAACCGTAGTAGAAATAACTAACTGTGTTATTACAAAGATGATTTGTTAATAGGAGAACTTACAATACTTACTGCAGTAGCTTCAACTAGCAATCATATGCTCGGACATAATCTAAAACAACAACGCTACAGCTAGCGCTAGCAAAGCGACGTAGCTTTTTAAAAAACGATAGCGGCTGCTAAGTTTATCGCTCTCCGTTAGCAGAAGTTTAGCTTTGGCTAATGCTACGTGACGCACGTGACGCACACGAAGCGCTACGTAGCTCTCTGCTAGGCTGAACGCAGGCAGTGTTGTAAAAATTTGAGCATACTGAATATTATTTACGTTGGAATAAAGTGGAGTATTTATATCTGAAAATTCTGAAAGTTACAAAACACATATTCTTAAAAAACGGTTTTTTTTTTAGTTTGAATTGATTATTAGATGAACGAACTTTAAAATTTTTAAAAATAAAAAAATTAAACAAAACACCCAGTACTTTTAAAACGGTTTACTTTAGAACAAAACTTTATTAGAGTTTGAAGTGATTATCAAGTAGGTGAAATGGTAACATTACATCACGGGACAGCCTATATCTAAATAGATTTATACCATAAACTGTGCTACATCATTGTTATCAGAAAAAAGTCATCATTTAAAAACATAAAGATGCATTATGGCGCAAAAAAGAAAGTTGATTGTCGTTTTTTTGCATTTTTGTTGTAATGATAAAGGCAATGGTAGAATTAAATTCCTTGTAGAAAAGTGTCTTAGAAATACGTATATCTTTAACGGTTTCTGTTAAAAAAAAAATTAAAAGCAAAAATCGCGATTTTTCGTTTTCTTCGAATATCTCGAAAACCGTAAAAACTATTAACCATCATAAAAACGTGCAACTTTGCCCCAATTTAACTGACTTCGTATCTCTTCAAATAACTGAGATCGCCATGGTTGTCCTCGAAAAACGGGCACCCTGTATAGAATACTTTAACTATATTATAGTATATAGAAAATTGCGCTAAAATATAGCAGAAAAATATTAAAAATAGCTTTGGCAACCCTGGGCCAGGTTAATCTTTTTTGACCGACAATGAAGACCATTTCATCAAACTACTTACACACTGGTCAAGGAAAACTGCAGATTTTAGTAAAAAATTTAATTATTTTATTGTTGAATGAAGTCCATAATTAGGTGAATTTGAAGTATGAAGAAAAAGGCACTTCCTAATTTCTTAAACTCATTTATTCTAGCGACCGGTTTCGGTGAAAAACACCATCATCAGGCTGCTAACGTCGAAATAAATTAATTAACATAGAAAGATTATAAATATTGGAGAAGAAAATAAACGTATATATCAGAACCAGTGGTTGGGAGAAACTGTTTCTCCCAACCACTGGTTCTGATATATACGTTTATTTTCTTCTCTAATATTTATAATCTTTCTATGTTAATTAATTTATTTCGACGTTAGCAGCCTGATGATGGAGAAACTGTTTCTCCCAACCACTGGTTCTGATATATACGTTTATTTTCTTCTCCAATATTTATAATCTTTCTATGTTAATTAATTTATTTCGACGTTAGCAGCCTGATGATGGTGGGAGAAACTGTTTCTCCCAACCACTAGTTCTGATATATACGTTTATTTTCTTCTCCAATATTTATAATCTTTCTATGTTAATTAATTTATTTCGACGTTAGCAGCCTGATGATGGTGTTTTTCACCGAAACCGGTCGCTAGAATAAATAAGTTTAAGAAATTAGGAAGTGCCTTTTTCTTCATACTTTAATTATTTTACTTCAAATTTTGGCAAATATAAAAATTTTGAGAACGTCGTCTCAACGAGGGACACCATGACTTTCTGATCCCATCTTTTCTCTGTCACTTCTCTCCGAACAGAGACACAAATGTCTTCAAAATGATCACTGAAATCTCAGTTTTAAAATGCATCTTTTCAGCAACTGCTTGTGAACTTACTCTGGTTTCTCCTTCAGCATCTTGCACAGCGCTCGAATAAACCAACTGCCCAATTCCTCACCACGTACAGCAGCATATCCCGGGATGGTAGCCCAAAACACCAACAAATCGGCAGTTTTGGGGACTGACAAGACATCTGATGGCGGGCCATCTGTCGATAAATCATCATTTTTACTCACTAAAAAGTAAATAGGTTATTCAAATTTTAACGTTCAACGTTTTTAGTTATGTTACAGTCTTGTAGTTTGTTGCCTTGGCAGGTTTGTAGTATCAAAACCTTCGGTTTACCAGCCAAAGCCGGACAACACATTACGTTCCGAATTTCTTGAACTTTAACAGAAATACTGTTTGATCCATAAACAGCACCTACAAATCACTTTCAGTATTTTTACACCACCTTATTTCTTGCATTCTTGCACAAGATTTGTTTCAATTTCTTACGGCCGGTATTACCAACGTTTTAAGGAGACCTTAAATTTAAGTCGTGTTTAGACTGTGACATTCCTGCTTGATTTTTATAACATCAATCACATTCTAAACACGAATTAAATTTAAGGCCTCCTTAAAACGTTGGTAATACCGGCCGATAAAGAATTTAAATTGTGCAGTAAATTGAAGCAAAAATTATCTGGAAAAATAGAACATGTTCTATATCTAAATATTTGTGCAGTCGGAAAATTCCATGTTTGATACTGTTCTTGTAGAAATCGAACCGAACCTTACACAAAAAATAAGATAGTCTATTTCATTCACTTAAATAAAATAATAATACCTTTAATACCATGAGATAAGATAGCGACGAAGATTGACGATTCATCTGTAATATTTTGAACCACTTTTTTCATTTTAGATAAAATAGTTTCATGGGTTAAATTGTTAAAGCAAACAACTTTAAACCCAAACTTCTCAAAAGTCTCTTTCAGATTTCTTTTGTCCTCCTCTGTTCCGTTGCGGTTTTCTAATAGCTTTGGTGAATCTGATGGTGACTGCAGGAGTTGGACTGCTGTGTAAAAAATCTCATTATTGATGATTATTAAAATGCCGGGATTTTTTGCATCAATATAATATTTTTCTTTTTCTGCCTTAGGAAGTGTGACATTTTTAACATTGAGCTCTATCTCGAAATGCAACAAATATATTTCCAAATAAATTTCCTCAGTATTACAGCCGGGCAAATCTTTAAAATCTTTCTTAGCGAATGTCAATAAAAACAACTGCGTCTCATTTCTGGTGAAATCCTCACACATGCGATACAACGTTTTTCTAACAGGCTTCACATTTACAGTTTTTGTTTTCGTAAGAGGTAAAAACCAGTTGTACATGTCCTTTTTGGTAAATCCTGGAGACAGAAGAAAATGGAAAAAAACAAATTAACTAAAGCAACTAATCTTACCGAGTTCTCTTAGAACTTCATAGTTCTGTATTATTGTTAATGCTTCTATGAGCTTTTCCTGCCAATGGTTACCCAAATTCTGTTCGTATTTTAACCATTCGGTTAAATTGTTGAAACGTTCGTCCTCCAAACACATTTGCACCTGCTCAAGTGCAATGTGCGGATCGTCATACAACAAATAAGTTAATGATACCTACAGAATTCTTTTATGTAAAAGAAAAATTGAACTCTCTACGACGATTGTGTTGTTACTTTTTCATACATCTCCAATTGCCCCTGAATTCCCATAACCTGAGCATCAGTGATTTGAAGCAGAGAGGGAAATCGGCTTTGGGTTTCAGTTAGCGGGGTTGTGATTTTGGCAGCATTTCCAGCCATATCTTCCGTTCTACCACCCATTTTGGCTGAAATTTAATGATTCAACGGAGGCAAATTGATGTGATACTTACACATACAAGAATCAATGTCAAACTCCTCTTCCGAAGAGTAGTCGGAGTCAGAACTGTCTTTTTCAGAAGATTGCTTGGAAAAATAGAAACCCATTATGCAATAGTGATGCAATACTTGTAATCAGGGGAAGTCCTCGTACACAATTGGCACCTCTTTGTTACCAAAATTATTAATCATCATTAATATAAAAGCAATACTATCAGTAGTGATTAAGCGAGATAATTAAAAACCACAATTTAACCCGTGATATAAATCTATAAATATACCGGACTGTCTACAACCACAGTCTACATCACAGAACACAATGTCTACATACAGTCTTGTCACTGGCGCTAGTTTCGCGTACAAAATTCTTGGAAACTCGGTGAAGAATGCGCAGTAATCTCGCTGCTTCTATTCGTAGTTTGTTTTACCGGCTTGGTTCGGGCACGTTCGGGCAACTGCAACACTGCAATATTTTAAATTTAAATTGTTTGCGCCACGTAAGAATCAACGCACGGAAGAATGCGCAGTGGTTGCATTGAAGACACAAAGATCAAAGGTACCGACGCCAAGTGAACAGACTGTATGTAGCAGAGTACTGCATGATTACCTACGCTGTTACCGGTTACTAGGTTTAATCAACAAGGTGTAGCGACGCGATACCTACCTAGTACATACAGGTAATAGGTACTCGGCAGTAGTCTTTAGAGATAGGTAGTAGGTAACTACCAGGTACGAGGTAACATCGCTACCGGTATAGTTGGGCATTTTTTAGTCAAATTAAGGAATAAGACTAACGACTAATTTTGCATATGTTAGTCATGACCAATGACTAATCTCCCTCCTTTCCCACCTCTCTCTCTTTCTCTCATCTCTTTTCCTCCCGCCTCCCTTTATCTCCACACTCTCTCTCCCTCTCTCATCTCTTTTCCTCCCGCCTCCCTCTATCTCCACACTCTCTCTCCCACTACCCCCCCTCTCTATCCTCTCCCCTCTCTCCCTATCTCTTCCCCCTCTCTCACCCCCTCTCTCCACCTCTCTCTCTCTCTATCTCTCTCCCCCACTATCCCCCATCTCTCCCTCTCTCTCCTCTCCTCTCTCTCCTCTCCTCTCTCTCTCTCCTCTCCTCTCTCTCTCTCCCTCTCTCTCGCCCCCTCTCCTCTCCTCTCCCCCTCCCTATCTCTCCTATCGTCTCTCCCCCTTCCTCTCTCTCCTCTCCTCACAATTTCACAAACGTCACTTAACCTTAATCATCGATTAAGAATAATCATTCCTATACCTTCAACACTTGTAACCATGGCAACGTTTACTTTTAACGCTTGATTAAATTTAAGCAACGTTTGTGAAATCCACCATGAGTATTACCGGGGATAAGAGGTACTGACAATGAGTGTTACCTAGAACTTAACTCTCCTAGTAACATGTGATAACTAAAACCCGGTGATGTCCAGGTATTACCTGGTTCCGTAAGACAGTACCCGGTTAACCGGGTATTACCTGCTGACACTACCTACGCACTTGCAGTACTCTGCTCCCAGTAACATGTGCTACCTAATACCTGGAGATATCCGATAATAGGTATTACCTGGTTCCGTAAGACAGTACCCGGTCAACCGGGTATTACCTACCGACACTACCTACGCACTTGCAGTACTCTGGTATGTAGACTGTGCTGCAACTGTCTGTCTCAAAATTAAAAAACCACCACCTGTTGAATTATGTTGCCTGCTGCGTTCGAAAATTATACGTCGGATGTATCTGGAGCGTATGATCTCATCTTTCTCACACACGATTTTTAATCTATTTTGTATCTCGTTCATCCGTTTAAAAAAATCTTATGTTTATAGTATTTCCATGACAACAAGCGATCTTTCACATCTCACATTTAAGTAGAGTGTGAAAAGATCGCCTGTTGTCAGGGAAATAATATAAACAAAGGATTTTTTTAAACGGATGAGCGAGGTACAAAATAGACTAAAAATTGTGAGTGAGAAAGACGAGATCATACGCTCCAGATACATCCGACGTATAATTTTCGAAAGCAGCAGCCAAAAAGCAAAATTCCTAGATGCATTTTGGTTGGTACTTCACAATGTCGCTGTAATTTATGCGCGTCAGTAGTTTGGCGCCAAAATTTAAAACGTCATATTAATATTTAATTTGCCTAAAAACTTACGAGGCTGCGAAAACGCAAAAATCTTTCAAGACACGCAGTTAAATTTTCTTCCCCCTAAATATGACACTAGTTAATAAAATTTGTTAAATGAGAAGTCTTCTTCAGTACAAAGTATTTAATCAGATATTTCTAAACCGGTTTCACTCTTAGACCAGTGTATGGTCGAAGGTTTCACCAAACAGGCAGCATCAGTAGAACAATTATAACAAAATTTTTTCTCAACCTTCAAGTAAAAATTAAAGATAATATAATACAATACTTAAAAATAGTAAACAATTTACGTTATCTTCTAAGAATTAATAATTATAATTATAAATGTGTATAAAATGTCGATGTATATGATTGAAAATTGTAAATAAATAAACTCGCTTTTCATTTAGAAGGCCATGGTTCATACAATGTAAAAAAATAATAAAATTATCCATTTTTATTAAATTGTTTATTTAAACAACGATGTCATATACCCGCTCTTCCTTCGCCTATGTGGTACGGTAATTACAAGCCTCGTACGGTAATTTGGTGTGTGATGTACGATAATGCGCATTTCAACAGTTGGCAACCCTGCACCGGGCGCATTCAGCAGACCCGAAAGTTGTGCAACTGTTGACAAAATCTCTGCTGAATGTGACCTCTCACTCTTACAAGTCGTAACTTCTCCGCTGCCTGACTGGAACATGTTATGATGAGTGAACTTCATTCAGCAGAAATGAGTGCTTATGGCACAGACAAATCTCAAGGTGGACTTGATACTTAAAGCTAACTTCATATCAAATTGTGCGCCGTATAGTTACATTGGCTGCGTTCCGCCAAAGATAGCGCTTACATTTCGCTATTGCTACGTAGCTGAGGGCTTTAATGGCTGCGTTCCGCCAAAGATAGTGCTTAAAGTTCGCTATTGCTACGTAGCAGAGCGCTAATTGGTAGCTTATTAGCTAATTGGGAACTGGCTGAACGGATTCTTTGTTTTACTCCGTAAAGCGATTTAAAACATGGCGGCCGCTAGGTTTATCGCTCTCCCTTAGTAAAAGTTTAGCTTCGGCTTGAACACATATGTGACGTCACGCTACGTGGCGCACGCGAAGCGCTACGTAGCTTTCTGCCAGGCTGAACGCAGGCAATGCCTGCAGAAGCTGCGGCGTGCGCCACGCGTGACGTCGTCATATGTTCAAGCCAGCAGAAGCGATAAACCTGCGGTCGCCATGAATCGCTTTACGGAATAAAACCAAGAATCCGTTCGGCCAGTTCTCAATTAGCTAATACGCTACAAGTTAGCGCTCTGCTACGTAGCAATAGCGAAATGTAAGCGCTATCTTTGGCGGAACGCAGCCATTGTAGCGTATTAGCTAATTGAGAACTGGCTGAACGGATTCTTGGTTTTATTCCGTAAAGCGATTTAAAACATGGCGGCCGCTAGGTTTATCGCTCTCCCTTAGCTTCGGCTTGAACAGATATATGACTCACGCTACGTGGCGCACGCGAAGCGCTACGTAGCTTTCTGCTAGGCTGAACGCAGGCATTGTTCAAAGTAAAGGTTTACTTTGTACTTAAGTCTAAAGATTTGTCTGTGCATACGACCATTAGTCTCAACTGTTAGAGCAGGAACTGTTACCGATACGTTCTACTGAATCAACCCACTGATATCTGATATGTTCTGCTGAATCAGCCCAATGTGCGCGTTCAGTGAACAGCAGCTGCTGAGTTACTGGCTCAGCAATCGTTTGTGATTGGCTATTACCTTAATGTGAACCAATCACAAACGATTGCTGAGAATGCTGAGTAAGCAACTCAGCAGCTGTTGTCCGTTGAACGCGCACAATGATTTGACATCTGGGGTGCGTTCCGAATTAACGTCAGGCATACAACCACAGTCTAAAGACACAGTGTAAAGATTTATAGTTAGGGCTGGGTCGATGTATCGATATATCGATACGTATCGATACGCCAGCTGTATCGATACACATTTTCAGCTGTATCGACGTAGCGCATATCGATACGTATCGAAATATTGGATATCGAATATCGATACATATCGAAATATCGATACGGATCCAAATATCGGATATCGAATATCGATACGTATCGAAATATCGGATTTCTTATCATTAGTTTAAGCAATAACCTTAAACTAAATTCATTTTATTTTACCTTTTAGAAGATATTTAGTTTATTTCAATTTTCTCGAGACTTGGAAAACTGGTCTTAACCGGTTTTTGCACCAAAGTAAACCTCTGTTCAATATTTCGGATCGTATCGATATATCGATACATATCAATCCAATATTTCGATACTCGATACGTATCGATATTCGATATATCGATACGTATCGATACAGAAATCGTATCGAAATTCGATACACAATTTCCCGTATCGCCCACCTCTATTTATAGTTTTATTCGGTAATTTTAGATATTTTAGGCACAGTCTACATACAGTCTTGTCACTGGCGCTAGTTTCGCATACAAAATTCTTGGAAACTCGGGGAAGAATGCGCAGTAGTCTGGCTGTTTCTATTCGTAGTTTGGTTTACCGGCTTGGTTCGGGCACGTTCGGGCAACTGCAAGATTTTAAACTTAAATTGTTTGCGCCACGTAAGAATCAACGCACGGAAGAATGCGCAGTGGTTGTATTGAAGACACAAAGATCAAAGGTACCGACGCCAAGTGAACACACTGTGTGGTACAACTTTTTACCTCGCGCATGATTTTTAAATGGGAAAATGATGCCCGAGGTAAAAAGTTGTACGCCCGACGTTAATTCAGAACGCACCCCTGACGACTTAAATTTTGGCAACAAATAGGCTGCGTTCACCAGAACCAAGCGCTCACGCAGCATTCGTCTGTGATTGGCTTATTTCAAAAAATCCACCAATCACAGACGAATGCTGCGTGAGCGCTTGGTTCTGGTGAACGCGGCCATTGATTAGCATGAGAGATTTGGAGGTTAAATGAAATCATAACCTGTATTATGTATGTACTTCGTTAAGGTGTAATTTCATTATTAAAAATGCAAGTTTCCGATCCAAACAACGTGAAAATATATAATTTAAGCGCAGGAAAGTCATTACCTGAGGTAACTACTTCATATATTTCATCAACCCATGTTGCTTTAACATTGGTTTACAGTGGCTTTCAGAAAGAAAACGTAGAGCACTTTTAAAGAAAGATGTGGATATTCGAAGGCGTATTGAACTAATCCAAGACTTCGACATGCCAGGCTTGAGCACTTCAGTTCGGGTCTCAAGAGATGGACAATATATTATGGCAACCGGAATATACAAGCCAAGAATTAAGTGCTTTGATGTTAACAATTTATCGCTGAAATTCGAAAGGTGTTTTGACTCGGAGTGTGTTACGTTTGAGATACTGAGTGATGATTATAGTAAGGTAATATTAAATTTCAACATAAAAATATGTTTTTTCCTTTGTTGTTTTATTTTAGATTGTGTTCTTGCAGTGTGATCGTTATATTGAATTTCATGCAGCGCATGGTCATTATTATAAGTTACGAATTCCAAAGTTTGGTCACGATATGCAGTATCATTATCCGAGTTGTGATTTGTTTGTTGTCGGTGCTTCATCTGATATTTACAGGTTGAATCTAGAAAGGGGGCAGTTTTTAACGCCTTTCACAAGCAGCGCTTCCGTTATCAATAAATGTGCCATTAATCCAGTACATCATTTGTTTGTTTGTGGAACCCAGGAGGGTAAAATTGAAGCCTGGGATCCTAGAAGTAAAACGCTTGCGGGCACTTTGGATTGTGCGTTCTGTTGCGTTACTGAAAATAAAGAGTATGTACATACAGTTATGTACTGAGATATGATTTATAATATAAATGTCATTTAAGATTGGAAGGTTTTCCGTCGATAAGTGCTTTGAAATTTAATGGTGGTTTACATTTGGGTGTGGGCACAGCTACAGGACAAATTTTGCTGTACGATATACGCTCAAATAAACCATTTTATGTGAAAGATCACATGTATGGGCTGCCAATTAAAGATGTTGATTTTCATCATCAGCAAGATTTGATTTATTCCTTAGACAGTTCTGTGCTGAAAATATGGAACAAGAATAATGTAAGTAATTAAATTTGTTTCAATTTTAATGGTATCGGAATGCTTTTATTGCTAGGGAAAGTTATATACATCCATAGAAGCATCTAGTGAATACAACAACTTATGTTTAGTACCAAACACCGGCTTGTTGTTTATTGCCAATGAAAACACGAAAATCCTGACTTACTATATACCAAGCTTGGGACCTGCTCCACGTTGGGCTAGTTTCCTAGACAGCTTAACTGAAGAGCTTGAAGAATCAAATACCGAGATAGTCTATGACGACTACAAATTCGTAACAAAGCAGGAATTAGAAAGTTTGGGACTCGAACATTTGATTGGAACTAATTTGCTAAGAGCATATATGCATGGGTAAGTAACTGATTAATTAATTAAAAATAATATTATTTAATACATTTTTTTCTGTTTTGATGTCTTAACGACTATTTACATTACGAAAGCCATTTGGGTGTCATAAAGTAGCTCATTAAAGCAAAGCATCCAAAATTTTATTTTATTAGGTTGGCATCATTTGTTAACATTTCAAATTACAAAAATAACCTTCAAATTGACTTTTATTTGACAGTACTTGTATCTGTTGGAGTGCGTTTAGAAAGTACGCCCGGACGCGCACCACTCGTTCGAAAAGTAGGATGTTTCTGACGTCACATTCCAGAACGTACACTTGCACCGTTCTGAAACTTCGTCTGCACGACGCACTTTTCATCCTTCATTTTACTGCGGCGTTTGGTGTGTGACTTGCGCATTAGACGTGTTTACGTTGTAACGTTCGAAATTGTAAGTTTTAACAATGGTTTTATTTTAACTTACAAAAGTAATGAAAATAGAAACAGTAATAGTGGCTGTTAGTGTATTATCTGTGGCGATATATTTACATAATTCAGCGTCTATAGTCCATATAAAATAAATGCGCATGTGCGGGGGGCTACGCACACCACAAGCGTTCATAAAAGTGGATAAAAAGATAGGAAGAGAAGGTGTGACGTATATTTTTACGTCACACACCATTCGGAATGTTTACACTGAGAATCTAAACGCACTCTTGACATCTAAAATTGCAAAAATAACCTTCAAATTGACACTTGTTTGAAATTCTTAAACGTCAACCAGTGTCACCAACCACCACATTTTTAAATAGAATTTCCCTATATTTAAACTACAAATTCAATCAAAATAACATGTTATCATAAAGTCCCATGGCCCCAGTAGGCTTTGGAAGTGTGAACGCATGTCTTTTCTTAAAGTAATTAATTAATCAGAATGACATTTCTATTTAATCAATCGACACATTTCGAAACGCTACAGACGAAAGAAACGTGTATATTAACCAAAAATTCCAATACTAAAGCATATTCATAATAGTTGTTGAACATGGTGCCCATTTTGCTGACGGCAAAGATTTACACATTGCTTCATATTGTCGAATTCTAATTCTAATGTGCAACATACAAATTATAAACGTCATTCAATTTTCTAAGAAAGGACATGCCCTTACACATCCAAGGCCTACTGGGGTCACAGGACTTTATGATAACATGTTAGAAAAAATAGTATAATATAAAATAATGTTATGAAACTTGTTTTTAATATACTATTATTTGCTGCAGATATTTCATGGATGTAAGGCTCTATAAAAAAGCAAAATCAGTTTCAAATCCATTTGAATTTGAAGAGTATCGCAAGAAGAAAATTCGGGAAACCATTGAAAAAGATCGTGCAAATCGTGTGCAAGTCAACAAATTACCTAAAGTGAATAAGGATCTCGCCTTAAAACTGATGAGTGATCAGTTGAACCAAAAGAAAAAGAAGAATGCTACCAATTTACTCGGCGATAACAGGTTTAAATCCTTATTTGAAAATCCAGACTTCGAAGTTGATAAGAACGCCGACGAATACAGACTTCTAAATCCTGTTTTATCTCGCTTGGATAAGAGCAAGAAAAAAGAATTGAAGAAACAGTTGGTTGGACAAGAATTTGAATCAATGGAGGTATGGAACATAATTACAATTTTCAGGCAAATATTGGCTGCAAGTCGGCTGGATTGCAATGGGGCCCTGGAACATCCTCTGTATAGTTATTTCGGCTCTAATTGGGGCCTCATCAGCAGAAGAGTAGCTCGAGAACTCCATCGCAATCCCGCGTAAATGCAAACATGCCACATAGGTGTCGCACGACTATTTTTTGACCTATAAGGCCGGGTGTCCACCGGATCGGGCCGACCACAGTCGGCTCGATTGGGATCGTGCGATAAAGATCGTGCAAATGTATTTGTATTGTAGCCTGTCCACTGAAACGATTTCAGTCGCGTGTAATTAGACGCGACTGAAATCGTTTCAGTGGACAGGCTACAATACAAATACATTTGTACGATCTTTATCGCACGATCCCAATCGAGCCGACTGTGGTCGGCCCGATCCGGTGGACACCCGGGCTAATTGTGCCGTGAATCGCTGCGATACTGCAACCTCATAAAATTTACATAATGGTAAAATTTACATAATGATTAAATTAAGCACGAATTTTTAGGAGGAAGCTGAAGGTAAAAATTCTTCAGAGGATTCTTCAGATGATTACATCAGCGATGAAAGTTCCGATGAAGATCAATCATGGAAAAAAGAAATGAAGAAACAACACAAGATAATACAAAGAGAACACAGGCAAAGGGAAAGAATGGAACAAGAGGAAGAAGACTCTAAAGAAAAAATCGGAAAGCAGCCGAAATTCTTCGAACTGCGTCAAGGAGAAGAATTTAAAGGTGTTCATAACATGAAAAGAAAACTAAACAAGTATGTAATAAGTACACTTATCTTTTGTATTCATACTAATTTTACTTTAATTGTGCAGGGCTGCATTAGGTGATAGACTGAAGAATGAAGAGACTTCGGTTAAACTTTTGAATTCCGTCGGTAATAGAGAAATGACGTTCGCAACAAATAAAAATAGGAGGGACAGGATGATGGATGAAAGGAATAGAAGACACAGGGAAGAAAGGAAAAAACTAATAAGACCCACATTTGGTATTAAGAGTAAACATAAAAGTTCATTTTTCAGTAAAAAGAGGAAATAATGATTTTAAAGACATTTGTGTGTGTGTTTTACTTTTAAATTTAATTGTGATAGTAAATTTTTTTATTTTATTTTGCCAACCACTTACTTTGAATTTGTAGTTTTGAAATTATAAACTTTATACCATTAATAATCTTTCAATCAAATGGTAATTTGTACACAGAACCTAAAAACATATTCATAACTAATTAAAACACTGTAAACGTTGTAGCCTAATTTTGCTACATTTTCCTAGTTTGACTTCTTGCGTAAAACTAAATTATCATTAAAAAAGCGTTCTATAAGTTATAAAAGAGCAATAAAATAAAATCTTTAAAAAGATGTTCAACATTTAAATATATGTATTACATTTAAATAACACAGAAAAATTAAAGGAGAAATAAAATGTTTTTCTTTCAAAGCAGTAATAATAAATAAAAAGGTAGCTTTCCATTTTTTATTCAATTATACAAATTCAATAATATAGAGTGATTCAAAATTATAGAGGGTGACGTCATTGTCATAATTTATTTTCGTTTGGAAATTCTACATTTTCTACAACAGAACTTTCTTAAAAGGAAAAGTTATTTTTTAATGGTTAATGAATACATAGAGAGGGGTGTGTGAAGGAAAAGTATGATTTTTAGTTTTATACATATTATGTATGTATAACTGTAATACTCCAGATGTTTTTAATTCATTGTTTAATCCTGATACCCTAAATTATTAAGGTCAAAGCTGCAATGAATATTTATTTTTTCGTTCATAACTCTCCGGTATGAAACTCATTACAGAATGTGTTTATTGTGATAAAATGTTTAAAAACAATTACAGCTTCAATTTGCTTGTAATTATAAAAGTGCATTCGAATACTCGTTTCATTAATTACATTGCAGCATCCAAATTTATCAAATTTACAAATTAGTGTTTTATTTCATAACAGAATCGGCTCGAAATAAACACGAGATAAACCGTTGATAAGACGTATTCAGTAGCACTGCACAATTTTTTTTTTTTTTGCTTAAAGGCGTTGCAACAAGGAGAACCTTATTACCGCGTTCGACGATAATCTATCACAAATACAGTTCCTTTTAGTTTAATTGTTTGTGTCAATTAGCGGAGGGTTATCGAATTCTTCACCTAACGCGATGCCTCCATGTCGACGGTTTTATTTACTCGGTTCTGCAAAAACATGGCACAATGCACACAATGTTTTTGTGCGACCAGAGGTAAGTGTGTGCGATTTTTCTCTTTAGCAGTGCGTGCACGTAAATAAACGGTCGAAATGGAAAACGGTGCTAAAGTCACGAAAGTAAGTTTTGTGAAATTTTCAGATATGGAAGTTTCGACGCCCGTTAAAGATGAAAGTGAAGGTGGTGGTAGGCGAATGACTAACAGGAGCTCTTCTTTAAGTTTTTCAGTAAGTATTTTTTTTCTTATCGCTTAGGTATTTTTACCATCTGCCATACATGTTATGTTATTCTTATTCAGTCAAAATACATATTTTCTTATTCTACCGGGTGGACACAGAAATTGGTAGTGCTGTCTTTGCTTAAGGCATACATTTTAAATTAAGTATCAATAAATGTTAGTTAATTAAAAACCAGTAACTTTCTAAAAAAATTAATTTAAAATCGTTTGAATTTATTGCATAAATGGTGGTTAAAACACTACTAAAATTCTTTTATATAAATAATAAATTAATAACCTAACAAGTAACAAATAAATGAAAATCGGTAAATTCGTTTTGGTTCAGCATTGAGGTTTTATTAATTCAGAAAAAATACAACAGAACGAAATGTAACTACCTAACTAATAATTACTTACCTACCTACCAAAATCAAAATAATACATCAACCATATTTAACGCATCAAGTATGAATCTTTGGATGTTTGCAACAAATCTTATACAGTTAGGTACGGTAATTTTATTAGTAATATTTTGTCGCACTATTTTTTTTTCTAATTTTTGTAAACGATATTCCGTCTGAGCAATGTTTTCCCTGGCCTCACCTGCTAAAATTTGTGCCATTTGGATTGCTAAGGCCCGGTTGCATCAACTTTTTAAGCAAAGCTTAAATTTAAGTGGTGTTTAGACTATGACATTATTTATAGATTTAGCAAAAAGTTAGTCACATTCTAATTGATACTTCAATTGAAGTTTAATGCCCGGTTGCACCAACTTTTTAAGCAGTGCTTAAATTTAAGTGGTGTTTAGACTTTGACATTATTTATAGATTTAACAAAATGTTAGTCACATTCTAATTGATACTTAAGTTGAAGTTTAAATGTCAATCAGAATGTATTTGACATTATTCTGACCATACGTAAATGTCACATTTTAAACATAACTTAAATTTAAGCTCTGCTTAAAAAGTTGGTGCAACCGGGCATAAATGTCAATTAGAATGTATTTGACATTATACTGACCATACGTAAATGTCACATTCTAAACATAACTTAAATTTAAGCTCTGCATAAAAAGTTGGTGCAACCGGACATAAATCTCCTTTAACGCCAAATTTAGACAAGACCATGCGAGTTCAATGGGATTGAACATTGGGCTGTATGGGAAAAGTCTCAGCAAATGATTATCGGCAAATTCGACCTCGCTAAAGACATCCTCAATTGAAGCGTGGCACGGAGCATTATCGATTACCATGACAACAGGTGTTTGATATAAATTTCGAGCATTTTGGAGGCATCGACGAATGAAATCATTAGCTTCCGGTTTTTTAAATGCCCCTCTTCTAATTTCATAATGAATTAGGCCCATGTTTCCAATACATCCGATAACATGAATATTTGACCCTCTACTCCCTGCAGAAATATGAGTGCAGCGCGTGCCTTTCTTAGATCTCCCTCTTGTACGCGAAGTGTATAAATTAAAATTCGTCTCATCCATGTAAACTGTTGGAATATTGTCTGCTTGATAATCTACGAGAGCTGTCGAGCAAATTCACATCTTTTGGTTTTGTTATCCGCATTATTTGTTCTTTCAGGTTCTTTTCTTACATTTTTTAAAATGTACATAGATCAAACCATTCGCATGCATTCCGTCGAGACAGCAAGTTGGTGTTCAATTTGAAACTTTTCTTTCATTTGCTTTAATGTTATGCGCGTATTCTCTTCGATATATTGTTTCATGAGGTTATGGTGGTCATCAGCGAGTTTTATTTTTCTTTTTTCACCACGTGTATTTTCAGGTTGTTACTGGTTTTTCACCCAACGGTACGCGGTTGATTTTTCACTCCCAAGGTATTCGCTGGTGTTCTCCAATCTTGGTTGGTATTATACAGGGTGTTCTTCAAGTTCGTACAAAAAAATTAATGGCGTATTTGGTAACAGATATTCTCACGAATGTACCAAAATTAAAACGAAAAAAAAAAATAAAAAAATTCATACCGACATCAGACATTTCCTTGTGAAATTTTTAGAACCGCTAGACGCAACGGACGGTGACCTTCACTCACAAGAAGTGTTCGAAATTCCCCCCCTGCGCGAGACATAAACATACCGATTAAAGTGCTGTTTAACATACCTGCCCACAGATTGATCGAAAAGCGTTGTTGAAAGCTACGGCGCTGCATTGCATGAGGATTTTCTTCTGCCCACACATGCATGTCGTGAAAATTAAACATACCATCCCTTGTAAACATTGATTCGTCGGTGAAGAGAATGTTATTAACAAAGTTCGGATTGTCCGTCTGTTTCCGTCTGAGGTAATCTGCGGGCATCAGAGCTTGCACTCTTTGAAAATGGAACGGGTATAATTGTTTCTCACGAATAATTCGCCAAACAACAAATTTCCCGTATTCCTTGCGCGCTGCACAACTGACACAAAGGATCTGCTATTTGGCAAAGGGCGATCTGTGCATACAAACGTCTTGCAGCCAACGCATTTTGACCACATTCGCCGTAAATTAAAATCATGTGCACGATAATACTATTGGAAAATTCGTCCATGTTTTCAACACTGTTATCTGCAGCATACTTCTCCGATTACGTAATAAAAATAAGCCACGGACTATCAAACTGTTTCATCGTTCGCCGAAAATATTCATTTTCTCTAATATTTATTAATCAATTGTTATACAAAAAGTGCTTCATTCTATCACTTTTAATGTCAACTTTCACTGGTTTCATTTTTTGCATGAAGTTAAAAACAGCCTGTATAGGGCACAGGTTTGTTTCTTCATGGCATCAACCACTTTCTTAATGTAAGGCATTTTTTGTGACCTTATTCAGTTCAATGGAAACAGAATTGAGAACTTTTTTGAAATGACATTAATGACAGTAGTAAACACCCAATTTGAATTTGTTTATTCTCATTTTGAATTTGTTTATTCCCAATTTGAATCTGTTTACTCCCAATTTGAAATTGAAAAGATATAGTTTGTTCCTTATATTTTAAATTATAACACTACCTACTTTTATTGTTGGACAACAAAAAATACGTTTACAGTAAATACCTACACCCGGTAGAGGATGCTCCTTTTTATATATATATTTTTCATGTATATTTTTGACTTTATCTCATAAATCAATTGGTTTTTTTTACTGCCTCATTGTAAATAGCGTGAAAAGTACTAGTAGTTTGCTAATTAACCGAATTTGTAGCTTTTATAATAATGAACGAAGTTAGTAATAGTGCCGACTAAAGTTTGAACAGACGGTATAGCATATTTACTAATTCTAATTTTAAAAAATCAACATTTTGTATCATTCTTTTGTGAGCCAGCCTGTGTCTTTGATTATATTAATAATTTTAGTGCTTTACTATTTTTATATGTATTTATTTCATGTAACAATGATGTTTGTTGATCTTTGTGACATTAATGTGCCAATCCACCAAATATGCCTCCCAATTAAAAGCTCTATGCGATAAAATTATTCTTCATTCTACAGAATATTGAGTTAGCAAATATAATTAATTTTTTAGGCTGGTGATATTACCGACCCCCCTGACGAAGAAAACCTAACTCTCTTCAGCGTGACAACTGTTCTGAACTACTGCAAATCGAAAATTCTACGACCGTACCTCCGATTGCTTTGTTTCACAGGACTGCGTTCATTCTCGACAGAACATAGCGATTATTTCACCCTAAAGGACTTTTGCAGCCTCCTTTATATTCTGGTTCTTTTATTGCTGATGGTGATCGGCTACATCCTGCAGTATATGGCTTGTTTTAGGAGAGACAGGGGGTTCGGTTATGTTCTGCTGACCTCAAACGGAGGATACCAAGCTTTGCAGCACAACGCTATTTACGAAAACGTCTGCAACGATTCCATCGCTTTCAGTTATCTTATCCCGGACGTATTTCAGTTTTTTGGATATGTGTACGCGTTTTTTGTATTTCGGTCTTCTGATGATGATCAACTACCAAGTCTAATGGAAACCGTAAGTGCATTTTAAGCATACAATTTAATAAAGGTCTGTTCCAACATCATTTTCTGACGGTTTCGCAGGCACTCGTCAAAGTTTTACACTTGATAAAGTTATCAAAATCGATCATTATTTCGGTGGTCAACTGATTATGATGGTTTCGAAACGGTCAGAAAGTGATATTGGAACAGAACTATTGATTGTTGTTGTTTTATAAAAACGGTACTATCATAAACCAAGGTACTGCAGATCCAATTTATTTAAATTTCGAAATATCTCGCAAACTGATAATTTGTATACAGTCTGTGTAATTTTTAGTCCAGTCAGTGAAAAGTGAAAATGCCGTACAGTAATATAAAGCAAAAGAAAAAGACATTTGGAAATGTGAACGTTTTCGAGCTTTCCCGCGTTGGGTGATTTTTCCCATGAATCGCTTTTAGTCTTGACTGGACTAAAAATTACACGCACTATGTATCATAAGCTGCATAAAACTGCTTTAGAATATTGAAAGGAATTAAAAATTGTAATAAAGTGTGGGTAATACTGCATTTGACTGCAGTATAAACATAAATTGAAAATATTATATTTAAATATATCGTTCGAACACCAAAATTCTCATTCCAATGGGAAGTCTGTAAACTTTTATGAATGGGTTTTTATTAAACAACAAAAGCAAAACTTACAGTTGGTAAAGTGGTAAAAATAATAATGAATAATTTTATTTATTCAAATAAACAATTGTTAAATTTATTTGACATTCAAGGAGTGCAATAAAAAGGTTACGAGAACAGTAGAAAATTTAATGAAATATATCCGCAGTTACCGCCAATGACAGAAAAAAAATATAGAAGATTTGAACGTAATTTTTTAAGAAGTGGCACTGTCAGACCAAAGAAAACTTCATCTGCTCCCGTAACTGGCAATGAAGCAAATGAAATTCTGTATTAGCATTCGTTGAAGCTTATTTATTTATTTGTACTTATCTGTTAATGGTGTAACTCAATAAATATTTTTATTTTGTCGACACTTACTGCGAAAAATTGCGATAATTCTAGCAAAATATGCCATTATAATAAACAATTATTGATAACAAGGAAACTAAAAGAAATAGGTATAGGAATGCTAATATCAATCGATGTAGAATTTGATTCTGCATTATGAATATGATGTATACAGGGTGTTCCATTTACGAAAATTGAGTTTTGGGCAGTTAAACATAATGAGCTTCGATACCATATTGTGATCAGGCTGTGATTTTTTCAGGAATAATTAGGATACGATTTGAAAGCCTGAACACTTTCAAAAGGACATATCACTTCAATCTTTAAATTTGAAATTGGCATAAATACATTCTCTTAAATGAAAGGTTACCAAAACAATTTTTAAATAAATTTGAAAAATATCTCAAAATTGGTTTTATTTAAGTATAGGGAAGCCTTAACATTTTTTATTAGAATAATATGTAGAATCAGAATTTGCAATAAAAAGTATAGCATTCCGTTTAAAATAAGAAAGTTAACGGCGACTTCCGGTATAACCGGAAGTGATATAAAAGGGAAAATATTTTAATCAGGAAGATCGCTTTCCCTTAGGGCAATATACTAATTTCCAGAATTTTTGTATATTCCCTTACTCCGAAAACTTTTTAATAGGCCACTCAACTTGTGATACACTGTACAGGGTGTCCCATTTTCGATGGTATTCGAAACATTAGTTGTGGTTATATCTCGGTTATTATGAACTTTCGATGCGATTTGATTAAAGAATCATGATCTACGTTAAAAGTCGAATATAAAATGCCTTTGTCATTTTTCGATACCTTTAAAAATAAAAAAAATATGCGTTTGAAAATTTGACGAATTTTTCGTTTTTCAACTGTGCCGCGAAAATGGCAAGGAACAGCAAATTTTTAAGTTGGCTATTCAAATTAGCATAAAAAGTTGACGTAATATTGCGTGCTCAGTTTCTTTCTATTTCCATTATTAACGAAGATACCTATGGAATACCATCGAAAATGGGACACCCTGTATATTTGGAAAGCTGAATTTTTTCGAACTTTCCGTATTGGGTGATTTTTCCCATGAATCGATTTAATCTCGACTGACTGGACTAAAAATTACATGCACTGTATATCATGTGTTGCATAAAACTGCTTTAGATTTTTGAAAATTAAAAATTGTAATAAAATGCATTTGACTGCAGTATAACCGTAAGTTGAAATAATATTTAAATATATCGTTATGATACCAAAATATGAAACAGTAATTCAAACGGGAAGTCTGTGAACTTTTATGTACGAGTTGAGTGAATCGCCCTGTATAGAGCGCTGATAAACTGGCTGACCTACACCTACATTGTACTGTTCAAGGACACCCACTAGTGTGAAAAAAATGTAAAAATTCTCTCTATCAATTACAAAAAAAACTCAAAAAATCACTCTTAAACTAGTTTATTGTTGTATTAATAAGTTTCATTTTAATATTAATTATGTTCCATTTATGTGTATTTTTTCGTTTGCAAAATTTTATTATGTTAAAGTTATAACTTTATTTATTATGTTACATAATTAATATTAAAATGAAACTTATAAATAAAATAATAAAGTAGTTTAAGAGTTTAAGTGATTTCAAATCTGAAAAAATATTTAAAAAAAAGAAAAAAAAAGTGTTCTCATTCGGATTTGAACTCGTGACCTTACGGTTGTGAAACATGAACAAACTAACTTGACCACGACGTCCATTTGTAAACTCTTCGTTAAATACTTACTAATCTTGTCCGGAAAAAAATAATAACTTTTTGTCTTAGTTTCTAAATAATTAAGAACTAAAATTGCACAAATTTAGTATCAAAACACTTTGAATGCAATAATCTTTCCGATTATAACCCAGAATTTCATATATATGTACTCAGGTAGATAATATAAAGCAATTTCTGTTTTCCCATGTTAAATCCCTATGTCTCATAGTCAGATGGACAAACGGTATATTTAACATATAGGAGTACTTGCTAAGTTTATTTTGGAACCGCATGATATAATAATAAAATTAGAACCTCAGCATTGATTATTAATAAAATGGTGCTTCAAGATTTTTTTAAATTATTTCTAATTCTCTACAACGTGTCAATTTTTCAGCACTTTATAGGATTTTTTGAAATATTTTTAATTACATCCACTCTCTCTCTATTTTACTAAATCTTATCTATTTACTGTTCAAAAAACGTCCACAATGGAAAGTTCTCAAAATCTATTTGTCACAAAATACATTGGGATAATAACGTGGTTCGATTTATCATCAATATATGTATTTGTGTTCGACGATTTCATAAATATTTTCTACTTATTTTATTCGAGTATTTCGTAAGAAAACGATTTTATACACATGGAATAATTCGTTACTATCTACATTAATTTATTGAATCGGTGCCCTTAATCTGATGGGTTATCAGTAAGTAACGTAAATTTGTTTACGTTTGATTAGTCTTGACGTCCTTGCAGACTTTAAATTTAACATAAATAGCAGCAAAAAGAGATCAAACGGATGTGTACTTGGGTGTTTACTATGAATCTATTAAATTTAAGATAGCTACTCGTTCTAATTTATACAGAATCATTGTAATGTGATGCGTTAATATTTTAAATGCCTTGAAATATCTTTATGGAAAAGGGAAGCAAAAAAGAGTTACTAAGAGTTCAAAAGAAAACATTTCATAGACAATAAGAAATTCTACGAAAACGTTCGAATGTTGCTTAAATACTTGCAAGTAAACAAAATTTTTAAAATATTTTATTCTAAGGCCCAGTTTATTCATCTCTGAGTAAGTGCCAAGTTATAACTTGACGGATTAGCACAATGCGTTGCCCTATCTTTGATAATCAAGTATTTTACTGGCCACTTACTCAGAGATGAATAAACTGGGCCTAAAAATTACATAGGTACCGAATGCAAATTGATTTGTGACACATTCATAGCAATCCGGTTATTTAAAATTTTTAAATACAGTAAGCGTAATAGTAAAAAGAGATAGAAAACAAGTAACTTATGAAGAAGAATAAAACAAAATTCCCTGGAAGAATTACTTTTACTGCAAGTTGTAGAAGCAGGAAAAAAAATATCGACAGATAACACAATTAAAATAAAAATTTTCATACAAATACAGGCAATCCAGCCAACACATTTGTATGATGGGTTGCCTATTATCATGCAAATAATTTATAAATTTAAAAACTAAAATGTGTTCATACAATAACATGATTAGAAATACGTAAAAATCAATTTGAAATTATATTTAAATCGAGGATTGTGGAGATGTTTAAAAACGAGCAAAGTAATGAAGCATTTGCAAGCAGAAAGTGTGTACACTTCTAACCATATCTTTGGGAACTATCAATTGGCCAGATAGTTTCATTCTTGCTTTTATATAATTTTCCATACTTTGATAAGCCTACAATTAATAAACAACTAGTTTTTTTTATTATTTTTAATTATTATTACTACTGAGCACTAAATATAGGTATACATATTATATTTGAATGCCTTAATTTGGAAGGTAAAGAGACGAATGACGTGTGTCCAAAACCAAAAGATAAAAAGCGTATTGGATTACAATACAATTGAATATTAACATGTCATTTTAAGGTGTTTCTGTCCCTTTCAAATTTATCAAATGGTTTCCAAAGTCAAAGAAAATTGGTCCGAACTTTGTGGATTTTCGTGTCGGTCAGCTTGCTTTGGATGGTCCTCTCTTTTACAATGGTCAATATTATGATGGGTGAAGGATTGATAGAATTTAAGTGGCTCGAACATAGGTATGTACAATTTTCTTCAAAAAAAAAATTCCAAAATATTTTTTAAAAGTACATAAATATCAAAAACGCAAAATTTATTACTTTAATCAATTATGTTTACAAGAAACAAAATCAATTAAAATCGCGTATCTTATAATTAAAAACTTGCAATGTTTAATGTATGTATTTTTAAACTCGCCGATGTTGATTTGCTCTTATCGAAAACAATTCTTCTACAGTGTAGCAATTTTATAGAAAAATAAGAATGTCGACTTTACCATGAGTAAAATAGTTATGTATGCACTAAGGTGGTATCAAGTCTATAAGTATAGTTGTCCCAGTTTTGTATTGGTTTTATGATGGGTAACAAAAAACCTGTTAAACGTCGCCCGGGCACCGTGAGAAATTTTTATGTGTGAACATTATATTTTTTTTAAATAAAACAATTCCGACAAAATGAAATAATTTGAAAAGGATTTTTTTTATAATGCTACGTACTTTAAATAAATGCCGATCTTCAAGAAGTATTTCTGTACATCCCTGCGAACTTGCAGACGAAACAAATATTTATAAAATCACTGCCGCCTAAGTCGCCTTTTTTGTTACCCATCATAAAACCGATACAAAACTGGGACGACTATACCTTACCAGATTTTTATGAGATTTTCCTCATACCTATACATTTAAAAATCCATTCCTTCAAATTTCTAATTGACAGTAGGCAAGTAAATAAACTCTGTTGATCAAACCTATTTGCATGAGACTCCCAATTTTTGTTTTTTTTTTCAAAATAAAAGACGACAAACAAACAAAATTCATAATTTAGATATTCAATTAAAGAAAGGAAAAGCTATCTATGCTTTTAATTATGAAAATATAAAAAGTCAGCAAAAAATATCAGATTAGAGTAGGCGGTGTAAACAAAATGTATGTCTGTGATTAACTGAATTAATTTATTGACTTTTTATTTAATCGCAGACATACATTACATTTTCTTTGCACCACGTACTCTAATCTGATTTTTTTTGCTCACTATTTACTTATTCCATCCATTATTAAAAGCACAGCTTTTGGTATTGATGTTAGATTACACCGTTTCAATTTTTTACGTGTATGTATGTTATTTTTTCTTGAAACATTTTTGACAACCATTGTTAAATTGTTTTAGTTCTCCGGTTTTATTAATCTCATTGAAGGCACTTCTGGTGGTATCGACACTCTGGCACGACGTCATCCAAGCGACGGTGATATCGAATTACTGCTTGCAAGCCCAACTTCTAACTTCTTACATACATTTCTTAAAAGTGAAAATGCTAGAACACTCCATACCACCTCTGGAGTGGATGAAAGACATCGAGGAATTCAAGAAACTCCTGAAGTTCTTAAATCAAAAGCTGGCGCCCGCTGCTTGCCTATTAACGCTGATAAATGTGTGTAGGGGAATCACCGGTACTTTGTGGCTATTCGACTTGGACAGGATAGACAGAGATAATATCACAGTTGTCGGAATTAATATTCTGAATGTTATCCTGTGGCTTGTAATTTCTCTTGCCCCATTTCTGCAGGTAGGAAGGATTTAAATTTTTCCAACGGATTTAAATTTTCTTCTTTTGCAGGCTGCTAGACTAACAAATTCTTGCGAAATCGTCCGAGAAGTAGGCCACAAAGTACGTGTTAGGCCTTTCGCCCACCAAGATACACCAGGTTATAAATTGGACTCCCTTATGTTATACGCATCTGGCTTAAAACTGAGGGCCAAACTGTTCGGGATCCCCATAAAATTCTGTTATTTATACTCCGTTTTGATATTCACAGTCATTATCATAATAGTTTTTGGTCAGTTACATTACTTTAAAGGAGTTCCTTAGTTGCACTGTATTATTATTTATAGAATAATTAAAACTGATTGTTATAAATAGATGCGTTTCTTTGACTTGCGAGTAAAGCAAAAGACTAAATTAATTTCTGGTCAAAATATATTTAAATCTATACCGCCTAAAATAGTAAATAGGTATTCTCCTAACTTTACACATTGTAAATAGACGATATGAAGACATCTATTAAACTAGTAGGAAGGTGATTGCATGAATTTTTCCGAATGATTTATTACAAAAATAATAAATAGGGGAGCGAGGGACGTTTCCACATATTATCGGTGTTTTGGACTCTCGATCATGCGCATCAAACTGAACGTCGAAAGACTGACGCCGAGTGTGGCCAGAAGAAATGCAGCCGATGAAATTAGTCTGTCTTTCTGTGTTCGATGTATCGATGCATTCTGCAAAAAAAGAATCACAAATTTATAAATTTTTTGTACTAAATTACAACAATGTAATAAATTTGGAGGGGAGAGGAATTAAGAGATTCTAAGAGCCAGTTGTACAATTCCAGCTTAACCTTAAGCCTAAGCTTAAATCATTGACAACAGTCGTTGATATAATCCATAGGTTCTCAAACTAATTTCGTCTACCGTCCACTTTCAGAATCAATTATTTTCTAGCGTCCTCTAAAATGTTTAACTTTACCACATCTTAAAAATCACAATCGCAATCATTACTTTAATAGCTTTATGTTAGATATTCATTTTTAAGAAAAAAATACAATGCGTTTAGAATTAAAGAATTATAAACGTTTGCCTGCAATGCATCGAGTTTTGTTTACGGTCGCGGTGGTATGCTGGGTCCTCTTAGATTATGTAAACAATAAACAGTTTCGGGCAGCAAAAGGTTTGCTTTGGGAATCGAAACAGTCGAGTTTACGATACTAATCGATAGGCGCACTAATAAGAGTTTGCGGTGTTAATTAATATGATAGAGAGGTGCGGAAAATAATCAATTAATACGCGTACATAAAATTAGCCAACTTGTAACTTGCACTTGTACTCGCAACCGCGTTAATTGTATAGTACGCGTGTGATATATTCCTGGCGTGTGTATACAGGGTGTGTTCAGAAAGTATTGTGCACTACGCCCAGAGAGCCAGGAACGCAGTACTCTAGAGATAAGTTATTAATTGTAGTTAATGCATGATATGTAGAGAATTAGCTTGAAGTATTTCTTGCATGGTACGAATGAGCGATTTCCCTGGGTTAGGCTCGGCAAAGCGTGGCAAGTGCTACTTCACTTGACCGCTGACTAGGAGGTTGGCTGGGGTGGCATGCTGATGTAGAGTTTGTGACGTCAGTTTGCTGGACATATTAATGTTCGTTAAACAGTGTGGTGGTGGTCATCCCTGAAGGGAAATCGTACTAACAGGGTAAAAGCGCAGCCGAGAGTGAACGACGTACTGTTCATGGTCCCATGGTGACTCCTTAGGGCCCCGATGTAGCGGATAGTAAGCCCCCCTAAGGTTATTATGTAATTGTCACCACCCCTACGTGCCGGGTGTGAAGGGGCGTCCATGGTAAGGACGTCGCGTCGGTCACCTGTGAGATGCGGGTGACGCCGGAATAAGTCACCTTGGCGGAAGAGTGGATTGGTGGTAGAGAATCCACGGGTCGGAGATGACAAAGACGTAGGGTAGAGTATGTTTGCATGTCATTGAGGCTATCTGTGCTGCATGTGGTTTGTGTTTCTGGAAATAACATTTCAGAGCAATAGTTTATGAAAGAGCAACAGATATGATACTGAAGGCCCAAGGTTGGACATCATCAGGAGCGATGATGGAGGTACTAGATTGAGTTGTGAATTGACCAAGGGGTTGAGCAGGTGCAGACCGTTGGGACCAGGGGACTGGGGTCCCCGGTGAGTAAATAACTGTTGTCTCTTGCAAATGATTGTAAACACATGTTATTGTTGCATGAACGCATCATGTCAATGGGAGGTGATGGTAGCGAACGGTACCCAGTAGCCAAAGGAAATGGTGAGCGTTTTGATTACTTAAATTTATGTATACCCATTACCACATTTTAATGATACACAAAAAAAATGTACTGGTAATTTCGGCCCACCTTACATTTAGTTAAATTATAGCCTGCCATATATGAGTCTTATCTTGTTTCTCTGTGTTCTTTACCGCCCCCCTGTAGACCTCTAGGGGGCGTTATCGCCCACTTTGAGAAAAACTGATATAATCGTTGTTATGGGCTTAACCTTCAGCTTAAAATTAAACTCTCATTGTACAACTGGGCCATAATTGTAGAGGCATCGCTTTTTATGCAGTCAAATTCATAAATGCGCCGTAGACCGCATGCAACGGTGGGCGCTTGGGAGGCGTGAACATTTCATGCAGTGTAGCGTATTGCCGCACTTGAATGACTAAACCCCGACTATCCGTATGCGCGTAGAATTTGACTCCATAAAACACGATGCCTGTATTTTAATTTATAGTTGAAGTAACAATATTACTGTTTTACTGTAGCCATTTTACGACGCTTAGGCCCGATTTATTCACCTCCAAGTAAATTTATCTGGTCATTTATTCCCATAACAATTGTGATCACAATTGTTACTATGGGAATAAATGACCAGATAAATTTACTTGGAGGTGAATAAATCGGACCTTAGAAAGATTTTTCTGTAAATTAGAAAAATTAATTTTCAGACCGATTTAAAAACTCAGTTCGTAGTTTAAAGGGGTTATTCTGTAACTTATTAACAGGCTGTTAAAATTTAAGGGTACATTAAAATTCAAAATAGTCTTGTGATTGGCAGTTGCCACGGTAATGAAATTTAACAACCCCTTAAATTTAACGCCTTCGATGCAGAATAGGCTCTAGTAATTAGGCCTTAAGTAGTAAGGCCTGTTAATAACGTCATTTTCACGTCAGTAACTCAGTAAGCTAATGCCCATTTTATATGTAGGTATGTGCACTAAGCATAATACTATTGTGCATTGTTGTATGTATGTACCACTGTTTTGAAAACATGATAAAGTTTGTAGCAACAATGCAATAAACTATTTCCTGCGCATCTAAAGGTGCACATACCACAAGTTTTGGAATTGCGAACTACTAATGGCATTAGTACTCCCCTTTTATTCGTCCAAAAAAATAATCATAAATATTCTGACGTATTAGTCTGACGAAAATAATTTTAATTTACTGCGTCAAAATGTGACGCCGCCAATTAAATTTAAAACTTGTTTTCCACGCGCAACCTCACATTAGTTTTTTATTAATTATCAGGAACACGATAGAAAAATTTCCTCATTACCTATTGCACAATTTGCGTTAATGTTAATGACGTTGTATGCAGTAAAAACCGGTAGAGAAACGATCGCGGCCTTAACTTGATTTACTGTTTTAATTTTCGCTCGTTTTAATCGCAAATGTTATAAGCAAACAATTTTATTCGTATGTTTATGATTCCATTTAGCCCCGATTTGCGCCGAAGATAACTGCGCTGTATCGCAACGAAAAATTCCATCCTAAAATTACTTGTGTTGCCACTCGTACAATTATATCGAATTTGTGTTTGTCATGTAGGTTCAATAGAATTGTCCAAATTTTTCCGCTACGGTATTATTCCAGTCCATTTAATTCCCAATAATGCAAGGACGATAAACCGGTAGACTAAAGCTACATTCGACTTATCTCAAGGTGCAGGAATAAATTGTTCCAACGACAGCTTCTGATAGTTCGAAACAGTCAAAATCAGTTGTCTACTGAAGTAATGATTGGTTTTAATTTTAACAGATCTATTAAGTGTACAACAACTTTGATGAGTGCATGCTTTTGACAGTTCTGAACTAATCAGAAACTGCTGCTGGAACAAACCTATTAATACCTGTAAGTGTGCAATACACAAAACTACGAAAAACTTAACCGACCCCAGCATAAACAATTCTGAAGGATCACAATTTTTATAAATTAATTAAATTTTCTAAATGAACATAACTTCAACAAAACTAAAATTATCCAATCCGAGTGAAGACAAAGATCACAATAAAAATTTTATTTAAGCTCCAAAATAAACTTGTTTTCAGCATTGAACGACCAATAATTTTGGCAAACTTTTCAAGTTTTATTTGCAAGGTATTATTCGACGTGGGCGGGTTCAAAAATAAAATCTACGTTTCTACTATAAACGATAATAGAGAAGCTAGCACGTTATAGGTATGTGGCGCCGTCTTGAGTTATTAAAAAAAAACAATTTGCGCCGAAATTATAACAATTTAACGAGAAATCTAGAATCAAGAAAAAATTCTGTTAATGAGGTAGGTATAATCTGGCTCATCTTATCGAAATCTCTCATTAAACAAATTAAAGCAATCTGTTTAAAGTATGTGCGTTATAATTTGTTGACCCTTTCAAATACGGAGGCAGACGAAGGTCACATCTTATTTATTCGTTATTTTATCATAATTTATACGAACTTTACGCTCGCGAACTGAGCTCTCTTGAATCAAAGAGTGCCCCCTATTTTTTTTAAACTGCAAAACTGCCATTTACTAGAATTAACCGATAACTAATACTTATACGTTATGCAAAACAAAATCTCCGATAAAAAGTTAATTATCGGTTTTACTTAAGATCCTTGGACGTATTAATTTTATTAATAATCGAATAATTAAAAGATTACAAGAAATTAAAGTCAATTTTTTTTTCTTTTTAAAGAATTATTTCAGAATTACTTCCGGTGGTACTTAACATCTTAATCATGTTTTAAGTGTATTATGGCCAGTTGCACTAAACACTTAAGCTTGTGTTACACAATGTTCTGTACATAAAAAGATCATAATATAAACACCATTTAAATTTAAGCTCAGCTTAAGTGTCTGGTGCAAATGGATATTAAACATTTTAATTTAAAAAAGCTGGCACATCTTTAATTTGACTGTTGAAAATGACAATGCACTTATATGTTCAATGTTTGGGTTTAAAGATTTTTTTGATTTATTAACAAGGTCACTTGAAACGACCTGTCATTGAACCCCCAGTGAGAATGTCACTGTTTGACCTACGACTTTACAAAATTCTTATCAATCTGTCGTTGGTACGGTCAAATCCTTTGATAATATTACTCTGCCATCCTCTACTTATTATATTTTACGTTTTTTCTTATTGATTAATACATAGATACAATTAGCAAAATGATAATTACTGTATTGTAACAAAACTAACAAATAAACAAATTTTACATTCTCATTGTTTTAACAAATACGTTGATGAACAAAAATAAATTTACTTTTTGTACACTACTTAAATATTTTCATACAAAACTGCATATAAACGTACTAATTTCATTGCTGCACTTTAGATGCATTAAGTTTAATAACACTTGATGAACAGTTTAATTTTGAACAGAAATGTTATAGGTAGGTATTACTTTTGTACCTCAATATACAGAGGAATTAAAATCCGGGAAATTTGAATCCAATTAATCACATTTTATGTATTCGCATTTATTTGCATTTACTGCACTTTGGTTAAACTGAATATGAAACTCTACAGATTCATTGGCATTCTCTACTTTCTTTAATTTTTATGAAAGCATTCTTTTGATGTATTGAACAATGTTAAATTTCTAACTGGTATCCGTTGCATTCTATGTATCAGGTGTTCAACTGAAAAGTTGAAGAAGCTTTTGAATTTTTCATAACATTGTGAAACAAGTCTTGAATTAGATCAGCGCGAAATGTCACTTGACGTTTAGTGTTTTCGTTTATTGCACCAGTGTGCATTCAAAGTATTCGTATCTTTGTTTTTATCTGTTACAATATACGAGAAAAAGATACTCCGAGTGAGCTCTAATGAAGCAAGAGAAAGCGTTAATAAGTCCTAAGCTAAACATTACAATTGAACTCCTTTCAACAAAAAATCAAAACCAACTTTTCAATTGAACACTCGTTATAAGTGCAATAATATGTTGCGTTTTTAATGTTTTAAGTTTATATAAGTAATCATTAAAAAAAATAACTACAGGATACAGACTTCTCTTTATAAATTATATTAAATTAAAACACCATCATTAATGTGACAGTTAATTTAGGAGAAGGAAATGAAACACCCAATTGTTAGTATGGAATGGCTGACTTCGCAAATTTTTAATCTCTTCTTCTAATTATCAATTCTAATTTATAATTATTTATTTACATGGCCGAGTCCTTTTTTTTTCATATAATCTTTTAAGCAACCTTGGGAAAATTTTAAATTTCTCCATAAGTTAGTGACTGATATGTTTAGTGATAAGATATCTTATTTATTTTATTATAATATATATTCGTGGTATTTTGAAAAAGGATTTTCAAAGATTATTATATATTTTTTTAGTTATTTTTCTGTGTTGAAAGAAAAAAGTCAATATCCCATGTGAAATTGTTAGTTTTAATTTAAATCATTTTAAGTACTAAGTACTAGTAGTACGTAATTAGATACATACCTTAAAATATGCATAATAATTATTGATGATGACTTCATTTTCTAGAACACTTGTAATTTTAAGAAAACTGATTTACATAACTCGATTTCGTTTATAGTGACAATACTCATGACTTCTTTTGTATTTGTTTTTTATATGTACAGGATTAATTAAACGGATAAATTAAAATCGGTAAGAGAACTACGACAGAAATATTAATCAAAAATCGATATAATAAATTGAAATGTTTACTTAAAAATGCAGTAGGAGCGAAAAAAGTTGAAGACAGTTTGAATTTCCCGCATCTCTATCTAGTGATTTTTATTCTTTGTATGCGGCCTTTGTGAAAAATGATAATCAAGGTGTTTTTAATTAAAATTATTAATACTACATATTTCAAATATCATTGCACTAATTACATCTCATTATGCACATAATTATTGATACTTAATTGAATCAGTAGGTATATTCGTTTTAGAAATCCTGGGTTTGCCACAATAACGTCATCGTCAAGTAATTAATGCACATATAGGTCAAGTTGTGGTTGTATCAGAAATTGATCTAAAACGAATAGATTTTGTGTTGACAAGTTGACATTAATAACTATGGAACCTCACTAATTTAACATATTAAACTCATTTTTGTATTACGACTTTGTATTCTTTATTTTTATGAGTATATTGGCCTACGCCGGTTTTATTTAAGGAAGTCTTAAGAAAGTATTATGAATTCGGGCATAGAATTTTGTATTTACTTATGAACATATCCAGCGAACATATACATAAATCGCACTATATATGTGATATTCGTACTAACAAACAACTAAAATAAAACTAAAAATTAAGGTTAACCTGTGGCTGACGCAACAAGAACCTACTCTCGAGTAGGTGCGCATCACGTCAACACACCGTTGCCGTAGTGGCAATTAAAACGAATATGTCAATGTCAAATCCGTCAGGCCGAAAATCTAAAACGAATGCACATTTCGTTGACGTATACAAATATATACGACGAAATGAAATGACATGACGTATAGATCGAAGTTAAGAAAATATACGACGAAATGAAATAACATGACAAATGCCGTAAGACCGTTTCACGAAAGTTAGAATGAGATATACATATAAAGTTCTTTGGGTGCGATTCGTTTGCGCTTTAAACGCTCGCGCTTACAAGCGCTATTTTCTATTGTTTCATTTGGCGTTTAGTCTCTTAAGCCGTTATACGCAAAGGTGTTTCTTTTGACTTTTGTTTGCACAACCTTAAAAATATAACTTCAATAGTGAAATTGATTCAATCATAGCTGCTGCAGGTGTTTCTGAAATGTAATGTTTGTTTATAACCTGAGTATGATTAGCTGATCTCCTCATACGTTCCGTTTGGAACATAAGCGTTTACGCTTTTGCTGCCCTACCTCCATGGAATAAGCGACTGTGAGCGAAGGCTATGACGTCATAATGACGTTTCCATTTCGTCAACTGGCGCTTTGTGAGCGTTTGCAAACCCAAACGGAATGGTTTAAGCAATGCTTATCAGCACTTAAAGCATGTGAGCGCGCAAATGAAATGCACTCTTTGACTTATCGATCAATGATGTTAAAATCTTGTGATTACGGTAGAAATAGAAATCATTTACAACCAGTATGTATGCGTTCAAGCACGTATAAAACAACACATTACAGAACAACAATTTATAATATAGACACTATTTTTAATGGTTGCTAACTCTTAACCAACTTCTGAGTCTGAGATACTGCAAAATGTATGAATTCTGCCATATTTCTGTAGTGATACATCTGGAATTAACTAAAATTTTGTTGTTCTTAATACACAAACAGAACTAATTTTCATTAATATTATTGAAGTAACTGCATTTGAAAGTATTGATTTGATTTTTTGATGTACCGCTTTGTTATTTCTTAAGCATGTACTCCACTAGAAACACAAATTATCCCAACACGAAAGTTGTTGTTGTTATTGTATTTTTAGACTCAACAAAAGTTTGCATTAATGGTTCATTCGACTCAAAAGCCAATGGAGAACTGTGGTTTTGGATACAATTTTTGATCAATTACATCTGGAAAACTAAAGTTCACTTTATAAAAAGTGAGCAAATAAAAATCATATTAGAGCAGGCGGTGCAAAGAAAATGTATGTCTGTGATTGACTGAATTAATTAATCTAATACATTCATGAACTGTCAGATCAGCCTAACGCCGCGTTAGTAACAGACATACTTTTTCTTTGCACCGCCGACTCTAATCTGATTTTTAGTTGCTCACAGGTTATTTATGCCAATCGTATAGATCTGAGTTAAGAAAATATTCGACGAAATGACATGACTGACAAAAGTCACAAGGCCGTTTCACGAAAGTTAGAAGGAGATAGCTATATAAAAGTTCTATAACTTAAAATCGATTGCTCAGCATATAGTAAAAAAAAATACCCGTACATTTTATATTTAAAACATGTTTCCGGTGATCTACGATTGCATTGCTATGACATCGGGTTAATTAAGAATCATCGCCCTGGGCTGCGTTCACAATCATTGCTCCGAGAGCGTTTTGGGCGTGTAATCGCGTTTTTCTCACTCATGATTTTTAACATATTTTACGTTTCGCCCATCCGTTTTAAAATCTCATTTGTTTATGTTATTTCCACGACAACGGACGCACTTTTCATGTCCCATTTTTAGGGAGAATGCTTAGGGTGCGCTCGTCGTGAAAATAATGGTCGCGTTCAGACGACCACAGCAGCTGAGTTGTTAACTCAGCAATCGTTTGTGATTGGCTCACATTAAGATAATAGCCAATTACAAACTATTGCTGAGTCAGCAGCTCAGCTGCTGTGGTCGTCTGAACGCGACCAATGTAAACACAAGTCGTTTTGAAACGGATGAGTGAGACACAAAATATGTATGTTAAAAATCATGAGTTAGAAAGACGCGATTATTCGCCCAAGACGTTCTCGGAGCTATGATTTGTGAACGCAGCCCTGTATATACGACTTCTGAGACACTCATTAGTTTACTTGATTATACCATACGATCGAAAACAAAATAATTCAGAGCAAGCCGTGATCCAGTTTTTCACCATTTCTGAAATAACTTTCAACAATGAACGTTTTGTGTTCCAACTCGAACATTTTGAAACAACTAAAATTTCACTGTTAAGTGCAGCTGTTAAGGTCGAGTTAAATTAACGGTCAAGCTATACAAAATCGTCAAGTCAACGGTCAGACAAAACTACACTGAGAAAACAAAATGTGTTAATTCAACCAAAAATTTTGTTTGAACGTATTGAACCGAAACTATTTGTTGGGTGAACACTTTTTTTGGTTGAATTAACACATTTTGTTTACACTGATAAAACAAATGTGTTAATTTTACCAAAACAAGGTTCACCCAACAAAAAGTTTCGGTTCAATACGTTCAAACAAAATTTTTGGTTGAATTAACAAATTTCGTTTTCTCAGTGTACCTGACCCGACCAATCAGCGAGTGGGAAAATTGAACATGTGGTTCAGTTTGACCAGTTTGTTCGTTCACTTACCACAACCTAAATTCGACTGATTAGTACTACCAATTTTTTTAAAATCATGACCGATTCTTAATCACTTTATTTTAGATAACGTGGTATTTAATCCCCATTTGAAAATATGTATATTTTATAATTTTTCATCATTGTTCTTTAATATCATTCAATGGAAGAGTTTCATATCGAAGTGAAGGAAAAAAAAATCTATTGAAATTACTAAATGAGGAGGCTTTCATTTGTTTGTTGTTTATGGTTGTTTACGTGAACGATAAGGTTAGATAGACATCATTTGTTAATTAGACAGCTCTATTTTACATGAACATGGCCTACTGATTCAAAAATGTTTTATTTCATTATTTCGTAAACAAATTTGATAAATTTGATATAGCTGTAAAGAAAAAAATCTTTACCGAATGGATTACAAAAATTGTTAATAAAAGCAAATATAATTATTAAACACACAGTTTAATAACGAAATGTCCATTTATCTTTTTCATTGGAAGCTCAGAATGAAACATTGCTAATTTAACCAAAATTCTATCTTCAAAATTAGAAAAGTTAGTAATGATGAACCGTTCACATTGAACATCCTGTATGATGCTATTTTTGAGTGCATGCATTATAATTTATAAATATCATAATATATCTTATTGATTCGTAATTTTTAAAAAATTACTCCTAAATAACTTCAGTCACGTGGTATCATAAAAAATCGTTTTCAAGGTATTTTCGCAATGAGCGCACGCCAAAATCTTGTATTACATAACGGGGTATTTTAAAGGCTTCGCACTTAGAAAGGACAAACGTTTTAAAGGGGGGAAAATGGGGTGTATAATTAAATAACTCACCTGCGGCACGGTCAATCGAAGGGCTATGGAGTGAGCATGTGACAGTTTCATTCTATGCTGTCTCAAACTCTGTAATAAATAAATAAATAAATAACAGCCCGCTTTTAACACATTGGCATCGCAATGAACTGAGAAGATCCTCACACCAGGCTCGTTCGATGCCGTATGTGGCACCGAACGCGGGATTTCTGCACTCGACTTTAAATATACATTTACATAACCTCTTAACAAGGTTCAATTGAGAGCGGCATATCTGCGTCAATTATTGATTAATTTGTTCAAAGTACTGGCGTTAAAATAAAGCGTGTCTGTTTATTGGGGCAGACGTGCGGAATTGGGTCACGCAATGGCATTAAAAAAGCACGAAAATTTTCAAAATACGCACCAGGACATCCGTCCACGAACGTTCACAATACGTAAAGGTAGATTCAAATACAAGCGGAACGCAATCAGCTGATAGGCGGGTTCACATGGATACATTTAAATGTCGAGGTTAAGGAAAAGGTTCATTTTAAAAAGAGGGGCTAAAAATAAATGACATTGTTCGACAATTAATTAATGAAATATTTTAGATAGAGCCAGAGATAAAATTTAATTTAATTTAAATAAATTTCTGCTAATTTTATAATTGCATACAATTTGTATGCACATTTCCTGTAATTTATTAATTTATTTATTACCATTGTTCTAAATCTAAATCAGAAAGAATATTTCACATTTATTTGGCTACCATTTTTCTTACTTGTGCTAAGCGTAAAATGTTACTAATTTCAAATTTAATTATTTCGATAATAGATATAGGTATATAGGTAGGCTTACAATTATTGCCCTCAAAAAATGTAGACACTTTTTTAATTGTCAATTTTTAAAACTTTTACTGGATGATTGTAATTATTACAAATGACAAAAAATAAATACGGGTGAGGTGGATGTCGATTTATGGACTCTCGAATTCAGAGTTTTTGAAGTTAGAAACTGAAAGATAATTCGTAAAGCAATCAAACTGTGAAAAAAAATCAGAGGATTAATCATAAATTTAAAAGATATTTGCATTTGAAATTGTAAATTTTTAGGTTACGAAATTATTAATGGCCGTCAATTTTGATAGTTTTTGATGAGAACTCTCAACTCGTTTTTGATGTATATGAAATGTTTTAGCACTACTATTCATCAAAATGCACGTTATATTATTTTTAAAGATACATTTAATTTGAATAAAGGTATGCTTTTTCCAGTTTTTTTTTTTTTATGAATTTTCACCATTCCTTTCTCTACGGACGATGTTCATGTTTATCGGTATGGCGCATTGGCACATGCCACGCGCATGCGGAGTATATACAGGGTGTATCATGATTAACCGGCAGCAGACGAAGAGTAGAGCACAAGAAATGGAACCAATTTTGTCCTGAGTACGTGTAAATACGCTAACCATGACCTACCCTAATCTGTGTTGCGAACTTGGCAATAAATTGTAAATTGTGAGCGATGGTGGCAATAAACAGATTAAGACGGCCACATCACAGGGCTGCACTCGCACCATCGCTGTTTTTTTAACGTCCATTTTTGTGGTAACTACCGTTTTTCGGTGATTACGTTGTTAACATAATTGGTCCCATTTCCTGCGCTCTACCCATACTTCGTCTGTTGCCGGTTAATCATGATACACCCTGTATAGTATATCAGATTGCTGTTATTGCTTTTTTGGTAGATGTCGATGGTTCTGGTAAAGAATATGTCCATAAGCGCTGAACATTTTCTATGACAAAAATAGTTAATTTAGCTTACACTAAACGTATTTCTACAATAAAATTTGCGGATTTTCCGTAAATTTTTAAAAGTAACGATGTTTAGGTTATGTTCGAACGTTTTTTATAGATATTTTCGAATGGGTTATTCTTAAAACGTGCTGATATGAAAAGGAAAGCCTTTTTTGAGTAAGTGTATTTCAAGGGAGAGAAACCATTGCACATAAATATTTTTTAATAGTACCTATCTACTTGACGAGCAATACACAAATAATTTTTGTGCGATAGGCTTTCAGGGGTAGTGTACTAGTTTGTCGTTTCAAATTTACCATTTAGATGTAAATTTACACACAAAAATTTCTCATCCCTTTTAGAACACACAAAAGTTTCCCTTCCCTTAAAATACGCACAAAAGTTTCCCTTCCCTTAAAACTTACATACAAAAGTTTCCCTTCCCTTAAAATACGCACAAAAGTTTCCCTTCCCTTAAAACTGACATACAAAAGTTTCCCTTCCCTTAAAACTTAAGTCCGTATTCATAGTGCTTCCTCGAGGCTTCCTTCAGTAAGGAACCCCTTAGAATGGGATTGTAGTAAGGCAGTTGCATAAAAGAATCACAATCTAAGGGAAAGCCTTGAGGAAACACTACGAATACGGACATTTTACTCACAAAAGTTTCACTTCCCTTAAAACTTACACACAAAAGTTTCCCTTTCCTTAAAATTTACCCACAAAAGTTTCCCTTCCCTTAAAATATATTTACACATAAAGGTTTCCCTTCCCTTAAAATCAGTGATATTAGTCGTAATTTACGCTATAAATTACGATATAAATTACCGTAATTTATCCGTAATTTACCATTTTAAATTACCATTAATTAATTAATTACCAAATCACATACCGTTAATTACAAAATCTAAGATTAAATAAACAAAATATACAATTTATAACAAAGGAACAAATATATTGACAAATGATTGAGCTGCAAAGCTACTATTTGTTAATTGAAATCTGAGTGGACCCAAAACTTTGTTGCAAAAGATGAACCTTGCACTCCTCAGGAATCAAATGCCTTTACTTTAAACGAGTTAATAAGTGGACTTTAGTTTTCCAACCGAAGAAAAATAAGTGAAGAAAAGGTTTCACCCATACATTAATTTTATGTTATGCTTATTTTTTAATTGTAATTTGTGTACTCAATTGAATTTGTGAATTCAATGCTTTCTTTAACTAAATTTTCTTATTTGCAAGTTACAAATTATTTTTTATTAAGTTTACATTTCTTTTTTTGAAATCGTAATTTGATGTTTTTAATTGAAGTTTTATAAATTTTCAAGTACATAATACTTGAGCTTCCTGGTATTGAAATACATTACAATATTCAAGTTCAAGTGTATATTAATAATTTGAAACAACTCGTATTTTCATACCACTAATGCAAAATATGGTCATTAGTGGCGCTGGCTTCGCATGTGCATGGTTCCTATAGCGTTTTCAATTGACTACATCAGAGTACATATCTTCATCTCGTATTATTACGTGAGGTTAAAACAGGTTAAAACTGTGTGCACACTGCACACTACTGCAGAGAATCGAAACCGCTATAAAATTTAATGTCAAACTGAAACTCTTTTTCCACAATGGCGATTTGTTTGAAAATCAAATTACTCGAATATAAAATTTCGAACAAGACGATCGTATCCTACGCCGCTAGGCAATGTAAAGGAAGTGCCTCCGTAGCCGGCACCAGCTTTCAAAAAGTATTGTGATCGGTGCGCGGCGCCGGTTTCCATCCTCCGTAGCCGGCGCCGGTTTCTTGATCAACAGCCAGCAAATAACCTAATTAATTGAAATTATCAATCTTATAAGGGTCGGTTTATCGATACTAGGTTAAATTTATCTTTCAGTTTGTTACCAATGGAAACGTATATTTTATAATTGTTGTAACAAATTGTAACAAGCTGAAAGATAAATTTAACCTATAACCGACCCTTAATGTAGTGTAGTCATTACGGTGTTCAATTGTGATAGGTACTTTACTCGTATTTATAGGAAACAAATGGACCGCCTCTTCTTTTAATATTGTAACGCGTGATTTTTTAAATTTTTTTATCAACTCTTACCATGGAATTTGGACGGCATGTCGTAGCTTTAATGTAAAACAGCAAAAAGGAGTGCAATGACGGACTTTTCACTTAAGCTAAGACATGCCGTCCAGATCTCATGGCAAGAGTCGATAAAAAATTTTAAAAATCACTCGGTATTATAATCGAGTAAAATTGTAACAAACAAAACGTATGTATGTCTTATTATTAATTTGATACATACATATTATGGATATGAGTTTATTTTTACTTATATTTATTTTACTTTTCCTACAAAATCTAAATCTCAAGAATCAATAGCATTCTCTACTTAAAAAAAATATAGCAAAAGTTAATTACCATTTTAGTCAAAATTTCTTGAAAATATTTTCTTAAATTAATAATAAATTTAATTAATTAAAAAAAAAAAAACTTGTGTAAAAATATTTCAATTTAAGATTTCATATTTCTGACAAAAATAATTCTACTATTATAGAGACCATACATAAATGTCACATTCTAAACAATTATGGTGGGTTCATGTACGGAAAATTAACATTAGCATTATTTTAATGTAATTTAATTTTTGCCACAGTTTAAATCACGTTTAAATAATGATGGTTCATCCAAGCTGTCATCAAGTTAACGTAAAAGTTTTCTATTTTTCTTAAGTGGTAGTGTGAGAATAACAATTATTGTGTGTGATAACCACAGTTAGGCGGATCGGATCCCGCTCGCGCTGGCAAGAGCATCACATCTAAGTGCGTCGATACAGGAATAGCAAATAATCGCATGCATAATTTGCAATAGCAAAGAACGTTTAGTGTTTAATTTAATTTATTTAATTTTAAAATACGAAATTTTGTTTAAATTTAACAATTTCTTACGCGATGAAATAAAAATTTCGTCCGATGCTTATGGAGAAATGAGCCAGCGCAACGATCGTACATAAACATGCACAGTATAAGCGGCGACCCAGGCGGACTGTTGCAAGCGGAATCTCATCCTTCTAACCCTGGTGATAACTGATAAATATGTCAATAGTACAAAAAAGAACACTATTGGCTCTATCATTTGGTCTATTACTTTTGACTGCAACAGCAGCAAAACTTCTAAGTTCAAGAAATACTCTCCACAGTGGTATGGGTAAACGAGGTAAACAAATACAATAATAATTGGTAATAATTTTAGGTTAGGATACTTCCTTCCATTTGGGATAATTTAACCACAGTATAAGTAATTACCCAGTAGCGTCACTTAAACGTCAGTGTCAAAAAAAGCGGCCATTCTGTTTGATACCCTTATGGAAATGCAATGTAATTTACAGCTGGGTAGGTATCAAACAAAAGAGCAAATGTGACAGATATACTCGAGTTACACTACTGTGTGATTCTTATACTGTGATTTAGGGTGCGTTTTTAAAGTGTGCGAACAAGTGTTCGTGTACTCGAACATGTAAAAAGGCGTTTTTAAATACTAATCGAACAACCTAGCTAGCGTTTTAAAATTTCCCGAGTTGTTCGAACATAGTGTTCGAGTTGCATTCTCTTGCACCTACTCGGCAGGAAGTGCACGAAGTACAGTGGCGGGAATTGAATAAACATAACCTAAAAATTCTGTAGCACGTCGATCACACAACACGATGGATACTTCGCCTTCATCGTCAGAACATTATAAGAAAGTTTACATGTCATAGGGGCAGTTTTATAATGGAATTTAAAGGAGACTTTAAAACAAAGTCACTTTCAGATGTCAAAACAAACATGAAAACGCATTTGTTTACACATCAGAATGTGACTTTAATTTTAAAGTCTCCTTTAAATGTCATTATAAAACTGGCCCATAGAAATGAACATTTAAATTCACTTATTAATTTATGTAGATACATATATAACTACGTAAGCAACAAAAAACAAAAATTTAAGGTTATGTACATATAAATATGATATATTAGCGTTTTTATATTCTAGCGATCGAGCAAGTGTTTGAACAATTTGGAAATTGTTCGAACATATTTGGTTTGAACAGTAGGTGTGATTTAAAAACGCACCCTTAACTTTCAGTTTATACCTATCCTGCCCTCTGACGGTTTGCAGCAATGTCGTTATGCGCAAAGACGTTTTTCATTTATAGCGTTTTCGATTGACCGCACTAGTGCGCACTCAGAATATCTTCATCTTGTGTTGTTGTGTTATTACATGAGGTTAAAAGAAGATGCAAATACACTGAGTACAACCAGTGCAGATAAATCGAAAATGCTATTAGAATTATTAATGGTGCAAGATAAAAGTTAACCAACTTGAGAGTAAAATTAAATTAATTAATTTTAAAAAACCCATGCATGAACGATCTCATAGATTAGTATAGAAGTTAACTTTCTATAATCTTGAGTTAATTTTTAACTAATGTTAATTTTCCTTGCATGAACCCACGGTAACTCTATGTTGTAACATCTTGTAATTAATTGTAAACAATTTTAATATCTTACAAAATTATTAATTACACATAATTAATTAGTTTCTTAAATGTACATAATGTATGCGATATTAAGAGGACAGTAGATGTAAGAAACGTATAACAATACTTAGATTGATGTTATTCAGTTTTACTTTTTTCTTTTTTTTTATTGTTTGCCCATCTGGCTTTCTTCTTCAGTTCGTAAACAGGGGTCGTATCAATTGCCTTTCTCTTTGGTGCACTAATTTTCAATTGCTTCTTTTCTTTCCTTGAGTGTTTCTTCATGGCCAACATGAAGGCCGGCACTTCTTGTCCAGATTGTTTCAGGACATGAGCAATGCTTCTGAGATTGACAGTATCATCTATTGTGAAAAATGTAATAGCTTTTCCTTTACGTCCAGCTCGGCCTGCTCTGCCCACACGATGCACATATGAAATAGCAGATTGAGGAAAGTCATAATTAATGACCAAGTTGACGCCTTTAAAATCAATACCACGTGCCATCAATTCCGTGCAGATCAAAACCCAAATGCGACCTTCACGGAAACACCGAACGGTATTGTCTCTTTGTTGCTGTGTTCTATCAGCATGTATGCAATCAACGTTAATCCCATCGTACAAAAGTTCATTAAAAAGTTGTTGGGCACGTTCTTTACTTTGTACAAAAACCAAGACTGGTGGAGTTATGCCCTTGCGCACTAAATCACGGAATGCAAGTAATTTTCCTTCTTCATTTCCTACAAACAGAAGTTCCTGATCCACAGTTTCAGTTGCAGCATTTCTTTGACCGACTGTTATGCGTATTAAGCCCTTCAAGTTGTGGACACACCATTTTGCAACTTTAGGAGTGTGTGTCGCACTGAACATAGCAATTTTCTTATCGTTGAAAGTGCACGCGTTAAAAATTTCATCCAATTGTTCCATGAAATTATGAGCACCATCTTCTTCGAATAATTTATCTGCCTCATCCACCACTAACCAGCAAACCTTGCTCAAAGAAATCGCCGGAGGATCTTGTTTTAACAAGAAGCAGAGTCTGTTCGGGGTGGTGATCAGTATATCATAGTTCTGAGAACCGTTAGGGCCATATTGTGACAACGCTTTTTTAATTTTGCTTACGACGTGGATTTTCAAATCCCGACCTTCAGACAAACGCATGCATTCTCTCTGGGATTGTTTTGCCAGTTCCCGTGTGGGGCATATTATTAAAGCTCTAAATCCTTGGCGCTGAGGTCCTTTTAGTTCTTGGATAATAGGGAGCAGGAATGATGCTGTCTTACCTAAAATTATTTATTTTGATTTTAGTTTCATAAATGATTACGATTCATATTTTGTAGTGACATTTTATTAAATTTTTTTCTTTGTTAATACTGATAGGATGTAAATAATAACATTTTCTAATAGATATTTACAAATTATAATTGTAGAATAAATAAAAAAATTTATAGCAATAACTAATAGTGTTTTTAATTTTTTTGCTCTAGAGCACTGTCAAAATATTCTCATCCTTTAATCACATGTAAAAATAGAAGATGGAGATATGTACTCTGAGAGTGCTCTAGAGCAGTGAATTGAGATTTCTTTAAGAAACAAAAGCTGAGTTCTGTTACTATATAATCTGCCTGGAAGATTAACTTTATTATCTTATGTCTGGGTGTCCGCAAGACTAGAGGACTAGATACTACCTTTAAAAACCCTAATATTCTGTAGATTTATATTTTCATACAAACCTGATCCAGTTGGTGCACACACTAGAATTTGTCTTTTTTCCAACATAATTGGTAAAACCTGCTTCTGTACGGGAGTGGGTTCAAAATAGCCACACTTTCTAATATTACCCATCAAGTCTGAATCAATATTTAACTCATCGAAAGATTTTACAGGATTTGCCACATGTCTACCAACGACTGTTATTTTATTTATATTTCTGTAATGATTCATTTCTTCCTGTTCTAATAGCACGCGTTTAGCATCATCATTAGGATCAGTTCTTTTTCTCTTTCGGGATTTCTTTTTTGATGTTTTTATATCACCTAAGAGGGTCAGTTCTTCTGGTTCTTCGTTTTTATCAGTCTGGTTTAGATTCTCGGCTATGCTGTCTTCTATTTCCTTTTTAATTACTACATTTGGAATTTGCTTTCCTGTGTCGATTTTGGGCTTCTTTATAAATTTGGCTCCACGTGTTATCTTCTTGAAAATGTCGTAGGAATCCATCGAATTTTTCTAATCGAAAGGCATTCGTAATAATAACAATAGATTTTATTACGAATTATGATGTGATTATTTTACAATATTTGTGACCGACAATTCTTGAACACAGAACATAGGTTAGAAAATTAGGTTAGGTCGGACATACAGAGTAACCAACTTAACCATAGAACTTATAGCGTTTTCCACTAGTGCACATTCAGTGTATTTTCATCTCTTACTATTACATGAGGTTAAAATGAGATGACAATATAACGAGTGCGCAGTAGTGCAGCTAATGGAAAACGCCATTAACTAATTAACTGCTTTGAACTGCTTCATGCTTCACACGACACAACTGCTGCACCATTGGACCCGTTAGTGTGTGTTTATAGTAGAGCGACGAGCCGAGAGTAGAGCCAAGCGGCGAGCAGAGCGGCGCGTTTAATAAAGAAGCGAGTGTTTATAGTAGAGCGGCGAGCAGAGAGTAGAGCCAAGCGGCAAGCAGAGCAGCACGTTTTAAGAAAAGCGATTATTTCTAGTAGAAGTTCATAGTCGACATTAAGATGTCGAAGGAAAGGGTGCAACGGTTTCTGTTAGAAAATTCCTCTCTTAGGATATTGTATTTAAGTGATTGTTTTCCTAACAGTCGTGGAAAAACAAATTAAATTTATCAGAAACGCAGAGAGATGGGTGAATTTCATCATTTATACAACGATTTGCGGCAATAGCCTGATAAATTTTTTAATGTCTATTTTAATGTTTTATTTTCGATGCAAATCTTCGGACAATAGCGGCGAGCCGAGCGTAGAAATCAAACTGATTTGATTTCTTCGCTTGGCTCTCCGCTAAAGATCAGGCTAACCTCGCTATTCGTCGCGCTAGTATAAACGCTCTCATTTGTGTTAAGGAGTTTGTTTTCGTCGCTCTGCTCGCCGCTTGGCTCTACTCTCGGCTCGTCGCTCCACTATAAACACACACTTAGTCGACTTTCACACCAAAGTAGCAAGCTGCATGCTACTTGCATCTTTTGAGAAGTAGCGCATCTTAGAATTTTGCGTTCACATCAAGGTAGCATAGCAAGCTATGCGATTCGCAAATTGGCAGTGTCTTGCGAGTGATTATAATCAAGATGTCATCGGAAGATGAAACTATGGCCTATGGCACAAATCACTATGGCCTATGGCGTTCATCAAGCATCAAGAACCACAACATAGTGTTTCCTGATGGTTTGGTGTCAGCATTTTGTCAAGAACCCTCGTTTAGCTCGATAATGTTTTAATTTAAGACGAAACCGCGGCCTCTACTGAAGTAGCGTAGCAAAATATAGAACTTGTCCTATGAGCTAAGCTGCACGTCGCAAGTGGCAGGTCGCATGAATGCTACGCTACACCTAAGGCACTCGATCTCTGTCTGTGGATGTGTGGATACAGGTACTGCTATCATATTTTTTTGACACTGACAGTGGCTATTTGACCTTGAACAAATTGGTTGTCATTGTGACAGTTGTTCCATTCGCTTCTTGGCGTAATAAATTTAAAAACAGCCTAGATAATGCCTAAAGTATGTTGTGTTGCCTATTACAAATCAAATGTTACAAATTTAAACTGTTTAACATTCCTAGAAGTGCATACAGCTTTTCTTTTTAAAATATTATAAACATGCAATAAATACATTTGTATATTTCATATAATTTAATGTATTTTTTTACTTAAGACAAATTTTGTTGCTTATTTTAACTAAATTTGTTAAAATACATCAGAAATTGTTTTTAAATTTGATCTAAAATATGTATAGGTAGGTAGACGCAAGTTTTTTTGTAAATGAGAACTTTATGCAAGAGATTTTGTACGTAAACCATTTAATTTGTCGCTAGTAAAGCTAATAAACATTACTAACATTAGTGAAGGCCTAGCACGTTAATAAGTTAACTTTTAGTTCGGAATGGTTTGGAATATCTCAGGTAGGTATGTTCTTTTGGTTATTACACTGGCGTGCAATAAAATCGCGTACACCTTAAAAATCAAGTAAGAGAGTTTTTACCTATTTTTGGCTTTGTAAATCGGTATTTTGTGAATTTTGACATACTATCAAAAATGTAGGTTATAAACTGAGAATTGAAGATTCCTGTTACGATTTATTTAAGTATGAATTTGTTATTAAAGAAACAGGAAACAAACGTAACAGAGGTGCATTTATTTGTATAAAATAGAATTTATGAATAAAGGAAATATAAAGTTCAATATTTTATCATTTCTCCATCAGCTTCTAAAACTCATTTCTATCTTTCAGGCATAATATGAAATAAGATTTCATCAATAGTTTTCATCCTGGCTTAATAATTCATGTGGCTTATAACATATAGAAGGAAGTCATCTATGCCGTTCAATTTTTAAGTAAAGAAATTCCCAGAGATGTAGTTTAAGATGCTGTGTTTGTAATTTTTTTAAGTATTACTATTAAAAAGTTATTCCATCCCAAAAACCGTCAGTGCATTTTGGAATTCCCTGTATAAGCGAACGCCAGAGCGTAAGTTTGGTTTGTGAATACACATTATTTTGTAATTTCTGTCATTTTTTATATTACCGTTGAACATGAGTATTTGGTACTATTTTAACTAGCGTGTCCTCCTGAGTTTATAAAAATATTTTTTTTTAAAGAAATACGTTACTATAATTGAGTCGGAAATTTTCTGGTAAATTACCGGAAAAGATCATCGGAAAATTTCCATCTTTTTTATTTTTCCGGAAAAATTACATCTCTAAAATATTCAACATCCAAAGCTGTCGTGCAACCAGCAAACATCAGCTGACGGAAAGTCGCCATTTTGTGGATAGTACAGCGCCTAGAAATTACCTCCACTATAAAACACGTCTTTGTCACTACTGTATATGAAGTAAATTTCTATACTGTGGTTTGGGCTGGCGATAGCCTAGCCGAGTGCGGGTTCGAATCCCACCAGATCCATAGACGTTTATGTTATTATGTTTAATGACAGGCTTTAGTGGTTAAAAGCACCAAAGCCGAATAAGTTATTTAAAAAAAAAATTTATATTAAACTCACGTTAAACTAGGTAATCCAGTGTTGCCAATTCGGTCTTTCCATCTTCCCGTTAAAATTATCCGGCGAATAACTTGATTTTTATGAATGGTTGATTGACTTTTAAGAATTGTTTCCATGGTAGTTATCCGTCACCGTCAGTTAGTTTATCAAAAGGTGGAAAGACCGACCCTCAAAATTGTAAAAAGGGAAATTTTTTGAAAAAAATGGATTTTTTGATAAAGACAAAATTACTTAAATTTTTTGGCAAATCTTGACAAAAACGCATAAAAATAACTTAAAATTTTAATTTGAGGGAGAAAATGTATGTATATTATCCATTCACTCTTTTTCCTCGTCTCAGTAGGCCGTGTTCTCATTTCGTTAAGTTGCTGGCCTGAATTTTGATAGATGCCAGAATCTGACATTAAAAATATTAATGACAATTCCACACCACTAATCTGAGTATGTTGCCAAATATTATACGAAGGAGCACCGACTATGGCACCGTGAAATATGCACTACAGTCGAGCTGGCAACAATGTCTCCGTCAGTGGACTCAAATTATAACCTTGAAATTAAAAATAAACATAACCGTTTCATCTGACGTCTATGTTTCATTGTGATACCAACAAAAATGTCACCCTAACTCGTCTACTGGGACGAGGAAAAAGAGTGAATGGATAATACACATAAAAGGGATTTTGTTCTAATGTAAGGGAAATGCGATTATTTATCGTTGGCAACAGTGTTGCCAGATGTGGCGCTTTTATGCCAAACCGGCGCCTTTGACTGAACGAATTGCGCTTGAAAATTTCATTTTGGCGCTTGGCGCTAAATGTGGCGCCTTTAAACAACAAGTTTGGCGAATTTTGGCGCTTTGCATTTAATTCTTAAAAAGCGACACATGCATGTTTTATGCGGTACTCGGGGGAATTTTTAATCTTCCATTTAGTAACTTACATTATTCAATAACTTTTCATTTCTTTTTGCAGAGTAGTTGGTAGACGTATATGTATACGTATGACACATGACACTTGACGTTTGATAGCTCTGTTTAAAGTTATTTAACGCTAAAAAAGCTCATGGACAAAATAACACGTAATTTCACTCCGTCTAATAAAAATATGTTGCTAGAATTTAATAACAATATGTATTTAAAAATTACCTAAAGAAGAAGAACAACTGAATTAAATTACAATTACAATTACACTCGTTACAAATATTCCAGGAATATGAAGTATTCGGGGTGTTCATTTTTTGTTGTTTTTTAATAAAAACCAATGAAGCTAGGCATTTTTTGGGCCGACATTGTTTTAATCCACATTTTTACGAGGAATTTAAATATGCCATTGTCTTTCTCGTGTCATCAAAAATTACGAACAAACGACATTCAACTTTTTATTTTCTTATAGACACCATCTTGGATTTTTACACGATTAAATGAAGCCTTTTTGCTGATTACAATGATGTATCACACTTGATGGTTTGAGTTAGATTCTGGACAAAATTTCGAAGTCATCTGTTCAGCAAAGAGTGCCTTGGAAACAAAAGCATATTTTTGTTTCTAAAGAAAATTTGACAGTTTTGTACGTTTGCATTTTATTATTGAACATAGTTTATAACAAAATAAAATCAAATACAATAAAAATAACAAAACAAACGATTACAACAGATGCTCAAATTGTCTACCCTTTAGCTTTGTGTACAGTTCTTCTTAAGTCTTCTTAAATTAAAATTGCCCTTCTAATACATATACCTTCTTCTTATGTATTTCAAATTTGTCTTCTAATACCAACAACAACATCAACAGGTACAATTTTGTTTTTCATAGGACCCCACAAAATATAATTTAAAGGGTTCAATTCTGTTGACCATTCAATTCAATGTATTCGTTCGGTTGATGTCTTTAGGCTGGCTACAGATATACATTTTTCAACTAATTTGCGAGTTGATAAAAACGTAAACATTTCAAGTATTTGTCGCTTTCTCTAGTTCAAAAGCGTTATTTTATTACTGCAATTAACAATAAACGTAACTATCACACCTAAAATTGAATTGAACTGTCAAATTTTCTTTAGAAACAAAAAATTTGCTTTTGTTTCCAAGGCACTCTTTGCAGAACAAATGATTTCGGGAATGTTACCTGAATCTAATTCAAACCATCGTAACGCTATTTCTTTGACTAATTCATTTTGTCATGGCAATCCCTTGTTAAATAATAGATTGGGTTAATCAAAGACAGAAAATTTATTTTCATAGGCCAATCGATTAGAAAAGTTTTTTTCACTTTTTATTTTAAAAAGTGTACATAATTTTAAGAACAATTCCATAATTTTAACAGCCACATTTCATAATTTCACTTCTGGCAACTAACACTAGCCGAAGGTCATGTCATTTTTAACTTATTCCGAAGACTCTGTATAACGAGTGCCTAAAAGTCTTTTGATTCTGGATGGCCATGTATTAAAAGACACTTTACTATATTTTATTTAATTTATTACAGTGCCATTGCTTGAAAAATGAAAACTTTTTAATTTAAATTTAAACTTTGACTAAAATCATCTCCACAGTAACCTATTAAAATACTTTTGAATACTTAAATTAGACGTTTTATTTTCTGATAAATTTTTCGTTTTTAATATACGTCACGACCTATTACACTAGTCAGATGTGCTGACGTGCATGATATATTTTATTTTGCAACTATTATTACTGAAAAGCATAAACTAAAAGTGATTATCCACCGTAAAGTGTAAAAATAATCGTCTTGACTGTTAATAAGAATAAAGTGTCTACCTCTCTGTTCGGGATCTTTCAGATTTTACTGAACTTTCTTTTGTACCTTATCTTATAGATGGCGCTCGTTTAACGTTTCTCATCGAGTACGTTCTATTCCGCCATAAATACCCCTCGTGGAGTTTTGTTCGGTATCGCTTCTCGGCCTATGGCTAAGATCAAAGTGTAGTATCTGTTCTTATCAGCTTAATATCTGATACGTCCCGCATGCGGGACCAGTATATTAAACTGATTTTTGGAATGAGGTGGGAATAAGGAGCTTGCTCCGCTCCCGCCACGGGTTGGCCTTGTATTGCAGTATCGCAAGGATCGGCCCACAAAATAAAAATCCAAACATAGACTTTTCAGTTTTCAATACTTTTAATTGTCCACAACAAACAGCTCTTCCGCTCTTTGTTAGTCTGCTTGCTCTTCTGATCTTTCCTCCTTTATTTTTTATACTATGATTTTTTGATAATTTTAAATATGGAGGAAGGTTCATCTGACAGAAACAATACTACTTATACATACATATATACTTCAATTGAATTTGATACTGCTTAATTAATTACTACAGGAATACTACAACAAAATTAATATCGGGCACTTTAAACAAATTTAAAAGTCGACGTTTCGCCGGTCAAGGTAGTCAAGGGAAACTATTATTAAAATTAAAATTAGTAGGCAACAATACCACAAAAATACATTTATGTATTCTTATTATTCTTAATTCTAAAGGATTAAAGGTCACAGCAGTTTTAAGAACAAGGCGGTTCGGATCTCGAAAGCTAATCGGGTAGTACAATTCCAAACTTTCAACTGATCCAACGAATGCAAATACAAAGAAAAAAACCAGAAATGCTTCAACTGCAATAATTTCGGACATGATATCAGCCTAGAATCTGAAATCGAAAAAACAAGAAAATAAACACACTGCGAGTATGAATTAAATTCAGAATTTTACCGGAATCTATCTCTAAACCATCAAGTGTGATACATCATTAAAATGCCTAGCTTCATTGTTTTTTATAGAAAAAAATGAAGACGAAAATCGTGATTTTTACTTTTTTCGAAAATCTTGAAAACTTTGTTCTAATTTAACCAACTTCGTATCTCTTAAGCCGCCCAAACACCTGCGAACAAATTGCGCAAACTGACGTTGCACAAGTTGGTGTGCAAACAAAGTCGCCCATGCGCTATCACTCATACACTATACGTAATATTGTGCAAACTCGTGTACCTACGGAAACATGCCGCCTGACGACGGTATAAATCAATAAACTCATTCAAAAATTACTGCACAATGTGTCGTACAAAGCCCATACACGACGCAATAGTTGCACAACGCCACTCGTTGTGCAATTAATTTCAAACAACTTTGAATTTCTGCAACTAGTTGCACAGCACGTCAAACAACACCATACATTATACAAATATTTGCACGACAGCCTCTGTTGCGCAATTTGTTCGCAGGTGCATGGGGGGCTTTAAGGTAACCGAGATTTCCATGGTTAGGCTCGAAAAACGGACACCTTGTATGTATACAGTTCATTTTTTTATTATATGCCGATCGATCGATCGGCAAGTCAAAACACTTTTATATAGCTATCTCCTTCTAACTTTTGTGAAACACCCTTGCGGCTTTTGACATGTCATGTCATTTCGTTCGTATATTTTCTTAACTCAGATCTATACAATCGTCGAATCGTCAAATATTATTAAAAAATTAACTTTAATCAGTGTCTTGTATGTTTTATTGGGTAATCCTGCACTTTAGTGCACCCAAAGTGCGCATGCGTTAAATGTGCGTTGCGATACGCTGAAAATTGACCGCCAATTCAAATTTCTTTCCATTGTTTTCGAGTTTTCTGTTACTTTTTGCAGATATAAAAGACGGCGTTGTAATATTACAGAGTGTTTAGTTTTAGAAATATGTAATATTACAACGCCAGTAAGTAATTTTGTAATTTGTTCTCAGCGAATCGCAACGCACATTTAGCGCATGCGCACTTTGGGTGCACTAAAGTGCAGGATTACCTTTTATTGATAGTAAAGAATATTATAAGTTGTTTGTTCTTCTTATGAGAATTAACGTTACGTTATTATAATAAAGGGTAAATATGTATTATGTACTTGTCTTAATGTTTAAATTTTAGTAAAAATTCGAAATATTTCCTTTGGCGCTACTAGCATGTACCAAGTTGGCAACCCTGGTTGGCAATTGTAGCAATGATGTGATAAGACCTAGATACACCGTGCTTTATGTTTCCTGCATTCTCGATTGATATCAGCATGTGAATGAAATAGCAAATATCTGTGAGTAATTTTGGCACATGTATGCGATAAGGATGTCACTAAAAGCCTAGATCATGTGATTTAGGATGAACAAGGCTTTTGGAACGGGTGTATACAGGGTGTCCCGTGACGTAATGTCACCACTTCACCTACGTGTTAATCATTTGAAAGTAAGTAAAAAACTCTAATAAAGTTTTGTTCTAAACTAAACCGTTTCAAAAGTACTGGGTGTTTAATGTTTAATTTTTTATTTTTTAAAATTTTAAAGTTCATCTAATCTTTTATCTGTTCACCTAATAATCAATTCAGACTAAAAAGAAAAAAACTTTATCTCAAAAGGTGTTCATTCTAGCGCGCTTCAAAAGAGTTCTAGTTGAGATCTAGAACTCCGACAGTACATTTTGGAAGCCCGATAATTAATTAAAAATAACAATGACATGTTACAAAAGGCAACAAGATATCTTTTGAAGCGCGCTAAAATGTATTTAGCAAACATCGGGGGTGATTTTCAACACCTTTTGAGATAAAGTTTTTTTCTTTTTAGTTTGAATTGATTATTAGGTGAACGGATAAATAATTGGATGAACTTTAAAATTTAAAAAAGTAAAAAATTAAACATTAAACACCCAGTATTTTTGAAACGGTTTACTTTAGAACAAAACTTTATTAGAGTTTTTTACTTAGTTTGAATTGTTTATCACGTAGGTGAAGTGGTGACATTACGTCGCGGGACACCCTGTATACCTATAGTATATACTATTTCACTCTTAAGTTAATATCAATTCCTCTTTGTCTACAGGGAATCTAACTACTTGATACATCATTGAATGGTAGTAATCGAAAGCAGTTGGTAGAATTGCTGTTGTCATTTTAACTTGATTTTAATAGAGCCGAGTGCAAATTTTCGATTTTTAAACAATAATCAAAATAATTATTGTAAATAACCTGTGTCAGTCATTTATATTTAATAAGTTTTAAATTTGAATAGTGTTCCAAAGCAGATTTCTTAACAGTGGTTTGCGTACAGAATAAATTGAGTCCATATGGTATTTGCATAAATAATTCAGTAATTAAATAATAACTGTAAAAAGTATTATGGGCTGTGTGCGTGTCCTTGTTGGAATATAGTTTCACATATATTACTTTTTAAAATTCTTCGTACAAGAAGTTCTTGAAGAGAGCTATCGAAATTCTGTTACATAACCTATATTACCAGGAGATCAAAAAGGAAAGTTTGCAAAGAAATCGTTGTTCCGTAAGCAACTGTAGCTAATTTGTTCAATCAAAAATGAGTGCTCAACCCAGCCCAGCCAGTCAAACTGTCGATAGAGAAAAGATTTATCAGTGGATACTCGAGCTTACAAATCCTGAAACACGAGAAAATGCATTGCTGGAATTAAGGTAGTTACTCAATCAATAAATTCCAAACTTGGTTAATATCTTGCTTTTCTTTTAGTAAAAAACGAGAAGTCGTACCAGATTTGGCACCCATGCTGTGGAACAGCTTTGGTACAACAGCCGCTTTGCTGCAAGAAATTGTTAACATTTATCCAGCCATAAATCCACCAACACTGAGCGCACAGCAATCCAATAGAGTCTGCAATGCCTTGGCTTTACTGCAGTGTGTCGCCTCTCACCCAGAGACAAGATCTCAGTTCCTATTGGCTCACGTTCCTTTATTTTTGTATCCGTTCTTGCACACTGCATCAAAAACAAGGCCTTTCGAGTACTTACGACTGACTAGTTTAGGTGTAATTGGAGCTCTGGTTAAGGTATTGCAGATTTAAAAGAATTGAAGCTCTATTCTTTTCTTTTTTCTGGAATGTTGTAGACTGATGAACAGGAAGTTATAACGTTTTTGTTAACGACAGAAATAATTCCTCTTTGCCTGCGAATTATGGAATCTGGATCTGAATTAAGTAAGACGGTGGCTACGTTTATTCTACAGAAGATATTGTTAGATGACAGTGGACTTTCATATATCTGTCAGACTTATGACAGGTTTAGTCATGTTGCTATGATATTGGTAAGTAATATTTTTAATTTTAATGTAGTCAGTTGATTGACTAACGGCCGGTATTACCAACGTTTTAAGGAGACCTTAAATTTAATTTGTGTTTAGAATGTGATCGATGTTATACTAACCAAGCAGAAATGTCACAATCTAAACACGACTTAAATTTAAGGTCTCCTTAAAATGTTGGTAATATCGGCCGTATGAGCCAGTTGTGCGTAAACTCTTAACAACAATAATTGTTGAAATAATCATTGTTATGGATTTAAACTGAAGCTTGTTTATATCAGATATCTTGATATCATTATATTCATTATATTCAGTAATTCATGCATTTAGCACATATCTTTAAAATAATATTATTCTCTCCAAAATCTTTGGTGTGAGTGTGATCTAATACTATTAGTATTGTTTATCTTATAAATTTGGATATATTTCCGTTTATACAAATTCATAATTCTACTTTAAAGCAACAATAATTTAATGACAAAACATAAACTAGACAATATTAGTTTTAAATTTAATACATTACTAAGTTTGTTTTAACAAAATATGTTAATCAGAAGATATTCATAAATGTTATCATATTAGTTTATTAGGAAAATATAAAATAAATTACATTTTTGTATTTAAAATAATTTATTTGATTAAATTTTAGGGTAAAATGGTACTGTCTCTTGCAAAAGAACCTTCTGCTCGTTTGTTAAAGCACGTTGTTCGATGTTACCTTCGTTTATCTGATAACCCAAGGTAAATTCATACATTTAAAATTGTATTGTTTTGTGCAAGTTTGATTTTTTTTTAAGAGCAAGAGAAGCACTTCGTCAGTGTTTGCCAGATCAATTACGAGATTCAACTTTCAGTGCTTGTCTTCAGGAAGACAAATCTACAAATCACTGGTTATCACAGTTGTTAAACAACCTGGACACTCCTGGTAATGGAGATCCGAGACAAGTCGGCATTTCCCCATTGACTTCATAATAATCATTCTTTCTCCTAATACTATACGTTCCTGTATAGATTCAGAATTTGTTAATGAAAATTGTATTAACATTTTAGAAAATGAACTGTTACTCTTGATATTGTATGTGATGTGATTATTAGTAAGTACCATACTTTCAACAAATTCCGAGTTCCATGTGACCAAATTAACTACTTTTTTTTTTTAGAAAACTGTTGGCGACATTGTAAGATTCTTGCGTGTTAGGTAATGAAGAAAATACGACGTTCTAAATTTATTTTAACATTAAATTATTTCATATCTATGAAGCATTTGTTTTAATTTGTGTTAATACATTTTCGGACATTACGTTAAAACTTTCTTCTTTACTTTTCCTGACAAAATTTATTCTATTACGCCACTGATTGTAATTGGAGTGAGTTCGGTTGCCTAATTTGGGTGATCACGTGGGACTGGGAAATTTTTGAAAGCACGGTAGTTTCTTTACTCTTTTATTTTATGAAACTTTAAATGTATGAAGATTTTAGAGTATTATTTTAATTTCTCCGTAGTATTTTTAGGCTAACATGAAATTCATTTTATCTCTTGTTTTGTGAATATATTTTTCAAGAGAAGATGTTTTAGTCATAGTTCAGTAAAGAAGAGTGTTTTTTGATAGGATAGTTTCATTAAAACCAAAAGACTTACTGCGATATAAAGGCCACTAATACGGAGTTAGGATTGCACAGAGCTTTTAAGTCTATAAGTAATAAAACTCGAATTTCAAACTACAAAAGTTTTTGTTTCATTGTTATTTATTCTCTTCTCATCGTTTAAGTCGAAAGTTTTTAACTTTTGCTGTTGTATAGAGTATGAAATGTTACAATGAGTTAAAGATTTTGAGAGATTAAAAAAAGAATTGACCTCAAATGAACATATGGCAGCATGTCGAATCTTAAAACCATAATATAATTGATAACATAAATTAATGAACTAGCGATCTTTTTTTGTGTACAGTGACGAACAAACAGTTTTCTTGGTGGTAAGTTATTCCAGAAATTAAAAAAAGCAGTTACGTTTTTAGGCGTTAAGTTCAAAATGTGTTCATCTTTCATTTAATTTATTTATACAGTACTTGACATATTTAGAAGTAATGAATTAAGTTAGGATATGCGATACTTCCTTTATGGCAAATTTTGAGTATAAAGATCAACTGGTCCAAGTTTTCCTTGGAAGGCCTTAGGATTCACGTGGAATTAACGTCAGCTAGATCCTGCCAAAATATTGGGACCTTGTTTTATTTATTTATTATTTATTTAGAAATTTTGTTGTAAGTCGGTTTGCAATGAAATCATACGATTTTAGGTCAAAAGTCGGTCGCAAGATGTCGCGTCTTAAACTCTTATTTACTATACGAAAATTGCAAAATTTTTATGTACGTAGATTTATTATAATAGTAAACACTTAATAAAATATATAAAATATTGATTTTATTCTTTATTATCGTGCAGTGAAGGTTTTTTTGTCTTTTATATAAACATTTTTAATTTACCACAGAGAAAAAGCAATAAAATTTTTCGTGGATATTTTAGGTAATAGATACCGGATAATCAGATATTTATTTTAATTTTTAAATAATATTTGTGAAGAACCCCTTATGGTTCAGCCACACTAACGGCAAATGTGCTGCCTAACGTCATTTTTAACGTCTAGTTTGCCAATAATCAGTCGCTACACATACAATTATTGTCAAGTTAGACGTGAAAAATCACGTTAGCCAGCACATTAGACGCAGCGTGGCTCCGACAACGATAGTGTAGCGACGGATTATTGGCATATATGGCACTAATTTTGTAACGGCGTTGAGAATGGCATTGCGCGCTAGACGATAGCTCGGCTGGCGGTTTTTCATACACATCAAACGAATTGCCGGCGAACGTATCGCATAGTTGTTGCCATAGATAAAGAAAGATATATGTGAGAAAGACAGAACATACATTTTTACACGAAAACAGCGACATCTTGTGTTTTAGTCACGTACTATCTTAGTTTTGATTGCAGGTTTCTTTCATTATTTCAAGTACTAATTTAAAATATAATTTTTGAATGTTAGGAAACGGAAAATGCTAAAATATTTGAATAGAACTCCTGTGATATTTGACATTTAAGATAAAGTTGCCAATATTTAAGTAAAATACCACTGCTGCAGCCGCTTCGGAGCGAAATGTGGGACAAATAATGACCTTAACCACCAATGTAAAATTTAGCGCATTAATTTTCTCGCGTTAATTGTCGGGTTCTTGTCCGTTAGAATGCCGTTAGACGTTAACGCAGATGTGCCCGAAGCTTTACAGATATAGAATTTTATTCACGAATGCTTCCGAGAAGTATTTTGACAGGAATCTTAAAGAATACATTCTTGTGCCTAACTTAGTGGTTAGTGGTAAGTAGACTATAAGAAAAACTATACGTAACTGGATAATCTATGATGTATAGCTGAAGAGTTGGTTTCCACTCACACAAAGCTGTTTCTTTTAATTTAAAAAAATCTTAAGTGCAAAAGAATTATGTACAGAACATTTCAAATTGTTTGAAAATCATAATAGTAGATTAAAAAAGGCGCATGGTCCAATTTTCGAATGGACAAATGTGCTAAAATGTCACATGAAACATGTATTTTATATTATTTTTTCTTTATTTACTATAGTTTATTTTTAAACTAAGAGGAGTAATTTGAATTTTGCCCACCAAAAACACGCAAAGTTATTGGTTGTTTGACAACCGGTGTTACACAAGCCTTCAATTTAAACCTAGAATTTAACATCTTTCATAATTCATGTGACAATTTCAGTCAGTTTCAAACTTGTAAGTAAATTTGTTGCTAAAACTAATTATTTGAAGATTGTGTAAACTTCCTAAGCAAGCCAAATTAATTTCTGATTTAGTATTACAGTGTCAATCTGCCTACAACAGGCCGACTACTGTTACTCCTCCCACAGTATATTCATCAATCAGTAGGAACAGCTAGGGGTTTCTGGCACTACAGTTTCTGAGTGCGCATGTGCGAAAACTGGCGGACTTTTCACAAATGGCCGCGTGTGGCGCACCGGTGAATTCATCAATTGCTTTTAAGCGGGCGTTTTTTAATTCAGCATTTTGTGTGATGGATGCGGAGCGATGAGAAAGATTGAACAGATAACCATCTTTGTTAGATTATAATGAATTTATGTTGTGTAGAAAGTCTGAAGTTGTGTAAAACAACATCGCATTCTATGATTTGCTTGCAATCATTTCTATCCGTGCCATTTTTTCAACCAGTGACATCTAGTAGCAATAAAATGAAAGCCCGCCAGTAACGGCCATATTGGCTCTGAAAACGGTAGTATGAACATCAAAGGTGCCGACACGAGCTGTCCCTACTGATTGATAAGTATACTGTGCTCCTCCTACTTTAAAAAGAAACTATAGTTAGATGTAAGAAAAACTGAAAATATGCGTCGTTTTTGTAATTCAAATTTAGGAAAATTTTGTTTTATGTGGCGGTTGGCGACATTGGTTGGCGCTTAAAACAATTTCAAACAAATGTCAATTGGGAAGTTATGTTTATAATTTGAGATGAAGGATATTATACAATACCTTTGTCTTTTTATTAAGAGTGTTTATTTAAATCTGGCGTCGAAGTTGACCATGAAAATTTAATTGTGAACCAACAATCATCAAAATGACAGTTGTTAACAGACAGCGTCAGAAGGCGGAATTGAGTGGCATACTATCTTTGTCTAGTGTATCGGACGTATGTCGTGAATTGTTGTTTTAATGCCGCGGTTGACGTGACGTAAATATAACCTCACTTTTTTAGAGTTTGATCACATTTGACGGTTGTTTTTCGTACTCTCTGCAATAGGTTGTTGTTTTCCACCAGGGTGCAGTCATAATGAAAGAAATGATTGCAAAAAGTTTTAATTTCCGAGTGAGGAGGTTAACTGTTTTGTTAGGTAAGTTAGGTTATGTTTATTAACTGTCTATTGATATGCCGCTGCACCTGCACAAGCACTTTGCACAATTTTTTTATAATAAATAAAGTAACGATTTATGCAAAATAGGCGCAACTGAAGTCTTGTCATTAAAGCTTTTCATAACAAGTTTGAGTAATAAGCAAAATTTTTCATACCTATCAACTCTATGCTTTTATTTTTGACAAAAATGTCAATTGTTCCAAAAATGACACTTTCAAGGAATAAATACCTTTCGCATAACCTAAATTTCCAATTTTGACAGTTCTTGCGATAATCACAGTACCTGTAAATTTCAATCTACAATACATACTTTTGTTTCCAAGGCTGACCAGAGGTACTTTTTTGTTGAAGACCGTTACACTTATCAGTACAAGATCTTGCAAAATATATTTCCCTTATTACACACACTATTTGTCAACTTCTATCAACCAATACTTTGACATTTAATTCAGTGGCGGCTCGCCACATTAGGTAAGTAAGGCTGAGCCTCCCCTCGAATCGTGGAGATAATAATTATATACGTTGTTCTCAAATTAAAAAACCACCACCTGCTGCATTATGTTAGTATAAAACATAAGTCCCCTATAAAACATTATCAAAATAGCAAGGTTGGCAAGGTATTTGAAGTTTCATGTCAAAGTAATTTGTCAAATCAATTTTATTATTATATTGTTTACATTTATATTCATTTTAACAAGTCATTTCAATGCTTCGAAAGCAGAAAAATATTTTAAGTGCCAAAATGAAAGAAGCACTCGTCAAACGTTACCAAATTTCTAACTAGGACAATGTTGCCGGTTGTACTTTTCACAAGGCAACATCGCCAGTGGTCTTTTAATTTGTGAACAGAGAATATGCAAGATGAATATTGTATATTCAAGATTTGAAGATTTGTTTTTAGCCTTTCTTAAAAATGAAGGGTAATACAGCTGAGGCTCAAAAGAGGATGTCTGGTTACATGAAAAATGAATACTAACTTAATAAGCTGAGCCTCTCCTGAGAAAAAAGGCGCGAGTCGCCACTGGTTTATCTTCAACACAACAGAATCTGTATCACATTTTGAATAATAGATGGCGCTAAATTAACCAAAATTGTCGACGTGAAGTTGAAAGTTATAAAACCCCTTACAAGAGTAACTAGTATTGATAACACTGTACTATACAGGGAGATCGAAACTGATTATCCTGGGGCCCTATTCTCAACCCGTTCGAAAAAATACGTATGCGAAAATGGCGTCAAAATGACGTAATTTCCGAACGATTTGTATAGTTTTGTACGAAAGTCTATGTCATTTTGACGTTATTCTCGCATACGAATCTTTTCGAACGGGTTGAGAATAGGGCCCCTGATCCTACACTACTTTCCGTGAGCTTGATATCAATATCACATGAAAGTTAAAATGAAAAGTAGTGGCGTGCATAGAACATTCATGAAACTTACATCCAAACCTAACATAATCAATAAAAAACATAATTGGATATAAATATGGATATCAAGCTCGTGGAAAGCAGTGATCAGGACAATCAATTATGATTAGTCTGTATTATGATACTGGTATTTTCGAATTTCCATGCCTGATATATTAATTATTTAGAACACAGCTAACACAGTTCCTATCAATCTGGAAGTAGTATGAAAGTGTATTATCGATTCCTTATCTATTTGTTATCGCAGTAGGCCGTGATTTTAAGCCAGTAAGTTGGCTATCATGTTAAATTAGAGAAATTTAATTTGATATCATTTTAAGATACGTCAAATTGTGACAACTAAAATCAGCAGGCAGATTCCGTTTTCCAATTCGAGTCGAATTAGACATTGGCAAGAATAGCGAATTCGACTCGAATTGACGAACGGAATCTGCCTGCAGATTGATTAAGCGGTGTTGTCAATTCTCAACTTTATGTAAATTTGGCCTTGAGTACACCTCATGAAGAAAATAAAATATTGCAACATTGCCTAATTCGGAGTAACCTTAAAATCTAAAGTCGACATGACTCATTGTCAAAATTTAGCCTTACGTACATGAGTATGACATTCTCACTAGACTTTCACGGCATGGTGCGATAACAAATAGATAAGGAATAGATTAAAGTTACGTTTATGAAAATAAAGTATGTCGTCGAAACACTCGATTTAAATATACCTACTGGATTTTCAAAGATTCTTAAGTGCCACGTGACCCAATTAACAACCTTTCTGGGAAATTTTGTTTACCGCAAATTGGCAGCACCGTCAAATTAGTCCTTGTCACTAAAAAGTAACAAATTGAACATAGGCGTGCGTATGTGGTTTGCAATCACGACGTTCCAGTGTTGTAAATTTTATTTGTTGAATTACATAGAATTTGGACGTAAGTTTATAACATTATTTAAGGTTACATTTATTGCGTTTATGTTTAATTTGTAGGTTTAGGTTAAGTCAAAATTAATTCTATTACGCCACTGATTATCCTATTATTGTAGTTGGGGTATTTTATTGTATTGCTATAAGAGTCAGTTTGGTTGCCTAATTTGGGTGATCATATTGAACTCGGAAATTGTTGAAAACCCTGTATAATTAATTTGAGAGCAACATTTTACTTTAATATTCCGAAAGTACCTATTTAACAAGAAAGATTTTTTTCTTTTTATGTATTTGCAACCTGTATATAATTTACATCACAATTCTGTTTCTGTTCTTGTAGATATATAACATTGTACACATTGTTGGCGTTAATTCTTTTTTGCCACTGAATAATTCAAGTGGTAACTCTACACGTCTGCGTTAATAAATTTAAATAAATTTGATAAATTATGCCAGAGATCGGCGTTTCGCCGCATGATTAATGAGTTGGTAGGATTGCGCCAGATTTATATAAAGTTTCGCAGGCAGAGTTGGTGTTGGTGTGTGTGTAAACTACACACATACATAATTTTGACCAATGTGTTAAAACGTGTTCGCTACTGGCTGATTGTGCAATTACCTTGGGCACCGCCCACTATGTGTACTTTATTCGCTCATCTGCAATTGGTTCACGTTGTCTTACATGTGCAAGTCTCATTTCGCGAGTTCGACAAGCCACACGTTTTATTATTAATTAATGCTTATTATTCTGTGTTAAAAGCATATGACGTGACGTACACGCCTTCCGTATGTTCGGGCGTTCACGTTATAAACTTGAAGACGTCGGGTAAAACGACTCAACTTGACTCAACATATTTAGGACATATCATAATTTATTTTTAAAGAAAACCTAACAAAAATAGAAATACCTATATTCTGGAACCATTTTCGAATATGTATGTATTTTGTTTTTGACCCAAGAAAATATTATAAGATGAAATTGCTAAAAATTCTCATTAAGACCATATCTCTGAAATTTTCGTGCGTTTAAAAAAGGTTGCCTATGTGCGCATTGTAAAATTTATGAGCATCTTTTAATGCCCCTTTTGAATTAGGCGCGCTGAAAAATGCTGGTTCGTTCCAAATGACCATAGACGGCTCGTAACTCGTAGGTCGAGTTCAATGGTTGTAATTTTTTTTTCATTCTTAAAAATACAATGCGATCAATATGGACTGTCCGTGCCGCTATTTTAATTTATAGATACCTATTACAATATCCCTTCATAATGGAGCATTATGAGCATTAGATTAAATTGATTTTAAATTGCGAAATCCTTATGTTTTTAAGGGAACGCAGTCTTTAAAAGAGCTGATTGGTTTAAAATAACCTACGAGTAAATAATAGACAGGAGGGAGTCATACTAACAGTAGTTTTTGTTCAAAGGAGTAACTAAATATGGCCGCTGTATGTCAAACACGCACACAAGCTTTTTAAAAAATGCTCGAACGACCAAAACCCAAACAGTTCACCATTGTTTATAATACATTTACTGTACTAAATTTAACAAAATAAGATCTAAAAATGTCCATTGTATTCCAGACACTGGACTTCTTATCACTGAAAGTATCGAGTGATTTTTAAAACTTTTTATCAACGCTTGCCATGGAATTTGGATGGCATATCTTAGCTTTACTGTAAAACAGCATCAAGGAGTGACGTACTATGACGTACTTTTCACTTAGGCTAAGACATGCCGTTCAGATTTCATTGTAAGAGCTGATAAAAAATTTAAAAAATCACTCGCTACTTGGAAGGAACTTACTTAGGTACATTACCCTTGCCGCTTCACTGATCATCGAAAAATTACAAATGCAACTTAAAAGTCATTCACTTTTTAATTGAAGTCGATAATAAGCAATATCTTAGCAATGTATCGTTTGTATGTATACACCGAGTGATTTTAAAAATTTTTCATCAACTCTTGCCATGGAATTTGGACCGGCATGTCTTAGCTTTACTGTAAAACAGTATTAAGGAGTGCAATGACTTACTTTTCACCTAAGCTAAGACATGTTGTCCAGATTTCTTGGCAAGAGTTGATAAAAAATTAAAAAGTCACCCGGTACTAGTAGGACAGATACTAAATAAACACATAAATTCGTACTACACTCAGATACAAACACAAGATTCGATATTTTATAAAAACGGATGTCAACAAACCGCTATATTGCAGAAATTGATCTACAGTAAAGTGGTAACTTCCGTCAAATGTAATTGCATTCTCCGGTCCCACTATCGTAAGTTTCCTCCTGTTAATTCTTTCCTTGTAGAAAATTATTTTGTATAGCAAAGAAGTAAATAAGCAAATATAAAAATATCGCTAGCGAATAGCAATGAGCAGACAATTTTTATTGAATACATTGTATATTATAAACCGGTACAAAATAAATACAGTTGCGAGTATGAAAAATGGCAGAGTCGTAGCCAGACTAAATACTCGGGGGAGGCTTATTGTAATGTAGGGGAGGCTCTATAAATTTTTATGCATAAGCAGTAATCTACTCTTTAGCTATATAAAAGTTCTTTGCTTATCGATCGATCGATTGGCATATAATGCAATAATGATATGTATGCTATAGGTATCTAAAAACTTTCATTTAAGTTATTAGATTTAGGCCCGATTTATTCACCTCCAAGTAAATTTATCTGGTGATTTATTCCCATAGTAACAATTGTGATCACAATAGTTACTATGGGAATAATTCACCAGATAAATTTACTTGGAGGTGAATAAATCGGGCCTTATTAAAGTGCACTTGAATGTTTTTAGGTCTGTTCGAACCGTGAGTTCTGACTAATTCTGAACCATTCAAAATATGCACTCATCAGAGTTGTACTTCTCAAAGAACTATCAAAATAATTCACTACTTTGAGGGCCTATTGATTCGAACGGTTCTGAACTGGTCAGAACCTGCGGTTCGAACAAACCTTTTTATAATACCGAGTGTTCTTTTACTGTATGCAAATATTTAAACCTGTAATACATCACCATAAATGGCAACGATTGAACTCATATGTCCTTAACAAAAGTTTTACACATTTCGAGAAAATCGCAGTTGAAAATCGGGCAAGAATTAATCGCACGTCTATGTCTTTGAGATAGGTCAAGAAAAGGAAATTTTATTCGACCGCAGAAAGCACCTGTTGGAACAAAAAACAGAACTGCAATCGAGCAGTGACCCAGTGACTTTTGCCGAGTTCGGGCGGCTAATAAAAGCATTTTTTTTTCACGTCGCAGTAAGTCGTATCCTTTGGGATCAACAGTTTAGTTTGTGAAAAGTGGTTGAACGAATTAAAGTTAAATACGATTACTATTTTTTGTGCTTATTATTACTTATTAAAATGCCGCAATTCACGAACGGCGAGAGAACAGATGCTCTTCATCTACGGCGAAGCTCCAGGAAATACTGAAGAAGCACGGCGGATTTATGGAAACACATTTCCAAATCCATGCAAGAACATTTACAGCATTTACGCGATTATGGAACGTTTCGTGTGTGTGTCGCTAATGATGGATGCCACTTTGAACAGTTGTTATAACATTCGTAAATTACTGTAGTGAACGTTTGAATTTGTTCTTCCACACAGATATTATTCGGTGAGTGAGTACGCCTTTGCATATTAGTCACGCCTGCGATGTTTATTGCCTACGATGCTTATTGCCTGCGTAGCAGGTTCCGTAAGTTTTTTGTTGTTTCATGACCGTCGTATAAGGGGCGGATAAAATAATTTTCCCCCGTTATGAATTTTTTTTAAAATTCTTTTATGTGCTCTCACGGTAATGTGGTTAAAATTTTTGCATTTATTTTACAAACACCCTGAATACTGAGGTTGGTAGAAATTTGATTATTATATAATCTAACCCTCCTATTCTGTAACTCATAACGAGATCATTAAATAACGATCATCGTTATGTAACTTATAACGACATCGTTATAACGACATCGTTAAATACATACTAAGAACGCATTTCTACGTACTGATGGTCAAAACATATCACTTAACGATGTCGTTAAGAGTTACATAACGATTGTCGTTATTTAATGATGTCGTTATGAGTTACAGAATAAGAGGATAAATTAGAAGACGTATAATGTTAGAATTGTCATTTAAAGCTGGATAGTATCATAGTGTCTAGGAAAAGTAGTGTCTCATTTTTCATGCCCGCCACTGTACAACACTGTACATCAACGACAGTGGAAAGAGGCTGTCATATTGGTACACCTTTCGACAGTTTGGCACGATCACACATTCTTGTGTATTTTTCTCTTCCCTGAGTGTAGGTCTTTACCTACCATCTCCTTCTGCAATTGTTTAATGAAACTAATATTTGAAACTCGAAGGCACTTAAATATTATTTTTTTATATCACAAACTCTTTTAAACGGACACTAAATGGCACACAAACACTTAATGTTTCGTTGAAAATGAAACGTTAAGTGTTTGTGCGGCATTTAGTGTCCGCTTAAAAGAGTTTGTGATACAATTTTCATCGGACAAGAACCAGCTTTAATTATAATTTTTTTAATTTGGTTTTTTAATGACTGAAAAAATCTGGATTTCAACGCAATCTGACAAAATACATATTTTAAAAAAATATAAAAATTGTCTTGATATTTTGAAAATTAATAATTCTTTTGCAATTAATAAATTTAAATGACAGTTTGGTACATACATACATACATAATTATAAATGTTCTCGTTCAAAAATTGCCTCGAAAAGAAATTTAAATTTCACTAAAAAAATATGTATTGGAAGAGAAATATGAATAAAACTCTAAAACTCTTTTTTAAAAAAAGTTACGTCAAACATCCAAAATAAGAATTAAAAAACTAAGTAGTCATCAAGCTGTACTGTGCAATTTGGTGAAATGTGAAATGATTGTGAAAAATTAATTATTAATAATCAATTTAGAATAAATTATTACATATTTACGATTAGATGTAATAATGAACCTGAACAATTATTATCAGTACAGTTGACTCAAAATTTGATTAATAACCATAAAAATTGTTCTAGAAGATTTAGCAGAGCAGCAACATTTTAAAGTTTGCCACCAGAAAGTGGAGCCACTATGGCGGAAGTTCGTGGAACTTTGGTAATCTAGTACTTCATTTTGTATAGAGTACAGAACTGCAATAGATAAGTAAAGTACTGCCACAGGTAAAACCAATACATTAGCATTTTGGAGATGCCAGAGTGTTGAGTGTTCTCATAAATTAATAAAGAATGAAGTTAAAATTTGAAATAACCAAGGTTTGTTTTAAGGCATTTTAAACTTTGGCGCCGAAAGGTGGAGCCACAATGGTTGAAGTTTGCGGTACTTTGGTATTCTCTGTATTTGGTTAATGGGACAAAAGATGAAATGGCAGTTAGTACAGATTATTTTTTTTACTATATGCCGATTGTATAAAATATAAGTTAAGAAAATATACGACGAAATGACGTGACTTGACAAAAGCCACGAAAGTTAGAAGGAGATATAGCTACATAAAAATTTTTTGACTTATCTATCGATCGATCGGCATATAGAGAAAAAATGAACTGCAGTGCAAAGTAAAGGGTTTTTCATTAAGAGCGACGCATTTTGTTTTTCAAATAAGACACCGGTGTCGTGAGAAATTTAAGATTATTTTTACTTCGGTGTAAAGCACAGTTAATGCCATTATTGATGAAACCACAACATCATTCAGATGTCCTCTACGGAAGCGCTGACAGGAATGAATTCGTTTAAATATGGTTTAAACTAGAGATGGAACGGACATACTGCCGGCCGAACTTTCGAACACCGATGGTCCTGCCACCGGACCGTACAGATTCGGCCGAATCTTCTGCCACTAATTTGAGAGACAGCTTATATACAAAATACTTATTTTCAACTGGAAATAGCGGCGTGGCTCAGGTGTAGCGTGAATGTCTGGCAGTCCGGGAGTTCGTGGTTCAAATCTTATTGTACGTTTAATTTTTTTTACATTTACAAAAATGTTTCCTGGTTCTATTTTAATGGCATGACATTACTTTTTTACAATTACAATTGTGTAAATTATTTTTACCAAATAATTTTTGTTCACGGCATTTTCAGTGCAAACGACAACTTATAATCGTAAAAGTGTTCCAGGTTTGTCATGTTTTATGAAAATGCTTAATGAAACAGCTTAATGATTATTATTTTATTATCCATCACGATAATATCATAATACATAGAATCCGTCGACTATAACGCTTTTACGCAATGTTATTATTTTGTAAAGAAATTTAAGAAATGTTGGTATAAGATGAAGAAATTTTTTCATTTTAATTAATATAAATTCAAAGGAAATTGCTAATGATGATGCTTTCTTTAATTTATTTGTTTTATGTGTACTTTAGATAGATATCATTTGTTAATTACATATTTAGGCAATTTGATTTTATACATGAACATGGCATTTTGGTACGCTGTAAAGAGAAAATCTTTACCGAATGAATGACAAAAATACTATGAATTGTTTTTAAGCGCCCTTTCTTCCATAAGCTCATTTATAGAACGAGATAGAATTTTTTCTTTCACAAGGACATTCTACCTATTGAGCACTATAACCAAAATTATTTTGGTACTTACAGAATGTTAGTAAAGTAATGGCAGCATGTAGCAGGATTTTTTTAAATGGAACACCCTGTGTATTTTCTTATATGTAGAAAGACATAACAATCGATCCTCTAAACAGTAGCGTATAAAATATTTATATTTATTTAATCAACTAAGAGTAAATTAATATTTTATTGAAAACGGTCTGATTTTCAACTTCTCTTGAAATACTAACTGTAAACGAGTCGTTTGTCGTACAGCAATAAAAATAGGTAGTGTTAGACATTAAAGTATAGGGAATAACCTAGATATAAATTCATTTAGTTTCTTTGTTTTTTCAAGTGTTGAAGCCTGTGTAATTGTCAGATTTTCAAACTGTCGTTATTCGATTCTTTTAAATGCAACCCCCCTATCTCTTTTCACGAATAGATAGTGTTCATGTTCCTCTTCAATTCTGTTATAGGTTTTCTGCATCTAATCTTTACAGTTTTTTGCTATAATAAACATTTTACATTTTTACTCTGAAATCAATATTAAAGTTATTTAATGTATTGTATTTTAATTTCTTTAAGACAACACCATAAAACAGATGGATAATATCAAGTTTACAATTGTTTACAGACTCTTATTACATTATAGTCATCGTATTTTTGTTATAATACAGTTCTTTTATTTTGTTTTAATTAAGAATGCTTTAAAATTGATTCTATGTAGTTCCTAAGTTTCAGTTGTCTTAATTAACATTTAATTTAATAAAATCGGAATACTTGAACAAAAGAAATTCACCAATTTTCATTTATTTGTTAGATTATTAATTTATCACTTGTATATTTTTTTTAAGTACAACAATTTTTACATTAAGGTAATTATTTGCAAACACTGATGTTTTTTTTTGTTATTAACCACATCGAATAAATTTTAAGACATTGTTAATACAACAAATTTAAAGAACTGTATTACAAAAAAAATACGATGAATATAATGTAATAAGAGTCTGAAACCAATTGTAAACTTGATATTTTCCAAGCTGTTTTATGAAACAGAGGCGCTGTCTTAAAGGAAATTAAAATACGGCATGTTAAATAATTTTTAATATTGATTTTAGAGTAAAAATGTTAAAAAATATCATAGCAAAAAATTGTGAAGATTAGATGCAGAAAACCTATAACAGGGTGAAGAGGAACATGGCTATCTATTCGTGGAAAGATATAGGGGGTTGCATTTAAAAAATTGAATAACGGCAGTTTGAAAATCTGACACAGGCCTCGCGAAAAAACGAAAACTAAATGAATTTATATCTGGGTTATTCCTGCTGGTTTCTAACACTGACCCTGTTGGCTGTACAAACGATTCGTTACAGTCGAATTTTACAGAGAGTTGAAAATCAGACCGTTTTCCATAAAACATTAGTTTACTCTTAATTGGTTAAATAAATATAAATATTTTATATGCTGCTGTTTAGAGGATCGAGTGTTATATCTTTCTATAGGAAAATACACAGGGTGTTCCATTAAAAAAAATCCTACTGCATGCTGCCATTATTTTACGTAACACTCTGTATGTATCAAAATAATTTTAGGTTATAGTAGGGAAATTTATTACTTGTTGCGCTTGCGCAGTTTAACATAAAATCATTTATTAAAATGTAATGCCTAACCTAACTTCAAAAGATTATGCGCCCAAAATGCGGAAAAATACCTATACCTACAATTTATGAATTATACGCGAACGCCAGAGGGTAAGTTTGGTTTGTGAATACAAATTATTTTGTAACTTCTGTCATTTTTATATTACCGTTGTACAGAATGTCCCATTTTCGATGGTATTCGAAACATTAGTTGTGGTTATATCTCGGTTATTATAAACTTTTGACGCGATTTGATTAAAGAATCATGATCTACGTTAAAAGTCGAATAAAAAATGCCTTTGTCATTTTTCGATACCTTTAAAAATAAAAAAAAATATGCGTTTGAAAATTTCATGAATTTTTCGTTTTTCAACTGTACCACGAAAATGGCAAGGAACAGCAAATTTTTAAGTTGGCCATTCAAATTAGCATAAAAAGTTGACCCAATATTGCGTGCTCAGTTTCTTTCTATTTCCATTATTAACGAAGATACCTATGGAATACCATCGAAAATGGGACACCCTTTACATGAGTATTTGGTACTATTTTAACTAGCGTTTGCTCCCGGGTTTATAAAAAATATTTTTTTAAAAAATACGTTACTATAATTGATTCGGAAATTTTCTGGTAAATTACCGGAATAGGTCGTCGGAAAATTTCCATCTTTTTTATTTTTCCGGAAAAATTACATCTCTAGGTTATAATGCTCAATAGGTAGAATATCCATATAAAAGAAAAAAAAATTCTATCTCATTCTATAAATGGCCTATGGAAGAAAGGGCACTTAAAAACTCACCCTCTATTGCTATTTAAAAAAATACGGTCGTTCAAATATTTTTACAATTAGCAGTGCACTTGCTTTTTGTAGTTACAAATTCAGAATCAGCATGATAATGAGAGAATATTTGCTAATTTAACCAAATTTCTATTTTTAAAAATACAAAGAAAGCAATGGTGAATGGTTCAAATTGAACACCTTAATTCTAAAGAAAATATTCTGTTTGAACAGTATTAATCCAATCCCGTTTTTGCTTCAAACAATTACGATCAGCCTACTTATAATTTAAAAAAATATGTATTATGTATATTAAATCCGGTCAGTACACCGAAGGTCCGGCCGAAACCGAACCGTTCGGTTTACAGGCCGAATCGGCCGGATTCAGTACCGCGGCAGGAGATTCGTTCCATCTCTAGTTTAAACCAAGTTTCCATGAGTGAATTTTTTTGGCCTGAATTGGATGCTCTGGACTAGGACGACATGTGGTTGCAACAAGACGGTGCCACTTGCCACAATGCCAATCAAACAATTGACTTATTGAAAGAGAAGTTTGGTGGAATCGATTATTTCCAGAAACGGACCAGTCAGTTATTCTCCTCGCTCGTGCGATTTAACACCCCTAGACTTCTTTCTGTGGGGTTATGTTAAGTCGTTAGTTTACACCAACAAACCAGCAACATTACACGATTTGTAGACCAACATTAAAGGTGTCATTGCTGATATTTGACTCAATTTAGGTGAAAAAGTCATGGAAACTTGAGTTAAACGGATTCCTTCCTGTCAGCGCTTCCGTGGAGGACATTTGAATGATATTGTGGTTCCATCAATAATGGCATTAACTGTACTTTACAACGAAGTAAAAATAATCTTAAATTTCTCACGACATCGGTGTTTTATTTGAAAAACAAAATGCGTCGCTCTTAATGAAAAACCCTATATTTATTATTTTGTATTAAATCTGAGAATGCTGAATCTAATAAGAATGAAATAGTACATTTTTTTGATGGTCAAATAAACGAAATTAACATTCAAATAGCGCTTAATAATATTCGTCAAATACAATTTTAATCTATGGTATGTCCCCGGATTAGGTTTACAAGAGGGAAAGACATTTTATTTTTAATTCTACAAAAAAATGCCAAAGGGAAAACATTTTTGTTTGATTTGTAACGAACATATCTGTAATTAAAACTTCAACAATAATACAATCTACAGCCTCGCTCTTTATAACTGTTATGGATTTCTTAAACCAAGCAATTTTTTTTGCTTTAGTATTTTTTTGTAAGATTAAAAATATAAACGTATGACTAGAAGATTTAGTTGGTTGCCAAAATGGTATTCGTAAGTAAGAGAAAGTTATTTGTTATTCGGCAGTTTATATGAATTTAATTTGAATTATTATTAGTATAAATATACACATAATAATTCATTTCTTCATTCATTTAATTAAAAAAGAAAGTTACATCCTAAATAAATAAGAATGAAGAACTAAATTCGGACATTTTTATTTCTGAAATTTAATATTATTCCCCTCGTAGCGCAGAAATCCAATTAATAAATAGGGGATCTATATTTTTAGTTCCCTTCGTCTATTTAGGGTGCATCCCTCTCACCCGCCCAGCCGCTTCCGGAAGTTGTAACTTATGCTTTTTCGGTGGCCATGATGTTGCGTCTAAACACGATCCTAGATAAGATATTTTCTTGGAGAAATAGTTTCGTGTTTTCGTTTCCATTTCAAGTGTCTGCTTCTGCGGTAAACAGTTTGTACCCTGGCATTTATTACCGAAATGTTTACTCCGTGTCTGCTTAGGCCAGTTACATGAAAAATACTTTGTATGTAAGTCCCCATATGTAACCGTTTACAAATTAGGAAATAATTGTTTTCATAACATTCTTTCAGAGCTATACATTGTTTGCGTGTTATTGTTTTTGATAAATTTATTATTGTTTTGGGTCTTTTCTATAAATAGTAGCTAAGTTAAATATGTATACACGACACGGAAACACTCGTATTTGGTTATTTAATATCGATTCCGGATTAAAAATTAAATTTGAATAAAAACGATAGGTTTTGATACATAATTATATAAATATATATTTTTTTATTTGTCGTATGCGTGTACATATTAGGTTTCTTGTTCGGATCAGATTATTAGATTTATATTTTATTAGTTTAATGTGGATTAAATGTTTAACAATTTACTTTTGTGATTCTTATAGTGTATATGGTCAATTAAAAGTTATTAAATATGTTGTTTTTCAATTCTGATTGCACTTTAAACAGTCGAATTATTATCTGCATATTTCTATTTAAATTTTTTCGTGTTTCGATCTTCTTAACGAAAGATTTGGGCACGTAAACAGGACGTACTTCTAACTTTAATGTTTTATTAATAATAAGTTTAATATTAGCTCCGAGCATCTTTTGAACATTAAACTTCAAACAACTTTGAATATTTGTAATTATGTCATTAATATTTAATTAATTTTTATACGACGTGTATTGAGCTACGGAAATAGATCGTTTGAGATCTTTTATTAAAATTTTCAATTGTATAGTCAATAGTTATATCTAATGTTGGACGAAAAGTAACGGGTGTTCAAGAAAAATATACCTCGAGTTAGCCTTGGAAAAAAACCGTATGTCGTAACGTAACTTACACAATTATTTTTTTATTTGTCAAAAATCGGTAAAATTCGATTGACATCAAAATGCTCCTATGTGTACAAGAACTAGTTTTAGTTTTTACTAGTTCATGGAAATGGCCAATATGAAAAGATATTTTGAAAGTAATAACTTTATTCTTAAAATAATGTGTAAAATACGTTCACTTTTGTAATGAGTAACTAAAGTTACACGATTTACCAATGAAACCTGACTTCTTTTAGTTCTCGTATCGTGTAAATGGGACTTTCATTTTTAGGTTATGTTGGTTTCAATTTTGTGCTGTTATTTTGGCTACCTTCTCCAACATTTTATTGAACGCGTTATACCTAAATGTGGTTCTTTGTTTGTTTCTTAATAGATTTTCGGGTAATTTTTTAAAATCGCATTTTGGAATTGACAACTAAATTGAAACAAACGATAATTTGATTAACAAAACTTTAAGTGCAATACCAAAACAACAAAAGAATCACAATTAGTTACTCATTACAAAAGTAAATGGAGTTTATATTAAAATAAATTATCTGTCCCTTCGCATAACCTAAATTTTATATGTATTTTGACAGTACGATAATCACAGCACCTGTTCAGTTCAATCTACGGTATGTACTCTTGTTTCCAAGACTGACTCGAGGTAGGATTTTGTTGAAGACTCGATATAAATACAAAACATTGGAAATCTGATGACATTGTCACTTAAATTAAAATTTTAATTAATTTTGTATTATTTATTTAATTCATCCATTTAAAAAATCCAATTCTGTCATAAATTTCTTGTGCTTTTGTATAAAAACCATCTTTAAAAATATATTTTACTTTGACAATTGTCAAGAACAAGATCAATGACTGTGACTGTCACTTTTATAAAAAAAATAACCAACATTTATGATCGATAATATAAAAGAAAACTTTCGGTTATTGTTTCTTTTAACCGAAAAATTTGCCAAACACACTTCCTCGACGAGCTTTAAAGCTTGAGGCAAATACGGATGTTAATTAAAAATAATATTAATAACAAGGACTATTAAACCTTGTGTGGTTTTGGTTAAAGTTATTTTCAAATGAAATTACTAAATTTATCACTAAACCAGTCATGAGGTAACAAAATTTTTGACATATCTGAATTCACTAACAGTTTTCAACAGAAAGTCACCAGAACTAGTGATAAAGTCACTAAATTGGCAACATTGTCTTATATTGACAGATGTCAACTTGACAGCGCGAAAATTTAAGTATACTTAAGATTTGGAATTAATTTAATTTATTCAAACGATTAGTTGACTATTTTAAAGCAAAATTTTTTTTTTGAATTCAGAAGAATCGGTGTCGTCAAGAGCTCCGGCTAATTTTAGAATGCCTACTTTTTTTAGACCTCTTCTTTGCATTGATTCCTTCTAACGCGTGATCAATATCTTTTCTAATCAAGTGACCTATGGAAAAAAATTATGTCTTTGCTTGGTTCATTATTTCAAATGCTATTTAAATTAATTTTATTGCCTTCCTATCGTTTTGTATAGGAAAGTAATATAAATATGTTTGTAAACGAAGGATGTAAGTTTCTTAAACGATGAAAGCATATAGAATCCAAATAGAATGTAAATAGAAATCAAGACATCCAAAAATTTTGAGTTGTTTATGCTTCAAATAAAAAATATAGCAAATATAAATGTTTAAATGTCCAACTGTAAATATATTTCGGTATTAGGTGCAGATAGTGAAAAATATTTAAAAAAAAGTTAAAAGCAAAAATTCCTTAGTTGAAGGTTTCATCATTTTAATGTAAATACAGTGTGATTTCACTAAGGGCCGATTTTTCAATATTGGGTTAAACTAACTTCTGAGTTTAAACCGTTTTTTTAAATAGAGATCAAGCAGCTAATTTATATGACAGAGAACTGAGATCAAGTGATGAACTCGAGTTTAAATCAATATTAAAAAACCGGCCCTTAGGATGTTTTGAATTTCCCGCCATACTAAATTGTTATTACGTTGGCAATATCCGGTTCTGTCACTCACCTCTGTCACTTTTCTTCTGATTTAAGAAAAGAAAAATAAAAAAGAGTAAAACAACAAAGATGCGGCCGCGAAAAACCAAACGAGACTCTGAAATTTAACACTGAATAATTAATATTCATCGTAGCCACATTTAAAACGTAAAAGATGTATTCTAAAAACTATGGCGCCAAATTCAAAGTACCTTCAATCATCTTCAGTCATTAAAAATCACACTTTATACGATAACATTGATGACAATAAAGGTTTTAGGACACACAATGATCTACGACAAGTAGGGCTATAAAATTCACGATTAAAAAATCAAAAACCAATATTACTATAATTTAAATTCAATGTCTTTTGTGTAATAAACTATTAAAATTATGTTAAATATGATTATAATTTCAAAGAATAAATTGATTTCACCTTAGAAACAATCTGATTAGGTCACTTTAGTAAAAAAATAGAATACAAAACTAAGTAAAATACAGTAAAAACGTTTTTTGCTCCTCAATTTTCGAATTTTTTAGAAATTTTCCACAAATATTTTTTTTCAATTAATAAATAATGCATTCACTAATTCAATTAGATAATACATAATTTAATATTTTCAAATGCATTTCAATTAGTTATCGAAACGAAACCAATAAAGTACTTAATGTGAATTCTGTTAAGCATTAATTTGAACCTACAAAAAAAGTTTACTTTGTGAAAAGGAACAAAAATAGAACATGTCCAGTGCGTATATGTATAAGGTGTCTCGTTCATTCTAATTAAAATAATATTTAGAATGTCTAATTACTATTGACGGTATTTAGACTAAGCTTCCTTCCGCATGTCTCCTTGACCTGACCTTGAGCACACATTCCACTCTTCCCCTTCGGCGCTCCCACTAGCACTTGACTCCCACCAAGTGATAGCGCCTCCTCAATTTGACTCAATGAAGCACAAACCTAATCTTAACTGAAGCACTCTCTCGTTGAGATCCAGAATGGCGCCATTACCTAGACGCGAATTGCAATAAATTATTAACTTGATTGAAAATTCAGTCTGTTTTTCGTTTTTATCTCTCTCTGGCTGGGATTAAATTTAGTCAATCTTGAGTGAGACTTAAAAAGAGCAAGTTTTTGTCGTATTATTTTTTTTCCGAAAAAGAATTTTTTTAAAATTTGCTTTATACTGTGTCTATTAAATTTGAATGGACACTAACCAGATTTTTTGGCATTAATTAAAAAAAAATTGGTAATGTCTTGTATAAAAAAATATTGAAAATTAATGATTTCAAGTTTTTTTTGAACACATTTTCCTTTTCTTCTTTTGCCTTTTCATGTACCCTTATAGTTTTTAGTGCTTCTCTGATCTTCGCTAATATTTTTATTTCATCTATTTAAACTATTTAAAGTGACGTGCATTTTTTATTCATTTTTTATAGTTTTTAATTTCAACTCCTATTAATTTGTTCGAGTTTATACCCCCTCTCAATACATTTTTTTAGCCCTAATGCTATGCACATTTCTGTTGCGGTGTAATCATTCCCAATGCTAATGGGATATGGATTGTTTGTTGTAATTGTTTTTCTTTTTTTAATTTATAGTGCCTTTTAATATCACATTATAACAGTATTCATTATTCAAAGCCGGTTGTTTAAATTTACAATAACCTTTTATTCAAATATTAAAAGAACAAAAGAATGTAAAAAACTTTACTTTACACTTCATGTTCGCTCCATTTCTTTCATACACTTTCATACATTACAATCAAAGTGATTTGTTTATAAAAGTACACTTGTAAATTAAACAATTATGAAATCGAGTGCGTTTTGATTGATTTGATATTTGTTCAGTTTTGTATTTCATCCAATTTAAATAAGACTGTCCTGTAACATTAAATGTTATTATTACTAAGAAATTTTATAAATTTTACTTTGCTCTGTTAAATGAGGGAACGAAAATAAATTCGAGCTGGAAATTATCATATTAGTTTTCGGCAACATCTCCATTCTTTGTTCCTTTCTTCCTTAAAATCGTCAAAAATATTGAAAGCAATTATGTACAGTTGCTGTCGTAATTCATCGCTTACAGAACATCGTACTCATCTCCTTTAAAACTATGAACACATTCAACACATTAAATTCGGTAGTTGCATTATTATAGCTTTGACAACACGTTAGCAATCTCTTATATCTTTGTATGCTTTGTAAGCTCCAAAAGTTACAAATTTCGAGACTTCTTAGCATTTTCAAAGGAATACAATTTCTTTGTCCTTTTTTTTTATACCTATTGGGATTTATTTAGGACCTAGATATGCAGTTTATTAGTTGGAACTTCAGTTATCATTGTTGCAAAACTTATTCTTTGCAACGAAGAAGCAAATGCTTACTAAACTCTAACGTGAAGAAATTTTTGTCGGAATCGTACCGTAGCGGCAAAAATAAAAGTTTTTATTTGTTTAAATACGATTTAGACCCGGTCTCTTCATCTCCAGTTAACTTTATCAGACGGTTTATTTCCAAAGTAACAATTGCGATCAAAATCGTTACTATGGGAATTAATCGCCATATAAAGTTAATTGGAGACGAAAAAACAACTAAATTCAATTTTTTTTTTAAACCGTGGATTAATTTCAGTAAAATATAAATATTCATTCATAAAGAAATAAAACACTAAGATGAAAGACGAGCAACTATGTCCTAGGGATTTTTGACTGACTGTCAAAATTAATCTGTTATCGAAGATAATTTCCTGGAATTTCAAAGGAAATGTTAAAAATAAATAAGCCAGAAAAAAAACAACAATAAATTAGTTAAATGAATAAATTAGAAACAATTACTTATGGCGCTTGTCGAAAAAAGATAAATCTGTTGGAGTATCTTGACAAATAAGGAAAAGGAAGGCAATAAGACTACAAAGCAAAAGGCTTTTTTTGTGGATCGAATTGCACTTTGATAAACATATTTTTACTTCATCTTCTATTAACGATCATAAAGGGAAAACCAAGCTAGAATATACTAGATCACATCGTGAAATGATTTGAATATTTCTAGGAGAAAGACAAATTTAATTTACTACACTGAGAAAAATGGAATTTTGCGATTTTGATAAAACATCATTCCTATCGATAAAATAAAAGTATAATGCTGTCATGTTATAAGATCCATCTTACTCTAAATTAATCATGATTCTTAGCACAATGAAACTGTTTAATTAAAGCTGGTTCTTGTCCGATGAAAATTGTATCACAAACTCTTATAAACGGACACTAAATAGTGCACAAACACTTAACGTTTCGCAGTCGTTCGACAGCTTCGTCAGAAGTGAAAACATGTTTATATTTTTCACTTCTGATGAAGCTGTCGAACGACTGCGAAACGTTAAGTGTTTGTGCGCCATGTAGTGTCCGTTTAAAAGAGTTTGTGATGAAACTGTTTAAGTTTAACAATGTAAAATTATCATTCTATTAATACGTATTGTTAAAATAATAAACCATAATGAAATATTATGCTGATAAATTAGTAATAAAATGTCATCTCTGACTTTTTGTTAATTACTCCGGTAATTTTATCATGACAGGAAATGATACTCTAAACAACAAACCACATAGTGTTAATTTTGCAGTAGTACGCTGAGTCGGATTTTAACGCGAATCCGAATAAAATGTTCGGAATTATTGTTAATATAAACGTACTCCTTTGATCTATTTTTCTCAGTGTAACTTCATTTGCGTTCAAATATATAATCGAAGTCGAATACATTTTCATACAAAAATGGAATACCTCTATTAAAATGAATGAAAAAAAAAAAGAATACAGCACAAGCTAACAACATAAAAGAGTATTTCTGTAGGTTTAAGTAATTGATACAATATAGGCATTTTAAATCTGTGAGAAATAAAAATGTGTGCATTTACTATTTCTCTTGGAAAAGTTGTCAACCTAAAGCGAAACGTCGACTTTTAAATTGATTTTACAAATAGTCCTACAAATTATGATCAAAAATTTGAAAATTTGAAATATTTATTGAAACTGAAATAAAAATATGAAGTTGCTATTTAAGTCCACGATGTTTTATAACATACATTGATTTTTTTTTATCATCAAGTAATAATTTGTGTTAGTCCAAAATGATACGGCGCATCCTTTTTGTTTTAAACTAACCCAGATTTTTCCCTGAAGAAGTCAAGGTGACAAAACCGCAATTTAAAAAAACAATAAATCTCATGTTGAAGAACAATGCCTCTTTCTCTCTACTTATTTATCATTATTATTTATATTCAATTTATGAAAAATCAATGAGCAATTTTAACAAAAATATAAAACTTTCGATGGCCGTGCTACAATTAATTTAATATCCAAATAAATACGAGTATGTATTTGAAAATAAAAAAATTAAATGAAACTGTTAAACTATAGAAACTCATTAAAAATTGAAATAAAAAAGGAAAGTCAAATTAACTTACAAAGTTCCAATAATTTAAATTTAAAGAAGATTTTGTCCTGCAACCCTAGGTACCTAATTAAAAAAAATCTATCAACAATCAACAAAATATTTAAATGCTGAATTGTTAAAATCATTTCAAATGTAAGTTTCGTGCAAAGATTCATCCCCTTTCCAATTTGACGTTTTAAAATTACATCTCACCTGGAAACACTTTAGAAACACGTGCCTCCGAGGGTCCTAAGACGATAAAGAATGACCAATCATTTCATTTTGCACAATTTTCGGGATATCAACGTCCAGAGACACTTCAGAATTCATAAGAGAGGGTTCTGTGTGTACAATCAGAGCCATTATTTACGCGTGCATTCTTCGATTTTTATTTCCCTCCAGAAGATCAGGACACGATTTACAACCGAATAAAAAAAAACTGAGTTAAAAAAATCCTTTTTTTCTCCGGCTTACAGATGGAGTAACGCGTTCTCGATGATATCAAAGGAATTACAATTTGATGATTCCATTAAAAACAGGCATTCCGATCTTATTGATTGCGGTGGAGTATGTTTCCCTAAAATAATGTGTATTTGGTCGAAATACTTTCCCTATCGTTTACTTAGTTTCACTTTCACCCTGCGTACGCTATTAAGGGTCAATCCACCCTTAGAATTCCCCTACGATCCCTTATTTTTCTCCCGCGTAGATTTCCGATTGGCCCGCAGCGGCGGCCATCGCGGAAAGGGCGTGATAAATCCGAGGGGTAGCTGTGACGTCAGTTCACCCTCTTCGCCACCCCACGAGCCGTAATTTAAAACTTTTTTTTTAATACAAATTTAAGGTGAAGCTTAATATTGAAGTACGTAATGCAGTGGTTTTACATAATTTTTAATCATCGATTCTGTCAAATGTTGTTTCTTTTGCAAATCGATGGATCCTGCTGCTTTTGATGAGCTCGGCGATTCAGGCGAAAACATTCGGAATGAATAAATACTGCTTTGGTATTGCAGACATGAAATATGAGGCTGTAAGAAAATAGCCAGCAAAAATGCTTTGACACGACCACTGCCTGCTGGAAAGAGGAATCTAAATGACTTTATAAATATGTTACTTCTGTCATCCTGGCTTTTTATTTAAATATTTCAGTACGGGGCTTCGGCAGTTTTGTTTTGAAAAAGAGTTTCGTTCAAGTAAAATATTTTTCAATTATTAATTTCATATTTTTTCTGGTAGATTTAAATTAATTGGAATTAATAAAACACAAGTCAAAATTAACAATTTTTTTTTGATTTATTTCAAGAGACAATATAAAGGTAAAGAACTTCAGAGGGTATATAACAATACTAAAGAAATCTTTAATAAAAAAAAGAAAATAACATACAAGAATTCTAAAGAAAATTTAAAGTGAAGCAAAAATAAAATACAAAAATTCACAATAACATTTAAAGCAAACTCAAAGTGCAAACACATAATTTAGAAATGTAAACATTTTTAAGTTTTTTTAAACTTGGAATATTATAAATTGAATTTTTTATATCGGATTGTCTAATTTCAAAACTAAGGACCGTCTATACCACCCCATTTTTCTGTGCAAGTTTTGGTTCAACTTTTAACTATGTATTTAATTGTTGTACTAAATTATATCACAATTTAAAACTATCTGAAAAAATAGAATGTGTTCTAACTCCAAATTGCAGCACAAAAATTTCTTGTTCTAAACGTTTATTGCAAAAATTGAACTAAATTTTGTTAACTTATTTCTTTGTGTATTCTTTTTTCACCATTTTAGAAATTATATTGCGAGAGTTTTAAAGTATATCTCAAATTTAGTTTGCCTTAGCGATTAATAAAAATAAAAACAATATTTTAATGTTATGTAAAGATAGTAATCTTATATACTTCAAGCTTCTCCGACTTATAAATAGACTGTTAAGGCCAAGATGTACACTTCCAACTTAACTCTTAACAATGATTCTTGAAATAATTGTTGGTATAGGTTTATATTTAAACAGACACTGTACAATTGGACCTTAATCTCCAATTTTGTCAATGTTTAGTTTCGTGGTCATGGAAATCATAATTCTTAGTGCCGATTCACAATGGACGTAAGCGTAAGAAATACGTAAAGACACAAAGACACACAGATACATAAATGTAAATTCTCAGTGTGTTTGTCAATCAATTTTATAAAAAGTGAGCAAATAAAAATCAGATTAGAGTAGGCGGTGCAAAGAAAATATATGTCTGTGATTAACTGAATTAATTAATGTAATACATTCATGGACTGTCAAATTTATTGACTTTTCATTTAATCACAGACATACATTTTCTTTGCACCGCCTGCCCTAATCTGATTTTTAGTTGCTCACAGGTTATATGTACTAAAAAAAGGAACGTGACTCATTATTAACCATTACAAGAGTACTAATTAATTGACGTAAGAATTGACAAACATACCGAAAATTTACATTTATGTATCTACTATCTTTACGTATTTCTTACGCTTACGTCCATTGTGAATCGGCACTTATATTAATTGATTGTTAATGGACGAAAAGAAAATTGTATTAATTTCCGATATAATCCCTGGATATAATTACGCCACTGATCTGGAAGTATTCTGAATCCAGTCCAGAAACACTTTGATGACATCATATTTGAATGAGATTTGATTGAAAAGAAAAGACTGAGACGGACCATAATTATTTATTTAAGATTTGCAACCAGTCATGTCTCAAACAGACATTTTCAGGCAAGACAGAAGTTCCCTATTATTAAAAAAAATGAGGGGCAAATACAAATTAAACAGTTAGTTTTAGTTAATTTGTCTTGGTCCCCCACTTTTTTATATGAATAGGGAACATCTTTCTTGCTTGAGAATGTCTGTTCGAGGCGAAACCATATAAATTCTTTCATCCCAGAAGTTTTTAACCCATTCAAACAGTCGGCTTTTAAGAAGACATGCGTTTCCATGTTGTGGATGTAGCTTTGTAAAAGTTTCAGTGAAACTTACGCCTTCTATTACCAAAAATTTTATAATAATGTATTGTCTCATGTTAAAATGGACAGGTACCTTAGAAATGAACAAATCTACCTTACTGCAATGTCATGTCATAACTATACCATATGTGACCGGTTGCACCAATATTTCAAGCAGAGCTTAGATATGAAATTTTTTGTAGGTTTAACAAAATGTCAGTCACATCCTAATTGATACTTAAACTGAAGTTTAAATAACGAACAGAATGTGATTGACATTATATTGACCATGTATAAATGTCATATTCTTAACACAACTTAAATTTAAGCTTTGCTTAAAAGGTTGGTGCGATCGGGTAAGCAATGTGTGTCCAAATAAATTTCTGATAAAGGTGGGCTATGGAAGATAAACTATTATATTATTTACATTAAAATATTGTCCAGTTCTTGAGTAGTTAAGTAAAATTGAAGTTTAATTGGCTACATCTTACAGCTTGATATGTCACCTTTATCAAAAATTTATTTGAACATATGGTATAAGACCTTTTATAAATTATTTTTAAAATATGCTATTGCACTTTAATTTTATGGAACAATTTATGATTTATATTGAACGCCCCTCGAATATAAAGGTATGGTACCATCATTATAATTAGTTTTCAAATAGAAAACTTCTCTAGCGTACCATGGAACAATTTGATGCAGAAAACGTATGTCCGATCTCGTGTGATAACATAACCTTAAGATTTAACCATAAATGATTTCTGCTCAAATATGAAAACCATTTTGCAGTGCAGTATAACAGGATGGAATAGATTTTAAAGTTGAAATTTGTTTTTGTTAAATTGACAAACACTTATGACTACAAACCATGACAAAGAACATGACAACATGAACGCATACGTATTAGCAAAGACACACGTTTTTAGATTACGTAATGTCATAGCTATCGGCGAGAGGAAATTTATTTGAAAGCCTGATTTATTTAAAAACTTTCCACATTCTTGATTTTTTAATGAAAAGCAAAATGTATTTCCAAAACAAAATGAGAAAATAACAAATAAAAAAATAATTACACAGTGAAGAAGTAGAAATCATCTGAGAGCTGAGAGAAATAAAATATAATGAATTCTAAAGAAGACTGGAAAGGAAGGAGAACAGGCCATTTGATTAAATTTAAATGGAAATTAAGACAAAACACGGAAGTACCGGAAGTCAACACAATCATGCGAGAAAGGTAAAGATGATTTAAAACCAACCCGAATATTGCAAACTTAAAATAAACAGTACCTACATAACGGAATTGAAGAACGATTATTGAAAATATTCTGCACTGGCTTAAAAAGGAAGCACCAAATACAAGAGATAAATGACGTAAGGATAGAAATAATATAAATCAATGATTCAAGATGGAATTTAAAAGATGTCAAGAGAACTGATGGATATGCAGACAGTAAAGTAAACATTGTAAACGTAAGCGCAATAAAAAACAGGTAAGGCTGAAGAATTTATGAATAAGAATAGAATAAAAGAACTGGTCGTAAAACTAAACAAAAACTTACGAAATGCAGAATGATTAGAAAATAGTATACAACTAAAAGACAGAAAAAAAAGTAATGGTGAAAACAACTATTATATGGAGACATTTGTTATGAAAAAAATCAAAAGAGGCTGCACAAGTTGCAGAACATTAATAGAAATCATTGAAAGAAAGGTAAAAAAAGAAGAATAAAATGTAAGAACAGAAGCGAAAAAAGAAAGGCAAAAAGGAAAGAAGTAGAAGAAAGGAATTGAAAATAAGAAAGAAATAATTTGAATGCGATGTTCTAAAAACTTAAAGGATTACTCCTATTGATTAAATTTTATTCTATTATATGGAAAACGAAGAGTTTACGGAAATTATAAGGAATACATTATCTGCATATTAGTGAAGAGCAAAGTCGATTAGATTATTTTTCACAAAAAAGAATGGATTTTCAACTAAACTTTCTGGACTGATTAATTCATAATTTTTCTACCAGATAATGAAAACGACTGCTAAAAATAAAGCCTCTACAAATGGCATTACTATTTCTAACTTTAGTAAAAAAAAACAGTGTAGAGAGGGACTAAATTGAATTATGTAGTTTTTTTGCAATTGAATTTTGTTTTATGTTTTGTAGTGTTGTAATGTTTTGCATAGTTTCTTCTTTCTCGTTTTGAGAATTTATTCTTTCTTATTGGAGCTTTTATTTCAAAGCAAATATGTTTTATTTTGTCTTATTTTTATATTATGATAATTCTAAATTTATTTTAGATATCAAATTATTTTGTTTCTTAAAATTAAAAATCATTTATTGGATAATCGATTCTCTTTTCTAAGGATTATACATATATCGTCAGGAAAATCAGGATCACAATAGCACAAAGGGTGATGCAAAAGATGTAGGTTTTGTGTAAGAGTAATTCAATAAAGCATACCCAATATTTTGTATGTCGTGTTAGAGCTCTATTTTTGATAAAAATAATTTTAGATTTGTTTTATTTTCAGAAATACATGTGTAAAGTATACAACAAACTTTTAAAAACGTCTGCATTAACATTGTAAAAAAGGAATTAATAAAACTTGCTTATCTCTTATCTTGGTACATCTTTTGAAACACCCTGTAGTCTTAAAGTCTTTTCAACATTAATATTTCAAATTTTTGTAAATACATTAATAATTAATATATTATTTATATACTGAATCGATTTTTTAAACGAGAAGCTAACGCTCTCTCGGATATGGGTGTGAGATAGATACAATCAGGTAAAAGTTTTCTTTGGAACATACAGTACACATACGTATCGATGTTAGAACACTGTCAAGAAGTCTAAACCTACTTGTTAACCGGTGATTCATTGCAAGGATAAAAAAAACCATTCTGTTGAATTGGCTCCAATAAAAGGTTTGCTGCGAAATAGCTGTCGCCTTTTACGGACGATAAACTGAAGTTCTTTGATCGGAATCTGATATTTTTTAATTGGCTTTACAGCTTAGATTTCCATATTCGGGAAAGTATGAGGTATTGAAAGTATTGCGTTTAAATTGTAGTAGAAATGCACGAAGCTTAGATTTACAAAAAAATTATACTGAAGCAGATAAAAGCAACAAGACATCCACTGAAAGAGAACGCCGAATGTATTCTATAGCGGTATAGCGCAATAAGATTTATTTACCGGAAAAATAATTTGTTGTTTTAAAAGATTGAGAATTGCAAGGGAATTTTTGTGTCTCTTTAACTTCCTACATATAAATAGTAATAATAAATACTGTTTTGAAGCGATTTATGTTAGTCCCATCACCAGAACAATCAGAATAAGTTAATCAGACTAATATTTGATTTAGGCTGGGTTTCTCAGTCCTAGTTTAACTTTAAACTCCTGTTTATTCCCGTGGTAGCAATTATAAAAACAATTGTTCCTATGGAAATAAATAGGAGTTTAAAGTTAAACTAGGACTGAGAAACCCAGCCTTAGTGTTTTACTTTGGAAAATACGTATCTGAAATTTTTTAACAAGAACCTATCTATAAACTAATGGCAAATAGAATTAATAATTTTAATTCTCTTCATAAAAATAGTAAAAGTCAACAGTTTTCGAGACGATCTACGTACATATGTTAATCTCGTCAGAGACTGATCAGATTAAGTAATCACTGCCCTGACGATTTTTTTTTACTTTTGTTAAATATTACAAGAATAGAATATTTTGCCAAACCGACATATGGATTCAAACACATGGTGACTAAGGGTCTTGGCTTTCTGATTTTAAATTAATAGCGTTTCCAGAGTAGATACTTCATCTTGTTTTAATCTCATGTAATAATAAGAGATGGAGACACTCTGCTCTAGACCAGTGAATCGAAAACGCTATGGGTGGTTTGCATCGGCTGCAGTTAAATTCTTCCTTAAGCTAACAACCAATGAAATATTAATCTCAGATTTATTTAATTTGATGCATTAGTTACTATTAACTCTAGATTGATTAACTTACCTGGCAACGTTGTAATACCTGACATTTTGCAAAATTTGAGGTTGCGTTTAGAGAACAGGCTCGAAAACTTGAGCCCTGAAAGAAAAGGTCTTAATATTAAACCTAGGAGGGTCACATTTGTTGTGGTATTCCACGATTAATAAGATCTATCATTGCAGTGTCATCATTATATTCTACAAGATCAAAATTTGCATCCAGATTCATTTAGCATTACACTTCTTGGATATTGTTTATAACTTACCAAATAATCGACAATAACAACCCAGTGTAAAGTTTTAATCTTCTGTTAGTCACGGATTAAAAATCTTGTTATTTTAACTGGAGAGTTAAAACAGAGTTCGTCTCTTGATCTAAGTTGTCTGTAAAACGAGTTGGCTGCTTGATCTTGATCTTTGACGAGTCTAGAGTAAAAGACTCGTCAAAGATGAAGCAGCAAATTCGTTTTACAGACAACTGAGATCAAGAGATGAAATGAGTTTACAGAACTGCAGTTTAAACCAATATTGAGAAACTGGCTGGAAATGTAAAAAATAGTATTTACAGTTGGTTCTTGTCCGATGAAATTTGTATCACAAAATCTTTTAAGCGGACACTAAATCGCGCACTATACACTTAACGTTTCGACTGCGAAACGTTAAGTGTATAGTGCGCGATTTAGTGTCCGCTTAAAAGATTTTGTGATATAAAAAATAGTAGTTTTATTAGAAAACATTACATTTTTTCGATTCACTTTAGAAAATTTATTCTCAACTTGTTTTAATCTCATTCAATTATAGAAGATGGAGATACTCACGGTGCTCCAGAGCGAGAGAGTGAAACGAAAACGTTATGAGTTGTTTTTATTCGGACGTTGCCAAATCTTCAAAATTCTTCGTCATATTTACACACCCCAAACTTAATGGAATATGCTGTGTAAAAATTGCCTTTTTCGATTTTCCAGTCCTCCGATTTTTTAAAAATGTGTATTTCTATCGCCTCTATGATTATTAAAACTTAAAAAAGTCGTAAGCTATATCTTCATGATAATTTATGTAGGGTGATGGGAAAATAGCGCACCCGCATCATACCATGAAATGACTTTGGTGCTTAAAATTAATCATAAAACCGTTATCAAAATCTTCCTATCTTATGTAATTACATAACTACAGAAATCCCTAAAATGAAATTGAAGTTCGCATTACGGCGTCATTACTGATGCTGTACACGATTTTATTAAAAAAAAGGTGCACCACACCATTATGTCATTCATCTCAAATTAAAGTAATAAAGAAAAAGCATATTGTCCAATAGCTCGTTTTTCGTAAAAGTCAATGAAAGGAATATTCGTTCATTTTGACAACGTCTAGCCCCTAAGCCGACTGTACAACGGTGATAAATTAAATTCTTTAGGGATTTCTGTAGTTGTTAGTTCTGTAACTGATAGGAAGATTTTGATAACAGTTTTATGATTAATTTTAAGCACCAAATATCATAGTATGGTGCGGGTGCGCCATTTGCGGATGCGGGTGCCATTTTCTCATCACCCTGTATATTGATACTTTTTTATTTACAAATCAATAAAGAATTTTAATATTGGAAGTTTCATTCTTGCCTAGTATCAATGGCCGCGTTCACTACGCGAATCAGCTTATGATTATTTTTAAGCGTAATTAATGAAAGGTAACTATAGCGTTCACTAGAAAATCGGAAGCAGCTTGCAAGCTGATTGCAATCAAGTGCGTTTGGTGAACACGGCCAATCTTACCACACCAGTAATTGTTCTCGCAATGGAATTTTGGATGAACCAACTCCAATAGCAGTCCTGAAGTGGTTCTGTGATGATGAAAAACGAAACGTCAACAGAAGAAAAATTGTGATGCGATTAAAAGGCAAGACTTTAGTTTAGTTTATTCTTTGCTTCTAGGAAAAAAAAATAGAAATGCCGCAGGTAATGTTAGATTAATCAATATGCATACTTCCTAAAATCTACTGCATCTACTCTCTTGTAATCTCTTGTTCTTCAAGTTAAACAATTTAGACGAAAAAGATTTGACACGTATCATGTTCTAGATAAGGCTGAAGGTCAGCAGAAGATATTAAAATACTCTAACTTAACGGGTCGGAGGTATGTCTTCAAATTAAGACAAGGGTTTATTTTTGATGACCACAAGAAGCCGGGCAAGTCTTATGCAGACAGTGCAAAGTTTCGCTATTCAGAATTTGATGGAAAGAAATAAGAAACATATTTGAAAAAAAATTGACAATCAACTGCAGAAAAAATAAATAACTCTGGAAAAAATAGAACTCTCATTTTCTCGTGAAAAGAAAAATAACGGGTCTTCAAGAAAAAAATAGCTCGAGTTAGCCTTGGAAGAAAACCGCATGTCATAACTTTCATTTTTATATGTCAAAAGTAATGGATAAAATTCGATTAACCTTAAAATGTTCGTACGTGTACTCGTTCATTTTAGTTCTCGGACGCAATATAAGTATTCGTTGGTGGAAGTGACCAATGCAAAAAGATATTTTGAAAGTACCCTAGTACCTATTCTTACAAGAATATATTAATAATATATATAAATAAATTATCTGGATTCAGTCCCTTCGCATAACCTAAATTTTATATTTCAACATTTCGATTACTTGCGATAATCACAGCACTTGTACAGTTCAATCTACGATACGTGCTCTTGTTTCCTAGGCTGACTCGAGATAGGATTTTGTTGAAGACTCGATATGTTTCACCGATGCTGTAAAAAAATAATAATATTTAACAGACGTTCGGTATTAACATTGTTCTTCGTTTATGATTCGTTTTAGTAATTGTAGTTTTGTAGTAATTATAAATAATGATTGCGTTATGCGAACGGTCAACTTGCACAAAATTATCAAGTCAGTGCTCAGAGTAAATCAGGTGACCAATCAATAATGGGAAAATTGATCACGTGGTCTAGTCTGACGTTGACGATTTGTGCAAATTGACCGTTCACTTAACGAAACCATTGCTTTACATAACAAAAATGTTACAGTGTCTCTGAAAAGAAAGACAATTTTCTCTAAAAAGAAAAGAACGTCTTCAGAAAACAAAAAGAAACATTTTTTGAAAATTAGAGACGGTGTTGATTTTTAAAAATAAAATTCAAAACAAAAGTGATTCCTCAAAAACAAATACAAGGGGTTGATAGGTCTGATTCCGATTACTTTAAACTAAATTATTATTTTACATTTAGCAAATTTAGCTAAGGTTTTGTAATTTTGATTATAATGAAATTACAAAGGGATGGGTTTAATTAATTAGGACTGCAGGGATAAATAGATTTTTCTCCAAAAAAGTATAAACTAAATAATTTTTACTTAAACATAAAATAAAAAAGCCCGAATACAGAGTAACATGCAGACATTTTGTTTTTCTTATTTCATAGAAGAGCATATTTTAATCTGCGCATAACTATGACATATTTGAACGTAGAATAACTTATTTTACCCTCATATTCTCCGTAAATTCACGTTCCATTTGTTTTACGTGGAACTATTTCATAGAGATTTACAAACCTACCATTTCTAGACGAATTCTCTATAATAATACCGTGCGTTTCGAATTAAAAACAAAATATTTTATGGATTTTTACATATCGATATACATGTGTGTGCGAGAGAGGAATTAAATTTAGGCGAGAGTCTCGTTATTCCACCGTAAACGTAACGCAATGCAATAATCTCGAATTTATCTGTTTGCTTAGCATCTGATACGAGCACGATATCGAAATAAAATTATTTATGAACTCACATAATTCGTGGCGAACACGCACGTACTTTCGTGCATGCATTATTTTCGGACAGCGAGGGCCACTTTTTAACGAAGCAATTTCATTACGGATTGTGGCGATGGGTCTGAAAAAGCCTCGAGACTCTTCATCTTAAATGACCCTCGAGACGGTAAAGTTAAACGACCCTTGATTCAATACGACTGTTGATTTATGTTTAATGAGGTCCACAATATCTTGCACTGCATGGTAAACTGAAAGTTATGACTTATTATCGAATTACTTACGTAAGTGCGATCAAAGTTAACTGGACCAGAAAGCAGAGATACATTTATGGTACATTCAGAGCCACATTAAATGCAACTAACTCTAAACGCACTTATCTTTGTGAGGCCCGGTTTTTCGATCGCAGTTTAACTTTAAACTTCGGCTTATCCTATAGCAGCAATGGAAATAAACTGAAGTTTAAAGTTAAACTGTGATCGAAAAACCGGGCCTAAGTCTTCCAATGATAAAATAGTAATGGCACAAAATAAATATTCATTCCATCCAAGTTCCATCGTTTTATAAAGGAAAACACATAGAAATAAAGAATTGTAAGAACAAATAGTTGTAAGGCGAAGATTGATTTCTGAACACGTAGACTTGAACTTATGATATTTTAATGAAGCTTAAATTCTAAACAAAAATGAGATTTTATTTTATCAATCGATAAGGTGAAGGTACACCGAATTTTATTTTTATAAACGAGGTAATTGGGTGTGAAAATAAAACTTGATGGCCTCATAGATCATTAAGGTGTAAAAAGACGATGATCGATCTGTTTTATTCACATTATGCTTTCATGTATCTATCCCCTTTGCGAGGCGATAATTTTAGGCGCAAGAAAGTTGTGGAAAGTTTGGGCTTACATGTTTCGAAGTGATTCGGTACAAACTCTCCAATAAAATGAAACACTTTCATTGAACGCGTTCGTTTATAAATAACAAATAAGACTTGGTAAGATAAGTGTGACGAATATTAAAATTTTTATTTCATATTGTTCTATAAAATATTTAATCAAAAAATTAAAAATGATTAGAATATAGTCTACAACAATGGGTTTTCTCTTCAGTCCTTATTTCCTTCCAATGTTGCAGTGTACTTGAAGTCAATAACTTTTTGTATATCGTCATAACATCTGGAAATTGATTTTTTTTAACATCCTTTAGCCCTACAGCATTTCAATTAACTTCTTTATCAATCATGTTAATCACTCGATACTTGTTCTATGTCTAATGCAGTCACTTTTTATTTTTTGATGGGGTCCCGATCATAAACTGCTATGTCCTCAATGTGTACGCTATTTATTAATTTATTAAATGCGAGAATATATTATATGGAAAAATATTTAATAAAGAAACTGAAAATGTTCTTCAAATAATGGGTTGCATATATTCATACCTAAGTTCCTGTAATATAAAATAAACGCTTTTACTTTTCTGCTTTTTAATTCAAAATGGGTGTACCAGCCGTCAAGTTGAATTATTTGAATTTAAATTCAAGGTTTGCGCTTTCATCAGGGTTTCCGGAAGAAAAGCGTCATTAATTCTTCTAGTGCCAACGTTTCGTCCTTCTGGAGACGCCTCTGCGAAGCTAGAAGATCATCAGCAAGAAAAGCAACAATTTCCTGAAATTTCTTTGTAACGAAAGGCGAAATGTTGGTAACAGAAGAATTAATGACGCGGTTCTACCTGTAAAGATCAATGCAATTAAAAGAAATAAAGAACCACTTTAATCATCGAAAATGTTTGCTTGTATTATTTACTTTATATTTACAACACGTGTCCAACAATTATTATAATCCTGAGTGGCTGTGGAATCAAACATAAACGTCAATTCTTACTTCGTATCGCTGAATTGAATCGTCTCAAATATTGACTGTTAAACAACATATAAATTCTAGTTTACGTATTTAATATTTTATTGCAATCTTCACAACCACCCAGGATTACAATAATCATTAGTTTACTATGACTACGACCGACTTACTAGTTGTTGTTTTTCTTTAAGCATTAGGTCGAAGAAAGCTGTATGAATTTATTCTTTTAAATTGAAATCCTCAAATATATTCCCACTTATCATCTGGATTTTGCAAAATATACAAAGCCCTTACTGATTTTCATTACACAAGGTCTTTATTTGAATCAACGGCATTAAAGTATAAATTAATGTAACAAAACGTTTACATTTTCTGTAAACTATGGACGTGATACAAAATACTACATTCTTCTGTCGTCTAATAAATAAAGATATTTTTAGGTTGTCTTGCGTACAGGAAGTGCTTAGTAAATTCAAATTAAGAGTATTTTACATACAACAGGCAATATTTTAATAAGCTACAAGGAGAGATTCAATCATTAACTACCTAGTCATGCAACAAGGGAGCTACGTTGTTGATTTTGAACAGTTGTGAATTGACGAGTTTTCCACACATCTGTGTAAAAATTAAATTAATTTGATCAAATGAAATAGGAGTTATTAAACTTTTAAACGTGTTAAATGAACATCCAAGTGTAATAAAATTTTAGACTAAAGAAGGGAATATTCATAAAATATCCACGAGACAATGGCGGCGGTGTTTAATCAAGGTTGCCCATCATATTTCCAAGTCAAATTTTAGTCAAAGCAGTTTCGTTGTGGTACAAAATCCATTCAGGACGATCCAAGAGGTTGAAGGCCCTTAGAAGTTTGAAATACAGAAATGGTAAAAAAAGTTGAGGATTTAGCGATGAAGGACTGACGTCTCATGCACTCAGGGAGTTTATCGCGTGGCTTATTTATTTGAACGTACCTGAATGGCCGCTTATCATAAGGAGAGTCAGGAAAGTTTATCGCCTCAGATTGTTTATATTAACAATTAAAGCGTGAAATTGTTTCGTGAATAACCCTGAAGTAATTTTATTTAAGTTTAAAAATTTTAAATTTAAATTTTCGGCTCTTTACAAGTGCATTTAGTGCTGAGTTTAGCTGAACACGCCAATGTTTATAAAATGTCTTGGCAAGCAAATACACATACAGAAGAAACAATTCATAAAAATTATTTATAATTAATTTACCCATTTTAGGCATAAAATAGGCAACAAAAAATTTTGTAGGCGCTTAAGCTATACGAGTAAAACTAGGCAAATACTTAAAATATTGTAAAAATAAGCACTTAGGTACGAAGAAACATCTTATCTCATTCTAATTAAAATTGTAATCCAAATGTTTCAAACTCAATTACCTACGTTTTTTCTTAAATAAAATTTTAGGCAACTGCCTAAAGATCCCATCTTTACTGACTGGGTTTGACAACAATACGTCAGATTCTGCATCCTTTTGACCTCGTGGTCATTTATGAAATACATAGTTGTATTATACTATGTGTTTTTTTAAAAATGCCATAAGGGATGGCTGTGGAAAAGAAAATTCATGTCTTAGCTCCATTCATTTACTTTAAATTCTCAGTTTTGGCATGTGTTACATGCCAAGCTACGACATGAGTTTAAATTTTCATGGCCAACCTTTATGGCATTTTTAAAAAATACACCGTATTTTATTCTACTATTTTTCTACTATCCGATAGCTAAAAAAAAAGATTTTTAATAAATGTATGCTTCATGAAATTCTTTCGTCCTCAATATTTTTTTTCGTTCCTTGAACTTACTGGATTTACCATGTATGTAATTTACATGTAATACAGCGGGAGACTTCAATGCGTAATTAAGCAAGAAAATAATTAAATGAACGTCTTTATTATCTGCTCCATTGGACACAATAGTTACATATTAAGAAATAAAGAAAAATAACGCAGCAGATAACCTCAGGGCGAAGTTCAGCATATCTCGCATTACGAGATTGTTGTTCTACCACTTAACCCTGTGCGAATATAATTTCCATTGACAGCAAGACCTAATTTTATTTTAATAACTTTTATGAAAAATAACAAATAAAAATTATTATAAATTAAACTGAGATTTTATAATTTGATATAAAAATTACACTCTAAATATGAAAAATATCAATTAATTTTGTTGGGGTCCGTAAAAAAATTCTTTATGCATAAAAGGATAATAGTAATAATAAAAATAATGAATCAAGAAAAAGAAATTCCAAGAAAACTTACTGACTGGAGAACATAATATTGCGCAATTTCTTTGGGCGATATTTTAATATAATTGTGCGCCTCAAAAAATTACGTTTCTGTGTGTCACTTTGTGTATTTCTTTTCTGAAAATTAATTACCTATATTAATAAGCGACGATTCAAATAAATTAAGGGCCGGTCTTTCCACCTTTTGATAAATTAAACTGACTTTAACGGGAAGATGGAAAGATTGGCCCTAAGACCTGCCTTACACGGTCAATACTATTGAAGCAATATTATTGAAGTAATATATGGTAAAAAATGGGTAGCCCTCACACTACTCAATAATATTGATCAATATAATGTCAGTTACGATCTTGCTTTGAACAAGGACGGACCTAGGTATGTTTTCTCCGAGTGATTCTGAATCTGACATCATACTAATTTCGCTGGCAGTGGCACTTAAGAAGAAGAAAATAAGAAGACAGAGAAAAGCGTGGGTCAAAAGCTGGTTGGATTTATCCGTCGAGTTCAACTTCCGTTTTCTTCCTTTTTCATTTGTACTTTTACCACCAGCCATCTCAAAATATTTGATATCACTGTGTGATGACCTACTCCAGACCACGGCTTGCCAAAGATTGACGTGATATTGTGCAATGTACCCCTTACACGTTAAATACATATCGACACCGCCTCAATATATTGCCAGGCCTTCAATAAAAATTAAATCGTTTTAATTTTCTTCAATAATTTTTTCATCAATATTATTGTTTCAATATACCTCTCAAACGATCAATATATTGAACAATACTGATATTGACGCAATAATATTGACCGTGTAAGGGGGACGTAAGTGATAGTAATCCTTCTGCAATTTTTTTAAATTAAAAAAATAGTTAATCAGGAACATATTAACATTAAAAAATATTTAAAATCACATTCAGTGGTTCGCACCGCCTATAATGAACTTTTGGATTAACTAATCCTGAGTTATGTTTCATTAGTAGTCAAATATGTATGTATATAAATTAAACGGCTTCATCCTTAATTATTTGACCTGTGCAAAGAAAGTTATGGTTAAATTTTAACTAGAACTTAACCACAAGCGGTGCAAATGGCCGATTAAGTTGGGAATTTAATTAACAATCTTAATTTAAAAAAAAGAAATATTTTATGATTTCGTAAACGTTGAGAATCATTTTCTTTCTAATTAAATGACGGTTAATTAGTGATCTGACAAATTTGAAATTTCGATTCGTTTTTCTTTGTAATTGTCGAATAATATTCCAGAAAATCGTGAGCGTTGGGGTTGAAGAACCTCCGAACGGTAATTCGCGGCATCGTTTGAAAGTGAGGCCTTATTGCAAAGAAGTGCATGGCAATAATTGCAAAGTCGGAACGCCATCGCGAATTTAATGTAATTTCTCTTTATTACGGCGCAAACCGGTCTGATAACTCCCCTATGCACTTTACATACATACCGCATGAACATGCCTATTTACTCGTAATGTATACAGCAGTACTCTCTACGCGGTAAATAAATGCGCTTACATGCGTGCATGCGATACAGAGACACATCGATATAAGAAACACTCCATTTGAGTTCAACTCCTCTTTGCCAGGATATGAATATACGACCATAAGTAAAGCTACATCAGAAATAAACTTTCTTCGAAATGATAGTAAATTTGAATGGAAATAAAAATAGTTTATACTTTTACTTTTTTTTCTGTAGCCAATAAATATCTTTTATTTGAAAATTAATTTAAAGTCGATTTGTTTTATCTGACGATTTGTTCTTATAAGGGTTTAGCAAAGGCGAAGTATTCCCATTTAAAAAGTAAAGTTTATGACACGTTACATAATAAAAAGTGAGCAAATAAAAATCAGATTAGAGTAGGTGGTGCAAAGAAAATATATGTCTGTGATTAACTTAATTAATTAATCTAATACATTCATGAACTGTCAGATCAGCCTAACGCCGCATTAGTAACAGACATACTTTTTCTTTGCACCGCCGCGCCGACTCTAATCTGATTTTTAGTTGCTCACAGGTTATAACAAATGTTCAACAAAAAAATACCTCGAATTAGCCTTGAAAAAGAATCGTATGTCGTAGCTTCCATATTCATTTCTCATATGTCAAAAAATTTGACTAACCTCAAAATGTTCGTATGCGGACAAGATCTGGCTTTTAATCGTTAATTTCTGTTGTTGGGCGACACTTATTCGTTGGCGGAAGTGGTCAACGAAGAAAGTAATATTTTCGTTTTTAAAAGAACATATTAAAGTAAATTGTCTGAATTCAGACCCTTCGCATAACCTAAATTTTATATTTTGACAGTACTTGCAATAACCACAACACCTGTAAAGTTCAACCTACGATACGTACTTTTGTTTCCAAGGCTGACTCGAGGTAGGATTTTGTTGAACACTCGATACTTGCGTAATGACAATGCGTTTTATTAACTTAATTTTATTTATTTAACAACGTAAGAGTACTTTGACAGTTTTGAGCATTTAACTTGTACTCTATTAAAATATAAAATATCTTTCATTGTCAAATAAAACATGCAATTGGAAACAGCTTTCACAGTAGTCTCTGAGTCTCATGAAATATACAGATTGTACCATTCGAAAACAGACAATTGTATGCATTGTAGTACTAGGCTACCGTTTTACAAACACCCAGTATAATTTACAAAAGAACAACAGAAAAAATTATCGGCCTGTGTTGAAACCAGCCTACTAAAGGTTGGGTCAACCACATAGTAATTGGACACGTGATAGTTATTGGACATAGCAACTAGTTTTATTAAAAATAAGAAATTTGTAGTATGATCTTTTCCTATTTTGCGTCAGATGGTGCCTAATACAGTTCTTTAAATTCACCAGTTTTTGATAAGTCGGCGCGTGCGTATTAAGTGCTTGTGGAAGTGAATCGAACTGTATGCACGTAGGTAAGTAAAATACATTCTACTTTGGTAAGGTATAGCTGTTTGGAAATTTCTAAGAAAATGTTAAATTGAGAAGTGCATTTAGGAGAAATTGTTCCATAAATCTTTAAAGTGCAACTCTAATCCTATTTTCAATTTATTTTGAAAAAGAAGAATAAATTGGGGGTGTCCAATAACTAAATTAAGTTACTCTTAAAAATTGATTATTATTAGACACCTGTCCAATAACTAAACTTTTTAAATAGTCATATAAAAAGTGTCCATTAGCAGGGTAATGGTACAAATATTCTTAGATTTTTTTTTGAATAAGTTTTTGTTTAGTCCTGATAGTATTTGGACGGGTGTCCAGTTACTGTACGATTACTAAACTTAGGGCGGAGATATCCACTTCTTAGGTCGGGTTTCTGGAACGTTTCATAAAGTTAACGGTCCGATTAAAGTAAACGTTGCTATGGCTACACATGTTAGAACTATAGGAATATTTATTTTAATCGGGCCGTTAACTTTATGAATCGTTCCAGAAACCCGACCTTAATAAATTGGCTAATAGTTATTAGACGAATATCTACCATGGAAACTATTCATAAAAAGTCAATCAACAATTCGGAAAAATCAAGTTATTCGTCGAATAACTTTAATAGGAGATGTATATCTCGACCCTAAGACGTACATTTAGACATACTAAGGGCGGGTACTTTCATCACCGATTAACTTTAATCTTTGGTTTATTCCTATGGGAACAGTTGTCTTTACAATTGTAGGCATGGGAATAAATCAAAGGTTAAAGTTAATCAGTAATGAAAGTACGAGCCCTTAGTATGTCCGATTAGTAAACTTACGAATTTGTAGATTTGGAAAAATACCAAAAAAAGGTTATTATTCGACTGAAGCACTTGAAAATATTGTAAGGCATGTATACCTAAAACCGGGGTTGGGACGTTGATAATGAGACGTATAAATACCCTTTCTATTAGGCGCAGATTTTGTTATTATACAGGGTGATTCATATCAAGTGTAACAAACTTTGGCATTTTGTTGGAGAGGTCATTTTAAGTGAATAATGTTATACACTGCGTTCGTAAAGTATGGAATAAATTCATTTTCTACGAAATAAACGTTTTTTATGTAAAATCCTGAAACAGGTCGATTTTTAATTAAAAAGTGACACTATTTTAGTGGAATTTTGCATCTCCCCCTCCAACCCCCTCCGAGTGACAGTTGCCCCTTTAAAATTTTTAAATCGAATGGGGGGTCATGTGATACCTCATTTGAAAGAGCTTTTCATTCTCTATTCAGTAGTATAAGAATTTTTTAGATTCTTATTTTTTCTAAAGAGAATAATACATTTTAAAATCAACATACAAAAGTTTAAAATGAAATAATTTAAATGAAATGTTCGAACTGAGAACCGTTTAATTCATGACAATAGTACAAACGTTGCTGACGTTCATCTAAAACATTTCATTTCATTTCAGGGTAATTTGATTAATTCCAATTTTTTTAAAGTTTTTTAAAATTCTTCATGAAAACGAATAGAAACTGTAGATAGTAATGTATATAATCAACGTAGAAGTAAAATAATAACACCAATATCAAAGAAACTGTTCAAAATGTCCTCCTCCTACCTCTTGACAATAACCAAGACGAAATTCAAACTCATACAAAACATTGTCGATTATTTCTGGACTGATTCCTCATATTTCATTTCTTATTCTGTCTTTTAGTTCTTCAAGACTGTTTGGTTTAGTTCTGGAGACTTTACTTTTTAGAAATCCCCATAAAAAGAAATCGAGAGGTGTTAGATCAGGAGATCTAGCCGGCCACTCAATCGCCCCCCCTTCGACCAATCCATCTATTGGGGAAAACGTCATCCAAATAATCCATTTTAAAATTTAGTGTGTTGATTTTAAAATGTATTATTCTTTTTAGAAAAAATAGGAATTAAAAAAAAAAATTTATACTACTGAATAGAGAATGAAGAGCCCTTTCAAATGAGGTATCACATGACCCTCCATTCCATTTAAAAATTTTAAAGGGGCAACTGTCACTCGGAGGGGGTTGGAGGGGAAGACGCAAAATTCCGCTAAAATAGTGTCATTTTTTAATTAAAAATCGACCTGTTTCAGGATTTCACATAAAAATCATTTATTTCGTAGAAAATGAATTTATTCCATACTTTACGAACGCAGTGTATGAACCTAGGTCATATTTCACTTCGTTGCAGAATTACAACAGATCAAAGTTTTGTTGGGTGTCTCATAACGTACGGAGGAGATTAAAAGAATATCTAGAGCAGATCACATTAAAGCTTTTTTCTTTATAAACTTTTGGTAAAAAATCAATAACTAAAAAGTTACAAGAGTTTAAAGTGAAAATAAATAACAAGCAAAAGTTACTACCTGCAGTAATATTTTACGTTTTAAATTCAAATTTGTGGTATTTAAGAGTCAATTGAACACTGCTTTACATGAAACAACTATTTTTAAAAATGTAGTCACGTAAATGTTACGGCTATTTCATTTTTTTTAATACCCAAAAACTGCTGTTCGTGTTGTTGAGCAGCGCTGACTAGATTAAAACAAAACTAGAAATTTTGTGAGTGGTGGTTTTGATAAATTTAGAGTTTAGGTATTTAATAATACAGTCTTTTTCTATTGCTTTTCCCCTTTTGTCAAATGTGTTTCTTAATTTGTCAAATGACTTTCCATTCCGTTCAAAGTATAGTAGGCCTGCGGATTGGAAAGTCATTTGACAAATTCGGATACATAATTGACAAAAAGGGAAAACCAAAAGAAAGAGACTGTAAAGTTGCAGTTTGTGAAAAAAGTTTTATTAATTAAGAAGATATAGGTGTAAATTAAAGAAGAAATTAAGACACTTAAACTGCTGTAACTTTCTTATTATTAGGTTTTCGTCAAAAACGAATTAAGAAAAAGGCTTTATTTTGATCTCCTATAGCTGCCCTTTCAATCTCCTCCGTACATTATGAGACACCCAGTATTATCAACTTATAAAATCGTAAACACGAACTATGGCATGATAAATAATAATTATGAGTAAAAAATGAATAAATAAATGATAATTATAAGTTGATAATATAATGTTTTGTTACTATGCCAATAAAACTTTGATCTGTTGTAATTCTGCAACAAAGTGAAATATGACCTACGTTCATATAACATTATTCACTTAAAATGACCTCTCCAACAAAATGCCAAAGTTTGTTACACTTGATATGAATCACCCTGTATACCTCCTCAAAAAAAAACTACGTTCTCTACTTCATCATTTTCAGATTACAATTAATTATTTATACATAATCTAATATCTATTTTGATGTAAGATGGGTGTACAAGTATTTAAAAAAACATGAAAAACGCAGTTTTTATTTGAAATATGTCAAATGAACATTCATTAGCTTTCCCAACTCTGTCTAGAACCCATCAAATCACATACCAGAAGAAGAAGATCTCTGTCTAAAACCAATCAAATTACATACCAGAAGAAGAAGATGTTACATTTTTATGTCATCTGTGTTATAAATAAGAAAGTGACGGCGAAGGTGTGATGGACAGTATTGATTCTGACTGTGACAAAAAGACTTTATGAGATGCATAAAGAAGAAAGAAGAAAAGTATAGGTAGATTGGTTTAATTAGGTTGAATTTTTATATTTGTATATTTAGTAGGTATATGTTCATATTGTTATTTTTACGTTTTTAATGACTTCAGGTAGAATTTGACAGTCTCAAACACTGTTCAATTACTGGTCATTTGATGACCAATTGCTATAGGTCTGTACGTTTGTTTTGCACTTTTCTACACTTTTTGCATCAACAGCTCCTGAAAGAAAGCTTATTAAAATCTTAAAAAGGAAGTGTATAACTTTCTCTTATTCTTTCAATCTACTTTTTAATTTTTCAAACAAAAACAACATACGCAAAAAAGTACATTTATTGGACAGTTTATATTAAGTCTGTGAGAAAGTGAGAAATATATTTAATATATTGTAAGTAAGAGCGAAAAAAATAGAGTAGAGGAGCCAAAAGTGTAGAAAGTGCAGAACAAACGAACAGACTTTATGTAAACTGTCCAATAAATGTACTTTTTTGCGCATGTTGTTTTTGTTTGAAAAATCTATTAAAAAGTGGATTGAAAGAATAAGAAAAAGTTATACACTTCCTTTTTAAGACTTTAATAACCTTTCTTTCTGTTCCTCGAAATACGACGTATTCTAAATACATATCTTTAATATTATAAGCATTAAAAAAAAAGAAAATCCTTAATTGTCCAATTACAGTGTGGTTTACCCTACCTACTGACATACAGTCTGTCTGCAGTCTTTTTTTGACAGATCGCCGTCAGATCGCTGCCTGAAGTTCTTGTTAACTGTCAGAAAACTGTCTGTGTATGTCGTAATACCTGACATTCTGGACTTAAGATAAAATATTTAAACCAATTTTGTGAAAAATTTTTGTGAACATTTCAGTATTTAAACCCGGCAATGAAATAGTTGACAAAAATACGATGTTTCTTACATAATTTATTGAAGTTGATGTAGTACTCTATGCTGTTTTCTACCATTATGTAATGTAAATAAAAAGCTGCGTCTGGACATAATATTTTAACTTTTTCTAAAAGAAAGAGGTTACATGAAATTACCCAAAACTTTCTTTTAGCTTTACCAGAATTTTCAATTAATATAATAAGACTATTAACGGCATACATAATTGTTTCTTTCTCAATAAAGCCATAATAAATGATACAGTGTATTTGAGGTATTGTTGTAAACTTTGAAAGTTTAAACAAACTGTTCTTTTTTGTTAACAAAATATTTATTGTTGCGATCTGGTGTATTACATATTGCAATGGTTAATCAAATTGTGAACGCCAACAGTATTTTTGTCTGGTTGGTTAGGGTCTGTCTTCCAGATATTGCACAACCCTGAGTTTCTCATATGGAAAATAGTTTTAATAATTTACATTAACAAAGTTACGTATGACTCGATAAAACAAAGCTCAGAACTTACTTTAATTAATTTCTGCAATGAAGCGAAAGATGAGTTAAAAGTAAAAATGTAGTTACGTGACGCGAACGCTAGAACGATATTAAGTGACACAGATAAACGTTAGATAAAAGGAAATAATTCTAAGAACCAACATATCCGCATGAGAAACTACTTTATAAAATAAAATCAATTACATGATTATATAAATCAATCTTAGACAATCATCGGAGATTACAACAGTATACTGCAGGTGAACTGAAGGTGTGTGTTGAGATTTGAGGGTGCAGGTCGTGATCTGTCAGTACTCGTTCTGCAGGCCTGGATTGTTTTCTAAACTGAATAATGTGTGGCCTGATTCAGTTTCCACCTTCAGTGTATGGACCACAGTCTGCGACCTGCAGGCGGCCTGTAAGTGAGTGGGCACCATTAGAATAGAATGTAAAGAATAGAAACAGAAAAAAATCTCTATTTAATGGTGACATTTACCTATTATGATTTCCATTAAAAAAATATAACTTTATGTTATAAACTCGAAAATTTAACTAAATTTTAAAAAATAACTTTCGTCATTAATGACGTTAAACCAGTATCAACTGAACTCAAGATGTAACGTACGATGTATTCGTTGAAATTTACTAACATTTTGTTACTACAAGTTTTTGAAAATTACAATGATGCCACCGCTTCAATTATCACTAACGTCAGATGTGTTTACTGTGAATATACAACACGTACATAACCTATACACCGTCAACCACCGATCATATTATGTATAGTATTATTCATAAGAGAAGACCTCTGCGTCATTGTCTGGTGTTGCATCATCAGACTTATGAATCATAACTCCGTCGTTTTTTCTCATTCACCGTTAACAAAGAAATAATATTGAAATAATTGCTTCGGCGATTGATTACGTAGCGCTCAAGTTCCGTGATTTTCATTATAAACACTTCAATACTTGGCAACATTGTTATAGCATTACGTCATAAATATGAATGACGAAAATAGACTGGAAGTTACAAGAACTGTACACCACTAAGGCCCAGTTGTACAGGGTGTCCCATTTTCGATGGTATTCCATAGGTATCTTCGTTAATAATGGAAATAGAAAAAAACCGAGCACGCAATATTGGGTCAATTTTTTATGCTAATTTGAATGGCCAACTTAAAAATTTGCTGTTGCTTGCCATTTTCGCGGTACAGTTGAAAAACGAAAAATTGATCAAATTTTCAAACGCGCATATTTTTTTATTTTTAAAGATATCGAAAAATGATAAAGGAATTTTTTGTTCGACTTTTAACGTAAATCTTGATTCTTTAATCAAATCGCACCAAAAGTTCATATTAACCGAGATATAACCACAACTAATGTTTTTTTAAATGGAGGTCATAGCTGGTTTTGACCATTAAAAAGGGTATTTTTTCTGCTTTTCGAAAATATGTAGTTCATTGATATTATCTTTTAAAATAACTGAATTACAGACAATTAATATTATTCATGTCAAATTTAGTAGGCCATGATTACAGAAAACAAGAAAAAAAATGAAAGACGTTCTAAATGTTTATACCACAACTATCAGAAAGTGTTAATTACCTTCAAATAAGTATTTCGTGAATTGGAAAAATACGAAAATTATGAGAAGTATGATTTAATAAAATCTTTCATTCAGTGTGAAAAAAATTCGACAACGGCAACGAATTACTATCTGGAACGGTTTCCAGATCGGCGTCAACCAGATAAGAGAATTTTCGAACGGTATTTATTTTATAGTTAAGTCAACAAAAAAAAAACATTCTCTTTATTTTCTATTTAATTACAAAAGTTAGAGGAGACTTTCTTTTATTTAGCTGGCTTTTTAGACAATCTTCTGTTTTAGGCTGCGGAGAAATTTTATCAATTTCGGGTCATTTAATTAACCTAATCATATAATAAAAGGAATTTAGAAGCAAATACCATCGATGTTTTAAGTTGCATCGAAGTTAATCCAAACATTTCTACTAGAGAAATAGAACGAGAAATTGGTGTTTCAAAGACAAGAGCTTCAAAAATTAGACATTAAGAACGTCTTTCATTTTTTTCTTGTTTTTTTTAATCATGGCCTACTAAATTTGACATGAATTGTCTGTAATTCAGTTATTTTAAAACATAATATCAATGAACTACATATTTTCGAAAAGCAAAAAAAATACCCTTTTTAATGATGTCAAAGCCAACTATGACTTCTATTTAAAAAAACATTAGTTGTGGTTATATCTCGGTTATTATGAACTTTTGGTACGATTTGATTAAAGAATCAAGATCTACGTTAAAAGTCGAATAAAAAATGCCTTTATCATTTTTCGATATCTTTAAAAATAAAAAAATATGCGCGTTTGAAAATTTGATGAATTTTTCGTTTTTCAACTGTACCGCGAAAATGGCAAGGAACAGCAAATTTTTAAGTTGGCCATTCAAATTAGCATAAAAAGTTGACCCAATATTGCGTGCTCGGTTTTTTTCTGTTTCCATTATTAACGAAAATACCTATGGAATACCATCGAAAATGGGACACCCTGTACAATTCAAGTTTAACTTTAAGCCAAAGCTTAAACCCTTAGCAACAAATTGTTGAGATAACCTTTGTTAAGGGTTTAAGCTTCAGTTTAAATTTAAACTGGCATTGTATAACTGGCCCTAAATTATATTCGAAAAAGTGTCTTAATAATCATAAAACAGTTTTTAATATCTGCAGGGCCGGCGCTAGGTAATTTGCCGCCTGAATCGAAACTTGCATTTGTCGCCTTCCCTACTGTCCCTATTTTCCCGAAAGTTGCATGTTCGAACCAGTGTTACCAACGTGTAAAAAGCAGAAATCCCTCAAGAATGACTAATCCCTTTTCAACATAGAAAATTTTTAAGATTTGTTACTAGATTCAGGAATAAGTTTCAGAAAATCATTAAAAATATATAAAGTTAAAGAAAACAGAAAGAAAATACGATTTTACAGAGCAATTGAGCAATTCCGTAGATTAATAATAAAAGAAAACAAAATAATAAAAATTCAAAATTAATCGAATTAAAAAGTAATAATAATAATAATAATAATAATAATAAAAACAAAAGGCAATTGATTTTACAGCACAATTTAATAGATTAACAATTTTTTTAATAAAAAGAACGATGATAAAGCAGAGAAAATGAATAGAATTTTTAAATATACGAAATAAAATTAAAAAAAAGTCGGCACAATTCACTATATAAATAAATTAAAAAAAAAACCTGTTGGGAAGGAAAAGTGACAAAACAAAGAAAACAAATTAACAAAATTTTAAAAAATATACATATAACAATACGTATTTCAAAAAAAGCAAAAGACACAATAAACCAGATTTCGGTAGACTCGTAAAATAAAACAAAGTAAAAAAAAAACTTTTCGGCATGTTTCAACAGATGGCGCTGTTGAATATCTTATAATAACGCAAGTCGTTTTTTGTGACCATTCAGAGATTACTGTCAGTTGAAACTCAATGGATGATGGTTTTTCAATATTACCAATTAATACTCAGTGAATCACCTTCATAGAAATAAATGAAAAGAAGACTATCGGCAACAGATGGCGTTGTTGAATGTTTTACAATGATGCAAGAAATATGTATTTGAATTGGCTTCTGATTGGAAGGTCAGTCGTTGACTGACTCAACGACTAACGAGAAGCAGCAGCAACACCACCAGCAACAGCAACCCTGAGAAAGTTCTTCTGCAATGGAGAACGAAACGTCGCGTCGGTGGTAGAAGAAGTCAACGTGACGCGGTTCCAACCGGAAGCCAATTCAAACATGGACGACGGCCGCGGAAGCCTTCAAGTTAAATGATGCAATAAATAGTTTTAGAAACATACGCAAACGTCATTTTAATAGATACCTTGAGAAACTTTTACGGAGCGTATGCATATTATACAGGGTCCCTATTTTAAATCGTGTCCCCTGAAGGTTTTAGAAAAGGCAACCCATCAATCTAATCGAGAAATAACTTCGTGTTTTCATAATGTCGATACGTCCAACGAAAACTGTAGTAAGTGACAATTATTCGTAAATATTTTATTATAATTTTTATTTATTATGAATAGATGTCGTACTATAGTTTTCATTGGAGATATCCTTTGATTATATAGACTACGTGGAGAGCGCGTTGGCTCCGTACACATGTTCCAAAAAAAGAGGCAGATATAGAAGTATTCTTGAGCGTTATGCGCACGCGCGAAATTGAGAATTGTACAAATCGTGCACGCACTAACTGACGCCAGATTAGTCCTGTACAATGAGGTTTTATGTTGTACTTCTAATACTGTCACACTCTCACTTATACATTCCACACTTCTATCGCTTCTGTCATTGTCTAACAATTTGGAACATCAGATGTACTCTTCTTACACAAATAATGCGCTATCCACGTTAGTCTATACAGTATGAGCATAAATGATTGAGGACAAGTTGAATTTCCCGTGTCTCTATCTAGTAATTTTTACTCTTTGTGTGTGGCCGTCCTGAAAAATTAATTTTTGTTCAGTGTCGTCTGTGTAAATTTTGCAGCCAGCTCCAAGAATTCATAAGACAAAATGGGGCGCGTTTGCCTAATGTACCTGACAGTAGTTATTGCCGCTTCTTGTATTTAAAATAAACAAATTACTTGCCTATTTTTTTTGTAACCTATGCATTTGACCAACTTAAGAAAAATATTGAAAGGCGGGAAATTCAACTTGTCCTCAAACATTTATGCTCATACTGTACATATCATATAATCAAAGGAGATATCGATGTATTAAAATCACGGAAGTAGAATAGTTTGCCTATTTTCAATTTTCAAGGTGTCGCGATTTAAAATGGGCACCATGTGTGTATAATTATTTTGAAAATAAGGTTCCGGAGCTTTGCGTTTTACAGTTTGTACATAACCTCATTTTTTACTCTATACAATATATGTAAGCCAATAGTTGCATAAGTGAGTTCCTAATGTGCTTCTAAGGACTTTCAGCTTCCAATTTTTTTTTTTGAGAAATAAAACTTCAATATTCCTTTTTTGAAAAAAAGATCCCTGATGATTCGAAAAAAAAACCTCAAAAAGGGATTTATCCCTTTGGTTGGTAACACTGGTTCGAACCACCTTGAGATTATTATAGGTCTGTTTCTGCAGCAGCTCTGACTGGTCCGAAACCGTCAGAAGCATGCGTCGATTAAAGTTTTACATTTAAGGCAGCTCTTGAAAGCAGTGATTAATTCGACGGGCGAATATATTTGACAGTTTCAAACTAGTCCAGAACGCTGCAGAAACAGACCTTATAGGTCTGTTCGTAGTGCAGTTCTGACTAGTTTGGAAGTATGCAGCAATGAACGTTTTGCATCTAACACAACTGAGCAAATTGATGATTACTTCGATGGACGACTCGTTCTGACGATTCCAAACTAGTTACAAACTGCACTATGAACGAACCTTATGTCATCCAAATGTCATCGAAGAAGTCGCTTAAATTTCACCTAATTTTGCCGCCCCTGAAAATTTGCCACCTGAATCGGTTGACTCACCGATTCATGTCTTATAGGTCATCCCAACCTTACGGTGCAGTACACATTCAAATGGAGCATATATGTCTTTCTTACTATCTTTAGTATTCGTGCATTAACCCCATCTCTTTCTAACGGTGCTGTGGTGCCAAGTTGGTGTTTATATTTTGCGTATGCCATAACCTTACATTATCTTGCATTGTTTGAGCTGGTTTAACAACGCAATGTTTTTACATTTTCACAATATTTTACTTTCAATCGTATGTCAAAGCTACCAGCTTCTTGTAATCAATTATTATTCTTTTGTATTCAATTTGACAACTATGTCATCCATAAGCGCTGTACTGCACCGTAAAGGCCGCTACACACGCTCCTTCTTACCTTGATTCTTGCCTGCGCAGTTCAAAGTCTTAAGGTAAAACAGAGCGTGTAGATGTAAAGTCTTAAGACTTTTGTGGCCGTGTACAGTTCAGACACTGGCTCGAAGGATCTCACACTCTGCTCGATATTTTGCGCGCGAGCCGGCAGACTTGCAGACTTGTTCGAACATGTGGTTGAGCCACCAACTTCAGTTCAAGCCAACCCTCAGTTTTGTACCGAATGTGTGCTAAAACTGGTTAACAAACCAAGAGTAAATTGTGTGATTTGTGATGTCGGACTTGAGGAATTACTCGCATGAGTTTATTACTGAATTTATTTCATGATATAGCGACAATCCATGTTTATGGAAAAATAAATAGAAAGATTACAGTAATCAGAATAAAAAGGCGGCTGCATCTGAAGTATTATGTGAAAAATTAAAAGAAAAGATAATTAAATCATCCTGGGATAGAGTAGAAATGATCATCACACACGAACATTAATTAAGAACTGAACAAAAGTACGCACTGAACACTGTACGTTTGGTTACAAATTTAGTATTAAGACTTGCCTTTAGACGTGGACTGCACAGGCAAGAATCAAGGCAAGAAGGACCGTGTGTAGCGGTCTTAAGGTCCGTCTAGACGCAACGATTTGCCTGCGCGCATCCCTGTGCAAACTAGTTTGTGCAAGTAAGCCCGTGCGTATAGACGGCAAATCGTTGCGTGTAGACGGACCACAAACTAGTTTGCATAGGGATGCGCGCAGGCAAATCGTTGCGTGTAGATGGACCATTAAGGTTGGGATGACCTATAGTGCCGAGCCTGAATATCTGTAAAAAGAAATGAGATATGCGCCATTAGACAAGCTGCTTCGCGCGGCAGCCTCACGAGGCAATGTAGACGCGCCTCGGCCGCGACATACGTGCTCGCTGCCGCGAACCCAGCCGAGCGTTGTCGGTTTTTGGTAATGCTCAAAGGTGCCTCGTTACGAGGTACGCACGCAGTTTATACGGTAGTGTTTTCAGTGCATGCCTCGAGTCGTCTGCCTAATGCTTTCTGTCATTTTATCAAGATGGATGAAGACAATTGCCGGAACAGCAGTTTTAAGTTGTGGATTCATGTCAGTCTTTCGCTAAACTGAACGCAAAGAATATACTAGACGGTTCGCCGAGGAAATTGGCTCGCTCGCCGCGCGAGGCAGCCTCGTGTACACATAAAGAAGTCGCCGCACGCGGTTCCCCCGCGAAGCAAATTGCTGAGGCTGCCGCGCGAGGCAGCTCGCCCGGTCTGGACCCGCCTATTGACGAAAAGACGAAAAGGGGGATTTTTGCTTATAACTTGAAAACAAAAGAAGATAGTCAATTTTTGTTTACACTCTTGACTATCTCTAAAAAAGAGATCAAGACTTGGTCGCTAGCTTTCTTCTATCTCTTATAGCTAAGAGATGCCCATAAGAGACATCGAAATTGATTCACCCTGTACACTCATGATCAGAAAAATGAAAAGAATACTAATATGTACTAATAATTTCTTTATCAATGTTGTTGTTTATTATCAAAATTTATTAATTCATTGCACTATGAATAAAAAAGAAACCTGATTCTTAGAGAACAGATTTGCAAAGGTATTAAATATTTTTAACTGACTCTTTAATAAGAGGATCCTGTTTAAGTAAATCTGCCTCTTCATGTCATTTCATCTCTGAAATTTCCTGAAACTTGCGTTTCGGTTGTTTTTTTTTTAAACTGTGATATGTTGAATCTCAATAATCAATTATCTCCCCCGGCGAGTTAAAAATTGAATTGTTGTGTTTGTTGGGAGTTGGAAAATTTTCGCGACGTTTCAGTGATTGATCGCGTGCACCTATGCATGTTCATTTGCTGTCATTTTGCATGAGTAATGACAACAAATGCATACGATACCAACTGCTATTGGTCGAGTACTGCACCTTGCACTCGCGACCGCCAATCAAACGCCGCTTTTTATGCAAGCAGGTACGGACGGACATACGTGCATGAAAGTATTGATGCGCAGTAATGAATTCTCATTGCGACATGGGTACCCGACATGTGGGCCTTCCACGTCGGCACTGTTTGTTTATTATAAACGCTTGATTAATGTGGCTTTATCACGTTTCTTTGTTTGGTATCACTCGCTTTAAATATAAGTTATTGATCTCTAGCTTCTGGAATTTTCTTATGGTTTCATGTTATGATGCAGAATACATATTTTTTTTTCAAAGCACATCGTACTTGTATGACTTCTCCTGTGGAATATTTATGAAGTATCACAATTGACTTGACTTAAAAAAGAATCGTGGCAAGGAAAATCCAATGAACTTTCGCAGGAATTCAATCTAAATAACACTCCCTCTGTCTCATATTATTATACATCACTTTTATTTTTATATTCTGACGCTTGAATTTTTGCAGTGTCTTTGTATAAAACGCTACGAAGTTTTGCAAAATTCCGTAAGAAATTATGATACCTCTTTTTTAACAATTAACAAAGATAGTCTTATAAACAATACTTTCTAACATGAATTATAATCGTAAACTGAATACTTTTTAATGGATTATTTCGAATCTATGTTATTAGTTAAACCAAACTGCCACATACTTTTGTCAAGTGACAAGAGAGGTGGTAACCAGTTGGTAAAATGTTAAGAGAATAAGGAGAGTGTGATAAGTTTCTCAGTCAAGTTCAGAAATTTTTTCCCAGGTCACTCTTGCGATATGAGGTCTTTAAGAATAACACTTTCTTACAATTGATTAAAGAAGACTGTTTTTGGACGAGTACTGTTTGTACTCGCTCAAGCTGTGCACAATAGAACACAGCAGTGATGGTTTGACCTGTTTTGTTTTCAAAAACTCATAATGGATAATTTCGGCTACTATCCACCAAACACACAATAATATTTTTTTTTGGGTGTCAAGAAGCCTTTGGAGTAGTATGTGGCACTGGCTCAGTTAGTGACAACCAATGATACGAACGCTTAGAATGGGAGTACAGTATCCACTTTTCGTCACAAATTAACAACCGATCATTGATGATTTGTTATCATTTGAGAATTTATGTGGTACCTATTTGCTTAACTTCCATGTCTTTCCTAGCTGGTGAAGGTGCAAACGAATGGTTTCATCGCTCACATTGAACCTTTCTGGAAGCTCTTAGCACTCTTTAATCTCTTCGTTGTCAATGATCTTCGGTCTCCCAGAGCTGAAATCTTCCGAAGAAAATTCCTTGAACCACACTTCTGTGCTGTTCGAACACTTACAGCATCATTTCATCAAAATAGGAACTAAACAATTGTCGCCCAAGTTGTGTATATCAAATGAAAGGCGGATTAATACCCTAGATAAAAGAGTATACATAGATGTTTATGAGAGATACCATGGTTTCAAACGTATTTATAATTCTTCCCAGGCCGATAGATGACACTATATTTAGAAACAAAGTAATCTGTAATGTTTGCACGTACTGTTACCATGGTTACCTTTTTATTTAAATTTTGATTTAAAGCGCCTGTCAGAAGTGAAAGTGTTAATTCAGTTTCTCCTATTAAAATAAAAATAATTTAATTGTCCTAGTCGCTTAGAGTCTTCAAACGTTCAATAAACAAGCTGCGGTACTTTTCTACCCCATATTTAATATATGTACACTTCATTTAATTTATCGGTTTACTATTCGTTTTTTATACATCGCCATCGAATAGAAAATTTATTTAAATCTCGCGCGCGGTTCTACTTTTATAGAGGTTTCCTTTTCGAGGATGCGTGAAGCGTGAACGACATTTCAAAATAATTCGGAGTGTGCGGGCGAACTACCTTAAACCATTGGCACAGAATATTGAAGGGATTAGAACCATAGGAATCTAAATGATACATACAATGGTTCAACTGACACTCATGCCCATTTTGGAGCTAAAAGCTAAGTATATATGACAGTTTTTATATGCCACTACATGTTGAGTACACGGTGTAACAGCAATTTTTTCGTTTCATCTCTCCTTTTAGCACTTATGTCAATTCATAAAAAAAATTGCACTTAGGTCCTTGTGGTTCTAATCCCTTCAATTAGGGTAAAGTCGCCCAAATCGTACCACTTTTTAGTTTTTATTTTTCATTTTCAAAGTTAATTGAATATACACCTACAAGTGAATATTACAAGACGCAGCAGGGATTTTTTTTTTACTTGGAACATTTTTTTGGTAATTTTTAGTAATACTTTTTAAATTTATGCGTGATTTTTTGAAAATCTGCAGACGGTACGATTTAGGGTTCGAGTCTCCTAAATCGTACCTCTACGTAAAAAAATTATATAGAAAACAAACCACTCCACAAACAAACAAAACCACTCCTCCTCTCTTACTTCGATAACCACCTGTGAAGAAGTGTCTTCTTCAGAAAATAACAGTTTCTTTGTATTTTGTCTTTCTTGTTTAGACTTCTTCTTCTTAGAGGTCTCACTCTTTTTATTTGCAGCTTTCTTTTCCTTAGCTTCTTTTAAAATTCGTTGTTCTTTTGCCATTACTAGGGTATTTTTGTAGGGACTGGAAGTTAATACTTCTGCTTTTTGAGCGCCTTTTTTTAAACGTGTATCATGTTTTTTAGTTGTTGGTTTAGGTAATGGGATTACTTTACTGATTGGAACAGTTAATCGACTGACCATTCATTACTGTGTTTCCTACTAGTTCTTCAGCTTCTTTATCTATTATGTGTTCTGATATTACTTGAGCTTCTTCGTTTGTTACCAATTCAATTAAATTCTCACTAGCCACAAAATCTGCATCAGAAAAAACTGTCCTGTCTACTGGCCACACACCAGCAGCACGAGAGCCATTCATTGCATTATTTATTGTTGCTGCATGGACATAAGCTTTCGGAAGTAATAGGGTAACTTCAAACTGCGTGACTTTTTGGCCAGGATTACTACGAAGCCATTTGGTCATAGTTTGGAGGTAATTTGACTCCATAGACTTAAAAACACCCACATCAAGTGGTTGCATTCTGTGTGTTGTGTGTCCAGGAAGCTGAAGCAGTAAAACTCCATTATCTTTTGCTAAAATTATTGCTTCTGGATTCTTGGAATGAGTAGTGTGACCGTCTAGTAAAAGTATAACTTTAGACTCATTAGACGGTTTCACATAATCAATGAAGTGACGAAGCCACCTCACGAAAAGTTCTGAATTGATGTACCTGAAATACCAGGAAACGCTCCTTTCTGCAAGGCAGGATGCATTCTTTGTCGTTTGAATATAATCACAGGAGGTACATAATTTCCCAATGCATTGCAGCAACAAAACGAGAGTCTAAATAAAAACCTGGTCAAGTGGGTTGTGATCGAGAATTTATCCATTGCATTTACATAGCAGAGTTACTAAATGTAGCCTACTTGACCAGGTTTTTATTTAGACACGAGTTACAATTATATGTAGTAGTATTAATTCCACTTGACAAAAATCCTAGTTGATGTTTTCCCCGCTGTGCTAAAACTCTAGGTGATTTCATCTGCACAGTTGAAAAACCAAATTCATCAACGTTGTAAATGTGCAGTCCATCAATACTGTTTTCATTGACTAACCTTTCCAAGATATCAAAGAAACCATATACATTTTCCCTATTAAATCCTTAGGAACGAGCAATGGAAACGTTTTCGGCTTGTCGGAGGCTTAGATTCGGGTGTCTCCATAAAAATGAATAATACCATTTCTTTCCAGCCATTTCCTTTTCTCTGTTAAATCGATTTGGAAGATGAGGATTTGCTTCAATTATATCATATGCAAGTTTTCTGACATTGGTCGGCGTAAGCCCAAATAGATATTCTTCAAATTTCAGAATGTGTTTAACTAAGTCTTCTTCTACTGTACTACAAAGTGCGGTTTCCCTACCATTAACACATCTTTTCTTTGCTGTTGGACTTACTTCTTCTCTCTTCACTTTTCCCTCCAAGTGTCGTCTGAAAGTGGGCTTAGGAATTTCATATTTACGACAGCAAGCATTTAAACTTATGCCATTTTTGTATTCAGCTAAAGCGTTTTTCATGTCTTGTACGGACCATTTTCCACTAGAGATTAAAGTACATAAGAAATTAATTTTAATTAAAATGTTCATTATAGTCCTGGTACCTAAATCGGTATGCTTTTGGAACATGTGTTGCGGTACGATTTAGGAAACACGACGTAAATGTAAAAATAATTCGTTATAACCTATAATTTCAAATATACACTTACCAAAACTAATGGAAAATATTCCTCAATAGCTCTAATTTCTAAGAATGAACATAAAACTTGTGAAACTCTTCTGTAGAATAAGATATTGTGTTAGGAAAAACTGCCAAAAACTATAATATATTTTCTGAATTTTTTAACACTACTTTTCTAAGAATCGATAAACTGGATCCAAACCGACTCTCGGACATACCTTTTGTGTTAATAGTAGTTACTTAAAACGTTAATAGAGACCAGTATATTCGAGTACTTCTTACAAAAATAGTGGTGGTACGAATTTTGGTGACTTTACCCTATATTTATCGCAACAGAGTAGATAGTCCAAATTTCTTGGGTTTATTCTTGTTAATCTGAGCATACTACAAACAACATTGGGTTCACCTGGATTTACTTAAAAATATTGAAAAAAAAAAAAAAACTGCAATTTAAAAATAATTTGAAAACAAAGAAGTTTGTACTTGGTCCAAATCACAGTGACAAAAAAATATTTATGAAGTTTGATTGTAAAATCTTGTATTTAAATTATTTACGTTTAGATTAATTACATTAATTAAATTGTCTCAGTATAATACATAGGTACTTCCCGATATCAAAAGTGCCAGTAATTCAACTCCCAAATTAAAATGGCCATCTAAATAATCTTCTTCACTTCTTTGACTACAACTCTAAACACATTTTTTTTGCAATATCACGTGGAATTTTTAATCAATAAACGACTTAAATTGATTAAAATAAATTGGTCCTATTAAATTGCCAAGCTCTTTTCAAATTGATATGCTAAAGTTTTCTGGCTGATTTTTGCAAATGCCTGTCTCATTTTTTTTTTTGATATTAAGTCGTATTTGGTTGAATTTTAAATAAAAAAAATAAGTAATGCTAAAGTTTAGTGATATCATCGTTATGCGAATCAATATCTGAACGAAATGTTTGATTATTAGGCCACTTCTATGGCCCTTAACTTTATTAAGTCCCAAGTCTTTTAAGAACCTTAAATTATTTACTGTAATGATGTGTAATATACCTTGTCTTTGGACTCCAATTAATGACTAAAGACTAAGTAAATAAAATTGTTGATATGAATAAAAAATATTAGTAGATATCTTCGTAGGGTCAAAATTACATTTTGACGGATTTTGTTTGTATTTTAGCACTTAGTTGGTTTTATGTTCTCAGATTACTTATAAAAGCTATTATTTCGTTTAGATTTAATAGAAAATTATGATTTTGCCCTTTCTTTTTTGTTTATTTTCTTGAAATATGATTCTTAACAGAAGTTGTAACTGTAAGTGCAGATATCTCGAAAACCATAAGCTTTAGAACAATACATTTTATGTACGTTAGAAATAAAACTTGACGAGCTATTCAAATGTGTCAAAATGTACAGGGCGTCCCATTAAATTTTTTTGAGATAATTTAACTCTTAAGTTTCCATTGTTTGTGAGCAAACGCGCATCTAAAATGTTACTATTATCTATCTAGGTTATTCTACTCGATATTTATAATTAGTTATGCACAGTAAAAATAATTTTGACGGCTAATTATGAATAAAATACTTCTACATTTAAGCTCTTTCATCCAATTGCGAATGCTTTGATTTAGAGCTATAGTTGCTTAATAAAAATGGTTATTTTTAAGGGATCTATCGAAATGTGAAATAAAAATTTGTACATTCCATTTAAAAAAGCATAAGTTTGGTGGATAATTCACTTACGAAAGATGCTGTGTGTATGTTAAAATAATTTGCTAATATAGAACTCATTGTAATAGTCGATAAGTTTTATACAAGACGCTTTCCTTTATAATCAATGGTTAAGGAGCTATTGAAGAAATCCATACCAATGATGCTACGCTATTTCTGTTTAGATCGTGAAAGCTCTTGAATTAAAAGAAACCATAATTTATTCATGCGAAGACCCCACGGTCTTAAAAGTCATGTAAGTTGCAGCCTAAATGTCACTAATCAAAAAGCAAATATTTTTTCATGCCGAAAATATTTATTTTGCGCTATCGGAGCTGACGCGTTGGACAGATGTAAACAGCCCAGCATATTACAGAGTACTTTTCGGATCGGTAAGCAAACAAACAAATCGATCCCGATCAATTTATTAATAAACGATGATGATCGAAAATAATATTTGAAGAAACAAACAGGAAACTAATGTAATGTGTTTACAGGCTAATAAAATTCGTAATTCTGAAATATTACTTGTTCACAATCAGCCAGAGAACGACGTTTTAAGTGATTTTCTTGGTCATAATGGAAATGAAGCATGTACAGTCAGAATTAAAAGTCATGTCTCCCCAATAAAATGTAATGAACGAATTAACTCAGCTTAACTTTAAGCGTCACTTAGAATGTGACTTACAGAATGTTATGAAACTTCAAATGTCATAATATAAACGTCACTAAAATTTAAGCTCGATTAAAGTGTTTGGTGTATATGGCCCTAATCCACTCGACCGCCTTCTCCTTATGGCGGTCAGAAGTGATTACCTTTTTATTGAGGAGACACAACTTACAATACTGATTATACAGGACCCAGTTGAGAATTTATTTAATAATGGGGATATTTAAACAATTGTACAAAGACAGTTTATTTGAAAATCAGAGATACCTTTGGTTTATTTATTTTTTAATAAAAAATGTTTGATTTTCAAGAAAAAAAAATGTATCTGAATTGTTTTCAAAATAGAATCCTAATACCCATATGATATACAGGGTGTTTCCTTTGAAAAGTTTTACATCATTATTTAAATGTAGCTGGAAAAAAATTATACATAAATACAATATATGTACAGCGTTTCTATAAATGATTCTAACATCAAAGTAGGTATTGAATATTGCGTTGGATATTCCACCTCCTTTTGAATGTGTATTCTACTATCTGAGAAATGTCAGTGTCAACACTGTCATAAACTTGAAACTTTTAAATAAACCATTATTGCTAAAACACAACACCAGTATCAAATGTTTCAATTTGAGTTTACAACTTATTCCCTAAATTGATGATGTTGCACCAAATAAGCTTCTGAAAAAGATGTTTGATTATTTAAGAATTAAAATCGATGACGTTACCGATGACTCAGCTTAACTGTGATCAGTGTCGGTGGTTAGTGGCACATGGTCATTTGTTTATCAGAGGTAATGCGATGTTATGTTACAATCATTTATAGAAACCTTGTACTTATAAATACCATGCGATCATTTAAATTTATAATTAAAGTAGGCGGAATTTTTTATACGGTTGTACACCTTGCTGTGTAGATTAGAGGTTATGTAATATTAAGACGTTTATAGAATTCTCATCGAGTTCAATCGTTTTAATTTAAAGGAAGTGAAACAGTTTTAGTGACAACCATAGCAAATGTTCAAAGTGTTCGCCCCCGGCAATTAATTAAACATTTTGAAACGTCATTTTAACAATTCAAACTCAAATTAAGCTGTCAACAGTTGGTGTTGTCAATCTATTTCAAAATTTATATCCTACTCTAATTATAAATTTAAATGATCGCGTGGTACTTATATCTTAAGAACTTTACACGATGCAATTTGTATTGCAGCAAGACGCAATTTTTATCGTGTGCATGCGCATTGGCAAATGTGTGTGAGCAGATTTTTAGTAATCAAAATTAAACAAAGAATTAATTAAATAATCTTTATTATTATTAACTGGCCCGTTCTAAACTTGAAACATGTTCCTGATTGGTAAATTCAGTAATACTGCACGTGCAAGTGATATATTAAAACAATTTTTTAATGAAAGAATGAAAATTAAGAAAGTGTATAAGTACGAAATTCTGGAGATTTTTGGAGTTGGCTAACGACGACTTCAAATTATATGAAAAACCAAAGCTCTACGTTACTTAAATACAGAAACAGATCTGTTTTTTCATATCTTCACTAATACGAGGGCGTATGTTTAGGTTATCTACCTCATCTACCTATTTCAAAAGAGCAGCAATGTCAAATCAGTTAATGAAACCTATATAGCTGTGGCATATAGAAGTAAACGTACTAAGTTGTGTTCAATTTGTGTGGTTTCGGGAAAGCTTATTTGTTAATGAAATGAATGGAATTAAGGTGGAACATCATAGAATCATAAAGTTCCTGAGAGAAAGCAAAAGAAGGTAATGGCCCAAAAATTATTTATGACTGGTTTCTGTTTATTTTCAAGCTAAATTTTTGTCTACACTCTTTCGATGGAGTAGAGAATCGCATAACAATGTCCCAAAGTCCTGACGACCCGTGGACACTCGAACGCAAGAAAATTTGGCGTACAGAGGTCTCTATTACCAATGAAATCTTTTGCATGACAATTTGGTTAGGTAGGAAGAAGGTTTGTGCATGGTGTATTCTCAGATTGCTTACACCTGAACAAAGACTGGCCAGAAAAGAAAATTTTGGCCACGTTGAAAAATGGCAGAAATTTTCTTTCTTGAATTATCACAGGGGATGAGGCTTGGGAATATCACTGGAATCTTCCCACTAAGCAAATATCCAGGCAAGGCTCTCTATGGCTTCATAGAGTTAAGGCATCCACCTTATAGCTCTGACCTAGCTGCATCAGATTTTTACTTTTTATTCAAAAACTTAAAAAAAACATCTCAGGGAAAAGCGTCTTGTATCTGATGAAGCAATGAAAGAAGCTGTTGAACAGTATTTAAAAGTTGCCGAAGGAATTTTTTTCCGAGGGGATGGGACAATTGGAAAAAAGATCAAATTGTATCGATTTGTCAAAATAAAAAAAAAAAAACAATTTGATAAGATATTTGAAACCAATATGTTATTTATTTGAATCAGGTAAGAAATCAAAATTATTTTTAAATTCTACTGATTGTAGAAACGTTAGATGGTTATTTTGGTTAGGTTTTGGTTTTTATTTCACGACCGATTCTAGACATTTTTAAAGGAAGGAATTGGACATGTTTTAGAATAAGTCGCAGTTTTATTTAGTCATACAATATATGCCTTCTTTTTTTTCATAGTTAAAATCAGTAAATTGCGAGTTAAAGAAAAGAAAACTTTACGAAGAAAAATACTGTTGTTTTCTTTATTGGAAAAAAATCCAAGCGTGTAGGTACTCAAAAAAAGTTACACTGAATTAAAAATGAAAATGCTTACGTCAAAATTATAATTATTTGAAAAGGGAAACAGGTATTGTAAATAATTCTAACTTTTTCTTCCTAATCCGGCAACATAACTATAAATATTACTGGCTGCGATGTGATTAATTATTATTTGAGGGCCTTCTTCATTATTTTTGTCTTAAATCTATTGCAATATCTTCTTTTTAATTTCAAGTGCTAAGTAACATATTTTCGGTTAAAGATAATGTTTAACTTTAGATTAGAAAATGAGTTAACTTTTTTAAGTACGATTTTTTTAGCGATAAGTTATAATTCCGGACCATGAAAGTGACTTCAAATTTAAAGTTTCCTTTAAATTCCATTATGAAACTGGCCCTAAGTCAAGAAAACCATTGGAGTTAAAAGACGAGATGAAAAATTATTCATTTATGGATCAGACAAAAAAATCATTCATAAGTGAGATAGGTTTATAAACTCACCGGCACGATAAACGGAGCACCTGCAAAAAACTTAAAATTTTAATATTTGGTACTGTATAACTATTATTATAGTTCAAATCTGAACAAAACAACTTCTTTTAAGTATTTTTTAAAATTATTAAACCATTATTAAAGCTGAAAAACTCTTTTTGTAGCAAAATAAAAAAAATGCAAAAACTGCCAAATCCAAGCAATGGAAACTGCAAAGCTAGCTACGAGTATTCTTTTATTTTGATTGTTTTGAGTAAATAAACAAGTCGAGTCAAGTGTTACGTCCGTTTGGTATCAAAAATTATGGCTGTAAATCCTGAACAACGGCTGCTATGGTTGCATTACTTCAAGACGGAAGAAGTGAGCGATTTGTTGCCTGCCGATGTGGAGTATCCAACAGGACAGTCCACCGTATTTTTACGCACTTTTTGGAAATCAGAAGTAACAGTAGACGACCTGGAACTGGTCCCCAACGCAAAACTAACGCCCCCGATGACCGTTTTATCATCTCACATTGTTTGCAAGATCGTCGTGCTACGGCTGTAAAAATCAGAAATCCACTTCATCACATCCGGGATGTCAACGTAAGCGAACGGACTGTTAGACGAAGACTTGCTGAAGCAAATCTCAAAAGTTGCAGACCTGCAACAGGCCCAGAACTTCTCAGTCGTGATCGTATAGCGCGATTTCAGTTTGCCAGAAACCACGAGCACTGGGAAGAAAACGAATGGGAGCACGTTTTGTTTACAGGTCAGTCCAGGTTTTGCCTGCGTTCTCCAGTCGTGAAAGAATATGGCGAAGGCAAGGAGAGCGATTTGCAGAAAGTACCTTTAGCCCTGGAGTCGGCTACCAAGGGGGTTAAGTTATGGTGTGGGCTGGAATTTCTCTAGATGCACACACAAAGTTGTACATCGTTCCAAGAGGTTTCTTAACAGCTGTCAGGTACATCGAGGAAGTTTTGCAAGATTTTTTGTCCCAGATGCTCCTTTTGTTGGAGATAACTTTTTATTGATGTATCATAATGTAAGACCTCACACCACTGGAATTACTCGACAGTACTTAGACGAAGTAAAGATCCCTATTATGGAATGGCCAGCGGTGAGTCCTGATGCAAATCCAATAGAACATGTTTGGGACATGCTTGGGCGCAGAATTCGAAGTCGTGTTCCCGCTAGGCAAATATTCCTCAAGATGTTTGTTATTCGACACTTGATTTTAGGCATGCCAAAAAGAATGCAAGCAATAATTCGGGCACGTAGGGGCAACACACGTTATTGAAAAGCATTTTTTAACAAATGGCGTACAAATTGTTTAAGTTTTACATGATGTTACGTCGCGTCGTTTGCCTACAAAACAAAATTGTGTGTTTTTTCGCCCTCTTTTTCCATTGTACTAAAAACATTTTTTTATGTTAAATCAATGTTCAATAAGTTTTTAAATTACTTACAACAACTTGTTACATTTGTATTCAAACTATAGTACTAGTAAAACTTTATAAAATGTTAACATTTTAAGTTTTTTTAAGAAAATTTAGGTGCTCCGTTTTCCGTGCCAGTGAGTGTAGCTGTTTTGGGAACAAAGTTCATTCTTAACAAATCCGTTAACTGTCAGTAAGAAATTATTATTGCTAAAGATTATCTCAAATAATTAATTTTATGAACAAGTTAAGATTTCAATAATAAACATACCATAAGAAGTTTCATAAGACTTTATCAGTATCACATTAAATTATCGATCGTTTACGCTTTCGTTGTTAATTATTGAGATGTGTATCATAACTCATAACAAAATATGTACGTCAATATGTAATAAGACCAATAAGTTACACAAAAATAAAATTCTTCTGCAGTTAAATGAGAGAAGATTGATCAAATCAACTAAAAGATTGTTTACTATTTATTTTAAAGGGATGGTCTTCCCATCTCTTGATAAACTAATTGATGGATAACTACCATGGAAACAATTCATAAAAATGTATCAACCATTCATAAAAATCAAGTTATTCGCCGGATAACTTTAACGGGAAGTTGGAAAGACCGGCCCTAAGAACCAGTTTCATAATGGAACTTAAAGGAGACTTTAAAATTAAAGTCACATTCAGATATGTAAACAAATGTGTTTTCATATTTGATTGTACAAATCAATGTGACTTTATATTTAAAGTCTCCTCTAAATTCCATTATAAAACTGGCCCTTATTTATTATATTAAGGCCCGATTTTTTCACCTCCAATTAACTTTATCTGGCGATTAATTCCCATGGTGACGATTGTGATCACAATTGTTACCATAGGAATAAACCGTCAGGTGAACTGGAGGTGAAAAAACCGGACCTAAGAGAAGGTATTAAGCAAAAAGTACCTTTGCCGAATTTTCCAGCCGTTATTATTTCGAAAAAACACAAAGAATAAACTTTCGACGGGATTTTAAATTTGGCAACTTTCCTGTTATACTAGAAGAAGAAAGTGGAAGTTCATCAAGTGCACATCATATTAAAGAACAATAGTAAGTGTCCTATACTCTGTAAGGAATAATTTCAAAGAAACTGCTCGTTTGGACCACCAAAACGTCATCAAGTTCTCCAAGTCCATCGTCAATAGTCTCGGAACTTTTAAGAAAAATAACAATTTTCTTAGAGATTTCTGATGTTATGTATTTAATTTTAACATTTTGGTTGCTGGTCCTTTAAGTTATACGAATTTTTACTTAAATTTTAGCATTTCATGGTTTAGGATACTTTACAAATTCGTTAACAAACTATGTATACAAATTTAGTTAACATTGTACGTGTACTCGACAAATTATATGTAGTTTTTTTATGCTATCCATAATTCACTAATCATTATTCACGTCATCATTATTTATTGTGTATAATGAAGAAAATAAGATTACGTTATTTAAACAAGAAATGCAGTTTTCCAAAACTCACTCGCTACGCTCGCCCGTGTTACAAATTACCCTCGGTAATTATAGCATCGTGTATGATATACTATTTTTTGACATTCATCTTATCAATTATTATCAGAAATTTTATTTCACTTTCCTTCTATTAGGCTTTTTTTAGGTGTTTTCGAAAAGCTGAATTTTTTTCGTCCATTATTACTCTTGCTTTTTGTATTTATTCAACTATCTTTTTATTTCTTTGGATAGGCATCTAATAATAATTATTTATGGAAAAGTTTTTTTTTTTTTAAATAACATGATTCATTAAAAAATCAAAGTCCTCTACAATATAGAATTTCCAAACAAAATAAAACAAGAAAATAAAGTAAATAACAGAACATAACAAGGGATTTTTAATGTTCTGGGCAGTCTGTAGTTTTTTTTTAAATCTTTTTAAAAAAAGAGAGAAAACAAGTAATAGATGAAACATAAAAATAATTAAATTATTTAATTCAACAGTATTATTTATTGGTAATATTGATATTTGCAGACGAAATGACGATTAGAATTAAATTTATTATAAAATATTGCATTAAGTATTATTAACAATACTTCTTATATGTCACTAGCTTATTTGTTATTAATTGTTGATTTCTCTTGTCCACATACAGGGTGGTCCCGAAAGAAGGTGCCAAAAAGTAATCAGTTATAGGAGATGATGAGTAAAACTCATACACAAAAAATTTTTCTAATAAAAGTCTTTTCGTTTTTGAGATAAAAATAATTGAAAATTTGTTGAAAAGTTGCTGTATGTTAATGAGTTTAGATATTACAGGTACCGTTGCTAAAAAAAATGCAGATATTGTTACCATATAACCAGAATTATCTTTTCAATACGATTAACATTAGCGTAAAGCAAATTTTCAATTATTTTTATTTCAAAAACGAAAAGACTTATATTAGAAAAATTTTTTGTATATGAGTTTTACTCATCATCTCCTATAACTGATCTCTTTTTGGCACCTTCTTTCGGGACCAACCTGTATAAACTATTGTAGCAACTGAAATTTCTGTGTCAAGGAATTAAATAAATATACATTATGAAGTCATGGAATTACAAAAGGTTAATTGTTCAACTTTTACTTTAATTTAAACAAATTTTAAAAGGAAAATTAAGGAAACTTGTATAAGATTTGGTTCAATTTCTATAATAAAAATCTAAAACAAGACATTTTTGGGCTACAGATACGATTTGGAGATAGAATATGTTCTGTTTTTCCAGATAGTTTTTAATTCAATTTAATTTTGATGCTATTTACTACACAAATTAAATTGTTTGAGAAATTGAACCAAATCTTGTAGGTACAAGAAATAGGCTAATCTAAAACTATCTTTAGAGTTTCTCGACAAAATAACAAATTATGATTTTATGATTTCCAGGGCAAGTTTTTCAATGTCTCGTTAGCTTTAATCGCCGGTTTTACTGTCATTGGAAGAATCGTCTTAATAATCACGTCCTCAACAATAAAGCGACTGTTAAAGTTAAGAGAAATTCCACAAAAAAAGAAACTGCTCCCATTGGCAGCACAATTATGATTTTTTCTGGAATTTACCGTCGCACATGCGGCTTTTATTTACCGCGTGCCGATAATTATGTGGGTTCGGAGGCGCCTATCTCATCCGAGTTCTTAAGTTGCACGCTCACCTACCGGGCCTCCGCCAGCAAGAGTTCTACCTGGGCCTCAGGTATGTCAAACATTTTGCGCGGCATTAAGACCGAAATTACCCGTCGTTAACATCTTGAGAAGAACGCCCCGAGCAGCGCTTTAGAAGATTTCTCTTGTGTTGAAACGCCGACTTTCCAGAAGCGAAGCACAAATATTTTGTTTATTTTAGAACGTTCGGAGCATTTCATCTTTAATGTCGGAGTTAATGTAATTAAATTCATACAAGTTAATATGCTGTGATTTAATAATTTATTGTTATAAATAAGAAGCAATGCAGTTATATTTTTAATTTTATTTACTTCACGTCATATAATAAGCATGATACCCATTTAAAACGTGAAAATAGAGAATAGTCTCACCACCATTGGAGAAACTCTTTGTCTTTTTATACCGTTTGAAGATTTTCACTTTAGCCAACAGTGGTTTCATAAAGAGTAATAAAGATCATATGTATGCAATTGGTTGAAAGAGATGGGTATAGTGAGCGTAAGCTTGTTTGTTTCGATGTAGGTGGGCATTGATGTGCTGATCAAACTACATCAGTGCAGTGGTTCCCAGAGTGTGGGTCGCGGGGGTCGCGAGAGGATTTTCGATATAAAACAAGAACGCTTTAATAAAATATTAATTTTTGTTTTTTATCAAATTTATCAAACAGAAAAAAATCTCTGTCAAACAATATAAAAAAAATAAACGTATTCGTTGGGGGAAAAAGTTGCTACCATCGTTTGACCTAATAGTTGGCACTAAAACAAAGTGAAACTCTTCTCAATTGGTCGTATTTATGGTCGTTTTATATGATTTATATCTATCTTATATATACAGGGTGATTGAAATTCGAGGGCCAGCATGGGGACCTCGCTTATTATAAGAGATAGAGAATCGGTTAATTGGCCCTCGAATTTCAATTTAACTTAGCTTAGGTTCAATTGTATGCTGCGTAGCCAAGGATACATATACCTTTGTTTAATTGGGCTGTCATTAAATATAGAATCGCATATTCAAATGAAGAAAAACGTGATATGTTGCGCATTTTCATTTGTCACAAAAATTCCACTACAAGTGTTCAGTGGTATTTAGAAACCTATCCGAAGATAATTCAACCAAGTAAATATTAGATATTTTTCCAAGTTGGATAAAAATTTCATTCAAAATGGTACATTTGAAACTCGAACAGAATGCACTGAAATAGAATACAGAAAAAAAATCAGAGCATTTGTTCGAAGACATTTCCATTTTCCGCAATACTTAACCGTATACGTTGTATCATTTTGAATCAAATTGTTATCCAACTTGGAAAAATATTTAATACTTGGTTGGATTCTTTCCAGATAAGTTTCTAAATACCGCTGACCACTTGTAATGGAATTTCGTTGTGACAAGAAAACATACGGAACATATCACGTTTTTCTTCATTTGGATAACGTCATACGTATTTAATGACAGACCAATTAAACGAAGATTGGCTACGCAGCATACACTGAATTTAAGCTAACTTAATGTGTGCACATAATTTAATTTGTTTTTTCAATATTTCTCAATGAAAACTTAAACAAAACAGCAAGTGTGGCATACCAATGAATTCAGAAAGAAATGTGCTATCTACCTGTCTAAACAACAAAAATCGCGCTGATAAGAAAAAATGAAGTTGGCTCTGGAAAAACAAAAGCGAATCGCTCTAGAAATAAAGTACGTTCGGCATTCAATCAAGCGTAAAAAGTTGCTTTAGGAATGTTTTCACAGATTTTGAATAAAATCATAAATAAAGAAGTTATGTCTGATTTTCGAAAATCGCAATTTTTCGTTTTTCTTCGATTGTGAAGAAACCGTTCGAGATATTTCAAATTTCTTAACAGATTATTAATCAGCATGAAATTTGGCAACTCTGCCTCCATTTAACCGATTCTCTATCTCTTATAATAAGCGAAATGCCCATTCTGGCCCTCGAATTTCAATCACCCTATATATCTTATGCCCGGTATAAAGCTAAATTGAAATTTCTAGAAGGCTCCAATGCCATCTAGCACTCTCTCGAATATGGTGAAAACTTTTGGAAACACGAAGAATAAAGAAGAAATTGCGCTACGTGATGAGAGATGGCGCAAATAACAAATGTCGATACCTGATGATAGATGGCGGTAGCAACAAAGGAAAAATTCAGCCACTTGGTGACAGATGAACCGAAATTCTTACCGAAAGAGGATCCCGCTTCCGACTTCCTTCTTTGATGGCGATGCATGTAATTGTAAGTCACAAATTTTTCGCTGGATTTAAAAAAGGAACAATGAAATGTCTTTGTTTAATACCGTTAAAGAAATTGAAATTCGTAAATTGTAAAGGTAAATACATATTGCAATCAGGGTTGAGCTGATTTAAATCATTTGATTAAGATTACTGATATGAATCAAGCGATTTTCATTTAAAAATATTAATTTTTAAAACTTGTACAAAGTTATTAATTAAATACAAAATCTTAATGAAATTTGACATTTTTATTTGCAAAAATAAACCGTTAAAGTAGTAAACATTTAAAACTTCAGAGAGTAACATTCTGAAAGAAAGAACATTTATGAAATTTGAAAAAGAATAACATAAAAATAAAAAAACTCTCATTAAATAAACAAAACTAGGTCGACTTTCTAAAATTAGGACATATTTTAAGACATTTGACAATTGTGCAATTTTTAACGTAAAAATAAAACAAAAGACAATCGATAAATAAACCAAGAAAATTTATGAAATTAAAAAAAAACAAAAATAAAAAAATTTCTTCGTATAAACAAAACTTGATCGACTTTCCAAAACGAGGATGTATATTAAGACATTTGACAATTGTGCAATTTTTGACGTAAAATAAAACAAAAGATGGATTGATTGGGCATACGCACATCTGCAGTGTTTCTTGTAACACACAGTTCTCATTAGATTGTGCCCACTACTCACGTTAAGAATGCAAGGATAGTATTTTTTCTTTTGAGTCGCATACTCTTTGTTGCTGTTCCTGAAACCACTATGGGCTAAAGTGAAAGTCTTCAACCTGTATAGTATATTTTGGTTGAGGAAATTGTTGCAGCTTTACTTAGATCTGTTGCAACACGCAAATTTACACAGTTAAAAATTATTTCAAGGATTCTGTCTTAATTAAACATAATTTTGTGAAAGGTTACAACCAAAACATGACATATGACATATTATGATTCGTGTGCAGGTAAAAGATTGCTTTTTTGGTACACGCTCCGCAAAATGGTCACTTAGGGGACTATTTTCAGAACGAAAAACGTATCTTTAGCAACCTCAATCGTCATAGCAACACTAATGCCCGGTTGCACCAACTTTTTAAGCTGTTTAGAATGTGACATTTACATATGGTCAGTGTAATGTCAAATCCATTCTGATTGACATTTAAACTTCAACTTGAGTATCAATTAGAATGTGACTAACATTTTGTTAAATCTATCAATAATGTCATAGTCTAAACACCACTTAAATTTAAGCTCTGCTTAAAAAGTTGGTGCAACTGGGCATTAGAGTCCGCTAAAAATTTTTAGCGACCTAGTACTTAAAGCTGCCATGGCAACACTTTAGCGGATTATTTTTAAGCAAGTTTCAATGAAATAAATCAAGTAACTAAATATAAAATTCAACTCGTTGCTATGATTACCGATCATTGCCGTGTATGATGACAGGGACAATTTAGACTTGCCAATTCGAAATTCGAGCAATTTAACATGAATGTTGGTGATTTGGCGAGCGTGTACCAAAAAATATTGTATGTACCACGTACGCAAAATGGTTTTAGGGGACTCATCTCATTAATTAATTACGATTCGCCCCTAAAACCTTATTTTGCGTACTTGATACATAAATTACTATTAGTTAGCTGATAGCCGGGTAGTTTTTTTTTTAATTTAATTAGACTTTCAAAACCAAAGGATTATCCATGATATTAGTGACTATTTAAATTTTGAAAAAAAATTTTGTCGAAAGGAAGCCTCGAGTCACTATAAATTGTAGGTTAAATTTCCCAATCTGTTTATTAATCAATCATCACAGTAACAAAGTTGACTAAAGTTGACTAGTTGACATGTTTCGGAACAAATTCCATTATCAAAACTATTTAAGTCGAATCCGCAAACGTAGCCATTTCTAAAGTTTAGTCAACTTTAGACTTTTGTTAACACTTCCAACTTAGAAAATCAAGATATAATACATTTATAAAAAGAGGTTCTCAGAAGAGAAAAGTAAAAAAAACTTTGTGATTTTGAAATGCGTTTTGATAAAGAAAAGTAGGCAAGACATAGTGATTGAGGAAAAACGTTAACCGAACTGTTGATAGAGAAGAAGGAGAAGGAAAATCGAGGTGAAAGCAAACAAAAGTAGAAAATAATGACTATAAATGGAAGGAAAAATGTCAAATGGAGATAAATTGTGCAATCTAGAAAGAATAAGAGTACACGAATGAATACTTAGGAAGCATGGAAGAGACCAAAAACTGGAGCATAGTTAATAAACAAAAAGAGAAAGTGAAATACAAATTACTACGCACTAAATAAATCAATACTACGGAAAAAAGGAAGAGGAATAAATCTATAAATCGTTACTGTTATACTGGGTGATATAAATTTTTGTTTTTTTCTTAAACTCTTGCCATGAAATGTGGACAGCATGTCTTTGCTTAACCGAAAAATATTCATTGCAATGTCTGAGGTCATTTTACAGTAAAGCTAAGACCTACAGTCCAAATTTCATGGCTAGCGTTGATAAAGATTTTTTAAAATCAGTCGGTATAAGCTAGTGAAAGCAAAGAAACAAGAGCAGAAAAGAAACGCTTAAAGAAAATATGTAGTTAATAAGACCAAATGGCGTGGGATAACAAATGAAAATGTAAGGAAATTGTTCCGTGAGGAATTGACATTCAGAAAGATAGACAAGAGGCAGGATGGGCCAAGGAAGAACATGTAAGAAAGTACTTGAGACCGGTACACTCAGCAAGAGAAGCCTAGGAAGATTTGGATGGATTAAGTTGGGCAGTGTCGAAAAAATTGGGAACAAGAAGAAATACATAGAAACAATGGATAGAGGAATTTAATTTTCCAGGTTTAACAATTTTTGGACTTGGATGGTTCTAATTACACTGAAGATAAAAAATAATTGTTGCCAAGAATTATACGTCAGTCTCAGTTGAAATTATTATTATTTTCTTCAAAATCGATGTCACACCTAAATGATTTATTTAAAAATTCTATTTTTATGTGTGACCATGACAGCTGTAATTTATTTAAGTAGTACAAACTGCTTGTGAAGTCCGAAAAGGATTCCAACGATATTCCCACACGGGCCATTGGGGTAGCTGGTGAACCCGAACCACGCGTGTCGATGACCTTTCTCATAATAGTAAACAGGGTGAATCGGGGATGCGCGCCTAGACAAACAGAAAATTCGTTTGCGGGCCGGATTAATATTTTTTATTGACATAACGGATGCTCGGGCGGGAAAAAAAAACCGAAACGCAACCGTTCCAGTCCAGAAGAAGAACCGTCTTCTTTCGTTGTGAGCGTTTTGAAATTTATAATGCCCATACTTTATCGATCGACACGGAGGAGAATAGCAAGAGTGCAGCCCCTCAGAAATGGACGTGCTTCCCCTAAGGGTGATGTTTTGTTGTTGGATTCAGGTAAAAGATTTAACTTCCGCATTGGTGGAGAGAATGTACGGATGGTAGTGTTTCACAATAGTTGCGTTATGTAAAGGCGGTTCAAAATACGCCATTCGTTCTCATTTTTAATACCCATAAGTTCCATACTATGTTATGTATTACATTTATCATAGTTACTTTTTTTGACTATTTCATTCAAGAATAATATTTATTGTAAAATACGCGAGTTCTCATGAAAATATTTATAATTACATACTTATAACTGTATCTATACATATAGTGAATAACGAATTTATTTTGAATTCTTGGCTATTAAAAAGTACTATTATATTTCAATAAAATAATAATGGCAGTATGAAACATGAAAAAATCAAGGTCAAAAATGGTCTTCATATTGAGCCCAGGAATCTGTGGATAAGTTATGTCCATGGAATTTAGCGACACGCTGTATAGTGAATAATGAATTTATTTTGAATTCTTGGCTACTATGTTTTAATAAAATAACAATGGCATTATGAAACATGAGAAAAATCAAGGCCAAAAATGACATTAAGAACAATGTCAGTATTTTTCAATTTAAAAGTGTGATTTTTGTACAGCAACAACGCCAGTGAATTATTTTTGTAATAAAGTTTGACTTCTATCATATTTCTGAACTATTAATTGGTGAAAACAACATACAGCTTTTGGTGAAAATTCAAAGGATCAATCACAAAATTTTATTTTTGTAAATTAAAATCGGTTCTTAACATATTTCCATTGGCGAAAAAGAAATTTCTCCAAAAATATTAAATATGGCGTTCAGCAAAAAAAAGAAAAAACAAAAATTGGATTTAACTGATGGCGTTGATTACGACGAATTGATTTTCGATTTAATTTATTGGCGCGTAACTCTTCCTGCCTGCGTCAAAAATCGGTGACATTTTTATTAAGCATGAAATAATACCCATAAATCACGTGGCGGAAAGTGAAACGCGGAAAATCCGTGCGGAATTTCCGGAGAAAGTTACTCGTAATCGACACTCGTGATATTTATTTTTCCAAATTCTTTTACCTGGTACAGTATAAATTTGAAAATTTAGGTATTTATTTTTATGTCGGCTTTACAAATTCTATATGCAAAATAATAAAACAGACACTAGAAAATGTTGGTTTTTCTTTAATTTGCTTCGAATATTACGAAATTTACTTTATTTAGAATAAAAATTGAAACCAAAAAGATTCACTGATAATTCGTTCCATTATCATTTCAAATAGTTTTCATGAACATGTCGAAATCTATTTTGTTATAAAAATTGTTTATAGGTACTCTTCCTTGTTACGTCTTCACAACATTCCATATTTTTGGACCTACTATTATAGTTATAGTAAAAGATAGGAAATACTAAAAAAGTTGATAAGTATGATGGAAACGATTTTATTTATTTAGTACAGAGGCAAATAATCTTTTATTAATACAGAGTTTGTTCTTCTTCGTTGTTGAAATACTAATTCTTAAATACTAAAGTTTCAAGAAATAAACGTGAAAAATTTATACACAAATCGCATAGCATTTCTAAAGTAGGTCTACTACGAGTATTCTCGTCATAGCAATTAATGTAGGCAACGATCACATGCAAATAACAAATTTATCTTTTTTTTTAATAAGATTTAAGAGCTATCGATTAATAATTAATCCAGTTAAGGGCCTGAGCATCGCAATTTTTAAGATTTATTTTACAAATATCTTCATAATTAGTACCTACATACGTATACATTAAACAATATATTTCTTTTAATAAAATAATAATGATTTGTGAATCGTTAAGTTTACTTCATATTACTAATGATTAATTGAAAATTGTACTTAATATAAAAAGTTTCACATTTGCCTTCTCTAAATATTGCAATTTGCAATTGAAATTCAAAACGAACCCTTCAAATAGTAAACCGATTTACGCAGTCTAAAAAATATGTAGATGATTAACGTGGGTTGTAGAGTCTTTGATATACTTTTTTCGAAATTCTTCAGTTGCCGGTGGAATAGAGTAGTAACATCTATTTTCCGTTTTTAAATTTCTCGCCATTGATATTGCGATAATCTTTGACTGAAAAACGAGAAGTATAATTTTTTGAAAGTTACCTTCCAAGTTTGTCTTGTAATGTTCACAGTTGATAAGTAATTATTTTCATATATCACTTGTTATCACCGACATTAGTCTTTTACCAAAGCCAGTGGATATGATAAAGTACCGACATGAAGCGACGAAAGCACCACGAACGAATTTTTATCCGGTAGAGGGCGCACATGTTTTTTGTTTCAAAGATTTTGTGAATGACAGTAAAAATAAGATGGGGATAAAGGTGCTGTTTATTTATTTTTTTATTAGAAAATCTAAGAAAACCAAATTAATAATGATATTTATCTATAAAAATATATATTGCATAATTAAATCAACGCCGATAGCGCCTCTTGTGAGTATAGGTATTTCAGTACTCGTTCGTTGTGGCGCCTTATTCGTCGTGACGTCATTCGTGTTGGTACTTTATCAATCTACTGGCTTTTCTTTTACTACATAGTCGCAATATCGCACGGCTGGGTCTTGACTTGAACTGTGGAGAGAATACCCCCCATATATCGAATATCTTGGCAATTCCTAAGACCGTGAATTATTGCCCGTGCACACATAAATAATAAGGCCTTAAATAAAACGTGAGTCAATAAATGATAAACTATTTCATAGACTACGAGGTCGATTTTTTTTGACAGCTCGTTGTATTCACCAGTCACCACCATTAAAAAAATAGTTTAATAATTTCTAAGCAAGATAATAAAAAGTCCTCCTAATCATTAAAGAAATTTTGAATTTTCTTCGAATTAATAATTGAAAATTGTACTTTTTATCGATCATTTATTATGTTTCTATCCCTTTTGGTATGAATGATTAAATCTATTCAGAAAGGTTTAATTGAACTCTTATTACCGTTAAATAATTGATAAGCGTAGAAGGGTTTGTAAAAGATAAAATTGGATATTCTTTTATTGACATTGACAGCTTGACCTAATACTTAGTCTGTCCCAAATTATCTTATTTTACTGGTCAGTATAAATTAAGAGAACTTTCGGAACTCCGTTATAAATATGTATGTAGTTTATATACAGGGTGATTGAAATTCGAGCGCCAGCGTAAGGATATCGCTTATTTATAAGAGATAGAGAATCGATTAATTGGCCCTCGAATTTCAATCACCCTGTACAATTATAAAAACTATAAAATGAGACAAAATGACGAGTAAGAAATATCAAAACAAAAAAAGAAAAATAAGTGACGTAAAGATAACGTGAAGCTTAAATATCCATTAGTAGAATAAATGTCATTCGACAAAGGAAAACAAAAATTAATAAGAAAGTATTAATTTTAAAATATTTGAAAATGATCTAAGATTGACTAAGAATCCCGGGTAAATATGATTTGAAATTAAAGAGAGGGCCTAATCAACGTACAAGTTTATTTCATTTAATTTAGTTTTAACTGTAGTAGTAGAAGGCTTAAAGCAAAAAATGCCTAGGTCACATTTTTGTAAAAGCGTAGGCGCCGATGCAAGTTATCGACTGATGTACAGTAGACCTCGGTTATAGCGAACCTCAAGGGACCATCAAAATCGGTTCGTTATATCCGAAGTTCGTAATAAGCGATAATGCCACAAATATAGAGAAAAATGACGGGACTTGAAATGTAGTTCGTTATAAGCGGTGGATCACTATAACCGAGGCCGTTATAACCGAGGTCTACTGTATTTGAAAATAAAATAAAAATAAAAGTTTAATAACATTAAATTGTTGTTTATAGAAAATTTTATATCTGATAAAACTTTTTACTTTAAATATCTCAATAGTAGGTACTATTTGCAACGAACCGTTTTAATTATAACCAGATTTCGGACTATGGCTACGCAATGAATGCTATTAATTGGTCTTCGTATTGTAACCACGGTAACGCCAGAAATGTCCGAAGTTTGATTATAACATGTTTAAATTAAAAAAATATGCACGAAAGTTTGCAGACGGAACAAGCTGGTTACATAGATTACAACAAAACAATATGTATAAAGTCTAATTTAAATAATTTAATTTGTGTGGCTGACTCTTAAAACCTGTAGGCAAGACATTGAAAAATTTGATTGCATAATAATTTACCCTATTTTTAGGGCGATGATTTTTGGGTCGAGATGGATATGCATAGCAATGTAACTATGAAAATTCTCAACATGTTTATAACCATGAATGGTTTGCACATTTATTTTCCTGTGCAGAAGACACAAGAACCAGAATGACCTCAAATTATGACACACATACATGGGCCTCTCTTGGTATATTCTTTTTCTAAAGCTCTTGTAGCATAAATGTTCTTCTCGCTTCTAATTTGGCCGTATTCACCATTCACAAATTAACAGTCAGTTTACTAAGCTACCGTTAAAATTTAAATCTCTGTTAAGTAGATTTAATTTAAATTAACTACATTTGTTGTGCTACACAAGTGTAATTACTTATAACAAAGCGATCAATTTTATTAACTGCCAAATAATGCATAATTGACTTAAAAGAGTGAGTTTGACACAACATTAGCTCTTAACAGTGGTTGGTGAATACAGCTTTTATATTTAACAGTCTGTTAACAGCTTAACTGACCTTTAAACATGTAACTGAGGAATGGTGACTGAATAGTCTACACAGATAAAAATCTGGAGTTCCCTCGCGTCTGGTGTTTCCTCGCGTCCATCCGTTTTTGGTGTTAAAATAAACGGAGTTAGGACGTTTAACTTTAGAAAGTGTTAACGTGGTCTACAAAAGTAGCATTTTAATCCTTGCGGTAGTTATTTCTATATATGTATTATATATATATAATTTTTTAACACCTATTTTTAGACGCATTTTAATCAGGAAAAGATTTTAATATCACTAAATGAGATGAGCTTTACAACTTTTGAAGTAAAACTCTATCCGTATTTTTTAACACCGATTAGGAGGAGAACATTTTATCCCAAAAATTTTTATGTGTATTAAAAAATTATTAACTTTTGTAAATTGAATTGGAATGCGAATGGTAACATGATAAATTGAAGTGCGAATGAAAATTTTGTTCGTTTTAAACAACTGGATTTTCTTGCTCAAGTATGTGTTGGAAATTTGGAAGATTTTGTTAATTGCCTACCAAATAATCCACAAACTCTACGATTTTTGAACTTTCTGACTAAATAGCGGCGAGATAAAAGGTAAAACAATCGGAAACATTGTTGAGGCCAAGGTATGGCAAAGCAAAGCAAATTATTAAAATATTTCCTTTTCTGAAGTTGTATCTCTGTATAAGGATGTGAGTCTAACTTTCGTATTTTTCTCTACATAATGCTGTCTTAAGAATAATGAAAACTTACAAATAATAACATTTTGATAATTAACTTACTATTTAACACTATTTAGGGTCGGTTTATCAATGCTAGGTTACATTTATCTTTCAGTTTGTTACCAATAGAAACGTATACTTTATAATTGTTGCCGTTGGTAACAAACTGAAAGATAAATTTAACCTAGCATTGATAAATCGACCCTTAACGGTACAAAATCTTTTCCTCCCTCGCTAACCATGACTTTTAACGCGTTCATAAAGGCTATTTTAGATTGGCTAAATAACCAGAAGGCTTGCTGGAGAATGAATTGGAAATCAGAAAGAAGACGAAGAAGACACTAATTCCAACATACAGGGTGCGTAAATAATATTGTACCAAATGGGATTATATAGAAACGGTTTGACATTTAGATTTGAAATTTGGTGGGGTTAAATTACATATAAATACCCATATTTTGATATCAGTTTCATTTGTTTTGTGCGACTGGTGTTTGTCAGAGGCAGCCATCTTGAATTTTTTTGAATAGCAACCAAGGTTTAGTTTGGTGTAATTTGGTAGGTAATTGATTTAAAAATACAATACAGTATATCATAACCGTATTTTACATGTGATTCTACATGAGAAAAACAAGCTTATGATAATATCATATTGTAGTATTTGCTATCAGTTCAAATTGGAAACGCGATAAAGAGTATTAGAAATTGCTAAAGTTGATAACAATTAATAGATAACACAGAAATGTTACTTTTGAATAAATGTTGAATAAGTTGTGTTTATTTACAGCCCTTTGTCAGAAAATGTTCCCTCTATAAAGTTAATTTGGTTTTTTTAATTTTCTTCGTTATTTTAGAATAAACAAGCTTATGATATACCGTATTGTATTTCTAAATCAATTACCTGCCAAATGACAACAACCTAAACCTAGGTTGCCATTTAAAAAAATTCAAGATGTACATTTGTACATTACGTACATTTGGTTTATTCAATGTCTCACTTAAGTTTGTATCGGCTTTAGGTCGGAGTTTCAACAAGGCGATCCATAATAATGGAATATATTAACAAGCAACAGTGTTGGTTAGCAATTTTCTACTTTCAAAAAGATAAATAATTTCATTTGGTCGTGGTCACAAATAGAGCACTCTTTTTCTTTAGGTTTCCTATTCTAAGTAATGGATCAACGGCAAATGTTACAAGTTACTTTAATTTTCACTTAATTCATCGGAAGCATGCGCATTACGTTAATCAGACTTTTATTTTACAAGATTTTTTGTTTTTTCTTATTCTTGGTTATTTTGCTTTACTAGGAAAATTCAGTTCACTTCAAATTGTTTCTGTTTTTTTTTTTTAATCTAGTGCTCACGTAGACATGAAACCTCCCATAAAGTTTAACGAAATACGAAATAGTTATGGTCAAATTCGTTAACATACCTTCACGTCGTTACCAACTGTTCTTTGCCGTCAACTTGCAAATTAAAAAAATTTAAAAAGTATAAAACATACATATTTAATCATGATCTACCCCCCTCCCTATTCTGTAACTCGTAACGACATCGTTAGATACTGACAGTCGTTAAGTGACATATTTTGACCAATCAGTACATAGGAATGCGTTGTATTTAAACACCGATTGGTCAAAATATACCACCTAACGAATATCGGTGTCTAACGATGTCGTTATGAGTTACAGAATAGGGGGGTAAGTTATGTCTTTTAAGACAACCTAAAAACAAGGACTCTAATGTCCACGTAGAAATGGAAGCTCTCATAAATCTTGTCATAAGAAAGAAGACAAAACAATATAATTAACTAACTTCACATCATTACCAACTGTTCTTTGTCGTCAACTTGCAACATTAAAAAAAATTATAAAATATAAAGTACATTCACTTTTGAATTGAGTAAGTAAAGTTACATGATTTAGTTAGTTACTAAAGTTACACTATTTAGTTACTTTTACCGTTAAAATCTGACTTCTTTTAGTTCCCGTATCTTGTAAATGGGACGTTAATTTTTAGGTTATATTGGTTTTAATTTTGTGCTGCTATTTTGGATCTTTGACTACCTTCTCCATGCTTTTGTAACATTTTATTGAATGCATGATACCTAAATGTGGTTCTCTGTTTGTTTCGTAATGAATATCCGGGTCATTTTTGTAAATTGCATTTTGCAATTGTGACAAACGATAATTTGATTGACAAAACTTTAAATGCAATACCAATCGCTTTTGTAAGAACAAAAAAATCACAATTAGTTACTCATTACAAAAGTGAATGGAGAATACATAATTAATTATGATTAAGTTGCGTTTCTAAAGGGAAGCTAAAAACAAGGACTCTAGTGTCCACGTAGAAGTGGAACCTCTCATAAGAGTTTGTTATAAAAAAGAAGGCAAAACGAAGTAGCTATATTTATGGTCAACTTCGTTGACTAGCTTCACGTCATTACCAACTATTCTTGGTTGCCAACTTGCAAAATTAAAAAATTAAAATTTAAAACATGCGTAATCATGATTAATAGCGTTTTCGATTGACTGCTGTACAGTATTTCTTTCAGGTATCTCTCCGGGGGTGTGTTCCCCCTCGAAGCATGTTCACAGCCCCCCCGAAGAAAATTGATCAAAAGTTGAAAATCCAAACGTTTAGCCAAGTAATAAATCGTAAATTTTACTTTACAAATATTCTTATAAAGACGTTCCTTTTTTAATCTGAATGAGTGATACGTACGTAGATACAATAGCTACATATAAAAATTGGTTTTACTATGCCTTTTATCAATGACGTGCGTAAAAAGATCAATTTTACAAACTGTACTTACTTTTGCTTGCTCACTTGATATGTAAAACGAATACAGAGAAAATTCTCTGAAAGAAACACTGCTGCTGTAGAGCTCTCTTAGAGTATTCTTATTTTGTTTTAACCTCATTTAAATTTATTTAATAATTGAAAACGCTATAAGTTACATTTCTAAATACGTATTTTCCATCCCTTATTTAATATACATATATTTACTCTTACCCTGAACTGAAAAGTTCAGATCAAAAGTTCTGTCTACCTTATTGTGATTTCAATCTTTTTGTCAGTTGATATTCCGTAACAGTTCTGAAGGACAATTAATTTGATACATTTTGTCCGTTTTGTAAGGGCTCGTATGTACGAAAATAATGAAACTCCCCTGCACATCTGCATCCCTGCAAGCTGAATAAGAGCGTCCCGTATGGGAATAACTGTTAGTAACCTCTGACATTACCTGAGAATGGCCCAGAATGGGCTAGACGACGACCTTTCTCATAGAACCGTGCATTGTCATTTGCAACTACAAGTTCAAGACATCCAAAAAGGATATTTCGATAACAAGAAGAACAAAAGCCGAGGCAGTTACAGTTCGTTTCAGTAGATACAAAAAAAAAAATCTAGTTAAAAATATAAATTACATGTAAAATTTAAATACAAAATTTAGATTATAAATTAAAAATCTAGGGCCAGTTTACAGAAAATTTAATTGCAATCAAATTTTAATGACGTTGTTAATTTGACATTTCGCAATGTAATTCTTATGGCAACTTAATCGTGATTAGTTTAATTCAAAATTAAATATTTGATTTGCTTTCTGTAAACCCACCCCTAGTTTGTAGTTTTATGTTTCTAATATTGTTCTTTTTTTGTTGTTGTTGTATGATTTGTGTTAATAAGTTAAACGATTATGTTGTACTATAAACACGATAATAACAATAATTGAAATGAATGAATAAATGTGGTCACATTTAAAAATCGATTTATCATGTAACAAGAAAAAACATAGGGCGTGCAGAACCAGTTTGCGAATTTAGGGGTTACACAAGACAACCGCCGTTTACAATCTTACACTGTTAAATCACCGATAATCCGTGATTTATTACACAAAAGGCACACAGTGAATCGGCTAATTTCACGCCGAAAGTCGACGAACCAAACGCACACGATCCGATTATTATTATTATTATTAAAAATATTATTAAGCACGCTTTTGCAATTACCTCCCGATGGTATACAAGATCGCGGGCCGTTACGCCGAAAATTGAACACTTTTGGCAGGTGAACACCGAACGCGCTAATAACGAATAATAAGAAGAAAAATTTATCTCAATATAATAAACCGGGCAGGTGATTTCTGTGTCTTTCGAAACGTTTTAATGCGGCCGCGTAAAAATAAAACAAAATCTGTTCATGCATTATTTAGCAATAATGAATCGACATTTTTACTAATTCATGTTTTATGCTGGAACTAATTTTATCTTACATCACTTCTTACTTGTTATTAAATTTATTTCCTTACATTTTACGTAAATTGTATTATTAATTAACCACATCGGATGTTTACAGTCTTTCTTCAAAGATCGATTAATTTGTAAAAATTCGATTAAGCTTCCTTGATGGTTATCTATTCATCCAATTTAAATTCAAATTTCTGATTTTTTCCTGTATTGTAACCTACTTTCGTTATCGATTTTAATATCCAAGTAAATTTTTATAGAAAATGCAAAACAATGTAACGGAAAACTCTTAAAAGATTTTTTTTTTATTTTGAGAAACTTTAGTTATATGTAATTTGATTTGAGATTTTCTGCTGAATTATTTTCTGTAACAACAAATTTTAGTAAAAACAGTTTTAGACATATTTCCACTTTCATTGGTGCTAGAATAATTTGAAAAAGACGCAGCTTGATAATTGCAATTGCTATTAGTACGTATTGTACAGGTGTCCCGAGAGAAAGGTCAATACTTCGTGGGGGTGTAGAGTGGGTTATTATAATTCAAAAAGTTTATATAAACATTATAAACAGGTGGTCTTTTATTAATGGATTCTGAGATAAATATTGATGTCTTCTTACCACTAGGCCGTTCCAGAATAATTTAAATTTGGCGCTTCATGTTGATTTTATTCTTCACCGTAATGGAGCGCTGTTTTTGACAAATTGAATGTTATTACTTTAAAACAAAAGTTATTTAGCAACTTCATATTTTTAATTTCAAATAGCTCTATCTCAGAAACCATTAATACATGACTACCTGTTTATATAAACTTTTTGTCTTATAATAACCCACTCTGGACCCCCACGAAGTATTGACCTTTCCTCCCGGGACACCCGGTATAATCACAGATTTTAGTTTTATTTTCATATTTCCAAAACTCTCTAATTTGATAATCTTCTGTACTAGACACTTTTTAAACCAAGCAATTTTGAAGGAAGAAGATTTCAAAATTGATACTACTGGCCTCACAAAAATGACAAGGCAAAAGGCAAAACAAGTACAATTTTAAGTAAATTCATAACTATTAACAACGTGTGAAGTACAAAAGGAAAAGGGAATAAGAGAGACAATTAGATATTTTGAACATTTTAAGCACGAAGGAGCATTATTTTATTTCTTTCTGAAATGTAACTACCGAAACTCATTTTTTAAATTATGAGATGACACGAGATTCAAAATTACTAGACAGAGTCTGAAGTTTGAATTTTGAGTCGATTTTATGGGTCGCTAAACCAAAATATGTATCTTGGTCTCCACCTTTATAAGGCGGTTTCTTTTAATGGCCTCTCTTACAAATTACATTTTCGAAGGTGGACCTACTAGATTTGATCAACATTTAGCAAAGAATTAAAGAAAAATGTATGAAAATTGACAATAATAATCAGTGATGTTAGAAAATGTCGTTAATACATATATTTCTGCAGAGATTTTCCGTTGTAATTGTCATTAAATTAAATTTGTAACTTATGTTATTATTAATTTGAGCATTATAATTGACAAAATAGGACAATCAGGATTTAGGCTTAAAAATCGCAATCAATTTGATGATTTTTTCATTACAACAATTTCTAGATGATCAATACAGTCTTTTTCATTTACTTTTCCCCTTTTGTCAAATGTGTTTCCGAATTTGTCAAATGATTTTCCAATCCGTTCAAAGTATAGTAGGCCTGCGGATTGGAAAGTCATTTGACAAATTCGGAAACATATTTGACAAAAGGGGAAAAGCAAAAGAAAAAGACTGTAACACGAATGTTAAAATCATTCACTCTCGAGGTGTATATACTATTTTTTGCACGATTCAACGACTTTCATTAAAAAAAGTTTTTAAATTATTTTTAACTGGTCAATATGACATTTTACGAACACAAAAATCACATCGACTCTGATGGATAGCAAACGGAATATTAAATTGGCCATGCTTTCTTGCCCAAGGGAGTAAAACAGCCATTTTCCTCCCTCAGATTAGGGAGTAAAATTGCTCATTATAAAGAGGTCGTGCAAAAAATAGATTTATGCATCATTTCGTCCAATACCTCTTGTTGAACAAGCCGACTAACATTATACAATAATGACCAAATGGTCCATAAACCCCTAACATTAACCGAGACATGTTCAATCTTGTAGCTATTTTTTTTTGTGTAACAATTTGACAGAAGTAGAAGAAACTCTTCCTTTCATATAAATTTTCTTTTTCTCTGTTTTTATTTAGGTTTCTTCCAGCAGCAGTTTATTACTAGTTCGAAACCATCAAAAGCAGTTGCCCATCGAAATAAAGATCGATTTTGACAACTGTATCATGTGTACAACTTTGATGAGTGCATGCTTTTGACAGTTTCGAACTAGTCACGAACTGCTGGTGGAACAAAGATATTATTAAAATTCTTTAGGCTTTTATATTTATTTTTCCTGCTCTAAAGTTTTCATTATTGTACTGTCCTTTAAACTCTAACTAAGTATCAAAATCTGTGATATTCATGATTTTTGATAGCAAACCTAAAACTGAAGTAATTAATTACACCGCAATGCAAAAGAATCTGCTGTAAGCACACAAAATGAAATTTACAAAAGCAAAATAATGAGTTTATTGCGAAATTAGAATCACTTTCACAATCATTGAAATTGTTATGAAACTATTTTTGGTGAAATTTTGGTTTCTAAGAGTGGCAGTATTTGTTGCATACGTCAAGTTATCTACCAACGTCATAAACTTCAAAAATCAAATATCAACACAGTTAAGTACTTAATTTGCCAATGCAGTCCATATTACAATCAAAACTCCCTAGATATCGAGGGGTCCATTTTTAAAACAAATGACGCAAAGTAGAAAAAAATAGTATATTACACTCGCTTAATAAGAGACATTGTACAATTATTCAATTCGTAAAGTAATATATTATTTTGTATACTTTTTACATACAAGCTTCTTTTACTACGGTTACGAAAAGTGCAAACAAAACACTTTCTATATTTTGATCCTTTAATGACTACATTATGTAACTCATTTTGGTTTCATAGCATTCGAAATTTTATTTTGTTAGGCTGGCAACAACATGCATCCACATTATTTTGCTGATATTTAAAATAAAAAAAATCAAATAACCTCCAAATTGACATTTGCTTGACTTTATTTTAAGCGCTTACCAATACCACCAACCGTCACATAACAAAATAAGTATTTAAATTACAAAACAACAAATTTTTAAGCTTTTTAAGAAACGAAGTAAAAAAATAGTATATTTCATATGGCATTTTAGCGTATTTGTCAATTGCATACGCTAAAGTCATGTCTTATGACTATGAGACTTGTTCTTTAATGCGCTCTTAAAATTTAACAGTGTGAGTATAATGCCCACAGGTAATTTTTTTACTATATTTCCGATCGATCGATCTATAAGTCAAAGAGCTTTTAATTAGCTATCTCCTTCTAACTTTCGTGAAACAGCCTTACGGCTTTTGTTATTTCACGTCATTTCATCCTATATTTTTTAACTCAGATTTATACGATCAGCATATATTAAAAAAAAAATATCTCTACAGGTCATTTTTTTACTGTACAGGGTTTCAAAAGTTGCGACGAAAAATGAAAGGAGTTGTAGGGAATGGAATTTCAAACATTTTCTTTCTCTTATAAACATGTGTCCGATTTCTACTCGTTTAGTAGATACGGAACCTCAAAGTTGTTACATGTAAACTTTTATTAAGGTACAAACATTGCAAATTAACATTAAACAATAAACTACTGTCAAATAGACACTATAATGTAATCAGGATGTAATCAGGTTATAGCCACCTAAGAACTTCAAGCATATCCATTTCTGGGGACCATTAAAGGAAATAGTTTATGCTGTCGGAATTCATATAGAAGAATAGCTTTTGGAAAGAATTAATTTAGCTTTCGCTGAAATCCAAAATGGGAATTTTCAATTTAATTACACCCACGAATTAGTTCGTCGATGTCAATACAGCATGTCTTGCAACTGGAGGAGGTGTTTTTGAACATTTGCTTTAAACTACCCAAAATGATTCACAATCTACGTTAATAAAATTTATATGTAACGAATTTAAGCACTGTATCTAGTAAATGTGTAGAAATCGGACAATGTTTATATGAGAAAAAAGTTTGAAATTCCATTCCCTATAACCCCTTTCATTTCTCGTCGCGACTTTTGAAACAGCCTGTATATGCAGATCGATCGATCGATAAGTCAAAGAACTTTTATGAAGCTATCTCCTTCTAACTTTTGTGAAACAGCCTTGCGACTTTTGTAATGTCACGTCATTTCGTCGTATATTTTCTTAACTTAGATTTATACGATTGGCATATAATTTAAAAAAATGATCTGTACATGTTAATAAAATTGTATGTTGTGTAATAAGGGCGTAGACTGCCTTTTTTTTATACGAATGTGAAGTTTACGATTTCATAAGAAATGCAATGCACTTCATGCATCACTATTAAAAGTAAGAGTTCACGCACTGTGATCAATACCTAAAATTACTGCTTAGATTACTTTGTCGTACTGGTCAAAAAAAGGACATTTCTCGGACTTAAAATGTAACAGTAATAGAAAAACTCTATGCCATCGTCTTTATTGCTTTTCCATGTACTAACAGTTATTTAATAAAACTTTTTGGATGAACAATCGACTTTAGATATTGTAAACGTAAATACGACTTTGAAATTGATAGCTTTTATCGGAGTGTTTCCTGCGTGGAAGTTATAGTGCAGTAAATGGGGACCCGTCTTTAAGGACGGATGCGAAAAGTTTTATTAACTTTATAACAGTGTACTTCAGGAGAATAGAAAAACAGTCCCTGTCGTTTGCGGGTCATAAGGTCAAATATGCGGAACCGGAACTGGGCGCAACAATGGGCACCGCCAAAAATCAGAACAAGTTCCGAATCTTCGTTTTTTGGAGGTGACAAATGGCCGTGTCATATTCGTGGATGGAATAAGGCTCACAGTTCGTTCGGGGAGAAAAAAAAAATCTAAGTTCGCATTCGCGTCCCGGGATTACTGGCTTATTGTGTGCGTGCGGCGTGTTGTGTTGCGAGCGTTATTAAACGTTAGAAATTACAACAATGACTTACGACAATGCATTACTCGTCGTTTGTGGATTCTATCGGGGTAATAGCATGAACAGATGCCAAGTGTGCGAATAAGTGGGATATACATTTCACGTTTTATCCTCCGGTATAACACGTGGATTTCTTTTACTCTGAAGAACGATCGTTAATCATTTTTATTCTGACCTCTATCGTTGACCGAAACTTACTCCCTCTATTAGAAGAAAAGTAAATTATAATTATTTTCTTCCTCTATTTATAAGTTAAACAAATTTTTCGTCAATTTGGAAAGAACTAAGCCATAGCGACCATCGGAATTCCATCGGAATTCTTTTTCTTCAGTTTCCTTGTAACATATTCAAAATCTTCATTCCATTTCTCCTTGAATTTTGTATTGATTAACTGACTGCTCCAGAGCACTTTGAGAGTATCGTCTTCTTATGTTATCACATGAAGTTAAAAGAAGATGAAGATACTCTGAGAGTGCTCTGGTCTAGAGCAGTCAGCTGGGAACGTTACTAATGCCCGGTTGCACCAACTTTTTAAGCAGAGCTTAAATTTAAGTTATGTTTAGAATGTGACATTTACGTATAGTCAGTATACTGTCAAATACATTCTGATTGACATTTAAACTTCAACTTAAGTATCAATTAGATTGTGACTAACATTTTGTTAAATCTATAAATAATGTCACAGTCTAAACACCACTTAAATTTAAGCTCTGCTTAAAAAGTTGGTGCAACCGGGCATCAGTTGATTTAGAACTGATTGCACCACTAATTGTATATTTATACCACAGTTGGTACCACTGCTTTTAACTGAACTTTTAACTGAAAGGTGTGTTGCGGCTTTTTCGTAAACTAGGAGGAAGAGTAACAGTTGTCGCTCTGTTATAAGTAAATTAAATTAGAAAATTTGTTAAATCAAAGACTGGTAAAATAAAACACTAGTTGATACTAAACCCCTAGTACTGTTGTACTTGATATCTATCAAGAAATCTGCCTACCTATCAAGTGAAACAATACAATACCATACGTTTTATTTCAGGCCTCTTCTACTTACAATCTTTCTAAAACAGTATTTTATTTATCATGTATAAATCACATGAATGAAATTTCAGTCAAATTGAAGTTTTTTAATAATTATGTTTAACAAAAATTATAACACACATGTGCTTTTTATGTCAAATATTTTGTTTTCAAGTTGTCAAATACCTTCAAGAAAGGCAACGTCCAAACTTTGCCGACATACTCGTAATTTCATCTATTAAATTGTTAATCTTAATTGCTGAAAATCTTCTTAAATGTTGTAGGAACTAACTGCTGTCATTAATAGCACATTGATTTTTTTTAACATGGCATGAGCAATTAGGAAGGAGCTTTTATATGCAATCGACAAACGAACTGCCCTGTATATCAAAATCATGCCCATATGAATAGCTCGTGTACAAATGTACAGCCTCAATCAAAAGTAATGAAACTTTCAAAACCGAAACGCTGTAGTCAGAGTGCAACGGTGCCCGAGTCAGAGAGAGCGCAACATGTTGTGGGGTTCCGAAGGACTTCGGTAACATTCGTTCGCCATAAGGCTTCTTCTCATTCGGTATCTTCTCTCTCTGACTACAACGTTTCGGTTTTGAACGTTTCATTACTTTTGATTGAGGTTGTACATGTAAAACATTGACTGGTTGTACTTGAATGAAATTGTTGAAATTATTTAACGAAAATAATAAAGGTTCCCGTGATATTTGCTCGTGTTTCGCAACTATAGGGTCACGAGACCAAATCCGAGAGAGGATTTTTCTTTTGATATTTCTTTAAACTTACTAATTGGACAATTGCAATAGATCTGAAAAGAAGTCTTACGAAACGACAACAAGATGCAAGTGTCTAAGTTAATGAGAACATTTATGGGTGTACCGCAAGGTAGTGTCCTTGGCCCATTACTATTTGCTTTAGTTATGACTACGAGTGACCTATCATCAGCAGCTAAACATTCCTTCTGTCACACGTACAGATGATACTTGTATCTTTGTGAAGGGTGAAAACTTAGTAGATGTTGAGATCAACGGTGGACTAAGCATAACGTAGATAATTGGCTCATTCAAAACAGCCTGATACTTAACGAAAATGAAACTAACAGTGTAGTTTTCAAAAGCATAAACTTTTGTGAAATGCCTACATGGATAAATAAAAAGGTAAATAGTGTATCATTTGCATACCATTTTGAAAAGAAAAAAACTGCTTTTTACTTTTAAACAGTAAAAGCAAATAACTATCTGGTTTCTGAAAACTTTAATCGCTTTCAATTTTAAGCTTAAATAAAAAATAACTATTGTATTAAAAATTTTAAAACTCTAAAAACATAGTCACTATCTATAATCACCGTATGTACAGTGATGTTTAGAATTAATGTCTTCCCAATAAAATGTTAAATTGTGGGCTAATTTCTTCAGATCGCTGTTAGTAGGTGGACAAGTAGTCGAGAAATTAGGTATACCTACACACAGTGTGTCCCCAGCTGGACTAAAAAAGAGGAAAAACTTTTTTATTTTCAACTTTAGAAAAAAATGTTATTCTTTATACATAGAAGTTTTTGCTTGTTCTAAAACCATTAATTTTCTAAACAAAATCCATTCTTAAGTAAAATGAAAGAGAGAATTTTCTCTTTCTCTTTCTTAATATCATGCACACTACCTGTTCTTTCAAACTTTTGAATAAGATTGTGTGAAGCATCTAGTATGGAGACATGCATCTAGTATGAAAACTTCGCGTTAAATTTCTGTATTGCGTAGATGTAAGATGCTTCTCCAGTCCCATAACACTGCAGAAGATAAACTCTTTGTTGATGGGTTAACATTGTTTCAACAATTATTGAATTTACCACAGTTCAATTACTCTGTTTAGTAACAAACTGACATTTGCGACAAACGATACCTTGATTTTATTAAAGCTACCAAACAAATTTTTCGCTTTAAATTTTTAGAATTTTCTCCTTTATTTTACTTAAGAAAAATATTATCTGAATTTTGTTTAGAAAATTAATGGTTTTCGGACAAGCAAAAACTTTTATAAAGAATAACATTTTTCTCTAAAGTTGAAAATAAAAATGTTTTTCCTCTTTTTCAGTCCACCTGGGGACACACTGTATGAACAAACGCCGTTTGAATTTTAGTTCAGGGCAATGCACTATTCCTTTTAAATTTTAATAGATTCAGTTGGTGCAAATTATGCTATAATGTAAATTTTTATAAACATGATAAACATGAACAATTTATATTTACTTTTCCTTTATGAGAATTTCTGAGGGAAGGAAAATATAAAAGATTTATAAAAAAAAGATGGTTTCAAATCGAGTAGCCTCGAAGATGACCTCCTTTTTGGGGGTCGAAACATGTCGGCAAATAAAACTTCGATTTTTTTTTATTTGCTGTTGTTTCAGGGAAAACTGACACAATAAATGTCTTTAAACTGACGATTTAAAAACTGTGATGTTTAAGCTTTAACCATTTACATTATCTTGAAGTAATTAGGTAGTTCGACTTTTACAATTTTATCTTCTGATGGATATCCATAAGAAGTAAATTTAAATTTCCTTTCTACAACTACAACTTGCGACCTTTGAGAAGGTCTTTAAAATATAATACGTATTTATAATGCAGTTTTTTTTTAAATTTTGAAAGAAATATTTTATCTCGATTTATTCTGAAGGAACTTATTTTGTAGTATTGTAAAAGGGCCTTAGATTCTAGTTAGCTATCTAAATGTACAAAAATCAATAACTATCTGCATTTTGCACGTTTCAAAGTGCAATGTATGATTTTGGCTCTATTTTATAATCGTCAGATAAATTGAGTATCTGAGTATAACACTATGCTTGGAATAACGTCACGTAGTTATGGAAGAATGTTAAAGGATATTCGGCGAAAAGTCCTGATTCCACGATTGTAAAACTGGGCCTTAGTGTTCGTCTTAATCAGAGCTGGGCAAACTACATTACTTTTTAGAAGTAATTCAAGTATCAAGCATCAGTTACTCTAAAAACTATTGGCAAAAGTATTTGAAATTACAAAGCATTAATTGAATTACTTTACAGTATTCAATTATGTACTTACTGCTATTTGAACTACATACTTTGTATATTTCATTTGCTAATTATTTCTTACAATTTCCATTAATTTGAAATATTTTACTTGCTTCTACAATCGTGCCTAAAACCCTACTAGGCATTTGCCTGTAACTATCAGCTGTTAAGCGATAAGTGCTAAAAGAATACTTGTAACCAACAGGTAAGAGGCAAATAAAATAACGGGTTTTCAATAAAAAAAAAAAACTTCTTGCAGTGTACCATGAAACGACAAAGACTGAAAAAGACATGTCTTGGCTTATAACACGTTTGCGTTGTCAACTGACATTGTTAAAATTTAATTTCTGTTGTACTGTACTGCGAAATGTTTTTCATGTTAGAGCAGAAATAGTTTATGATTAAATCCCATTTTCGTAATGAACATATTCAAATTTTTTATAAATATCTGATAAGAGTCTTCTTTCTTCAAAAGTAAGGTTATGTTACTCTATTACTTGTGTTACAAGGGCAGACATGCGTTTTTGACATCACACTTTTCCATGGCCCGCTAGAGAGGTTTCTTATTTGAAAACCCTTTACGTATAGGAATATACAGGTAGGGTGCTCAATTTAAAACGATTAACCATTTTGCCAGCTCTTTTATTTTTAAAGTTAGACATTCAGTTAAATTAGCAAAGATTCAATGATTTTCATGTTCATTGTTATCTTCTAATTATATTTTCTGTATAATCGTATTTCTTAAATAATAATAACTAAATTACTTAAGTTTGTTTACAAAATAATGAATGAGTTACGAATAAAAAATGACATGAAAAGAGAGACTTCTGAGGTAATTATTGCTCATAATTACACGAGTAGGCCAAGCCATGTGTAAAATCAAGTTGTCTAAATAATTGACAAATGATATGTATCTGATGTACACATAAACAAAAATAAATGAACGCATTGTACTTTAGTAATTTATTTAAAATATAGTTTTCGCAAAACGTTTCAATTAGTTTTTCGTCATATTTTGACTTATTACTATAAAGGTAATGATTGTAAAAGTAAATCAACGTGAATTAAAAAAAAAAGAAGCTACATTATATTATGTAGAGGCCCCGGAGGGATTCGAACCCTCGATCTCCTGTTTACTAGACAGGCGCTTTAACCAACTAAGCCACGGCGCCACATGATTAAACATGTGTTGAAAATTTATATAGTGTGATCATAACAGAGTTACGAATGCATAGAAATGCGTTTATATAAACATATGTCATAAGTCATAATATGGAATAAATATATCGTAAAAAACTATACCTGTGGTCTCTTGTTTGAGTACAACTGTAGTACGCGTGCAAGCGAGAGTTAATTATGCAACTGTATTTAGGTTTGGCAGAGTTTTTTAAACACTACGCAACCAATAGGCACAGCATACTAAGATAGCGTCACGTGCAATATTCTACCCAATCATAGAAGTTGTTATTCATTCTTTTTGATCTGTCTTTTGCGCATGACATTAAAGTTTGTTGTACGCGTTTGCGAACGTGTTATAGAAGAAGAAAAATAAGTTTCCCGTTAATTAGTGGTTAATTAAAATAGTGTCTATGAATACGACGGCGGCAAAGATACCTCCTATCACGATGAGCAAATTGTACATTGGAAATTTACCGTTAGAAACGAACGAAAATACTTTGCGGCAACTGTTCCTGGAACATAACTTGTCATGCACAAATATCTTGGTAAAGCGTGGAGGTTATGCATTTGTAGATTGTCCCGACCAGTCTTCCGCTGATAAAGCCATCGATAAGCTTAATGGTAAGCGTGTATAATAATGTATTTATGTCATACTCATTAGCTGTCAAGTATCTGACGTTTTATGTGCCGAACGTTTCGAATTATAATTAGAATAATTACCGCCGCTTTAAATTTTTAATACATTGCATTCCGACTAAATTATATTCTGGCACGTTTGTATTTGAACGAGAAATGCTGTCAAAATTTCTATTTGATAATGTTGGTACACCGGCCGGCTAGTTTCTTCATTTGGGAGCCGGTTTTTTAAGGAGGGGTATGGCCATGACCACTGCTATATTCTACAGGTCTTGGACGCATAAATTTGGCGCCAAATTTTAGTTTCACTAGCTCGCTTTAATGGACTACATTTTCACTTACGATTCTTTAGACCCAATCAAAACACTACAACGTTTAAACCACATTATTATCTAACCAATAATCGTCTTGTAAACACCGGGTGATTGAATAAAAACGGATTCATTACAGCAGATTGAACACGTGGCGGTAGCGCAAAGTTTAGATGCATAGACATAGGTACATTTTCATTCAAAATCACAATATGAAAGAGAATGAAACTGTCATGTCAGTACAAAATGTGATTTAATGAAGTTGACAGTTGACAATTAAATTTGTTAATTGTATATCAGTGTTGCCAAACGTCAGAAGTCAGAACCACTTTCTTTTATATTTTGATTTCACGTTGTTACGACAATTACATATTAGATCTGTTCCAACAGCGCTTTGTGGCGGTTTCGAAACCTTGAAAAGTTGTCAAAATCGATCATTGGGCAACTGATTCTGACGGTTTCGAAACGGTTAGAAAGTGATGTTGGAACAGAGCTTTATCACTTTAAAGTAGAAATTTTTAAGTTTTGAATTTTAATAAAAGGCAAATGCAAAAAAGTAAAAACAAAACAACGAAAAATGTTAAAGTTAATGTTACATAAAATAATAGGTATTAATAAATGTTGTTAATTTGAATGAGTTTTTTTTCATATTCCAACATTTCTGCAGCATCTATTACAATCATTCTCATCACCACATTGCGGTTGCGGCAAGGCGTTTAAATTTCTCCAAAAATTTCCAAGAAATGTTTATGAAAGTGTATTTTTTTGGAACAAGTTATCAAAATTGAGTTACCTGACTATCAAATAAATAAAACGGAGAATTTTAATTATTGCCCGCAATAATTGATCTTTGTTTGTCAGTGTTGGTAACCCTTCGATATTTTCTTTCCAATTTTCCAACATTGAGGCTTTCATCAATTATCTAGAAAAAACTTTTTAACCCCTTTCCCCCACTGTTACAAAATGAATCTCTTTAGTTACAGAACAATAAATAAAATATATTTAAGTAGAATTGAAGTATAGTTGAAATCAATATTTTCATAGCGTGAAAATAGTTCATTAGAAATAGGTTAGAATTATTTGACGGCATGTCACTCACTTTATATAGGTTAAATTTTTTTAATTATTGTTCTTTACATTTTAAAAATCAATATAAAATATAAAACTTTCTTTTTTCTTTTTATTGATAAACCTGCAACTTGTAATTGTTCTTGCAGCATTCCTACTTCTTAATATGCATACATTTTTTGTATTTAGTTTAAATTGCATAAATAATTTCAATTAAATGGATGATTACTAAGCTATTAAAATAAATATTTATAATTAATTGGGTTGGCATATGCAATAATTACTTATAAATTACTCCAGTGAAGGCACCCCTTTGAAAGCTACTGGTTTATTTATTATTTCTTAAATTTTCTTAAAAACCGTTGTGTGGATGAGAGGATCTTTATTCTCGTCTTATCCTTAATTATTTGTTTAAGAGATTTTTGAAAATTTCATTTTGAACCATCATCGTCATGACAGTTTGACATTGACGTTTGAACTTGCAATTCCTAACCTTGCTTTCGAGGTTTCGAACTCAACAGTACGATAAGACAATACAAGAATGTAATCTATTGTAATCAACGAAAAACGACAATAAGAATGAGAATGAACAATAACAATGAAAACAAATAAGAAGCATATAAGATTTACAACAAATAATCAAAATTGTGATGCGTTCCACGGCCAATTTCGACGCCCTATTAAGAAAGAAAAAACACTCGTTATTAGTTTGTCGGTGTTTTATATTATTGTTAAAATTTTTGCATAATCTTAGTTGCTCTGTAAGGAGAAATATTTTTATAAATTAAAGATCCAGTTAGAAAATTTCTAGAATTATTATATGATGTGTCATTTGAAATATCAAGGGCTGCTAAATATAAAACGAGTTCTAGCTAGCCTGGGCAAAAGTATAGTTCAAGCGTGTTCCACTAAGCGCTGATTACAGAGCGCTTTCTTAACCTAAAGTTTTGACAGTTCTGTCTCTTCTGTCACATGTGAATGGTGATCGAGTTCGTGTAAGAATAATTAATATTATTGTTGCTATAATTTGAGCATAATGAATGATATTTACGTTGGAATAAGGTGGAGTATTCATTGTCAAATTTAGAAAAACTTAACCTAACATAAATCTTTTATGGCTTTGTGTTAATGTTAATAAAATCTTACCTGCGTATACTCCGAATTGTTGCGGGAAGTAATTATCAACACCCTTCTTAACACGTTTTACAGTATCAAAACTATCTTATATAATTTGTAATTGTAATTATTCATAATATGCAGACTTCGGACATTTCGGAGCGTTTCCGTGGCTACGCAATGAATGGGCACTTTTCATTGGTTCTCGTATTGCGTAACCACGGCAACGTTTCGAAATGTCCGAAGTGTGATAATATGACAGATTTGAAATGTATCAGCCTTTCTCTATTGCGCAAGCGTACTTCGTTCCATCGTGCGATCAAATGATTTCTGCATGAATCTATAATGTTTATGTCAAATACAGTCGCGGACAAAAAACAGTGAACACATTTTTTTGATATCAATTTTGTAATGTAAAACTTTTGCTGAGTGGTTGTAATCAGGGTTGTAATTATGAACTGAAACTTACGGATGACAATCAGAAATTTTTTTGTTTGTCAAAGTGTCCACTTTTGTTGCTCGCAACAATATGCTGTATTGTGTTAATTTTATTGACAGTATCGTCATTCCTGTAAAGTGACGATTTATTCTCAAGCACAAAAATTCTATACCGTAAATATTGTATGTTTGGATACCTTTACCCTCTAGAAGGCTCTGAAATTATTTTGTCAAAAGTACAAAATGGTCAAGAATAACTATTTGAGTTGGCAATACAATTAAGAGCATTTTTTTAATTCTATTTTTAACACTGCAACTGGAAATATGTTGTTAGTTCATTTGACGTAACCTGAACAGCAACAAGATTGTAGGTTATGTGAGTAAAAATTAGCGTTTTATATTTGAATTTGAAATGTCAAATGACGTTTGTGAAGTGACGGCTGTCAGTGTCAAACCGTCAACAACCGGAAATTACTCCAGTTGTACCATTTAAAAATAAAATTCAGCACTGCCAACTTGAGTTCGCAGAATCACTGTTTAACCAGTGATTCTTGACAACTTTTTAGTACATTGCCAGTGACAAATAAAATAATCTTCTAGAGGGTAAAAGTATTCGATCGTATGGTATTTTAAGCCAATTAGAAGTCGTTATTCATGTAACAACAAAATTGTAAATGTTGCAACATACTTTCGTATTAGAATTAATTAAATTAATGTAAAATTTGTAAAAATTATATAAATCTTTTGCACAAAAATAAAGTAAATATTTCCTAAAGTGTTTTTAGAAATTGCACTTTATGGAAAAAATGTCAGAAAGTCAAAAAACACGAGGTAAAAGGAGAAAATATACGTAGTTGTTAAAGTTGCAAACAAATTGGTGTTACTTTAATTTAAAATATAATTATAATAAAATATAATATAATATAATTTAATATAATATAAGTATAATAAGTATAATAAAGATTTTATAAAGTTGAGAAAAGGTAACCTCCTAACTTGCTTAGCTACTTTATCAAAAGTACATGAATTTTTTCACTCTTTCTTTAAAAAATAAGTAAATTTCTTAGTATTAGTATTTTAGAGACTATAAAATTTGCAGTTTTAATTAAATAAATAGTAAAATATAATTTCAACAAAAAACTTTATTAATTATTTCTGGAAATATATTTAAGTTGTGATTTTACAAATCTTTAATCTTTCTATTTCATAATTTAATTGAAGTATTAAAAAAATATTTTGGTATATATTTTAATATGTACTCATAAAGTTTGTTAGCTAAATTAGTTTTTGATTTTGTAAATTATTTTTTTAAATTACATTTTAACATTGAAAATCTCGTCGACAGCTTTACAGGTTGGCCTGTCATGAAAAGTGAAACGCATTAAGCCCATTTATCAAATAGAAGTCAGAAACTGAATATTTGTTAAAACGTTTTAATTTTATTTATAACATTCTTCGTTCTTCTTTGCTGAAATTCTCTTCTGCTGAAACTTTGTTCGTTGCGAAAAATCGAAAATGAAATTTGGAATGTGTCGGTGTGTGAGAAGCACTGTTTTCAATGACTTCTATAATTAAAGTTCGACCATTTGTTAAATACAAAATTTATTTTATTGGATAATTAGATAATAATAATAAATATCGATATCTTTTGTTATAATTTAATAGAATTTCATAGATTTCTCAATAATTTCAGCTTTTCATTTTGAATTTCTATAATAAAAAAATTCTTTGGTTAAACCAATTTTGCAGTTGCCCAATAATTAAGAAAAATATCTAGTTGTAGTTTATAAATATTTTATGATATTAGTACAATTTCGAGTTAACTGATTTTCGTGTTATTAAAGAGTGATGGTTAACTAAAAATTTTTTGGTGCACACACAATAAATTATTTTAAATTCCAGTACATGATTTCTCCTGTGTATGTTTTCGTCTAAAATCGTACATAATCTGTTCGTCAACAGGAAATGCCTCCATACGTTGGCCCCTTCGAAATAAAATACGCCGTATTCCGAATGCTGCGTACGGTTCAGAGTCGTTCGCACGTGCTGTCTACATGCTCTTCTCGGTTGCCTATTTCTCGTCCGTGCAGAGGAAGGAGACGGTTAATTTTAGGTTGTTTTGGTGTTATTTATAAGCAAAAACAGAAGGAACCTCTAAAAATATCGTTGGTAGTTTATAGATGAAACGTGGACGGGATGGATTAATTGTTTGCGTTTCTACGTAGCACTAGGCTTCTTTATCGCACTCTAATATATCAGTCACCATTTTGTTTTATGAGAAGGATACAATTATTGATATCTCGTTCTCTTCATAAATTAAGAATAAATGCATTGCAAAACTCCGAAAAGCTTAAAGGGGTTAACTATACTTAGGCTTTGGCCCAAGGAGATAGAAAGAAACCAATAAATGTTGATTTTCTGGGTGGATAAAGATTTGGTTTTTTTTTTTAATTCGTTCGTGTAATTTGAGACTATTGGCAAATGAAAAAATGAAAGGTCTGCGATCTTACTATGTATGTAAACAACACCACGCGATCGAAAATAAAATGATTAGGAGTAAAGCCATGAATAAAAAAAAAAACATGGTGATACTGGCTTGAATTTAATAGTGACATTTTAATTGTTTCAAAATGTTCGAATTGTTCATTGTTGAAAGTTATTTTAGAAATGGTGAAAAACTGGATCGTGGCCTACTCTGAATCATTTTATTTTCGATCGTGTGGTATATATTCTACTTTGAGTGATGAGAGTCCTTTTTTTTATTTTCTGCTATCCTCTACTTCCCAGATTTAGTAAATTTTCTTCTATTCTTTTCTTAAGTGCAATTTACAAGTTCGACCCCGTACATAATTGTTATTTATGGCTGCGTTTCATGTATTTTTTTAATAATATGGGTGTAATTACATACAGTGACTTTCAAAAAGTGTGCTACAAATGGGATTTTTTTTTATTATCGGTTTTTATAAAAATTTATTGACGCAGAACTTTTCTACATCCCCTGAAGTCAAATTGGAAAATGTCAGATGAAATTTATCTTGAACGGTATGTAGCGTGGACACCGAGAAATGAAGACGGCTTAAGAGTAAAGTACAGTGAAAACTCTTCTTACGGACAGCTCTCATAAGCGGACATCTCTCCTGACCGGACAATTTTTCTGGAATCAAAATTAAATTTATTTCGCTTAAAGCTCTCTTGTAAGCGGACAGCTCCCATAAGCGTACAAAAAGTTGGAACCGTCGGTGTCCGCTTAGGAGAGCTTTCACTGTACCCTTATTTTACAAGATACAGCAAAATGTCATAAGAATAAGTTGTTCAGAATTAAAAGTTATAGTCTAAAACGGTCTTAACGGGACCTTGCGTTACAAGTTGGCAGAAATATTAATTTTTGAGTTTAGAAGACCTTGCTAATGACATATCGTAGCAACATTTGAAAATGTTGACTTGTGATGTGGATACCCACTCGACATATGTGATCAAGTGACAGTTTAAAAATGTCGCAGTACACAGTGAAGAGGTGAAGCCCATTGATATCCATCGTAGAATGAAGTATCAATACGAAAATTCATGTTTGTCACTCTAGGAAGTGTATGAATGTTGAAGCCTATGTGAAAGAAAATCTTGGATGAAATCGCTGGAGTTTTGAATATGAGCCTTGGTTCTGTAGATGACATTATGCATGACATCCTCTAGTTCCATAAAGTGTCAGCAAGGTGGACCGACGTCAAAGCAATTGACTCCAGAACTGAAGAACTTTTGCGACAGTATGAAGTAAAAGAAGATGTCTTTCTGCCAAGGATTGTGACTGGAGATGAGTCCTGAGTGCACTATCATCAACCAGAAACCAAGAGAGCAAGCAAAAAAATTGCGTCACGCCGCTTTGCCTAAACCCTAAAAATTTTCGGCAGGAAAGGTTATGCTTACCCTTATTGCAAGAGGGATAATCTTAAGGTGACCAGACACCCTGTAATGAAATTACAGCCTTCTATCTCAAAAATAAAAAAATCACAATTTATTGTGAACCACTCTTTATACACACTACATTAGGAAATACTGGTTGGATTAAAGTGTCCGCTAAAATAATATGAATAGGAAAACATTAAATTGGTTCTTATTTTTCAATTATTTCATTTGGTTCTTAGTGATTATTTCAATGCGTTCCGAAATGTTGTGCTTTCTTGCACACTTTTTGAAAGACACTGTATAATAATTTATATTTAATCTACCTAATCGTTTAAGTGTCCACATATTAACGCCCATATACTAAATTTAAGTTGTTTAGGAAATTCTTTTATAATTTCTAAATAATTTGCTAAGCTTTTTTAGTTTTCAAATATGTACTATGTCCGCTAGAAATTTCTGAGACAACATGTATTTTTGAATTATTTTATTAGTTTGAATGCAGCTTTAAACAATTTATTTTGCTTGTTCTATGGTAACGTAAAAAACACAAAAATAAACAGACGGACGAATTTTTTTTACAATAAATAGTTCATCGAATTTACAATAAAACATATTACATATCCCAGATTTTTTGTCGGGTATAGTACATATGTATATTTTTTGAAAATTAACAAAATGAAGATTTTTTTAATGGCGGCTTTTCTTTCACTTTCTATATCGTGAGAAATTGAATTAAAATTCAGCAATTTTCTGCACCTAAAGTCACCCGACGCCCTTTGAATAAAAAAAAAACTCTTCGTCATCTACTTAATTAACACAAACTTATATAATTTTTTGAAATAAACATATAACTTACTTTGAATAAAATTTGGTTACAATTTCTTTTCTATGAATTATTATAAAAATAAATGTATAAAATATTTTATATTTTACTAATCTTTGGTAACCTTTTTATACTTGTTTGAAATCTTTTGTGTAATAATTAATTTTTAAACGTTTAATAACACTGAGCAACACAATTTAATTTTTTGAGTGTTTCTGAAATGAAAATGTTCAATTCTTGTAAAAAGTAATGTGCCAAACACGAAAATAACAACGAAAACAATTCGGTAGGTCTAGAATCTAGATAAAGAAAAATTACATCGCTCGCCGTTTTTTGACCAGTTTTGCGTTCATAGTATTAGATTGTTGTAAAATGAAACGAGATGGTTCAGTACCTTTCTTTAGAGATATACAAATGCTGGTTTATTGTGAACAAAGTTTTTAAAGAGACCTAAACTGGTATGTAATGGCGGTAGCAAAATTTTGTTAGATTCAACGAGTAAAGAATTTTGTATATTTTTCTTTCCAGGATTCAGTGTTTGTCGAGAAAGCCAAGTTTTTATGTAATGATTTTCTTCTACAGTCCTATTCGCAGAAAAATCAGCAAAATTTAATATATCCCAAATGCAGGCCAGGGAGAAGAGCAACGACTTAAAGATCAGAACAAATTTGCCAGTTATATTGTTTATTGATTAAATTAGTAGCAATTGCTTCATGTTTTGGTAGTTTTCCTTCGTGTCTAAAGAGCAATCAATTGGAATAGAAGGTTGAAGGTGGCCACTATGGAGCCACTATGCTTTCGAGCTTGCTTTTGAGAGTCTATAAACAGTCCCCATTCGTTGGGATCATGATGCATATTGAGAAGGCCCCCATTAATATCTCTGTATGTCACCAAACTACTCTTCATTTCAAAAAAGGAAATAAAACTTCTTTGGCGAGCTCGGACATGTAGTGATTTTTACATTTTCTCTAAGAAGATTCCATTGTCTTAATCTTGAGTCAAACAACTCTTCTTTATTATTTGGTAAATCTAAATTCACAAAAATCGGCCGCAAGATGTGGCGATCTTAACTGTCAGTTTTCTGACAGTTTAATTTCTACTCATTGCCATGGTTACAAAACCAAAAAGAACAGCCAACTAATAGAACTGTTTCTTTATTTTAATCAAAGAAAGGAAGTATTATCTTCGAAACGAGAGCTAAAAAAAAATTTACAGGCATATTGGTGTTTAACAGACCAAAGCTAAAGTAGTTATAAATTGACTACATATTTTTATTTCAGAAATGATTTTAGTGTTGAACTGTGTAATTGAAACAATAATTTTTAATAGAATTTATTATTAGAATTATACTTACTCAAAAAATACGTTAATTGAATATACAATGATCGCCAAAATGTCGGCTTTAAATGTGAAGAATTTTTATTTGTGATTTTTTCAAGAAACGTATTACTGCAATCTTTTTTCAACCATCTCTGATCATCATCATTTGATTTTCCCAAAAAAACTAAATAAAATTTTTACCATGTGATGCCGACTTTTTGGCGGTCACTGTATATTTCCATTGTTTCTCATAGATTATATCCTAAATACCTGCTTAAGACAAAACATACAATACATTTACAAATTTCTAAATGTGTTCTCCGATGTTTGAGCCTCTTGTTTAGACCCCGGTTGTTCGGTCCTAGCTCCGATACTATAGAATTTTTCATAAGGGAAGAGCTCTGCGTCATAAATAAAACGCGTCTGGTATTGCATCATTAGACATAAGAAGCATAACTGCATCGGTGATTGATGACGCAGAGCTCAAGTTCCGTGATTTTGATATTAGTTCTGCATTAAAACTTTCGGGCGATAAAATTTTATTGTTAGGGAAAATAATTCCATGCATGTTGTATTAAACAATAACGTCTTGAAGGCAATAAATTTTGAATTCTGCAGGTCCATATAATTTTTGATAAAAATTGTCATGAAAAACAAAATGTTTGCCTGAGACTGCAATAATAATAATAATAATAACATGTGTCGATTCTGCTCATATCTGTAAGGACCGTACGATCTGTAAGCCTGTAACTCAATTATTAAAATATGCAATTTTGAAGTTCTCTGGATGATATGATTTCTCCTAGATCTCTAGGATTACTCGTAAGTCTTATCTTAGAGACTTACAAAAACTTACATACTAGGAACTTCAAAATTCAACTTTTTAATAATTCAGTTACAGACTTACAGATCTTACAGATATGAGCAGAATCGACCCAATGTTTTCATTCCGAACAAAGAAATTTCGCTGTGAAATTTATATCTGCAATGCGGTAAAAAAGTAAACGGATAATTAACATTCCATATTGGTGCTTTTATAGAAAAAATTCGAACAAAATTCCTTAACCGTGATTGTATATTATTGTTGTACTTTACTTTTTTCCGTCGCTTCTTTTTACCAAAATTTTATTTTATTTTCACAGAATTTTTCTGATTTGTCAATAGCTGTTTGTTGTTTCTTTTTTATTTATTTTTTGTTCGCAAAAGTATTTTGATGAACAAAGTTGTAAATAAGTGCATGCTGTTAGTATAACCAATTTAAATCAAATTCTGTTTAAGTAGAATAATATAATGACAAATTCAAAATGAAGAATTGATTAATATGTTGTTTCATTAAACCGATTTGGAATGCTGTCTCATCGATGTATGCAGATCAAATAACAAAAATGAATTAATAATTTAAAAGTAAATAAGAAAGTAAGTAACACCCTGAATAAATTTTAATAACATTATACAGGGTGTTTACGGTCTTCTCTGTATCCTTTTAGGAGGCGATTGTACACCTCAGAAGGAGTCGATAAATCTTAAAACGCCTTAGTAAAAGTCGCCTTATAAGTGAGATAATAGCTAATTCTTTTTTACATTAAACGATTAATATGTCTTAAACACTGGTAATCTACTACTTAATCAGTATAACAAAAAACATAAAAAGTAATCTTGGGCGGTTGCAAAAATTATTGTTCAGTTGTTATTACGTTCCTTTTTTGACACGCAAAGTTGTTATCAGTAATTCAGTTTTACTATCATCTTTGTTTGACCGAAAATTTTATTATTTTTACCTTGTTCTTTAAAAGTTGGGATGGCCCATCGATATTCTATACAACATGGTGGTAACTTCGAACATCTTTTGTAGTGGACAATGCTGATTAAGTAGTAGATTACTAGAATTTAAAACAAATTAACCGCATAGTGTAATAAATAAAAGATTTATTATCGCTTATGAGACGACTTTTACTAAGGCGTTTTAAGGTTTATCGACTTCTTCTGAGGTATACTATCGCCCCCTAAAGGGATACAGAGAAGACCGTAAACACCCTGTATAAACGAATACTATATGAAGGCATTATTCCAAAAACCAGACAAGTCCAAAAATGATAATTGTCTGGCTTTTGCAGGAAACAAGTGGGATTTGTCTTGTTTTTATAGAATCGCACATATTTCTCCGTGCAAAATCGTCGGCCATGTTTCTTTCATAGCGAAACAAACTATATCACTAGATAGCCATTGTCTTAAAGTATATAAAATAGCAAGAACTTGTAAACCAGATATTTTGGACTTGTCTGGTATTTGGAATAATGCCTTCATATGTAAGTTACCTATAATTTCAATTGACTTCTATAGATTGAAGCAAGCAAAAATGAAGATGAAATTTGACTTTTAAATGAAGGAAAAAAGGAAAATTTTACTAACGGAAACTCGCAGCCTTTTCGAAAATTTATAGTTTCAAAATATAGCTTTGCTATTGCTTGTAAAAACAAAACAAAAATTACAATTGGTTACTTAAATTAAAATTAAAAAGATCAATAGAATAAAGCTCTTTTTTTATAATTTGTAATTTACGAAAGTACTTTTGCTTTGTTAGTTATCTTAAACAAAGGAAACGATTGCTTTTGAATAAGTTTTATATGCAACGTTTGATAAAACTGAAACAGACATTGAGTTGGACTGACACTTGTCATTACAGTTGTGACAAAGATGTTAAATAATTTCCTGTAGAAGAAGAGCATTTTTTCCCAAACTTTTCAAATAATTTACTAACATAAATAGCCGAAGTAAGTTCAACTTTTAAAATGGAAAATTTTATACAAAATTAATTTGAAAATTAAATTACTATAGCTTTGTTTTGGTTCTAATTTGGAACTGTTCTGAAACCGTTCGCACATGCGCATTATGCTTTTAGTGTTTTGGTTCGTTCAGAATCAGTTCCGAACTAACAATTTACTGTTTTGGTTAATTTCTGGAACTGTTCTAGAACCGTTCTAGAACAGTTACAGCAGTACCTACCTTTTACTAGGAACTGATCCGGAATTCCGAGTTCGTACGTGCGCAAATCTTATACAGTCAGTATTGCTGTATTATATTAATGAAAATAAGCTTCATATAATGAATTAACATAGTATAATTAACAAAAAAAATAATACAACTATTTTTATAAAATACTTTCGCCTAAAATATAATTTTGAATTAGGTAGTGATTATACATGGATTATTCAACAACTAAATCAGTATATGTGAATAGAGTTAAAATTTAAGAAAGTATTTTTATTTAGAAGGTAGTTTATTACAAATAGGTAGAATATACTCTAACTTCTGTTTTAGTTTATGCAATACCAGAACTATCACAGAACTGTTCTAGAATTGAACGCTCAAGCGCAACCAGTTCTGCACAGTTCGGGAATCGTTCTGAAATAATAACCAAAACAAAGCTTATTATTATTGCCAGTTTCAATAGTAACAGGAGAAACAAATTAAAATTTTATTTAACGCAAAAGTTAATGAAGATGATTCCCTTTTCGTTCTACGTTTTATTTTGTTTGGCTTAATTTTTTTATAATGCTGCTTTTAATTTTTTTATCTTGCTTTATTTTTTAATTTTATTCGAAGAAATAGAAATTATTTATTTTTATATATTTCTCACACACATATGTATATGTATATAGAAGATAAAGATACAGTTAATATCTGAAAATTAGTTTGTTCGAGTTCATTGTTCTTTGTTATTTTATTTCATTTCGCATCATAATTATTATTATAAATGCGCCCTAAATTAAACAAAATTTTAAATTTGATAATTGCTTTGTCATTTTGAAAGTGCTGTTTTTACAGGATACTCTTTTAATGGATCACCTCTCGTTGTGGAGCCTTCGGTAGCATCGGGGAAGAAAAGGTGAGTCTTTTAAAATATATTTATTTAACAAATAGTTAAAAAAGGAATAACTGATTTACACTAAAAATGTGAATACTTCAAAATAATTGGTTATAATTTTTTTCTCATGGATATTGATGAGCTTTCATGTTTTTTTATTAAGTACTTACTTTTTTATTATATCTTGAGGTTCTGATAAATTAGTATTATAATTCAGGTAAAATAAATTTAAAATAATTAAACTAGAATTATAAAACCAATTTTTATGCCAATTATTTTTCCGTTATGCATAATTTGTATTCACTTTTATTTCTGTCTTTAGACAGCCTTAATTTAAGCAGTAAATTAGTGACAATAAATGTTTTAATCTTATGAAACAATTGCAATAGAAACTTTGGCATTTACATTATCCAATTTTGGAAAAAATTCGTAGGGCCTGTCCTATCATCATTGATTAACTTTAACCTTTGGTTTATTTCCATGCCTACAATTATAAAGACAATTGTTTCTATAGGAATAAATCAAAGATTAAAGTTAATCAGTGATGAAAGTACCGGCCTTAAGTCAATCAAGACTTAATAGCGGCGAAAATATATTCCAAATGGACTACGGATATAATGAACTTTTAGAATTAATTTTGGCTTATTTTGAGAAAAGTCTTAGGTCTAGTCAAAATCAGTTCATGTGTCTTCCATGATATGCTGGTCTCGGATGAGCCTTTTTATTATAGACTGTAAATGTTTCAACTGAATAATTTGGATCTGATTTTAAATCTCTTATGGTGAAGTCGTTCTTACACGTTTATTTGACAGTACGTTAGATCCTTAACAAGGACCATCATCAGTAATCGTATCTGCAATTATTCGCAACCATTGCGAATACCTAATTTCTAGTTAATTTGAAACTGAAGTGATTTTGATAAAAAAGTCACTATAAAATTTGGAATTAAGTCTTTATTTTTCAATTTTCAACTTTTTTCGAGTGGCGTTGACTGAAATTTATGCAGAAGGGGATAATTATAACGAACGAGAAAATAATCTCGGCAATTTCCGTCGTTTCACGTAATATGTAAATTGCCACGAACTTACAAAAAGTACGTCAACGTAGCCAAATGCGAAGCGGGCATTCATTCAAACGTTATTATTATCATTATTACTGAGTAAAAACCAAAAGCACACGACGGTGTTAACTTGCTCACACACGAAGGAGAGAAGAGGAAGGAAGGTTTGATTGGTCGCGAGCATATGCCAGCGTATTTCAGATAAAACTGGCGGCCGCACTAAATGGTAAACAGAGGGCACATGCAAAAACCGATTTAGACCTACGAGAGAGGACAGATGCGGCACTTAATTCGGGAAAACGATAAGAGAGGAGGCCCGCGTACCTGTCCCGATTTCAATTTATCACGACCAGCCATCGATTACTACTCGTATTATGACCAATATAAAACCAATAATGTGGTTTAATTGCGCCGTTTCAGCTTCCGCCAACCACCAGTAACACCGTTCCTATCTCGGAGAGGACTAATTTGCACATGATTCCACAATGAATTCAATTGTTACCGGGATGAGTTATGTATGAGTATAAAGGAGTAATAGTAACATTGAGTGGATAACAAGAAAATCCTCTAACTAAAATATACAAATAAGTTCAACATGAAAAAATAAAGCAAATATCTAACAGATACTTTTAAATAGTAATAATATTGTACTATGTATACACTTAACTTATACAGGTTGATTGGTAGGTCGATGTATTCCTTTGAGGAGGTGCTAGTAGAGTTCATTTTCAATTAATTTAACCGTACAAAACACATAGTTTCACAAACATTAAACTATCTCAGAAATTAATTTCAAATGAGCTGTCGTCAAAGGAATACGTCGACCTATCAATCAACCTGTATAGCGTGTTCAATAAAAGAACTTAGGCGGAGTATCGAGAAGTTTTAAATAGATTAAGGTTGAAGTTAGTTGGTAATTTTGAAATTGTAGTTCTTTAACCAAGAAATTTGTTACCATAGTGTTGAACAGGAAACATTGTTAATCGAAAGTTACTTTTTTTATTAACTTTGTAGATTAGCAATAACTAATAAGTTAGTTAGAAAAACTTTTGCTTTAAAAACTGGGGAAATTCATTAGTTTTTTGATATAAATGATGCAAAACGTTGTGTTTAGTGTTCTCCCCATACATACTTAATACATAATAATGATAACCTAACAATAACACGGCTTGCCAAATTGTAAAATGTTCAGCAGAACATGAAAATGCAAAAAAGATTGAAAGAAAATAAAGTTAACATACGCCTAGCTTTTTATAGACATCTTGTATTTTAAAAGATATTTCCGGAAAAAAATTAAAATTAAAATAAACTTGAGCGTTTTCTGAAAAAATTGGTCGTCTTGAAAATATCGATTTATTCGTTATTTTGTCACAACCCTGTATGAAATTAAATCAGAACTATGGTAAATTGTACCTGAAAAAATTCTAACAATACTGAAGAAACCACTAATGTGAAAATATTTAAAAAGACTCACCCTTGAATTTCTGATCTGCTAACCTCTCTGCTGTAAAGAAAATTGAGAACATATAAAAAATTAATTTAACTTTAATTTTTGTGTGTAAAACGTAAAATTACTTACGCTGCAGTATTCTCGATATGTCTCTCCCTGTCCTTCCAAAGCATCCAGGCAGGCCTCACATACCATGCACACGTATTTTAAAGTTAATATGTTATTTATAACTTTAGTGAGTCCGAGGCATTCAACGCCACTGTACCCTTTGTATTGTGCTGGAGAAGAAATAGAACTACAGCAGAAGAATAAATTGTTGAAATACAAGCAATTTATTTATGAATTATGTGCAGTGTACGCAGTATACCTATTTTCTGTTTTGCTATTAATTTGCGATAATAATAAATAAGATAAATAAGATGTCTGATTATTTTACTTGCAAATAAAATTTCAACAAGAAATGGTGATATTCTTGATCAATATTTAATTTAATTTGAAACTTCAGTTACTTTTTGATTCAAATCTGAAAAGATTCTTGCCAGTGAAATATTGTATTAAGTATCAAAATAACTTCTTTCTATTTTGCGTTGGTAATAGAGCTATTAACGCACCGAAACGAGTGCTTTAATAGAAAATTTGAGTGCGTTAATGGCATTGGTGAATTGATTTATTTAATGTTGGTAGTTGGTAGTACCAAGTAAGAAATAAACATCAAATGTCAAACGATATCAAGAACTTTTATTTAATTTAAACATCACCACCATGAAAGGTGCAATTATTATAAACGTTGATGTGTCTTTAGAATTTATACTAATGCCTGATATGTTCTGATTTGATACAATAATTTTGTGGAGTGCATGATTACCTTAAACAGTGGTTTAATTATGCGAGGCAGTGAGGCGCAATCAGACTATGATCCAGTGGAACAGCAGGGCAGGTTAGTTTGCTGAAATCCATAATGTTGAGTATTTGTAATTTTTACTTTGCATTTAAAGTTGAATTTCCCACTGGCTACTTAAATGATGTTAAATAAATGTCACCAACCACCGCAAAATTCCCTAAATTTTAAAACATCGCTTTTTTCTTTAAAGAGGAGCAAAATAGAAAAAATAGTATAAAATACTCGTTGCAGAAGGCTTTTCAAGCACTCGTCCGTTCTTGACTGCCTTCTGTAACTTGTGTTTTAATATACTATTTCAGTGTAGGTTGTTTCCTTGACAATATGCTCAGTACTTAAAGTTTTTGATTCCTACAGGGTGTACACGGGAACCCCCTATTACGCTAACCTTTTTATTAGAATTTGTATGAAGTAATTTGAATTAGAAAAGTTTCATGGCTTTTCCTCAGTGTTGATAAAAATCTCGATTTTAATAAAAGAATCAAAAATCATTGATTTAAATAAAAAATAAGATTTTTTCGATTTCTTTGATTTTTTTAAATAAAAACCTCATTTTAAGTATTTCTTGACATCTCAAACATATTTGTAACAGAGATAAAATTTGGTTTAAAAATTCATGCGATTTGTTTCTATGAACTTGCGTACCTGTTGAAACTTTTAATTTTAAATGCTTACTACTTCAACGATTTCTTTTTGCAATTAAAAATGTTAAATTTCTTGAAAATTTTGTATTTTACTAATAACTTTACACAAATTTTATAAACTCATGATTTTTAAAATAAAAATCGCTTGATTAAAATCAGTGATTTTAATTATGTAGATGATTAAAACCCTGCTTTTCGTGCTTGATTTTATGGCAACGTTGGAAAAACAAATGACTGCCAAGTTTTTTTTACATTTTCGCTTGTTTTTAACATTTTTTAATGGAACCTTCCGTTCTTATTATCGGCATCGCGTTCAGGATGTCAATTTAATTATACCTCTAAATTATTGTCTCCCAAAGACTACTTACTATTTTATAAATTATTTAGTAAATAAATCTTGGTGTTCATGAAAAATATTTACAGTAGGTAACTTTTTTATTTAAAATAAATTAGAAAAGTTTTCTGCTCGATTTTATGGCTACATTGAAAAAATAAATAACTCGCAGATTTTCGAGATTTTCAAATGTTTTTAACTTTTTTTTAAGTAGAAAGCTACATTGTTATCTTCGCATCGTATTCAGGATGTCAAATTAATTAGGTCTGTAAATTATTATTTCCCAAAGCCTGATAATAACATTTTAATATATCCGGCTTTTCCATATTTGACACAAACATTTTTAATACGAACTTATAAATTTAAGAAAATGATTAATCGAAAGAGTCGACACAATTTTGACAAACTGAAAACAATTTCCATGTTCTCCTGTTTCAACGTACACACCATAATTTGTTTGTGAACAAAAAGTATGCACTTCCCGGGAACATCAAACTTATTTACTAAATAATTTATGAATTAGTAGCCTTCGACATCCTGAACGCAAAGCGTCGATAAAAAACATAATGTTCCATTAAAAAAAGTCAAGAACATTTCAAAATCTAGAAAAGCTGACAGCCGATGTTTCTATAAGGTCGAGCGGGAAAGATTCTGCTCTTTCGTAAAATTTCAAATAAAGTTAGATATTGTATTGGCTTTCCGTGAACAACCTGTACAGGGTGAATCACGTTACCAGAATATATTGATAATTTCAATACTTTTTCTGAAAATTTATATCTACTATCGCGGCCTTAAAATTTCGTACGATTCAATTTTCTACTGTAAATATGGCTTCCTTTAACGGCTTGTCAAAAATAATTTTAAACGTCAGATGCTAACGTTGTAGCATCACAATGACATCATGTGCCTTCTGAAGGAGAGAAAGGTTTTGCAATCACAAAATTAGAAGATGGTTTGGTCGCTACTTTTATTGTTATTTCAGATGTAATACTTTACTACCTTGCTGTTCTTAAAATATAACTAAACAATCTGACTTTTCGTTAAATGTCAAAATTGAGGCAAAAGCCTTTTCTACAAAACTAAAATTCTGGCCACTTGATAAAAAAAATTGTGCAAAATTTTAAGGCCTCCATAGTGCATTCGCACAGTCGAACTTATTTTATCTAACTAAAATATTTAGAAGTTAAGTTTCATTTTCAGTTATATCAGAATTTTAATTTGTTTATCTATTGGTGTGCCTGCAACAATTTAATACTGAATTTAGATAAATCAGCCTTTCTCCATTTTAGAACTCGCAAAATTTTACCAAAAATAGAAATAGTTACATTAAGAAACACGTTTTGGAAAATTTCTTGGGCTTCACCTTGATGACGTTCTATCTTGGACTCTTCATGTTGATCATGTAGCAAAAAAAATAAATTCAGGCTTTTTTTGCAATAAATAGATTAAGAGACATATTAAATTTAAAAGATCAAATAAACATGTATTATTCTTTAATATACTGTCACCTAAACTACAATATAATTTTCTGGGGTAATTGTCCTGATAGTGATCGTATTTTTATACTGCAGAAACGAGTTATTAGATTATTATTTAAATTGCAAAATAGAGAAACGTGCAAACTACATTTTATTAGGTATGGAATATTAACCTTTCCTTGCATATACATATTTAAAATTCTCTTATTTACTAAAAAATATCAAGATAAATATCTAAAAGGACTAGACCAGATTTTCATACATATCCTACACGCAGTAGAGACTTATTTTCTTTAGACTCGCACCACTTAAGTAAATATGAAAAGTCACCTGCATACATAGGAAAGAAACTATTTAATAAACTTCCACACAATATTAAAAACCTATCACTGGTAAACTTTAAAAATAAAATTAAAAGTATTCTTATTGAAAAAGCCTATTATTCAATAACTGGTTTTTTATCAGATGATCTATCTTAAAAATTCTACTAGAATGAATTATATTCACTTATTGATACATTTTATGCTCATTTTTAACTTGAATGGAATATCCGTAAATATAGGTGCTTAAAGTTCACAGTGGACTTGGTCAATATTATTATAGTAATGTATGTTTTAACGTTTTATGTTTATATGATTCATGATTATATCGTTTAACAAATCTACAATTTGTATGTAACGACCCCTGACATGTCACATCCATATCTATTGTATGGCTACTGTGCACAATAAATTTGAATTTGAATTTGAATTTGTCGAAAACTCAGTTGTGTTCTGTTCATCAGATTGCTTTTTTAAAGTTTGTAGGTATTTAATAAAGTACATGGCAAGATAGTCAACTGACAGACATTCCAATAAAATAATTACAAAATAGTTTTTCTCCACGACCATTAGAGAATGTAATAATTCAGAAATCATTTTTAATAATAGAAAGTAAACATTCTCACTCTTGAGGTAGAATATTCATTCTGAAACACTTGCTTCTTATGTGTTTTGCATGTATTTTCATTCTATAACAAGTAACAGAATGAATATTCTATAATTATGCTCAACGAAATACATAGATTGCCATGGATTTGAAAACTGTCAGTGTCAGATATAAATGCGACGTCCTAGTTATTTTCTGATCGTGGAGAATTATTACATTTCTGATTGTCGTGGAGAAAATACAGTCTGTTACTCGGTTAGAATGAAAATTCGATCTACTTGTATTGAATTTTCATTCTAACCTTGTTACAGAATATATGTACTATTCTGCACGACCTCTATATAATGAGCAATTTTAATGTCTAATTTGAGGGAGTACAGTGGCTGTTTTATTCACTTGGGCAAAAAACCATGGCCAATTTAATATTCCGTTTGCCATCCATCAGAACCGATGTGATTTTTATGTTCGTAAAATGTCATGTTGACAGTTAAAATTAATTTAAAAACTTTATAAGGTTTTTTCAATTAAAATCATTAGGTCGTGCAAAGAATACACACCTCGGGAGTGAATGATTTTTCCCCTCAGTGTTTTGTAGAACCCTCTGGCTACAAACTACTCCTCGGGTAAAAATCATACACTTCACTCCCTTGATGTACAGTGTCTTTCAAAAAGTGTGCTACAAGAAAGCACAAAGTTTCGGAACTCACTGAAATAATTACTCAGAACCAAATGAAATAATTAAGAAATAAGAACAAATTTCGCGTTATCCTCTTCATATTACTTTGGCGGTCACTTTAATCCAACCAGTATTTCCTAGTGTAGTGTGTATAAAGAGTGGTTCACAATAAATTGTGATTTTTTTATTTTTGAGATAGAAGGCTGTAATTTAGCTATAACTTTTAATTCTGGACAAATTATTCTTATGACATTTTGCTGTATCTTGTAAAATAAGGGTACTTTACTCTTAAGCCGTCTTCATTTCCCGGTGTCCACGCTGTATACCGTTCAAGATAAATTTCATCTGACATTTTCCAACTTGACTTTAAGGGACGCAGAAGCGTTCTGCGTCAATAAATTTTTATAAAAACCGATAATAAAAAAAATTCCCATTTGTAGCACACTTTTTGAAAGTCACTGTATAATCTACTATTTTCCTAAAGATTACTAAGAGAAGTTGCGATAATTCTATTAACAGAGAAAAACAAAATGATATTATTAATAACAGAAAAATTACAAGAAATAGTAATAATAATGCTTGCTAATAATAATACATGTACCAATGGATCCTTATCTCATAGTTGAAAAACGTGCAAGTTATTCCATTTAAGTTTTAAAGTTTTAGATCCATGAATGTAGTGCATTAAAAAATATATTCATATCTAAATATTTTAAAATCGGTGACATTTACGTAGAGGGAAGGTTTATTTTTGTTTCAGAATAATGAGTTCAATCAGAATTTACAAATACATAAAATTATATTTATGTAAATTAATGGAGTTGAAAGCAACTTTTTAAATATTTTAGTTATAAATTTCCAAAGAAAAAGGTGGTTTTCCTAAATCATCCTGTATATGAGAAATTAAATAACTAAAATTTAGTAAGTAACAATAACCTTGTCCCTTTAGAGCTGTTTTGAGAAAGGTTCCTCCAATTTTTTAAATCGTATAATAACAATACATAAATTTAAATAACCACTGCAGTAGGTAGTTTGAATTAGGTACAAATAAAAAACCCATGTTTTTGAATGTAACACAGAGGGCGTAGCCGTAAACTGTTCTCGCATCCGCACACGATTTGATGCCTCATCGAAATCACCGAATTTCGCGACCGGGTTTGCTTTGTTTTATTTTACCTGATTAAATTCGATTAATAAAAATGAATTCCAAACACTTCGCTAGAGACAATTCGCACAAATTCGTATTTCTCGCCGTTTACTTTTTCTCGTATCGTGATAAGCGTCGTTTCGCCGAGAAATTGCGGAAAACTGAGATGTAAAACGGACCACTGCGCATGAGCTTTTGGCTTACTCAGTTTTTCCAAGGGGAGATAGACAGTTTTTACAGCGACAATGACTGGCTGATGTTCTTTTTTTTAAAAGAAAATCCACAAAAACAATCACGGAATGTCGCTTGAAGCTGATTGTGAGTTCGGTTATTCCAACTCTGTTTACTCTATTTACTCTTTGCACTTTTGCGATTGTCTGTCTCATTTTTACATGTAAGCATAGTTCGGAACAAGATCCGAACGCACTCATGTACAGGGTCGCTAAAAAGTATGCAGCAAAACATTTTTCAGAATGTTTTATCAGAGCTCAGTGAAATTTGGCAAACAGTTGGAAGTGTATTTTAAATTCTATCGTTTAAGATTTTTTTTCAATTTTCCACCGTGATTTATTTTGGAGATTGATTTTTTTTTTAAATGGCACGAGAGGTCAAATTCAATATTTCTGAAGAAAGCGCTGAATTCAGTGATGTAATACATGTCCATCTTCATTTATATTAAAAGAATAAAAGGTAAAAAAAAATTTTAAAATTTAATTCTGAAAGAGTAAAACTAAGTTAGCTTTGAAAATGCTGTTATAGGCAATCTATCACTTGCAAATTAGCCAAAAATTTAACTTGAATGCAATAATTAGTTTAACAAGGGTACACACCTGAACATTTTTGGGATAAACTGTTATACTCCTAATCGGTGTTAAAATATGGATATGAAAATTTGTAAAGCTTATCAAATTTAGTGATATTGTTATCTTTTCCCGATTAAAATGCGTCTAAAAATAAGTGTTAAAAAAGGTGAAATAATTTTACTCCAACAAGGATAAGCTCAACTCCTGTTTAACACCGTAAGATATTATCCATAATTCGTTAATTCAATAAGTAGGAAATAAGTGACACTAAATAGTAAAATATTCTATCTGCATTGGTGAAAGTCTTCACCGCATATAATCCAAAAAATAAAAGTGTCATCCTAAGGGTGTTAGTTCACACTTATTTACTTTTCGTTTATTGGTAAATTTTGCTGTGTGAGGGAAGGGGATTGACAAGTTATGACTAGTATAAGCCTACCAACTCTGGTGAATGCTTGCTTTAGAATGCAACCGTCATTTTATTTACATATTAAATAAAATAGTAACAACAAGTGGGTTAAAAATAGTGATATAATAACAAATGACACCATAGATGATAAAAGCCTTATTTCTGCGCAAAACAATAAGGGATAAAAGACGGTTTTTAATTGATCCTTTCTTTGTTGTTACAAATATTTCAAAAACAATAACCAAATGCCTGCATATCTAACACTTATTTCGTAAAGTTTTACATCTTGAGGTATAGGTATAAGGAAATCTCCAGATACAATATTGAAAAAAGTACATTCTGTCTTTGGAGTAGTTAAAATACAAGTTAAGATATTAGTGACTGCCCAAACAGTAGAGATTCTTTAATTTTTTGGATAATATTAACGCCTTTAAGGATAGAAATGGATGTCACTTTTTGATAATAGTTACTAACTCCTTTAGGGATACAAATTACTACTTCAGAAATTCATCCTAACCGATCTACGGTTTCAAAAATTTTACAGTTTTCAAGAAACTGGTAGCGTTAAAAATAGTGCAAGACCTGGATGACCAAGAATTATTATTACCAACGAAGAAAATTATTTCAATGTTATGTTGGATGTGGCAGAAAATCTAAAAAGTTCAGTACAACAGTTAGCTTTGAACCACAACATGAATAGAGTATCCATATAAAGAATTATGAAATGCGAAAAATATCAACACCTGCTACAAGAATTAAGTGAAGATTATTCTGATTGCAGAGCCGAATTTTGCGAAATTATGATGCACATAATACATGGTAACTTTATTCATCGGGTCCTCTTCTCTGACGAATCAACTTTTAGTGTAAATGGACTTGTTAACGGCCATAACTTTAGATTTTAGTCCAACAGAAATCCACTTTGGATGGAGCAGGTTCATGTGTAGCATCCCCAAAAAATAAAAGTTTGGTGAGGCATCATCATTAGGTAGCCCGTTTTTCATTAATGACAATTTAATATCTCAAAGATACCTGCAAGTTTTACAACAAATTAGAGATATATTTCTAAACCACGGCAATCCAAACACACCAGCAGAAACCATATGGTTTCAACAAGATGGAGCACCGCCTCATATTGGCCGTCAAGTGTGCCAATAGGTATTTAGATGAAACGCTTTCCGGCAGATGGATATGGCGAAGGGGAATAATCGAATGGTCACCTAGGTCTCTTGATTTGACCCCACTTGATTTTTTCCTGTGAGGTTATGTAAAAAATCGAGTGTATATCAACAGATCATTACACATCAAAGACCCAAAAGAACGCATAATAAACGAAATTGCCAATATTTCTCTCAATATTTTGATTGGTTCTTTGCAAAATGTTGTTATTGACGGGAAGTAAATGGAAATCATTTTGTGCATCTTTGTAGAAGAAAAGAGAATTCTTGTTTAAACTTTTTTTTTAATTTTTGATTAAAATATGCTCTGTTTCGCTTAAATCTGTTATTTTTACAATGATTATTAACTTTTATTTAATTTTTCGTTAACGTACAGTTGAGGCCAATAAAATCGTTACTCCTGTATGCTAGCCTCGCCTTTACTCATATTGCCGCTAAGGGTTAACGTGTCCTTTGAATCGTAACGATTTATTTGGCCAGGAGTCTACAGGTTGCAAAGAATTAAGAACTAACGATAGATAAAGACAACATTTCCAAAGCAAACTACATTTCTCAAATTCTAACTTTTTTTACATTGCTGAATTCAGAAAAAAAAATGCTTTTTCCAAAAATACTGAATTTGTCCCCTGTCATTTAGATAAAATCAAGTTAGCTTTACATCTCCAAAATAAATGACGGCAGAAAATTGAATAATTTTATCTCTTCACTTCTGTTTCAGATTTCAAAGCTCTGATAAACCATACTTTTTAGCGATCTAAAACTGTTGCTGTAATTATTTGCATATTAAATGAAATTGTTTAAATGTGAGTTCGAATATTCTTAAAATTTTTACGAAGTTCTTGGTTTTTTAATATAGCAATTATTATCTTTCTTTCTTTCTGTTGACTTCTAAGTAAAGTTTCAAAAATTAATTTTATTTTATTTTAGTAACGAACTGCCAGAGAAAAGTTATCAAATTTTTTGCTTTTGATTCATTTGAAGAGGTGGGAATAAATTGGGCACCTATTAATATTTAATTGATACAAAAATTAAAAGATGAAGTAATATATGAATTTCTAAATTATTTACAACTCTAAATAGCCCTCTGTTTGGCTGAAACCTAATCAATAGCTATTTATGTATAAGTTGCAAAAAGAGAGCAAGAGCTCAAAAACTGAAGAGCTGAAAAACATCGGTTTTGCAACGTGTTTCATACAAGATTTTTTTGTAACAGCGTTTTATAACGGTGACTTTATTTTCAAAAAAGCTAATTTTAACCCGTCATCAAAATGTCACAGTGGGCGGGCGGCAGGTTGCTGTGGTGTAAATTAAGTTGTTTATTGTTTAGTAAAAAAAATAGAAGTCAACGTGTTATTCTCAGTGTTTAAGTTGATTGAGTATTTTTAGTATTTTAATAAAACTGATTGTGACATTTATGTACCTACATTGATCTCTGAAAAATCAAAGAAGATATACAAAAAATTTGACAATTAGTTTTATGTTGGGAATTTTACGCATTAATGTTTCAAAGTGTCACTTTTACGCAATAGTCACTTAACAATGAAAATGACAATCAACAAGTCACTATTATAAATACTGTTACAACAAAACATTGCAAGATATTTTGAGAATGCAAAATCAGTATGGCAAAAGCAAAAAAGATGAACTTATTATAACGTACGTACAGTTGAAAAAAAAAAAAAAACTCGCAGCAATCTATGGAAAATTAACGTGTGTCTTAACTTGATTGTAATGAAATAAATGCAAACCCAGTCATGTTGCAGAACGTAGAGTTTTAAAATGTATTGAACAGGGTGGAGGGCATTTTCAACCCTTTTTATAAATTAAAAATAAAATTTTAATTAGTAACATTGCATTTTATCAGTGATATAAAATTGAGGTTATTCTCTGTGTCAAGTGACATTTGTAAATAAAATAAGAGTACTAAGACATACCTTTATACTTTCATTGTCATTTCAAAGCATGTTAGAGCTTTTTTTCAGCTGTATTTACGTTATTATTTAATGCATTTAATTGTCAATTCAAATAAAACCTAAACATTTTGATTTGCAGTGTATAATTTTTAATTTCTTTCTTTTTATTGCAAAATTGCGGAGCATTAAGGCCCGGTTTTTCAATCGTATGTTATCTTTAACCTTCAGTTTACTCCCATAAGAACACAATTGTCGCCATGGAAATAAACCGAAAGTTACAATTTAACTTGATATTGAAAAACCGGGCCTAAGTGAGAAAATAATATAAAAATTACTTATTAGATATTTGACTGCAGGTTTTGTATCATTTATTTTATAAATAACCATTTCTGTCCCGCCTCCGCCTTTTTTCAAGTTTAAATGAAGCAATCTGTATCTAACATACATACTTATGCTAATAATAAATTTGTTAAATAATAGAAATAGAAAGAAAAAGTAAAAGTACGAAAGAGATTTTATTTACATTTAAATTCATTTATTAAAGACGGCGGCAACGGAAAATTATGCCCAGTTGCACCAACTTTTTAAGCAGAGGTTAAATTTAAGTTATGTTTAGAATGTAAGGTTTACATATGGTCAGTGTAATGTCAGATACATTCTGATCGACATTTAAAAGTCAACATAAGTATCAATTAGAATGTGACTAACATTTTGTTAAATCTATCGATAATATCATAGTCTAAACACCACTTCGATTTAAGCTCTGCTTAAAAAATTGGTACAATCGGGCATTAGTTATTTTTGAAAGAAAAAGCAGCTTTAAATTTAGGTTTATTTATTACTCTAACTTCGCGGGGACGAAATTGTATTCGCTTTCAAACATTTATGTGTGAAAATTTATAAAATTTGTTGCGATACTATATCATCGAAACGTTCTATTAAGTTGAAAAAATATAAAATGATGAAATAGATGAGAAACTTATCTGATTATTTAATTGTACTGCCTAGAAACTAACATTTGTTCATTTAATAATCCGGTAGCATTACCTGTGGAAATATTTTGTTTTGGAAAACGTATGTCGCAGTGTTAAAATTGAACATAACCTGACTTTTAAATGTCAGCATGAATAAATCATAAAATAACAATTACTACTCACTCACAAATTAAGTAATTCATTTTATAAGGTTCACAGAAAGACGATTTCTGTATGGGATCACCGGGCAGCAATTCTTGCACCAATATCATGCGGCAAGGATAGAGCTATATACAGGGTGTATACGAATTCGACCGACAAACTTCTAAGGTATATTTCTTGCTTAAAGGTGTACCTAAATTGTTCATATAGTTTAATCTATCTTCTTTTATTTAGAAGTTACGATTTATTATTTTGTTTTTGTTTCCTAATCTGGCATTGAAATCATTGAATGAATTTTGTTTACATTTCGAACTAAAGTTCACTGGCATCTAAGAAGCTCTAAATGTTTCAAAGAAAACAGGCTACAGTTGACAAAAAAAAATGTATTACTAATATTGCAGCACTAGTAGATGAAGTTTATATGATTTTTTTAATATTTAGTAAAAGGGTTAATGAAGAATTCATGATAGTTTATTGAAAATGTTTTGTCTTGTACAGACTTTTCTTCATATAAAGATCAATGTTATCTAACCTTTTATGCTTCAGATTAGGAAAAGAATGTGCACTATAAATATGTCGGTCGAATTCGTATACAGCCTGTATACATCTTTACGTAACAATTTGTAGCACGTTCCCACAGTTGTGATCACTGGCGGATAGAGGTGTGAGAAGCATTTTTCATTAGGTCTTGCAGGTTGCAGTATCGACAACCCGGCGGTACATTTTCGAGGTTGACCTGTTTTCTTCGAAAAAGACCTCCAGTTTCACGAAACAACTGTACACACCACTGCAGGTTGTCTTCGAGTGTTTTGTGGTCAATAATAACATCGGGAAATTCAACTCTAAACTCTTCCAAGCAGTTTCGCACTGAGTATACGCTTGCCCCATCGATTTTTGAACTATTATGAAAATAACTTTCAATCACAATTAATGTTGTAAGGTAAACACCATTTTGTAATGCAATAAATGTAAAGTAAATGATTCCTGAAAATAACTTATTTTTGTATAACATCAACAAACAAACACGAAAAACACTTACTCGACAGTTGACAGGACGAAATGAGGACGAGCTTTACGAAAACTAAATATTTCCATAGCCAATGCCACCGAAATATTAAACGAACACATGATACAACTTGTACATAAAAAATGAAAGTATTACTAAAAATAAAAACTGTTTAAGACTGTTGGAGATATGTATGTTGTGAATTCATTCAATTGCAGAATCTCACATAGAATAGTTTTAGGGTTACTTGAGATATATCGTGAATTTATTTATAAGAAGTGCTCTGTGTAAAAAAATTACTTTTTGTGACTTTTTCTCATCACGTGAGCATAAAGTCATAAAGTATTTCTAAACCTTTCAAAAATTATGCTTTCTCAATGAGAACTTCTTGCCTTTTATGACTAGATGAAAATCATCTTGAAATACACTGTAAAAAAAGGATAGATAAATCAGTCGATAAAATTTGGACACTTGATTTGACTTGGGTTTCCCCCTTTAAAATTGTATACATCTTTATTCAGTGACTACCTAAAAAATGTGAATTGAAGTTCTAATTGAAGGAACCTTTCAACTGGATGGAAGAATTCATTCTAAATCTATTTAATATTGGCGAATTTGTAATTGTTGAAGTACAAAGTCGTAACATTTTAATTCCAGCTATTAACTGGGATGGGATATAAGTAAGTAAAGAGTATACAAAACATCGATTGAAATACCCCGTCAATCCAAAGCCATTATTTATAAAACGATGTGTTATTTACATTTGAACGTGTTGCGTAATTAATGTAATGTCTTCCTAATTAATTTCTCTATGTGTAAAGAGAATTCATTAAGAAGTTGAAAGACGGATTGAGGCTTTTAATGGTCACGATGTGTTTATTATTAAGAGTAATTGGGGCCGATTTGTTTTAATTTCAATTAAATTCGAGATTGCCTGTCTCGGATGCGTAATGAATCAGGTGCATGTTCTTCTGGTGCTCACGGGCAGGCGTTACGCCGCATGCAGATTGCACGGCAGATGCAAGGAATAACGAGACTTGATTCGCGCGTGCCCGCTACGTGAAGAGTTCTGGGTATCATGACTTATTCGATGCAATCTGCACCCTTCTATCTGCGTATGCCCACCAGCTACTTAAGGAATAACAGGTTCGTACTTTGTAGCAATCTGTGTTATTAAGTTTTAATGAATTTTACGCTGTCATCTGACGTGCGCGAAATCTTTTTTACAATGCCACCGTGAAATTACATTAATGGATGAAACATTTGGAAATGTGTTGTCGACTAAGGCAAAATAGTAATAGTGTACGTGTCTTGTTTCACGTTTTGTGCACAAAAGAATTTTTAACAATCAAATTTTTGCTGAATATTCCAAAGAAAAGTAAAAGCTTTATCACTTTCAATTCTTTAATTATACAATCAAGCTTTGTAGCAGGCACTTTAGGTCCAGAGCTTAGTTTTTCTTTCAGGTCTTCTAATAGAGCTTCTCACCAGACTTTCTTCGATCCACCTTTCTTTATTTTTATACTTTCCAAGCTATTTTCTTGACTGTTTTTCACCTTCCATCCTTCCCATGAATATGACCTAGTCACTACAACCTTCTTGATTTAACTGCCATGTCGATGATTGGCTCTTCAAAAATAATGTAAATTTCGTTGTTGGTTCTTCTTACATATCCTATCTTTTCTTTCCCCCCATTATCCTTCTGTGTATTTTCCTTTCCCATCATATTTACCTTTTTGTGTTTTATTTAGTATCCACATCCTACTGCCATATATTGCTGATGTAATTCTCTACTTTCTTCACATCTATTCGTAATCCTTGCTCTTAATTACATTTTGAAAACTTCTGCCATAATTTTATCGACTCAGATCATCTTTTATTTTTGGTTCCATCCAGCATTTTGAGTGATGATTTTCTGGACTGCAAGTTCCAATTTTATTTGTTTATTTATCAGAAATTTTTGTTTATGAACTTTGGATTATCATTTTCCTATTGAAGAAATACACAGAACAAAACCCGCAAATAAAATAAAGACACATTCCATTCAAAAGAATGAAGAACTAGTTTAATTTTTGGACAAAATACAAGGAATTGCCTAAAATCTCGATGAGTCTATTTCCATTATAAAATTATAGTCAAAAAGGCTGGAGGATACGTACCTATAGATTACTACTGAAAAAAAAAAAAAAATTAACGTTGAATATGTTCATGTTCATATGTTAATTTGATTTCAAATCGGATTAGTTTTGGTTGTCCCTTTTCACACACTTTTAATTAATTTTATTTTGACTCAGCATTGTTAATTTATAATCTAGAGTTGTGATCGAATGCGTTGATCCTTTTTTATCGTTCAATCATTGTCTTAAAGCAGTTAAGTTCCGGATGTTGGGCGATGACCACAGCCGACACTAATCGGATTGGAAAGGAATTTACCAACGTTCAATTTTTTTAAAGTAGGTATCTTCCAGCTTTCTTGACTAGAGTTGTCTAAAAAAATTTATTAGTGATAAGGGCAAACATCAATACTTATTGGAAGTTGATAGTATGACACTGTGGATGGAATATGATGATATGATGAAAAACTACTTTTCAATTTTATTTTATTTCACTTTATTTCTATTTCTGTTCAGGATTTTGATTGTCTTGGTTGTATAAGATTCCATTTTTGTCAGCATACTATGATTTTTATCAATTTTTTTAATGAATTTTTCGTGTTGTGCACCCAGTTTTAATTTTTGTACGAAATATAGAGTCGCTTATTAATTGTATGGGCGAATGCCATTTGATTGTTGGTAATTGATCACATGACAGCACTTTAAGTAAAAAATGTTGTTGGTTTGAATGTTATCAATAAATTAATTACTAATTTGCGTTTTAATTGATGTAAATGTGACACTTGCAAATAATTGTCTGGTTTTATGACTCATGGTAACAAACGTGGAAAAATTAGAATTACTTTGAGTCTTGCAAGAATTTTTATTGATGTAAGTAATGTAAATAAGCAGTAATTTTTTTTTTCTTCTGAATGTAAGAAACAGTTTTGCCTTGCCATTATTTTTCCATAAATGATAGTTTAAAAAATATACGTGATACATTGATCAAGAAAAGTATCTACATCTATATTGGGTGTCTCATAACGTATGGAGGAGATTGAAAGACGTCAAAAAATAAGGTAACCTTTTCATATATTTTTTTTTCAAAAGTCAGTAACAAGGGAGTTATAAGCCCTGAAAGAGGGGTGGAAAACATTGTTTCTTTGGCAATATCTTTTGGATCCTTTAAGTTATCATACTAATTTTTTTAAACTCAGGTGTAAGATACCTAACTGAGCATTTACAACGTATTTGTTAGATCCTCCCTCCTTTTTAAAGGGTAGTTTTAGGGAGTGACTTTTCAGTATTTTTTCCCTAATTTTTCACTTTTTACATATTTCATCAAAAATATTCTTCAGATTATTTGGCACAAAAAGGCTCTCTTGTTGCATTTTGATAATCCGAACCGTGTTCGAGTAATTGAGGTTTAAAAGTTAGTGTACACCTATTGCATTATGTTACTATAAAGTACGAAGATCACCCCCTCAAACCACCCCTTAAAAAGGAAAGAGGATCTGACAAATACGTTGTAAATACCAGTTAGGTGGCTTGTAACTGAGAATCAAATATTAGTTTGACAACTTAAAGGATCCAAAAGGTGTTGCCAAAGAAACAATATTTTCCACCTCTCTTTCAGGGCTTATAAATCCCTTATTATTGACTTTTGGAAAATAAATTATATGAAAAGGTTATCTTATTTTTTTATGTCTTATTCACCCTTTCTATCTCCTCCGTACGTTATGAGACACCCAATATATTTGATATCTCTAATATTAGGCACTCTAAAGCTCTATTTCATTTTTTTATAAGGGCTAACATTAATATTTAATCGACGAGTATAATTTCTAGTTTTTAAGCATAAGTACACTGATTTCATATACACTATGGAACGAAAGTATGGAAACCTCTAAATATTTTAACAACGGTTAGGACTATCGAAACGAAATTTGGAACAGTTAATTTAGATGATAGCGCGGATGTCAAGATGGTGTCGGCGGTGTTGTCAATGTTTCAGATTTCTCACCAGTGGTGCCAACTTTGTAATTTTAAATGAAACACCTAGTATTTTTTTATTTGTTTAAATTGCTTAAATCATTATTAACATAATAACATGTAACATATGTAACATATCCTATACCTAATGTTCACTATTTTAGAAATATTTCAACATTTGTAAGTTCGTAACATTACAACTTAATGTTTCAATTACAAAATTACAAAGTTTCAAAATTACAAAGTTGGCAGCACTGGCGAGAAATCTGAAATATTGACAACACCACCGACACCATCTTGACATCCGCGCTATCATCTAAATTATTTGTTCCAAATTTCGTTTCGATAGTCCTAACCGTTGTTAAAATATTTAGAGGTTTCCATACTTTCGTTCCACAGTGTAGATTGAACAATACAGTGAATTTTAACGATTTTTTAAATTGTTCTTTTAATTTCAATTTTTGATTTTCTTTTGTCTGAACTAACTGTTATGTTAACAGTTACTTAATTATTAATTATTAAAATAAATAACGAATCTTTCAAGGGATAACTCGGAGGAAAATAAAGACTCAGAACTTAGATATCAAATAACTTCATTAGATTAAAAATTTGTAAAATAAGACATTTGGTATTAAGGATACAGTTAAATAATAAATTTAGAGTTAAAATTGGAAAACAAGAAAGCAAAATAAAAAATAAATTACCTCAGTGAAGCGGGGCTAGAGCAAAAGAAAAACTATTGGCATTCTTCCAATCGTGAAAAAACCGGTAACGCAAAAAGAAAAAGAGGTTATTTCATTTCTGAAAAAAAAATGACTGAAAAAGGAACGAAATGAATTTCCCAAAGAAGTAATATTGAATAAATTGGATTATAATTTTTTTAAATAGTTCAGAGTGAATGATGTGATATTCATCGTCAGACAGATAGCAGAGAAAGCAATGAGGGATGGAAGAAGTGTGCATATCTGCTTCATTGATTTAGAGAAGGCTTTTGGCCAAGTCAGGAGAGAGGACATGCGGATAACTTTAGAAAAGAGAAACATATCGAAGGGTCTAATTAAGAATAAAGGAATAAAATTTCTGTACATATATGAAGACGAAGAGTTATGTTAGAACAAGACACGAGCAATCAAAACTACATATTTGAAACTGTCCGCGGGGTAAACCAGGGATGCTTTCTGAGCCCATTATTATTCACTCTGATACTGGATGAAACCGTAAAGGAAATAAAAACAGTCTTAAAACCTACGAAGTCGGATACTGGAATATGCAAAAATAACGGTTTCGGAAATTTGTTATGCGGACGACACGATGATATTTGCTACGGACGAAATTAACGAAAACCTTGAAATATATAGAACAACCTTAGAGAAATTTGGTATGAAAATAAACCAAAAGAAAACGGAAAACAACCACAAGAACATTACTATAAAATTGAAAACGGAAAACCTGCAGCAAGTACAAAAATTCAAATATTTAGTATCTGTAATTACACAAGAAGCAAATATGGACAAAGATATTAGAGAAACAATAGGAAAAGAGGGCAGACTATATAACAGCATCAAACATACTTTCCTAAGAAAAAAGAAATACCGATAGAAGTAATAGTAGAAATACTTAAAAAAGTAGTGATCTCGACACTGACATTATAGTTCAGAAACTTGGACATTCGATTTCTCGGGACTCGAGAATTCTCGTTTGTTCCCGGGAATTCCCGGGAAATCGAGAAATATAAAAAAATCAAAAGTCGTTAATTAAGGGTAAATGATCAATTAGTAATATTAAGAATTCGACCTTCTAATATACACAAATCAGTCTCATATTTATACTTAACACTTTCTGTGTCTTTGATCTAGAACTTTGAGTAACATAAAATTTACTTTTAAAAACCTCTTAGTTTTATCTTTTATGTAGAAACATTTCTGGAAATTTAACAAAACAATAATTCTAACAATAAATATTAGAAAACTAACAAAAGTATATAATTAAAAAAAAAAACCCAGAATCCTCTCTTCTATAATATAAAAACAAAAAAGCAGATCTCTTCTGAAAAACAGTGGCTGATGCACAAAATAAAATTAAATATTTTAAAAATAGTGACAGTTTAGGTCGAGATAACGCGTGATCAATTTTTGGCCTAAAGTTTCATTGGAATCAAAATCGACTTGCAACAAATTTTTAAATTTCTTAAAATAATAGTTTCAAAAATGAGAGCATTAAATGCTTTATCAGACAATTGATTTCTGACTTTGGAAACAATATTCTATATACCGTGTGAAGACATTCACTTTAGCCAAAAGTGGTTTCAAGAATAGTAACAAAGAGCATGTGTATGCAATTGAAAAGAGATGGATATAGTGTGCGTAGTGTGTTTTCTGCGATGTATGTAATGCATTAAACATTAATGCAGTTGCATCCAAGCCACAGATGAATACCAACAATAAAATATCTTTGCTTAATATCATCGGAAAGATTCAAATTCTTTACAGTAGAAATCCTGTATAAGCAACAATTAATTTATTTATTTTATAATATACAATCCACTGATTGCTATTCGTATTTTTGCAGTTTTCGCTGTAACACGTAATCTCAACTACATTTTCTCCAGTCCCACTACTCACGTTAATTAAGCAAGGGTTGTACAGTCATACGCATTTAAAGTGTACCGCCTGCACGCAAACCTCACCCTTAAAACCTTGTGGTATAAGGCTAACAGAATTGTCAAATTGTAGCACTTAAGCTGCACATGGCTGTACACGCAAGTCGCGTGCGCTTTGTTGCTTTTCATGAAACCACTATTAGCTGAAGTAAGTCTTCAATCTGTATAAATTCGCCCGAAGAAAATAATAAGATGTGCGGAGCAGTGGACAGTTGTCTTGAGCGGAGAGGGTAGGCGCAGGAGTCGGAAATTTCTCGATTTCTCGACAGTCCTTGCCCAGGATTTAGCAAATTTTCCCGGAAATCGAGATGGAGTATTCCCGGGTCAGAAACCCTAACAATAACAGAGAAGCACAAAAAGAAACTAGAAGCCATCGGGGTGATATTCATAAGAAAAATAGAAAATAAAACGAGAAAGGACAAAATAAAATATATAACATACCGGGAAAACTTAAAGTGAAATCAATAGATAACAAAATAGAAGGAGAAATATTAACATGGCTTGAACACGTGAAACAGATGGATAAGACAAGATTAACAAAAAAGGTGTTCGAAGCAAGAAGCACTAGGAAGAATATGAGAGGCGGACCGAGGAAAAGGTGGCAAGAAGGAGTTAAATAAGCGTCGGACAGAAAAGGAATGAAATGGGAGAAGGTGGAAAATATGGTACAAGACAGAAGCCAATGTAGAAATGTATGGAAGGCACCTACGAGAGACAACTCAACTTTACTCAACGCCTTACACCCATGATATGGTGTACATGGTATACACGGTATACATAGTCAAATATCAACTCTTAATAACTTCGTAACCAGAGAGTTAAATTGTTTAAGAAATGGAACCAAATTTTGTACAAAAGTTAGGGCAGTGTAAAACGGCCTTTACATAAGCTTTTTACTTAAGAAAACTGATGCTAGGACGTAGTATCTAAAATTACAGAAATAAAAGTTACAAATACTTATTTGATAAATTGTAGTAAATGCTCTGTTTTTTTCTCTGTACGATGAAATTATTAAAATTTAACGGAATGGAAGGCACATAGAAAGTTTATTAATTAAATTAAGCAAAACATAGAAGATTACCGTGATTAATTTCGTATGTGTGCGCACTGCTTCTCCTGTAATTTGCAAAAACAACTCGTTGTCGATGATTACGGTAAATTACCGTGGATAGACGCAATAATTATGCAGACAGGTAATGGTCGTCATTATTGTTCGCTAAAAATATGAATTCAGGTTCGCGAGAAGCGACCGACTTTAAAAACGTAAAATTCGTTAGACGCCACTTTTTAAAATTCTATTTCGTCCCCGGTCGAAATAGCTCCCATATTTATCAGCGAAGACAATACAAGCGTTCATATCGGTTCCTTTGTTCTGCTGTCAGCTAGTTTTGCATCCATTATAGAATGCGCTATTTGATGCCTTCCCGGCACATGTTGCTTGGCCCAGTCTACTTCTGAGAAAAGAAGGCTCGTCGACTTGGGACCCAAATGCCGCAAATGCGCTTTTAACGCCCGACCGTCCTGTTTTTCTTTCGAGAGGAACTACAGTCGTACAATTATTTACGCCTCATCCTCGTCCCTAGTAATTATTAAATATATAGTGCATAGATGGCTTAGTTTTACAAGATAATATCGCGACATGTGTTGCAACAGATACCGGCGCGGCGTGGCCGCTGGTTGTTATTTTTTATGCAGTTTCGCCTATTTCTCGGTATATTGCTTTAGGACCACTTTGATACGCTATAGAACAGGTGCTGCATAATCAGAATAGGATCACTAATGTTTTGTAATAAATTTTTTAATTTATTCATTGTCTTTAATTATCAAACGTTAACTTTTGTAAATATTTTTAAAATATGTAAATCGCCGATAAGCCTGAAATATTAATATTAATAAACGAAATTCTGTAAAATAAAATTTGTAAATTATGCCGGTTCGCGGCACTTTTTAAGCGTATTTTTGACACGACTGACATTTATTTTCATTGAGGAAAATGATTTCATAAAAAATAAAACGTTTTAGGTTGATATTAGAATTACCGATCATTTTAAATTATTACAACATTTTCATAAATTTTCCTTTATTAATGATCATATTTGATAACTGTTTTTTTTATTTAATTATGTAAATATACAAAACTCAGTTAAATGTTTTAATTATATTCACAAAAATATCCTGAATATTCACTTATTTTTAGTTACAGACTTTTCTTTCAGTCTGATTAATTTTGAGTTATTTACCTAAATACCTCTTATCCTTATTGTTTCCCATTACGAGGGCGTATGTTTATCCTATACCATGCTATTTTATCCTTTTTTCGTTACACCCAGGATCTCTCCTAAATATTTAATTTTTAATGCCGAATTGCATAGGGGAACGTGGGGTAATGAAAGCTTGCGGGCAATAAGAGCCAGCCTGGTTTAGGTATAACTAACAAACGAAAAAAAAATGAAATTTGGTGAGGCAGTATCCCCTTCCCACCCCGGACGCATGGAATATCCATTTATCGCAAAAAGCAATGCTTAGTAATAACAGTGAGCACTTGTTTCAAATTAAGACTTGTGTTGTTATTTTTCGTAATTTTTAATCGAGAAAGTAAGTAGTCAGGGGCCCAATCCTTGAAATCATTCGACAAATGTCGTATGCGACTTTCATATAAAACTACACAAATCGTTCGAGAATTGCGTCATTTTGACGTCATGTCGCATACGACATGATGTCGAATGATTTCAAGAATTGGACCCCTGATACTACTTTCTTGCTATGCTACCTTTTTTCTTGCTATGCTTCCAGTTTCACGAAATAAATTTACAGAGCATCAAATTATCATAAAACTGACCATTAATTTTTTGTCCAGTACGAAAATACGCTTCTAACATGAACGCTTTTTGTTGTTCTGAGAAAACCATTTTAAATAATAAATGAAACCAAATATTATGAACTGTCTTGTAAATTGACGTTTAAAAAAATTAGATATAATCAAAGACATGACTTTTTCTTCCACAGCCAACCTAAAATGAAAATTTTTTGAATCGCTTGATACTAATGCTATCTGGGGTAATGAGAGCCAAGGTATTATTACCCAAAGGTGACTCTTATTATCCCTGATATTATAAAAGTATGTTTTGTTGTTGAAGATTTTTGCAACTAATGCTTCAACAAGTATGTTAAAGTATTTTTATTATTGTTTTCATATTTTTCTCAGTATTACATTTTATGTTGTGTTATGAAAGAAAAGTGTATTATTTATTTAATTAACTATTTGTTAAAACAAGTTTATTTAGGCAGCATTCGGTTGACTTTCTTTCATGATTCTTATTACCCCAACATATGGACAATAAGAGTCAATTCCATATAATTTCTGTTTTCGTTTATTGAAGTCATTTTTTAAAATAGACTGACTAATGAAATCCTTCTGTATGATTTAACGATTCATAAGTTTGGTTGTTGGGTTGGTACCCATCCACTTCAGAGTAATTATGAACGATTGCAGAAGAAATTTATTTGTTTTACTCAGGAATCAATAAATCGTTTATTCGAAAATACAGATAGGCATCACCAGTACTCATTAATTTATTACATGAAATAAAACTCAAGGAGTTAGCAGCGAATAATGATGTAAAATTGACTTCCATGATGAAAGTCACCTCTCTGCCCGTTGCCCTGTTCTCGCCGAGTTATTTTTCTAATAAATTATGCGAACCAATGAATTTCTGCAGTAGTCGCGATAACGTCATTATTATTTCACTAGAGTAAACACGGGAGCGAATTCTAAAGCCGGTGTATAAAGGCGAAAGAAAATTAGTATTGAGTGCGTAACCTATTTTTCGCGTATTTCCGTTTTAAAGGAGAATCAAAATTTAACAAGAAGCAAATGGGACAAATAAAGGTTGTCCTTTGTCAAGTGGAGCAAAGTATAAAGTTAAAAAATATATTTGTTATAATTGAAAACAAAAGATCTGCGTGATGAAGAATCTTTTTGAGTGCGACATTTATTTATGGCAGATAATTTAGTTACAATTAATTATTGTGTTAAGTTGTTGAACGTAAACGCAAGTTGAATATGAGAAACATTTATGAAAAGAATTAAAAAAGAAACTTTATATTTTAGAATTTATCGTTTAAATCTTTTTGTATCAATAGGATGATAATTTTTGTACCAATTTTTGGAAAGTATGTAACACATTTGTCTGATGTACGTCAATAAAAAAAATTTTTCTTGTTTTATAGGGGTTCAGTGACGGGATTATCAGAAACACCAGCAGTTCAAGTAGGGAACGGATGGATGTAAGTATTTAATTCTTTCCGTTACACAAATATGCAAAGCTTTTAGTATTAACGCTTTTCTTATTTCTGGCAATTTGTCTTATACATAATTATACTTTTTGGTTTTGTAAGAAACCTTTTGAATGTGATGAGGTAAGTGGTAATTTTTTTACTGAAAAGGCTATCTTATATCACAGCGGAGCGTCCTTGCGTACGATGAGGGCGAGGCTATAACAAAATATCGACCGGCACATTGCTGAAAGCGTTGTTGGTTGAAACTTTGGTTTCAGCAGAACGTCGTTTTGAAGCGAGAGAACAGAATTTGCGATTATGTTGATTTTGTTGTCCGCGTTTGTTTGGAATTTGGTTTATCACGTTCGTTCAATTAAAAATATATTTGTTTGTTACAAATACTGATTCACTGATAAACTTATCTGTGATGATTCACAAATTATTACATTGTCAATATGTATTATTATTATTATTATGAGACATAAATTTTCCGCATTTTTATTACCTATTTTGTTTGTACGAAGTTGATATACTTCTGCCTGATTTACATAATTTTCTGCGTTTTTATTTTCATCCCTTAAACTGTTGCATATTTCATGCGTTCTTGCCATTTTCATCCTACATTACTCATTTTACATTATTGGGACGTCACACAAATTCCTGCAACCACCAAAAATCAACGTTATAGGATTGAATACAGTTTGGATACGAATGGAATTGGATACGAATTTTATTAACACTTATTACATTTACATATAGGCCCGGTAATATAAAAGCAAGTTAACTTTAATTCCTAGTTTATTGCCATAACAACAGTTGTGTCCACAATTGTTACCATCGAAATAATCCGATAGTTAAAGCTAACTTACCTTTATAATACCGGCCCTCAGAAAAAATGAATTATCGATGAGATTAAATAGAAATGTTTAATTTGTTGTTAAAACTTGCATTTAAGTAAGTAATTTTATGACTTTCCTCTGTTGTTTTTACAGTTTTCGTCATTTATTTTGTATTTGAAAAATAAATGTAGTGCCTCTTCTTTGTGAGCAAATTAAACCGTAAACTTCTAAACTTAACTTAGTTAGTCTTTTTAAAAACGACGGGTTTGGTTTTTATAATTTTATTCTTATAGTGTAGAATCGGTAGATTTCTCGTGTAACAATGCCAAGGAAATGTGTTAATTCACCGGATCTATTTTGTTTTGTTTGGGGAATAAGATGTATGTTCCCCAATGTCGGAAAATGTAAGCAATTGGTACTTTAATTTGAACATTAAAATCAAATTGGAAAAACTGTTGACTCCCAACTCTTTTTGTTCAAGATGTGTGAGAGATTCTCACCATGTTCTACCATTTGTATCACCTATGACATGGGAAGAGCAACAGGGCATGTAAACGACTGCTTTTTTTTAAAAGGGATTTACGGTGAAGACAAAGCGAAATATTAAGTATGCAAATGTTGAATGTGCCCGCTCACCACCATGTCCACCAAATAATTTTGACGTACTTCAGTACAGCTTCAAAAGATATGCCAGTCTTTCAGAGTACAATATCCGATAAAGATGATTCTGACTTTGAGGACGATGACAACACTCCTCATTTGATAAGTCAGAATGAAGCTTACCACGGTCTTGGTTGCAGTATATTGCTTTAGATCCATTTCCTCTAATCGTACATAGACTTTCTTCAACTAACTTGGGGATAGTTAGCGACGAATACGGTGAAAGATTTTACCAAGACCTTATATCTGTAAACTCCTAACACTTGTTGTTCAAGATGTGTATGCTATTTGAGAGGTTTTCACCATGTTTTACCATTTGTATCACCCATAGGTGATACAAATGGTATATCTTTTGAAGTTGAAGATACATCAAAATTAGTTGCATGTCTTTGCATGTCTTTTTGCTCTTCCCATATTATAATATGGGAAGAGCAAAAAGACATGCAAAAAGACATTAAAGGGATTTACGATGAAGACAAAGCGAAATATTAACTATGCGAATGTAGAATTAATAACAAGACCAGTTCTTCTTGAAAGTTGATGCTCAGCACCACGTCCACCAACTAATTTTGATGTATCTTCAGCTTCAAAAGATATGCCAGCTTTTCAGAGTACAGTATCCGATAAAGATGATTCTCACTTTAAGGTCGATGATGGCATTCCTCATTTGACAAGTCAGAATGAAGCTTATCACTGTCTTGGTTGCTTTAGATATATTTCCTCCATTCGCACATAGACTTTTTCCCTCTAACTCAGGATCAGTTAGCGACCTTATGTCTACAGTGTGTCCCAGGATTGACTTCGGGATAGGTGTGATGACCCAAAAATTTTCGACTACGTGTATCATATTTTGTAAACAAGTTTTGCTTGACCGAGAATGGATTTTCACCAAATATTAGTGCAAGTGGTGTCTAGTTGGTGTAGTTATTCCAAGAAAACCATAAGGCATTCTAGGTAAAGTGGCTTTTCTATTGCTTTTACGCCAACATTTTATTAAAATAAAAGATTTTTGGGTCATCACACCTATCCCGAAGTCAATCCTGGGACACACTGTATGGAGAAATGCTACCAAGACAATTGGACTCCAAATATGCTTGCACAAACTATTGTTGGATGTGTGTAAGGGAAGACCCAACTTATTATTACAAAACAATTTTAAAAAGGGAACGTCAACAAAATAAAGTTGTAAAAAAACATATTGTTAAGTAAACAAAATAAAATCGCTTTTTTTACCTTCAAATCCATAATCAGCACCTCTGAATTGACAAAGATAATATATATTTTTAGGTTATGGTAGGAAAACAAATTTGTTGCCTGGTGATAATTAAAGTAGACTCTTTTCCGATGAAAATTTTGTACAACAAATTCTTTTTAATTTCTTAACGGTCACTTTCAAAATCTCAGAATCGATCAACGTTTCACTATCGGTTGATAGCTATCAACCGATCAGGAGAACTGACGAAACTACGAAACGTCGATAGAGATTGTAGGCTGTCTTCCTTTTTTATTAATAGGAGTAACTTAATAGAATTTTTGCTACTTTTACCTTTCGTAATGATGTACTCCTTTGAGTCCATGAATTTCTGCTTTTTTCTATTTTTTGTTGTTCTCTTCCAATCACTTAAATTGCTTTTTTTTCGATTTCTCCCCTTTCATTTGCCTTCATTTCTTCCTCGATTTTTCTTTTTCCATTTTACTTTTTGAAATAGTCCATCCACACATCCACAATTTTTTTTAATTCTTGCATTCTTTCTGTTTTCATAAAATCGCTTATTATTAATTTTTGTTAGTAGTTTATTTCTCGATTTGCATTTTGTTAAGGACTTTTGAAAGTTATTATTTTAAGTAAGTTTTATCATCTTTTCCTTTGCTGGTGGGACATCTTTTAAACTTCTGAATTTCATTTCTTTTTCATATTCTGCGTTGACTTGCTCACGTAGTTGGTTTGATTGATTTCCTTCGATTTCAATATCTTTGGACCTTTCCTCTTCTTAACATCATCACGTGGTAAGCCTATAGGCAATTCCTCTTCTATTTGTATTATTTCATCTTATCAATTACACGTACCAGGTTTAATAGTGCTCTTGACATGGGTTTAGCGACATAAATAGGTGGAGAAAGTATAATCCCTATTTTTTGGACAATATGATCTTACCTTTTGTGACAGAATTGAAGGCATTATTCCAAAAACCAGAGAAGTCCAAAAATGATAATTGGCTGGCTTTTGCAGGAAACAAGTGGGACTTGGTTTGTTTTTATAGAATTGCACATATTTCTCCGTGCAAAACCGTCGGACATGTTTCATAGCGAAACAAATTATACCACTAGATAGCTATTGTCTGAAAGTATATAGAATAGCGACAACTTGTAAACCAGATATTTTGGACTTGTCTAGTTCTTGGAATAATGCCTTCAATTGGACTAACCCCTTGTGTAACAGATCCTGCGTATTCCTTTGAAATTTGTTTATTTATTATTCTGAAGAAGCTGTCAAATGTATCGTGAAACGTCGACAATTATACTGAATTTCTGAACTGCACGATCAATTATTAGTAAAAATTTTGTGATTTTAAAATGAAGAAAAAATCAAAATCCCTAAAAAACGAATTAGACTAAGACCCCATAGACTAAGGATGAAAATGGAGAAAGGATAATAGATTGAAGCAAAGATGAATAAGTGTGAGGCTAAAGAGTGAATGTGTAAATGAAAATCGTAATGATTCCAATATAAATTTGGGAATATCATTTGTTTTTAGAATATGTTTTAATTACAGATTGGTGTTCCCCCTTTCTTTGAAATTCTTCCAGCAGAATCTGTGTCTGTTTTGCATCGTTTGTTTTATGACCATCATTAATAGTTCATACTGTATTGAAATTGAATACTTGAGACTTAAATTTCAAATTCTAGAACACCTTTTCCATTAAGCTTGGATTTGTTGTTGACATTTTTATTTTTTCTCTTTCAGAACTTCTGTGTCGAGGTTAAGGTGAATATTAATTATTTATTAATTCAACATGTGTACCACTGATTTACCGTCACTGTTTCCGTCCAATGCTATCAATTATAATTTGCCAAGATTACATATGCCAAGAACTTAATTCGATTCGAAACTGTGTGTGATTAATTAGCATGCAGGACGTATTCTTGTCGCATCTGCATAAAAATGCGAAATTAACGTTATAATGTAAGATGTCCGATATGTAATACCACCGCCGTCAAATTTAATTTAGCAATTTTGGATCGATTTTTGTCGAGGAAGTTCGAGCTCGTTCAACAGGTGTAACTTGGCATTACTTTCAAACTAACAACACTCGTTATGATATTTCTTGTTATTGTTGCTTGACGATTCCCTTCTCGTCGGTTATGTTAATTGAAGATGACAACAGCAATTTAAATTCGTTAAGAAAGTTGAAGACGTAGCAAATATGTTGCCGCCGACAGGTGTGTTGTATCGTCCATCCATCCATTCATCCATAAGGACACGTGAAAATTCGTGAAGGAACGAATTTCGGCGTATTGTAATTATCGGGAGCGAAACCGCCCTAAACACAGTGTATTTTGGCGTAAACACATTTATTTGTTGTGTATGTCGCAACGGAATATCCAAATTCGTTTCCGGGCGTGTGTCGTGACCTACTCCCTCATATTTTAAAGAAAAATTTCCAAATAACAGGTATGGATCATAACTGATATTACCAAACTTTCACGGACATACGAAGTTTATAATACCTCATAACATAATAGAATCTTGCGTAAGAATTCTATGTTTTATTTTAAATCAAGAACCTAATTAATACATAAAAAAATATTTCTCCGTAAGGTAAAATTTTGAAAAAATTATCATTTGCAGAGTGCTAAAAGCATTATAAAATGTATTCCAGTGTATTCAAATTATAAAGACTGTTGCACATATTAAAAAATACTTTACTATTTATTAAAAAAAGGCATGGATCTTTGGGTGTTTATAAATTAATCTTTATGTAAATCATATGGCAATAATCATAATAATATTAAGGGTCTATAATATATCTAAAAATGTGTTTTCTTTTTTATGTTTGTATTGTTACAGAATTTAAACTGCTTAATATTCTTAGTTTTGGCGGGAACGAATGTTTCATACCCTTAAGACGTTTTAAATCTTGCGTCCATCCAAAGGATGTTTCGGGCCAAGATCTGTGACGCCTTTCTTTGTTACCGATTCGGAATCCTAGATCGAATGAGGATAGATAGTGCTGGTGTGTATGTGGTGGTACGCGAATTTGTTCTACCGTGGGCGTCCGGAACTGGTTTCATACCTTACCTTTCCTAACCCAACCCGGGTTTGCTACCTGCCCATTGTTCCCGATACTGTTATTCGGATTCCGAGGTGACTTGCCCGTTTCGAGCGAGGTACGTTTTGTTGTTTGTCTTACCCTATTCTTCGACTTTTACATTGATTTTAAGCTTGGCCCCTTACCTACGTAACGATAACGACAACGTGCCGAATTTTCGACAAAGCTTCTTTTAAAAACGAATTCGTCGTAGAGATGTAAATTTGAAAAGCGATTTTGTGCGCAGATTTTAAATTTGCCCCCTCAATTGAATTAAAATGCCTCCAATTGTAACACAAAAGTATTTTTTTTTATTATTGATTTGAATTGTTTTTTTTTTGTTTTTGAAAAAGTTCAATTTCCATATGAAGACTAAAACTGATTGTTGAAGAAGAATTATTAAAAAAACCTAACTAATAAACTTGAAATTATTTTATGAGATTTATCCAAACACTGAATTTATGGTAATAGTATAATAATTTAAAATTTATTCAGAAATTTCATCGCATAATTGTTTCTTTTCGGTGAATTTTCTTAGCCTATTACATGTTTGTTATGTTACTTGTTTTTCTTTTCTCATTTAATCAAAGGGCCGTTTTCATAATAGAACTAAAGTAGACTTTAATTTATAGCATTTTCGATTCACATGCACCGGTTGTACTCAGTGTATTTGCATTTTCTTTTAACTTCAAATAATAACACGAGATAAAGATACTCTGAGTGCGCATTAGTGCGGTCAATCGAAAACGCAATTAGAGTCACTTTAAGGCCCAGTTGTACAATTCGAGTTTCACTTTAAGCGAAGCTTGAAGCCATAACAACGTCCATTACAAGTTATTACAACCATGTTATTTAAGCTTTGGTTTAACGTTAAACTCGAATTGTACAACTGGGCCTATGGAAAATAAATGTGTTTTTGTAGGTTAACTTCAAAGCTCTATTATGAAAATGGCCTTAACTTTAAGCAAATTTTTAAAGTGGTCAGTTCATTTCCTGAGTAGTACATCTCTATCTTTTTCCATCTATTTTGAAATAGATATAACGTAATGACGTATACATAATTACTGTATGGCACTTACATGCTTGTATCAGGTACTATCGTTCATTTCCTTGCTCTGTATTTAGTACATACATATAGTTCACTTTTAAGGATTAGTAAATTTAATAGTTAATTAAATATGTTTACTGTAGTGTTGTGAAAACTGAAATATGTATTTAACTTAATGGGTTGACTAGTCCGTAACAGTAACACGACAGGAAATAGGGTGATAAGGTTATATGTCGGGGAGATATGCATAATTTTGTATATAAAAATTCTATTCTTACTTTGCTTTAATTCATTTACTAATTATAATTGAATGTTAATAGTTTATAAATATTTTCAAAATATTCATATTTTCGTGAGATGGAATTAAACGTTAGAAATGATTTAACAGTTCTGTAAATTGACAATTTTAGAAGTTGCAACCGCAAAAAAAATATTAATAATTACTCAAAACCGTGTAGGGGGTTTGATAAGGAACTAGAATAATGTAGAGAATGATACGATCTTTCAGTTCCAGCTACCCCAAATTTGAAATTTCAAATGGCACCCCTATACTTGAGACTAATTTAGTTGAATGGTTCTTGAATAGTTGACGAAGGACATACAAAAAAAATGTTTAAGTTCTTAATTTTTATTAAATCTTATATTAAATGTTGGAAACGGTTTTCGTTGTTTTCTAAACACAAATACAGTCTAAAAAGTGCTTTTCATCGATGTATTCAAGTAGAGGAATGCTATTTAAAATTTTCATGTTGGAGTGGTTGTGCCTTGAAGGATAGGTGCGTCATTTATTACGTCATTTGGGTTACGCTTCTAAGCCACCAAAACGGCTTTGAATGATTGTTAATACTTTTTTCCCATTATTAAGATAAAACCGATCGCAACTTTTAAAATTGTCGCACTGTATACCGTGACCGGAAAAATTTTTATTACTGATTTTTCTAAAAAACTTTTTGCGCCAATAATTTAATTTGTGCATGTGCAAATATAACCAGGACAGATCCGGTGAACAATTCTTAGTGTGGCTAAAAATGGCACCTATTTAAAGTACGAAAATTAAAAAAGTGTTATAATTTGAAATTGTTGGACATATTAGACATATTAAATTTTAGTAGGATCCGGTTAGGGTTTCTGATTTCTCGTCTTTTTCAATTTCTCGGGACTCGAGAATTCTCGTCCGTTTGTTCCCTGGAATTCCCGGGAAATCGAGAAATGTTTAAAAAAATTCAAAAGTCATTAAGGGTAAATAATCAATTAGTACACAAAAATATCATTTAAATCAATTTTGATATTTACAAAAATTAGCCTCGTATTCATACTTAACACTCTCTTTGTTTTATCTTTTAAGTAGAAATACTTTTGGTAATTTCACAAAACAATAATCCTAATAATAAACATTAGAAAACTAACAAAAGTAATTTTAAAAAACCAAAAATCACTCTCTTTTATAATATAAAAACAAAAAAAAAACAAATATCCTGCAAAACAGTGGCTAATGCATAAAATAAAATTAGATATTCTCAAAACAGTAACAGTTTAGGTCGAGATAATGCGTAGCCAATTTTTGGTCTAAAATTTCATTGTAATCAAAACTGACTTGCAAAAAATTTATAAATTTCTTAAAATAATAGTTCGAGAAATGAGAGCACAAAATGCTTTATCAACAATTGACTTCTGACTCTGAAAACAATATTATACATACCGTTTGAAGACTTTCACTTTAGCCAAAAATGGTTTCAAGAATAGTAACAAAGAGCATGTGTATTGTGTATGCGATTCGTTGAAAGCGATGGATATAGTGTGCGTAGCGTGTTTTCTTTGATGGGAAGGTGGGAAAGCGCTGATTAGATTAGACAAATGCATAAAAATCAATCCAATTGCATCTAAGGCACAGATGAATATTAACAATAAAATATCATTGCTTAAGATTATCCGAAAGATTCAAATTCTTAAATGATATTACAGTAGAAATTGTATACAGGCTACAATTAATTAATTTGTTGCTGCTTTTGAAAATATTACAATCCAGTGATTGCTATTCGTATATTTGCAGTTTTCGTTGTAACACGTAATCGCTACTACATTTTGCCCAGTCCCACTACTCACGTTAAGAAAGCAAGGGCTCTACAGTCACGCGCACCGCGTGCACTCAAACCTCACTCTTAAAGCCTTATGGTACAAGGTTCACAGAATATGTATATGTGAGTCGCTGTATACTTATGTGAGTCGGATGAGCTTTGTTGCTTTTCATGAAACTACTATTGGCTAAAGTGAAAGTCTTCAATCTGTATAAATTCGCCCGTCGAGAATAATAAGATGTGCGAAGCAGCGGACAGTTGCCTTGAGCGCAGGGAAATTTCTCGATTTCTCGACAGTCTTTTCCCGGGATCAAATTTAGCAAATTTCCCGGGAAATCGAGATCGAGAATTCCCGGGTCAGAAACCCTAGATCCGATAAGTTATTGTAAAATGTATCGCTTGGTACTCAGACAAAATTTTCTACGGTATAATATTTCGAAAAAAAGATTTTTAATTTTTTCGGTTATGTTGAAGATGTGAAACGGTAAATGGTGTTTAACGCTTAGAAGTAGTTAGCTTACCCATTTATATCCATAAAAAAGATTTACAAGGACAAAATTTGCTCTTAGGTTCTCAACTGTTGGAAGTACCAGAAAATTTGAGACTATTTTTCACGTTTTCTGGTGCAAGACATTTTTTACATAAAATTTTGTGTTATAATTTTTGATTTCTTGATAATACAGTTCTAATAACCCTAATTTAGCCTAAGCAGACCGAAAATTGCAAGAATTGTAGGTCCATTTTATTTTAGATCCATTTAATATCCGCACTCAAAAAATCGATATTTTTCATAGTAGCCATGAAATATTCACTGTCGTAAAAAATGTCGATTTTATAAGTACGGATATCAAACGGTTCTAAAATAAAAAGTGCATTCAGTTCTTGCAATTTTCGATCTTCTTAGGCTAAATTGGGGTTATTAGAATTGTATTACCAAGAAATCTAAAAATATTTGGTTATCGAACATGCGCAAACTGTTGACGCAAAAAGTTCTTTAAAAAAATCAATAATAAAAATTTTTCCCATATGGTGCGTACTTACTTTTTGGCGGTCACTGTATATCGTACGTTCTATTTTGATTCAAAAATTAACTTGCCCGTATTTTTGTTAAATCCTCCAATTGCGTCATGCCCTAGTGCTCAGTATGTAAACGTACAGTCGTAATCGTAATCCATGATGTAACCTTTACAGAAAAACTCATCGCGGACATTTTATTTGTTGTTTCCAAACAAAAAAACTATTTATGTTACCCCGGATTCATGTTTTAAGTAATAAGATTTGAAAGCATTTGACGTTAAAATTTGATAGTTCAATTCAATTTCTAAAGAAAATTTGATAGTTCAATTCAATTTTAAGTGTGATAGTTATGTTTATTGTTAATTGCGGTAACAAAATGTCGCTTTTAAATTAGAGATACTTGAAATGTTTACGTCTTTTATCAACTCGCAAATTAGTTCAAAAATGGATATCTGTAGCCAGTCTAAAAACATCAACCGAACGAGTACATTGAACTGAATGGTCATCAGAATTAAACCCTTTAAATTATACTTTGTGGGATATTGTCGATGTTGATGTTGATATTAGAAGTATTGTTACAAATTTGAAATACATGAGAAAAAGTTATATTAGAACGGCAATTTTAATTTAAGAAGATTTAAGAAAAATAATTGTACACAGAGCTAAAGGGTGAACAATTTGAGCATCTGTTGTAATCGTTTGTTTTGTTATTTTTATTGTATTACATTTTATTTTGTTATAAACTATGTTCAATAATAAAGTGCGAACATACAGAACTGACAAATTTTCTTTAGAAACAAAAAAATTGCTTTTGTTTCCAAGGCACTCTTTGCAGAACAGGTGATTTCGAAATTTTGTCCAGAATCTAACTTAAACCATCAAGTATGATACATCATTGTAATCAGAAAAAAAGGCTTCATTTAATCGTGTAAAAATCCAAGGCAGTGTCCATAAGAAAATAAAAAGTTGAATGTCGTTTGTTCGTAATTTTTGATGACATGACAAAGACAATGGCATATTTAAATTCCTCATAAAAATGTGCTTTAACAATGACTGACCTAAAAGTACCTAGCTTCATTGCTTTTTATAAAAAAATATAAAAACGAGAATAGTGATTTTTACTTCTTTTTCGGATATTTTGAAAACTGTAAAAAATAAGTGAAATTTGTTTGAAGATTATTGATTGGGATAACAATACGCAACTTTGTTCTAATTTTACCAACTTCGTATCTCTTAAGATAATCGAGATCCCCATGGTTAGGCTCGAAAAATGGACATCCTGTATACCCATTTCTGTTTTTCAACTTTCAATGAAACAATCTGTATATCATAAAATGATATAATTGTTTTTTTACTTCCAAAGTAATGTTTAAAGTGACGTTTTGTTTATACAGGGTGCTGCACTGATGAACCCATGTTAATTTAGAGGTGTTCAATTATTGGCTTTCCTAATTATTTTACAGCAAAATTCCATTTAGGTTTTTTAAAGTACTCCTCAAAATGAATCTGTCTGTGCAGTTTGAGAATTTTTCATTCGCTCAGTTTCAAAATATTTTGAAAAGATTCAGTAACAAACAGTAAAAAAATTTAATTTATATCGAACTATCAGCAAGTCCTTGATCAGTGAACCTTAAAATAAACTAAAGCAACTGATCAAAGCCGTGCTGATAGCTCGATATAAATTGAATTTGGTTACTGAATCTTTTCAAAATATTTTTAAACTAAGCAAATGAAAAATTCTCAAACTACACAGACAGATCCATTTTGAAGAGTACTTTAAAAAATCTAAATGGAATTTTGTTGTAAAATAATTAGGGAAGCCAATATTTGAACACATACAAATTAATATGGGATTTCCTATGTTGCGTTCATCAATGCAGCACTCGGTATAACAATATAAACTCTCCAGTACAATGTTCTAAGCACTTAAGAGAGTAACAAGAAAATGTTGACAACATTTTAATCTCAGAATTTTACAAAATTTAAGCCAAAGTTTTATTTTAACATCTCAGAATTCACAAAAAAGCTCGAATAATGAACTTCTACATAAAGTTTATTACGTTTATCCCTTACAAAATTCATTAAACTTTGAACTTAAATAAAAATTAAACTATAAAAAAATTGTGTATTTAGAATTTTTTTACCATTTTTTCTCCGTTCTTCTATCAATACTTGACAACGTACTGGGGAATTTAGGCACCATTTTTGAATCACCTTGTACATATATATTTTTTACTTATTTCAGAAAGTCGCAATCACAAATTTTATTTAATTTACATGTATCTTTTTGAACCAAATCTAAATTTAAATGTGTTTTGTAACAAAAAAGAATTTTATGAATTTTTGCGTGTAAAATGTGTTATAAAGAATATGTTTTATTTCTTAAGGTTATTGGCGAGAATTTTTATTGTATCTTAGTAATTTTGTTGTTTAGAGTTTATCAATGGGGCATATTTAATAAGTACTGGTTGCAATTGACCATTCACTTCATTGTTATGTTTTAAAATTAAACTGGGACTTCCGTATTAGTATGTTAAAGTTATTAGTAGTTACAATTTGCCCGGTTTTACAAACGCAAGTTAATTTTAACTGGCGGTTTACTACCATGGTGACAATTGGACAAATAATTGTCACTATGACAATAAACTGAAGATTAATGTTAACTAATGATTACAAAAACGGGAGTTTAAAATAACACAAAATAGCCAGCAATAACGAATGCGAAAAAATTAGAAAGAAATTTAAGATTATTTCCAAGCACCTTTACGATCATTCAGGAAAGTTTGTGTTCATACATTCCTAGAATAGTAAGTTGGAGCTTCATTTAGTTGAAGCCACATTTTTGCATTTTTTGTTTTGAATAATTTAATCTGACATCAAATATTTATCATGCCAAAAGTTGCCAACGATCATTATATTAACGTAGTTATTAAGGTATCAAGGACATTATAAGGTTTATAACGCCCAAGGTCGGCAATGTACAACCCGTGGGCCATCGGCACGAGGGATGTACGCCGACCGAAGGTGTAACGTCCGTGGTGCCTTCAACGTTTAATGTCCGACTAGTTTAGTATTTCGTTAGATTTATAATAATTTGATTAAAACTATCCACTAGAAATCATGTTTTTTTTTAATGCCGTAAGCAACATATTTTGTTTGTCAATTTTGTGACTTTTCATTTAAGTGCTGTCAGTTAGTCAGTTAGTTAATTAAAATAGAAAAAGAAGAGTTTAATCTTTCAGAAAAACTACTACAAAAACTGCAAAGACAGCGGAAGCACTTCAAAAAACAAAAAAATAAAAACTAGGAGAAAAAGTATTACCGTTTTAAAGAATGGTCGCGTTAATAAAAATTACTTACAATTATTTATGTTGTTATTTTCCATAATAGAATGCCTTGAAAATTTATAACGCCCTAGGGCATTATATTTTAAAATAACTCCCTTGGTCATTATTTCAATGCTAACGCATCTTAAAGTTGAGTCATGATTGTGTTATAATTTACAATAGTCTAGTCTTATGGAATTGATTATATTCAGTTTTACTTAGTTTTTACTGCTTAGATAATCAAATTGTTAAATTTTTTCTACTCTTCCATTTTTATTAATGATTTTCTAATACTCGATAAAATTTTAAATGTGAAATTCCCAACTCCATATCTAACGAACAAGCGTGGTTCTTAGTTCTTAGAGAATGACATAAATCGAAGCTTACTTATTTGTTTATACTTTTTCAACTGCTTGTATACATATCCTACCCATTAAAAATTAACACATTTATTAAATCAGATTTATAATTATTTTCTCTGAATACTTTTTACTGCGCAAATAAAATCAACATTTTTCCTGTATGCTGGTAAGCTAACTTAATATCAGAATTACTGATTTTAGAAACTAATAAGTGCTTTAAATACCATATGTTTCGTTTCAACTCGAAAACGCGTGCGTACACTCTTGTCTTAAATCTTTTAATTTTTATGTAAACCTTGTGTTTAGAATAAACCGCGTAAGTGTAGACGTGAGATAGTTTGGTTTTATACCTTTATTTTATAATATAATCTGTTCTATCTATGTCGTTTTTCAAGTTTCAATGAAACAGGCAGTATAAGGTTGTTAAATGAGGGTGTCGGTTCTTTTACTCTTATCCTTTTTTTTGATGGTTCGCTTTGTTTTCGTTGATGATTTTACGTTTTTTTTCTTCTGGATTTCCCCGGGCTAAAGTTTAATAAACTTTGTCCGCACGTTCAGTAAGTTGAAATGGGATTGCTATCTTGTGAGTAGTGAAAGGCACATAGTCAGAATTTCTGATTCTCGTTCGAGCATCCAATGTCGCTGAAGCGACAATAACCGGCGATCGTTCAAAAAAACCAGTGAATTATTAGGTCGGCGAAGAAAATTGGCGAGACAAGAAGACAACCAATACTAAGTCCACCTGCCCTGCAACCTGCAATTTGCCGTTTAGCAAGCTTCGCGCACCGCACAGGAAGTGTTTAGACAAAGAGTGCTCTCGCTCCCTTCTAATCCACTCGCTCGAGCGGTTCGTAACGGATTTAGAACGCGGGGAGTATCAATAGAATACGTTTGTCTTTTGTTTTGTGTTGTCCCTTACGAACAAAAAGTGGAAGACTTCATTTTCCTCTTGTACTTCTTCGGCGTTTGAATTTATTACACCCGTTTTGCAGACCTGAAAAACTGGCAGGAAATTACTTACATATCGTTTCCAGTTTATGCTTTGCGAGGAGATAACAATAAATATTTACAAAAATAGTAGATTATATTACGAGGAGATGAACGCAGTTTTTACAACTGCAAGGATTTAAGTGAAGTTTTAGAAACTGAATGAAGTTAAGGCCCAGTTGTACAGGTTGTGCAATGGCAGTTTAAATATAAGCTGAAGCTTAAAACAGCGTTCACAATGACTTAACGTAACAAAATTAACCTTTAAATACAGGTTTGAAGCGTTTTGTTTTAATGTAAATATTTAAAATTCTAAACTGAAACCAATTAATGTGTTTAATTATGAACAGTAAATCATTTAAATTTAGAATTACATCGTTTACATTAACAAATAGTGCATTCAAATTATTAATTTACGTTACGTTAAGTGATTGTGAACGGGGCATTAATCCTTAACAACGATTAATTATTTTAACAACTGAAAGTATTTGGTATTGAGAAGTACTTCCTAATTAGTAATAAATTTTCTAGCGACCGGTTTCGATGGGTATTCTTATCTTTATCAGGCAGCTAACATCAAAAATATAAATAAAATAATGAAACCAACATCATTAATACTGTAATTACAGTATTCCTTCTTCTTCTCGCTAATGATATTGATTTCATTATTTTATTTACATTTTTGATGTTAGCTGCCTGATTGATATAGATAAGAACACTTATCAAAACCAGTTGCTAGAATAAATTTATAACTAGTAATTAGGAAGTACTTTTCAATACCAATACTTTCAATTTAATCATCTACAACAATTTTATTGTTGTTAAGGGTTTAAGCTGGAATTGTAAAACTGGGCCTTAAAGGGACGTTAATGGCCATTTGCACCAAACACTAAAGCTAAGCTTAAATTCAAGTGGTGTTTATAATGTGAAATTTTATATTATACAGCATTGTATAAGTCATATCCTAAGTGACATTTAAAGTTAAGTTGAGCTTAAGTGGCCATAAGTGGTATAAGGTCTAATTGGGTTAAAGAAGAAATTGTTTACTCAACATAAATACACTTTTCCTTGCATTGTTTATTAACAGTTTTAACCGTTAAACCGTTATTTTTTTTTGTTCAGGAAACCATTTCTCCTCATTATTGGTATTTCGTTTAAAATAAACTTTTTTCTTTTAAAGTAAACCTTTTTCTTTCAAAGTCTTCAATTTTTGATGGAAATAACGATCAGACGGAGATCTATGATGAGTTCGTTCTGAAGCTAAATTGGTTTCCTCGTACTTCATTGCACACATTAACACAATGCAAATATGAAAGTATGAGCGTGTCTTCGTTGATTAATTCTACAGCAGTATCTTCGACATCCACAACAGGATCAAAGTAAACTTTTTCGTTAATGAAACCCCCTAAAATAATCTGGAAGATTCGGTATGGGATCACCTCTTCCAATCCACTTTTCTGGAAAGTGATCATTAAAAATTTTTCTTACGCGTAAACCATAATATGATGGTCCTCCATCGTATTGAAACCAACATTAACCAAAAAAGATATGCTAGTGTTCGACCTCCATGCTACATCATTCTAATGTTTGTACTGAAGTAGGAAGAAACCCATTTGAATATCTCTTATAAAAATTTTCGCTCGTTCTATTTCCAATGAAAATTAATTTAGTTGTTTTCTTTTTTCTTGAATAACTCGTTAACGAAGTTAATTTTTATCATTCTTTCATTTCGATTTGTTTCGAATTCCTGAATCGAATCCCACAAGTACGGGCGTTACTCTTGAGACAGCCTCTGGTGCAAGGTGGGCTATACAGTGTGACTTTATTGTTGGATATTTTCAAAACCTGTGTACTTACGCACTAACATACACGAGTGTCGATTAGATGCACAATCTAAAATTCTTTACACGTATACAGAGTGTTCCTTAAAGGTGTATTGATCTAAAGTTTATGATAATACAATTTGGCTTTGAATTTTGGTAGATACAATTATTTAACTACCTTGTTCTCAGAACTTTACACAGGTTGGAATACCCTATATATGATGTCATGGTTTTAGAGGTCTTTTGTTAAGGTATCTAACAGTATAAAACTTTTTATGTATAGCTTTTATAAACTGTAGGTGTAGAAATTCTTTGAACTCTTTTAATTTGAAAATGATATAAATTGTTGAAATTGCAGTCACCGAAAGTGCAAATAAAAAGTGATATAAAAAAGTGAAATCAGTGACTTTCAGTTCTTGAGTGCTGGGACAACGACTGAATAAAGTTTTAACCTGAACGTGTAACTTGTTCACAAAAGTTTCGTAATTTGTTTCCCAATAAAATAGAAACCGACACAAATGAAAATCACGGATTATATTTTGTTATTGCTCTTTATTTATATGCTATTATTACTTTTATTTAGTATAATATAAGATGACACAATGACCAACCAATTTCTATTACGGAAATTGGACCAGTGGGTGGGACGTAAGCTACTGCCAACAGGATTTAAGTCCACTGACTTTTGTTACATCTTTTAAGTAGTTAACTTGACGTAAATATAAACAAACAAGTGTTTATTTAAAGAAAATAAAGATAATTTTTTTATCCGAGTACGTTTATGACTCGTATGTCATTCCCTTATGAAATGATATTCCGGACAATTTCTTGTCATCAACATCGTTTGCGTTGCAACAACTATACTTACAGCACAAAGACACCCGTATCTTCTTCTTAGAGCAAGTTTCATAATGGAATAAAGGAGACTTTACAAATAAAGTCACCTTCAGATGTGTAAACAAATGTGTTTTCATGACTTTAAATTTAAAGTCTCCTTTAAATTCCATTATGAAAGTGGCTCTTAAAAGGATAAAAATTATCGAAAATAGTTTCTAGCTGAAGAACTGCCACCTTAATCTAACAAAAGTGAACTTACCAACATGGAGCACCTAAAGTTGCCTTTGGTCCCTAGCGTGGGTTATTATCATTAATATCATGTCCTAATTACTATAGTACATACATGTTAAAGTCCGATTCATGGATTTTTTTAGAAATAATCGTAAATAATAATATTATCTAGAGTGGATATAGAAATTGATCTTGAAGATCGGTATTTGTCTTTGATCTCTCTGATCTTTCTCTTTACTTGTTATCGAAATAGGAGAATATAAGTAGATTAGTAAACAAAATATTATTTTATTTTATTGGTGACTTCTAATTACCGATTTAAAGTATTGATAGTAGAGTATTTATTACAAAAGAAATTGTAGACAACTTGCTTTTCTGTCGCTTCCAGTATTGAAATATCTAGTCAGAGCCCAAGTGCAAGTTCCTTTTAAATTCAAATTTAACGTCGTGTAAAATACCCACTTGTTTATCACTTAATTATTTTGTCTTAAGTAATATGTAGCACGTAGCTCCGAAATTTCGTGTAATTACGCGAACGAAGCGGACACCGAATAAATTCGTGTCTGATAAGAGTTTGAATGAAAGGAACAAGCCCATTATTCATGTAGATTTCAGATTTGCGTGCACGGCTATAGCCACCACTAAGGAAGGCACATTTTAACGTTAGAACTATTTTTACAGGCGTGCTGGTGCAGCGGCACGTTAGCCAAATGGTGTTTCATCGTAATATGGGTGCTTACGTTAGAGAATTGCAAAATGTGATAGAACTGTTCATTGTGTATTGACCTCTTTATTTCGAATAAAATTATACTTTCAGTCATTTTTCTCTCTCTTAACCCTTTGTCGCTTCCTTGCAAAGACAGTAAACACTGATATTACCTTGAGGCACCATTTTGTTTTTCGTAGTTGATCTATAGTGTTACACCCTTTGCGAAGATCGATGAAGGGTTAGGTGTTTCTCTTTTTATTTTAGAATAAGATTTTTTTCATTTATTTAATTTTTTCCTAGCATGCTAATAAGGGAAACGATTATTAACTGTATTGTATAAATTGCCAACTAATAAATAAATATTAAATACTTGCTTTATTTATTAATTTGAACTCTAAATCCGAGTTTACATTTAAATAAAAAACGCTTTGCGTTTTGCTAAAGCGGCTAGTTTTAAAAAGCAATATCAAACGAGTGTTCAGAACCGATGAGGTAGAGAGCTCAAAAACAAAGATATTGGAAACCAATATCGTTTAATTACAATCTCAATTTTACATACTACATACACAATTTGTGTGGAGAGATGGATTTATCCAAAAACATAGGAAATTGTACGGGTGCTCATTTATTTTAGAATGAATAGGTCTCGTTTTAAAAATAAAAACATTTGTAGATCTTGTAAAATAAAAACATTTTACAGTACTTCATATTTCATTTAAAAAAAAAACCTCTCAGTGATAAATTGACAATAAGTTGTTTGGATTTTGGGAAGTTTTCATTTGACTTATTCTATATGATTCGGGTTTTCATTTTATAAGAAGATGTTAACAAACAATAAAATAGAATGTTATTTGGTTGTTGGTTTTGATTATTGAAATTTCGTTATAGAAATATTTAAAATAAATTAAAATTTTGGTTCAATTAAATTGTACCTTACAACTTACAACAATACTCACAGTGCATCTGCTTATAATTAAGTAAGGGTTGAATATTTAAAGATGTGGCATTAAGTCATGTTTAGAAAAGATGATTAAGCTAATATTTAATAATATTTTTAAAACGACAATCATATTAAAGATACAAAAATATAGTAACAAACCATATTTTTGAGCGTACTCAGTTCAGAGAATTGTTTAAAAGAAACTCATGGGCAAGAACCACGAACCACTTAGATTTTTACAGTTTAAACATAAGTTGTTACTTATGAAATTAGTCTTAACAAAAGATCTAAACAAAAATAAAATAAATACGTATTTAACCATTGCTTATATATCAAATTGCGAGAAGATATTTGTTTAAGTACATTACTTAAGGTATTCAATCTGCCTATGGTAAGTTGCGTTCCATTCACAGATATAAACATATTTTACCTTTCAGAATAAAACTATTATTAGTAGTATCTGCATTTAATTACTGTGATATTGTATACGGACCATGATTATCATCTGAGAATGTTTATAAGGTTCAAAAATGTCAAAATTCTTGCATGCATTTTGTTGGTAATATTAATAGGAAATCTCATATGACACCTTTTTATGAGAAACATAAAATATTAAAAATGGCGGTACGTAGGCAGCTACATCTGTGTTGCTTTGTCCATAATATATTGGAAGTACAGGATCCGAGCTATTTAGTCCATAAATTAGTTTTTCTCCGAGATTTATGCAATTTTAAAACTCGTCAAGAATATACTTTAAATATTCCAATCCACAAATCTACATTTTTTAGAGGTTCTTTCTCTTATGCTGCTGCTCGCGCTTATAAAGGTGTGCCTGATACCTTCAAAACATTAAAATATTTCTATTTCAAATCTAAAGTAAAATTGTTAATTTCTACTAGCAATTAACTGCATCGGACATTCTAGTTTCTGAGCTTGTCAGACGTATCACTTACTTATGTATTGATTTTTATTTTATTTTATTGTATTTTCTTTATTCTATCATTGTACACATCTCTTGCTTATTTTGTAGTTTTGAATATTGTTATTTACTCCTGTAGGTAGGATGAAAACAGCCTTTGGCTGAAATCCCGCCCTAATAAAGACGTTATTATTATTATTGTTCTAAGTAATTATTTAAAAATTGCATTAAGAAATTAAGAATCAGTATTGTGTATGTTAGAAGTACGTAAATTTTGAGCATTTGAATGTGAATATAAATTCATAATAGGTTTTGTAGAAAGGGGACGATTGTAAAAGAAAAAGAAATCTGATGTAGAGTTCAACAAGAATTAAATTTAAAATTTACACATGTAAAAATAAAATTACATTATTACATAATTTTTTTTATAAATACATGTTACATGTGTTTATTATTGATAAAAAAATGGCAATCGACTCACTACTTATTTGCTTTTAATGACTTTGTTTATTTATAAATATTCGATCAATTTTTTAATTAAGTTAATTTGTTACTTAAATATTAGTTACCTACATAATGTTAATAATTAGAAATTTTCTACAATTTAGGTTGATGATTTTATTAAAATAAACTTGTTTTTATTTAAAAATAATATTTATAAATGCATGAAGCGTGCGTATGTTCGCATTTGATGTCTTTAGTTTACTTTGTGTTTTTTGTTAATGCTGAGAAATAATAATAATCGCAATCATTATCTACTGATTCATTTAATGACGAATCTTATTATGATGTCATGTAATTTCATAATTTTGCGTAATTTGATGTAATTGAAAAATATTCCTGCTTAACAATTTCGGTGTGTTGGATTTAAACTTGTAGGAAAAATGCTTAGGGCCATATACACCAAACACTTTAATCGAGTTTAAATTTGAGTGACGTTTATATTGTGACATTTGAGTTTCAAAACATTGTGTAAATCACATTCTAAGTGACGCTTAAAGTTAAACTGAGTTAATTCGTTCGGTGCATACGGCCATTAGGGGCTCGTTGATTTATTAATTTTCTAGTTTCCTAAAATTCTTTTCTAATTTCTTAAATTATTGATACTTGACAAGAATAGATATTGTATGTATCGGTGGAAGTTTATTAACGTATCAATAAATTTGTTTGAGAAAAATATGTATTTAAAAAATAATTTGAACCACTTTAAAAAGTCTCTTACAGAAAATTTCCGATTTGTATTTGTATTTCTGTTTTTCGTTTTAATTTTAGTTCTGAAAATAAGCGTTACTGATATCCTTTCATTCATTTAATGTTAATTTGTATTACATTCACCAAAACAAAAGGTTTCATTTTGTTTTTGAACTAAATGAACCAAGAATTTGAAATCAGACAAGGGTCCAGTTTGATTACTTTTGGAAAATGTTTAAATCGCTGCAGAAAATTGAAAATTTAGAATAATTTTAAAATGGTAAAACAATAAGATTGATAAAATAATTATTGCCAAAGAAAGTAAAACAATTAAACGATTAAATAGAGAAAATAAGAAGTAGCAAAATTAGTATTCTTCAGATTATCAGAAGTATCACGGAGTAAAATTTATTGTTGAATTAATCAGAATTGGGAGACTTATACCAAGAATTTGGTGTCATATATACGACACAAATTTTGTATTGTGGAAACCTGCAAGTGTTGTTTTTATCACTGATTAAAATAAACTCACACATAACTTACTTTGTTAATACTGTTCCATTCTTGGCATTCACCTAACATAATTTTTATTGTTGTCATAACAATATTTTGTGAGTCCATACGCACAAAAAGAAAAAATAAATCACCATCTCTTTATAATACGTCTTACTGCAAATCATGTGTGCAAGAAAGTTTTACTGTAAAAAATAAAAACAACATTGTTGTTAAGCTAACAATAAGATTTGAATAGTAGTGGGGTTTCATTAAAAAAAAGCCTTTTGAACTGAGAAGTTATTTTCAAACTAATATCTACACATATAGTACATATTCTTGGATCAAAATATTTAATTAAATTATAATTCCCATCGATCAGCGCTATTTTTATTAACACAACTATCGATGTTTCGCCTCTCCCCATAATAACTGAAGTTACTCAACTACGTTCTTCATATCAGTAAGACAACTAAAATAATGAAAACCTCAACAAACCGTTGCATACTTGAATCTATTTTTCATAAACGCAAAACTATTTTATTGGAAACTGTTAGAAATTGTTGATACTACATAAACAATAATGTGTTAGAGAGGAATTACGTTATTGATGTATCAAACACAAATGTCTCTCAATTTTTTAACCGTGAATAATTGTTAGTCTAACTATTTGTTTAGTATAAAATTCAAACAGAAGTTCTCTATAAAGTTGTTATAACTGCACCCAGACTATGTTCTTCGCTCAACTCAATATTTGTGTATGGATGAATATCAATATTCCAACAATTCTGCTTGCGATTAAATTAACAATATGATTTTTCTTCATGTACCATCGAGTGTACAGAAAAGTAAAGACTCTTAAGGGTATTTTTTTGCATTATTTAGTTTTATAAAATCAGCTTCAAGCTGACATTAGAATCTGGTAATCAAAAGGCGACTTGGTTCCAATGTCTTGTTATTTTTAATATTTTTTCAATTTTGCAATAATCCACTTCTTGTATTAACAGTTAATACAACATTTATCTACAAACGTATCTACAACATTTTTTAACAAATATTTTTCAAGATCAAACATTAGTCCGTTATCGAAACATTGGCAAATTAAAGTCAGACATACAATAGCGATTTACATCATTTACTTTTCTATGTACTTTAATGGTATGTACTTACCGATTTTGTCGAATCCTTAAAACACCCACTTTCTATGGGTATACTACTTCTGGTTCAATCCGTTATAATCACCCTCATTACAGGATGAATAAACCTAACCTAATATATATGGCTAGAGAAGGTATTTTTAAGAGAAACTATTTTTGTAAGTTGTATTTACTTACTTTATTGATTTTATTAATTTCCTTATTTAGAACATTTGCTTCAATAAATTTGTTTGTTTTTTAGTAGCCCATGGTCTTTGTTCGTCAGGTTTATTTTGTTTAGCTAATATTTCTTATGAGCGTTTAGGTAGACGAAGATTTTACCTAATCCGTCTAAAAAAATATTCGGAAAAGAGGAAAGAACACCGTAAGATCCATTTTTTGGTTAAAATTGTTGTTAACATTCAACATTTTGGTCAATTTTTTTGTTAGATTCTTTGAAAAATGTTGAGCATGATAAAAATACTACGCATCTAAGATGTCACCACATAGTGAAATAAATTTATATAAATTTCAAAATTCCAAACACGTCCTCCTAGACCTCCTAAAGCAGGTCTGAGTCTGAGTTTTTTTTTTAGTAGAAATCGGTTGCTGAATGAAAACGAACGACAATAAGTATAAGTATTTTCTGCTGCGAAAAATCGAGTTACAGTGGGTTTACAGATGGCTGGCTTTTATGGGATTCAATAATCACAACAATTTCTACCTCGTTTTTACCGCTTGACTTGTTTTTGCCACTAACTTAACAAGTAGTAAAAACAAGTAAAAATTGTTGCGTAATTTATTGTTACCATGGAATACTACAAAGTAAAGGCCGACTAAATTGAACATTTTTGGTGTGCATCTACCTACAGTAAATCACTTTAAGACAGACATGTGTTAGACATTTAATTGGTTCCCAGAAAGGTGTCCTTTGGACAGAATTGTCCTTGTAAAACAGATTTCACGGTATTTTGAAGCTTCCGGTGGTATGTTCTGTTTTCTGCGACGTGATATCATATTATACTCCATCTAGAAAGTGTCTAGAATTTTGAAAAGGCTATCAATATGTTGTTTATTATCTGTATATGTTGTTTATTATCTTTAAGAGCGCAGTTTTTTTATCATATTTTTCAAAGATTTTAACAAAAAAAATTGACCACCGATGTTGGATGTTAAAAATTTTAAACAAACAGAAAAATTTGAGTAATTGTACCATATCTAAGAAAAAAGAAAACTGATGAAAGGTATTTTCAACCATGGGGTACATAGGATTTGTAAAATTGAGGGACGTTCTAGTAGAACAGGACATGTCCAATTTGTATGAAAAATTGAAAAATGAGATTTTAGTGGCCAGTAGTCAAGAATTTACTGGTTTAAATAAAATATATAAATGCAAGTAATTCAAATTGATCATACTCAATTGATCATACTCAAGAGTTGCTTTCCTCTATTGTAATTGATTCGTTCATAAGTTCGACAACTGGAAGTTGCTGTATTATTTCATTTTTTCTGATAGTTTCTAGACGAACTATAAATTCTGCAGAAGAATAAAGCGTAATCTGTAGGTACTGATAACTGCATGTTAGGTACAATCAAAATTAAAAGTAATGTCTCCCCAATAAAATGTAAATGCATAGTCTTTATCCATTTTGATCACAATAACAAGCAAGTGGCCAAGTAAATATCGCCTACTCGTTATAGCTGTCAGAAGTGATTAAGACGCATTTAACTTTTTTATTGGGGAGACAATATTTTAATTCTGAATTTCCTTCTGTGATTTGGTGATATTTTTAAAAAATCACGTACAAGATTCTTTTTCACTAAATTTTTCCATGTGGTGTCTCTAGATGGTTTATGAGTTTCAGGGCCGGTATTATAAAGGCAAGTTAGCTTTAACTATCTGTTTATTGCCATGGTAACAATTGTGGACACAATTGTTGTTACGGCAATAAACTGTGAGTTAAAGTTAACTTGCTTTTGTAATACCGGACCTTAAATAATTTTTTATAGAAATCGTAGAAGTTTTCTATGAACAAAAAAAACATTCATAAAGAGAATAAAAAGAAAAACAAATTAAATGCAGAAACGAATTATTAATTTAAGTGAATATTATTGTTAATAAGTCAGGCAAAAACCAAGAATTTCTTACAAATTTCTTCATGTAAATAAAAATAGCGATTAGGAAATTAGTTAAGGGAAGCAATTACCTTATTGCCATAATAAAATGTCACTTTTAATTTAAGATCTCGCTTTTAGAGTTTTTAATTCTCATAATTTACCGCTAGAATGGATTTTATGAGGTTTAAAACAATGCTAATGTTAGAAATTAAGAACAATTTATTTTACTGCGTTTTCAGAGTCGGACCCAATTAGATTTATGTGAATATGTATATTGTTCTTTAAAATTCCCGGAAATTTTTCAATTATTAAAACTATATGGGCATTTTTTCGCGACAAATACTTCTGAAATTACTCGTTTGTAATTAAAAAATTTAGAAAAGTCATAACGAAAATTTTTAAATAATTTTGCTGAATTCTCGAAAATATCATCCAGTCCAGAGCATACCTATTTAAAAAAAAATATTCGTTGTCATCTATGGCTTGTCAAAAGTAAAATTTGCGCATGTTTGAGTCTCTAGAGTAGTGATCTCCGAAGTTTAATAAGAAATTCAAAGAAATGGCAAAAGCTCAGGATAGTTCTGCTAAACCATTGCTTTCATCGGCGTTTTCACAGGTCCTCTGGCATCATTTTCTAATACTAATACAATTCTTAAAAATGCTCTATTTATTCATTGTAACGAGTGTTCATTTAAAAAAACGGTCTAGATGGCTATGAAATTAATCTGAACGTATAGTGTAGGGTTCTTCATATGACTAGTGTCACCTGCATTTCTAACCTCACTTTAACTCGAAGAAAACATTTCAAAAATAAACATTTATTATTGTAACTTATAAAACTTTTTACATCAATTATAATAAATGCTGAAAGTGTCTAACTTCTTTTTGAAAACAATTCAAGGTTCTATACTTAATTGCGTTCATCAAGCTGTTCAAGATACGAGGATATTCCTTCAGTTCTTGAATTTTATTAGCAATCCGCTGTATTAGGTCATTTAAATCAGCAACTAATGTGGTAAATATAGATTTTTTTTATGTAAGGCCACAAGAAAACATCACAAACGATTAAAAATCACAGGACCTCGGAGATCAAGGAATTACAGTGTTCCGACTAATAATTCTGTCTACAAAAACTTCTTCAAAGCACCTTGCTACAGAATACGTCCAATTTCCATCAATTTTTGCACAGAAATTTACAAAATACTTGCCAAAATATTCCCAAAAACTTGGAGCAGCGTTCGAGTTTTGTTGACACAAGGTTAACCGCCGTCAACTTGTCAAAGTTGTAATATAAATAAAGTTAATCACGACATACGTTCCTGACAACAAAAGCGTGTCACAACCTACTTGACCGTTTTTTTTTATTGAACGCTCGTTACAACACAATGAAATAAATCAAAACCTTTCTTAATTCATTTTCCATAAATTTATTATACTACCGTTTAATGGCATTTCGCTTGCTGAATGCAATAGTGACATAACTCAAACTGTTATTGAACTTGGGTGTAAAGTGTAACATACAAGTTTCCTTATTTCCAAAAACCCTTCAACGATCAAGAGACAAATTAAAAAACATTATAATGGTTCAGATTCATAATTACTCCAATTTGACTATTATTAAAAACAAGAAACGTTAAAACTTTCTTTCCTCAGTTTCTCCATAATGTATGTTTTTGATTTGTATTATTCGTCAAGACGCTAAATGAAAGTTGTAAATTTTTTACAGATTTTTTTTTATAGTGAAATTGAATTAGTTCTAAGTGAACGGAACAGTCCTTCGTGAAACTAATTTAACAATTGTGTGGTACAAAAAGATTAGAACATGGGGTAAGATGACGACGTTAAGAAAGGAATTGATTTTTGTAACTATTTTACTTTATTTTAAGTAAAAAAAATACGAACATATTCATTACATAACTCACCAACTATTTTATAAGTAAAAATGTTAAAGAACAGCGAACAGGTTTCTAAAAAAAAAAATTAATACTAAATGATTGCAAATTCGTCATCTTAACCAAGATACAGGTAAGATGACGAACCTACCTGGGTAAGACGACGAATGAATCTCAAACTCAACTAAAACCGTTATTTTATTTTTTAAACGTAGCAAATATTGTTTAGAACAATATTTCAGCAAAGATCGCAGATAAATAGTTTTTTTCCGATATAATTGGAACGTGCTTCATGCCACCATACTTTGCAGCGCTTTCACTGAATCGAATCTTCGTGAGGAGGATCTTCATATAATTCGTCATATGCTGGACAGAAATGTTTTTCATGTTCAGTTTTGTTTTGCGAAGCCTGCTTCTTTGGAAGATTTCCTTTTTTGTTACTACGGGTACCCTTAATCTCTTTTTTTCGTGGATTGCTAAGTTTGAGCTCTTTCGTTTCTTTTTCTTTCTCTTTGGACCCTTTCCTTTTCTTCTAAGTAGGTTTTCATAGGTGTGCTTGTTATAACACTTGCTGTTATCTTCTTCCTTGTAGATATAGATAGAAGTTTACCAAAAAAGTTTACCTCAAAATGTTCTACTGAGAAATAGCTATCTTACCCCAATAGGTTAGAAAAAATGTTCAATCACAACAAAACAAAAGCAATTCACGAAAGTAATTATCTCAAGAAAAGCGATATACACTGCATCAAATAGCGACATAACTGTTATTATTATATTTACATTACTTACTTGTTAATTCCTTATGAAACCAAGTCACAAAATTACATTACCGCGCTTTCAAAACAGAACCATTTAATTCGTATAGAAAACCGCTCAGTCGACTTGTGCATTATCTATGAATTTTATATCTGCTAGTGACGATCTACTTGGGGCGGTAAAACGGTTAAATTTAAATTGAACCTTCCGTGAAAAACAAGGATTCTTCATCTTTCCCCGTTCGCCATCATACCCCATGTTCCCCTACTTCATAAAGTTTTAATTTTTGAGTATGTACAGCGAAAAATGATCAAGTTCTGTTGAAAAAAGATCAATAAACCAAAACTGAAGGGTTTTCCATCTTATAATGGCAATTTATGTCGATAATATGCTTTTACAAATGAGCATTTTCGATGAGTACTTTATTCTTTATTGGACGAAAGTCAGCAGATCAACAACTACATCAAGCTGTCAGTATGTTATTTCTTGGTGAAATAGTGGTGAAATACCATGCGATTTTTTAAAAACAGGCCAGAGATAGTTTTGGAATCTCCAAACGTATGTATTAAATAAATTACTTACATATCACAATTCTGTGGTAGGCAGTTAAAAGGGCATAAGTCACATTTTCTGCAAACCGGAGTTATGAACTTGAAAGTATTCAAAAATGAAATTTGTGAATATTTCGTCCAACATAAGGGTTTAACTATAGTTATTAATTATAGTATTTCACATACGGACGATCAAAACGGACGAAATTTCATTTTTGAATACATTTACGTACATAACTCCGTTTTACAGAAAATGTGACTTATGCCCTTTTGACTTTCTACCACAGAATTAATGTCCACATTTGCCAAGGAACAAAAATGTAAAAGTATTTTTAAAACTGTAACCAGAATGCCTTTCATTGAACAAAAACCGTTTGTATTGGAAAGTTTAAATTTAATAAGAAAGATGCAATTATGGGACAGCATTTCGACAATTCGTTGTGATGTTTTGACATTAACATAGGATAAATTATTTTAACGTTTGTTTTAAGGCTGTTTTAGACTATTCTATTTCTTGTACAATTTGTACAATAAATATTTAGAACAAAAAAATTATTGGGGTGCAGATACGATTTGGAGATAGAACAGGTTCTATTTTTCAAAATTGGTTTTGGTTCAGTTTAAATGTTAATACAATTTGCTTCCTAAATTAAATTGTTTAAGAAATTGGACCAAATCTTTTGCAAGAATATGGTAGTGTATATAAAACGGTCTTAAAAGTACCTAATCTTATTTAGGCACATTTCATGACCCATTCTGACTTGTTTTCAATAAATCGCATGGTATATTTAAACATTATGTAGTATGAAAAGACGTCATTGTCGGGCAGCTTAAGCCAAGTGTTAAATTATAACTGAAATACGTTGGGAATAAATTTTTTAAAAATTGGAAAAGCATGCATGTTACTTATCGTATATTATTGCTCTGTAAAATTTAAAAAGTTAGAAATTTGTAGAATTTTTTTACTTGCTGAAAACGTAAAAATTTGTAACTTTTTGCAATTTTTTTTGCAGTTGAGTAGAAATGGATTTAAATCAAACTTAAGCTAAGTGTTAAATTATAACCGAACCTACATTGAGGATAAATTTAAAAGGAAACTTAGAAAGCATGCATGTTACTTACCGTATACAGGGATTTTTTCTTTTTTGTATACATACCCCCTTTGTATACTTAAAAAAAAAACGAGTCAACGCGTTGTGTAATTTTTGGTAATAGTCAGCTGTGAAAAATCAAGTTATTAATGTCAGTTAATGTCAAATTAGTAGCAATTAATTTTTAATTTTTTGAATCAAAACTTTTTCTTTAAACCAATATGTACAGTAGGGTGGGTCATTTTTGTATGGAGAAAAACGAATATTGCGCTTTTGATTTTTAATAGCAAAATTATGTTGCCTTTACATGAAAACAGTGTAATGCTAGAATTTAAAGTAAATAGCACCTCATCTTCAGGTTGCGCTTTGCCTTGGAAATACGAATAACTTGAATATATTCTGGTAGTCATATAAAATAAATGTCTCAAGGAAAATAGGGTTTTTAGAATAAAATAAAAATTTATTAATAATTAAAAAAATAATACAACAGAAAAATTAATGAAAATCATTCAATATTGAAGTCTTTCTTGCTATCGAATTTAGGCATCGCTGTGAGATTCGAGTTTTAATTTTATACACCTTCTCTTGCCCTTTTAGTATACAGTTTTGATGATAACTCTGTTATTATTATTATTACAAATAAGAATTTTTCATGGCATACTATATGGCCTTTCTTGTATAATTTCAAAAATTCAAACGTAAAGCGCACCCTCTAAATATTAATTAAATTCAAAAATATTTCGTAGGTGTCATAATATCACTAAAAGACAACATAATTTTGCTATTAGGTAAGATTATCTCAAAGTTTGGTTTTTCGACCCACCCTAATGTACAGTAAAGATGGAAAGAGGGAATGAAGGCAACAAGAAGCGGTTAGCTCCATTTTTGGTATTTTTGTGTTAAGTCCATTTTCTTGTTAAAAATATTTCTTGTTTGGTGCAAGATTTCTTAAAAGTGCCACAAATGCAGCTAACCTCTACTTACTACATGTCTTTGTTTTGTTATTAAGGTTGCCTTTCTAAGGTCAGAAAGACGTCATTTAGATGAATTCAAAAAATACGGCACTGGAGAAACCTTTTGTGGTTCGGCGATTAGGACACTAGCAAAATACTAGATACTTTGTAGATGTAGATGATACTAGATGGTATTAAAGTCTTTTTTACTTGTCACAAACTAGAGATTTTTATCTTATAAAATCTTTAATTTTTAATGACGATTTTAACAAAATATTATTAACTCTAACACAATTACAAATTAGAATAGGAATTGTTATAACAAATGTTCAAAATGTCCACCTTCTACTTGCAAACAGTAAGCTAAGCGATCTTGAAAAGCACGTACAGCATTTCTGAGAAAGTCAGGGTTCAACTCATTGCATTTTCTACTTATCTTTTCTTTTAATTCGTTTAAATTTTGCATTTGAATATTGTTGTAAATTTTTGACTTCAGATAGCCCCAGAGAAAGAACTCGTTAGGCGATAAGTCTGCAGAACGCGGTGCCCAGGGTATGGGGCCGTACCTTCCTATCCATCGTTCTGGAAATCTAACGTTTAGAATGTTTCTAACAGCATTTGTGGAATGTGGAGGAGCTCCGTCCATTTGAAACCATGGCTCATCGATGGCCAAATTTTCAATTTCCGGACTGATTCTGTTTCTTAATAGCTCTATAAAAATTTGTTTGAAGTAAGGTTCCCATCGATAAAATATGGACCGATAAGCCTAGTATTAACTATTCCTATCCATACATTGACCTTTTGCCGGTATTGAGTGCGAGTTAAATTTTGAACGTGCTGGTTTGTACGAGACCAATATCTAAGGAAAAAGAATGAAGGAGGTTGGCAGAATGAAACGGATAAATGAGAAATTATGTTACACACCGAAAATTTTGAGAATTGACTTCTCCATTTAATGTAAAAGTTGCTTCATCAGTAAAAATAATCTTTTCTAAAATCTCTTCATGTTCATTTAACAAATTAAACATATTTTCACAAAAATCTGTTCTTTTTGCTTTGTCTTCTTCAGATAGTTGTTGGTGATTTGAAAATTTATAAGCTTTGTATTTAAATTCTTTAAGGGTTTTAAATACGGAACTTTTAGACACATTAAAATGTCTAGCTACTTCTTGTAATGACGTTATTGGTTTCTCCTCGACAAAGCATAAAATATTCAATTTCATTTCATCAGTCAATACATGTTTGGATTTAGTTCTCTTCTTATGGGAATTTATTATGCAACCTTCTGATAATGGTTAATAATGGTTTGAATAGTTCTAATACAAGGAATAGGCCTTTCTGGATATTTTGTAGAAAATAAGTCTCTAACTGTTCTTAAGCTATTTCCATTCTGGTACCACATTAATATTTCTATTTTCTCGTCTTTGCTATACATTTTGAAAATAACTTTTACCTACATTAAATTCAAGAAATTGGTCTAAACTGATTGCTATCAATTTGTCAATAATGATTTGACTTTTCCAAAAAATAAAGCTTAAAATCAAAGTTAACACAATGCTGATGTTTCTAGGCTGCAACGATTACAGTAAAGCAATGCGTTGACCTGTTTTTTATAAAAGAAAAAAGAAAAAATCCCTGTATGTATTATTGCTCTGTAAAATTTAAAAAGTTGAAAATTTGCAGATTTTTTGCTTGCTGAAAAAGTAAAAATGGTAATTTTTTGCAATTTTTTTGCAGTTGAGTAGAAATGGTATTCAATCAATATCTGCATTATCTAAAATTTTAGAATTTACAGTCATAGTCAAAATTTCAATTTTTTTTGTGAAGTCGGTTGAACTTGGATTTAAAATAGCAATTTTAATACTTTTTTTGCTTACTAAAGTAGCCAAATTTCTGAGTTTCTCTTGATAGAAATGTCTAAAATTATTTGATCATTTTTTTGTGTATGAAAATTGAACAACACTGTAGTAGAACATGTTCTGCAGTTGTTCATTATAGAGCTAGTGTTTAGAACATTACGTAATCAGTGTATAGAAGGGGAACTGAATCCTGAAGTAGAAAAGGTGGGGATGATAGTATGGGGGGATGGGCGTGTCGAAGGAGCGCACGGTGATCTGAGCAAGCGTCGGTATTTGGGATGAAGTTAGTACGCATTTAGCTCGTATTTAGAGTGATATGTTGTGTTACGTCATTTTTCTGAAAAGGACTTTTTGGTTTCGCTTTCCAAAGTGACCCTTTCGGCGTTTTCGAATTTTCGTACCTCTAATAGTTCGGCTGCGCACATTTCAAATTTTTATGTGATAGTTATCGGTTTGTTGTGAAATTTTATCAGTTGGTTGTTTTTCTCGTTTCGAAGTTCCGTTTCAAAAAAAAGGTCGTACGTTTTCCTTTATTCCTGAATTTCGTTCGGTATAAGTTCCGGGTGCGATTGCTGCTGTGTGGTTGATTGGCAACTTCATTTTTAAGACTGATTAGTCTTAAGAGTCATAAGTGTTTTTGTGTGTTTAAGTGTTCTTTGTAGAGGATTTAACTCGCTGTCTGGATATAGATTTTAAGGATAATTTATTAACGAAACAATGGAAAAGTTTCAGGAACATGAACAGGAGGAAGACCAAGTTTACGAAACCGAAGAACCCGAAATTAGGTAAGGTTACTCAAAATAAATAACAAAAGAACTAAAATAGATTATTTAATTTATGAACTCCCGAAACAGGATATTTATGAACGCACGCGGTTCCTTTCTATTTTTTTTTTTTTCAAATATAAAATAAACTCATTAGGTATATGGGTATAGGAAGCATAATCGAATAATAACCCGACATAAAAACTCGTTAAAGCAGAAATTCAGATCATAATAATTCATGTTTACTCTAGTAGAATAACTAGGTATATCATTTTCAATAATCAATAACGTGTCCGCTTTCTCTTTCATTTTCTGGCGCTTTCCTTCGCAGTCCTGATTCACTTCTCCTTAAAATTCCTAAAATCCGTTGTTAGTAAACGTCACTTCCTTTCTTCGTGCTAACTAGCATTCAAAAAGGATTATGAAGTCTCATTAGCAATCATTGCATGAACATAATCGCGCGAAAATTTTCAAAGAGTCCAAAGCAAATCTCTTTCTCACCGCAAAATTTACTTATAGATTTAGGCCTATTTTTTAAAATTACAATTAATAGAAGTAACCGTTTAGAATTCTTCTTCCGCGTTATTTCTTTTTGGTAAATTTGAGTTTCCATCCGAGGTAACTTTTTAATGAGCTTCTGCGCCTGGAAAATTTTGTCTTTGGGCCCGCCTTAAGCGTTTGGTGGTTAAGACATCTTTTTTCGAACAGTATACGTAGAGCCGCTATTTTTAAACGTTTTCTGAATCGATCCGATTTGGAAGGTTCGTTGAACCCGGCGAAATTGTGATAACCTACAAATAACTCGATCGGCCGGTCGATGTTTTGATCACATTTTAATTTAACGCACTTTCTTCCGAACCGTCAATTAAAAAAAGACTTGGAAATTTACTTTTTTGATTTTTCTTACCACGGCAGTTCCAGAGCGATCCCTCAGGAAATGTATTCTGCTTATATTATTTGGTACAATCGTGGAAGAAAATTTATTTGCGTGTCTTTAACGGTTAAAATGCTCAACAACGGTAAGTGTTGAGCAGTTACGAACAATTGGTTCTTTTTTTCAATAGTCCTTTTTGGACTTCTCAGCATGACCAAAAATTATTATCGGACCAAAACGTAATTGCATCGTTTTTTTGACAATTTAGTTATCCACTGGGATTTCAGTTATTAAGAAAATTGTGCATACTTTTGCTTCAGTTGGTGCCTTTAGGTTTTGGTGGAAGTTATCGTAAAAAGTAGATAATTGATTTCAGATGGTTTTTGTTATTTAATTTGGAGACTTTAATTAATTAAATGTAAACTTAGAAGAAACTAAGGCATGTTCAATTGAAAAGTTCATCAAGTTGGTTTAGATTTTTTTATGGAAGAAGGTAGAGTGAAAAAGGGATGACTTCCTAAACCGATTGACGTTAGATGGATGACAGCTGTCCAACAGTTGGTTTGTTATGTTATGTTGTTGTCTCTTAAATTAACTTCTCCTTGGTTAGTACAGATTAGCTGTGTTCAGGGCTAAACAGAATATCTTTTTTGTGTTTAACGATGACTTTTGCTGTGGAACATAATTTAAGACATGCTTCACAATGTTACAAAAAATTTATAGGCTACTTGGTGAACTTTTCAATTGAACACTTGACTGAGTGAGAAAGGGGTGACTATCTAAATCTGTGTTTAGTTGGTGGACGAACCGTTAAAGTTTACGAGCTTAGTAAGAATGTCTCCTAAACGGAACTCATGCCCACCGTGGTTGCCTAATAGTCGCATCTCAAACTACGACCACCGTGACCACTCAGCTGATTAGTCAGGCAAAAGTGACTAAACGAAACCGACAATGTCGCCCATGAACTAAACGCAGGGTAAATCGACTGACGTTTGATAGATGATAGTTGTCAAACAATTTTTAACGTATTTGGTTTGTTGTGTGATTTCATTTTTTTTTAAATTTAGTTCCCCTTTCAGTAATGTTATTACAAATTAATTTTCAGGGATTTATTTTTATTTAACATTGAGTTTCGCTTTAGTCCATAAGACTTGTTAAATCGAAAGTTATCTAATTCAAGACTTCATAATATTGCGAAAAATTCAAAAGCTACTTGATGAACCTCTTCAATTTTATTGAACACTCGATATATGATTGAATCCGTTTTGGCGAATTCTGGTCGGATTTTGGTTAATATTATAAACGGACGCAACCATTGAACCGTTTAACTTCCAGAAAAATGGGTAATACGAACGAGTGTAATAAAGGTGCAACAATCACCTCCCATTAAAAAATAAACAGAAAACGATGGAGTAGAGGAAAAAAGGGGGCGTTTATTTTCATTTCGCCTCGTTTCCTATTTCAGATTAACGAATTTTCCCAATGAAATGAACACAGTGCCTTATATTATTCTACGCTGTGTGGTCCTTGTTTAATTTTGTAACAATGTAAAGAATTTGGTACACTTTCGTTTGTTAAGTGCGATTAGAAAGTAACGGATTTTGGATAGAAGTGAAGTAGGTGATACGTATACTTCGTTTTCTGCTTTTAAGAAGGAGATTAAATTAAAAATTGAATTTAATATGTTCCAAAAACATCTCGTGTAAATTTGTTCACTTAATCAAATTAAATTTTCGTATCCTAGTGACATAATAATACAGAAGATCTGAGGAACAAGTTTCAATCTGTTTTAATTACATCAGTACCTTTACTTTTATATTTCCATTTTAATGGATAATTGTTTTTCATAAAAGTAGTAATTGTGATTTATTTGTAGTTGTTTTGTAATCTGAATTAAGATTCTGATTTATCAAATCTGTGAAATATATACATCTTGGATACGTATGCTTTTTAACTGTTCCAAAAAAATGGGTTGTGATGATTGTGTATGCAGAATTTTTCCTTTCCCAAAATTCCGCCGAGGAAAGCACGACTTAGGAATATTTTTTATGAAATTTAATAATCTGTTCTTTAAAACTAATTTTAAAAAAATGTGACGATTTTCAATTTAAGATTATGTATTTATGTATTTTATGTCTCTTTGGTACCTACACAAATAATTTTCTTTTTTTGTAAAATGGTTAAAGTTGATTCTTAACGTATATTTCTGAATGAATTTATTAGAAACGAGGAAAAAACCGGATATTTTTTAAGTACAATATCTCAGCCTATAAATCTTATTTACTTTCAAGTCGCGATAGATCAGTTTGTGGAAAAATATTGCTGCGAGATTATTTCATATCAGTGACGTGTGTCCTTTCTGAAAGGCGACATCCTTCTGTCAACAGTTTTGAAAATCGCCTAAGAAAACTTGCAGTTTCCTTCGATTTATCAACAATTTTGATGTCGAATTTTTTCTAGAAAGTTGCCGTAACCTTCATCTCTGTGTAAACTTTCGCCTGCACGCACGAAAAAAGAATGATTCATTTTTTCAAAATCAAATTTAGATCTATATAATAAATCTGGCGTGCAACTTCTACATGACTCACGACCGAATGTTTTTCGGACCTTGATACCAATAGCGAATTTTGTAATTTGCTTTACAAGCTACACTTTATTTTTACTTTATATTTTGTCATTGTTTTAATATTGTCTTTTATTTTTGCGCGCGTTAATACAACGTCCAAATCGTTGTTTGCTAAAGTTTGTTTTACTTGCATTGCAGTTGATATTTTTTTGCGATTAACGTGATTGGCTTTTTTTGTAAAAAAAAGGTGGAAGAATTCGCAATTAAGTGACGGAGCAGATAATGAAGAACGCAAGCAGAATAATGAAAGGTAAACAGTTAGGCTCATCCTTTTAAATTTGGGCGAAAATTTAAATATAAATTGGTTCCTTTTTGCCCAATAGATATTGAAAGTAAACAAAATGGATTGAACGATGACTTTCAGAAAAATTCCAAACTCGTTTGTAAGTTTTTCATAAATGTGATACAGTTCTTGTTTTGTTTAAAATTATTCAGTTGGCGTGATTTTGGAAATTTTTTTATTTAACCGATTTACTCGTTTTTATTTATTAAGTACTTAGTTAGTTATTCTGCTATTAAATATTATGGATGAGTGAAACGTTTTGGAAGTTTTGTGTTTTTTATTTTTCACCTAAATTAACTTCATCGTGTTCCATTTATTAACTTGTATTGACAAGCACAGTAGCCTGCCCTTCAACTGAAGATAAATGATGATATGTTATATTTTATAACTTAACTTCGCTGCCAACAGTTCGGCACTAATTACATTTTTTGTAACCAATTGAAAGTATAAAATTTAAGTATAATTTTACATCTCAACTAATTCACTCAGTTTTATTTATTGTTCTTGTGGTTAACGTAAACAAATCTGAGTGGAATTTAGTGATAAAATATTAACAGAAATTAAAGACAATTTAAGTCAAATTGAAATAGAATTGAAACATTGAAATTATGTATTTACGTAACTAAAAAGCTATGGAGATGACACATGTGAAGTCATTAAAACTGAGATAGTTTTCGAAGATGTCAATTTTTTTTTACTGAAACTGTAAAGTGGTAAATGATTAAAAAAACTGCGAAATAAATGATAGTAAAATCGGCTGTGGAAATGAAAGACTTCAAGTGAACTCAGTATGAAAACAATTTTGATTGTGAATAAAATTAAAGGTTCTTTTCTGAAGATGAGTTAAAGTATTTGATCTTTTAATTATTTGTTGTAAGAAAACCGTTAGGAAGCAGGAAATATGAAGAAGTAAAGTCGTCTTCGCTTCTGTCTACTGAATCTGAGACTTTTCGAATTCTCAAAAAACATTTTTTTTTGAAAAGTCAGTAAAACACTGTCCTTTTTTTTTTTCTTCAATCTTCCTTAATGCATAATTAGCAACAATTAAGTTAATTAAACTACAAAATTTATAAATCATTGAAAATTCTTATGCACTTCGCCCAGCAATTATTTAATCAATTCGAATAAAATGAAAGTGATTTTTGGTGTTCTCTGTTTTTCCAATTATGTACTTATTTTTGCCATGTGAAGAAGAAAACTAATTCATTTCACCTAAGATCAAGAACATTTGTAAAATGTGAAAAGAAATGATAAGCATTTTGTCTGGGTCTTTACTAATTTGGTATTCATTCAATTATAAGTTGTAAAAATGAGGTTCGTTTCTAATTTTATCATTTTTGTCGGAAAAATGGAAAAAAGAAAGAAATCAGACTCAAATTAAAAAGTAAAAAGAATAAAAATATGAAGCTCCAACATTAAGCTTCACTAGGAAAAAAATGCGTTTGTTTAAACTTTCTTTTGAATTTTTAAGCTTCGAACTTGAAATATGATTAATAGAAAAAATGAATCTCATTCTAAAACTCTGAGATTAGTCATGTGATCATTAGCTTGCTCGACATAGTATCATTAGGTCAACAAATAGGTCAGTTTGATTAACTTTGTTCCAGTAACATAAACAAAATATATTAGGTAAATAAAATGTTGCAGCAGACTTTCAAAATGATGCAATATTCTTCTTTAATGTCTCTTTATTCTATCTGGAAAACACCAAGTAACCTTTATTACTCAAGTCCCCAAATCATTGCAAAATCACTTGGAGAACTTGATTATGAGTTTCCGTTTGTTCTGACCATTATTTACACATTCTGAAAAATATGTTATGAGAGGGTTCTAAGGCATCGACCCCTTACAAGAAAACCAAAAGTCCATCGCCTCTCCTTTCAAACTTAATTATCTCTATAACTTTAAAACGATATGTGTTTGTGTATGCTATATAAACATGCTATATTACGTAGTGTTTTGTAGCCTTATCAACCCCCAAGGAGTCGATATCGACTCCATTGGGAACTCTTGACATAAACGAAAGATGTAAAGATTTAAGATGATCATGATCAAAATTAATTTGATAAAATTAACAACGTTCTTCATGAACAGTAGATATTCAACTATGTTGGCATGATTTTAAGAGAGCTCAATGCTCCTTTATTAATTGATTATTTTTAGAACTTTTACGTCCCTTGATTCTGGAAGTAAGAAAGTATGACAATTAATCTAGATAATTTAAATTTTGTTATTTCTTTATTGTTCAGCAAGAGTTATATTTTGCTAAAATATTTTCGCCATTTTCATAGTAAAGTAATGACGGAAAACGTTGCCTACGACACAAAAATAAATTTTCATTGCCCCTTTTCTTCCTCCTCACACCCTCTTGCTAGAGTGTGCGCGAAAATTTGTTTTTCTGGAAATGACTTGCATTTTATTTAACATTGCTTTATGAATCAGTTGCTCTAAAATAGATCTCTCATCCCTAATGCTTCCGTATTTACTTCTCGAAATTATCTGAATGCGTTTTCCAGTTTTTCTATGAAAATCATGATGACTATGTCGATGTGTGTTTAACTTGTCAACTTGTCTCTTTGTAGCTGCTTTTTAAATAGAAATACGTTGTTTTATGAGCAAAGGTCCTCCATTTTGTTCGAATTTATTTATGTTAGGAGGAAGCTTCAGGTAGAGCAAGTAATTCCTTTTATTGCATATTTTAAATTAAATCTTTTCAATTCGAATTGTTTAGTTTCTAAATTAAACAATCCATATTTGATCTTTTTTATGTGAACTTCAAATTTGTGTAGCAAGTTCTGATACATAATTCGTTCGCGTCATGTACATATGAAGTCTTGTTTGAACTTGTGATCTTCGAATTAAAGGTTCGCACTTTTTAAATTCTGTAATTTTGTAGATGTGATATTTAATAATCAGGAATTCAAAATTTATGTTTTTAAAATTCTACGAAGGACCTATGGATAAAATGAAGCAATTTGAGATTTTGTTTGAACTTCATATTTAACAATCAGAAAATAAAAGTTCACATTTTAAAATAAAGTAAAGAACTTCTAATTTTGTGGATGACATGAAGCAATATGAACTCGCGATCTTTAACAATATGGAATTAAAAGTTTACTCTTCCAAGAATTCTGCGAAGAACTTGCGAATTGAATGAAGCAATTTGAGATCTTGTTTGAACTTGTACACAGTGAAAAATACGGAGTCATATCTAACTCCTCATTAGTTCCCTAGAGACCATCCGTGCAAGGTGTTAACTCCAAGAAGGAGGTATATCCTACTTTTTATAGTATTTGTTCCATAATCAAAGATCTAACACGCGTGCCCTAGAAACAGGTGTTCAAACTAACAAATTTTAAGATTATTTTAACTCTTTGATAAAAGATGCCACATCATCACGAAAAATTGTAACAAATTTCGGTATAAACTTCCACTTTATGTATGTAAAAATCGAGTATGTGAAGCTTAACTACTTACGGTGTTAGTGTGGTGGAATTTTTCATTTCCTCGGAGTCAAATAATTCCACCTTAATTTTAACTACTTCCAGATGATAAACGTCTATTCGAAAAAATGAAAAATACATTAATTTTTAGTTAGGACTAACAAAAAATAGATATTAATTGCAAGTTATGAAGGAGATGAATTTAACTCTTTAAAATTTTTCTTTGTGTAATATTTAACAATCAGAAAATAAAATTTTAGACTTTAAAATACTATAAAGAACTTCTAAATTTGTGAATGAAATGAAGCAATATGAAGTTTTGATCTTTAACAATATAGAATTAAAAGTTCACTCTTTCAAAAATTCTGCGAATAACTTGCGGATTGAACCAAGCAATTTGAACTTGTGATATTTAACAATCAGAAAATAAAAGTTTACACTTTAAAATATGTACTGTAAAAAACTTCTAATTTTGCAGATGAAATGAAGCTTCGTTTGAACTTGCGATCTTTAAACAGTATGGAATTAAAAGTTAACATTTTGAAATTCTGTGAAGAACTTCTAATTTTGTGGATGAAATGAAACAAAATGAAGTGTTAGGTGCACAAGCAATAAAACGTTACTTCAGCAGTAGGTAGATAATGTCTCTCTCTGTTTTGACTTAATAAAATCATTTCAAAAAAAGCAAATATATACTTGTTTTTTTACCATTGCTTCAATGCAAAAGTAACTTGTAAATACCCAAGAACATTATAATTTAATGGCAACTTTGATTTGTTGTTTTATATTATTGAGAACAATTAAATCTCATTTATAAAAAATAGTAATCAGAGAAATAGTAATCAAAGAAAAATTTACTATTTTGTTCTGTTTATTACCATCATGGGAATGGTTTTTAAATTAACGAGTTATTTTATATTTATTATTTTTAGTAAAAAAAAAACATAAGAAATCAAAAGATCGCCATATTCAAAACTTAAACTCCATGAATATAAAAATCGTAGTTCTTTCGGTTGGTTTTGGATCGCTAACTTTAAGGAAACGTTGAAACGTTATAACAGTTGTTTTGAATGCAGAAAAGGCCGCTACTTTTGAAATTTAGAAAAGAAGTTTCTTTTTTAGTGAATGAAATCCATGTTTGTTATTTCAACTCTTTATATCATCCATTATCGAGAAGAAACTTACTGGAATTTCAAGAATATGAACAAAATCTAAAAAGTTATAATAGTTTCTATTTATTATACCTATTTGTAACTTGCTTAACGAATTCTGCAATAAATTTATTTGTAGTGAGATTCTCTTTAATTTGCTTTAGATCAACTGTATTCCTTTTTCAAAATTAATAATACTTTTACAGATTCTAGAGAGCGTACTTCTTTGGACGCGTTTTGTAAAAGGTTTAAATTAGTTAAAAATCAAAGGTGTGTGTACAAAGATATTACAAATTTGTTAAACGAATTTTCATAGAACAAGAACCTATTTAATTATGTATAACAATTTTTTGTACATTTTTCAACGGACACTTTAAAAATCGCACAATCGCTCAACTTTTCACTATCGGTTGATAGCTTCGTTAGGATTTTTAAAGTGTAAACTTTATACTTACTTAGTCTATCGTATATCAAATCAGTAAGATTTATTATTTTATTTATTCCTGTGAAACATGAGAATTCAAATGAAATCGGAGTGTTTAAGAATTTGTATCTATTGATAGATACACTCAGAAATATGACTAAAGAAACTTTCATTTGATCTGATTTTGTTATTAATGAATGCAATACTGTTATATTAAAACTAGTTAGCAGTATATTTCGTACAGAGAAATTTGTTAAAGCTTTAACTGTTAAGTACAAGTACGTTTTCAAGAAGAAAAAAACTGTTAATTGAAAAGGCTGAGTCAGAATTGAATTAGTGCAGAAAATTAGTGCAAATCGGTACTGCAGATTGGCCGTGCAAATGTTTGACAGATGTATTTTGATGTGTCTATTCACAATCAACAGACGTTTTGCACTAAGTTGATTGTGAATAGATACATCAAAATACATTTGTCAAACATTTGCACGGCCAATCTGCAGTACCGATTTGCACTAATTTTCTGCACTAAGTCAATTCTGAATGATACTTAACACATGACCGTTGATAGTAGGAATAATTGCTTGAAGAGAAAGAGCAATTTATTTTATAGAAAATGCCTAAATTGTAATGAGTAATATTAAAATAATTTGGTGATATTAAAACAACAATATAAATTTTTTTTTGTACAGGCAAATGTACATATTCTTGTGACATGTTAGTCACAAGTAGCTTTTCATACTATGAAAGTATACACTGCAGGTTGCAGAACACAACAGCTTTTATTAATAATAAATTTCTTAAATATGTGCTAACGTTATACCGTGATTTTATTTTATTATGAAACATTGCAGTTCATATTACTATGGAAACGAATTCCAATTAAAAAAAATGTTGTTGTATGATCGTCATCGTTGGGGTTTCTAATGTCATATCAAATTTGTCCATTTTAATTTGGAACATCTGTCAGATGAAGAAAGCTAGTGAAAATGTATCAGGAAGAATTACCCCTGGACAAGTAACTAATGCATTTAACAACTTTTATAATCGTTTAGGATAATGCATGGAGGTAAATGAAGAAATTTTTGAAAACTTGTTGTGGTGTTTGTTTTAAATTAAAGAATTTCTGTTGTCCTTATGTTTTAAGTTTACTTATTTTAAACAAGAATAAAGTTATCTAATGTAATTGGAAGAGTCGCTATTATTTTGTAGTACAAGTAACAGATGATCAATATCTTTTCTAATCAAGTGATCTATGGAAATAAAATCATTGAATTACATATTTATATTGCATTCCTATACAAAAGCGATAGGAATGCAACAAAAATAATTCAAATTGCATTTGAAATAATGAACCAAACAAAGGTCCATAGGTCACTTGATTAGAAAAGATATTGATCACGCGCTTTATCTTAATCACTAATAACAGAAGAGATTCATGACAGCTGTCAGCTCATGTTCTATTTTAAAAAGGACGGTTTAATTACAAATTGTAAATGTTGCTATGGATTCTCAGATTCGTACGTAACAGCAATGTTTTATGTTAAAATAAATTCACGGCATAGGACTTAAAACTAATGATTTGCTCAGTTATAAGTAACTCATAATATGCTTGTAGATATTAATACTGTCAAACAACATCTTTAGTTATGCATTTATTTATGAATATAAACATCTTTCGAATAAAGAAGTGGTTTGAAATAAACCATTCGTTTGATGTTAAAAGAAATTGCTTTGTCCCTTTCACATACCTAGAGATCAGTGAACATTTGTCTCAGTGTACATATTAAATTGGTCAATTTTTATTTTATTTTTTTAATTTACTTCTTCGAAACATGAGAACTCGTACGAAGTTGTTTTTAAGAAATGCATGTAACGACTGTGGAAGACTTCGAAAGAGCTCAATAGGAAAACGATTAGGATTTATCGAAATTATAAATGAAAACATTGTAAGTTTTATCATCTGAGGAAGAGTTAAAGTATTATTTGTTGTTTTGTAATTATGCATTTATTTCTTCCATCGGAGTAAGAAAATGTGGGGATTAAAGTCACTTCTGTTCATTGAATCTAAGACAGAAATAAATTTTCATTGCCCTTTTTCTTCCTCCTCACCCTCTTGCGAGAGTGTGCGCGAAAATTTTTAATTTTTAAAAAATTTACTTCTTTGAAACATGAGAATTCGGACGGTGGAAGACTTCGAGTGAGCTCAATATGAAAACGATTAGAATTTATCGAAATTGTAAATGAACATTGTAGGTCTTATCATCTTAGAATGAGTTAAAGTAGGTACTATTTGTTGTTTTATAACTACTTATGTATTTATTTGTTCCATTGGAGTGAGACTAAAGTCGTTTGTGTTCATTGAATCTAAGACTTTTCGAAATCTCAAAAAAAGGAAACAAAAAGCTGAAACCTGTTTTGGAATTGTTAAATACAATGTTGTTCTTTTTCTTTTAATCATAATTTAGTTAATTTAAATACAAAAATTAATTTAAATATCTAAATCACTTCATGTTCTTATAATACACTTCACCTGCCAATTATTTACTCAATTCGAATATAATAACGTGATTTTTGGACTTTTCTGTTAATCCAACTGTTTATTTTTCCATGTGGGAAAAATTTAAAATAAAGCACAAAGCTCGAAAATATGAAAAACTAAAGTCGCTTTTGTTCATTGCTATTCACTGGTGTATAAAAACGCTAGCAGAATAATTTTTTAACAACAATAATAACCATATTGCTATTCACTGGTATATAAAAACGCTAGCAGAATAATTTTTTAACAACAATAATAACCAAATATTAATTTTGACAATTACTAATTTAGAACGTGACAATTGCTAACGTGTAATATATGATGTTTTAACTATTTTACAACTTCAAATATAGTTTAATTCATTTTCAATTGAAATTGCATTTGAATTTCCTTAAAATATGATAATTCAGATAAACACAATTTTCTAAATTTCTTCTTTTTTCTTATTCATACACAGCAACAAAGAGATAAAAAAAATCAAGGAAATAAAAGTCAAATTTTTTAAATAATGATTTCTTAAAAATTTAATAATTTTTTAAATTTATAAACTTGGCGTGTTAAAAACGTTCAAGTTAAAAAGATTAATAATAATTTTTAGAACGGAAATACCAAGAAAATAGCGATGAACGTAGTCAGCGACGATCCTATTTTGAGGCCTTCCATTTTGTTGAACTATCGCGTACGTTCTTCGATCTCGTCGCTGGTTTTACTTTCTAATTTAGTCGGCGAATCCAATTCGTAGCGTGCTCTAGCGGTCGCATATGTAACTGAATTATCCTGTGTCGTAGACGCAATATCCTTGCAGATTTTTCAGTTGAACATTATTTGCAAGCGTACACAAGTGTAATCGCTTATTGTGTTGACGCTCTTGATAATTTAAGCCCCTCGTAAAAATGGAACTACCAAATATGGTGTTCTCATCTTCCTAATCTAAATCCTAGTCTGCTCCTTTATGTAGGCAACTGTCGCTGCGGCCTAACATTTATTCCAGAGGTCGCTGACCTTGATGCGGACTTGTTGGTTTTTCGAACGTTTGTTCTGTTCCTGTTTGTATTTTACGACATTCGATTGTTTGATTAACTAGGCTAGGAGCTTTTTGTTGTCTTAGGCTGTAGGAAAAATTCAAAATGTGCAGAATTTTCCACGCAAAGGCAAGCTTGTTTTCGGCAAATAATAGACTTCGTTATTTAACTCTTTCAACTTTTCAAGTGTTCCATTTTAGAAACTAAGATGTTTAAGACAATTTCTCAGTAAAAGTTTGGGAATTTCCTGAAGAGTGAAACGGCAGTGCATCACGCATTAACTACTTTCTAATAAATAAGTAATCTAAGTGAAACTGAAAGTAATTTAGTGTTTGTTTATTATTCATTTATTGCTCGTTTTTCTCCTAAATCTAACTAATTCTAAACAATACTGATTTCTTAACATTCTGCTTTCGGTTACAGCACCTCAATCAATCCGAACCAATTATTGCAAAGAGTTGTTCGGTTTACCAAAATGTTCATGCAATCAAACGCGACTAGGTTGCAGACAAGAATGTATTGAACTAAAAATATTTACATTTTCTTGTACAAAATGAAAACTTATAATAACACTTGAGTAAGCTGTAATTTTTCGTTGCTTAGGTGATTTTTTTAAAACTCTATGTTCACTAGTACTACAGAGCGATAACTACTTGGCTTTTATCGTACTTGTTTAGCCCTATTTTGTATGTCTTAGAGAAGAATATTGTAATGATAGGCTTCCTAGTTATCCTTTATCCAGTTTGTATATTTTTCAAAATTCCACTAAACTTCATATATGTATTTGGTTCTTCATCATATTCTTTTTCTTCTAAATTCTATATATTCTGTTAATCGGTCATTCTTTACCCTTCCTGTCCTATTTCCTAATTTCTTCATCCGTTAAAGTATTCTAGTTTTCTTGTCAAAATAATAATTTCATCAAACTTTTATTGAAAAGTCTCTCTAAAGTTTCTGCTAAGGTAGGAAGAAATATTACATTTTTCTTTTTCCATAGACTGCGATTATTTGATGGTAAGCGTAGATTCCAAGAGTTTCTTAAAATTGGTACTTACATTCTGCCAAGTCTTAGCCAACTGGTCCTTAACGTCTTTTAAATTTATGTTTTTCAATTCTGCGGAAATATGTCCTTGTGTCTCAATTCTGTTTCTAATAATACAATTTGCACAGCATGGATAACATGTAGATCCGTCGGTTGGATCAAGAGTGTACAGTTGTGGCCATTAAAATCGTTACCCCTGTACCCTTATTGACCTCCAATGGAAACAACCGCTATCGTACTCTATCGTAGAGTTATCGTCTTCCCACTCATATATATTTTTTTCAATTGGAATGGTTTATTAATTTTCAACTGGTGCAGTGATTTGATACAACTAACATTCGAATAAATTAGATTTGTCCGGATAATAACAAAAAATTTTCTTTGTGGGGATCAGCGAGCATTCAGTTAAACGCGTGTTTGATTTATCCAGGTTGCACTATATTCTTTTCTTAGAAAAATATTTCTTTCACCAAAACAACAATCTTAACAGCATCTAGATTAGAAATATCGTGGATCTCAAGTATCGGATAACTATCCCTTATAATAAACTTCTAATGTAAGTAAAATATGAATTCTTTTTCTTTTTTGTTTCTTTCTCTTCACCATCATCTCCAGTTGCCAGTGAATCCGTTTCTGTGTAATTTACAAAAAAAGATGTATCAAAATTAACTGACGGACATGTTTTCTTTAATTGCAACAGGAAATGAATCATTAATTAATCATATCATACAACTGTTGATCGGTTAAAATTCTGAGTTCCATAATTATTACGTATCGGGTTATCGAGTAGTTAGTGATGGTATCGGAAGACTACTCGGGTAATGACGAAATTATCGGTTATCGGTATCTTTAGTTCTGACCCTTACTGATTTATCTTCTTAAGAGTCAAATTCTTTTATTAAACGCATCCATAGTACTTGCAAGAATTGCACGATCAATTATCAGCAACCAACAGAAAAATGTTTTCCTTAGGCAACTTCAGATGCTGTTTAATTGTAGAATTTATAAATTATGAATTTATAAATAAGCCGAACTGTTCTGACTTACATAAAAATCTTTGAACAAGTAGGTAGTGCGTTTTATATTAATTAAATTGCATGAGTTAGTAAGTTTAATTGAGCTTGACTGGTATGACGTGGCTTGATAAGTCTGTTAAAGTTGTATCAATTGTCTGAAGGAACGATTTTCATCGCTAGAGAACTTCATTATTACAAACGCTATTATTAACATTACTGTTTAAGGAAGACTTTGTTTGTATCATGTCTTAAACCTACATTATTTTATTAGTTTTAATTTGAGGTACTTAAATTAATTTTGTACTGAACTTTTATACTTCTTGTGTTTATTTGGCACGGTTACCTTCATTTGACAATAAAAGTTTTCTTTTTTTTTCACTTCTTTTCACATTACATCTACTGATTTGACGTTTGCGAAGTTCTTTCGGAAATCGTTATTTTTCTTGGCACTGCATTCCGTGGCTTGACGACGTTCTTTGTTTGTTTAGAAGCTTAAATAAATTTCTACAAATGTTAAAACAATTATATGAGGTTTCACAGTTTGACTTTGACAAACACAAATTTGTTAACGCGTATGTATGTACATTCTTGTCTTATGTAAACCTGATTAACGCTTTTAAATTATAAGCAACTATATACCCCATTTAGGAATAAAATTTTGATATATTATATTATGATTAACGCTGTAACATTATAAGCCCTAATATACAAAAGGAGTAAATTTATGAACGTTACAATTTGCAGCTTCAAAAATAAAAATATAATAAAACTAGTTTCTGTTTTTATAAATTAGGCATATTTTCAGATATCGTTTTTGAAACAGTTCAGAATCCATTCCGGGTTAATAAGCAAGAAACAATATTTCGAGATAATCTTCCTCGAAGAATAATTAAACCATCATTATAATGATCTATATTAACCTAAGGCCCTCTTTCACTACAATGTTAATTACTATGGGTGCATAAAATACCAAACAGATTTTATTCAGGTAAAGCACGTTAGCGACATATGCAACACAAATTTATTATTATTTAATTTATTAATATTTATATGAAGCCTGAACGAACACATTCAGAAATCTAACAGCTTCGCATGAATAGATTGAGCGATTACCCCGAGGATTCAGTGTTTACTTGCAACTTACTCATTCAATCAGTTACGTAGACATCCTCCGAAATCAAATATTAATTTCAACGGTGTCTGCACTAACAAGATGGAAGTGATAATGTATGTGAAGGATTCTCTGCGATTCTCCCTTTGGCATTAGTAATGGGTACGGAACGAGCGATGTTGTTGAATCCCGAAAACTATGTCGTACAGTGTGGTGTGAACGTGAAATATTGTCTTGATGAAGGGGCCAGTTCTGATTCTCGCAATCTCGACTGCCTCATTGTCAGTCAAACTTCCAGTTGATTGTTTGTACGAGGACAATTCAAGATTTACGAGGGTTATGCTGATACGAAGCGTTCATCGTCTTCACCAAAGGTTTGGTCCTTTTTGAAACGTTAATGCCGATAGAGTGTTTCTTTCTGGTAGCTTATTTTCACACAAAATTTAATGCACATTCATTGTTTTGCCTGTTTGCCTTTGTGAAATCGCAGATTAGGACGAACATACTTCAAGAAAAAAAGAATTACGAATTCGCTGTTTTAAAATGAAAGTGAGGTAACAGTACATCTAAGTATTTCTGACGCATTTTATCTTTTCTTGAAATCTATTTTCCCCTCTGCATTCAATTCCAAGATATTTAACAAATTATGGCCAAATTTCTGCGAAACGTAGTTCTATTTGAAATATCTGCAGGATAGAATTCTGTCCTTTTGCGATAAGCGATTTACATTAATTATTTATTGTTCAAATTAACATGCACAACTCGTCATTTTCCAAACCAAATGAGTGGTCTAAGTATTAGAAATGGTAATAAAACTTCAGTTCAAAGAATTGAAGTAGATGAACGAAGGAATTGAAGATATAATAATTTGAAGTAGCTCTTGCGGTCCTCAAAATAGAGACAGCGTGATATTTTAAGGCTACATTACCTTTTCTCAAAAGGCATTAGAAAATAATCCATAATAATGAAATTTTCGTCGTTAGACACGACCTGCAATGTGAGAAGAGAAGTTGAGGAATTAATGACATTATCTCTTCATTCGAATTCATAACAGTTTTAAAAGCTATTAATCCCCATTTTCATTTCATTAATGTATAAGTTTTCCCGTTTCTAACGGTATAGTACCGTTATCAAGCCATTCTCCCGTGGTCCCCGAGAGATCACTCAGGACGCAAAAGTGTCCCTTTATAAAGATCTTTGTCGTAAAAAATCGATATTTTCTGTTTTCATCAGACAACTTATACAGGACACAGGATTAGTTTACAAAACATTGTTACTAGGGTAGTTGATATAAGTATGAGTGTAAGGGAAGGGGAAAATTTAAATTTTGAAATGAAAGAAAACCGGTGGTGGTGTTAATGACTCTGTCCAAAAAATTAGAAATATAAATGAGTTTCAAATATTGATATTTTATATTTGTTTCTCTTTTCTTTCTCATTTGTGTTTTTATCGATTTTTATTTAATTTTTATTGATTTTAAAACTTGTCCCGTTTTTAAACGAGAAACTCGAAATTAAGTTGTCAAATAGTGGTATGTTTTTTTAAAGCTATGTGCATTGTGCTATGAGTTGCTTGAAATTAAAGAATAGCAACATCATAAAATTTCTCACTAAAGAGAGAAATCAATCCAAGATTAGTCACGAAAGAATGATTGCAGTATTTGGCGACGATGGGCCATCCTATTACGTATAAAATTTTGATCTAAACAGTTTCAATGGGGACGCGGTGACTCCATGGAAGGTGATCCCAAATGTGAAAGACCAAAACCAAATGGAGAAATTTCTGCAAAAGTCGAAGCCATCCATGCTCCTCGCAAAAGACTTCACAATTGGTATGAAGTTAGGAAAATCCGAACCAAGTGTAATTTCCATATTACATGACCATATTACCTAAGCCTTTTTGATCTTCTCAGTGATGCACAACATGGATTCAGACCAGGTCGGTTGACGCAAACAGCAGCAGTGAAATTCATGGATTTCATAAACTCTGAACGCGATAAGGGAAACCTATGTGCCGGTATTTTCTTCGACCTTTCGCGCGGTTTTGATAGTCTAAATTGAAAGGCCTTGAGCTAAAGTTATATAATCTGGGAGCTAAAGTTTTATAATCTGGGATAATGTCTTTTTTATCAGACCGAGCCATAACCGTAAATTGTAACAATGAAAAATCAAAAAAGTACTACATGAGTGTTGGTGTTCCTCAGGGTTCGGTGCTGGGCCCGCTCACTTTTAACTTATTTATTAATGACCTTCTCAAGTACATTAAAAATGGTCATATTGTGATTTACGCAGATGATACTTCAGCAGCTGTTTCCGCGTCTAACCCTGAGGAGCTCCAAGCACGTATTTCTTAGTAACATGGAGTCTTGGTGTAAGGATAATAAGATTGTATTAAACATCCAAAAAAACATGTTTATGCAATTTGAAGAAACGTTTTTCTATCTAATAGTGAACTCGCAGTTAAATTCCTGGGTATAACCTTAGATCCAGAACTAAAATGGAATTTTCATCTAAGTACAGTGTGTAAAAAATTATGCCCTTTTACGTTATGAGGCAGGTGGAGAAATCCTTCTTCAGACCTATTACTCGCTAGTGTACTCTGCCTTATCGTATAACGTCATCATCTGGGGCAAACGCTTCCAATATACCTTAGTTAGAATCTTTACTCTCCAAAAAATAATTATACGTTTAATTTTCAACTTAAAGAAACGACATTCCTGTAGAGACGCCTTCAAAACCCAAAACATCCTCACGTTGACCTTCATGCACGTTTTAAATTGTTGTATGCACGTTAAAAGTGATCTCAAAACAATTCGAAAAAACTAGTGATAATCATTGTTATTTCACACGGAATAGTCAAGCTCTAAGGGTGCCTCCACATCGTACAACTTTCTATGAGAATTCTCCAAACTACCAAAGTCGCAAAATATACGACCATTTACCTCAAGAAATAACTTCCATTGAATCTCCAAAAATTTTTAAACAAGAACTCAAAAAGCTGCTTGTTAGTAAATGTGCATATACACTAAGCGAATATTTCTATAACATATTATAACTATTTAGATTAATTATGTACCAAATTGATGTCCAATATCACATGTGTGATCAAGTTGATAAATAAAGTATTATTATTATTATTTAAATATGAATAAGGTGTCAGCTGAACAAAAGTCGCATATATTGCAAATCATTTGGTATATTTGAAGAAGAATTCTGAGTTTTTATCACAGATTGTCAGGGGTAACGAATCTTGGGTGCATCACTGGGATTCAGAAATAAAATTGAAAACCAAGAAACGGGTTCATAAGGGTTTTCCTCCTTCAAAAAAAGCACACACGCAACCATCTACAGGAAAAGATCCTGCTTATCGATATATGGATTACAATAAAGACAAACACGTTAAAAAAGCTTCGGAAAATCATTAATGAGAAACGATCTGATTTATCCGATCAAGAAATGTTTCTGTTACATAGTACTGCAACTGCCTACAAGGCTGCCAAAATTAACCCAATTGTGCGAGAATGCAGCTTTTAGGAGATGGACCGTCCTATCTCTGGCTTCTTCCTTTTAGATTATTGAAAAAAACTCTTTCGAGGACGTCGTTTTGACTCCGACGAGACCTTAAAAGCTTCCGTTGAGGATTTTTTTGAGAATTTTTAAGCACATGCATGGGTGAGATATGATAAAAGTGCGTTAAGTACTACCGAGCCTAAATTACAATTGCTACCAAACGCCCGGGTTGTGTTCATAAAAGACACTCTAGAGTTACTCTCGGCTAGTATTGCAGTCTCTCTCGCATAAATGAGTTTATGTATTTTGTATCTCATCTAAGAATCATAAAAATTCTATATCAGGCGTGGTTTCCATAGTAACAAATACATTTTCTACACTCTACTTAAAAGTGAGTTGTGAAAAGTACGACCGTTGTTATGGAAATAATGAGATCACAAGATTACTTGAAATCTTGCGAGACGCAAAATAAGTATCGTGAGTGAGAAAGTTATGATTATACGCCCAAGGTGCACTCGAGGATATATTTTATGAACGTAACCTTAGATTCTGAGGATATGGTTATCATATAAGTTCATATCATATGAGTTCTAAGACCAGTTCGAGCTAAACATTATCCCAATCGTTTCATATAACTACTTGTGTTCAAATAATTAAAAAAAAAAATAATTTAAAAATAGTTTCTGTGTTTGCCTGATCGAATAGCTGCAGTGGCGCATCCAGTACTTAATCCTGGGGGGGGCACAGTATACTTATGTTTTGATCATTCAGTATACAAAGGGGAGGGATAGAAAAATAACCAAGCTAACGAGAAAGAAAAAACTATTTTATGTTCTCACGTACAAGGCACAATCGTATGGGGGAGGGAACGTGCCCCAGTGCCCCCCCTTGAGTGCCCCACTGAATAGCTGTATTATGTTAGCTATTATATCTCAGCTCTTCTTATACGTATTTTTTAAACGACAAATTAGAAGTTTTATCGTCAAGTTACGAGAGAAGATTCAATAATTATTATCTACCTAGCCGCGACACAAAAGAGCTAAGTTGCTGATTCTTAAGTTATGAATTGACAAGTTTTTGACAAATCTGTGTAAAAATTCAATTCATTTGATCAAAAGAAAGTTATTAAACTTTTAAAAGTGATTTAAAGTTAGAATTTCGAAATTTTGACTAACGAAGGGAATATTCCTAAAAATATTCATGAGAGAATGACGCCAGTCGATAACGGTGATATCTCCAAGTCAAATTTTGGTCAAAGCAATTGCGTTGGAGTTAAGAATCCATTCGGGACGTTCCAAGAAGTGAAAGGCCCTTAAAACTGCGAACTACACAAATGGTAAAAAAAGTTGAGGATTTAATGATGGAGGGCCGACGTCTGAAAGTGTCTTTCATTGCTACAGAAGTTGGGATATCTGAAGCTTCAGTTTTAAGAATATTGCGCTTAGATTTAGGCCTTAGCAAAGTCTCTGCACATTGGATTCTTGGGATGTTGACGCCGGAACAAAAATTGTGCCGCAAGAAAATTTCAGCGCAAAATTTAGAGGCGAATCATAATTATCCCTGGCGACGAAACTTGGCAAAACAAGAATCTGTGCAATGTTTGCATAAAAGTTCTCCACCTCCGAAAAAGGCACGGGTACAAAAATTTGCGGGAAAATTGATGGCGACGATTTTTTGGGATAGTGGCCACTGGCTTCATTGAACTGGGCCATCCCAGGAAAATCTACTGTTTTTATTAAAAAAAGAATATTTTTTAAAGCCGCTTACAGTGCGCAATTTTCATTGCCTGCAATAAATAATTGCGTCGATTTGTATTGCACGCATGCGCAGTAGTATTTGTATTGTAATCAGCTGTGGCAATTTTTCATTGCATTGCAGAAAATAGCTCCGAACCTATTTTTGCACTGCAACGACGATTCTGGAGAATTTGTTGGTAATTTGTGAAACTTCATAGAAGTAATAAATAGCATATGTGATAACGATTACTACCATTAACGCTGAACTTGCAATAAGTATGCACAAATGCACAGCACTCATTTTTTTCCGACGTTTGTTAGAATACATTGCTTTTTTAACACAAACAAATTTAATAATTTGATTTAGTAAGTTGTAAACTTGATGCTTGATTCATCAACAATCTTTATTGCCATCTGTAAAGTGTTCCGCAATAAAAATTGCTGCAATTATTTATTGCCGGCAATGAAACTTACGAACTGTAAAGCGGCCTTTTTGTAATCTCATTATCTTATGCTTCTTACACTTTTTCCCGCTCGGAAAGCTTGTTTTTTTTAAAATTTTATTGGTGATATTTCCAAGTCATATTTTGGTCAAAGCAATTGCGTTGGAGTTAAGAATCCATTCAGGACGTTCCAAGAGATGGAAGGCCCTTAGAACTGCGAACTACAGAGATGGTAAAAAAAGTTGAGGATTTAATGATGGAGGGCCGACGTCTGAAGGTGTCTTCAATTTGCTACAGAAGTTGCAATATCTGAAGCTTCAGTTTTAAGAATATTGCGCTTAGATTTAGGCCTTAGCAAAGTGTCTGCACGCTGGGTTCCTAGGCTGTTGACGCCGGAATAAAAATTGTGCCGCAAGAAAATTTCAGCGCAAAATTTAGAGGCGAATCATAAATTATCCCTGGCGACGAAACTTGGCAAAACAAGAATCTGTGCAATGGTTACATAAAGGTTCTCCACCTCCGAAAAAGGCACGGATACAAAAATCTGCGGGAAAATTGATGGCAACGATTTTTTGGGATAGTGAGAGTATCCTGCTAATAATATATGCCAAAAGGCTGAAAAATTAATGCAGAAGCTTCCCGACATACTTAAAACTTAAAAAAGGCTCTTGAACAAAGAAAGAAAGAAATCTTTCTTTTGCAAGGGGCAAGGAAAGTTAAGGAATTTATCGACGCCACTGGCTTCATTGAACTGGGCCATCCTCGTAGTTCAGATCTGGCACCCTCTGTCTATTATCTACTTCGACAACTTGAAAAGAACCTACGAGGGCTACGAAGAAGGCAATTTTCTTCTGATGAGGATCTAAAAAATGCTGTAGACAATTTTTTTGCGAATCTTCCAAGTGGGTTAAAACAAATAGAAAGAAAGTGGCATAAGTGTGTGGAATTAAATGGAGAATAATTTTGACTGTAATTGACGAGCTTCTTGGAAAAACCTCATTTGTCCAAAAACTATTTTTTTGGAAAAACTAAAAAATGTACCTGTAGACTTAACATATTGTTATAGGAGTGTCTGCGCTGCAAAAAATGTTACTCAATGTTCACAGAATAAGACTTAAATTCTAGATTGCTATTAATGTCAATTGTTTTTGAAAAAAAATTAAAAAATCACCGGACATGTGAGGTTTTTACTTAAACCATTATAAAAATCACCCTTATTTTTTTTTTAATGTATTATTATCACATTATAATATCACATAAAACTTAAACATAACCTTTCAAAAAGTTTCTAGAAAAAAATCTCACATGTCCTGGACATATGATGTTTTTGTTAGAATTCGAGCGGACATGTGAGGTTTTTACAGAAACCGACAGATTTTGCTAAGTTATATTCCGGCTCCTGTGAGATGTTTACATAATCTCAGTATAGGAATTGATAGCTCTACAGTTATAAGCGAAGATGGCAGTGAAATGGCGATTTCGGCAAAAATGGACATGTGAGGTTTTTCCAAGAAACTCGTCAATTGCATCAATTCAAACATTGGTGCTGAATATTTTACGCGGAAACTAAATGCCTGGAAGGCAATATTAGTCAAATTATACAGTTTTATAATAATAATAAAATTTGACGTAATTAATTAAACAGTTTAAACAGCGATATACCGAGTGATTTTTTAAATTATTTTATCAGCCCTTGCCATGGAATTTGGATTAGCTTTACTGCAAAACAGCGTCAAGGATGTATTTTTCATTTAAGCTAAGACATGCCCTTCAGATTTCATGGCAAGAGTTGATAAAGAAATCACTCGGTATCAGTGATGCCAATCGTTGGGGAATTCCTCAAAATGTGGGGAATTTTGCTACTTCTGGGGATTGCATTGGGGAATGAAAAATTTTGGGGTTTCTTGGGTATTTTCGTACACGTACAGTTGCGGACAGAAAATTTCGGATGTCACTGCACGGAGAAAAATCGTATTGTTAATTTTACAACAACCGAACTTGTTGAAATATTGTTGTTTATCTTCGTACAAATATTGACTTGAGAGAACCACATGTTGTAAATGCGGGTACAACTATTTTATAGTAAACTTTTGTTTGAATATTACTTTTAAGAAATAGTTAGACAAACAAGTGTTTATTGTTAGAACAACAACAAATTAATATTTATTATTTTGTTTATTATACTAATTCATTATTTTAACGCCGACATGTCATTGTGAATGCATCATACTATACTACTACATTATTTTAACACTGACATGTCATTTGTGGATGCATCACCACAAATTCGTAGTTAAAAACTATGATGTTGGGTTGACGCCAAGACGTGGTCAACATTAACAAAAAACTTTGTGTGTTAAATATCTTTTTGACACTGATAAAAAATACAATTTCAGTTGTTCACAAAAATAAAGTTGAAGTACCAATATAAAACTTGTGTCGTATATATGACACCAAATTCTTGTTAGATGCTTCACAATTGTTGGTAACTTTTTTTTTCCGTGTGTCATTCCACTGACGTAAAAGTTAAGAAATTCCTATATGAATACGTCAGATGAGTGACAGTGACATCCGAAATTTTCTGTCCGCAACTGTACACTCCTACAGCCTACAGCGTTTTCGATTCACTTGCATCGGTTGCACTCAGTGTATTTGCATCTTTTTTTGACCTAATGTAATAACACAAGATGAAGATATTCTGAGTGCGTATTAAATTTAAAATATTTTTTTAATAATACACAAATAGATATGGTTTTGGAATTCAAAGAGAAGAGTAAAATCAGTATGTTGATATGCAATAAATATCGCTGTTGAAGCGATGCAAATCATGTATAATGTTGATAATGAATGGAAGGTTCATGCTCTTTTAGACCATGAAAAATATGGCTTAACTCTCAACTTATCCGCAGAAAAATACTGGAAAATGATTTCTGAATTAAAAAGTGGAGCGGATCTTTCTCTTTTTAAAAATGTACAAGATATAATATCTTTATTATTTAATCTACCATTTTCCAATGCATCTGTGGAGAGAGTATTTAGTAGTTTAAAAAATATCAAAACTGAACATAGAAATAAATAGAAAACGGATAGTGTAGGAGCAATATTAATCACTAAAGAAGGGATTATGGCAAAAGGGGGTTGTATAGCTTTTAGTTCCACACAGGATATGATTCAAACAGTTAGCTATATTTGGAATCCGAATAATGCTAATCTTTCATGTTAATAACTTTTTATTATGTTTAACCTTTCGTCGGGCGCGCATGTATCTCACAGATACACAGCTTTATATTTTTACTGCCATTTTTGTGTTTAGTGTGTAATACCATTGCCCTTCTAGGTATACTATCTCTGATCATTTGACAACAAAGGACAACTAGTGCGGTTTATAAATTTTTAATTTTAGTGTAGCAAATGAAGCAGAAGATGCGCTTTGTGTGTGGTGGATATAGCGCGACCGTTCGTATTTGTTCATCGTAAGTCATAAGTATGTTCATTTGTCATATATTTTCGTTATCAAAATGAACAGACCTAAAATAACTACACCATAACCACACAAAACCATTCAAAAATCGCAGCAAAAGTGGTACATGCGAGTTAAGCCTAAGCAGGATGAAACAGCTTGACTTACATCAATATTTACTTATATTTATTTATACAGTAATATTTTGTTTTAAATAGACAAATCTAAATAAATATATATAATAAACAAATAAATTCATGTAAATAGTTAAAATTATATACTATTAACCGCATGTATCTGAGGGATACAGCGCGACCTCTTACATTTCAAAAGGCGCGCGCCCGACGGAGGGTTAAATTTAGAATTAAAATATTTCGTTTATTAAATTAAATATCTACTTGTATGTAGATAAAAACTGAATATGTATAGTTTAGAAAATTTGTACGAACGTAGGTAACGAAATACTTAATTAACTTATGGCGTTGTTATGGATAGTTTGTAAAGTTATGACATAACCTATAGGTAAATTATCTTGTTCTTGTATAGATTATATACCTTTTTTTTGTACGACAGTTTTTAAAAATTTATTGGAGAAGTTTGGGAATTTAAAAAATTTTGCGGGGATTATTGGGGATTTCTAGTCAAGTAACTGAGTAAAAAGCTTGTTTCGCGTTGGCAACACTGCTCGGTATAAACAATACACTTGACGTTTTATGGCTAGCTCGTACTTGTCTGTACTATCAAAGTTTTTTCAGACAGTGGTAGTGTGCAAAATGGTCTGCTGCATATTCAGTTACCTCATCGGCTCTGCTGCATGATTGATTAGTGATTACAAGATTACAGACACTAATCTACACCATTTTTGTGAAGTAAACAGAAGAGTAAAGAATTTAATAGATAAGAACATAAACATAAACCTACAAATTTATTTAATCAATATCAATGAAGCAAAATTACGAAAAAAAATTTATGGAACGCTTCTAATTGTCTAATTTTGGAAAGTATGTCCATTTTTGTAGTGTGCCAGAAGCTGTTCGCATTCCATTTGATACCTGGGCCAATCTAGAATTTGATCATTTGATTTGATAGCAGCCGCCCAGAGAGCGAGGTTCATGACACAAACTGCATTCCACCGCTCGTAGCCGGGCGGCATGCGTGCACCCCCCGTGCCCCCGCCGCCGAACGCCACGCACTACGACACGTGTACTGCACAACCGCCGAATCACATTGTCACACGTTGACCTGCACCATGCCCACTGCAATTCCGATCCACTGGTTTTGTTTCAACCGGATTCCGCAGATGCCTTCGGTGGCTTTTCTCACGGCCGTTTTTCGTTCTTGATAAGGAATGCGTCCTATTTTCCGACCGAACGCAACGACCGCTCGCTTCATTTTTAACTGCGTAACGATTTTACGCTCGTAATGGCTTAGCGCGGTGAAGATAACTTCTTGGTTCATTCACAGACTCTCTCATAACTAGCCATAAAATCGGTTTGGTTCGAAAACCAATAAAAATATTACCTTTACATGTTTTGTATCGGGTAACACTATTATCTCTACTTCTAAATACAGTGAAATTCGTTTAATAGGCTGCAACGAATTTTTAAATTTTTTGTTGAACGTAAAGTTGATAGAACATTCTATTGTACAGTAAATGACATGACGAGGTCCATCATTCAATGATACCACCTCAGTTTCCTAGAAGGTCCCTCTGTTATATTATTTATAATAATTTTTAATATGTCAATTGAAGATGTAACATGAAATTAAAAAAATAATTACGTAATTAAATTTATTTAATTGAAATTAATTTAGAATTATTAAATTATCGTTAATAAGTCGAATACTGTAATGATATGAGGCTAACAGGGTTGTTAAACTTAGACCGCTACTTTAAAAATTTCTTGAGATTCCAGTTTATTACTGGCGCGTACAACCCTCACTGTTAAAAACACGCTGGGCATTCATTCCACTGAAGCGTACTACAGTCGCCCGCTTGTGCCAATGAATTTTAAGCAGAACTTGTTTAGTAACAGAATGGACTACAATGCATCTCGAATGTGTTACATTTTGGGGTTGGCACTATCAGTAAAACGTTAATAAAACCACAACGACAAGTCTCTTACTTGCATGTAGCGTTACATTATGCAGCATAATTTAAGGTTTTCATACAGCGTAATGGATGGTAATTAAATAACGAATAACCAGTGAGTTAAATAATTGCTTTTCTTTCAGCTTAATAACTGAGACACTCGGTTCATTAACGAGATGGAACGTTTACTATTTAAACTTGCACTTCATAATGAATGAGACATCAAAATTATAAGTGACCTGAGAAACTTGGTTTATTAAGCTAATGGAAATGGAGGAACGTCCTATATCAAAGTATATCACATTACGAAGATTTTGTCTGAAGTTCACTTTTGATTGCTCGATCAATTTTTCTGCCAACCGTAAATCTTGTTAATTAATTATTAAAATAAATTACAAAAAAAATGTAGTGTAGCCAAGCCACTTTTCAACAATTAAATAAATATCTTCGAAATCTTAGAAAGTACAGAAAAAAAACTGTCCTACATTGTTGGTGCCGCGCCAAAATTTTCCTTTGTGTTTCAAAATCTTTTTAAGTCAACTTTGATATTTCTGTTCGAAGCTCATTAATATTATTATGTGATTTTGACTTGTTTTCGTGTTTACTTCAGTTTTTACAAGAAAAATGTTGCGCTTTCGAATTTCTGATCATTCATTGACACTTCAATTAACAGATAACTTATTGTTTATGTTGTTCAAACTAGTTTACATTTTATTATTCATGTTACACATGTTATTCATTTCATTTGTAAAAAAGAAAATATCCAAACTACAGAATAAAAGACGATAGATTATAAAGAACAAGTAAGAAAATTATTTGTTTCTATTTTTCATAATCAAGTATTTTTTAATCCTTTAATTGAGACTTATGAATATTTATATTTTGCGACCAAATTTGTTTCACAAAAATGTGTAAATATGGTATCTTTACAGAAACGTTCTTTCACTTTTGCGCTACTACTTTGCTTTGTTTAATCAACGTATTTTGTATTCATAGATTATCTAAGGAAAAAAAAGGACAGAAGTTTATTTAAAAAAAAGGTAAAGTAATATGTCCAAACGCTAAAAAACGAAAAAAACTAAAGAAGAGAACGGTGTAACTTACAAATACAGAGTGTTTCAATGATGATGCACCAAACTTAGGGGGGCACTTTTCTAACATTATTTGGAATAAAATATCTTAATACAATTTTGCAATCTGAGTAAGTTGAAATTTGCATTATTTTGAGTCAATGTTTTTAAAAATACTGTAGCAATTTAAATTTCTGCCGCCGTGAAGCAAGACGAGTGATTTCAATTGTTTTATGCATGTCACACAGCTGTAAGAAGGCAATAAATATATATCATAAGCACGGTTAGGTGGATCAGATTCCGCTCGCGCTGGCAAGAGCGTCACATCTAAGTGCACTCGATACGGGAATAGCAAATAATCGCATGCATAATTTGCAATAGCAAAGAACGTTTAGTGTTTAATTTAATTTATTTAATTGATGAAGTTATTCCTGCTGTTTGTAGCCATAATTTAATATTGATAAATGAAATGCTATGTCTTGTGGCACAATGTTTTTATTATTATAACGACCGGTTTCGCCTTTTAAAAAGGCATTTTCAAGTTATATATAAAAAATTTTAACTTATATAAACTGTATAATAATTTATAATATTAGATTATATACGTAATGTAAAATATTTAGAAGAATTTGACGTAAATTTTTTTGTAAAATTTTTTGATGTATATACATGAAATGTATATGTTTATACATCAAAAAATTTTACAAAAAAATTTACGTCAAATTCTTCTAAATATTTTACATTACGTATATAATCTAATATTATAAATTATTATACAGTTTATATAAGTTAAAATTTTTTATATATAACTTGAAAATGCCTTTTTAAAAGGCGAAACCGGTCGTTATAATAATAAAAACATTGTGCCACAAGACATAGCATTTCATTTATCAATATTAATTTATTTAATTCTTAATTCGAAAATACGAAATTTTGTTTAAATTTAACAATTTCTTACGCGATGAAATTAAAATTTCGTCCGACGCTTATGGAGAAATGAGCCAGCGCAATGATCGTACATAAACATGCACAGTATAAGCGGCGACCCAGGCGGACTATTGCAAGCGGAATCTCATCCTTCTAACCCTGATCATAAGCCAAAGAATTTATGAGTGGCTTTTAATTCTGCCCTTAACTGAAAGACGTATTAAAGGTGACAACATTGAAAAAATGTGCATTTAGCATGCATTTTGAGCTATTCTAATAAACGTTTGATAATGCGAATTTCGTTGATGATCAGGAAACCTTTCCGCATAGAGACGTGCTGGTAATCACGCCTTTCTTCGACATTCTTCGTATGTCTTCGTATTCTTGAAACGTAAAATTGCCCATAGCAAACACGTATGACAACGCATACACAAACACACTTACATACACTAATAAACTGTTGAAAATGAAAGTTACAAACTACATCGAATTCACGCAAATTACGTTTCGCTTCCAACGTTACTCTTGATTAACCTTTTCGCGTGGTGTTTAAAAATTTGATTTTCTATTTGAGATGTGGGAGGAGAAAATGAAAGAAAAACTTCTAAATTTAGGTTTTATTATATTTTATTTACATATTCAGTTTTATTAAATAATTTTTTTATTTAAGTAGTTACATAGCTGAGTTGGTTAGGTCCGCTGGCAACGGGCTTGCCGCTTGGCAATAAATAAAAAATATTTTTCTTGCGTCCACATTTGTAACAAACGACACATCTTCTTGGGGGTTTTGCTTTTTGCTCAGTTGGAGGATTTTTTTCTATGAATACAACGGAATGAGATACATTTTTATCTTGGGAAAGTTTTCCTGGAACCTTTCTATGGACATCGTTTGTATATCTCGAAAAAATAAGTTTTGTTATGTGTCTATTCCTTTAATAGAAAATATGTACCCTTTATAATAAGAAATACCAAACTAAGAAAAGGAGAAATTGTAGATAAACATTGCGTAGCCATATCGATATTGAAATGGATGGACAAAAAACCATTAACTATGATTTCGACATATCATGGACAAGAAACCAATGTCATTATAAAAAGGAGTAGACAAGTAACAAAACCTGTTAATGTTATTGACTACAACAAATGTATTGCTTGCCTGCTAAGTCAAAACAGTATATGTGAAAAAAATTTATTTTTAAATTTACGCATATTCTTTTAATTTACTTATTTTGGTTGCAAAAGTTATGGTTCTACCGTTTTCCATGTATGTTCCACATTTCGTAGATATATCTTTAAAAAAGACTAAACGGCCCTGATAAAAGACAAAACGTTATTTTCCTCCAAACTCACTTTTCACATATACTGTTTTGCCCGAGGTTTTGCCTTAGCAGGCAAGATTGGTGGAGTGGATATGAAGGATCAAATGTTGGAAGCCTTCTTGCTCGAACGAAAGAAAATGTACAAATGGTACGTGAAACTGTTTAGAAGGCTATTGTCCTCAATAGTTTCGTTATTTAGAAAATCAACAAACAACAATCAACAAAAAGTTAAATTTAGAGTTCAACTTGTTGCAGAGATTTTTTCGAAATATACAAGGGATGTCCAAAGAAAGGTTCCAGGAAGACGTTACCAAGTTAGGAATGTATCTTGACTTACTGGTCGTCATTGCATAGAAAAAATTCATCCAACTGAGCAAAAAGCAAAGCTCCAAAGAAAATGTGTTGTTTGCTACAAACGTGGACGCAAAAGAGAAATCTCATTTATTGGTGCTCCGATTGTGAAGCTGGATTATGTTTAGAAACGTGTTTCAAAGTTTACCATACTAAAAAAATCATTAACAAACGCACGTTTTTGTTGAACGAGAAAATATTAATGAAATTTAAAAAAAAATTATTATTTTTTTACGCTATTCGAGTCCCAAGCTTTTCTGAAGCTTGTTGGGAAGACGTAATGACTGGTAATTATCTACTGGTGAATGCCTAGTTATCGGTATTATGTACGGAAAATTGATTTTGTCATGACTAAAGTCTCCAAAAGAAGTTCCGTTTGCCCGTCCAGTTGTATAGTATTCGCTGCTCGCACCGATGCACTGTAAACCTCAATCGGCCGACTGGCCAAGAATCCAGTGCTGTTTACGGCTATATGATGCGTAGATATAACGAGTTTTATCTAAACGAATGTTTTCGTTCTTTTTTTTTAATTATACCGTATCGTCAAAAATACAGCAAATAACAAAATAAAATGTGACCAAAGTTGATCAAAATATTCTCGCTATATCGAAGAAATATGATGCTTGCATCTCCGTAATTCAATCGGTGCCGTGCGCGCATCCAAGCGTCTATGCATTCGAATCTAAATGTTGGAGACTTTAGTCATGACATACTCCACAGTAAAAATGATTTTATGCATGACGTAGACGTGTACGTCATTCCACACGGAGGGGTTAAAATCTAAAAATCATTCAATAACCTGAACGGAGTAAATGTGTTTCATCACATCATCTGAGGCGACATTTTATGAAACAACAAAACAACAAACCGATTCTTTTGACGAAGGTTAAGGCAAGTTAAGGATTCCATTCGACCTCATCTACGGTACGTTTTAAATATATACGATTCTCCTTTCCCTTCGATTTTCTCAAAATCTATTCGTTTAAAAAAAGCTTATAGGAAACTTTTATTTCTTTTGTCGATATCTACCGACATACCGAGTTCGGTGCATCTTCACTGAAACAGCCTGTATAGTTAGTAGAAAAATCTACTTTTTTATTCTATACTTTTACCCGTTTTTTTTCTTGTTAATTTTATCTTCCTGGTTTATTTCTTAAAATATTCTAAGTTGATAGATTTTCTGTTCGTATTTAATATTTCATAGCAATTTCCTAAGAGAGTTGACAAACAAACAAGAAAGAAACCATAGTCTGCGCATTACCATATAAGAATTGTTAAAATTTGGCGGGGATTTGAATTTTAAATGATCACATTTGTGCTGTGCGAACTTAATTATGTGATTTAAATTTCAAATTTTAAAAGAACTTGCCACATTTTGAATTGCAAACTCAGAGTGTGTGTGCAGTCATATTTAGGAGAGCGTGGAAAATTTTGATGCGACCGGAATTTAATTCGGGTTGTAGCGTTATGGCCGGTCATTTTTTCCTTAGTTTTAATGGGGTTGTTTTATTTGGCAAGGCTCGTGCCCGGGCGGCAGGTGATTGTTGGCGTGTGTCTAAAGGAGCTGGCTGATGAATGTGTGGCCCACCTCACAGCTGCTCTCCCGACTTGTGTTAATACCCGGGCTTCGGTCGAATTGCAATGCAATTAAATTATCGCAGTTTTCTTTATCTGGTCGGAGTACCATCGTCCTAGGAGCAAAAGAGACGGACGCATCTGGCGTAGGGGTGGTTTGACCTTGAACTACGTCGGACGCTTGTTAGTCGTGGGGCGCACGGTGTATCTATCGTTTGAATTTGGGGGCTGCATGACAACTGGATTCGAAATTTTTGGCAGTTATATGGTTCCGAGAATTTCAGCCACCCCTCGTTCTTTGGGCTCCTGTCTGTACTTCGTTCGGTTGCTACGGCGACGCTTTGCTACCCGCATATGTTTTTACCTGTTGTTATTGTTATTGTGGAGGTAGAGGTTTAGAAAACTTTTCTAAAAATCTTCTTACCTTTTCACGGATTTAAATTGTTTAAATTTTAGCAGGCAACTTTTATATGCTTCTATTCAATATGACTATTATCATGTCAAATATTTTCGTCTCTTGTACATTTTCACTGGTTATAAATTTTAAATAATGCACGTGAATGAAAATGAAGTTTTTGTTTTAAATGAATTTGATGAACAAGATACAAATACTAACGCGTGATCAATATCTTTTCTAATCGAGTGATCTATGGAAAGAAAATCGTATGTCTTCCATTAATTCATTTTTTCAAATGTCATTCATTCAATATAAACAATTCAAATGGTATTTAAAACAATAACGAACTAATGCAAGACACACGATTTTATTTCCTTAGGTCGCTTGATTAGAAAAGATATTGATCACTCGTTAGATACGTATTAAAGTAAATCTTTAGGTCTTTTGGTAATGGTTTCAAATGTATTTCTGAATATACCTAGAGTCTGAGTGTTCCATAATATTTTATACATACTTGTAGATAGGCTATTTCATTTTTCCCCTCTTTCCCTCTCAAGATTTGTTATAATTGCTTTCTACCTAATTAAAAATTTCCTTCTAACTACCAAAGATACAGTGTATAAAGCCCATAACATTTATAATATTAAGAATAAAACTATGGGTCAGTTTCACAATGGAATTTAAAATTTAAAGGAGACTTTAGACTTTAAATTTAAACTGTGAAAACACATTTGTTTACACATCTGAATATGACTTTAATTTTAAAGTTTCCTTTAAATTCCATTATGAAACTGGCCCTATATTTATTTATTTTTTTTTTAAGGATTATATAATGTTTTAACCACATAAGAAAAAATCCAAAAAAGCAAATTTTTCGGCCATAGTCTTTATAAAATAATGTTTTTAGATACTGCAGATTTTCCTTACCCTTTATTTTGTCTAACTGCATCAATTCTACAAGAAAATGTTTAATAGTTTTCGAACTACTGCAACTTTTTGTTTTTGGAATTTCGACTTTTCGAGTGTCCCGCCAAATTTTATTTGATCAACTAGATGTGGGTGTGTTGTTTTTCGTTTTGATTGATGCACGAATTGATACAAGTAAATCTTTTCGTTAAAGTCAATAATAAAATTTTTTCCATGTGATATGAACTTGGATCTGTATGTATTTTAATTATGTGGTAAGGTCACAAATTAGAGATGCTCTGCAGATTAATTTTTCTGTAAGTATTGGCTTTATCAATTTCTTTTTTTTGCAAGTTTCTATAACATTCATTTTTGCCACTTTTTCTCACAACTTCTTTCGAAACTTTGTTGAACAACCTTCAAATTCATGCTGGAAGAAAATTGGAAGTACATAAATATTCTTGTTTCTCTAAATTGTCTGTAGTTATATGCATATTGAACAATATCCATGTCCGTTAGAGAAGAGTTTTGGGTTTTAATTTTTTAAATTAGACGTCAATTGATTTGAAACAAAGGTTTAGAAACGAATCCATTTTGGGTAATTGCAGTCACACAACATTTTTTTTCGTGTAGTCAACAGAAAATTGACACAATGTTTAATCAAAAATCGTGAAGAAAAGTGGGACTTGTCTCGTTAACAACACTTTTCTTCACAATTTTAGTTAGCAACACTTTTTTTCATTCATTTTATTTATTATGGTGACGTTTCATAGGTCGAAGATTGATTGATGTTTTGGTACTATGTCAACAAATGCTTGACATACTTTGATATATTATTATTCTTCGACACTCTCATAATTATTTTCGTTATTTTCGTCAACTACACGAAAAAATAGCATGATCTACACGTTAGAAAAGTGAATTTCCATGTTTGTATAAATTTGATCCACTCGTGAGCTACGCACACTCGTGAATTCAAACATTTACACTCACTGGAAAAGTATCACTTTTCTAAACTTATAAATCAATATACTATTTCTTCACTGGTTCGATTTCTCGAATAGGTATTAGACTTAAGATTGTGTGAAAAAAATAAACGCAAATTAATGTAATGTACAGTGAGAATCAAAAGTAATGTCTCTCCTATAAGTAGACGGACAAGCAAACGAGCAAGCAGGTAAACAAACACAAAATGAAAACATGAAACTTTTTTACAGACATTTTTCTGGTCATATCTTTGATTATGTTTTGATGTTCTAAGTTAGAATGAAAAAACAAAAAATTTTCAAATTTTGCTTTGTTTCTGAGTTATCTGATTATCAAGATCGAAAACTGAAATAATTTGTTTAGTTCAAATAAGGTCAAGTTTGGAAAAAAATACTAACAAAACAAAATATTATCAATTTTATAACTTTCCATTTACTAATGGAATACGTTTAGTAAACGAACTTGTCCCAGTTCACAAGTGAACTACAACGCGATCGAATTTGATTGAGCGTCCTTGAGAAAGTAAACACCCAAAGGTGACCAAAACAATTTTCCGTTTAAGGAATTTTCGCCTTCTGAATTTTGACAATCAGCAGCGTTCGTATAGTAGAGGACAATAAAAATTGTTCTTTTGTTAAGTATTAAATAATGTTAATTAAGTTTGATATTTCAACATAACTGTCTCAATACAAGCCTGTATCTACCAAGTTTATCTCAATATGCATGATACTGTCACTTTCTTGACCGGATTTTATTGTCCGCTACTGTACACGGTTTGTTAATTTGTTAACATTAATACGGAATTACTAAAAACGAAAGAACTATTATTATTTTCTCTGTGGAAACGAAAAATGTAAATACTCATAATTTGTAAGTTCAAATTATTAGTATAAATTCATTAAGTTGAATGGTGATAGCGCCTCTTTATGATATGCCAACAATTTCACGGACGTCCGATATCAACAGGCAAAGCAAGTATTTAAAACATTTTCCTAAGAAATATGAATGGGAAAGCTCTGGAAAATACATTTGCAGAACTTCGAAAAATTTTATGTTACTTTTAAGCAATGTCACAAGAATAAGACTAATACCAATAATTTTAACTTACAAATTATGAGTATCACTACAGAGAAAATTATATTCATATGGAGCTAGGTCGATCAAAGCCGCTAGTCCTCTTCTTCTTTTTTGTAGTAAAAACGAAAGTACCTCTTTTATTGTTTTCTCTTGCCTTTCTTCACCTAAACAAATAATGAAAAGTTTTAGTCGCGACATCTTACGATCGTTTTAGATCTAACTAGAATTGACAAATTGCAACCGATTTGCAACAAAATTTTAAACGAATAATCACAGTAAAAGTGAATACAATTGTGATTTTTCTAAATTCCTTCTCACTTTTCGCAGTACGTTCCAAATCGAGTGATTTTTCGGATAACTAAAACTAAACAATTCAGTATTTAGATCGTTAATATCCTAAAGCATTCAGCTTAAAGTTTCGAAGCAGATTTCAGCATATATTTGCATTTTATAACGGAGCTTTCGAAAGCTTCGAATTGAGCCTTAATTCCCCAGTAATCCTAAAACTGACGGCTCCATTGTGCCGAAATAATTTCGTATTCATCACATCACCATATAAAAACACTGAAGACGATTATTTTCAAAATATAACAATGATATAATGCCTTTATAGAATCTTTAAAAAAATAAAATTTTATCGAACTCAGATATAAAATTGTTATACAGGGAAAGGGGCAAAACCGGTTTAATATCTCGGAAACTGTTTGACGTATCTGAATGAAATTTTGTTTGAAATCTGTTTATCTCCCTTTATTTTTGAGATACAGGGCCAACTTGTGTTTTTTAAATGACAACCTCCTATTTTTCCCTTTATTTAGTAGTCCATTTTATTCTCTAAACGGTCATATAAAAATTTTGATAAGAACATAAGAAAATTTTTGAGAAAATAACGGTTTAACGTGAAAAAATTAAATTATAATAAATCTGTTAAAATTCAGTAAAAATGTCCTGATATGCTGCTATTTACCATTTTTCGTAAAACTGAAATAAAATAAGACTCCATTTTGTAAAAAAAATAACAAAACTTAACAAAACGAAAATGAACATTCAAGAAATAACAAATATGGTGTAGTTCTTACTCGTGATATAATATGGAAAAGAAAACTAATTTATATCGAATAATTTATTGTATAAGTGTTTTAGATAGCGTTTTATCCATGCAAGAAAATGCATCTAAAACACGCATGCAATACAACGTTTTATCCACAATCACCACATTTATGGAATCACAATGAGCGAAATTTAATTAAAAAGTAATCGTATTCGTAAAATGAAACGTGACGGGCTTTGTCATACTTATTGGTTGCTGTGGTACGTTGTTTATTATTATCCACTAGTGAATAAAGTTACTTTATTCCACTATTGGATAATAAGTCAGTTAAAATGCTTCATAAGTGTGGATAAAAGTCCAATTATAATGTGATAGTGGATAAATACTTATTTATGTATCAAGGGCATAACTAAATGCTCGAAGGCTATTATCTACAATTATGCCCGTGATACATACAATGTTTGTTTATTTTGACCAAAATTTATGGATTCAATATTTTTATATCGTATGCGAGCGATGTGCACGACACTTCCATAAAATGGTTATGTAAATTATTTGCGTCACTAAGGATTTGTTTGCGTTCTTACGGGTTTGTTTACTTTAAAGCCCTTGAGCAATAAAGGCCAAATTATGCCCACAATAAGGTACCAATAAACAAGAATATGGTTCCAAAATAAAATAAAAGTATTTAAGGTACTTACTTGACGTTTTGCGAATTTGATTGTTCACTTTAACAATAGTGAATCACTTTTGACGAAGCGAAGTGATATTATAATATCACGAGTAAGAACTGTACCTTACTCGTTATTCTTTGAGTGTTCATTTTTCGCTTTGTAAAATTTTGTTATTTGTTTCACAAAATACAATATTATTTTTGTTCCAGTTTTAAGATAAATGGTAACAGCAGCATTTGAGGACATTTTTTTGGAATTTTGACAGATTTATTGTATGTAATTTAATTTTTTCACATTCAACCAATACTTTCTCAAAAAATTTCTTATGTAAAATTTTTATATGGCCGTTTAGAGAATAAAATGGACTACTAAATACAGGGAAAGAAATAGAAGATCGTCATTTAAAAACAAGTTCGCCTTAGATCTCAAAAATAAAGAAAGATAAACAGATGACATAAATTAATAATGTAGGTTTTATTGACTAAAGCACATACCAAATTTCATTCAGATACGTCAAACAGTTTCCGAAATATTCAGCCCTTCCCTGTATAGTGTAATTTTAGCTTGACGAGAAATACTGAAATATTGAAAGAATATACAAGGTGATTTCAACTATGTTATATATTATTTATCAAAAACAATATGATTTAAGATTGCTTTAGCCAACAATTTACTTACACTTCCAACACTGGTTTATAATCTTTCAACCACGGTCTATTGCCGTCTATTCTTAGTGGAATTCGCAGAATGGACGTTAATAAGAATCTATGGTATATCAACCGACACCTTTGTATATACGACTATGAATATTTATGTTAACAAGATGTTATGTTTTTTGATACATAACTAAACTATCACATCCATCATGCTTCCTACAGAAAATCATCATTAAAATGTAGGCCAGTTTGATTGGTCAATTTTTGGTCTCACTGCATGTTGTATGTACGAACCTTTTCTCAAGTGCTGGAAAGAGCTGCTTAGATACTTCTCAGAGGAGAATGTGGCGTAGGTTTTACCCGAGATGCGGATGTAGGAAGGCTTTGCAGTGTCAACGATAATAATTGTTATTAAATTGAGTACCTTTACGACTTGTGTTTAGTTTGTATTAATTTAAAATAAGCAACAGTCACAGAAGGCGCCATGTCAAATGAAACACACTGTTAACAGAATGCAATGAGGCACAAGTTAAACAAGAAATTGGTTAACTGAGTTTAATAAGGAATGTGGTCTTCTTGAATCGCCAGAACAACATTAGATCTCATTGGCTTGGGGAAGATTGATAAGACCTGTTAACGAGTACTTGAAGAATTATCTGTCTTCAATTTTTTTTTTAGGCTAATCTCAAACTGTTAGCATATCTACATATTTAACAGTCACACATTTTTCTAGAGATGGTTGTTCAAAAGGATTTACAAAATAAGTTGAGAGAACGTATGGTTGTAATACATCAGTTGTTTTGAACAACAAATTAGCTACTATAGATTCTTATCCACTGATTGTTTTGAGCAGTATCACAAAATTTGTTAGTCTTAGCAATGTTGTAGTCCTCATCTAATAACTTCTAATTATAAAAATATGAATAATAATATCGATTTAATTTTGATAACGTTAAAATTTTAGAAAAAGAACCTTCTTATAAAACCAGAATTTTTCTTGAAATGTCTTGTATTCAAAAACATAATGACGTAACCGTCAATTTTAGATCTGACACTGACGGACTAAACAATATATTTATTTCAATCTAATAAGTCAGGCCATCTAGCGTCCTTTTGTTATTTAAATATTTTTATAAATAAATAATTTTGTTAAACATCAACTTCAAAATTCTCAATTTCTAATACATTTCCAATAAGAAAGGAGAAATAAATTATTTTCACCTTCAGTAAGTAAATAATTAGCTTCATTTTTCATAAGTATACAGTGTAATTTATTATTGTAGCAATTTTTGGTCCTGATGAAGTAATAAAAACATTACGAAATATTGACCAACAAAAATATATTTTATTTACTACAGCCGTTAATCCCCGTTAATAAAAATAATTTAAGAATTGGTTTACCTAACAAGTACGGCATTACTTCCCTACGAATTAATAATATAAGTATATTTTTTTATATTTCTGAAATACAGGGTGATTTATTAGCTCACCGACAAGCTTTGTCATATGAAAGCTCATGTAATTTTAAGAAAACAAAATCATTTGGACATATGTCCGATTTCATTTAAGGAAATAGAAGACTTCAAAGTTTTGATTCTAATTATTTTAACGTTGTAAAATAATAGCCAATTTAATAATAATTTAATAATAATTAGAATTTTTTATAATTATGTATTTATATGATTTTGAATTTTCAACAATTTATGTAAATATTTAAGTGATTTTGCAACATTAAAATAATTAGAATCAAAACTTTGAAGTCTTCTATTTCCTTAAATAAATGAAATCGGACATATGTCCGAATGATTTTTTTTTTTCTTAAAATTACATGAACTTTCATATGGCAAAGCTTGTCGGTGAGGTAATAAATCACCCTGTATAACAATGTAACAATGTGGAACATTCTGCCTAATAATGAGGCACAATGTTAAACGGTACAAAATATTAAATTGGAAATAAATATTGGCTTTTAAATGAAATCCAGGAAAAGTGTTGGTCAGTTTTCATAAGGCATTTTTCTTACTGGATTTTGGATATCATAGATTTAATATCATACAAGTTAATGTTGAGTATAAAGAAATTAAATGTTTGATTTTCGCTCTCTTGCAATAGATGCCGACCTTATCTAAAAAATATGGTTGTTTTATTTCTGTTGTATACCTCATCTAATAACAAATTTTCACTTTATTTGTCAAAAAGGTAATTACATCATGTATATATGAAATGGTTTCCTGTATAAATAGATTATGTAATGGTATTTTTTTTATAACAACAACAGCTAAATTATAACTTATGTTCGGAATGAAGCTCTGATCGATTACTGACCGTGGTCAAATTGTTGTTTAAGAAACGAAAACTCAATTAACCTTAGATCTGAACTATACGTAAACGTCTTTTTGATAGACGCTTTGAACCAGCCAGCTTTTAATAACATACGATTAGGTTTGAGTTTGTCTGGGGAAACATAGGACAAACTAATTAATCTTCAACAAAATTTGAATGAATTGAAAGAAAAGTAATTCGAATATAGCAGTTCTGTCCCTCCCTACTTTTCATGCAATACATTCGTGAAAGTGCAAAGAAAAAATCATTGGTGGCATGTACAACGTCATGATCATTGGTGGCGATGTACAACGTCACGACACGAATTCTGAGCTGATAATGGAAGCTATTATCAAATTCACGGTACTTGAACTGTGTCATCAATCATCGGAGTTACAACCGACAAATATTTCAGTATCATTTGTTTGTCAACGGTGAATAAGAAAAAAGGATGGAGTTATGCTTTTTATGTCCGACGATGCAACGCCAGACGCTTTATATTTATGACGCAGAGCTCTTCTCTTATGTAAACAAAAATAGAATGTAGCAATAAGCTGGATAAATGGTTAGAGATTATGACGTAATAATAAATTAAAACAAAACATTTTTAATCACTCTGACAAAACAGATAAAAGTAAAAGCAGAAACACAGTATATAAATACAATCATAATAAAATGAAACGGGAGGCCTCAGACAGAAACGGATGGAACGCCAAAACGTTGTTTGAACGAAATCAATTAGAAACATCCATAGAAAAAGAAAGATAAGGAAATGTTTTTAAATGGTCAACATTCTTGTATACAGGGATATCCACATAAACCGTTCGTTAAAAGTTTTCAAAGTTGCAGTTCACGTAAATATTTGAAATTTAAGGAGCAGGGGTTTTCCGTAGAGATCTCTTTAAATAAAATAAAATTGTCTTTGTATCACTTCCGGTTGTACCGCAAGTCGCTATCAACTCGCTTATTTTAAATAGAATGCTATATTTTTTATTACGTTTTTGAATTCCACATGTAAAAATATGTTAAATTGCAATACATTTCCCTATCTCTAAAATGCATCATTTTTGAGATATTTTGAATTTTCTTAGAAATTTGGATTCTGCAATCTGATTTTCAAAAAATTATAACACAGCTGTTATTGAAGCAATTTTATTTGTAATAGCTAATATTGTAGTTGAAGCTTTAAGGTTCTTAAAAATTCCATCAGCATAATCTATTAAGCTACAGGGTGTCTAAAACGCACCGCTCCACTCGAAGATATTCAAACACAGAAAAATACTTTTTTTCAAATGGAATGACCGATATTTTAATGCACCATTGTATGTGGAATCAAATGCTGCGTCGAACTGTACTAGCATTCCCTATACCTAACTTTAACAGTTTTTGAGTTATGAAACATTTTCGATTTAATTCATAGAAAATTACAATTTTAATAGGTCAAATATTTTTAATTTTATTAAGATAGCATGGAAATTATAACAATGATTACTGTTACTACAAATTTTGTAGTCAACCAAAGAAAATAGAATTTGGCAAGTGGAAATTCACAAATTTTAATAGTTCTTTAATCATCCTTCTCTTAGGACGCTTGTGATCTTATAAAACGAAAAAGTATGAATTTCATTACTTTAAGAATAAAATAGCTGCTAGTTTGCAATTCTCTGGATTAGCGTGAAAGTATTTTAAAACCATTGTCTAATTATCTTATTTGTTACTGATCTTCGTACATTTTATTTTTCCAAATTGTATAAAGTTAGGTTCAAACTTTCCAAACTGTGTTTTATTCATAGGAGACAAGAGGGGTACATTTTACTGAACACACATTCTCTGCTCTGAACAATTTTAGCTCATTCTTCATGAATTTAAAAAATAGATTTAAAATATCAGCGTTTGAATAATTTTGATTTTGATTCTCAACTTTTTTTGCTTTTGCTTAAAATTTGTAGTAACAGGAAACTTTAAATGCAATTGTTTGTTGTTTTCATAACTATATCAACCTAATAAATGTAAATTTTTATGTATTAAACCAAAAATATCTTATAACTGAAAAACTGTTAAAGTTAGGTATAGGGAATGCTAGTATAGTTCGACACAGCATTTAATTCCACATACGATGGTGTATTAAAATATTGGTCGTTCCATTTGAAAAAAAGTATTTTTCTGTGTTTGAATATCTTCGAGTGGAGCGGTGCGTTTTAGACATCCTGTAGCTTAATAGATTATGCTTATGGAATTTTTAAGAACCTTAAAGCTTCAACTACAATATCAGCTATTACAAATAAAATTGCTTCAATCATAGCTGTGTTATAATTTTTTGAAAATCAGTTTGCAGAATCCAAATTTTTAAGAAAATTCAAAATATCTCAAAAATGATGCATTTTAGAGATAGGGAAATATATTGCAACTTAACATATTTTTACATGTAGAATTCAAAAACGTGATAAAAAATATAGCATTCCATTTAAAATAAGCGAGTTGATAGCGACTTCCGGTACAACCGGAAGTGGTACAAAGACAATTTTATTTTATTTAAAGAGATCTCTACGGAAAACCCTTGCTCCTTAAATTTCCAATATCTACGTGAACTGCAACCTTGAAAACTTTTAACGAACGGTTTATGTGGATATCCCTGTATACACGCTGAGTAAAAAAAAACGCCTAAATGAATCGCGTCAGTGTTGAATGGTCAAAAAAGCAAATGAAATTCCAGAAAAAATTTTACAGTATACCCACCCCTTCTTGCGTTTTTAATAATTTTAAGATAGTTGCACGACAGCTGTCAATTTTAAATGTTATGGTATTGTAATACATTTTTAAAGAACTTTTTTCTGCGTTCATTAATGTGTTGCAATAATTACTTAATACTCATTTTTAAAAGCCGACAGATATCGAAAGAATTGTGACAAAACAAGAGATCATGGATAATTGTCTTTTTATCAATGACTCAAGGCCGGTCTGGCCATCTTCCTGTTACAGTTATCCGGCGAATAACTTCATTTTTATGAATGGTTGATTGATTTTTATGAATTGTTTCCATGGTAGTTATCCGCCAGTTAATTTATCAAGAGATGAAAAGACCGACCCTAAGGCCTGTTTTTTTCACCTCCAGTTAACTTTATCTGACGGTTTATCCCCATAGTAACAATTGTGATTACAATCGTTACTATGGGAATTGATCGCCAGATAAAGTTAACTGGAGGGCCTTAGACAAGTGTCGTTTTTAATCTTTGCCCTGTATTACAAACCGTTTACTTCACAACAAAATTAATGTAAGCGGTAGATTTCATTCTAAACAATTTCCGAAGAGAACATTTTTTTTCTATGCAAGGAGTGTTTAAAAGTTCGTGATGTTAAAAGACTTCTGGAAAATGGAATTTTATTGAAATATGGAATAAATTAATATCCGTTTAAAGGTAGAATATTCTATACATAAGTGAATAAAGTCCCCAGTTAAGTTAACTCTTTATTGGTGTTTTGCGTTGCTAAACATTTTTGTTTTGTTTAAAACGCAGAATTAATTATTTTAAGAAACTATCGTATTTAAAAATTATTTGTGTGAAATCTATTTTGGTAAATAACTTCAAAACGTTATAGATTTGCAAGTCAATGTCCTTCGGAGTACTCACTAAGGAAATTTTCATTTTTCTTTCAAATTTCTACTTTTAATTCAAATAAGTTATTTACGTTTCTAATATTTAATACCTATTTTGTTTAATTATCAGTGAAATGTCTACAATTTGATTTTTCATCCTTCTTATTTGTGCATTAATATTCATTGTAACATCGTTGTCGGATATAACCGCGGTCGTGTTATATAGGAACAAGCAACCCTTGTCGAGTTCTTTTCGTTTCATATTTTGGCTGCCACACGCAGTGCTTAACTTGGTATTGATTTTTTCGACGGGTCTTGGAGAGGGGTGCGCAGGACGGAGGCGAGGATACCAAAATACGGGATGTATAATTCACCGCTGCCTTAATCGATATACGCTAGTAGAACGTTAGTTATATTCGTTCTGGAAGCCCCAGTTTCGAAACGGATCGCAGTCCTCCTCATTATTAATTCAGAATTGTTTCAAATGCGAAGCACATAATCATTATGTTTACGACGGCGAAAAAAATGCGACAACAAATTCCCCTCAATTTATGTACGTAATCTTTATTTTCGCATGCATGAATCGACCGTTTAATTTTGGATGGTCGGTTATTTTCGATACCATTGGTGAAATAAATTTGTTTATTATTGCGCCCATTAAGTGTAATGTAAATTGTATTAACATGGAGTTTTATGCGTCGCTTAAGTGGCTCATATGTGGCTGTTTACGTCGGCTTTATGGCGTAAGTTTTTGCTGCATTAAAACACCATACAATCGCTGATAAGAATTATCGTAATGGATATACATTTCATTTTATCGACGGCAACAAGAGAAGGTGTAAATAATCATTTGCATAACGGATACGTTACATGATACGTTGAGTAATATAAGACCGAAGATGTTCCTGAAGTATATTCCATCCAGACTTTCAATAACTTAAATTACATATTTCTGTTTATCTTGTTTTGGTATAACTATGTATCTAAATCTATCATAAAACTGCCACATCTACTTCTTAAATTCTTCAAAATATTGAACATAAAGCTCTTTATTTATTTTTCATAATTTTTTATATACATTCCATTAAATAAACGACAGCGTGTCTTCTTTTATTAATAGCTAATTACTTTCACTATTTTTTTTAATTTCTGTTTTTATCATGAAATATCAAAAACTCTAAGCAATCGCACTTTTCAATTGTAAATCGCTTATGCAATTTTATGTTGTTTTGACCCAAACTAATCGAATAAAATATATAATCCTGTGTGACAACGTAAATTTATCAACGGATTAAGTAATACCTACGTAGCTATAGATTTAGGAACACAATTCGAAAACAATTTGTCGTACCTAAAACATGTTCTTTCTTCCATAATTATTCGATGATTATTATGAGCAAATTGAACCTTCTTTAATTTTGTTCTTTTTAATTATAATTCTATGGCAAAAGGCCATGTTTGGATGTTATATATTTACTGAAAATCTAGTTTAAACTTTCACAAGTAAAGAAATAAAGATAATTGATGTGTTTAAAAAAAAAACAAAAAATTGAATACAAACTCGCATTTTTTCGTTATTATGAAGTAGTTGATGTCCTTGCATGAATAATCACCGAATTATGCAAGTTCGACTCAACTTAAAACCAACTTTATCTTTTTATCGTTTTAATACCCGGCTGCAATTCACGAGATTGATTAAAAGTTCGCAAGTAATTTAGAGAAACGAGAAAAAGTTCAGAACTTCTCAAGTGCTTCTTATTAATGGAAGCTTCTTTTTTTCCCACTTATATTTTCAGCATTTTTTTTTCTACATAACCCAGCACTTCTTATTTTATTCTCAAGAATATTTTCGATTATACCTACACGTTATATGCAAATATTTTAAAACTCTTCGGATTTCATCTCTTTGGGCTAGCGAGACGCTCAACATTTCTCCAAAATTGGTTTTAAGGAATTTTCTAAATGTATTTAATTAAAAAGTATAACATTAGAAAAAGGTGATTAAATTTTAATATTTTAAGAATGAATGCTTTATGTAATTTAGATGTCGTCTATTACACAAAGTGAACAAGAATGAAATGACATTTAAATTAAGAAAAAAAGAAAAAAGAAATAAATACAAAGTTAACAAATGACAACTCAGTTTCTTTTTACAAATTTACAGTTTCCCCTAAAAAGAGTTTTGCTTAAATTATAGTTACAAGTTATTAATTGTAAGAAGTTCTTTGTAATATTTTTTATAATTCATTTTTTAAATACATATCTCGATTATTACTCTCTTCTTCGGGAGTAATATGAAATTGAAGCTATGTAGCAAGTGTCAAAATGGATAGCATTACTCTTTTCGCTTGTTTTTGACAGTATTTGTGTTATTTAAACTTTCTGAGTATAAGATATAGAAACATATTTGTAATAATCCTTAAGTGGACAATTTTTATAATGCTTGAAATATCGAAATTTCAATGAGCGTCATATTTCGAGTCATAAAAGTTTTCCCGAGGAAAATACTTGTTTCATACATTCTCAATGAAAAAGAAAAAAGAGATTAGACGTTTATTCTAAAATGGAAAGACACATTACTTTCAATTTCCGATATATGTATGTTTGTGAGCGTATTTATTCTTCGCATAACTTTAAACTTCAAATATTTCGTTCTTATTCCGAAATCTTACTCAGGCGTATTATAATACTTATTACCGAGATTCTGAGTCATCGATTATTTACAAAATTATCGCAAAGTTGATCAAAATTTGTCTATTATAATAAATCAAACTTTTTAATTTTATTGAACATAAATATAAAAGTGTTTAGTGAAACTTAGTACTGTAATTATAACGAAATGTGGAGCAAAATATTTAGGAGTACATACATATAAAATATACGAGGTAGAAATATTATATACTGCTCTTGCAGCAACTTAAAAACTTTAAATCTAGCAATATTGTTAACTTCACATCGCTACACTAATTGTAACTTGTGTAACACAAGTTTTAGTTTATGTTGGTGTTACTTATGCCCGGTTGCACCAAATTTTTAAGCAGAGCTTAAATTTAAGTTATGTTTAGAATGTGACATTTAGGTATGGTCAGTATAATGTCAAATACATTCTGATTGACATTTAAACTTCAACTTAAGTACTAATTAGAATGTGACCAACATTTTGTTAAATCTACAAATAATGTCATAGTCTAAACACCACTTAAATTTAAACTCTGCTTAAAAAGTTGGTGCAACCGGGCATTACACAACTAATTGTAAGGAAACAAAGTTGGGACGATTATCGAAGCTTATCAAACCAGGCCGATATCAGTTAATAATTGCCTAATTTTTGGTTTTTACCTTTCCTCTGTAATAATAAAAATAATAACACTTCTTAATTAATACCTTCAGTTTGGTTAGCATTCCTTGCATGATTTTAATGCTGCTGTAATATTTCCTCGAGGTTCTCACCTAGCAGAAGATACATATTCTCGAAAAGATAATTCAACTTCAAATAAAATTAAGAACAAGAAAAATAACAATAAATTAACCAAACAGAACTTACACAAGTTTAAACACAACTTTTTAAATTTAATTTTTTTATATCATTGGGTAACTTACATACCTGAAATATCAATAATTCTTATCGGATATTTCTTTACTTGCTTATTTTCGAAAGGTAAACTTTTTTTGATTAAAAATGATAAACGTTTACAAATACATACAGTGAGAGTATAAAGTTTGGAATAATGAGTATAAAGCGTAAATTATTGATTTTTAAGAAAATTCCAAAAACAGGTCAATTTTTGATTTAAATCGCGCGTTCTTTGTACAGAGTGTCACGGATAAGAGTGATCACGTCACTGACATTTTTTTTTAATGACAACCCCCAAGTTTGAGTTGATATTTCGATAGCCCCAGTGACTGTCAAAACGACGCTACTCTTTCATAAGAAAATTTTTGAGAAAATTAATAATGAAAACTGAAAAGCAGAGTTTTAATTTTAAAGTTTTTAAATGCATTTCAATTAAAAAATAAGTAAACTTATAAAACATCGTAAATGAATAAAATTATATCAAATTAAATGTTCAAAATGTCCGTCAGCTTCTTCAGGATCTCCAGTTGAAAATAATCTTAATAAGTGGCGATATATATTTGACTCAAATCTCTATCGCGTACCGCAGTGATGAAAAGTCACTGAGCAATGAATCCAGCTATACATAAAAATTAAATTACAAAGTTAATCTAGTACAAGAACTAAATGACGATGACCCCGATCGACAAATACAATTTTCTGAAGGTATGACAGAAATTTTACATCAGAATCCTATGATGATAAATAGAATATTATTTTTTGATGAAGCTGCATTATATTTAAAAGCTACTGTATGTAGACAAAATTGTAGGTATGGGGCACAAAATAATCCGCACTGGCTCCAAGAACATAAAACACAGTATCCCCAGAAACTTGCTATTTTTCCAAATCCAGATGATCCCGACATTCCCACCGATACATTGTGGTATCAGCAGGATGGAGCACCACCACATTTTATAAGACCCGTGCGAGAATACTTAAACAATGTGTTTCCCAATCGGTGGATTGGAAGACGAGGTTCAGTGGAATGGCCTGCCAGATTTCCTGATCGGACACCGTTAGATTTTTTCCTCTGGGGATTCGTTGTACAAAGAAAAGCCCAATAATTGAGATCAATTAAAAGACCAAATTACAAGAACAATTAGAACTATACAGCCCGAAACTATTCGCAATGTTCTGCAAGAGTTTCAAGCTAGGCTGGCATATTGCCAAGAAGTTGGTGGCAGACATTTTGAACATTTAATTTGATATAATTTTATTCATTTACGATGTTTTATATCCTAAGTTTACTTACTTTTTAATTGAAATGCATTTAAGAACTTTAAAACTAAAACTCTGCTTTTCAGTTTTCATTATTAATTTTCTCAAAAATTTTCTTATGAAAGAGGTCAAAATTTTTATAGCATCGTTTTGACAGTTACGGAGGCTATCGAAATATCAACTCAAACTTGGGGGGTGTCATTTAAAAAAAATGTCAGTGACGTCTTCACTCTTCTTATCTGTGACACTCTGTACATTCAGGTGCAATGCCAAAGAACGCGCAATTTAAATCAAAAATTGACCTGTTTTTGGGATTTTCTTAAAAATCAATAATTTACGTTTTAAATGGATTCTTCCAAACTTTACACTCTCACTGTATATTAAATACGTATAGTATACACCAAATACTATGAGAAAACCGTGAAAAACGAGAAAAAGTCCCCTCTCTACATGATTCACGACATCACATGAAAATGTAATGAAACGACCTGCTACCTGCTACTAAAAATGTAATTCCATACTTGATTTGTGAATAAAAATGAGCATAGTACACTATTTTCAACGTTATAATTTACTAATGCATCGACTTAACATTCTTAAAACAAAATTAGTTTTGCTAAGTTGATTACTTAGCCTAATCAAATGTTCACTTCAATTTAAAATTTCGTCTACGCACATTTCCAAATACTGAACATCTTTTTAATGTGGTTCTGTTGAAATTAAATGTTAGTGCTATATCTTCGTTAAGAATTTATTATAATTTATTTTTAGAAACCATTGACTGATTTTCGCTCTACCTTTCTCCCCCCCCCCCCCACTTTCAGTTATTTCGGAAAAGGTTTCTTCTTTGGTAAAGATGCAAGGTATTATACGCATAATTCAAAATATTAAAAATCATCTTTCTGTTTTTTACTAGGTGGGTCATTTATGAAAATGATGAACAGCAAGGGACCTAAAATTCTTCCTTGTAGAGATTTCAGTTATAATGGACTCTTGTATGCTATTATCTGGAACACATACGTTTCTGTTTCGCTTTTAGGCAGAGAAGAAATATGTACTATGCCGGGCAAAAAATCTGGAACTTGTAATGCAGTGAGCCTCTTGGGGTTGCTATTTAAAAAAAATATCGATGACGTCATTACTCGAAAACAAAATTGATTTTCACTTGAAAATATGTGCTTTTTAAAAACAAAATTTACCTGTCCGAGAGTTTTTTCGAAATGTCAAAAATAAAGAAATTACGAATTTTATTCCATGCTTTAGAGGCTCACTGTATATATGTTCTATTGCATATACGACGAATTAAGTATTGTTAGAAAAATTCGTCCGTTTGTTTATTTCTGTGTTTTTTTTATGTTACCATAGAACAAGATCTTTGTAGCAACATGAATTGTTTAAAGCTGCATTCATGCTAATAAAATAATTCATGTGTAGATTTGTCCCAGATTTTTTTGGCGGGCACCTATGTACCTATATGTACATATTGGTTACATTAATAATTCAGAAAGGAATATATTCGAGTTATGATTCTAGATTTCAGATAGTTATTGTACGTTCGACTTGATTTAATTAACTTATAAAATTTAAAACTAATCTTTGATTTCCGTTATTAATTAAATATGGCAGGGTTCTTGCAATATTCGAGTCCTTGACTATAGATACTAGCATATCTTCCTTTCTTGGCAACCCCCGTGGAATTTATAGTATTAAAAAATTGAAGCATAAGTAGTTTTCTTTTATGAACATTTTCATTAGGAATTTGCCTTGGAACTGGGGTTTATACAATTTCATGGACATTTTATACAGCATGGTAATGATATAGAATGAAGCAACTTCATTAGCGTAGACTAGGGGATGGAACATTGATCGATAAACATCGATGTTTGTTATCATTATCCCTATTTTATTACGAGCCTTAACAACTACATACTCGGACAGACAGATATTTTAAAAATGTCTGTTAATTTTTCTGGTTACAATTATACCGTGATTTTATTTTAATATGAAACATTACTGTTCATATTACTATGGAAACTAATTCCAATTTTTAAAGAAGTCGTTGCATGATCGTCGTCGTTAGGGTTTCTAATGTCATATCAAATAAAATTTGTCCATTTTAATTTGGAACATCTGTCCGGCGAAGAAAGTTAATGAAAATGTATCAGGATCAGGAAGAATTACCTCTGGACAAGTAACTAATGCAATTAACAACTTTTATAATCATTTAGGATACTGCATGGAGGTAAATGAAGAAATTTTTGAAAACTTGTTATGGTGTTTGTTTTGAATTAAAGAATTTCTGTTTTCCTTATGTTTTAAGTTTACTTATTTTAAACAAGAATAAACTTATCTAATGTAATTGAAAGATTCGCTATTATTTTGTAGTACAAATCACTAATAACAGAACAGATTCATGACAGCTGTCATCGCATGTTCTATTTTAAAAAGGACAGTTTAATATACAAATTGTAAATGTTGCTATGGATTCTCAGGTTCGTACGTAACAGCAATGTTTCATGTTAAAATAAATTCACAGTACAAAAAAAAATATTGCATCAATTTATTTGAAGATCTATTTCCTAATTAATATTTCGTCTATTAATTTTTAAATTGCTTATATTGTGTCTTCTTAATACAATTAATTTGACTGATTTATAAAATTTGCTGGCAACTAATTGTCTACCTTTTTACGCTTTAAAAATAAGAAAAACTTGGAAACAAAAACCATATTATAAATCGATATCAACACAAGTTAATTGTTGATTTTGAAACTAAGAACAAAATGTTGATGAAAAATATGGCCCATGGCTTACCAACTCATAAAAAGTGCGTGAAATTATAATTCGGCATTATGCCGCGGATAAAACCGTAAAAAAAAATTGCGAACGAATTCGACTTATCGAAATTGACAATTGGCGATATAATAAAAACGTATGGAGACACGGCAAACATTGATATCCGTAGCAAAGTCCTGGAAAACAAGCACTATAACAGAAAGACAACGAAGAATTCTCACTAAAATTTGCAAACGGCAAAGACAAGATAACGTTAAGAAAAATTCAGTCCCAATGGAATGAAGAAACTGGTCTAATTGTATTTAGGGAAGTTGCCAACAATGGTTACACAAATCAACGCTATGGTTTTTATAATAGTTATTTATATTACAAGTGGGATAGAGGCATCATTATAATATGAGTGCGATCAGTTATCCTGACGAGGGCGTCAGCCCGAGTTCAGAATAAGGGCACGAATATTATAATGACGCACTATCCCACATGTAATATACAACGTTTTATTTACGCCTGCAACATGGTTTTCATTTTTATTTATCAGTAAGCGAAAATCGCAGCCTGGTTATAGCGCAAAAAGTAACCGGATAATAATAACTAATAATTTTTTTCATTATATAACTAGTGTTATACTTAGTCTCATTATACAACCCAAATGAGTTACATAATATAGCTATTATGAAACAGCTGTAGATAAAGTAAATATCATTTATTGTACTCAATACCCATTTAAATTTGAGAACCTAATTTTTAATACATTTTATTTTTCAAAATGCGAAATAAAAACTACTGCTTACCGAAGCACAAAAGAAAAAACGTCTGGACTGGGCAAAATCTAAAGTTACATGGACCGAAGAAATGTGAAGCCAAATAATTTTTAGTGATGAATCAGGGCTTGATGTCTGTATTGGTGATTGTCGGAAGAGAGTGATCAGAACAAAATTCGAGGCTTCCCATAAAAATTACTTTAACGAACCATAAAATCCCACAAGGGGTTATGATTTGAAGGTTTAGGCAAACTGTTTATTGATGACATCATAAACGCAGAAAAATATTAAGATATTTTAGAAAGAAACCTCCTGCAGATTGCAAGGTTGCAATTTGGAATAGAAAATGTCATTTGTCAATTTTAAAAAATTATCGTTGACATCATAGGCCGAGATTGTGACGTCACAGAAGAAGAAGAAGTTTGTGGCAAACAATTAGCCATTTGACTCTTATTTAAAACTTTTTTCTGTAAAATTTATAATAAAAGTTCTACTTTCGTTGTCCTTATTTTTTATTCATACTGTGTAGATATCACTTTAAAACGCCATCTCAATTACATAAAATAAAGTTCATTTTTGTTGAAGTAAAAGAAAGAGTTGTTCACAAATTAAAAATATTAAACGTAAGTTGGAATTTTATTACATAATTTATTTGTAATTAAAAATTTATCCCAGAGAATTATAAAAGAATTTTGTCTTAGGATGGGTTTTCTTCTGTATAACAATTTCGTTATAACTTATCAACGAATAGCTTAAAAATCTCAACGTTTCGCTATCGCTTGACAGCTTCTTCAGGAGTCAAACGATAGGACAAGAGTCTAGTTAAAGCACAAGAAAAAAATTACCCAAATTAACAGAAATTCACATAAACTAACAGAAACTCACTGAAACTAACGGAAACTCAACCCAAATTAATTATTAATTAATTGATTAATGATAAATTAGAAAATTAATGACTAATAATAAATTTTGTTTTTACATAACGTTCAGTATATGAAACAAATTAATTACATAGGCCAAGAAGAATGTTGTAGTTGTAGGTAAAAGACAAGACTTTTTTTTTCAAATTTAACTGTATGCATTTTGATTTCACGAAATTTAAAAACTTCAGAATCAAAAACTTAAAATAATTTGGATATTAAATCGAAAAGAAGTAAAACAAAGTCATTCCTAGTTGATAATAATAGAGTAGTTAGTAATAAGGAAAAGAAATTATGTGTTCTCATTACGGTTATTAAATAAAATGTAGATAAATAAATAAAAAAACATTCTTCTTAAATCTATTCTTAAAGATACTGAATGTAGAAAAACTTATCGCTGAATGAAGAATGATTTATTTTGTAAAAATATGTATTGTACACTGTAATCAATAATGATTGCAAGTTTGTGTCTGGAATACTACGGACATTTTACACAGTACGACAAAGAAATTCTAAATTCGGATTTCTCAACGGAAATGGTAAACAGAAAAGTCGCCTGAAATTATCTATATGGGGGTCTATATGGCTATCCATACTGTCGTCATTGCACTGAATGGCGGGTCGGCGGGATCTCGATAGTGTTTTCGAATTCTAGGAATTCTTCATCGTCGTCTCTATGTCGTAAATTTTTGCTGCCCACCAGCAAAAGTCAGCCAATAAGGCATTTAACTTTTTACCATGGTATCGAACTTCCGTAGGCATGGCTACTAGGTAAAACTTTTCACCAAGCTCATCCAAATTCCAGAACTTGGAAACACCATGGATGATCCAGCCGTTCAGTGCGATGACATGAAGATGGACATCTTTCTAAGTGATGAAGACTTCCAAATTGAACCATCGACATCAGTTCAACCTCTACACCCTCGAAATCTTGATTGAATCTGATTTGAATTTTCTTGCCAAAAAATGATGTCTTTTTTCATACTTCTTTTTAATAAATCTTTACCAATTTTAATTTTTTTCTCAAAATTGTTGTGTTCCGTGCGTTTTATTGTAAATGCAACAAAGAAAAATGAATTTCTGGCATCAAGGAGGCTTCGTGTTACACGGCCAAATCTATAAAAAATTTGAACATTTCAAGTAGCGACATCTTTTGATCGCTTTTTGACCTGCTTGAAATGTTCATTACTTTCACATCGCATTGGCGAATAACCTGGACAAGTCGGTTTGGTTTGCAGTGGAGTTCTCAAGCTACGGTTCTGCTGACGAAGGCCCAACTAGGCCTGAAACAGCTGTACAGAGCCTGCTTGAGGAATCCGCTGTAATCGAAACCGATTTGCACAAAACTTTTTTATAAAAAAATTGTTCGGGCACAATGATGTTAGTATTGGCTTGGTCCTCAAATAGCCCCGACTTAAATGTCATCGAAACCCTGCAACATGACATGAAAAAGATCTTGCGAAAACGTCCTCAATGAACAATTCCTGGACTAAAGGTTAAAATATAGGAATTATGGAAATATTTCGCCCCACAATATTATGAATCCTTAACCGACATTATGCCAGAAAGAATTCGGGGTGCAATAGAAGCCAAAAGTGATGTAACCTGTATTAATTTATTACATGTTACATTCGTCCGAATATTAAATTGTCGGCATAATTTTTAGTTTTTCTTTAAAAATCTGATTTCTATTTTTATCACTGGAATAAAACTTGTTTTTCGTAAATTATTAGTTACTGTAAATCAATCTTTTTGTTTATTTTTTTATATCTTTTATATACTTTTCTATAAAGTTTTAAACATTTTCTTATATTGTTAGTGCTCGTAATTTAGAGAAAAACAAAAACGTTATTAATTATCAAAAATGAGTAGTAACAACTGCAAGTTATGTTATTAGTTATTATATTACACAAACTGAACATTTTTGATTTACTGGTAGGAAAAAAAGAATATTATGCTTGTTAATTTTTATAATCACCTCATGTAAAATTGTTAAATCATAAGTAACATACCAGTTTTTAAATCAAAGTCAATCACTAGTTATTCACATTAGAACTAATGTACAGTCGTGCGCAGCTTAAATGCTGCTACAACTTGACAGTCTGTGAGCCGTGTATGTATACTGGTGCTTAAAAGTATTCGGACGACCGGAATTTCCGCCTGGCACTGTGGAAGTTTACCACAAGGGTCAAATTCGAACGATTTTATTGCTTTTCATTCGGATACTTTTAAGCACCACGATGTTTTAAGAGTGAAGTTTTCGTGCAGAAGGTGCGCTTGAATGTACAACTTAACGTGCTAAAATAACACTGAACAAATATGACGAAACATCGGGGAATGTGTTACTTGATTGGTCTAAATTAGATTTCTGTAATACAGTATCTATTTGCTAATAGACGACACTAGAAATTTTTCACTTAAGCTCGTTTTACATGGAGCGATTTTTGCGAGCGATTTGTTGCAGCGATTTCCCGCCGCGAGTAATTGCTTCGTGTAAATAATAAGTCGCTGGTGCAATTTATCGCAAATAGTAGTCGCGTATGCGATTTTCGAAATTAGAACATGTTCTATCCACTTGCGATTTTTCTATGCAATCTAGTTACATTGCTAGTAATATTTCTGTGAGAAGACTGACAAGGTGTACCAATATAAATATTTTGAGGTTATTGATTGTTGTTTACGACCGTTTATAACGACAACCATGTTTCGTTAAACATAATAAGCAATATATCACACAATATACATAAAAATATAAATAGTAGCATTGCATAAGTAGCCGATTGTGTTTGTGAACAATAAAATGGAAGAACGAAATATTGCCTGGACAAAAAACAACATTGAAGCGTTTATTAAACCATACGAACAGTGTCCCTGTTTATATAGTGTAACATTTGAAGATTATAAAAATAAAACAAAACGGACTAACAACGTACAGCCATGCGCACCTAAAATGCACCTCCAGCACGCGAACCTTAAAACCTTGTGGTACAAGGCTCACAGAACTGTCAAATTGTAGCACTTAAGCTGCGTATGACTATACACGTTTATCTTTTCTTGGGATTGTAAATAAACTCTGCAAAATTTTCGGTTGGTACTACATGGATACTACTGGTGTACTGATCATCTACCGGTTGTCAACACTGAAGTTGCTTATTATCTGTGCTTATTAAAATAGAGGTGATTACATGATGCGATAGAACGCTGCGATAATTTTCTCGCTGCAATCCCTCGCCGCAATTGCTCGCTGCGATTAATTGGCTCGTGTAAAGCTAGCTTTACAGATACTCTAATGCAACAATCTGACCTCAGAAGTGATTCGATGTTAATTGTTTCCTTATAACATTCATATTCTATCGATAGTAATAAACCGTAAACATCGGTGTTGGATGAACGTCGTTGTATATCGCCCATCCCTAAATTGTTAAAAACGTTAAAAAATGTATATTTTCCCATTTTTTTTTTAAAGTAATGTATAGATTTTTCTGTATTTGATGTTGGATTTGCCAAGATCCCAAGATTTTTTAACCAAACTTCACGAGTGTTATGAAAAGCCGCAAACTCAACTTCATTGGTTAACGTATTTCCACGGGGAAATAGTAAAGTTTTATAATTCCTTTGGATAAAAAAAAAATTGATGTTGGATTTACCGAGACGATACCGTTGAAAAATACCGGATTTTTTCGGCAAATCGTTGAAAGGTGAACCAACTTCGTTGGGTTTAGGTGTTAGCAGATGAGTATTTCCTACGTTAAATGGTAGGCTACCATTGAAGCTCGTACGTTCATCCGTAGGCTAATATTAACCTGACGTTTCACAATACTTACTTGTCCAATTATCGTACGCTAGAACCGGTTTAAAAAAATCATGAATGATATAGTTCTTGAACGAAGGCCTGCCTCTCTGCATCTCCCCGAGCTAACCCTAGGTATATGCATAATGCGTACATTAAACCTTTGATCTGCGCCTGCACATGTGACCGCGAATGAACGAGCGAATGCGCCACGAGATTTCGCAGTTCGCCGTTTGTTTGGCGTAACCAGTACGCTGACGTGCGCGATCGCCGTCTGTTTTGCCACCGTAGTGTTCATTCGTTCATTACTCTTTTTTTTGTTTTTCCGGTAAGTTGATTAGTCCTTTACTGAAAGTATTCGATAAGTACGCGTGAAGCCCTTTGAAATCCGAAACAACTTTCGCCTGACATAAAAAACAAACGCAGTAAAAATTACCTATATTTAAGGTAACGTCGCCTACATCAGCTTTCTATTTTTTTTTTTTAACTAAACACTTCCACTGTATTAAATTAAATTAGCGCACGGTCATAATTTGCTTTCGTTTGGAATATTACACAGAAAACAAAAACGCCTTCAAATGATAATAAGAGCTGAAAGAAAAAGGTGAGAATTGCGGTAAATACTTTTTAATTAATTCGCAAATTTCTCGTTAGTTATTCAACATTAGCGGAACGTTGTGAAGGCGCTCGGAATTTTTTTCCTGCGCTCAAATTCAAACGTGCAGGTTTTTCTCACGTTTCGGACGACAAAAATAATGAGTAAGATGCACACATGTCGTTCTTAATGTGATAAAAACAAATTGAAAAGTTCAACGGCCTCGGGGTAATTATAGTATAGTATTGTATCGTGTTAAATGTTTCCACGTCATAAATTCTGTGCGGCGCCGTATCCTCGGTGCTTGATTCATAATTTTTTAAACGATTCCGGTTAATTGAAAGCAAACAGTTTTTGTACGGACGGACAGTCAATTAGAGGTGTTAATAATTTTCTCTGTAATTTAATCCTCTTTGAAATTTTTTACGTGTGCCCCGCACACATGAAAGGTAAATCGACCGAACGTGGACCCATCTAAGTTTTCATCGCGTTATTAAAATAAAAAAAAGATTTTCCTGAAAAAGAAGTCTCATCTCTATATAGAGTAAATAGACACATTCTTTTTTTAATGATATCAATATGCATTTGTTCTAAAAAAAAAAACAGCTTTGAAAGAAAACTATAAATTAATTTTGCAAGAAATTCTTAGATTATTTATTTTGTAAAATATATTCTCAGAAAACATACTCAGAGCTATATGATCAACAAACATAGAATTTGCTTTTTGTTGTTCACACGGCCACAGAATAACCAGAAGCTCAACCCTTGCCAAATTTTATTTGCGCATGTCAGATCTGTAGGTTACCCATTGAGCTAAAAAGGGAGAAAGCTAATTTTACTAAATATGCTTAATTTTAATACAAAAAAAAATTAGTTTTGTACATTTCGTGCCATCAAGGGTAAAGCACAGGCTTACGGCCAGTCGTACGGCCCTCTCACTTATACAACCAACGCTTCTTGTTATTCTATTGTATGGCGTTGGGTAATAGTTATTATTGTTACATACCATAAGGTTTTTTTTTTATAATTCCGAACATATACACAATGTAAATATTCCTAGAAATTCATACTATGCAAATATTTGATAATTGCATAGCACAATGTTTAAAGCGTGAAGAAGTACATTCCGAACATTTATTATAACGTCTTTATTAAAAAAATAAATCTTAATGTTATATATACAGTGTATTCTCTCTTAAGCGGACACCTACCATAACCAGAAAACTGTCTGCCTAATAGAGGTGCAAATACATGTAAAATAGGGAATTAAAAACTGTCCGGTTAAGAGAGGTGTCCGCTTATGAGGAGTGCCCGTTAAGAGAGAGTATACTGTATATACAACAGCGCAGAAGGCCTTAGAAGCCTATGGCTTCCAGCTTTCCGATCGCCGTTTTCCACTTTTTCCTATCTTTTGTCCTCGTATCCCAATCCTGCACTCCTAGTTGTTCCAGATCTTCTTTAATCGCTTCTATCCATTTTTTCCTAGGTTTGCCTCTTTTCTTCTTGCCTCCTCCATCTCGAAACGCCTTTTTTGCATGTCCCTCCTTCTCCATTGTACATGGCCAAAGCATCGCGCACGCTGTTCTCTTATTTTTTGTACTAAGTTAGGCTTTCCAAACTTTTCCATAACTTCCTTATTTGTTCTTCTACGCCATTGCCCCTGGTTATCTTTCACACCTCCAAATATTTTTTTTTCCCATCGCTCTAGTTTTTCTTTATCCTTTCTATTAAGGATCCAAACTTCACAATCATAAACAATGTAGGTTGAACTATTAATCTGTATAGCCGGATCTTCGTTTTTATCGAATTTGCTTGGATTTTGTCATACTGTTTAATCGCCATTTGCACCAAACACTTAAGCTGAGCTTAAATTTAAGTGGTGTTTATAATGTGACGTTTTAGGTGACACATGGTAAAGTCAGATTCTAAGGGCCGATATTTCAATCATGGTTTAACTTTAAGCTTCGTTTTATTCCCATAGAAATAGTATTTAAGACAATTGTTTCTAAGAGAATAAAACGAAGCTTAAAGTTAATCCACAAGTGAAATATCGACTCTTGGTGACCCTTAAAGTTAAGTTGAGCTTAAGTGCTTGGTGCAAATGGCCATAAGGCTTTGCTGGCTTTCACTATTCTTTTATCAATCTCCCTGCCCTCTTCATTCTTATGTGTAATGGTAACTCCCAAATATTCGAACTGATTTATCTTTTCTAGTTGATACGTCCTATCTTTACATTCAAATTCTTTTTTCAGCTGCCTTCTGTATAGTACCCATCTCCAGGTATTTTGTCTTACTATCATTTATACATAGTCCAAACTTTCCATGCTTTCCAGTTTTTTTTTTTAATTCTTTATAATTCGTTTTTGGATCTCGTTACCAAGGTGATATCATTTGCGTACGCTATGACTTGATGCCTTTAGTAGTATATCATCGCTTTCGTATCTATTTAACTCTCTCTTATTCTCCAAAACTAGATTAAATAATACTGTCGAAAGTGGACCCCCCTGCCGACACGGAAAGGCTTAGATATTTTTCCTTCAACCGACACTTTATAACAAGTTCTTAGCAGACTCATTTTATCAAATGGGTCAGTTTTAATGATAATCCTAGTTTTCCCAGTACCTCATACAACTTGTATCTATTTAATCATAAGCCTCTTTGTGGTCTGTAAATAATATACACAACTTCAAGTTTTGCTCGTAGCTGTTATGCATAATACATGTCATTGTAGAAGTTTGATCGCTCCGTGCGGAATCCATCTTGGTATTCGCCTACAATTTCGTTTGCATGTACAAATAGTCGATTTCTTATCAGAAGAACCACAATTTTATACGTTACTTCCAGTAGAGCTACACTTCAATAATGTTCACATACACTTTTATCCCCCTTTTTTTTTCAGGACAAATCAACGCACTTCTCCAAGTCTTTGGGAGTTCTTCCTCTTCCCAGATTTTTTTATTATCTTCTTTCACCTGATTTTTAGTAATTCACCTACTGTTTTTAAAATTTCTCCTATTATACCACTCTCTCCTGAACTTTTATTATTTTTTAAACTCCTTAAGATCTCCTCTATTTCATGATATTGTGGTTTTTCAACTTGGGTATCGTTTATCACTCTTACCCCCCTATTCTGTAACTCATAACGACATCATTAGATACCGATATTCGTTAGGTGTTATATTTTGACCAATCAGTACATAGAAATGAAAATATACCACCTAACGAATATCGGTATCTAACGATGTCGTTATGAGTTACAAAATAGGGGGGTTAGTCTCTCCGGGCATTACTCATCCTCACTTTCTGTGTGCGCTTCTGTATTCAAAATTTCTTCTAAATACTCGATCCATCTAACATACTCGGTCCATCTATTCAATTTTCCTTTTGCATCTCCTATCAAATTTCCATCTCTATCTTAATCTTAATATTACTTGATTAAAACTCGTTTTGTTTCAACGTAGGTAGCTGGTACACCACCGACGTGAAGATAGCTATAGATTTCCAGCAATAGAACTCTAAAACTTTATCACTAAAATGCATAAAAATAAGTTAATAAATTGACGGTATTACACAAATTTCAGTAGATATTCATCAGTATTGATGCTATTAAAGAATATTTATTCCACTTTTTTTCAGAGGATATTTATAGATAAACACGATAACTAAAGCTAACAAGAAAGTCCCATACATGGACGGTTGACGTGAAAATTTTTGAAAATAACCAGCATATTTAAAAAAAATTTCACGTCAACTACCCAGCCATAGACGTTTTTTTAAAGAACGCACTCTTGTTGTTCGCATGAATTTGAAATTTAATAAAAAATAAACAAGGGGGGGTTCCATCGCAATTTTGTAGAATTAATTGTAAATTGATATTCTGCTGGTTATTTAAAAAAAAATTCAGGTCAACTACCCAGCCATAGACGTTTTGTTAAAGAACACACGCTTGCTGTTCGCATGAGTTTGAAATTTAATAAGAAATAAACAAGGGGGGGGGGGTTCCATCGCAATTTTTTTATATGTTGCGTAGAAATGGGTGTAAATTGATATTCTGCTGGTTATTTTACAAAATTCTCAGGTCAACGATCCAGGTAGGGGATTTTCTTGTTAGTTTTAGTTTTCGTGTTTATCTATAAATTTCCTTTGAAAAAAGGGGAATAAATATTCTTTAATAGCATCAATACTGATGAATATCTGCTGAAATTTGTGTAATACCGTCAATTTGTTAACTTATTTTTATGCATTTCAGTGATGAAGTTTTAGAATTTTATTGTTAGAAATCTATTACAAACTTCACGTCGGTTGGTACACCTTATAGTGAATGCATTGACTAGTTTTTTTTTTGTTTAATTGAACATAGGAATATATACTTTCTGTGTTCAAGGTTAAAAAGAAAAACTCAGGGTTTAAGCGTATGTAATAATAACCCTTGGGGAAAGAAAGATTGATAATACGGTGCGATGAGATGAAGCTTCAAAATTCTAAATTTGGATTTCTCAACGGAAATGGTCAATTTGAGAAAAAACAAAAATACATCTAACGGAATTTTTATTGGATAATTTAAGGATTTTATGGAGGTCTGAAGTTTAGAAAATTGGGCATTTATTGAAGGGAAAATTTCCATCAGAAAAGTCGCCTGAAAAGGTCTATAAATACCAGAAATTCATTTTTTTTTGTTACATTTACAATAAAACGCACAGCACACATAATTTTTGAGAGAAAAATTAAAATTGGTAAAGATTTATTTAAAAAAAAAGTATGAGAAAAGATATGAAATGAAACACATCATTTTTTTGGCAAATGTCGATGGTTCAGTTTGGAAGTCTTCGTCACTTAGAAAAATGTCCATGCTGTCATCACCTTGTTCTAAGATTTGAATGGACATGGTGAAAGGTTTCACCTAGTAGCCATGCGCATGGAAGTCCGATACCGTGGTAAAAGACATTTATTGGTGGACAGCAAAAATTTACGACAGAGACGACGATGAAAAATTCCTAGAACTCGAGAATACCATGGATGATCCCGCCATTAACCGCAATGACGACAGCATGGAGAGCTATATAGACCATTTCAGGCGACTTTTCTGTTGGAAATTTTCCCTTCAAAAAATGCCTGATTTTCTAAACTTCAAGTGATCTAACATCGGAAATTCCCATGAGATTTATTTTTATTTCATCCCAAATTTACCATTCCGTTGAGAAATCCGTATTCAGGATTTCTTTGTCGTACTGTGTAATATGTCCGAAGTATTCTAGACACAAACATGCAATCACTATTGATCACAGTGTACAATATATTTTTTAAAATAAATCATTCTTTATTCAAAGATAAAGTACAAGGTAGTCAAAAATTACTGTTTGAGTTGGCAGTGCTGAATTTTATTTTTAATTGGAACAATTAGAATAACTTCCGGTTGTTGACGGCTTGACACTGACAGCCGTCACTTCACAAGCGTCATTTGACATTTCAAATTCAAATTAAAACGCTAATTTTTGTTGACATAACGTATAATCTTGTTCAGGTTACATCAAATAAACCATCAAAACATATATCCGATTGCAGTATTGCAAATAGCCGAATAAAAAAAGCTTTTCATTGTATTGCCAACTCAAACAGTTATTCTTGACCTCTTTGTATTTTGTATTTTTCTTTCCTTTAGTATCTTTAAGAATAGATTTTTAAGTATTTTTTCAATTTATTTATCCACATTTTATTTAATAAACATAATGAGAACACATATTTCTTTTTCTTATTACTAACTACTCGTTTATTATTACTAGGAATGACTTTTTTAATTCTTTATCATTTAATATCGAAATTATTTTAATTTTTGATTGCAAAGTTCTTAAATTTCGTGAAATCAAAATGTATATGTATACATAATTAAATTTGAGAAAAAAGTCTTGTCTTTTACCTACAACTTTCTTCTTGGTCTACGTAATAAAACGCTACGTAATGAAACAAAATTTATTATTATTTATTATTTTTTAAATTTATCATTAATCAATGAATTGATAATTAATTTATTAATTTGTCATTATATAGGTTAATTTGGGTTGAGTTTCCGTTAGGTTCAGTGGGTTTCTGTTCTCTTGTCCTATCGTTTGACTCCTGAAGAAGCTGTCAAGATGTGGCGAAACGTTATGATTTTTAAGCTGTTCATTGATAAATTATAACAAAATTGTTGCACAGATCTTATTTTATTAGTAAAAAAGTTGATTAACTTAGATACTTACACCGGGGAATTTTTAAATAATTTTTTTACAATTCCTACCAACAAATTGAACTGAAAAATAAGTTACTGAGATTATTTTACAGTACAGTTAAATCGTGCCGTCCGATTTTTTTTAAGAAGGTAAAAAAATATATTTTCGTAATGATTATGAAAATTCATTGAGTCAATTGAATCAATTTTTAATTAAATTAATTACTTAATACGTTGAATTTGGGAACAACCTTTTTTTACTTCAACAAAAAAGAACTTTATTTTAAGTAACAGAGATGGCATTTTAAAGTGGTATCTCTTAAGGTACTACATCAACATACTTCGTATAGAGGTAACGCATTTAGTGATTTTTTATATCTATCCTTGTCGCACATTCCTCTCATCTAGGGATAAAAAACAGTTGGAAATATTATTTGAAGTGACGTTTGTCAAAGTTACTGTCAGTGGTTAAGAAAATTGAGTTTAAATATCGCATCCCAAACCTTTATCGCATGACATTTAATGATTCCGCCTTTCTCGTGAAAGAAAAATTCTGCACCTCTTAAAATAACAACTTTTTGATTGGTAAATAACTTAACAGACTTAACTAGACATAACCTAATACACTTTCAAATTGAAACCAGTGACATTGGGGTAAACAGAATTCCCTAAAACTGTTGTCTTCCTTATTGCACTTGCGACAATTGTATTTGTTATCTTTGTTTCTGAATGTTCTCACGAGAGGAATGGGATTGCGTTGTACGGAGTGTTGATTTAGTACCTTAGTATCTCTATAACTGTAATTTATTTTTTTAGTAATTTTTATTAACTAATAAACTAACTAATTAATATACAGTATTTTTATCTGTTTCAGTATATTTTAACTCTTCTTTATTTATTGAGAAAATTAATCGTGAACAAGAATTCTATTAGAATTCTTTAAAAATCTCTTTTTAATTAGGTAGGTAATTGATATTATTAATCAAAATGATTTTTGTCCATCATAATTCAAAGCAAATAACCTTTACTTACAAGAGTAGATTCTTCTACTTCTGCTTCTTCTTCATCATTAACTTGTTTCATACGTCCTAATTTGACTCGAAAAGTCCCGACAGGTTTGTTACTTCCTAGAGAAATTGGTGGTGGCACCATTCGACATGTATACAGGCCAGAAATACAGTTCGCATCTTCTTTTTTTTAATTTGCTAATCTTATGACTGATTACTGCTAAGCTTCACACCGGATGAATCCAAACTTTTGCAGTTCAAGACAGTTTCTATTGAAACCTTAGAAGTTCTAGCTATAAATGTGTTGTCAATCCTGTTTCCTGTTTACCAGGATGCTATTGCTCCTGTAGAAAGAGTGTTCTTCATTATGAACAAGAAGAGGCAGAATGATTTAATCAGTAGTAAGAAGTCTTATATTCTGTAAAATAAACTTAGGTGCAGCAAGTATCAATAGTTTAAATTAAATTATTAATGTCTTTAATTTTATTTTATTTTTGTGTAAAGATATTAAAAAGAAAACTATTTTACCCTTTCCTGAATCTTCTACTAAGCTAATTGCAATTCCTTTAATAAATAGTTGTTCAAAATCAACATAAAATGAAAGAAGTTTTATATGCCAAATGAATTTATTTTGCTGCACGTTAGAAAATTACATCTCTTTTTCGATGTCTGGCAAAAGTCAGTTTCATACACGCACCCATGCTTCTGGTGATGGTCAAAGAACGATAGAATTCAATAATCTGCCCTTTTCTTCATGATTTGATTGACTTCGAGACCACCTGTTTCAAAATCTTCCGAAATAGTTAATTTATTTCTTTCTAGATTCGTAGTTTTCGTTGTCCAATTTGTTATAAAACAATAAATTTTTATCACAAATTGTAAGTCTTCTGCTTGAGCTTGATTTTCATTTTCGTTTACAGAAAAATGACGAAACTGTTAGAACAAATACATAATAAAATCTCATCAGTATTTAACAGCGATAAAATTACATACCATAGAAGATAGCGTAACCTAAAAAGTAGATTTACACAGTATTTATTCACAAATTGCTGCAGAGGTTAGCGCCGGTTTGAACTGCAAATCAGTTCAGCACATATCGTCTTAAGTGACCCAAATCGGATTTACTGGAAATTGTAATGTTATTTTATGGTTTATTGGGCGAAAATTAATTGATTTCAACATTTTAGCCTGCAGTTTTTTTTATTGTTGTTTCGAAATACCACCTTTTTACCCTTGAGTTTGTCTAAAAAACTAGAAACTTTTACATTTAAATTTCAATGTACTTGCAATTCTCATAAATCGACTTTAGTTAATTTCTATTTATGAATTATGAAAGTTATCATTGTATATGTATATTTATCCCGTGTTTATGTTTGCCGCCCTTCTTTCCTGGTATTTATGTATCTTAACGTTGATTCTTATGTAAATAATTTTTTGGCTAAAATCGTTTCATTAATTTTTTATGTAAGTTTTCTTTTAAATTTTAATTTCGAAAAATTGCAGGATACTAGCAAGACCTGTAATACCTAAATAAAAAAAAAAAACTCGTCCTAATTAAAATATTTTAAGAATTTAATATTAATTGCGTCGAAGATCTTCCTTTCGTGCCGTTTTTGAAATTAATTTCATTATTCTCCTTAAAGTGTTTCAGATTTAATTACATATTACGAAGGAACACTTTGAAGAAGCTACCATAGAAATGTAATGTGAATTGAAAGCACGAAATGAAATAAGATGATCGAATAGAAATTATTGCATTAATGAATTAAGAAAAAAAAATATTAAAGAAACGGGAAAAGGTAAACGTTTTTAGAAATGTAATTGCTGGAAGTAAGGATTAGTTATTTATAATAGAAGCAAAATTTTAATTACAAGAAAGATAACCTTACATTTATGTACCTACGTAAATGAATATGAAACAAACCAAACATTTAGGAAACAACAAAAATTATTAAATACTTGGTGCATATGTTCATAAAATGTCGAAATTACAAATTTCCCCAAAACGTAAGAAAATTTCCGAAACAAATTAAAGTTAGAAGTAAATGTAAGCAAAATATGTTATTATTGTTAGTAAATTAAAATAGCTTTCAAATGGCAAGAGATATTGATTTTAAAAAAGAAGCAAATATGTATAAAAAGCAATTTTTGTCATAGGTCTCTGGGTCAGTATAAAATATCTATTTATACAAAAATAAACTAAGATCTCCAGCAATTTAAATATGTAGTAATTAAGAAGACATTAAAGTAAAGTGAAAATGATGAACTAAGTCTAAAAAAAATGATGTAGAAAAACTCAAATCTACTCCTGTGGAGTAGATTTGAGTTTTTCTACATCATTTAACCAACAACTTCACAATGAGCAACATGAGTGGGTCCTCCTTGTTTTTTAAGTCTAAAAAATTTGTCATCAAATAGAGAAATCAAAGTTTTTAGTGTCGTGAGAAGTGCTGATTTAAACTAAATAAATAATTTTTAATGCAACTAAGATTTAAGTAAGAGAAAATAAAATACATGTCTTAAAATTGCCTTGTCTTACTGTAAAATAAAAATACCTGTTTTCGTCATCTTCGAGTTGTTAGGTCAGTAAGGGACGCAGAAAGAGGCGTGCTTTGTTCAATGAATCGACTGTTTTCGAAAAAATTAATGAACATTAATATTCATCTGTAAGAGAAAATGACGAGGAGGAATTTTACCTGTACACAATAATGATGTTTACGTTCATGTTTGCAATTTATGATTATGATGATTCACTGTTGAAGCTAAATAAGTGTATGATGTTCCGAATATCTCAAACCCTGATAATTCTGCATTTTTTTTTTTACAATTAAATTAAGTCTTCTTTCATTTTATCAACACTTATGGTTCTCTTCTTTCTTTTGTAATTAATTTTGCAAGAGTCTTTTGTGTTCTATGTGTTTCTTATCAAGCACAGAAGCTGTTTACCTACACATATTTGAAATATTGCATAATCCATATCTACTGCAACCATCATATTCCGTTTCATAAACTTTCTGGAAAAGTATCCATATTTAGGTTTTACCATTCTTCCCTTTAACTTCCCATAAATCTTCTTTAACTTCGAAATGCGTTTGCTAAACGCTCAAAAAAATGCACAACACTTGGATACCTTCGATAGGGATGCTTTCAAATGAAATAATTCATATCTTTTCGGTCAATTGGAGCTAAGTAACGTTGAGTTGAAGCATAGATAATAGCTAGCCATACACAAGCATTCATTCCCGCCGGAAAGTGCAATCGTGAAGGAAAGAACGTGCGTTAGTGAAGTATGAGATGACTATCCAATATTCTTTACTTCCTTTGGGAATCATGTTGGGAATATTCCGACGTTCCTGACCGACACGATAAATACTTAGTTTCATGTAGACTTGTTTTATACTTCACTCTTTCCAAGATTCCAAGATGTGTTAGTGAGATAGAACAAGATTTGTTTTGTTTTAATTTCTTGAACGAAATAGTGTCGAAAGAAAGAAAGGCATGAATGAATGCTCGTGTATGGCTAGCTATTGGACACTTGATTATGTTGGTGAAAGTAAACATGTCCAATCAATGTCCATACAGCCGTTGAGTGAAGGAATTTAATAAGAGGTGCAGCCGCATGTATTTCTTCGTAGCCAACGCAGGATCCGAGATGGGATCTGAGATTAGTTTGGTTGCAAACCTCTCTGTTTAAATGCTAGGATCCGATATTTCTTGGTCGAGAACCTGTTATTATTCGACGTCCTGCGTTACCTATTTAGGTTTAAATTACCCGAAATGTTCCTTCTCTTCCAATAATGAATTCCCATATTCTTTCCAACACTTGGATATTGATTTATTTTAGAAATAAATGTAAAACGAAAATCGTCTAATTTCTACTTACGTACGTTGATACAAGATAGCAGCACCAGAAATTAGACAGCGGCGAGGAGAGGGACACCCCTCTTTCCCCACTGTCAATTGTGTCACCGTGCAAACGGGAACGCAATATTGCATAAGGCTTACGTATCTTTATATTTCTTCAATCAACGATACAGCGCAGATATACAGGCTGTTACAAATTCGAAGCTCACCATTGGGATCTCGGAAACGGCAAGAGATACGAAGTCGGTTGAATTAGGGCAAAGTTGCATATTTTAGTGCTGAACAATAATCCGTTTTGGAAAATTTTCTACGGTTTGTAGTTTTGGATATATGTATTTCCAAAAAACCGAAAACGTAATTTTCTTTTTATATTTTTCTGAAGATATTATTGCAGGGATCTTAACAAAATTAATACATTCTACAGGCACCTTTTTAAGCTCTTTACGATGATATAATTAAATTTTACTTAAAACGTTTCTGTCGTTGTGACCAGACCATCAACTTAATTTTTCTTTATCGACGCTACAATAGGTTTTAACACCATTGAATAGATCTATTTTTTCTGATGCTTTCCATATATCACATCCCTTTTAATAATTTGAAGCAGCTGGGAATGCAAGAAATTGTTGAAATAACACTGCAAAGATAAATATGGTATGCAGTGAAAACAAAAACCAAAAAATTTGATATACCTTCGAAGTTTTAATTCGTTTATCACAAAAGCTGATTTTTAGTAAAATTTTTAGATTCTAAAAATGAATGTTATGGATCTAAGACTGACGAATATTTAAAAATTTATTATGGTCTTAACAACAACAATTCAGTAATAACGAACAAAATTTCTTTCCAACAATATCCAGAAAGACAACTACAAAACAATAGTTGATTAGATTTGTAATTAAATTATACATTATTATTATTATTATTAAAGCAAGAAAATATGAAACTAAATTATGTATGTCTTAGAAAACTCGTATCTTAAGAGATATTACTGCTCGGACGAAACATTCTTTCTTGTAGTCTCATAATTTTATACACTTTATAAATAACTATTAATTACCTCTTCTAATAATTCTTCATTCTCATCATCATTAATGGATCTCGATACGTCTCTCGAGTTTTATGAAAATATCAATAAAGTGCAATGTTTCATCTAACTTAATAACATTGTTCTGTGTGGATGGCATCTTTCTGGGTATTATTGGAAGTAAATTTCCTTGTTATTACTAAATTGTTGTTAGTAATAATACATTTCTAAATTTACAAGAATGAGAGATTTTAAAGACATGATTTCTTGTGATACTTTCTTGCTTTAATCATAAAAAATGTATAATTTAATTACGAAACTAACTAAATACTGCGTCATCGTCATTGTTGGAAGCAAATTTCTCTTTGCTATTACTAAATTGTTGTAGTTAGCACAATAGTTTTAAAAATGTACGTCTTTCTTGGATTCACATCATTCATTTTTATATCTAAAAATTTTTCAAAAATCTGCTTTTGTGATAAACGAATTAAAACTCCGAAGGTATATCAAACTTTTTTGGTTTTTGTTTTCACTGCATACCATGTTTTTGTTTGCAGTGTTATTTTCAACAATTTCTTGCATTTCCAGCTGTTTCAAATTATTAAATAGGGATGTGTGATATATGGAAAAGCATCAGAAAAAATAGATCTATTCAATGGTGTTAAAACCCAATGTAGCGCCCATAAGAAAAAATGAATTTGATGATGGTCAGAACGATACGAAACGTTTTAAGTAAAATCTAATGATATCATCGTAAAGAGATTAAAATATTGCCTGTAGAATGTATTACTTTTTTTATGATTCCTGCAATAATAACTTCAGAAAAAAATAAAAAAGAAAGTTTCGTTTTTCGGTTTTTTGGAAATATTTCAAAAACTACAAATCGTAGAAGATTTTTCAGAATAGAATATTATTCAGCACCAAAATACGCAACTTTGCCCCAATTTAACCGACTTCGTATCTCTTACCGTTTCCGAGATCCCAATGGTGAGCCTCGAATTTGTAACAGCCTGTATGTATCTTGGCGAAACAGTTAGTTAAAAGAAGACGCTCCTTTGTAATTTTTGACGAGTAAATTACAGCGACCAAAAACCCTATTGGAATAACATTCTGGGACGATCAGGATCAAAGACGGGCAAGGAATTTACCTTGCCCATCTTTGATCCTGATCGCCCCAGAAAGTTATTCCAATAGGGTTTTTGATCGCTGTAGGAAACAGCATGTCTTGATCAGGCCATAAAAGATTCAGGACTAACTGAAGAAGCCCTAACAAGTTTCATTTCTTTATATTACTCTCTATTCTTTTGTAGCCTGAAACCCACTGTTCTTGATAGTACCTCTACGAATGTGTACTTTGGCCTTTGCTACCTGGAAATCTTTCTTTTGAAAATTTTTCCATTAGTAGGACTCTGAAACATTGCCCTTTTCCCTGTTTCTTTTGTGTGAGATGTGTTCATGATTTGGTGATTAAGTATACATTATTTTCATTTTCGCAATTTAAATTTCTTATATAAATTTGTTTTGGTGACGGGTACCGATCGAAATTGAAATTTTTATCAATTTGTTTATGCAAGGGATGTAGGTAGTGGGTGCAGTAGAATGCAATTTTGATGGTTGTGGTCCACAATATCTTAAGAGTGTTAAAGGTTGCTTTTTCTCGCAATAGCATAATCTGTTTCTTTGCATCTGTCCACAGTATCCTGCTGCAAATATCGTTGTTCAATGTAATTGCATGTGATCTTTTGTTTTTTTAATGCAGTTTTGGCAGTTTTGATTAACCAAAACGTTTTGTTTCATAAATTTTTCGCCAATTTTAAGAATGTTGAATACTTTCTTCTTCGAAATAGCTTAGCCTTTTTCTTTGCAACTATCCGCAATTTCGCCGATAGAACTATCCATTTTCGATGCAATTATGTATGTATATGTTCTTCTAATTTTAGATATAGTTTTTGTGATTTTTGTAGTACAAGATATTTTGAATTATATTAAAAACGTTGAATACTCTTTTTTTGCAAATAGCACATTCTCTTTTTGTACATACATTAATCCCAAATTTACCACTGGGTGCATATTGTCCGTTCTTCACGTCATCACAAAGTCAATAATCCATTTCATTTTTTTTTCTTAAAAATCTGCTTAAAAAAGAAAGAATGGAAGAAGTAGTAGGAGTATATTGAAATATGACATAGTAAGTGTCGAAATAGATAAAAAGAAAGAACAAACGTAAAGAATACCAACAAAATGAATCTTAAAAAAAGCCCAGGGCGAAGAAGACTCAAGTAAAATTGAAGTCGGGACAGACAAGTTTTTAAACTGATGGACGAATTCTAAAAGAAGACCAAGACGAAGATATATGAGAAGACTTGGAAAGAAGTATCTTTGAAACCAAGGAATATGTTTAAGTCCTAAAAGTGAAGACATAGAAAACCTTATTGAGTAGTTAGATGTATTTTCTGCTTTATTTATTTCTTGTTAGGTCCCAAGTACTTCATTGGCCTCACTCTTCAATGATTAATTTTGGTTTCCTTAAATTGAAATACGTTTGTATAAGTTGTATTATTTTGGGCAATTTCTCAAGAGTATTATCCAGTTACACATTGTTTATGCTAAGCCATACTGATATCATCAATTGTCTTTAATTATTTGCCAAATTAAATGCCAGTGGGCTTAGTGAATATCTTTGCAAAGAAAGGCTGGATGGGTAAAGAGTTACATTTTAATGTTAGTGTTATTTTCCAGTAAATCAGTTGAATATTCTAGTATTTATTTACTCCAAACAATTGTTTAAGTAAATATAAAAAGTTGAAAACACGAAGATTCTGATCTCCTGGAAAAACCACCGGGTTACCACCTTATCACTGGAAAGCTTCCGGGTAAGATTGCAACAAGTTATTTACGACCTTGGGCGCGGTTACTACACTTGCCCATTGCCGCTGCACACAAACACACACACACACACAATTTTAATGCAAATTACAATGATCAGCACAGTTGTGAGAAAAGTGAGATAACGACTGAAAGCGAGGTGAGTCGGGGCCCGAACGGGACTTTGTCCGAAACGCGTAATGGCAGCGCTAATTTAACGAATGCAAATGACTGCGCACTTTGATAACTTTCAATTTCGACAACATTGTAGCGACTTATTTTATTACACAATAATAAAAGCATTACGTGAACACGACATGCGGCTGTTTAAAATGAAATTCCGCGGCTCGCACGAGATGGGATCGACCCGCCGACGCGACGTTTCAATGCAAATGTCCTGATCCGATATTATGTTAAATTGCTGACGATTAGAATGTAAATGGGCATGAAAAGAAATAATTAAACAAAATGGTAAGAGTTTAATATATGATGAATAAATTGAATTAAATGATTCGATTAGTATGCTAATTAATTCGATGATATTACGCGCATAACTGTAAAAATGATTAAAAAAAGAACGCTATTATAATGTAACTAATCAATGAATGAAATGTTATGATTTATACCTATACGAATTATTTTTTTTAAGTACAAGTTTTGAAAATCTTTTTCATCAATATTATAAATCTTATCCGTATGGTTGCCGAGGGACATAAAGGAGTGCCCCACTTTTCGAGTCTCATCACGAGAATTTCAATTTTCTTTCACTGAATAATTCTGTAGTTTTCAATTTGTGGTTTGTTTTTTTTATCATATCAAGAATTTTGTGTTTCCTTTTTCTTTCAAATACAAAAGTGATTATTCTTATATGAATCGAAAGCTTTCTTCAATTATATAAAATATAGGAAACTTTTGTGTGTTAGAAATATAATACAGAAACACGATAACATTTAATTAACTGCTTATTTTTAATTTAAGACGTCAAAATAAAACATACAATCAATAAAAGCAGCTTTTTACTTTCAATTTGAAAAACTGGTTCACAGTTAATCTGTCATATTTTCTCTCGCAGAAAATAAACTGAGAACCGAGACCGCAAACTGATGGGATTTTGATTTCCTTTTTTCTGTTTCGTTTACTTGTTCGTAAGCATGTCTGATTTATTTAGGTGATTACTAATAATTGCCGACTTACTACACAGTTCATTTGCATATGGTAATGATGCGGAACGACTCACAGAGTCATGTCCTGCAAATTTCATATTGCAATTATGAAATACTTTAATGAATTCTCCGATGCCTTGCGTAATTTTTTTTATTTTCGTCTAATTATAAATAAGATACTGATTAATGAGTTAATTATACAAGAAGAAACAGCAGATTTAATACGTTATTTACATAATATTTAATTTGATTAATTATAACAAAATAAGTAAATTTAACACCAAAACAAAGAAGAAAAAATGAATTTCTTACTCTTTTGACAATTTACTAAAGTTGCGATAGTTTTACAATTCAACGAAACTTTGCTTCCAGTTTCAAGAAAATGTAAAAAGAACCTATTTTCTTCAACGACGTTGAGAATAGCAGCACAGTTATGTTTATCGTGACACGTATAATTGCATACATTTGATCACGTGACGCACGTACTTCTTGGTCATAAACATCTTTGTCGATAACCATACATATTTTTTTATTATTTACAACGATATTTACGACACGCTTATTTTTACTGGAATCACTGTCATTGTTTTTCTTTACGTAGCGTACTACACAATAACACTTTGCGTCAGAGGTTCTTAACCCTACCGTTCTTGTCATTCTTCTCTTGGCCATTCAGTGAGAAATTTTCAATTCATGCTCAGTCTGCGTTTAAATTTGTTGAAATCATATTAAATTTTAACCGCCGATAATAACTTTCTTCTAATGTAAATTCGTGGTAACATACATATTTTAAAACATTACTATTCTATCAAACTTCAGCTCTTCTATAATTCGTATAATTCCATGGTTTCGGGGAAAAAGGGGATAAGTCTTTTGACCAAAGTGAATAGTGGAATGCGAAACTGATTTACACTGTTCAGATAAAAATATGTTATAGCATGCCGATTTTCAGTGACTGTTTAAACTTTAACCAACTCTCCTGAAAACAGTTAAATTCCCACTTATCTCCTTTTTCCCCCAAACCACGGAATTGTTTTACGGATTCACGTAACACCTACATATTTTCTTTGTCAACTTTATCATAAAAATTTCTGATTCTTTCTTCATTTTTGACTTTGCGTCACTCTTATTCTTGCTCTTCGTGAGTTACAGTTAAGTATCATTTTTCTCATTTCAGAAAATGTTCTAAATCAAATTTGCTTTTGTTCTTCTTTTGAGTGTCCATTACTTACTCGTCCATGTTTTTTTATTATAAATACTTTGCTTTAAGTTTAAGTAATTAAGGCTGGGTTTCTCAGTCCTAGATTAACTTTAAACTCCTGTTTATTCCCACGGTAGCAATTATAAAAACAATTGGTCCTATGGAAATAAACAGGAGTTTAAAGTTAAACTAGGACTGAGCAACCCAGCCTGAGTGATAATACACTGAAAGGCCAAAAAGTGACCACTCTATGTATTTCCAAACAAAACCCCAATAGTCTACATTGTCCCAGCAAATTAAATAGAGATTAACTTTTTTAACATTTTATTAATTTATTTCTTCATGAATTTCGTTAAATGATAAGCGTAACTTTAATAAAGGGGTGAGAAATACATAGGATGATTTGATATGAAGTATTTTCACTAAATGTATATGCTTTGACAGAGATCTAAACAAGTTTCTTAAATAGTCTCATATTTCTTTTGAAGTGCATATCTCAACTCTGGAAAAATCTCTGTCTGCATCAATTGGGTCAGTTTAGGGAATCAATTCCTACTTCTTCAAAGTCATCAGTCGCAATTGCTTTCGTTTGTTTCATTAAAAGAAGCAAACAATCTTTTTGATGAGTGCTAACTTAGTTAATAAGTTCCCAAATGAACAAATGAATCAGAAACCTAGTCTACAGCTGGACGTAACTGCAGTCAAAGTGAATTGGTCTATGTTATGAACAGACTTCGGACATTTCGGAGCGTTGTCATGGCTACGCAATGAATGGACACTTTTCATTGGTTCTCCTATTGCGTAACCATGGCAACTTTCCGAAATGTCCGAAGTTATGAAGTACTAGAAGAGTTCATAATCAAAATGACATTTTGATTAGGTATGATATAATTGATCTAATCAAATTGTGATTTCCGAAGCTTTCAGTTCTAGGATTGTCTACGAGGGTTGTTCTCTTTTTGTTGAGGCGATGATGGAATTGGATAATGAACATGTTCGTGCAATCATTTTTTATAATTTCAAACGTGGATTAAGCCGCGGAGAATGTTTTAATGAAATCAATTCGATGCTTGGCAATGAGTCGTGTTCATTGGCTACCGTAAAACGTTGGCACAATGAATTTCGCTTTGGTCGTTCTTCTTTGAGGGACGAGCTTCGTACAGGTCATCCAAAAAGTGCTGTCAGTGACAAAAATGTCTCCATTGTGCGTAGTACGATAGAGGAAGATCGCCACATCACTGTACGTTCTATCCAGGCAGTCATGGGCATTGATATGAAAGCAATCAACAGCATCTTGTAGATCACTATAAGGTACGGAATTGTGCGCGTTGGATACCACACAATTTAACACCAGTTCAGAAAGACGGTCGTGTCAATTGGTGCTAAATCACACTTCAACGGTTTGCTCACAGATCATCCCATCTGGTAGATAATATCAGCACAGGTGATGGAAGTCGGATATATTCATAGAATCGCGAAAAGAAGCGACAGTTGGCTGTATGGGTGTTTCAAAATGAAAAAGTTTCTTCGTAATCACTGAATATATCTCAACTGTAACACTTGGAGATCATAGGACTGTTAATGCCGAATGGTGTACCACTATTTGTTTACCGGCGGTCATCAAAGCTGTTCGAGAAAAACGTCCGTAATGAAGGATTAGCTTGCACCACGACAACGCTCCTTCATACACCGCTGCAAAAACAATTGACTTTTTGGAGCAGCAAAATATCGAATTTATGGGTTGGGTTGGGTTGAGAAAAACGTCCATAAGGAAGGATTATCTTGCAACACGACAACGCTCCTCCACACACCACTGCAAAAATAATTGAGTTTTTAGAGCAGCGAAATATCGAATTAATGGGTCATCCCCCACACAGTCCCTGCCTGGCACCCAATGATTTTTTCCCGTACCCCCGAATCAAAGATAAGTTGCGTGGAATGAGATTTACATCAGATGTCACGGCATTTCAAAATGAGGTAAATGACATTGCTTCGGAAACATGGAAAAAATGTTTCGAAAGTTGATTTGCAAAAGTGTATTGACTGTGGCGGAGAATATTTTGAAAAGTTATAATAAATGTTTTTCTATATGAGGCTCATCAGAAAGAGAACAGCCCTCGTATAGCACTGAATCTACATATGCCGAGTGAGTCATATTGTATGAAACAAACTTAACCAGTAGATAGACAGAGAAATACTTTTTAAGTGAAAGAGTTCCTACAAACCTTTATCCTAATAGAGGAACTACAAGACGCTTTCATTTTTGTTCATAAAAATTACATTCAAAAGATTAACCAAGTAGTGTATGATATAGTGTTTATCATCGTTTAGCGTCATTTCCTATTATTTATGACGTTTAAGTTGTTGTAACTCTTAAAATGGAAGATTTTAGTGTGGCTGAATGTGCAGACATTGTTTACATGTATGGTTATTGTAATGGTAATGGTGGGCGTACGGCTACATAATACCAATGAAGATTCTCAAATAGGCGTCAACTACCTTTTAAAGTATTTGCCTAGAACCTTTCAAAGATTAAGTGAGACAGATTCTACAGATGTACACTGCTAAAAATAATGGTAAAATTACATCATTTTTACATCAAAATTTCATGTTATTTTACTATTATTAAGTAATAATACATAGAATTCTATGTATGTAGTATTAAAAATTCACTTAAAATAACATTGAATTTTAATGTAAAAATAGTGTAAATTTACTGCCATTTTTATCAGTACTTATACTTAAAATGATGATACTGCTTATTCTTCTCCTATCCATTTAGATTCGTTGAACTGTTTCTATTTTCTGCTACGTTCGTTCCTTTTTATTTCTTATGAATTTTGTTGCCTTTTCGACTCCCCTAACTTTTTGTTTGTCCGATCGTAGAAACTCAATTTCTAGTTAATTCATCAATCCTGATGTTAATTTTTTCAATCGCTTCAATATCGTTTCCAGTAACTGTTGCAAATAGAGCCTCTTCGAGGTCATAAGCTAAGTACGAGTAAAATATTTGCCCAAGGTGTAATACTTCCTCCAGCAAAGCTTTTTCTTTAGGATTTTGCAACTTCGATGTCTTTCGTTTTGCCACAACTATACTTTTGCGCATTCCATCACTAATCTTTAAGAAGAATTTGTATTCATCGTTTAAGAGAATCCCACATTACCATGGTCCTCTGACGATGCCGATGAGTAAAAGCAAATCGATTCCTACGCTATTGAGGTTGAAGATTTCAATGTAAATCAGATCTGCTTACAAGAAAATTAGCTGCATTCGGGAGTACTTTTGTTTCACTGTACACACATTTCTTACCCGCCGGAGCTAATTTCGCAGCAGTTGAATGTTGATTTAGTAACATTTGCGTTGGCAAGAAACAGATCATTTCTTCAGGAGTGATTAGTGATTATGTACTTTTTCAGTCACATTGAAGACTAGAGAATTGATTGGTCGTAAAAGCAGAAAATTGATTGATAAAAGCACAGACATTTATGGAGATCAATAATTTTGAACCGATGAAAAAATTCTTTATATTAAATCTATTAATAAATTAATCGAGACGAATCATTATTTGCTGGAAAAGCCGCGAGACTGGTGTATACAAATGCAAAAAGCTAATTCCAAAACGGCACTTCTTGCACAAACCAATTCAAAAAATAAAACCGTGAGATCGCAAACTATCTAGTGCAAGGGGTTATTGATACTGGACAAAATACTTGTACTGACATCTTCATTCTACAGTATTATGAAACAAAAGGCTGAAATGTATCTAAAAACGTCTGAAAAAATATACAGTGTCAGGAAGGAGTAGGCAGATTGAGGCTTCAAAGAATAGTCTAACTCGCTCTTGAGAATAGCTACAAAATCCACGTACCCGAAACGTCGAACTGTCTCAAAACTGAGACACGGTTCATTACAGGAACATAGACTTTTTGTTAATGTTATTAAATATTACCGAAAATAAAAATATGTTATAAGATATTGACGATAAATTTAACCAGCGCAATGATAATTTGCATCTAACAATAAGATCAGTGTAATAACAGCATTTTCTTTATCCCTTTTTTCTTCTTGATGATGATCTTGTGCACTCGTAATTTAAGAAACCTTTCTTAAAACTCCTATGTTGCCAAATTGTAAAGTCACTTCGCCAGTTTCATGCCTATCATTAGCTGCTTTCTTTCGCTGAAGAATTTGAATCGTGATTCGAATAATTTTCGTTGCCCGTTACTGGATCTGATGCATTTTAATTCAAACAGATAGTAAAATTGGAAAATTGAAATTTCACGAAGATCCATTTGCAAGAGAGCGTTATGTTGCGTTTGGATCAAACGAAAGAAAGCAGCTATTGTATCATATAAACTTTACGTTATAGCATTAATAAATCCCTGTTGTTGATTAATATAACATACGCAATCTTAATGACATTTAAGGTTGATTAATTACATATACTGAAAGTTGTCGTTCGCGATTAATCGTTGCGAATCTATACGGTGTTCGATTGAACCAATTAGTTCATTGAGGAGCTTTTACGCGCAACTTAAGGGCATGCAACTCAGAAAATTGCACGTGCGCTATGTAAACTGCAGTGCAACTCATAAAAATGGTTTGTGAAATTCAGTAGTGCTCTACTTTTTGAATTGAATGCCATTTTTCAAGTTCCCTCGTGTACACAATAGTCGCGTTCAACGGAGAGCAGCTGCTGAGTTGCTTACTTAGCAATCGTCTGTGATTGGCTATTTCCTTAATGTGAACCAATCACAAACGATTGCTGAGTAAGCAACTCAGCAGCTGCTTTCCGTTGAACGCGACTAATCACAAATATAAAGTTGTGCCATTTTATAGGAATTCAAACCTTTTCGATTTTTTGTTGCACGCCACTTTTGTTACGTTGCACTTTTTTAACAGAGTTCTTGAATTCGCCTGCGGAAATATGTATCCAATAGTTTAATAATTGTCGTCTTGATTGCAACGAATTCCTGGAGCATCCTCTGTTTTGATCCTATTTGGAGTCCCCAAATATCTGCTCAGAGGAAACCATTGTAATCATTGTAATTTCTGAATTTTCAAGCTTTGCGTGGGATGGCTTATTAGTTATTAGGGAGCAGATTGGTTACACAATTTTAAGTCAAAAATTGGCCGACCTAAACTGTTAAAATGAACAAACGTGCAAGCAAATTATTTGCTAAATAAGTTAACCAAAAATGAATTGGATAAGTATATTCTAGAGAAAATTGAAACAATACTTTTCTTCACAAGCTGGGAATTACAATAGCTTTAATTAAGATGTTTTTGTTTCTTTCTTTAAAACCTCTCACTTAAATTAATTTGAAGGCTTCCTCAGCAGTTGTCCATCTTCTTTATGGCTTCTGTTGAAACCGCGTCTCTGTATTCTTAGGCAAAAGAAGACAGAACGATTTAGCACTTTATCCGGAATCGTAGAATTAATTCATGACAAAATCAAATATCTTCTTCATAACTCGTTCCTTGAACAGTAATACGACGCGATCGAAAATAAAATGATTCAGAGTAGGCCAAGAACAATGACTTTTGTCAAATCTGATAGCTGTACTTAACAATTGTTTCAAATGTTCGAGTTGAAACACAAAACGTTAACTTCAAGAATGGTGATTAACTGGACCACGTTCTACTCTGAATCATTTTATTTTCGATTGCGTGGTACACTCATCAACAAATTAAAGGGCTACTTTGGGGATCTTGCAAACTGTAAGAAATACAAAGGCGATTAAATTACATAAAAGCTGTACTATTTTCGAGTCTACAAAAATATGCAAAAGAAATTTCGTCTACCTACAGGGTTCGGCAACTAATACACATTTTGAATAGGTTGCCGTCTAAAGTGTAAACCAAATGACTTGAAATAAAATACATACAATTTCTAATTAATCAACACGTTTATGCAGTAAAAGACTATTCGTGGGAAATTTAAAAGAAAATTAAAAGTGGTTCGGTAGTCCAGATTCAAACAATTCTGTGTATAACATCATTGCTTTCACAAACTAGAACAGTTCTGAACAGTTCAGGTGCATCAAGGTCTTGTTTCATTCACTTAATGTATGTGAAAGTATGTGCGTACTAGAACAGTTCGCATGAGATTCCTCTCATCCCTTTTACCCCATCCTATGAGGTGGTGCTCGACACCTTGTGAGATCATGTTGATGCGAATTGAATTTTGTGCTCCTTTCAGAACAGTTTTGAAGAGCACAGAACATTTCAGTGTGGTTGCTATACGGAGCTTGAAGCTCTTGAAAGGAATGCTACTAATGTTGAAACGCATGGAAGAATACCGTCAAGTAAAATAGTTACAAGGTAGATGAATGATTTTAATGAAACCGGAAATGTTGAAAAAAAGGGACCAGAGAATACTGAAACAGTCAGTTGCCATACAAAGAAATCCGTTGTGGTCTGCAAAAAAAATACCGTATGATTTTTAAAATTTTAGATAAAGGGAGGCCGTGAAAGCAAAACGTATGGCGTAAATTAGCAAATACAACAGTTTATTCAAAATGATATTTACAAAACTTCAAAATGCATTCATAATTGAACGATATTTTCCCAGTGGTGTTAACCAAAACGTACGTATGAGTTAATTTAAGCTATATGTTTTCCTCTTCACGGCCTCCCTTTACCTAAAATTTTAAAAATCATACCGTATATTCATCAACCCTGCACAATTTTGAAAGAAGCCTATAAAATTCAAACTATGGAAAAGATAAATAAGGCCGATAGAGTGGTTCATACGAGCCCATCGTCAATGAAGTTCATATCCCTTCGAATGAATTTTTAATGTATAAAATGATCACGGAAATTTGCGAAGCTCAATAGCAAAGACCATAATCAGAAGACGATCGCAAGATAGGGGTTTGATCAATTAATACGGTGAATATAAAGAAATCTATTAATTAAACTACAAATATTATTTAATCTCATTTAAAGTCCTCACTCCCCTTGGCTTGTCACGTACTTATTCCAACGATGAAAATATTTCTCAAAACAATCCTGGAAATCACTTTTAGGCCTTCAAACCGTCGTCCCTTCATGGAAATTTTCAGTTTTGGAAAGAACCAGAAATCGCAAGGTGTCAAGTCATGCGAATACGGCAGGTGAGGGCACGCAATAACTTTTTTATTCAAGAAAAACTGTTGGATAAGAAGCGTTTTGTGACAGGGCGCATTGTCATGATGCAAAACGTGTTCAAATCTTGAATTAAAATCTTTTGCACTGAACCGAATAAGGTGTGGAGGTCATCAGATATTTCATTCACTTTTGCAGTGTTTTGGTCTCTGCAAGAACTCGAAGGGTGTCCAGATCTTTTTTCGTCGTCAATCGATTCAAAAACTTTTCGAAATCTATCAAACCGATTGTACGCAGTTTTGAGGTTACTAGAGCTTCTGAGTAAACTATTTTTAACATTTCACATGTTTCTGTTGGAGTTTGGAGCAAAACTTAATGTTGTCGCGCTGTTCACGATCCGTTTTTGCGACAAAGTTCAACAAACAGCTTTGCAGAGACAGCAATTAAAACTGAACAAATGAACTGCTAGCGTCGAAACTTGTCAGTTTCATGACGGAAGGTTGCTAAATCGTGTTTTTAAAACAATTACAATTTTTTATTCGTGTGTCTGCGTATTAATTGATTATACCTCGTAGCTCAAGGAGACTTGTCAAAAGCAGATTACTTTTGGTTAGGCTCAGATTGAAGGAGTGTTTGTCTGAGCATTGGTAAATGTTATATTGCAGTTTTCCCTAAAAGCAAGCGGTTTGCCAGAAATATGCAAGACTGCCTCAGCCAATGGTACGAACGTACCATTCAGTCTTGCATAATTCTGGCAAATCCCTTACTTGTAGGGAAAATTACAGTATAACATTTTTCACTGCTTTGACAAACACTCCTTCGACCTGAGCCTGACCGAAGATATCTGCTTCTGGCAAGTCTACTTGAGCTATCTTGCGGTTGTCTTTTGATTTTGATCTTTGCTATTAACCTTCGCAAATTTCCGTGATTTATATATAAATTAAAAATTCATTCGAAGGGGTAAGTACTTCACTGACAATGAGCTCGTATGACGTTCTGTAGAGAATTTCTACAAATTCTCAATGAAGTTGGTAATGCATTATTAAGTAGTTTGATGCTGAAGCACAATTTCATTTAAGTGGTTTCGTCAATAAATAAAATCTATAACGTCTTCGTGAAAAACTACTGTGGCGTGTCTATTTTTGGTATTGTTGAACCTCTTTTTTTTAATCAAAAACGTCATCGTTCAATTCAAATCGGTATGCATTCATGCTAGAAGTATTTTGCATAGGCTCTGTATAGGGATATCTGAAGAAGAGAGTGTTTAAGAACCGATCCCAAACACTTAAGAATTGAAAGAGAATGTTTCTCAGGGAATTCGAAGCATTGATGAAGAAATTATGCATTTCCTTTTCCTTGTGGGCGCCTCCTTAGATTTTCAAAAAAGAAAAATACATAAATTATAAATAATCTTGAATTTTTCAATCTAGTATGCGAGCGTTTATTTCCAACAATTGATTGAGACAGTAAAGGAATGTTCTGATCTACTTACAGTCTAAACATAATATGGTTATATTTTCTGACGCAGAAAAAAAAAGAATACGATATGTACTCTCTCTTCCAAATAAGTTCGTCCAATTCACGATAAAACATGGCAAAACTCTTCAAGTATATAGCTTTATTTTTGTACTTTAATACATTTAGGTCCAAGTTTTACAAACGTAGAATGAGGACAGTATAACTATTCGTCGATTAACCTTTAACATTCTTGCATATCTACATCACATTATTCGAAGAATACTGTTACACTAAATTTATCCCATGATTGTAAAATCGGGCTTTAATGTTTCGAAAATTTCATACATGCTACGGAATGCTACCTTTATAAAATCACAACAAAAGGATTGTGATTGATAGCTTCACAGTTACGATCGACTGTTTTCTTTTCTTACGGACACCTTTTTAGATTTTTACATTTTATTGTGTAAAAATAAATTTTGAAAACTACAATAAGGCCGTTTTAGACTACCCTATTTCTTGTACAAGATTTGATTCAATTTAATCAATAATATTTAAAACAAAAATTTTTTGAGCTGTAAATAATTTTTCGAGATAGAACACCTTCTATTTTTTCAGATCATTTTTGATTTAATTTAAATTTGACTGATAATTTAATTTATCTACAAAGCATGTTGAAAACTTATTCGTGTTTGATCATCTTCTCTTTGTAGTGCTTGAATAATTAAAAATCATGATGTGTCCCTTTCTTAATAAATAAAATATTCAAGATTTACGAAATTGAGAATTCTCAGTTTTTTTTTTAAGATACATATTTCAGAAATAAATGCAGATGGTTAGATAAGTAGTTGTAACCCTGAATATCTATCACTTCCCTAAGGTCTAATTAATTTTTTTTAATTCCGTTCAGTATAACAACGTATCTAGTTCGTCTAGTAACGCAACAATCTTTCCAGGCGCCACTGCTGCACTCTTCGTGTACTTAAATTATAAACAAACAATAATTAACTTTTGTTTTCGGTCGGCTAATCTCTCTCAGAAGGTATGCGCTTCTTTCTGATATCAAGTATTTACTAGTAGCGATTAACTAAGTACATAACTGTCTATTTATCAGCTATCGCGTGTCAAAGTTCGATGTTTTAAGTGTAAAGTCAGTAATATTGCAATTGGTTGATGACTTCTGGGCGGAACCTTATGTAAAATAAAAATTGAGAAAACAGATAAAGCAAAGACGCAAGAATTTTGTAGAAAAAAACATATAATAAGTATATTAGGGTTGTTTCGGATATGTGTAAGTACATATATCAAAAGGGCTTCACGTTAACCTAAGAAATTCTTTCAGTATCTCTTGGAACGTTACGCGAATAACGAGTGCGCGCACAGTAACACTCAGAAATCGTTCCAATTTCAGTGAAGTGCATGGTCATATAAGTACCGTCAATTCAGTGTCAGTGAAGTTCCATGCGGGACCCGCTTTTGACTTATGCATGAGAGGAGGACAAGTGCAAGAATATGCGACATGCCACGGTATGTGCTCTGCAACAGTGTAAGCCAGTTTGGCTGCTGCCCTCGGGCTTACATTCGAAATTGTTTAGTGTTACCCGATATCGCAAACTTGATTTCACATTCTGTTTCACATTGCCGCGAGTTCTTAATTTACTTATTGTTTTGGGCGGCGGCGTTGATTTTCGTATCGCTAATCAAATATTTATTTATGTATGCGCAGTTTTCGGTTCTCTTGCTAGAGTAAGCTGAAATTTTATCGCGGTAACTAACAATAAGTAATAGTTGATATGTACGATAGGCATTTGCCCGAATAGAAATTATTTATTCGGAAGTCACTTAGGCCCGATTTTACAATCGTCGGATAAGCATCATTATTGGTATAACGTGACGTAGGCGTGACGTAGATATGGAGGAACATTAAAGGATATGTGGCGAACAGTTATTCCGTTCTTATTCCACGATTGTAAAACTGGGCCTTAGTTAGAAAAATTATTTCTTTAAATGGAAATTGGAAAATAGTAAGCTGGATTTTAACAACATTTCTTTCTTCTTAATTCTTATGCCCTCAAAGGCATTGGATGGCTTGGCAAAAGATTTTCCTTTTCTTATTTTTTCTTTCTCTACCTACCTCTGTTACTCTCTTAACTAATCTTTTCTCATTCATTGGAACCATTTCAATATTCTGACGCCTTCATTACTTATGTGGTCCCTTTTTGATTTCCCTGCTGCATTTTAGCATTTCCACTGTATTCATGCTTTCATGTTTTCTTCTTTTGCTTGAATTTCAGAAAATGCTATTTCTTATTAATTTCTTCTTCCCATTTTTTCTGAGATTACCTCTCTTCTTGACTTCTAAACTGGAATAGCATTTTTTCTTCTGGCGTCATCACACTGAACACCTTTAGAACTGAAGTTGCTACTGTTATTCTGCTGCTGCTGTAGCACTGCCACTGATTGATTTTTTGGACGGGATTAACAAAGCATGACCTTTCGGAATCGGTGGGCCATGAACTATGTTGCATGTTGTTTATTGGTATCTATAGTAATGGGAAATTTGTGTCATGGTTTCAGAGTTTTTTGGTTATAATAGTGAAAATCACGAGATAGGATTGTCATGTCCGGGAAATCTAGTTAGTGATCTATTTCAATTTGTGGTTCAGCCAGTGTCGAATTGGTGATGTTCATTAGCCCAACAATCCATTCAATTCATGTTCTATCAGGGGTGATAATGGCTGGATTAAATATAAGTCTAAGGGCCAAATTCAGAAACAGCACTCACACTCAACTCACAGCCAAATTGACTGTTTGATGTTAATTTGAAATTCAGAAAAGCTTTTTCATTTTAACGATTTTTTTAACTTTCTATCGTAAATCATTGATGATCAAAGTACCTAGATTGACCATAAACTTGATTATACGTTTAAATATCAATTTCAGATAACATCAAACGTCAAGTTTGAGTGTAAGTTGAGTATAAGTGGTGTTTCCGAATTTGGCCGTAAGTTAGAATGTGACATACAGCATATTGTGTGTTTCATTCTAACTTACGGTGCGTTGCATAAAAAATTTAAGCCTAAAGAATGTGACACATAATATGTTGTACGCCATAACATGTGCAACATTCTAGCTTAGGCTTAAAATCGTTAAGAATTATCTACTTGGCCATGAAGCAACAGAGCTACGTTGTTGATTTTTAACAGTTAAGAATTGACAAGTTTTTGACATCTGTGTAAAATTTCAAGTCAAGGACAATATATTCTATAAAAGGCAATCTGAAAGGCTGGGGAATTTGTTTCAATTTGTTGATAAAAAAATAGAAGTTATTAAACTTTTAAGAGTGGAAATTGAGTAATTTAAAGTTAGAACATCGAAAAGTAATAATTTTTTTTACTAAATACCCCTGAGAGAATGACAACAGTATACGAGCCCTGCTTCAAAAGTATTCGCGTACGTCTCTTTGGTAAACAAAGAGACAGTTAATTAATTACTCAGTGATGGATTATTTTTCTAGAATAATAATAATAATAATAATAATAATAAATAGAAATTGTAAATTTTTAAATAATTTTTTTTATATTTAAATTCTAATAATGATTTTATTTTCAAAAACAGCTGTACTAACTTGGCGAATACTTTTGACGCAGGGCTCGTATATTAACCATGATTCCCGTCATATTTCCAAGTCAAATTTTGGGGTAGAAACTCCATTTAGGATGGCCCTTAGGAATTCGACATACAGAAACAGTAATAAAAGTTGGGAATTTAGTGATGAAGGACCGACGCCTGAAAGTGTCCGTCAATTGCTACAGAAGTTGGAATATCTGAAGCTTCAGTTTTAAGAACAATTCACTTAGATTTAGGCCTTAGCAAAGTATCTACACGCTGGGTTCCTAAGCTGTTGACGCCAGAACAAAAATTGTGCCGCAAGAAATTTTCAGCGTAAAATTTAGCCTCTTTGTAACCTATTTTCACAAATTATCACTGGCGACGAAGCTTGGGTACTTTTTTGGAATCCAGAGACATAACAATGCAATGGATGCATAAAGGTTCTCCACCTCCGAAAAAGGCACGGACACAAAGCTCTACAGGAAAATTGATGACCATGATTTTTAAGGGATAGTAAGGGTGTCCTTCCCATTGAATATATATCGAAAGGCTCAACAATTAATGCAGAAGCTTCCTGAAGTACCTACTTAAAACTTAAAAGAACCGTTTTTATAATAGAACTTTCAATTTAAAGTGACTTTAACCTATAGAAACACATTAGTTTCCCTATACTTAAAGTGACTTTAAATTAAAGTTCTATTATGAAAACGAAAGTGACTTTAAATTAAAGTCTCCTCCAGTTCTATTATGAAAACGGCTCTTAAACAAAAACGACCTCAGAAGCTCTATAGAGAAATCTTTTTCTTGCACAACAATTGCAAGGTGCATAAATCAAGAAAAGTTAAGGAATTTATCAGCACCACTGGTTTTATTGAACTGCGCCATCCTCCATATGGACCAGATCTGACACCCTCCGACTATTACCTATTTCGACAACTTAAAAAGAACTTGTGAGAATTTTTCGAAGGACTTTAATTTTTGCTTTAGTTTTATGATTTGGTTTGGCCCGTTTCTAGATGCGAGCAGTTTCAAGACGAATGAGTCAGTTGTGTAGCTCGAATTTTTTTATACGAGAGCACACTACGTTACAAATGACTTCTTCTGGATGAATAATCTTGGATATTAAAAAAAAAACGCGGCCCTTGGGCAGAAAGGACGCTTCTTCTTTAGTTGGAATATATTGAGAAAGACTACAACGGAGAGGAGAAGGGAAACTTCTGAATGGATACGGCGGTAAAGAAATGCTTCGTGTTTTCTACTTGTTGGAAGGTTTCAGTGCCAAATAGTTCCCAACCAGGTAGAAGAGATATATACCAGAGAATTTCAAATGTAATCAAAAAAATGTACGTGGGAATTAATTAAAAGTCGCATCTAGTCGGTTTAATTCTTTCTGAAACAAAAGCGTGTTCCGCACGTTTTAGGAACAGGAAGGTGACTTGATATGGGGCCTTACTTGAACTGATTTAGAATGTAGTGGATTATCTATGATATTAGTGACTAATTAAATAAGAAAAATGTAGAAAGTATTTGCCTTAAGTCACTAAAAACGCCGTCAAGTAGAAGCTGTTTATTTAGCTCATCAAAGATGTAATCAAGATGACGTGTTTCGGTTAACAACCATTTTCAAATCTTTTACAAATTGTGCAGTCGATTTAGGGAAGACATTTTGTAAATTTGTCTCTTTCTACATTTTTCTGACTTAGAATGTTTGAATTGGCTTCCGTTTGGAACCGCGTCACGTTGACTTCTTCTACTGCCGACGTTTCATTCTCCATTGCAGAACTTCCTCAGGGCTGCCGCTGCTGGTGCTGTTGCTGCTGCTTCTCGTTAGTCGTTGCGACTGAGTTAGTCGTTAGTAGCAGCAGCCCTGAGGAAGTTCTTGTGCAATGGAGAACGAAACATCGCCAGTAGAAGAAGTTAACGTGACGCGGCTCCAACTGGAAGCCAATTCAAACATGGACGACGGCCGCGGAAGCCTTCAAGTTAAACTGATTTAGAATAATAAAATAATGTTATTGTTATGACAAAGAAGTATTAATGTAGAGATTAATTTTTGACAAGATTGTAGGACACTCCTGCAGGTTTCTTTTCATCGAGGTTGGCTGAAACCGTGTTGATGTTTCTTATAGTGACGTTTCGTCTTCAATCACATGAGGCCTCATCGATGATGAAGCGATAACTGTAATAATAATTGTAAAGAAAACAGCTCATTTAAGCTAAGACCTACTTTTGTAATGTAATTTTCTTTTTCCCATTAACTATGATTTTACCTAAATATTCATAGGTATACAAGGTGACTTTCACCACTAATATCATTGTTATTTATTAATGAATTTTGCTAAAATTTGGCAGGTACCTTTATTAAAAACTAGACATTCGTTCAGCATCATCAAACATCATTATAATAAAAGTTGACTGGGTGTCCCAGCCAAAATTTTCACCCTTCATACCTTCCTTGCTTATGGATAGAAAAAAGCAAAATTTGGTTGGAGTGTGTATTGATTGCTGAAGAATTTTTCTGCTATGTTAAATCTCTTGTGAACGCAAAGTTTTATTTTTAAACAGCTTTGATCCACATTTTTTCTGCAATTGATAAAGAAAAAAGTCCTTTAAAAATAATAAACTTTCATTGTAATGATGTTTAATGAAACTGGATGAATAATTGGTTTTTAATAAAGATACCTGCCAAATTTTAGCAAAAATCATCAATAAATAACAAAGATATTAGGGGTGGTGTTGTATAACAGAAAGTGCGTTTGATATTTTCTATTAGAAGCTGAATTTGAAAAAAATTAAACTTTAAATATTTTTGTCGTCGTTTGTAAATTTATTTGGATAGTCTGATGTTAATGAACCTTTTTCTGTTAAAGTTTCCCTCCAAAATAACTTTATTGAAATCTTTCTTCGATGAAGAACCAAAAATTCTTTAGGGACAAGCAAACCGCGATACCAATTCATGCATGATCATTTTAAAATCGTTGTACTTAATATAGTAAAAAGATTCGTTTTTTAGAGCTTCAAGCTTTTATTTCTCATCTCTGTTTCTATCTTAACACACAAAATTATTATAGAACCAATATGCACAAATATTTCTAACAAACCAGAATAAAAAATTCTTCTTGTAACAAAACGCCGTGATTCCGTAAATGTTATTAATCTCTAGACTTTTGATTTTTAATTCGCTGATTAAATTAGAGCCAGCGATTTCATTTCCATTCGAAAGTATACATTCTACTTTTGAGATTTGGTTGTAAATTTCAACTACAAACTAAACAACCTTTTTATGAAGCTTCTCTTACTTGAACGACCTTTCTAATCATCTCACTTCATCTTGACCATCATTTAAGGTCCAACGTCCATCCTCTATATTATAACAATCTTTCTTCAAGAAATTACAATTGAGTTCACGTTCTTGAAATGACTAAATTCGAATTCCCTATTCTGCATTTTTTAACAACATTCGATTTGTTCGTCAATACGCAAATGAAGCACAATAAATTCATTTTCCGTAGCTCCACGTTCCCATAAATATCATCACGTGTACTATGAGTTTCATGATAGTCGCGTATTTTTTCCCCGACAAGCACGGCACCAACGTTTTCTTGCGTCATTCAATCAAATTGCTCAATGATCCTTAACTTATTATTAAGCTTAACTTCAGCACCTAATTTAATAAAATTGTTCTAATGAAGAAATTAAGAAAGTGTACTTAATAGCTAATTATAAGCGTAGTTTGGAAACAAGCGTAACTGCCCCTGGTAATTATTAGAGGAGCGTAAATGATTTACAATTTAATGAATATTTAAATGAGTTTATTTTGCATTCTTTCTCCCGTCCGATGACCTCTTCATTTACGAGGACGTAAAGCGTAAATAACTCGTCTGCAGACCTAAAAAAGAATTCCCCATCCTAATTATTCAGAATATGCTAATACGCCATTAACTCTTTCTGAATTTATCTGCTACATCTTCTCGGCCGTTGTTTTTCAGAAAATTCAGTACTAACATCACAGGAATCTGATGGCGCAAGAGATTGGATTGTGTGTCGTCGGATACAGCATACGGCGAGCTGTACGTAACGTGCATGTAATTGTGTTGTCGGTGCATTTTAAGTGCTGATGAAGTGCTCGTACGTTGACACGAAAATGGGACCAGCCATTGGCTACCTCGAGTGCCGTTTCTCTGGATTATGTTACAATGACTCGCACGGCATTGTCGATTTCTTTGCGGCCTGCCGGCGTTTGTTTTGCAAATGCGTTCGCGTTTTGGCGGCACGTCTTTCAAAACTGCATTCACAATTAGGATACGTAGCATGAACGGCTAATTGGTGCTGTTCAAAAAGAATGTTGCTTGTTACATTGTATTCTTCATTGTGTACATACCACTTATTGTTGTACATTCAGTGTACGACGGTAATCAGAATATGTTACTTTCGTTTTTCTCTTGTTTTACGTCCGTCTGCTAACTCAAATCAGTGCGGCTCATCTCTAATGGACCATTGACTTGTTACCATAAATACAATGTTGAGTAAAATCTCAAGATAAAAGCGTTTTATCAATGAAGAGAGAAATAGCATGCACCCATACAGATCCCTGAAACCTTTGGAAAGTTTTGCCCAACTTTATCAATGGTGAAATCTACAGTGATGGATTGAATTATGTTGGTAAAACAGATAACAAGCAATGATGCGGTGTGTCGTTGCCTGCAAAATAATAAGTAGTTACACATATCCTGGAAAATGAAGGAGAGATGGAAACATTCGATTAAAAAATCTGTCCACTGCCAAAATTCCGATTCTTCCACTTGTTTTCTTCCATTTGCTCAATCGAACCACATCGATGAGTGAAATGTGTTGTGTGAGATTTTATTCTGTTGCTAAATGGCTACTAGGAAATCGTCGACAGGTCCGATTCTTCCATTTGCTTAGTCCATTTTAAAAGACTGGATGATAAGATTTCAAATGAAAGTGAACTGAGATGAACCACAGCGATGAGTGAATTCTTGTGTGAGATTTTGTAATGTTGGTAAAGCAAATAGTTACGAATAATATAATTTGTCGCTTAGCAAAGCTTTCCACGTTTACACTTCCGAATTTTCCATTTGTTCAGTCCATTTTAAAATAACATACATGTACAGTTACATATCTCATAGTAAATGAAGGAAAAATGGAAACATTTTATTAGGAAATCTTTCCACATTCCACGTCGACAATTTCAATTTTTCCATTTGCCTAACCCATTTTAAAGGATCATTTGAGTGACAAGACAAATGAATTGAAACAAAATGCATAGGTGAATAAAATCTGTTATGTTAAATTCTATCCTCTTGCTAAAGCAAATGGCAATGACAAATGCGTTTGTCATTAAACTCACAAAATAATGTACAGTTACGTACCACCTGGAAAACGATGAAGTTCTGGGAGGTCTCTCCACATTTCTTTTATAACCCAATTTTGGACCTCAGCTTTTTATTGGCCCTCAGCTTTTTATCTGTTTAATTAGTTAAAGGAACATAGATGGCGACAAGACTTCAATCGGAAGATGCACTGAAAACGTGCGTTTCAAAAGGTCAAATCATTGCAATATTGTTGATTTTAACGTTTTAGCATATGCCATGTGAGATAAATAAAGGTTGAATAAATATGTATGAAAACAATTAGTGCTGGACTTTAAATGATTTCCATGAGTATTTTTATAAGTACATATCTTCTTTTTGGTCCAGAATTTCTTAATAAATATGTGGCTGCCAAAAAAGTGGATTCAATAAGTAAGAAACATTCAATATCTCATCCTTACATAAAAACATGATAAAATATAATCACGAGCTGCCAGCTAAACAGCGGCTCTAAATTAGTAAAAAAATAATACTACGTAAAATTCATTTTTTTATTGTAATCTTTTGTAAGTCACGACCAAACTTAGGACAAGGACCTCTCAAGAAACAGTACAATTTCAAAACAGGTTAGGAAGGAGAACATTGAATATAGAAAATAAGATCACACATAATTGCATTGTTCAATTTAAAAATAAAATTAACAACTTAACTACTCAGGTTTCAGAAATTTTACCGGTTGCAATTTTCAATGAATATAAATTCAGAATGCAATATGCTTATCACCAAAGGTAACAGCTTCAAATAAGTATCAGTTTCTTGCAGAAGTTGAGAATATTTTGGACTTGGTTCCTGAACATGAAGAAAAAAACATTGTCCGAGCAAGAGCCACCAATCTGATTACTAACTTTTTACAGCAAGAAGAAACACCATCAGTGTATGAGGGAATTTTTAAGAAAACTGAGAATTTTCTTAAGAATAATCCACAAATCTGTATTCTTAAAGCCGACAAAGGCAATGTCACTGTGGCGAAGCTGTCGACGAAGCTTCTGACGAAGCTGTCGAATATGTAATTCTGTTGAATCAACATTTTAATGGTTTAATTGTGGACCAATTCATCCACCTCTAGTTGTAAGTATGATTATCTTACGATTTAGATGGTAAATCAACTTTTGTAACCATTGTTGTTAACCTCCTGATGAAGTTGAAAAAATACAACGAAATATTGAGGCTTTAAACAAAGGAGTTGCCTTTTATTAATCGTCCAGTGACCACATCCCGTTAGATTTTTTTTATCTCCTTTTTTTATTATATGCCAATCGTATAGATCTGAGTTAAGAAAATATACGATGAAATGAAAATCCGCAAGGCTGTTTCACGAAAGTTAGAAGGAGATAGTTTTATAAAAGTTATTTGACTTATTGATCGATCGATCGGCATATAATGAAAGTATGTAGTTATAAAATTTACAATTAATTTTAAAGTATGCATCACAACTGTCTAAATGTGTATATCAGTTCAATGTTTATATCAGTATGAAATTATAAATGGAGTTGAGTTAGTTAACACTGAAGGAAAATGTTTGGATAGTTTTCATGACGCTGAGAAATACCTGTATTTACCATTTTCTTGTTTTTCGGCATTTTCAAAACAACTACCGATGAAATAATTTCTAAGTTGAAATTGTATAAGTTTCGAAGTACCTATGTAATTCCAACTTATTTTTAAACAGCATCACCAATTGTACATTCGCGATCTCCTGATGATTACCACTAACAAAATATTTAAATTTTAAATTGCGTGCTATATAACTCTATAGACCCACAGTTTTATGATTCTTCACTGATTTTCTAACCTTAGCTCTTTCTTATTGGCCTTCGGTGTCTATTTTAACTTCTTCCTGCTTCACCTCTCATCGGTGCACTTTTGTCTATTCTCCGTTATCCTCGCTACCTACATGTTGCAGCCATTTCATTTTGTATGTCTATTTATTTCATTTTCGGTTCTCATACAAGCCTACACGTCTGGTTTGTTCTTCTTCTTCACATACTTTCCTCATTTATTTTCATTCCACTTGTTCGTATGTTGGTACAGGATTGTAGATCTAATTGTAGTTCTGTCACCATAATCCATCGCTCTCTATTTCAATCAATCTAATCAAATTCTTGATAAAATTATAATTTGGAAAAAAAAGTTTATGGAACAGGAATAGCTCAACAGGGATATGAAATCTGGAAAGGGGTCGATGAACCTGGGGATCGATGGGGTCTCTTGTCCGCTGTAAGAATCACGCTGGTCTCCGTTGAAGATAACTAGGCTCAAAATTTATCTAGAAGAGTAAAAACTTTATCCTTCAGTTTATTGCCATAACGACAACTGTTATCATAATTACTGTTACTACAGAAAAGTTAAAGTTGACTTGTGATTGAGAAACCTGGAACTGGCCAATTAAGTTCGTAGAATATTTTTCGTGTGCAGGGCACCCCTGCAACAACGGCAACATGTGGGCCGTGGAATAATGTCCTTGTCTTTCTTAAGTTCATATTTCAAAACAATTCAACTTCATTTAATTAGTTTAACGTCGGATTTTGCAAAGCAGTTTCGTGCCCGCTGTAAAAATTTGCGTTATTGATTTAACTGAAAAGAGAACCGTGATTAATTTTTTAGGTAAAATTAAAGAAACAGTTCGGAAATCGTTGAGCTTTTGAATGAAGCATTATTAAGTGAGTCTACCGTGAAACCTGCTACAGTTTATAAGTACGCAAAGAGGTTCAAAGAAGGGAGAGAATTGGTTGACGACGATCAGAGAGAAAGATGACCCATTTCGACGGGAGGCAGAAGAAAATGTGAGAAGAGTAGATGAACCTCTATCAACGGGCAACAGGCTGTTGTGTTTCGACTAAATTCATTGCAGAAGAATTAGGAATCAACAGAGAGACAGTACGACAGATAATAGGCGAAGGATAGCTGGATCTTGCGTCATAACAATCTCCGCGCACGCACAGCCATTGTTGTGAAGGACTTCTTTGCCAAAAATCGAATCACTGTGTTGGAATAACCTGATCTGGCCCACTACTGATTTTTTTTTGTTTCCTAAAATCAAGAAAGCATGAAGGATCATGGAGTCACGAGATGAGGTGGAACGGATCACGACGCGAGCTCTAAACAGCCTCGCGAAAAATGATTTTGAAGAGGGCTTCCGGCAATGGAAGAAACTTTGGACCAAATGCATTGCTTTAGGCAGAGACTACTTCGAAGGCGACCATGTACCTGATAACGAATAAATGTATTTCGTAGTTGTAATAATTTTTTTCTACGAACTTAATTGTCAGAAGTCCTATGCGTATCATTTCAGAGCTTTAGTAATAATTAAGTTTCATTTTCCACATTTAAAAATTTAATGCCTTGAACAAATTAATTCAACTTTTACACTAATATATTAAGAACATTGTGTATACGAACATATAATGTATTAATAACATTATCTCGTTGTCACCAAAAACGGCCATATATCAGCTTGGCATGATTGGTGTAGGTTTGAAAGTAAGAAAAAGGTTCAGATATGGTATAAAAAAATTGAACAATTTTAAATAATTCCAAAATCGTTCTTTGTGCAAAATAACTACATTGGACCAATTTATTTCAAACGAAATCCAAGGAAGCTACTGAAATATTAAAAAAGGAATTCAGGTTGTAATTATGTTCTCTCTCTATGAATTTCTTCATATAATAACGCTATTTTCAGCTTTGTTCAACCTTTCTCTTGACTTTGAAGTAAATAACTTATAATTTGACTGATCGTCGTAACTAAACATATAACATTTCTTAAATAATTGCGATACTCTGGTTATTGTGCGCGAATATTCATGCTGGAATTTTCTGTCATCGCACAGGAACAAACAGAAATTATGCAAGGAAGCGCCTCTTCCTGTTCGCCGCAACAAATCACTTGCAAACAACCAGACTTAAATATCCTTTCGTCGGGCAGAAACCATTCGCAAGATCCTGGATAGCAAGGAGCTTTTCGCTGGGCTTATAAAATGATTCTAGTTCTCATCGGTAGAAATGTGAACGCATATTATTCAAACGCAACCGTTTTTATCGTTGCATACGTTTCGCCAATGTTGATGAATTATGAATTCATCAAAACATAGAGTTGAGTTGCATAATTTCGCATTTATCGTCTGTTTTCTGACATTTAAGTTCACCGACCTTTGTGTGTATATTTTTTTTCCCCTTTTCTTTTCTGATAAGAACCGGATTTTATAATAACATTTTGTTTTTATTCAAATATTTCCACTTCCTATACTTATAAGAAGCGCCATTACATATTAACGTGGTACTATAAAAAAATAAGTGCATTATGTAAGGAGTTGTATCAATTTTTGTAAATTATCTTTGAATTTTATTTGTGATTTCGAGAATACCCTGGAGTAGTAAATCGCTAAAGTAAAATACTAAATTTTTGAAAAATAGAACGCGTTCTATCTGCAGTCCAAAAATTTTTGTTTTAAATTTTTATTGTAGAAATTGAACTAAATCTTGTACAAGAAATAGGGTAGTCTAAAATGGTCTTTAAACTATAGTTTGTGCATTTTCGCTAAGTGTAAGTTATTATGTGCGCTTATTTTATTTACTTTATACTGTCCTTTCATCAGTCCACTCAAAAGTGAGCTAATAGTTATCATTAGAAATTAAAAAAAGCTGCGATAAATTCAATTTTAGATAAGTTGTTATCGATACAGACAAAATCACTTGAAATCAAAATATTTCTCGTTTCCACACGCACGCCAACCGTTAAATTAAGATTTCGTACATTTTAACTTTCCTTTTTCGCAAACTCGCTTTGACCTTGTTTATAAAATAAATATAAATTTTCCGAAAGGTTGTTGTTTGCACATTGCAGAAACCTTGCTTATGGCGTGGCAAATATACCACGCAAGTCGTTTTATTTTTATGGTACTCGCGCCGTTCCCGTCTCGACGTTTTCTACAGTTATATTTACATACCTGTGTGCATGGGCACCATTCGTTCGTTTGCAATTTCAGTTTCTATTTTCATTCGCGGCGGAGACTGAAATACAGGCGAAAGTCTCGCTCTCGTCTGGACCAATTAATTTTGGAAGCATGTCCGTTACACAATACGCAACTTCGGGTTTCACGTAAACAACTAAATTGGACGCGGGAGAATGGGATTTAAAAAGAAAGGAAAAAATAAATGGTGAATATAACATTCCTTGAAGTATCTACACATAACATATTTTGTAATACTTCGTATTATAAGCTTTGAATATTTTAAATTCTTTTCATTATTTTATTTACACGTGTATTTCCTAAGCGTTTAAGTGTAAGTTTGAAATTCAAGACGTTCGGTTTGATTATTATTATTATTTTAACTTGAAGTACCTGTTTCTGTGTTTCGAGGAACACTATCATTTTGTGAACATAATAAATTATTTTGTGGATACACAAAGGTTGTAGATAAACAATTAAAAATCTGTTTTTTGTGTTATGTAATAGAATCTCTTGTGCTTTTATAAATAAAGACCAAATTTCTTAAACAAACTAGAAACTATTTGTTTCAGATGATAATTTAATATTGGCTCTTGTGTATGTTTTTATTTAAAAATAATAATTTGGATGTGAAGTAAAAATTTTCTAAAGTGATGACGATAAGTATTTAATCAATCGATTCCAACACATTAAATTTATCAATAAAAAAAGAATGATGAAAAACGATAAGCAAAAAGAAAATTCAGATAAAGCGCTTTTAGACGAATTTAAAGCTAAAATGAAATCTTTTCATTGACTTTAGTTGCAGAGCAAAACATTCATAATAAAAACATTTTTTTTAATTTTACGTATTAAAAATGTGAATATCCTAACTAATTAAAATAAATTGAAGCAATAAATATCAAATGTGTACTTACTTTGGCTTTTTATTATTGACTTTTAAGAAAATATTAACGCAAGCGTGCAACAATATACGTACAAATGTGTAATTAGTTTCAATTGCGTGTCCATTTACTTATTAACAACATATTTTCGCGTGATGCAAGGATCAGTTTGCAAATGAAAGCCGCAATGTATTCCGGCAGAATCTGTACGGCGTTTTTTTTTTCTTTTCTTCGGACACGTTTAAAAATATGACAAGATGTTGAATCTTAATAAGCAGTTTCGGGCAACACCTGTTTAAGATTTCGATTTACTGCATTCATTAAGGAATAATTTCGTTCCGTAGAAGGAACTCGCCGAACATAAAACGAAAGAAGATCCGAACGAAGTCAATTTATAATAATTGCATTGTTAAGTGTCATTATTTTACAACACCGTGAATAAATTCGATTTAAAAAAAAAAAGAAAAACATTCGTCTCACGAATATTTATCATGCTCATTTGACCGCCGTTAATTATTTTTATGATCGTAGTAACCGTTTCGCTAATCTGATTAGAATTGATAACAGACATTTATTATACATATAAACAATATGGCGTGCCACTTCACGAAGGGGTACGCCTTTATTTTTATTAATCACCGCTGCTAAAGGGCGATTTACTTGGCGGGCGTTGATTAGATAATTCTTCGCCGCTTTGTTGGAAGATTTTATTTTCAATTAAAACCTTGCAGCGAAATCACGAAAGGGTCGGCCGCTAATTAAGTCAATTCAGTTCGCATAAAAACCGAGTGTTAAAACAAATTCATTTGAATAATTATTCATGAATGCAAAAAATATGACCGGGTCCGCGGATGTATTAGAGATTTAATTGATTTATTTTATTTAGAAAAAAGAAAGCTGTTTTGTTACTTCATGGATGAATTTGATAAACATTTTGACAGGGTCGGATTTACCTATGGGGCAAAAGAAGCATTTACATCTAAATGCTTAAAATGTATTATACATTATATCAATAATTTCATGATTCTTTAATTCGTAAGGCCCGGTTTTTCGATCGCAGTTTAACTTTAATCTTCGGTTTATCCCTATAGCAGCAATGGAAATAAACTGAAGTTTAAAGTTAAACTGTGATCGAAAAACCGGGCCTTAGTATTATTGATATGTAGAGACTCTATTTGAATACTATTTGAATGCTTTTTTATTTTCTAAAAACAATTAAAGATTAAGCACCATCTTGAAAACCTAATTTATCTTTGTCGTAATTAAAAAAATCAAGTGTTGTTTATTTTGTAGTATTACATTGCACATTATTATTTGTTTAATTATTTATATACGTCTAGAATCGGTACTTTGAGCACATGTTTCCATGAAAATCATATTCATCTGAATCGCAACTAATTATTCTGCGTAATAATTGTCGCTTTGGCGCCTAGATTAGATGCAGTCGTACTCATAATAAGACACCACTTCACGATAAAAATAACACCACTTTAACGGTTTAATTAAAAAAATCTATTTATTGCAACTGATTGCGAGTTCACGTATGGCTTTATATTCTAGAGTTTTCCAAATATACAGGGTGATTGTTAATTAACCCGACAAAATGAAACCACTGTAAGAAGCGAGAATATGGGAAAAATGTTAAAAAATTCATTCTACTTTAGTTTTCGAGAAATAATTAATAAAAATTTAGCCCCAAAACGACGATGCGCCCCTGGTTAAAAAGTCGAGGAGCAGATGAACGAAATAAATGCTGTGGTAAAAGTTTCTTATAGTTTAAGATATTGCGGCGCATAGTGGTTCACAAGCGGAAAAAAGTACCGAGTCTACTACAGTTGCGCGCTCGAAACGTGAACACAGAACAACACAATAATTTAATGGAAAAATAAAACACATGAAGTTTTTAAATAATTACATATATAAAATAAATACCCTACTATCGACTCCCATGCAAAAAAATTCGTTAGTTTAATGTCTTATTGGTTACGAGGACACAAAAGGTTCCTCTTTTTCAATGGCAAATATTATTATATTAGCTCCGACTTGCTCCGATTAATTCCCGATAGTAATATACAGAGTTGGACAAAAGTATGGAATATTCTTTCTAGCGCTTTAAATATTAATTTTATGAAAAATTTGTTAAGAGATTATTTTAATAGAAATTTTTTGTCAACTTTTAGCCTATTTAGTTTTCACTTAACTCCCAAAACACAACCGCAATAACAATTATGTCATTTTTTTTAAATGGCAATATAGGTCGTGTGATACATCATTAAATAGGATATTTTTTTCTCTTTTCAACAGTAGTACATTTTCTATGTTGATATAAAAAATTAACTGATATTTTAACAGAAATTAGTTTGATGAAGTAATCCATACTCAAACAATAAATTAATTAAATTTTAATTATTAATTTAATTTTAATCGCCGGTAAAATGAAACAATGTAATTAACAAGAGAATAAAAAGATAAACGATTTGAGACGAAGAACAAAATAAGAAAAGGACAAATTTCTAAAGCAAATGCTCAAATTGTGCACCATTAACTTCTTGCAATAATGTAAACGTTGTATAAAATTTCGTTCTATATGCGTTTTGGTTTAATTTTCATGTTACGAGTATTTAATCAAATACATTATTACTATTATTATTACACAAAATTACTGAATTCTCTGTAAAATTTCCTTTTCAATGATATGTCACTCATAGTACATTCCCTATTTCAATTCTATTGGTTCGAGAGCTGGAAAGGAGGGGGATGACATATGACAGTTGGATATAGGATAGAAAAGTGTTTCCCTTGGATTATAAATTATTGTACAAAATTTCATTTTGCTATGTATTGTAGTCCAAACGTTATTTAATTATTGTGCGGTGTGGCTTCGTGAACTTGACCTTTAAGTGGAATTTCACAACTCCGTTTTTTACAATTAGTATTATGCATAATACCAGCGACGTTTAAAACAACAGATTGTATCCCAATAGTTTTATTGTCTCCGTGCGATAACGAGACGAACATTTTACTGTCAGCCGCCTGTTGGGCCGTGCATTTGATCCCTGCGATCACCAGATTTAAATCCTTGCGATTTTTCTTTTTGTGGACGAAACGTCTGGTACATTCCGCTCTAGTAAATAATCCACACGAATTAACAAACAATTATTTGCGAATTTATTATTCGTATTTCATACGCAATTCCATTTATTTTAGAAATTACTAATAATTACGTCACGTAAAAGGAAGTTGCGTTCCGCAGCTGTTAAATGTGTAATACAACCAATTGAAATGTGTGTCAAGGTCACATTGTTTGCGCGCGCGTCAATCTATAATCCTATTTTACTGCCGCATATATAGAAGTGGCCTCCGTATTTCATACGCAGTGCCGGATTTTGGGGTAATTTTTTAATTAATTGTAAACTGTTCACAACATTTTTTCCGTAATCAGTGACATCGATTCTCTTATGCGTTTTTTTTTTGTCGGTACAATTGTCATTCACCCTGTATGTATAGAAGCAATTGAATGCTTCATATAACTTCTTTGGAAGAAAAATCGGCAAACTTCGAAAATAATTAGTTTAGAAAATAATGTCAAGCTAATGGATTTCCATATATCGAAACTTGACCTGTAGATCTGAAACATTATGCTACATAAGAATTATTGCAGACTATAAATGAATCAGGGATTACTAGATCAGGCAAAAAATTAAAGTTAAGGATATTATCAAGAAGCGTGTTCTGGACCGAGCAGGTTATAAGAAAATAAGAGATGGAATAAAAAATTGCTGACAGAAACGAAACCACTTTCATCAATTTGCGAAGATACTTTAAAATTATGACAAATAATAGAAACTGAGGTACAATCCCGAGTACAGAAAACGGGACACTTTTTTTTATCGTATCCAACATTTCTAATCGCTGTATGTACAACCTCAATCAAAAGTAATGAAACACTCAAAACCGAAACGCTGTAGTCAGAGAGAGAAGATACCGAGTGAGATGAAGTCTTATGGCGAACGAATGTTTCCGAAGTTCTTCGGAACTCCACAACACGTTGCGCTCTCTCTAACTCGGCATCGTTGCACTCTGACTACAGTGTTTCGGTTTTCAAAGTTTCATTACTTTTGATTGAGGCTGTACATCTTACGTCTTTGGTTATATTGTTATAATAACGTCTTAACGATGATTACATTTTTTTGAAATCGAAAATACGAGACACAGCTAAATTTTTATCATTTAAAGACATGGCCCGTTTTCTATGCTTGCGAGTATACCAGCTTTCCCGATTAAGAATTCGGAAATGTTTCTTTCCTTTAACTTTCCTTTACGTGTTCGTCGTGTGCATTATTTATGCCATCTCTGGTTAAGGTTGCTTCATCCTTCCAACAAAATATTGAAAAGAAAGCCAGGATTGTCTGTTAACTTACTCTCTTGGCTCACATAATATGAGAATTATTATCAATTTTTCAATTTTTCTCTTTAGTTGAATGACAATATTATAAGTGTGAAAACATCTTACTCAGTTTTTACAGAAAGTAAATTTTTGACTATTCAAAAACTTCTAAAATTTTGTTCAAAGTTTTAAGTAGTATTTAGTTTAAATGAAGTAGAGATTACAGAATTTCATGCTCGAAACAAGTTAAGAAGAAATAACGGTTTGTTGACCAAGAATTAGGGTACATACTTTTGTCTGCCCAGAAACATCTCGTGATGTGATGTTTATTTTCAATTCAATGTGCCTTAAGAAAATTAAAAATGTCACGTTTCAAAGTAAGCATTTGCGTTAAAATACTCTATTAGTGGATATTGTTTATGACCATTTACATCTGTACCTGTGGAGTAGTTCCATTATAATATGATCCATACCATAGGAAGCAAAGATGTTATTTTTCTGTGGATTAAAATGCGACATATTTTATGCAACAAATTCTACAGTTTGAAACGTTACCCCAAAAGTTCTGCCTTTTGTAAAGGGTGTCACAACAAGAGCGCCGGATTTAATTTTAAAGAAAAACACATTTATTTTTTTAATTAAGCAAACATTTTTATTTCAACATAAAGAAAAATAGTTCCGATCAAACGTGAAATACAACATCAGGCAAATGGCCACCGCGAAACCTCTGGCACAAGGTTATACTTTTGTTGAAATTTTGAATGACGTTTTCGCATAAATGTGGCTGTATTTCCTCTTTAAGATGTTCAACTGTTTCAGGCTTATTCGCATACACCTTTTCCTTCACATAGCCCCAAATAAAACTTGACGTAATTGGCGAACTTAACGTAATTGGCAAAACTTTCACCATTTTTGTAATGTGTTTTTACAATAATTAAACGTTGTTCGTTTGAATACTTCTCCATATTCTTAAATCGCGTGGTCTGTACGTGACAACTGTCAAAAAAAATCACCGTACAACTCGTATTAACAAAATGGCGGCAAATTTAAATCCGACGCTCTTGTTGGGACACCCCTTATAATGGGAATCCAATCTCTCACGAGGTCGATTGGCACAAGTACATCATCATAATTATCTAAGATTGGTATTTCTTCAGTTAATGTAGGTAGACGTTATTACCAGTGAAAATGAAACTAGACATCATCATTATGTGGAATTGGCGCACTTGTTAAAGGAAAGTCTAGATAATTAATTGCTACGAACGATCCGATGGCTTTTTATGGTATTACACATAACTAGCTGATCGATGATTAATAGAGTTTATCCCAATTTTTTTAAATTTGTTCTGGTTGGCCACCGACGCGGCGTTTCGACCTTGTTTCAGGTTCTAATTTATGTTTCATTTGATTAGAGAAGTAGAAACTACAAACAGCAAAAATTATGACCGTTGCCTTCAGAAATTTCAACTACTAGGACACACAAATATCACAGAGATATTTACTTGCACGAAGAAAAAAATTGACTAAGCAATTGTTATTCAATGTAATTGATAAATAATTGGTAAACACCATAATCGTGTTTAATCTATTCCTTAAATGCAGTAAGACTGTAAAGGCGGTATACATAGATTATCGAAAAAAAAAAATCTTTAGTAATCCTGACGATTAAGATCTTAATGACCAAGCCTTCAATCAGAAAATCATGTTTAATTTAATTTAAGTATCTTATGTTCTTATTCGTTGAAAAAAATGTATACTTCTCTGAACACTTCTTGAGTTCTACAATTTCTAACGACTAAAATAATGAAAAATTGAGTAAATATATCTCTTTTTTTTACGTGCGTGCAATGAGTATCTCCACTGAATTCCTTTCTAAACGAACACGATAATCCATTACTGTTTATGCACATTTTATCAGTTACAAAATGAAAAAAGAAAAAATCCCACGGATTAAAGTCTGGCTTTGGTTTTTTTTTGTTATGCAGTTATTAATATTATGTCATCCTTCATTCATGAGTACAGCACGATAGCAGCGGTTATCTATCATTATTAAATATTGCTACAATGTCGCTTTCGCATCATCAATACAAACACAGTTCGGTCGAACATGTTGCTCAAACGTGCACTCTTTATCTATCTGGCGTTCGATTCGTTGACGAAAACAGCCCAATTCCTTCAACACCGAGAAAAAAACCTCGTCAAATGTTTCCCTTCCAGGAAACGCCATTGAAGACGATAACTAAAGCATTTTCGTAATCCCAGTGAGAGAATTTTTACGTCCAAAATTCATTATCACTTCAGTGAAAGATATTTTTATAATTGGTTGAAGTGTTTAGTAGAGAACTGTTTTCTTAATAGCCAATTAAACGCTTGTAAAAAAAATAAATTTGCAATTAGAAACATTCTGTAAATATAAGGTATTGAATTATAATTACTTGAAAGTTTATACGTAAGTATGAAACGTTTTAAAGACGTTTAAATTGCACGAGAATAAAAAGCAATTATTTCAAAATGTTTTCTTGTAATAGAAAATGTGTTACAGCAAACTTTTCCGTATTGTATTTTGTAAGATACTTAACATGATATAACACATTCTTCTAAAGTTAAAACGAGCAAAGCATAGGTCTATCTACGTACATACATAATAATATAATACGAATGGAATTTTTTATGCTGCCTAAAATGACCGGAAATGTACGAAATTCTACTATTATTTAGTCATTAACCGTTCTATAATTCATCACCATAATAGCCTGAACTTATCTTCTTTAAGTACAAAAGCATTTTCTTAGAAACTAATCAAGTTTCTTCGACATTCCGATGCAAAACAAGCAGCCCGGCATAATTCACTGTTTAACGTCGAAAATTATCTTTCGTTAGTGGCCTTATCACGGCCGATTAATATTAATACTACGGCTTATCGCCGGTGTTTGCGGTACGTTATACTTCAGCGAAATCACCTGTCATCGATAATAGTGTTTATCAAAGTAGGCCGAAACGCAACCAGAAAAGCTTAGCCACATCGTGTGTATTTCGGCGCCAGTTGATATGGATATGTCTAATCTAACGGTCGTATCAATGAAACAGGAAGTTTTCAGTTCTTTCTTTCCGTTTATCATACCACAGATTGCGGAATCTCGCCCCAAGAAATTCTGACCGATAAATCGTGCTCGTGCTATATAGGTACAGTATTGATGGGCCACTTCTTTGTTTACGCACTCGTATAATGATCGATCATTTTTTGGGAACTGTATTAACATATATGGCTAATCAGTAACACGTGTGGATTTGTTTACGTCTGCTCCATAAAGCTTCTGAGAATTTTGTCTGTCGTAAATCGCTAGCGGATTAAACATTAATCGTTAGTTCAAGTACATCTGCTGAGTCGATGAAAATCCATAGCCCATGTAGTCTCTATTTTTGGGAAAATTAACGGTGTAGTGATTAATTGCAGGTTTTTTAGAAGTAAAATATAATAATTTGTTTTTCAATTAAAATTAGCATCTTCTTGTTTGGTATGTCTCCGTTTTGAATTCTTTTGATCAATTAGGTATGACATTTAATTTTGATTAATACTGAAGAGGGTCCATGAAATGTGTTTTTCCAAAGAGTGGGTAAGCCTTTATTACATTATTTTTATTTATTTGTATATAGAAATAGGTATAGGGAGTGCTGATCGATGTAGAATTTGATTCTGTACCTCATGATAGAAAAATATACAGGGAATTCCATTTACGAATTGAGTTTTGGGCAGTTAAACATAATGACGTTCGACACCAATTTGTGACCAGCCTGTGAATTTTTCAGGAATAATTAGGATATGATTTGAAAGTTTGAAGATTATATTTTCAAGCGACATGCTACTTGAATCTTAAAATTTGGAGGTGTCCTAAATACACACCCCCTCTATATAAAAGAAATGAACAGTGTACTTTTATTTCTGAGTACTAATCAAAGTAGACACATTGTATGGGAAACAAAAAAACAGTTGATGTTTGATGATAGCACACGGGTGATTTATTGTCAATTGTTGAATAAAAGGGTCATTTTTGTTGCATTTGTAGTCGAACGATTTTCGTGATTATCTCGTGTCATAATGCCGGTCAGTGAAATTTCCGTCTTCAATAGAACAAGAATTATTGCATTGCATGATTCTGAACATTCAAATCATTAAATATCCCTAGAGCATCTATTGTACGCATAGTGCATAGAATATGCAGAAAGTGGTTCTGTGGAAAGAAGACCACGTTCTGGACGTCCTCGAGTGTCGAATGAAAGGGAGGATCGTTATTTGGCTCAATATACCCGGAGGCATCGAAATGCTTCAGCTTCAGCCCTAAGAGCTCAATTCCAAGGTAGGTTTCGTTGTGTTATTTCAACCTCTACCATTCGAAGAAGACTTCATAGTGTGAATTTACGTGCTAGAAGACCTTTAAGAGTACCCACTCTACTTGCACGTCACCGAGCTGCCCGTTTCCACTGGGCGCAGGAGCACAGGGGTTGGCTTTTACGGCAGTGGCGATGGGTCTTATTTACCGATGAGACCAGAATTGGATTGGTGAGTGATGATCGTAGGCAACGGGTTTGGAGGGCACCAAGTCGTCAAGAGCAATTAAATTTGCCCGTGAAGTTGCTCCTTACGAAGGGGGTACAGTCATGTTTTGGGGTGGTATAATGTTCAACTCACTAATTCCCAATCAACAGAACATGACAAGTGCAGTTTACATTGAAAACTTAGGCCCATTATATATCCATTACGCAATGAACTGGGTAAAAATTTCATCTTTATGGATGATAATGCCAGACCACATCGTGCAATAAGGGTTCGGGAGGCACTTGAAGAAAGACATATCACTAAATTAGATTGGCCAGCACAATCCCCCGATATGAACCCAATAGAACATATATGGGATTTTGTTGCTAGAGCCATTCGCAATCGGATTAACCCACCCCACACCGTGGAAGAATTAAGCATAGCGGCTATAGAGGAATGGAACAATATTCCGCAAGAAATCATAAATTCATTGATTAATTTATTTCAATGCATAGGCGTGTCAATGCGTTAGTAAGAAGCAGAGGAGGGCATACTGACTATTGAATATTGTTTGTGTGACTCATTCCATTGTTTCTATACCTTTTCTTGTTTGTTAGATTTTTTAAAAGTTTTTCTTTTTGCCTCTTCTGTTAGTGCCTTCGTTGGTTAACAATTATCATTATCAAATTTTCATTTAAAAAAAAAAACATGTTTTCAATAGCATACATATTTTTATTTTTGTTAATAACACACTATTATCATAATCTTTTGGGGGTCCAAGACTTTTGATGTTGTGTGTACATTCTTTTAAATAAGAGGTCACCAAAACAACTTTTTAAATAAATTTGAAGATAATATATTTCAAAATCGGTTACATTTAGGTGTAGTAACACTTTTTGTTTAGAAGAATGTTTAAATTAAAAAAATATAGCATTCCGTTTAAAATAATTGAAAATGGTGATCCGGATATAATCTGCTTCCGAAGTGGCGCCAGCGGAGAAACACTTATGGTGGATTTCACAAACGTTACTTAAATTTAATCATCCGTTAAAAGTAAACGTTGCCATGGTTACATGTGTTGAAGGTATAGGAATGATTATTCTTAATCGATGATTAAAGTTAAGTGACGTTTGTGAAATCCAGTATTAAACTAATAAATTGCGCAGGCCGGATAAAGGCACACTGTCTCGTGAAATCTAGTAGGTTGTGCTCGCCAAAAATATAATTGCAAAACGAAAGTAAAAACAAATTTGTTTTTTACAAATATCCAATCAAATATTCACGATGAAATAAAAATCCCGAGACGCTCACTTTGACGAAAATTGTTTTCGAAACAAAATCATAAAATTGCAGAGAAATATATTTTATAGGAACTGTGAAAAATATACAGTGACTTTCATAAAGTTCGTAACAAATGGGGAAAAATTTTATTACTGACTTTTGCCAAAAAGTTTTACTACAGCTGGTTCGTGCGTCAATCGAAATGACAAACAACATAATTCCATCCAACCAGTCATTTATGATGTGTCTGAAAATTCGAGAAATAGAAATTCCCGAAAATTAAAAATTGCGATTATTCAAAAGTTATTAATCTTTTTCTTCTAGAATCGATGCAGTCAGATAAAATTAAATGTAATCAACAAAATACAATATAAATACAATATTTTGCAAAAATTCTGACCAAAAACCATTTTTTTTTAGAATTCTATTTTATGTGATTTTAAAATTAAGATGCTGTTTTAAATCCTTCAAAAACAAATATCATCTCTTTCTTTGAACTTTGGTCAGTAAGATAAATACTACCAATATGAAAATATTACTTTAGATCGGACGCCTTTTACAAGGATCGAGATGATATTTGTTTTTGAAGGATTTAAAACAGCATTTTAATTTTAAGATCACATAAAATAAAATTCTAAGAAAATGGATTTTTGGTCATAATTCTAGCAAATTATTGTATTTAGACACTGTAGGTTGTTGATTACACTTAATTTTATCTGAGTGCATCGATTCTAGAAGAAAAAGATTAATAACTTTTGAATTATCGCAATTTTTCATTTTCGAGACTTTCTACTTTTCAAGTTTTCAGCCATATTTTAAATGACTGGTTGTATGGAATTGTATTGTCTTTTATTTTGATTGGTACACAAACTAACTGTAGTAATTTTTTTTTGCAAAAAGCAATAATAAAAATGTTTCCCATTTGTTACGAACTTTATGAAAGACACTGTAGATAAGTGTCAGGTGTCAGTGACCCCCTCCCTTAACCAAATTGAAACTAACACGGCCCCCCATGAATTAATAAAGTTACTTGATGTATAGGAGAAAAAAATATAAGCACTCACCGCTCTGCATCCTTTCTGCAACCCGAAGTGGAACTAAAAAAATTCAAATTTGACTTGAAAAAATTTGTAATTTAATTCTATTTTCCGGGCAAACTTTATAGGGCATGCAATACGAAATTCACGATGCATTAATAATTTTTTAAATACACAGCAACTTCTATAAAAACTGTCCAGAAAATTTGTTTGGAAGATTTTCACAAAAAAAAAAACTAAATTAAACAAAAAAGTAATATGTACTTACCCTACCGTGATTCGCAGCATACAAATCTATTTCTTAAATCCACCCTGCTATGGTAATCCACCAATCACTCTCACTACATACAAACATCACTGAAAAGAAAAATTATTGATTAATAAAAACTATAATATTCTATGAAAACTTTTGTGGTCAACCCAAAAGTGTCTTAAATTGTTAATAACAATGTTGTTAATAAATCTTAAAAACTGAGACAAAAAATATATATTGTTGACCACATTTGCTACTAACATGTAAAGAAATACCGAAGAAATGTTATTAACATGTTGATAATAATCTCTGTTAATAACATTTGCTGTCAACATTTTTTTTTTCATTAATAGCTTTGTTCGTGGAGACATTCCGAACTAGTTCGGAACCTTAAAATCCATACATTCATGAAAGTTGTACACTTGAAAGCGTTGTTAAAATCGATCATTATTTCGATGAGCATTTGATTTTAACCATTCCGAACTAATTCGGAACGTCTCCGCGAATAGACCTATTGACAATCTTCAAAACTTTGTTAATAGCAAATATTTTGCGATCTGTCTGGAGGCGGTCTAGATCAAACAGTGTTACTACCAAAATGTTACTGACATGTTTCTTTTGGAAACAAGACGCTAGTAACGTGTGGATAAACTATAACATTTCCTTGCTTTTCGAGAGGCTAAATATGCTGTCCATTTCGTTGTGATTTACTTTTGAACGTATCTCCCTAGTTTGTTAGTCATTTTATTCTCGTCCCTTTTCAAATCTTGGATTAAATTATATCCACTCTTTAGGTTTGTTTGGTTGTTTTGCACTTTTCTACACTTTTTGCACCAACCTCTCCTTAGAGAGTAAGATGTATACAGTGCTAGTCTAAAGTTCCTTCCCCTCCTGTTAATTTTGGAACCAAATAGGATAGAAAATTCAGACAAAAACCAGACAGATGTACATAAAAAATACTAATTATTGAGATAAAACTACTGTAGAATGTCCGCTAGGTGACGCTGTGCGCACCACGCATTTTAAATGGCAAGATAACTTGAGCTAAATGAATAAAACGATGCATATGGTTTTACTTCAAATTTTTCAGCGAAAACTACAAATATATGAAGAAAAATGAAATTCTAAATAATTCTGCTTGTAACATGGTAAAAATTTTAATAAAAAGAATTGTATAATATCTATCTAAGCTTTCTAACAGAAGTAAAAGGATATGCTTCGCTTTATTCATTTAGCTCATTGAATGCCATATCATTTTAAAAGAATTTTAATTCTACATCAAATGATGTTAACAATTTTTAACTGTCTTCATTTATTTTTGAGATGATGACTAAAATCTTGTGTTTGTCTAAAGTCGTTTCTCCTCCCGTGTTAACTTTGAAACAAAATTAGATACCTAGGAACTTTGAACAAAAACCTAATCATAGTACATAAAAAGTACTAAGTCCAGAGATATAATTACTTTAGGAGATACACTAGGTGGCGCTGTGCGCCCTTTCAATTTCAAAATGTTAAATAGCAGAGTGGTTTAAGTGACATATTATTTGAAAAGAACTTCAATTTTACAACCAATAACGTTTTCAGTTTCTAGCATTTGTTTTTACAATAGTAGAAAGTTAATAATAAAAATGAAAGGGAAGGAGATTAGCAAAACGTATGTACAAAAAATATTAAGGGCCAGTTTACAGAAAATTTAATTGCAATCAAATTTTAATAACGTTGTTAATTTGACAGTTCGCAATGTAATTCTTATGGCAACTTAATTATGATTAGTTTAATTCGAAATTAAATATTTGATTTGCTTTCTGTAAACCCACCCTAAATATGTCTACCCTCTAATTCCTAGCATTAAAACATTTTATTGCAAAACTTATCACGTACATACATTTTGAAAAATGGTATGATTATTAATAAACAGTAATATTTTTTAGTTAATAGCTTTTCAGTTACAATAGAGTAGAGAAATACGATGATTGCTGTCTTATAAAAACTGATAACGTTGTAACGGTTGTAAAATTGAAGTTCTTTTCAAATAATAAGTCACTTAAATCCTGCTATTTAAAATTTAGAAATTCATAACGCCCACAATTACCACACACGCAGTTCAAACATGATGAACAATGCACTACACAACAAAATGACCGAGAAATAATTAACATTGACATGTTCATAACTTTCAATAACTTAGTAACATTGTCGATAGCAATATCAGTAATATTGTTGATAACAGTGTCAATGTCAATAACATTGCTTGAAATACTACAGCTTTTTGCTAGTTAATAGCAGTGTAAAATCCTGTGTTAATAAAATGAATGTTATTTAAATACTTGTTTTTACTATTATTTTATTTTTTACTATTAACATGTCAAGGAGTCGTCAAAATGTTACAGACTCTTACCTAATTATTTAATTAATTGCACAAATAATCACTTTAAAACACAAAAATTAATTACCCTGTAACACCTCGCACTCGAAACAGAAAATGGCACGTTATACCATGCGGTAATGCGAGCAAAGCTCACTGCGTGTTTTTGCCGGAAGCAGAGACCAATCAGCTTTTGTATTTTCTTGAGTAAAAAACGTAAGGGGCTCTCATCAAGGATGCGTTTTTGTCAAAACATAACACAAAGAATGCGTGCACAAGTAAGTTTCCATGACGACCACTTTCTAAGCCTGGATGCTTTGATTTCGATGTAAACAAAGTAGGGCATTTCATTTAATTCTTTCGAACGACAGGAAACATGTTTTAATAAACGAATTGTGAGCTAAAATATTAGGCAAGTCCGTGTTTGATGTAGGTATGAAATAAAAAAATTATGAATGACCCGAAAAATATTTTCAATTAATTTAAAGACTTATAATTCTTAATTACATAACAAATTGGAATTATCTAAAAGTTTTGAGTAAAATTGTTGGCGCTGAAATGTACAGGGTTGGTTTTATCAATATAGAGTTTTTATTAATTTTATTTATTAACTAATATAAAATATTCAAAAAATTGGTCTTATATTTATACAACGTGTTCCAAAAATAAGTGCTCAGACGAGATTGGTAGAAAATAGACGAGATTTCATCCATAAAAAACCTATATTGTGAGAATGACTAAGGTTTTATTAAAAATTATATATATTTATATTTTCAATTAGACATTTTTTTGGCGCTGCAATATTTTGAACCGATATGTCAGATGCCTGTCAAACTAACAAACAACTATGAAGATGAACAACGAAGAGGTATTACAAAAAATAGACTACAAACCATAGCGGATCATTTAAGTCAAGTCGATTGGACCTCTTGTACTGGCATAACAGACGTAAACGATTGCTACAACTACTTTTATAACATAATATATTCAATTTTCAATGCAACATGCCCTATGGAAATCATAAAAATAAAAAACACTTTTAATAAATCCTGGTTGACTACAGGATTAAAAGCTAAATGTGATATAAAAAGACAATTATATAAAGATTTAACGAATAACTTAATTAGCAGAGAAAATTATAAAAATTATTGCCGTAAATTAAATAATGAAATAAAACAAACAAAAGTAAACAATAACTCAGAACATTTAATAAATTCAAATAATAAAATAAAAACTACATGGCAACTAATACAAAAAATTACTAAATCAACATCACACAGTGAATTCTCAATAGACGAAATTGAGGTAAATTACAACACAGAAGATAATGAAAGTACATTAAACTGTATTAACAATTTCTTATTAAACATATGTGACAATGTCAATAACGGAAAGAAAATTAAGGAGGAACTGATAAAAATTTGTGATCGGTCCTGTTTCCTCAGACTCAACAGATAAAGATAGAATAAAGACAATTGTGTCGTGAAGTGTTTAAAAACAAAAAAATACACACATTTTATGGACATATATTCTTGAGTGCGCTATTTTTGTAAAAAAAACATTACAAAAAATTTTAAAAAAAATACGAACTAAAACATTGTTATAACACACGTGGCACTGTACATACTTACCTTAGCACACCTCAAACTAAACTCACAAAAATTCAAAAAAATGTTGTGTTTCAATTAACTAACATATACAACTTCATTCCGCACGAAATCAAAGACTTACCTTGCATACAGTTTAAGCACAAATTTGAACAGTATCTTTATCATAATGCATTCTATTCGCTTGATGATTTTTTTAAAACTACAATTAAGTAAAAATTTGTAATATATTGTAATTTAATGACACATACCTACCTAACCACTTTATTTTTTTTTATTTGATTGATGTTTTTGACATGTTCTACATACTGTATTGTATATTTATGGAACGAAATATATTATTATTATATTATAAATTAAATGGGACAAGTATCCATTAACCGGCATTACTGGAGTGAATTGTTGAGCACGTAGCAAAAAAGATTTTAAATTAACGTTTCCCCACTGACTTTTCTTCATGCACTATCCTCCCGAAAACGTTTCAAACAAGTTCAAATCATTTCAAATATGACGTAAATGTTGCAACGCGAAAATTAGTGTTTGGAAGTATTGCAAAATATTGTAACATCAAAAAATGGCTTAAATTTTGACCTCGACCTTGTATAAGGTATTTTTCTCTTGTAATTTCCACTTATTTTCCAAGTTCTTATTTTATACTCGAATACACCCTGTATAGTACTTCGTAGTGGGTGTGTATTGGGTTTGTCTCGCGTGATGATCATAACAAAGTGGCCTGCCAAAAAGCGCGGGCAAATAAAATCGTTTCTGTTCAGTGGGCGTAGCCTTTTACGAATACGTTCCAGCCGAGTGTGAAATTATATGAGGAAGTTTTTGTTCCGCGGCTGTCTCGTGTTCGAAAACAAGCAGTTAAATCGTTTTTGGAAGGGCCCCTGTGTAAATTGTTGCGTCGGCCCCCGTTGGTCGTGGCTCTTGTTCCTTGGACGGATTCCAAATCCACGACACATTTAAAAGTTGTCGATGTCATACTAACTTACTCTCGTTAAATCATCACCTATTATTCCCAGTTTTATGAAACTCACATTCGATTTTTGCTTATTGGGTCTGTTTGTACCATTAACTAATTGCAATTAGTCGACAAAATTCCATTTAATAATTCAAACGGAAATAATTTAGGAGCAGCTTTTGGTAGGGTTTGGTAGTCAAAGAAACTTAACAACTCTAGAAGAAAACCAACTGACCAATGACAATTCAACAGCTTAAATACAGTTTACCGAAAAAAGAAGAATTTAACATTTTTCATGTTTTTTTTATTATTAATTACGAGTTAAAATTTAATAGCAAATGACCAAATAGTCTTTAAGTTCTGAGAGGCTGTGGAAATGTGTGGATGTAAATCTTGTTTTTCACAATGCAAATATTTTTTTACATAAATAAATTAAATTTAAAGGAACAGCAGCGTTAGAACTTCTGTAATAAATAATTTGAATTGTGTGATATTGTACTTGGAAGCTTTTCAAAACCGATCCCTTTTTATTCCTTTATTCTGTTCGAACCCTTCAAGTAAATATTTTCCTAGATGTTTTTTCTTAGGAAGTTTACGTTATTGTTTCACTTCATCAGGCATCAAACCCGCACTAACTGGAAGAACTTGTCTTAGGTGCACCCTGATTTCTGATTCACATAGCCTATTTTGTTTTATTTTCTGATACTGCCAGATTTAGTTTCTGGTATGTCCTACTAATTGCCTAATAATTGAGGAGAACAACCAGTGCAGTGAAAGGAACTTCAGTGATTCTTATTTCGTTCTTTGTTAAAAAAAAGTAGCCTTCTTAACATTTTTCGACGAGTATTCGATAATATCCTTCGCCTATCTTTGGGTCCAGTGTGCAGAAGGTTATTCTACTATGATTTCTTGTTCTTGTTTTCTACTTTTGAATCTCCTCCCTATGGTGTGTCTTGATTAAACCTCAAGACAGTTCAATTGGAGAAGCTTCTAAACTGCATTCATTACCTTTAAGGTAATTTTGCCTATTTTCCTGAGAAATTTTCTACATTTCTAAGTGAATGTACCTTACGTGCCTTTATTACTGACTGGCTGTTAGACAAAATATAGATATTTTACTCCTGGGCACAAATACCACAAATGCAAGTATTTCAACTGGTTTATCATTGGAGTTGTGATATTTATGCACAGTATTTTGGGCCGCAAAAGAAGCCGCCCGCGCCGTGCTAATCAAAAATGGCGTATCTGCAAATTTCATATTTTTGAAATGTCTTAAGTTTTCTTGAAATAATTCTCCAACTGAATGGCAAAATGTATTATAATGATATTTTATTTACATAATACATATTCAGTGATTGAAATACATCAATATTGTTTAGTAGATTGATATTGGGATATGTTTTTGATACTTTAAATGTGTACTGATTCAAAAAACAAAACAGTCAGGTACGACCTTTTTGCTTAGCACTGCATTATACCCATTCCAGTTTTTGAGCCATCTTTACATCAAATCGTACAACCAGGTTAAAATACATATTTTCTTTTTGATCTACTTGGATAATTTGACTTCTAACCGCTTCATAAGATATTTTGAAATCAAATATTTTCAGCATTATGCTTAGAGGTTTTTCCAATATATCTGGCTGCAAGAAATCGAGAATTTTGATTTTGCCCTTAGTGATTGATCAATCTGTTGAGTTCGCTGTAATAATTGAATTGGTTTGACTCCCAAAAAGTTCTTCCAATCTTTTACTCTTTCTTCAGTTTCCAGTGGAAATCTTCCTTCCTCATTAACTATTATACCTTCTTTGGTTGTTCATTATCTTCCATCCTTATTTTATGACATTAAATGATTCATACTTTCATGTTATATCTTTTGGTACTTTTTCGTTAACAAAGTCGCTTTTGTCTTTTTGTTACTTTTACGATTGATTATGACCGATTCAATTGTAAAACAGAATTGTAAGGCAGAAAGAGCATAAATGTCCACAGTGATTCCTATGGATATATGTCCTTTCTTCATTGATCAATTAACTTTGGATTTATTTATTCTTGCTCGAGTTTAGTTTTTTTTTTGTTCCATAAAATTTCATTAATTATCCATTTCTACTGCTGCTTTTGTATTTTTACTTGTTAATTTAGTTCTGTTTGTTGATTTTGCAGATTCATTAATGCTTGTCCTTTTCATATCTCTACTTCTTGTTTTATGGTTTTTTTTTGTTTGGTCTCTTTCCAAAGTTTTTCTTGTCTCTTATTCTCGAATGTTCGTTATTTCTGCATTATATTTTGTATTTGTTTATTCAGAGTATAATTGGAAGCAAGACTTTCTTCGCCAACAAATTTAAGCAGTAGGTATACATAATTCAAAGCCTTCTGTTTTATTAGATTTTTAAATAAATTTCATCTCTCTGTTTATTTAAATTTATAGACAGGTGTTACACGCTCAGTCTGGCATCAGTTCAGTCCATGACTGTGGTCAGAATGACGTCAAACTGATCACATAATGTGTAGACTGACGGGCTGATAAACCGGAATAACAAATAATTTTTGTTTATTTTGATAATTTTCGTCAGTCCTGGTAAGACTGACAACAGATTGAAGTTGATTGAACTGACGCAAGACTGAGCGTGTAACACCCGTCATAGAAATAGAAAAACAGAAAATCGTGAGATATTTAGTTTTTGTTTCTATATATTCCTGCATTCATCTTCCTTTTGTTAATTTAAACTAATTTTTTCTTTGTTTTCATTTAAGAGCGAAATCTGTTTATATGTTTATTATTTACTTTTCTTGTCAATTTTAAGAAATATTTCAGTGCCACTTTGAAAAATAAATTTTAAAACAATTCATTTGTTCATTTTTTTCCACGGTTTAACAAATCTCGTCTTATAGCTTTCATTTCAGATAAAATTTAAACCCCATAGGCTCGATATTTCAGTCACAGTTTAACTTTAATCTTCAGTTTATTCTCATAGTAGCCATTATAAAAACAATTGTTACTATGGGAGTAAACTGACGATTAAAGTTAAACTGTTACTGAAATACTGAGCCATAAAATTTAAAATCGAAAAACGCTTGTCTAGTTTAATTAAAAAAATGTAGATACAAGAAAATATTTAATGATAACTTTTACTACAGGCTTACATACTATCTCTCTATTCTACACATTCACGTAACTACTGGGTGTTGAAAAATTCGATCGCCAAATTTCTAGGGTAAGTAAATGAGACTAAAATAAGCCATTTTTGTTATATAACCCAGGATCGGAAATTAATGATTACTTAATGAGACTGTAAAATAGAAGAAACATAAAGAAATTATTAATATACTAAAAGGAAAAAATTAAAAGTATAACATTTCAGAAAACGGTTACAACCTTCGCTTAAGATGGTTGGCTCCAACTTGCACACATATCTGACAACAATGTATTAATGTTTGTCTTGTGTGTTCAAAAAGTATCATAAAGTAATTATTAATTTCCGACTCTGGGTTATATAATAAAAATGGCTTATTTTAGTCTCATTTACTTACCCTAGAAATTTGGCAATCGAATTTTTCAGCACCCTGTATTTATATTTCTGCACTTACAAGTTCACAAAGTACTACTGTTTACTTCAAGACTTAAAAGAACAAAAAAAGAACACTCATACTTACATATTTACGTACTGAATATTTTCGTAAATTTCTCTTGTGGATGAAAATTAAACAAATTTGACGTACAGGTTAATAAAACTAGTGTATTTATTAAATCAGACTTTTGGTGTGTTTGCCCTAAACAGTTTGCAGATCACAACTGAACTTCACCACCTCGTATCGTGTGGCATTTCTGTCTCTGTTAATTAAATTCTGCAACGCAAACAATTCCGGAGAACAAACCGGGCATTTAACTTTAATCCCAGAAAACTCTAATTGTTCAAACTGACGAAATGAGTAAGCCTACAAAATTAATTCCGGTCGAATTAGGAAACCAGAAACTTCAAACGGAAGTGCGGACCTTTGACTATTCATTCCTTTCTACCTAAAATCTCTGAACGATTTCGTATGGTAGTAAAACTCTGAGAAATAAAAATAAATTGTAAATTACTTTTTCAGATTCTAAGATTATTCCTTTTATCAACTCTCCTTTCCCAATATGATAATGGGGAATGTTCGAAATACTGCTTAAAAGTCTTTTTTCTATTCTGTACCCAACTGCACGGAATAATTTTTGTATTAACTGAATCCATCCATTATTTGATCAATTAGTTTCAGTTTCGTTTTAGCCAAACATTTGTCTCAAAGTTTCGATTCTTTTTGTACGAATTATGCAAACTTAAAACATCTTTAAATTTTCTTGCTGCATTTTCATTTAAATATATATGCTCTAGCTCTCTAGCAAAATCGTGCCCCTTGGCGTTTAAATTTCTAGAATGGATTCTACTAAAAACCTCACGTAACTCAACTGCACAAGAGGTATTTGTGAGACATTAGAATTAGATTCTAATTTTTAAAATATTGATTTGTACTAGATTATGTTACTGAAGCACAATAAAATTGTCATAATCAATGAAGTCAATGCAGTGAAGTGAATCAGTTTCCTTTTGCAATTTGTCAGAGACTACTTCATCAGTTAAAAAGTGTAACACGTCGCGAGTATTTACTTCAACTTAAAAAACCGTATACATAAATCGCATTCGCTATTGAGATGTTTGCGTACGAGTGCTCGGGCTCTGTTGACGATATGACAATTGACATCTCCCCTCTGGAAAACGAGTTTGTGTGTATGTGCTCATTTCTTATTTATGTGATGCGCACCGCTATTTATGCCCGAAACAAGAACCTAATGTTCCACATTGCCAAATATCTCGTTGCTAACGAGCTTTCAGTTTCCGGTTCCCATTTATATGATTCATCTTTTTCGCAGATTTTTTCCCCGTCCTGCATTTGAATTTTAAATCCTTCATTGTTATTTATGGCCTTTGTGCGTATCGCGTTTCCGAATTAAATATAATTTTTGTTTTCGGAGATCATCTTTCAACACAGATACGCTTCGGCACAATAAAGGACTTTTTTTAACTTAATAAATCAGCAATTTTTATAATTTTTAACTCTTTCTAACTCTAGACTTTTTGTTTCAGTTCAACATCAAAAATCATAGTTTCTAACTTGGCCTCACATGTCCGATTCGAAGATATCGAACATTTGTTGACACCTCATGGGACGGTCATTTCTTGTGACAAGCTGACTTCCAAGGACCCCAACACTCAAACTGTACAAATTACGTACGAAACTCCCGAACAAGCACAGCAGTAAGTATAGTGCCACTAATTTATACTTTTTTCCGTAAAAGAGTGAGAATCTCGCTTCAGCGAAAATTATTTACTCTTACAGTTCCTTTAGTTAAAAAATTAAACAGAATTAATATGAAAATGCCAGTAACTATGGAAGAAATATCGAAAATTCTTCATAATATAAATTCTAATGCTGTCGGTGCAGATAATCTTCCCATACGTTTTATCAAATTATGTTGCCCATTTCTCTTAAAATATATAACTCATATTGTCAATTTCTGTTTAAGCGAAAATGTTTATCCATCTTGTTGGAAGGAAGCGGTTATAATACCTATTCCTAAAAATTCTCGTTCATTTGAACCTACTGATTTAAGACCAATAAGCATTCTCCCAGTCTTATCCAAAGTTCTTGAAAGAATTGTTGACAAGCAGATACGTAGCCATTTGGAATTTTACAATATATTACCGTCTACGCAGTCTGGCTTTAGATCAGGCTACAGTTGCAACACCGCATTGTTAGATATTGTTGACGATTTGTTGCGTTGTTCTGATAAAGGGAACTTCACAATTTTAACACTGCTTGATTACTCTAAAGCCTTTGACATGATTAATCATAATCTACTGTTGGCTATTCTGCACTATATTGGTCTGAGTAATGGAGCAATTAATTTCTTCAGTCAGTACTTGGTAGGAAGATCACAATGCGTTCTTGCTAATGGCCTTAAATCAGATGTGCGAATTTTAACCTCAGGTGTACCTCAGGGCAGCATTTGCGGCCCCTTACTCTATGTTATATATACGTCATCATTTAATAACTGCCTTCGTTATTGTAAATTACATACTTATGCCGACGACAGTCAGCTATACTATCACTTTCAAGCTAAAGATACTGCTGAAACTAATGTTAATATAAATTCAGATATACAGTCTTTAGTTAATCTTTCAAGACGTCATGGTCTTAAAATAAATGCTGCAAAGTCTTCGGTTATGATCTTTGGTAATAAACAGAAAACCGATTTAATTAACTTACTAAATATTAAAATTGATGACACAATTTTGCAGTTTTCTCAGTCTATTAAGAATCTCGGCCTATGGATTGATAATGAGCTAAAATTCAAAATCCATGTTAATAAACTATTACAAAAATCATTTTCAATTTTAAAAATTTTGTATTCTAATCGTAGCATACTTGATAAAAAAAGTAAATTAATTTTGACCAACTCATTAATTCTTTCTCGATTCGATTATTGTGATTCTGTATATGGTCCTTGCTTGGATTCGGTTGACATCTTACGTATACAGCGTATTCAGAATGCCTGTCTCAGATTTATATACGGTATCAGAAAATATGAACATGTGACATATCGTTTATGTGACTGTAATTGGTTAAATATGTCTAGTCGTCGACGATTTCATTCTGCTAACTTGTATTTCAAAATTATTAAAGAGAAAACGCCACCTTATCTTTACAATAAAATTTCTTTTCGCACGGATGTCCATCACATCAATATTCGACATAAAAATACTATAACTATACCTTCACACAATACTGCAAAATTCACTAAATCCTTCTCATATTGCATTTCTGCGTTTTGGAACTCCTTGCCTGAAAATTTCAAAGGTAGGTCAGCGTTCACTTTTAAACGAATTTACAAAACCTATGTGTGGGAGCGGCAGATATCTGGTTAAATTCATCTTATCCTTCTGCTCTTCTTTCTTCTCTTTTCTACTCTTTCTTCCTTTCTTTTTTCCGTTTTATATTTTCTAAGAGTTAATGTTAATGTTAATATTTTAAGTTAGCCTAGTATTATAATTTTTTCTTATTTCTTGCGGGTCTGTGGCATTCAAGAACAGATGGCTCTTGAGACCAATCTGAGCCACAGTCCATTAACCCATGTTATTTCTATTTAGTTTAGTTATATTGATGTTATCAAGTTTTTGGGTTAAAAATAAATATATTATTATTATTATTAAAATAAGTTTCCAAATTTGTGTTTGTATTCCTTATGTAGTCAGATTTTTGTTTTAATAAATCTTAGTTACTGAATATACAGGTTGCGAACAGCTCCTTAGGTCAATTATCACTTCACGGCGGTTGTAGGCGATCCGTAAAGCTGGGACAATAAATAAATGCTTCTATGACTGCGTTGAAAAATATCTTAAAACTAACAATAAATCAAATATATAATCACAGAAAGTCAACATTGCATTGATACAAATAAAATAATAATTTTTTGCATTAAATTTTCATTTTTAAATACTTCAAGTAGTATGCTGTACTTGTTGCCTTTGCTGCAGTGTTTGTAATTTTTATTGATAGACTGTCGTTAGCGATTATATATATTTTTTGTTCGTGTGTAAAATGTCCTTAATAGGTAAATTTTGAAACAGACAACAAATTAAATTAAAATAATTCAATGTTATTTAAAGAAACAAAATACGTAATATAAATATTAAGAAAAGTTGTAAAGAAACGACGAATAGGCGAGGTTTACATCTGCACAGATCAAGCTCCTCATACAAACCGAGTTAGAAACAAGAAAAATGTTTGTTATAATTTTATTGCAACTAAGTGACGTGATAACTATTTTTTGTGATATCAATTTTGTTGTACCATCGCACTGCACCACTTCCAGAGAGGTGTGACATATTTTTATGGCAATTATTGAATCAAAACGTGTAAAGTTATTGAACATTTTTTTATTATCGTTACTATAAGTGAATTAACGTCAACATCTTAAATGTAGACTCATAAACCAGGTACTGCATTTACAAATTTTATTCCATCTTTTTAATTAATTATTTCAATTATCCGTCAAGCTTTGTCGGGCAATAAAACTAATGACGACGTAAAATTTGGCATTTGTTAAAACTGTATATGAAAAATCAAATTCCGCATTATTCCGTTATACTACTTTTAAGCCATTTGAAATTGTTAATGGCTCGTATCTCATCTTCTGATTAAAGTCGTAATTAAAATAAACAAGAAAGGATATAGCTTTATGTCGATTTAATGTGTAACAGAGAGACTGTGGGACTGTGAGACTGTAGCCATGGGAATTAAACACGTTATTAAATTGATCACAGGATAAGAATACGGGCCAATATTTTGTTTGTATACTTTTTTAAATATAGTTTTGAAATTAAATTCAGTTGTTGTATGTTAGGGTACTACCACGCGATCATTTAAATTTATAATTAAAGTAGGCCGGATTTTTTTTATACGGTTGTGCACCTTGCCAATCGACTCGCAGTGTAGATTGGAGGTTATGTAAATGTTTTGACGTTTGTAGGATTCTCATCGGGTTCAATCGTTTTAATTTAAAGGAAGTGAAACAGTTTCAGTGATAACCGTAGCAAATGTTCAAAGTGTTCGCCCCCGGCAATTAATTAAACATTTTGAAGCGTCACTTTGACAATTCAAACTCAAAGTAAGCTGTCAACAGTTAGTGTTGCCAATCTAATTCAAAATTCATAGCCTCCTCTAATTATAATTTTAAATGATCGCGTGGTATTTGAATTACATACGATTTCAATTCCACGGGCAAGTTAATATCAAATTCTCAACAATAACGCATCTTATGAATCAACTTGTGATGTTCTGCTTCTTTTGTGCGTTTGCTTTTATGTGAAATTATATTAAATAATTATGTTGTTCTTTTTTAATTTCTAACTGCATTCGGCTTTATTAAAATCACTAAAATAATTTTGGCGAACTATTCATTTCCTATAAATACGTCTCTAAGCCGTCCATACTACAGAATGAACTATGACCTTAGCAACCGTTCGCAAGCTGTATAATAACAATAATTGAAGAAGATAAATTATAAAAGGTTAAAGTGCCGAGTCCTATACCTCTTATTGTTATATTGAATGTGACGTTTACATATTCTTTTTATATTTATACTGAATATTAGGCAATTTGGCACTTAAACCCTATGTAACGTACTCTTCAATTAAAAAAAATAAATAAAGAACAAACAGAAATATTGTCTGCAAATGATTATTTTTGATGATGTATTGTGTATTTAATTTAATAACGCATGCAGCGGCATTTTTGGCATACTTGTACTTTTAGTTAAAGAAACGAAAAAATATTTAGAGAAAAATAGTAATAGCAAAAAATTAAAGAATTATGAAATATGTTATTTTCATATTTTTCATTTATTTATGCTGTAAACAACATAACGTAAACTTGAAATTATTTGAAGCGATAATAATGCGACTATGCAATTTTTTCCATGTATTTCTAATAACCAGTAAATCAAATAAAAAATGTGATCAAAATCCTTCATATTCATTGAAGATACTTTACTGATACAGATCGGGAATTAACAAACTGAAAGGTTCAAACAATAAATATTTTTTGTTGTGCATGCCAACTTTTATTTTATACAACTTCCTTCTTTGGATATTTTTAATTATGAATCGTTTCTTAACTCAGCTACCTCTTACTCAAGTACAAAAATTCTCTAACCTTCAAACTTGACTACAAAGCAATTTTATAATGTCAAATGTGTCAACTGCTTGGAACTTATTGATCCCACTCAACTTATTTGATACTTTCGGGGAAATTCCTTAATTTTGTCTACAATTCCCATACATAACACGGAAAACAACTGAATTGGAATAGATCCTGGAGTAGATTTTGCTGTATAGTTGATAACAACAAACACAAATTAAAAATGACCTTTAAGGCTTTGTAAGTATTTTACATAATTTACACACATGTGGCACTGTAAAGTACTTCCATTTATTATTTTCTTTTTCTCAGAATTTTCTGATAAATCTGATTTTACATCCCAAGTCAAAAGTTTAAAATTGTATAAGGCCCGGTCTATTCAACTCTCAGTAAGTGGCCAGTAAGATACTGGATAGATTAAAGATAGGCAAATGCATTGCGCTAATCGTCAAGTAATAACTTGGCACTTTACTGAGAGATGAATAAACCGGGCCTAAGTTTGATAGTAATTCAGATTTGATGTTAATCAATGTCACCAATTCTGTTTCAACAACCACAGCCTATGCCAGTTATAAATTAGTTTGATTTCGTGGTATAAGTATGGGTTTACATACTGAAACAATTTACATAAATTAATTTGCACGTACAAGATTGTATACACTAACTGAATTGCTATTTCCTGTTTACGTATTCAGTCTGCAATTTGCACAGTTTTTTTTTAGCGTGCTGGATAGATCTGCTGAAGCACAACTGAACGTTTGTCAACTTTCTGTTTCTTCGACTTTTTTTTAATTGATACAAAAATACTCGACGGGCATGTTCATTAAAAATGTGCATACACGAAATAGCTAATAACAAATTTTACTTAGACCAAATTTTTTGGCTTGAAGTGCAAAACATTTAGTTTCTGTTTACTTATTCCATACGTCGGCTTTTATATTAATGTGTTAAGATTAATCATAATGCAGAAAAATCATGTTTCGTGGTGATTAACATAGTTATGTATATTCTGCTGTAATTAAACATGCATGCAAAAACTTTGAACGTTCCTAGTTTTTCCTGCTTTTTTACAACGATAGTATAAGTAAATGCAAATTATTTAATCGTTACTGCACTAGCGTCGACTGATGCTGACTGACATACTTTTATAATAATAATAATAGTCATAACAATGAGGTAATTATATCTTTTTCATCTTGGTCGACCGCAACTGTCACCTCTGCATGGAACACAACCCGTAAATAACCTTGCGTTGAACAGTTCGAATGTTAATTGAGGAATTTGAAAGTACACATTAGTGTAATTTGTGCATTCTGTATTATCGTATTGTGTCAGGGAACTATGTAATAACCGTCGTAAATGTGAGGTTCGCACCTGAAACCGTGATTTATTCTTTTGCAGGGCTGTGAATCAACTAAATGGAATCGAACTCGAAGGGAAGTCCCTTAAAGCAGAGCTCGCAGTGGAGAAGAAACCGCGGAGGGCCCCTCGGGGACCCGGTGCACCGTTTGGTGGCTTACCGGGCCAGAGTCGCCAGACGGATTTCCCTTTACGAATCCTCGTTCAAAGTGATATGGTAAGTGCAAAATTTTATACTTGTCACATTATTTAAGTACACAAAATTTTTAAAAAATCTGTAGACTTAAATCTAGCAATTTCATGTAGAAAGTATTTGCAATCAGAACTTTCTAAAGTTTTCCTTTCTGTTTGCCTTTCACATACCAAAATGGAGTTTAAACTTGAAATAGATCGTCTGTACAATTCTCCTCTTTGTGGTTCAGTTCAATTGTAAATTGCTGTAAAAAAATACAAAACTTCGCACGCACATTGTGTATTTAATTGTATTTGAAATTACTTTATGACAAAGGGTGAAGATTGGACGTTATTCTTTTTGAATCGGTGCCTACAGAAAAAAACTTTATGTTGGCGAAGATCAAATATTTTGCTAATAATGTTTGGTGTGGTTTACAATAAACACAGTAAACTTTAAAAAAATACAAATACATATTTCATTTATAAATAAAAATAAAAATTGTATGCCACAGTCAAAGCTTTTAAAATTAGAATGTGCGTATCGAATTTTTACGTTTTCTTAATCCATTGTCTAAAAATGAAGAACGACTCGTATTTTTTGTAAATGTAAAAAAAATTAAACCGTTCCATTATTTCAACCTCTATTTAAATGAAATTTTATATAAAAAAAAAAACAAAGGTGATTGTTAATGAGATTGAATTCATAAAAAAAGATGGAATTTTACAATGAATTTGATATGAAAAAAAATTCATTACAAGAAATAAAATAAATTATCTAGTACATGAACTAGAAACAAGAATAATTCAATTAAATAAGGTTTTCTGGAAAGATAAATAAAAATAATCTTGAATTTTGCTGATTTCTTTAAATCGGAAATGATTAAATTAAAATTAAAACATCTTTAATACAATAAATTTTTATTGTTCTCTGAAATCAGCGATATCATTAAAATACGAGGGGTCGTTTTTATATTCCCGGACTAGGCATGAAAAGAAAAGATTAGAACAGCAACAAAAATTTATTTTTCAATATAGGCCCCTTGCTTTTGAATACAAGTATTACATCGTTTCAATAATTCATTGTAAAAATATTCATTTGGTTTGTCCGCAACATGGCTTTTAACAGCCGCTATAAGTTCGTCATCGTCCCTAAATTTTGTTCCCCTTAATGTTTTTTTGAGATTTGGAAACAAAAAATAGTCACAGGGGGCTAGATCTGGACTGTAAGGCGGATGGTCAATTTCTACGAATCCACATTCACCAACAACAGCTTTGGAAAGTCTTGACTTGTGGGGTGGTGCATTGTCGTGGAGCAAGAGGACACCTTGCGTCAGTTTTCCGCGCCTTTTCACTTTAATAGAATCTCTGAGGCGATGCATTAAGCTTGCATAATATTTTCCTGTTACCGTACTTCCCTTATTCAGATAGTCAATCATTAAAATTCCTTGGCAATCCCAAAAAAACAGTTGCCATTATTTTTCCTGCAGAAGGGGTGACTTAAAACTTTTTAGAGGAGGGCTGGAGCCCTTAATATGCCATTGCATCGATTCTTGTTTCGATTCAGGATCAAAATGATGGACCCAGGTATCATCTCCTGTGACAAGTTGATTGATAATTAAATCTGGTTCGTCTCCACAAAGCGCCAAAAATTGTTCACACGTCTCCATTCGGACACGCATTTGGAATGGCGAAAGCATTCGTGGAACCCATCTCGCACTAACCTTTGTCATTCCAAGGTATTCGTGTAAAATTCTGAAAACCGTGGTTAGTAAAGCTGCTAATTGTCGCTTCTTTAATCCTGCATCTTCCAGTACCAAACAGTTGGTTTTTTCAATAACATTGGAAGTGATCACGTCAACAGGCCGACCTGAGGCTCAATTCTTGAAATCATTCGACATCATGTCGTATGCGACATGACGTCAAAATGACGCAATTCTCGAACGATTTGTATAGTTTTGTATGAGAGTCGACGTCATTTTGACGTCATGTCGCATACGACATTTGTCGAATGATTTCAAGAATTGGGCCCCTGGTCGGGAATCATCATCCAGTGATTCTCGACCATGTTTAAACAATATTGACTATTCGCAAATAGTTGATTTGGAAGGACGTATACAGCCAACATTTCTTCACGAATAACTTTTGGAGCTTTTCCTTGTTTTGTTAGGAATTTTATAACTGCTCGATATTCGAGTTTGTTCGTTTTGATACCTGATAACACAATTTGACAGATATTAGAACTAATACTGCTGCAATTCTTTTGTAAATTGTCAAACATGTTACCAAGGCATATGTGATTAAAAACAATATAATTAAAAATTGCATTAAAATTGAAAACTGTCTAGTCCGAAAATATAAAAACGACCCCTCGTACATATAAGTTACTTAGGTCCATTTTTCTAAATACATATCTATTATGCGAACTGTGAAACACATTGTCAAATTAGTTTAATTCTTCTGATCAACAACAAGCAGGCATCGATACGAAAGTATTTATTCATTTTTTTTACGAGGACAGTGTGCAATATTTCTCTTAAATCTAGTAGACGAGCTGAAAAAAATCATGTCGTCCTAAAATACTAAACAGGTGATCTATGACGTCGGGAAAAAACTTCACCGGTTGATTCCTATGAGTAATTCAAACAAAAAACTTCTAATGAACATGTGTCCGATAATGCTTTTTATCGGAAGTGTAACCTTTCAAAGTTTATAACATATAACGTCAATCAATCAAAGCAATAGCAGTAGGCTTATTTCGTATTTCATTTGTTACCTATGAAAACAAAAATTAGTATCTTAACATCGCCTTGAAGTTGTAAACATTCAACATGTAACAAACTTTGAAGGGTTACACTTCCGTTAAAAAGCATTATCGGACACACGTTTATTAGAAGTTTCTTGTTTGAATTATTCATAGGAATCAACTGGTGAAGTTTTTCCCCGACGTCATAGATCACCCAGTATAGTCTTAAGAATTTTAAATTCTACTTTGTTCAAGCTTTTGAATTAAAAATTATTATGCACTTCTGAACAAAATTAAGGTATGGTCTCGTCTTGCAGCAATACACGCTGCTAATCTTCTTGGCATGCTTGAGATTAAGTTTCGTATCCTTTCTTGAGGTATCTGTTCCGATTCTTGAACAAGCATGTTAGAGAGCTCATCAAGTATTACTGGCTGTCTCGGTGCGTTTTTAATTTTGTTGCCCAATTGATCCCAGAGATGTTCAATAGGATTGAGATCACTCCAAACAGTGGATATTTGCATCTCTCAACGCAGCTGTGACAATGTTATCTATGTGAGGTTTGGCATTGTCTTGCATAAAATGAATCCATTGCCGAAATTTTCGGCAAATGGTTGAACATGGGGTACAATAATCTCGTCTTCTTGCTGTTAGCGACCCATTTCATATCAAAACCAATTCTGTACGACCATTAAATTGTATGCCACCCCAAACCATTACAGACCCCCCACCAAATTTGTCAAATTCTCGAATGGTACATGGTGCAAATCGCTCACCTGGTCTTCGTATGACAAGAACACGGCGATCATTCCTGTTTAGGAGGAATCTGGACTCGTCCGAAAACAAAACGGAGTTCCACTGCCCCTCGTCCCAACCTTGATGATTTTGACAAAAGTTTGAGCGATTTCTTTTGGGCGTAGCTGTAAGAGTTGGACCGGTTGCTGGTTTTCTAGCAGACAATTTTACTTCTTTCAGTCTTCTTACTGTTTTGGTAGAAGTTTTTTCCCAGTGGCTAATCGAAGATCATTTTTTAATTCACGAGATGTTACAAACCGCTTTCTTAAACTCTGAAGTTCGATAAAGCGATCTTCTCTGCGTGTTGTTTTTCTTTTAGCACCTTGTCCGCGTCTTCTTTTGAAACTACCAGTGCTTCTGAACCGTGTTGCAGCCCTCTGTACCACAGATTTGTTGGTATTTAGAATTCCAGCAACTTCTCTCTGTGAATATCTTTCACGAAGAAGAATAATCATTTTGGATACTTCATCTGATCTACAATGGCGTCTAGGCATATTTAATTAACTTAATGCAAACAAATTCACTAATTTTCGAAACAAAAAGCACGCTTTCTTAATTAAATGACTTAAAAAGGTCTCAACGATATAGGCCTTATTGTTGACTTTTCGTTTCCTAGCAGAGAATGTCTTGCTGTTGTTAATTGTTTCATGGTACTCTATTTGACTTGTGTTTAATAAGCGTCAATTTATGACATGCGAAAAGTCTATTAAAAATAACTCGTAAATTGGAAAAGTTATTTCAGGTTTATTTGGTGGTCCCTTAATTTGGTCCAGAAAGGTAAAACAATAACGTGTCTCACACGAGTTCCAATTTCAATTTAATCTAATGTAAAGGTGCAGATAGACATGCGAGAAAACTTGCGCGAGTTACTGTCCGACACTGATGTCGCGAGTTACTTGCGACAAATTTCGCGTAAGTTACTTGACTCGCAACTCTATTTACATCAGCGACATCAGTGTCGGACAGTAACTCGCGCAAGTTTTCTCGCATGTCTATCTGCACCTTAACATGCTACAATGCACATAAACTAACCGTAACAAAATCTTCCAGCAAAATTTTCCGTTACATAAAGATACTAATTAAAACACTAGCTCAGAAGTTCGTCTAATATTAGTCGCCAAACGCTGGAAATAACATCCAGAATTTAAATATTTAGAAGGAAGTTTAATAAAGGTTTACTCTTAAGAAGGATTTCAGATGAATCATTGGGAAATAATAATTGAAAAAATATATTTAAATTACGTATATTAGGTATTTGTTATTTTATTTAAAAAAATTCCAAAAGTAAATAATAAGGGAGTTATAAGCCCTGAAATAGGGGTGGAAAATATTGTTTTTTTTTTTGCAATACCTTCTGGATTCTTTAATATTTTAAACAAGGCACCTAACTGCGCATTTACAACGTATTTGTTGGACTCTCCTTACTTTTCAGTATTTTATTCCTAATGTTTTATTTTTTTACATATTTCATCAAAAATTTGTGAAGACAATATTCTTTAGATTATTTGGCACAAAAAGGTTCTGTTGTTTCATTTCGATAAACCGAACCGTTTTCGAGTACTTGTGATTTAAAGGTTAGCGCATTTTGTTACCATAAAATACCGAAAGTTACCCTCTAAACTACTCATTAAAAGGGAGGGAGGATTTGACAAATGCATTGTAAATGTTTGGTTAGGTGCCTTGTATCTGAGTTTCAAATATCAGTTTGATAACTTAAAGGATTCAGAAGATATTGCCAAAAAAACAATACGTTTCACTCCTCTTTCAGGGGTTTATAACTCCCTTATTGTTGACCTTTGGAAAAAAAATTATGTTTATGTATGTATGAAAAGGTGACCTTATTTTTTATGTTCTTCTTCGGGATATCGGCAGACAATTTTAAATCACCGTGTATAGGGCACTGAAAAATTGGTGAACCTACTGCGTGGCACATTATACATACATTAAATTAAATTAAAATTTAAAAAAAATTAAAATTAAAAAATTCTTCATTTTATTAGATATCAAAGTTTTAATTTTGTTATTTTACAGCTTTTGTAACGTAGTTTTAAAATAAAGTTTGCAACCTATTTCTTTGGTATTGGTTTTTAGACATTTTTTGGCAAGTTATATATTTTGGCATTTTAGTTGTCATTTTATAATTTTATTTTACGTGAATAAAATTTTTCTCAGAATCAGTGAGTATGGTGTGGGCCCCCAATTTTTCAGCACCCTGTATGTGATAAATTATTAAAATTAGTTGACGTTTCGACACCGATTTATTGTCTTCTGCAACAGCATATAACAAATAAAGAAACTGTATTGAAATCGAACATGTACTAGCATTTAAAAAATTCATTGAAGATGTGATTTTAATATCAGATATTTTATTAATTTGAATGAAAAGTAAGAAATAGAGCAGTTTAAAATTTCATTATTTTAATTAATAATAAGGTAATAAATAAATAAACTGAAAATAGGGAGTTTTTGCAAGACGTTCCGTTAAAATTTGCGTACGTTAAACGTTAAAACTCGATTTCCGATTGGTTAAATTCATGAGGTTGCTAAGCACAATAGCCTTTAACGTAACAATATTTTTAACGTAAGGTATTGCAAAAACTCCCTATTATATCTATAAAAGATAAAATACACTCGCGTTCAAAAAATTACAGATACCCAGTTTTTTTTTTTCTTTTTTTCAGTTTAGATTTCAGATAAAAACGAGACTTTTTAGAATGTTTTGGTTACGTTATAAATCATTACCAGGCTTACGATTTCGGCCCACGTCGCATTTAAACATACTTATTGAAAATTTGCTATGGGCCACGCGATCGCAGTAAATAATTAAATAAAGTTTAACATAAATCAAAAAAGTATGTAAGACAATATTTACTACTTGCCGTGTTGTGCGAAGCCGGGGAATTTACAGTCCAATATGTTCGAAGTGGGCCGAAATCGCAAGCCTGATCATTACACATAAAGCGATAAAGAAATGATTGGTTAGAAAGATGACAATAACTCCTTTCAAAAGAATAAATATTATGAATCAAAATTAGCATAATCGCAAATCACACTTCAACTCTAACTGGGATATGTTTTGTTACTTCGCGACTATTGTAAAAATTCCAGGAAACAATGCACGATATAAAAAACGATAATTGTATGCAGGAGTTAAAAACGTTAAATATGTATTGTTAATTAGTTTTATTTTTAGCAATTACAATATTTTCTGAAATTAGTTTTTGTGTTTTTTCATGTTCTTACTGAGGAAGATGCAATCGCAGAAACTATAGTCAATTAAGCTCTGATTACACAACCCGACATTTTTAAACTGTTTTTTTTTATAACCGCGATAAAACCACATAATTTGAAGTAATTGTGAAGTGTTAAATTCAAAACCATCAACAGATTTAGATTCTGAGTTAAGTACACTCAGACACAGGTATAACTGTATCAAAACAACAAAAAATAACATAGACATGTGAAATATTTTATATTACAAACTCTTTTAAACGTACACTAAATGCTTGTGCGCCATTTAATGTCCGTTTAAAAGAGTTTGTGATACAATTTATACAATTTTCATCGGACAAGAACCAGCTTTAATTATGAAATATTTTAACTAAAAAATATTGTACAAGTTATTGCAAAGTTATTCGGAATTGTTTTGGGATCTTAAAAATGATATCATGACAGTCTACGATATTAAAAAAAGAAATTCACGTATTTTTTAATCTTTCTCGTATCAATGTAGATATTGTCGAACTTTGAATACTCGGGGATTTGTTTTTGGTCCAAAAATTATTTTTCATTATAGTCGGCCATGATTTTATGTTTTGGTCTCACAGCAATTCTGAATATCTTTTCTAAATGATACTTTCACGTATCTTGAAAAATAAAAGTACTTTACTCTTACGTCGATTTCAAATATTTTGATCTTCTCGGTAATATTACTAAAGATACTCAAATTTTGATGTTTGCATTTTGAGTTTGGGAAGATGCAGAAACTTTCTTTCATAAAGATAAATAAATAATAATAAACGAGTTTCTCATGTGTCCAATTTTCTGCTAGTCACTGTATATCAAAAATGCCTACCCATAAAACGTGACGTGATAGAACGTGGAAATATTCGTTTATGTATTTTTAATAATAGGAATAACAAAAAAATTATCATATCTGAGTCAGTTAGAAAAATCATGTGGGTAGTGTTATTAGTGCTTAGACGATTAAAGTAAAAAAAAAATCAAGTGGCCGGAATTTTTTGACCTCAAGTGTATATAGGATATTTTCACTATTAAAGAATTAGGAAAAAAAATATTTTAACTAAAAATTTTGTACTTTTAAAGTTTTAAAAATGTAAAAATAAATCTACTAATTGTATTAAGAACGATGTACTTACAGTGTGATCCAAAATGATTGAGGATAGTTTGAATTTACCGCTACTTTAAAATAATGTCACGTTGGCAACACGAATACTTTTCAGCCATTTTTACAGTACCGTCTCAATAAGGAGTGATATATTACAAAATTACGTTAAGAAATATTCAATAAACGTCAATAAAATTGTCTAACAAACCATAATTCTGAAAAATCTACCGCTGGAACGGGCGTGACGCTCGGCCGGGCAACTATTAGGCGTGAGTTGGAGTCCCATCCTGGTGCGTATGGGCTCTATGTGAGAGATAGAATACTTTTGTGTTGGATTGTGTTTCGGATTCGTACCGGGTTTTCTGCGTTTCCCCAGTTTGTAAGGCGAATGCCGAAGGAGAAATTAACATCTAAGATCTCGCAGCCGCCACCCCTCTCCGACAAGCTCTGAGCTTGGGGTAAAAGTGGGTGAAAGGAAAAAAAAAGTAAATAAACAGGCGAAATAAAGCAAAAATACAATGAAAACCCGGAACGACATGGAAAAGCACAATGTAAACAAGAAAGTGACGAGTCGACGCCACAGTATAAGAATCTACATAGTAGCGACACTCGAGTATAACCGTCACATTTGGCATTTTGTTTGATACCTACCGATTTGCAAATTACATTACATTTCCATAAGGGCATCAAACAGCCGCTTTTTTTGACACTGACGTTTAAATGACGCTAGTGGGTAATTACTTATACCACAGATTAAAGTAACTACACAGATGCGAAGGCTTGAGCTTTTTGAGTGGATAGAATTTTAGTGCGCATGCGTCACTTCGCCATTGTTTTGGTTGTATGTTAATCATCTAACGAGACGAGACCTAACCTTTGTGGTTTATTTTGTTAACCGTTGACGTATTCCGTGATTTTAGTTTATTTAAATTTGCATCAATCTGTTATTAAATTTATTATTAAATTTTTGATTAAATGAATGCCCGTTATTTATTATATAAGAAATATATTGTCTACATTCGTTTTACAAATATATAACTTAAATTTTACTTAATATTAATTGTTAAATTGCATTAGAATGCTAAACGCATATAGACAAATATTTAAAATTCCCGCTTGCGATACAACCTATTAAATGGCGTCAAGGTTACAGAAAATAGGCCGTTAAAGATCAAAGTGCCGCCGCCAGCCTTCGCATCTGTGTAGTTACTTTAATCTGTGCTTATACTGTGTCTGCGCTGTAATTTGATGCAGCACATATCAACAGTGCCACTCTAACAACATAAAATACATTAAAACATACGGCGCGAAATTCAAACCGTCATCAATCATATTGGATCACTCTGTAGACCAACGCGAAGAATTAATTTAGCCAACTAATATACATGGTATTGGTCTAAAGCTTGCGATTTCCAAGATATCTGCACTTATATTTAAAGCTTCTTTCTTCCACCGTTTCGCAAGCATCAATCGATCGATCAATTTACTGATTAGGATACATTCTCGAAAGAACAGTGATTTATATGCATGCCAATCCATTAATCTATGAAGAGACACTAGACCATAAAATATTCTTGAGGTTTCGGTTAAAAAATTCTTAATAACGAATTTGTTGTCTGTATAGATAATTCATTAAGATTATTATTTAATCTATGTTTTTTTTTATTTACCTTATCCAAATAAGTTTACTAATTAATGTATGTCCACATACTTAAAATTTTTAGCACAAATAAATTTTAATTCTACTTAAAAACTTCTTTTTTGTTGCTAATTAAATCATTTTTTACCAATTACACAGATGAAACGAAGCATTTCAAAATTATCCTAATGTAACAGTCAACAATTAAAATGATTAAGAGCAATTAAATCAGAGTAGAATTCTCAATAAAATATGAATAGAGAGAGGATTTAAATAAGTGCACGAATTAACACAAAAATTGCAAAATGCACACTTCTGTGTGACAATAAAGTTAAGCACACAGTTTAAAGTAAACGTAAAGGAAAAATATAAATTTATCAAAATAAAATACGAGGCAGAGTCAAATGAAAACCTTAAAACTGTACCTAACGAAAACTTGATTTACATGTTGGCGGAAATATTATTTTTAAAATGTATAAACTATAAAATAATTACTGTGCTTAACTTTATTGAACAGAAGTGTACATTAATCATCAAATTTAAAAAAAAAAAACAAATTGGATCGTTTATCATCTGCTTTAATGCTCTGATGACTTTTTTCTTCCTTTTAACAATAGAAAATGATAAAACACGATTTGCCCTTAATTTTGTTATACCGGGTGGAAAGTTTCAAACCCGAACATAGGAAACTTGCATTGTTTATGGAGATTGCTGCTAGCCGTTTAAACGTACAAAAATGATAATAGGCTTAAAAGAGAGAAAATTATGATCAATATTACCTTGCAAAAATTATTGTTAAATGTTAATAATTTCGTGAAAATTAAATTTTCAAATTTCATCTGAAAAATTTAGTTTCCTTGGTATGTCAGATTTGAAACCTTCAATTATTTTTTATTAATTGAAAATAATTTACACGTCACTCCGTCACTCAAAATGTATGATGAATAATTTACACATTGAAACTTTATTAAACGTTCTTAATACAATACATTTTACAGCAGGTATTCAAATAAGACACCGTTTTGCAATAAACAATATCCTAATCGATAGAGAAACTTTTCATGTCTTGAATTTCACGGAAAATAAATTTCTCTATCCGAAGCCCAACATCACTGTAAAAGATTTCTAAAATAAAAGTCCTTCCTTGTGTGTAATTATTTGTGATACATTTTGAGTGAGGGAGAAATTATTTTCAATCAATAGAAAATAATTAAATCTTTCAAACATGACATACTGGTAACTAGATTTTTCAGATGAAATTTAAAAATTTTATTTTCACGAAATTATTAACATTTAGCAAAAATCTTAGTATGGTAATTAATGGTCATAATTTTCTCTTTCCTTTAAGACCATAACCATTTTTGTATCTTTAAATGTCGAGCAGCAATCTCCATAAACGTACTTGTCAATGCAAGTTTCCTATGTTCGGGTTTGAAACTTTCCACCCGGTATGTAGGAAGTACGTAGTCATTAATGGACTGTTTATCATCATGAAAATTATGTAAAATGAAAAGGTTTGTTGAAATATAACTAATTGTTTTTTTTTTTTTTAGGTTGGAGCTATAATCGGAAGACAAGGCTCTACAATAAGACAAATCACACAACAAACGAGAGCAAGAGTAGATGTACATAGGAAAGATAACGTGGGTTCCTTAGAAAAAGCAATTACAATATATGGTAATCCAGAAAACTGCACCAACGCGTGCAAGCGCATACTGGAAGTCATGCAGCAAGAAGCCAATAATACCAACAAAGGGTGTGTTCCTCTGGCGCTTTCTCAAATTACAACCTAATGACGTGTCTAATTTAATTTCAGCGAGATATCTCTTAAAATACTAGCGCATAATAATTTAATCGGTCGCATAATCGGCAAGGGCGGTAACACTATTAAGAGAATTATGCAAGAAACGGACACTAAAATTACCGTCTCAAGTATCAACGATATAAACTCTTTCAATTTAGAACGAATTATTACCGTGAAGGGCAGCATCGAAAACATGAGCAAAGCCGAAGCCCAAATTAGTGCTAAGTTAAGGCAAAGTTATGAAAATGATCTTCAAGCGATGGCGCCACAGTCTATGATGTTCCCCGGCTTACATCCTATGGCTATGATGGCAACTGCAGGTAATATTAATTTTTTTTTAAGAAATTTAATTAAGTTGAAATTAAGTGGTAACGGAAGCGATAATCATTTTCAACGATTTAAGCTGCATTATTAAAAAATTAAATTTTCTTTCTCTTATTTGATTACTGATATGGCCTTATATTTATTTTAAAAAAAAACACCACCACCATCAAAATATTTCCCAAATACATACGATGTTCTTTATAGAAAATAGAAATTTCACTTTAAAAAATACGTTTTAGTTACATTACGCTTTTAAATAAACATAAACATAATTGTTTCCGATTATTTCTTATTTTACACTGAGTGACCTATTAGAAGATTGTGAAAACTTAAACGGAGAATCTAAAAATGCAATGATATACAGAGTGTTCTATTTAAAATAAGAAAATTAGTGTGCACTTCCGATTCTACCGTCGCCATGTTTGATTTTTTATCATTTAAACAGTTCACCTTCGGTATCTTAAATTTGTCAATTTTCAGTCTTCTGTTATACCTAACAACCTACGTAGTTTACAGGATCTTCTAATAAACCACTCACAGTGAAAACTCTGTAAAGATGAAAGAGTAAACGTGCTTTTTGTACTTATAGCTCGTTTTTCTAAGAAGTACGCACCTATAAACCATCATGATTTAAAAAAACTATTCAACTATCTACTACAAGCTGTACCACACTTATAATGGAGGTTGTGTAATGTACACTATTTGGAGTGTCATATAATCACAGGTCAAGTTAAGTGAACGGTCAAACTGCACAAAGTCGTCATGTCAACGGTCAGACGAAACCACCTGATCAATCAACGAATGAGAAAATAGACTACGTGATTTAGTCTGATCGTTTTGACCGTTCACTTACCGCAGCCATAGATTTAATAACTGACAGATATGTATTTATTACATTACGTTTAAATGCACTGTCCAAAGCGTTAGCAACATGCAAGAGCGATAGCCAATATCCGGAAATATGGAGTGCAAGAAAGATATCCCTATACTTTGTGTTAACCTAGGCAACGAAATTAAATATTGTACACAGAATTTTGACAATACATGTGGATTTTATTATCCAGTGATCAAAGTATATTTACCTCTAGTTGGCCATGTCTCGAAAAGCCCACTAGAGGTAAAATTACTTTGATCACTCGACATTATGTAGCAAAACTGTTATCCTAATTCGTTTCGGCGGCAAATGGACCAATCCGGGTTCTGCCATCTATTACGTGCTCGGTGATCTTTTCTTATGTTAGGATATTTACCTCTCTCTCTATAATCAGTCTACTAACTTATAAAATGCCTTATGTCCAAATAAATTTTTGATGTAGGTTGGACATGGAAATGTAAACGTATGTCGTAAACTACAACAAACAACACCAGCAGTTTTTGAGGTTAATGACACGTCAGGGTATAAAATGTGGCAAATTAAACTTCGATTTTACTTTACTCAAGAACTGGACAATATTTTAATATAAATAATAAATTATAATTTAATAGGAGAAAGTTACAGTAATTCTGTGGCTGGCAGTTAAAAGGGCATAAGTCACATTTTCTACAAGACGGAGTTATGTACGTAAATGTATTCAAAAATGAAATTTGTGAATATTTCGTCCGTTTTGATCGCCCGAATGTGAAATACTATAATGAATAACTATAGTTAAACCCTTATGTTGGACGAAATATTCACAAATTTCATTTTTGAATACATTCAAGTTCATAACTCCGTTTTGCAGAAAATGTGACTTATGCCCTTTTAACTGCCAACCACAGAATTGTAATTGGACAGGAAGTTGTCAATTCATAAATTGTCAAGTAAATAAATAAATTACTGATGTAGTAATCTGAGTCAAACGTTTTGTCATCTATGGCCTACCGTTATCAAAAATTTACTTGGACATACGGTACTATGTCTATGTATTTATGCATATAATATTGTTCAGTGTTGCCAATAGTTTTTCGCAAAAGTCTGAATATTTACCTTAAAAATCACCAAAAAGTCACTAAAAACAGACAATTCATCAAAAAGGAAATTCATAATTTATACCTTAAAAGTTTCGAACTTTGCAGTTATTCTTTGGTTGCAGAAAATAAGGCACTGGCTCAACATATTACGTATTTGGACCACGCCAGTTCACCTCTTTTTTCATTTTCCTCTTCTAGATTTTATAAACCTGCAGTCAATTGAACTTTTAAGTATCAAATTAGCAGCAATAACGAACTAGTAACAAACGAATTAGCAGCATTATCTGTTGAGAAGTAGAGGAAGTATTTCATCAGAATCATTAATTTTCTTTTAATAATTGATTGTCATTTTCGCATTTCAAATCAAACTTTTCAGGATCTACTTCACTAGGAATAGAATTTCAGGTTTTTTTCTCAAACTTTTATGAGTCAGCCAAAAATAGTTGTCGCCCGATACAAAGCCAGTGGATATAATCCATCGACCGATACAGAGCCAGTGGATCTGTATCGGTCGACAACTATTTTTGGCTGACTCATAAAAATTTGAGAAAAAGAAACTGAAATTCTACTCCTAGTAAAGTACTGACATGAAGCGATGAAGGCACCACTAACGATTGTGTCTACTTGGCTTTGGACCGGTATATACAGAGTGGCCCAACGAAAACAGTCAGACTGAATATCTTCCAAGAAAATTTTTATTTGAAAAAACGCAAAAACAGGTCGATTTATAATACAAGGGGGACACTTTTCTATCCTATACCCAACTGTCATGCGTCATCCCCCTCCCTTCCAGCTCTCTAACCAATAGAATTTAAATAGGGAATGTACCATGAGTGGCATATCATTGAAAAGATAATTTTATAGAGAATTCAGTAATGTGAATATGAATACCCGAGAATTTGATTTTAGCGCCCTCTTTCGGAGAAAAATTGTTACATAATCCAAAGTGTGACAACTCATATGAAAGCTAATTTTAATAGTAACTCAATGCGCGAATTGAAATCATGTAAAGATATTGAAAACTGACTAAAATAACTAAAAATAGGGTTCGTAACAGATTTGGTATCCTTATCTTTAGTTATTTTGGTCAGTTTTCAATATCTTTACATAATTTCAATTCGCGCATTGAGTTACTATTAAAATTAGCTTTCATATGAGTTGTCACACTTTGGATTATGTAACAATTTTTTCCCCGATAGAGGGCGCTAAAATCAAATTCTCGGATATTAATTTCACATTACTGAATTCTCTATAAAATTACCTTTTCAATGATATGCCACACATGGTACATTCCCTATTTAAATTCTATTGGTTAGAGAGCTGGAAGGGAGGGGGATGACGTATGACACTTGTGTATAGGATAGAAAAGTGTCCCCCTTGGATTATAAATCGACCTGTTTTTGCGTTTTTTCAAACAAAAATTTTCTTGGAAGATATTCAGTCTGACTGTTTTCGCTGGGCCACTCTGTAGTCACTAAAAACATAAAGTGCCTCTATTCATTAAGCCAATGTAAATCTAAATTTGACTCAAAATGGCAGATAAATACGCCAAATTTTGACGCAATGCCTCGTTCCTTATACCTTTAGGGTGGGTTTACAGAAAGGAAATCAAATATTTAATTACGATTGACTATTTGATTGAGCTTAAAATTCGTGTTGCCATAGAAATCAAATTGTTAAACTAAGGCCCAGTGTACAGAAACTTTAATTGCAATCAAATTTTAATGACATTGTTAATTTGACATTTCAGAATGTAATTAGTTTAATTCGCAATTAAATATTTGATTTGCTTTCTGTAAATCCACCCTTAGACAACGCTAATTTTAATCTCAATCAAATAGTTAATCGTAATTAAATATTTGATTTCCTTTCTGTAAACCCACCCTTAGAGTGGGTTCGTAAACTCTCTTGGGTTCTCCTGAGTAATATTCTTTCTCTCTCATATAAATGATTTTGTGTATTTTCCTTTTCATTTTATTCACTCCTAGCGTTACCCATGGAGACTTTACGAACCCGCCCTTAGGGATTCTAAATAATCGTACACCCTTTTCGGATCGATTTTTATAATTTTTAATGTTGCAGGTCGGCATTCTTAATTATTAAAAGATGATTTTTTTAATACGTCAGTCAGACAGAACCTGTGAGGACGTTTAAAGGCGATTTCGTTAATTCTATCGGAGCTCCATTTTTCTCACTCTTACGTACACCGTCTAATGGCCACATGCACAGACAAATCTTTAGACTTAAGCCAAAGTAAACCTTTGCTTTGAAGAATGTAACTATACGGCGCATAATTTGATATGAAGTTAGCTTTAAGTATCAAGTCCACCTTGAGATTTGTCTGTGCATACGGCCATGAATGTTCTCTCTCACATTTCTACTCAGAGCGAATTTTTGAAAGCGTCTTTAAATTGCGTTTCCAAGGTTTCGCGTGCTTGTTTTGACTCAAAATGGCGTTTAAATACGGTACTTTATCTATCGGGACCTTAGACGGGTAACAAAATGAGCACCATTTGTAGTAGAGTGGGAGAAAGATTTCATTACAATTCATTTTCGTCTCATTTTCTGCTGTTTTTTTTTTTATTTCATTATAAAGTCTATTGAGATGAGAAAGAGCAGGGCTATCTGTTGCAGCGTAGTGGAACGATTTCATTACAATTCATTTTCGTCTCATTTTCTGCCATTTTTTAAATTTCAAATCGATTTTTATGTTCGACTTCATCAAGAATTGATTTAAATTTCTTTTTATTACTACAGTCAAAAATAGTGTCGCCATTTGCCGAACGGTATCGAAATTAATTCTCCGTAGTTAATATTTATTTTACTTACCTTTCCTTCTTCATCTGACGACTTATTTTGGAACTTTCCCGGCTACCTGCGGTGAAAAAGATCAGTGCCATCTGTGGTAGAGTGGGGGAAAAGATTTCATTTCCGTCATTTTGTTGTTTTTTTTTTTTTTTTTTTAAATTTCAAGCTTATTAGACCTTCTTTTTTAATATTTATTGTTTATTTCGCTCATACTTGAAAGTGAAAATCTGTACAAAACCGATATACTCCGTGAACTTCCTTTTTATGGTTTCGTAACTATTTTTATTCACCAAATAATGAGTATAATGACGGGATTAACTGAATTAATATTTCCAAATAACATCACTGGCGTCAAACGGATCACTAAATCACTAAGTTTTCGACATGTCTGAATTCACCAAAACTCGTCTGAAGTTTCAACGGAAAGTAATCAAATTTAGTGACAAAATCGGTAAATTGGTAACACTTAGCATCGTTATTTTTTAAGGTAAGGGTGTGGGGACAAAAAATTGGCACAAATGTTAAGAAAAAACAAGTTTATTAGGCCCGCTTGACACTATGATATTTCTTGTGCAAGATATGTTACAAAGTGAGAAAGATGAGCTACCACAGTGAATTCTGATTGGTTGAATCGGCACTTCTCTCTCACTTTATAACAAATCTTGTACAAGAAATATCATAGTGTCAAACGGCCCTTACCAAAGAACTATTATAGGAACCATGCACATGTGAAGCCAGCGCCACCAATGACCAAATTGTGCATTAGTGGTATGAAAATACGAGTTGTTTCAAATTTATTAGTGTACAGCCTCAATCAAAAGTAATGAAACTTTTAAAATCGAAACGCTGTAGTCAGAGTGCAACGGTGCCGAGTTAGAGAGAGCGCAACGTGTTGTGGGGTTCCGAAGGACTTCGGAAACATTCGTTCGCCATAAGACTTCATCTCACTCAGTATCTTCTTTCTCTGAGTACAGCGTTTCGGTTTTGAGCGTTTCATTACTTTTGATTGAGGTTTTACATTAGAACTTGAATATTGTAATGTATTTCAATACCAGGAAGCTCAAGTATTATGTACTACAATCGTAAATTGTCATAAGAGTCATATTATTCCCATGCAATGAGTCTCAAGAAATATTTTCATATCACTAATTCACAAATCACCACGCCAGGCGGCGCTGAACGCAGAGATGTGCATGGCGCCTATACGACTTATAATATGGAAGTAAAAGAACACAGTTTTAGTTACAGAATCGGCACCATAACAACTGGCTTTGCGAATTTTTGTTTTTACACAGCTCGTTAAATAGTGAATCTAACGTTTGTCGCAATTTTTGGCAAATTCTTTGTTTCAGCTCATTCAAATTTGAAGCCCCTAGCAGTTACTGTATGTATCTCTTTTTAAATTCTTCCAAAAACGTTCAATTGGACGCAGTTGCGATCATTTCTTGACTTCGTAACAAATGGAATTTGTAACTAATCGAAAGCGGCAATAATACGAGCAATGTAATGCGAAGTTGCTATGTCTGGCCAAAATATGTATTTTCCGACATGAATTCCTTTAATCTCGATCTTATACAGCATTTTCGTACGTTTTGGCATTCACAGAATTTCCAGATGGACAAATCTAAGCTTGAGAATAGCCTTTACAAGAAATTGCAATCCATACCAACAACTTATACTAAAATTTTTTATGTCTCTTGTAAACCACTTTACAATCCACTTCTTTGCCTTTTTTTCAGTAGTAATGTTTGTTATTAGCGATATCACTTCCATCGAGCGGGAAAAATAATTCATCATCCATCACAACATCGAGGCTATTTGATGGCGAAAATTCGTTTTCAAAAATTCGTCTCTACATCTTTATTCTCGCAACTGTTTTTCTGAATATTCTGCAGCCGATTTTCTCGTAACAAGCGACACATTATGCTCTTTTAAAATATTACTTACCTATTAATTTTATCGATCTTATACTTGCGACCAAGTTTCCTAAGCGAATCCCAACTTTACCATGATGAGCATAGTCGCCTAAAGCTTTTTTCTTCTTGGAAGTCATTTTCTTACTGGTCTTCCAGAACCTGTATTTCCATCACTGCTGTGTTCGAGTCTACACGCTTTCAGATTTTATACGTTGTCTTTTCAGGAACACTCATTGCATAAAAGTGATTTACGGTATAGAATTTTTTAAAGTTACTGTGTTGTTTGTAGAATTCGGCAATCAATTGTCGATATTGAATTCCTGTTTTCATTACTTCTGTTAGCAACCAAAAAACATTAACACTGGAATAATCAAATATTGACATTTGATCAACAAAACAAAAGCATAGCTAGCCGCAAATTGTCACCACCCACGTATTCCCTAAGCATAGAAACTTTGTGCAAATTTTTTGTTCCCACACCCTTATTGCGTCATATCGGGTGGTCCACCGAAAACAAAACGCTGAATATCTTCGATTTTTAATCCAAGGGCACAGTATAAGAATCACACAGTAGCGTCACTCGAGTATAACTGTCACATTTGTTCTTTTGTTTGATACCTACCCAGCTGTAAATTACATTGCATTTCCATAAGGGTATCAGATAGAATGGCCGCTTTTTTTGACACTGACGTTTAAGTGCCGCTACTGGGTAATTACTTATACTGTGCCAAGGGAGACACTGTACCCAACTGTCATATGTCATCTCCCTTCCTTCCACTTCTCTAAGCAATACAATTCAAATAGGGAATTTATCATGACGTGAGTGGCATATTATAAAACAGAAGAGATTTTTTACATATTTTTATAGATCCTAAAATAGCGCAACTTTTTTGTAATTTAACTGTCTTTGAATCTCGTATAGTTTACGAGATCCCCATAGTAAACCTTTAATTAGTTGCAATCCTGTGTACTGAATACAGGGTGTCCCAGCCTTCGGAGGAAGTGCGAAAAAGCTTTATTAACAAAAGTTGTCCAGATTCACATTCTGCACCATCTGAAATTATGTTCAACTGTACAGAGCATTTCTTTATTAAGTTACACACTAAACATAAGTTTGCATTGGGGATTGCCGATCACGTTTCGCGCCAATAATTTGTGCAATTATTATTATTTTTTTATTCGAACTTCAGAGTGAGCACGAAAAACACCGAATCTTCACTAATTTAACCGAATTTAAATCTTTAAAAATAAAAAAAAAGTTAGCAACGGTGACGCGTACAAATTGAATATCCTGTAGGTACAAAGTTTACAAGCGTTACAAGTGGGCCAAAAATTATAATTCTTGAAAGATAGGCTCAGTAAATATCCTTGATTCAAAAACACTAAAAAATAATTTGCATAAGCCGTTTTTAATAAAAAAAAATAATTAAAATTGTAGCATCTTATAACTTCTGTCCTTCTCTAACCAATGGATATAAATTCCGCGAGTTTTCTGTCTCTCTCTATCTAATTATTATAGATTTTTTGTTATAAATATGTGTGAAACATCATTGACAAGTGCTTTTTAAATATTTTCATTAACTTGTAATAATTACCAAAGTTTGTGTAGAGATTATACGTATTTTACTTGTAGAATTTCTTCACATTGTAGTGGGAATTCTTGTCCAAGCAGTTTGGCAACACTGGGTGCAAAAGGTACTTAACCTTAAGAAACAAACTATCAGTTTGATAATTAAAATGGACATAAGTTATGTTGTAGTTGTTGTATTACATGTTACTCAAAAACTTCTCTTTTTTTATAAAGCTAGCAACATTTTTGATTATCACACTTTTAGGTATAGGTTATGGGTCGAGAGGCTTGTACACAGGACAAGCTCCTTACCCAGGAATGTATCCAGCCGGTGGACCCCAGGGAGGGGCTGGCGACAGTCAGGAAACAACGTACCTGTACATTCCAAACAACGCAGTCGGAGCAATCATCGGCACAAAAGGTTCACACATACGTAACATAATCCGTTTCTCTGGAGCGACTGTAAAAATCGCCCCGCTTGATGAGAGCAAACCCCAGGACACACAAACAGAGCGTAGAGTAACTATAGTTGGTTCTCCTGAAGCACAATGGAAGGTATTTACTCATTACTAATTATCTTTGACTGGAAGTTTGAATTCATTTCTGTTGCAGGCACAGTATTTAATCTTTGAAAAGATGAGGGAAGAAGGCTTCGTCGCTGGCTCCGACGATGTTAGATTAACTGTAGAAATTATGGTGCCCAGTTCGCAAGTGGGCCGTATTATAGGTAAAGGTGGACAGAATGTTCGAGAACTTCAACGAGTAACCGGTAGTGTTATAAAGCTTCCCGAACAGGGTGCTAGTCCGCAAGAAGATGAAACAACAGTGCATATCATCGGTCCCTTCTTCAGTGTTCAAGTATGTATCATATATCATATATTAGAAATGTCTAGAGACGTTTTCTGATACAGTAAGTGCGAGTAATCATGTCAGGAAATGTTCAGTGTAATGTACTTTTTCCAGTATTATGTTAGATTAATTAATTTAAGAAAATTTCAAGTAAAAACAGTAGTATTCATTCATATATTATGCTAAGAATTGAAATTCAGAAGTCATTTATAGTTGCTGCATGTAAAAAACCTTCAGATTAAGTAAAGTAAAATAAATTGATCTGCTTAGTTCTTAAGCATGGGTTAAAAGTGAAAAAGATCAAAGTTGCTGTACTTTAAAATAAACATAAAAAATAAATCTCAATTTTATCATACACTAAGGCCAGGGCCAGTTTCATAATCGAATTTAAAGGAGACTTTAAATTAAAGTCACTTACAAATGTCAAAACAAATATGAAAACACATTTGTTTACATATCTGAATGTGACTTTTATTTTAAAGTCTCCTTTAAATTTGATTATGAAACTGGCCCTTAGGGCCAGTTGTACAAAGGAGGTTTAAACTGACATTCAACTGAACAAGGTTCAAACTTGTTTTCTTGCTTTGTAGAAACGTTAAAGTGACTGAAGGAACGTTCGATGAACTAAATGCACGCATGTTTGTTTAGTTGCATCGCCAACTCTAATTCATTTTTCATTTGATCACTTCTTATTATTGTTAACAATCAACATGATTAACAGTTAAGGTCACGACATCTTGCGGCTGATTTTTGACCTAAAATTGTGTGAGAAATGACATAGCAACACTTTGCTGCCTAATTGCCAGCAAAGTCACAGTAAAACCATGGCCTGCTCCATTAACATTCACTGACGTGTATGTATGGCCGTGTCAATTCGCCTAAAATTCAGTTTCAGAAAGCATGCCGTGGAGTATTCCACTCAGCGCTCCCTGTTAAAGATACTACAGAACTACTGACAGTAACGTAATGGCAACTGCAGTTACTTAAAAACTCACCAGAGGCGCTGAGAGGAGTACCGTCAAAATTTTTAAAAGTCGAATTTTTTCATCTTGTTTCAACTTCATGTAATAACAGGGGTTGGAGATACTCTTAAAGTGCTCTAGAGCAGTAAGTCGAAAACGCTATAAGGTGCTATAAGTTACATTCAGCGTGATAGGGGTTCTTATATCAACCAGCTAAACGTCATTTTGACAGGTCGGGAGTTTACTGAATTTATTTTATCTTTTATTATGTATTTTGTTCCCAAAGTCAACTATTATTGTAAAGATAGTTTTTACACAAGAATGAAAAATTTTGTTATAGAATTCTAACTTTGAAAAGAATCTGATTCTTTATTGCTTTTATGCCCCGTTTCTGGAACGTTACATAAAGTTATTGGTCCGATAAAAGTAAACGTTGCTAAGGCTACACATGTTAGAACTATAGGAATATTTTATTTTATCTATTAGTTAACTTTATGAAACGTTTCAGAAACCCGACCTTAGTACTTAATTTAGCAATTAGTTTATTTAATGCTTTTATTTTTATGTAATCTTAAATAATTTAAATAGAAAGATATCTGCTTACTGACTTGGCAATATTTTAAATTCATAATTTTGATTCACATAAATATTTTTCAGGCAAATGATTTTTCAATTAACTGCCTTTTGAAAAAATTATTAAACATACTGAATAAATTAAATTGATTAAGATGAAAATGTTGATTTCAAAGTTAATTACTCATTGTATTGTATTTTTGTTTTTGTTTTAGTCGGCACAACGTCGTATTCGAGCTATGGTTTTGCAGTCGGTGGCTCCACCACAAGGTAGACCACGTCCCTCTAGAACGCAGAAAGAACCAGGCCAGCAGTCCGAATCAACATCGGAAGCTCAACAGTAACATTAACTCCACATGACCACTGCCCCTTGCATGGGTTTATGTATACCCTATTGTACATAACATCTCGAGGCCTTCCACTACGCAATATCGTCCTTCCATTGTGTGAATGTGCACGAGGGCCGGCCCGTCACAGTCTAACCTCATCGCTAATGAATACCTCAAGAAGTGCATTTCTCACAGTGCTTTATCTCTGAATCGTCCAATTGTTTTACGTTGATTGGAAGTTGGTGATTTATTTATTATTATTATTATTAATCTTCGAGTTGATTTGTTGCTAGATTTATTATGTATTTCACTTTATACTGTTTTCGGATTATACATTGGAAATTGAAACTCGTTGTTCTTGGTGGAAAGTTAAGAGAAGGAACTGGAATACGGTATCATAAACTGCGTGCCCGATATTACAATCATCTACCTCAAGAAATCAAAATGTATTAGATATATAGCCATAGTAAATTTCCGCAGATGACACAGCAACCGACCACAGTAACCTCAGATTTTGCAGTTTTTTATTGATTACACAACAGAGACACACACACACACTGATGTATGTAAATTAGAGTTTAAACGAAGTAAGAACTACCAAAGATGTATCTAAGATTGTAAGCGTTGACACGAACGGCGTTTATTACACTTCATGATCGTGTTCATGCATACCACACCGATTTTGACAGAACTACTTTCATCGAACCATCATCCACTACCGGAACAGCCCAAGAAAATTTGCACACACGACAACAGGCAGGAAGTTCCTCTACAGATCACCAGGTGGCCAAAGCAGGAATTTTGCAAGATATGTTGATGGAAGATGTTCCTGTTTTGTTCGCCTCAAACACACAAAACGTGGCTGTTAATTTATCATGTGTGAATGTGTAAACGGTGGATAGTGCGCGTGCCGGCGGAAAAAAAACTACATCTTCGATAGGTGGCGCGTGCGAACGACCGCATCTTTTACGGAGACTGATTACAAGTGTGTCGTGCGTCGTTCACCGGGTGCTGATGCGCGTCTATTTACGAACTACTACGAACTGTTAATGTGTGAATGAGTGACATTTTTTTAACTATTATAATAATTGTTAGGAGATTGTTAAAAAATTGTTCGAAATATTTGCGGACACGCCGCCCTATTACATTGTTTGGGTGCGAGCGGAGTGTCTGCAAGACGTGTTGATACCAAATGGGACGAGGCATAGCCTTATGCGGCCTGCTACCTTGCGTCAAGGTCGGCCGCTCCAAAGTACAAACTCGGGAGGTATAGAAAGCGCCGCTGGGCCTCCGGTTCGCCGGAATTTGTAAAAAAAATTATTTTTGATAAAATTGTTTGTTGGGGAGGATATTTTTTGTTAGATTTTTAAAAATTGTGACGAATAGCGGGATCGCTATTTTGATTTTGTGAAAAAAATGGATATATTATTATATATTAAATTAATATATATATTTATTACATTATGTATAAAATAAAACAAATTAAATTATTTGTACAGATTATAAAGTGTGCCAAAGTGCAAGGATGTTACCAGAGTGCTGCATTTACTTGTGGTAGAATTAGATATTTAAAAAGTCAAGTTAAGGGGTTCATGTATTTATATTGGCATCGGTTCAGCACTTAACCCAATTACAGCCGGGACGTAAACACACTCTCCAAAACTAATAATTTCATTCGGACACGGAAATCATTCGATCGTACAAAATTTAACAACGCAGGAAAAAAAACTAGTTCCAACACACACGAGAAAACTAGTTGATCGATCAATCCATTTATTTCACACTGCATCTAACAACATCGAGCAACAACAAAAAAAAATCTAACGCTTTTTCATAATTTTTAATCCGTTGTGACGTTTTACGATTTCAGTAAGGCCCCCCTACAAAACAAAAGAAACGTTTAGAATCGAGAAAATTCTCCATCCACAACACTTTATCTATTTAATCAAACAATCAATCTTTGCCCTCCACTCACGACTAAATGTTTCATTGCCGACCACTTTCACCTGCGTTACTGGATAGAAATTACAACGTTGTTACAGCTAAAATCTAAACTCGCTTACATTCAATTTGATATTTTTTTTCTTCGATCTTTTTAAATATCATTGCGAAAGCTTTTACCTGTAACATCGACTTCGAACATCTGCAGGTATTGCACAAGATCTTCTTTCATATAATTAAATACAAAACGCAGCCCATACTTGTCTCACGATCCTTCTTGTTTTTTGTTTTGGATTGCCCCACACTTTTCAGTGGCAGTTACCGTTTAGTTTCTAATTAGCTTGAAAGATTTGAGACGAGGTTTCAGGCCCAAGACTATTACCAAACCATTAGTCTGTTAACCAATATTCAAAAGGTACTTAGCTTTTATTGGTTGTAAAAGAAACTTCTGCTTCTATTCACCAGAGTGTCTGGTACCAGATTATCTGGATGTTTTTTTTTCTTTTTTTTTTCTTCATATACATGGATATGATATGGTATAAAAATAGTGCCTAACCGCGCCTGTTCTTGTGAATTGTTTTGATGTCAGTGCATGTTTCAATCGCGGCAAACGGTCCGTCTTCATTTCAGATGTTTATACGTTGTTTATGACCGAACGTAAACTGTGGGCATTATATGTGAGTTGACGGAGACGTCCGTTTGTGTGTGTTTTTTTTTCTTTCTTTGTTGTAGAGTTTTCACGTTGAGAACTGCATCAAAAGCGTTCACATGGCAGGTTTAAAACAAATAAAATAGATATAGTTTAAATTGCATTTGTATTTCATATTTGTTTCATATAAGTTTTTGATTTCAAGCAAACCTTAATCATACACAGAGTTGTAGTGACGTTATTACAATAGCTTGATAATGTTTTCATGAAATCAAATCAAGTCATCCTATAGTATAGTATTCGTATATCACCTGGTAAAAAAAAATTATAGTTTGTCGTTACATTTTTTGAGTGTATGATTATCTTTTTTTCTTTTGGTTCACAACAACTTATATCCTCAAGTAGCATCGTCTTACGTATCTGCGTTTAACAGGAAATTTGAGCCGATTCGCATGTGTTTCTTTGAAAACTGAAATTATTCAATATTTAAATTGTGTAAGGATGTTGAAGGGATATAAGTTTTATAGTTTATAGTACATGTTACACGTTGCTGGAACAGAGACTGATTGTGCAAACCAGCCGTTGTAGATTTAGTACCTTAGGTTCGGATAAGTGTACCATTCCGCAGGACAAGCCCTCTTTTGCAATGCGTAAAAGTAGCTCTGTACATTATCCGACCTAAGAAATAAACTACCTCAGTAATTAATATATTTCTATTGAAAGTAATACGTTGTTCATGTTTTTTTTTGGGTATCAATATTATTAAATAAGTTAAAGTTTTTCTGGAGAATACTATTTGTAACAGTACTACTGATAAAAAAAAACCTATAGTAAATAGACGAAAATTTTGTGTCAGTGTGCCATTCTTTTATGTATGTTGGTGGTAAACTTCTACGCATTAGTCTTATTAGGTATTAATAATGTGAGAGCTCCTTTTTTTAAATAAGTAATATGCACACACTCACCGAAAAATAAATCAGGTCAGCGAAACAAACAGAAATTATTAATGCCTGGTAAAGTCTAAGTAAAAAAAAATGCATAATAAAATCATAAAAATAGTTCATTCATTAACTATATATACATATATTAATATACATATATTTACCATAGATGCACATTAAATATATATTTATAATAACGGAAAATGTTTTCTCTCAGGAATTATAGCTCAGGATATTTAAACACAAATTGATTTATACAAAGTTGATTTTTCTTATTTGGTAGTACAACAAACGCCTGATTGGTTATTTCAGACCGCCTTAAAAACATCTGCATTGTTATCAGTCAGGGTAAAAGTGTTAAGAGTACTGTTGAGCTGAAATTTTAATAGTATCCGTTTGTTAAGAGTTAACCTAAGCTAACGAGAAAAATGTTTTAGTGAATTGGTGTTATATAAGGGTTTTGCATGGCATATTTTGTATATCGTATCTTGAGAGTAAAGCTGTCTTTTCACTATATGATTGGTACACTTGAAAAAAAAAACTAAATCACGAATTCTGTTTTATAACTTGTCCATTTATTTCAGTTAAATAAATAGTGTTCCCTTAAATTTTCTGCTTCTTTTTGTTTCATTTTTTTCTCTTTCAACCATTAAAAATCCTATGCAAACACTTCTACAACATACACTTGTGTCCTACGAAAAACGCCCCAAAAAAGTAGACTAAAACGAGACTAAAAATACTATAAAGTGAGTCCAGTTTCAATTTTTTTTAATTACCTTCAAGATCAAACGACTATCAACCTTTATTTTTTTCAAATGGTTTTGTTTATTTTTTATTGTATCTGGTATAGATTTTTTTCTAAATCCAATAATGTGATGTTTAGAAAACATTTTTCGTGGAAGACACAAAAAGGTGCTTTTTTATAAAAATTGTAAAATGTGTTTTCTGCAGTATTTGTTGGTCAAAACTTAAACTTGTTGAATTTAGAAAAAAAAAAAGCTCTACCAGAGACAATAATAAAACTATATAGCCGTTAAGAAAAAAAAGGTTAACAGCAGCTTGATCTTGACGTCAATTTCCAAAAAAATCGAAACAACAGTTTATAGTATTTTTGAAATAATTTCATTTGCTTTTTTGTTTATTAAAATAGGTCCATAAATAATGGACTTGGGAAGTTTTTTGTGAGACATCCTGTATGTATATACCGTACTTTCAACAATTTCCGAGACCCACGTGACCAAATTAACCTACTTTCTTAAAAAAAAAATGGTCACCAAAGTGAACATAGCCGTGCTTTATTCATGTACTTATTACTTTATTATTAAATTTATACTAAGTATGTAGTAATATTTAAGGTTACGTTTGAGGATTTTATGCTTACTTGAAAAGTTATTCCATTATTGTAATTGGGGTATTTTATTTTTAAGTATTCAATGTGAGATTAGTTGCCTAATTTGAGCGAGTGATCACGCAGGACTCGGGACTAGTTGAAAGCATGGTATAACTCTACTCAACATAAAATTCAACAACGAAAATTCGACAAATTTTTTGCCCAGAACAAAATTTGAGTTGGGCCATTTAAATCAAAATATTATTAAACACAGAATTATAAATAAAATTCAATACATATTTATTTGTTGTAACATGTACAAGTAAATAATTTATAATCATTAATCTTGGCCAATTTTCTGCAGCTGAAACAATTCTAAAACAGGATTAAGCTTGGATAATAATTGCAACTTTACATAATTAATTGAATTACTCTTAAACGATCTTAATTACAAGTAAAAAAATGCTGAAAAGGAAGAAGCTGTAATGCTTTCTCGTTGGGAAATGAAGGAAGTGAGCAGCGAACCTCCCTAACACAACGAGAACATAATTTCCTTTATTTCTTTTTAAATAAGCTTACTTATACAATTTAGAATAAGACCTTCTATATTTACCGAGTGTCTACACGAGAGCTTATTTTCCAATTGGCACTAATTTGTAGACACTATATTTATGTAGATAATTGGTCATTTTACATTCATCCTTAGAATAAGACGACGTCGTGAGTAAATTCACTCAGTGAACTGTTATAATTTAGGCAAGCATATTTATAGACGGAACTTTTTTAAACATAACAGTGATGTTAATAAAATAGAACAGAAATGGATCAAGCATTGGCACAGAACGAAATTGATAGATACTTTGACGTTTTTGATTATATAGTGTTTGCGGTGATGCTCATCATATCAGCTTTAATTGGTGTGTACTTCGCTTTCTTTGCGAAAGTCAAACAAAACACAACTTCAGAATACCTAATGGGTGGGAAAACCATGGGAATATTTCCCATATCAATGTCACTTATAGCCAGGTAAGCTGTTATTTCCTGGATCGCTTGATATACTTATCTTTATCTCGATGGTCCTTCTTCCTCATATATTTTTTACTTTTCTTGTATTCCTTCCTTTCTTCATCGGATGAAAAACTGTCAGTACTAATTGGACTGGCGTTTCTGATTTTATATTCCTCATTCCTAATTTTTTCAAGCAAGTTTTTCCTGTATTGCATCACTTCTTCTTCAATCGAGTCTCCTCTCCTTCGCTTTCGCTTCCCCGACTCTAAGTCATCTTGATACTGCATCACCATTAGCTCAATTTTACGTAAATGTCCGCGCTCTTGCTCACTCAATTTTTTGCTTTCCTCCTGATGCTTTTTATGTCGCTCCATCTCAAGATCAAAAATTTTCTTCGTCGACATGGCCTGCGCTTCAATCTCATCCGGGTTAACGCTCTCCCACTTGGACGTAACAAAATCAGATGGATTTGGTGGCTCAACTTTTCGCTTTGCATTATTCAATATAGTCACAGCAGAATCTTGATTATTTTGCAGAGACCGCTTAATTAAATTTTTCCCATCGAGCGGTTCATCTGCATCCGAGTCATCTGTTACGTTATCCGGAAGCTGTTTCGAGAAGAACTTTTCCAACTGCTTCAGTTGTTCGGGTCTTAAGATCTTCCACATTTCCCAAGAACGTAACACTTTCAAAACTCTCAATTTGAAATTATTCCTGTCAAAGTCCATCGTTAAATTTTTGTAGGTTTTCTCCATTGTTTCAAAAATGTGCGTTAGACGTTTTTCTATCTCACTGATAAACGACTTTGTTCTGTTGGGCCTGCTTTTAAAACCAGAGTTATAAAGAATGTCAGAGATGAGATATAAACGTGAGACTTTCTTCCAAGGTGCTGTCGCATCGTTCTCGAATGAATCCGAAATAATTTCCACCACGTCTTTAGCTGCTTCTTCGTGATTCATGCAGAACATCATTGCTTCTCCGATCTTCAACCTGTTCAATGTCAAGTTCTGAATGAAATTGACCAGCCTAGATTTCTGGGCTTGAGACAACAATTTTTTATCAGTTTTGTCCATTTTAAAGAAGTAATCGGGCATTCCTAGTGTATAATCGGGTAAAAGGGGCGGCACCCACACACTACCGCCCTTAAACATTCGAAATTCTTTCGTGGACCAATTGTAGGGGCTCTCTCCATTCAGTATCGAAAAGAGCTTCCATCGATAATAAAGGTGATTGGGTGATTTGTTATCAAAGAGGAATTTGAACGTTGGATTGTTAATTTCCTTGTTCATGATCATTGCTTCGAATAAAGGGCCCTCTCTGATGACAAACTCTACCATTCTGTGAATCATGCCAAGTATTTTCTTGTCCAAAGGCACTGTTACATTGACAGTGCTGTGATAGAGCAGTTTGTTAATCTCTTCTGTTTTCTGTGGATCTTCGTAGTGAACTTTTGGTTGGGCATTAAAAGGTAGTCCAGTCTGTGGAGGTGGTAGCAACAATTTCAGTAAATCGGGGGGTATGTAGACAGGATGTGCAGGTACTTCTATAGGTTTAGCCCAACCGACCCTCATATCATCGCGATTTTTTAAATTCTCTAGAGCTCTCTCCCCATCTTTTCGACTCATGAACGCAACGAAACCCACGTTATTACTCCTGGCGCGGTCATCACCTCTTGGCCACATTATTTTTACGCTCGCCAAAGGGCCATATGCCCCAAAGATCTGCATTAAATCCTGCTCTGTCATACTCGGATTTATGTTAGCCACAAACAAATTCGTCGAAGTTTTATCATCGCTTTCATACGTGCAAATGTTAACTTGCGCACCACCCTGTGTATTTTTACTACGTCCATCCCTTTCCAAATGTCTTAAGCGCAGTTCTTCTTTCAACTGCTCCAAATTTGATTTTGGTTTACCGTAGACCTTAGTGCGTTCTAGCTTATTCTCTTTAACCAGTCGCGCACATTCGATCGCTTTCTTTATCGTTTCGTTATCCTGTCTTACTATCGGCTTCGGATTGTACAGTTTTCCCTTTTCATCTTCATTCTCCTTCTCGGATTTGGCGTACAAAATACCAGACTTAACGAACAACTTGTTCGGCGGGCCGGAACTCTCCTGAAACGTCCGTATAAATTCTTGAAACGCGTGCGCCGTCGCTTCCTGTTCTTCACGGTGCTTCCGCTCTAGCTCTCTTTTCGACATTTTCCGCAAATCTACCTTCAACAATGCAAATGACAGAGAAACTCTTCGCTAGCGGGGACAAAACAAGGGATTACTATTAGCATACGTTTGATCAGTATAATCTGATTCGTAAACGACAGTGAAACTTTTGAAAAAAACTATATTCCTCATTTTATTTATTACCTTTCGCCTGTAATTTCGCGCAGAAGATCCGCAAATTTGAAACTTATTTGGAGGTATTCTGTCATCACTGACGATCTGCAAAATCAAGATTTCCATGAAATAAACGCAATTTCATTTGTACGAAGCATTTACAGAATGACGGCCTAAGTTGAAAATTATTAATTATAGGTATTTGGTACATTTATACTCCAGAATATAGGATTCCAGTAAATTTCTAAATTCGAGTGAGTTGTTTACAGAATTGTTAACTGCTGGCGCCACTATGTACCGTAAGAAAAAAAATTATGCTTTTTAAGATTATAAAGAAGAAATGTTAAAATTAGACTGTATGCTGCAATATAAATATATTTTATAGCTTCGTGAATTTAAATCGCTATGCATGTTTCTAAAAGAGATGGCAGAGGTCGCCCTCAATCTTGTCAAATTTTGAATTTTTATAGTTCATAAGTTTAATATTAAAACTATTTTTGCACAGAATAAATTTTAAAAACAATTATATTATTTTATTTACGTACGAGCACCAGCCACCAAGGCAGAAAATCAGACACAGGTTAGGCTACAAAATACATGTAATTTCAATACTTTATTCACTCATAGAGTAATCTAATAAGTAAATTATGTATTGTAAGTTACCACCGTGGTGTTGATATAACCAAAATCATAAATTTATTAACTTACCTAACCTAACAGCTAACAGCCAATACACGACTGTGACATGTGATTGCATGTGATAATACCATAAATGGATGCGTTCGTAAATTCCATAAACTTCTGTGTGAAGAAATAAACTGCATCCTTAGAATATACCGCTTGAAGACTTCCACTATAGCCAATAATGATTTCATGAAGAGCATGTGATTGGTTGAAAGAAACTTGCGTAGGGTGTGCTGCGAAACAGGTGGTGAACATATGCAAACAAAAACTACATTACGAGTAATTTTTAATGTAATAAATGTAGTTTTGTAGTAAATTCAAGAATCACATAGCCTCAATTTTTATTATGTTTTGTAATTGGTCGTTTATACATTCTGAATTAAGAAACTCGTATAGAAAAATCGAAGAAGCAATACATACCTAGTTATTATTCTTTGGAATTTGGAGAATCAAGTCAGACATCTGCTAATTTATTTAATTAAATTTTTTTTAGGGACTTTTAGTGCAAATTTATCTTCTGTGTATTTATAAAATTGGCCCTTAAACCACTTCATCAAAGTTTAAACTTGACTTAATTCAGTTTTAAAATAGAATCCAGCAATGTCAATGACTAGAAAATGATGTAATTTTTAACGTAGATAATTTATTCAATATAACAGAGACGTAGTAAATAATAAAAAGTACATGTAGTTTTTAATGTAGTTTGCTTTATTTACTACTTTCGAACCCTGGTGGTAAGGTATGACTACACAATACACGCAATAATGCGGTCATCTAATAAGAATAAACCACAGTTGAATATTATTCGCTTGATTAAAAACAAAAATAATAAAATATCCGTTCTCAATATCACTGAAAAAATCAAATTACTTACCTATTATTTACCTGTTTCAATTTAGAAAATATGCCTATAATTTTTGCCCTTTGACGTTTCGATTCTCAACATCGATGTCATCGATGAATTCATGGTAAAAAAAATACAAACGCTACGAGAAGGTTTGCGATAATCTTTTTAACAGTTGGCGACATTGACACTTTTTTCACAGTATAAGTAATTACTCAGTAGCGACACCTAAACGTCAGTGTCAAAAAAAGACGCCATACTGTTTGATACCCTTATCCATATTATCTGTTTTTTATTTATTTACCATCGAAGTATGTCGTGAAAGTTTAGGGAAAAAGTGGTACTTATGCAAGTAACTAAATGTTGACAATGAAAGTCATTTTGATTTAGATTTTAAGGTTATCCCGAATAAGTAAATCTTGTGATATTAGAGAGATATCGGTAAAGCGTATAACGCTTACGTTCGTAAATTACGCAAAGCAGTATTGTGTAAACGTATTGCAGTATTTGCTTCCTAATTTACAGTTATCGGAACATTGAATACCGCGATACACAAATATATCTTATAAGTTTTAACTTAACTTTTTATATTTGTGCGAAATAAAAATTTAATTAAATTCTCAAAAACAGAAGCCTTTTTGTCTAAAACTAAGTGGTAAACAAATGTAAACAAAAGCCTGCCGTCAAAAGTTACAACAGTGCGCATGCGGGACTTATACGTTATGCAAGTAACGCACGGAATTATTTGCTCGTAAATTACTCCATGCGGTAACGGTATTAACGTTTTCGTCGTTAAGATTCGAATCGCGCATGTCTCAAATGTCAAATTAGCGCAGCGTAAATACTGCATAACGTTATTCGCTTTACCGATATCTCTCTATTTTCTTTTCATTCACTTCCAAATTCAAATATATAAATTGTAAAACGTTTCCCTTCACTTTTAATTTTGGCTGTATTACTTTCCAAGTCTGTTTCGAATCTGTTTAGTTGATCTATTTGATTTGAAGTGTCACATTTTGGCATATGTTATAATGACATGAAATTAATTTGTCTAATTTTTCTATAATAGCCAACCTAATAAAATAAAATCACAACCTACTTGATGGTAAATAAAAAAAAGACAGATTATATGTAATGTAATTTGCAAATCAGTAGGTATCAAACAAAATGGAAAATGTGACAGTTATACGCAAGTGATGCTACTGTGTAGATTCTTATACTGTACCTTTTCCACAGTATAGCTACATTTACATTCAATTTCGTGCCAGCATTAATTCGTAACACGAAAGTTTGACGTGTGCTTTCTTATGATACCATTTACATTGGACAATGTAAGCCTGGTTTACACGTAACGTTTTGTCGTCAGTCTTGCATAATCATGCCAGATTTGTCAAACAAAAAAATACGTGTAGACGGAAGTTGGACGTTTTGCATGAACTGAGGTTTGACAAAACTCGCAAAAGACTGATGGGCAGGAGCTTTGTGTACAAGCAAGACGACAGACAAGTCAGTGCATGTAGACATGCGTCAGTCTAATCGGACGACAAAACGTTACGTGTAGACCAGGCTTTAAGCTTAGTTCAGATACTGCTTTTTTTTGTCCGTATACGCAAAACGCATTTAACATTTTCGTTTGTTAAATTTTGCTCGTTTACGAGGAGCAGTCTGCAAATGCGAATATTTGTATTTTTATGTTTACAACTAGAGGTTTTATGTTGGCATAATTTACAGTTGAAATGGTAATTGAGGTTATATTGTTTTGTTGTACGTGGTTGTTTACCCATTTTAAGGTTTATTATGGATGAAATACTTTATTACGGCACAAATTATGCTCTGAAATACCTAGAAAGTAAAGAAGTGCTTGCTTGGGTCAGGGATATTTTTAAACGAAGACTGCCATAATATGAAATTACTTGCTGAACTTTCTGCTTTTGAACAAATTTTTTACTTTTTAACTTTAATAGCATTTTCGATTCACTTGCACCGGTCGCACTCAGTGTATTTGCATCTTCTTTTAACCTCATGTAATAATACGAGATGAAGATATTCAGTGCGCACTAATGCGGTCAATCGAAAATGCTATAACATAACCTGCATCAGACACTGGCCGCGTTCAGGTAACTGCAGCAGCTGAGTTGCTGACTAAGCAATCGTCTGTGATTGGTTCAAATTAAAGTAATAGCCAATCACAAACGATTGCAACTCAGGTGCTGCAGTTACCTGAACGCGGCCACTGAAAGATTAACAGACCGTCCTGCGTGAGCGATCAGTTTTGCAAAGCGGGTGATGCGAGTGACGCGAGCGAATCGCCTTGATCGCGCGGTGTGAGCGACGCGACGTGACTTGATCGTCCATCATCATGCAATTTTACATGTCTCAGTTTTTCCCAAAATTAGTGTTGCCAGATTTCTCTAGGGCATAGGTTCTCAAACTAATTTCGTCTACCGCCCACTTTGAGAATCAATTATTTTCTAGCGCCCCCTAAAGTTTTAAAATCATTACTTCAATAACTTTAGTTAAATTATAGCCTGCCATATATGAGTCTTATCTTGTTTCCCCCAATTTCCTCTGTGCCCTTTACCGCCCCCCTGTAGGCCTCTAACGCCCACAAGGGGGCGTTATCGCCCACTTTGAGAAAGACTGCTCTAGGGGGTTATCGCCAAAATAACAAGCAGATGTCGCCAAAAAAATCTGGCTGTCAAGAAACAACGCAAGAAACTTTTCTTTTGGAATTAGGAAAAAAATTAAAAAATTAACTTTCTATTGTAAATAACACGCATGGTTCATCTTCCCATGTTTTTTACACTTTCTACTCATTGTGGGTAAATTCCAATTTTCAAAGAAATACACGACACCAATTTACTATTTTCGACGGTACACAAAACACAAGAACACCAAGACACCAGCTAGCACTACATTCACCATTCACACTACCACTTGAGAGATGACAAGTTTGACATTTGACATGACGAAACCACATGAGACCCGAAAAAATAAATGCATATACATATTATCCGTTCACGTTTTTTTGCATTCTAGTAGGCCATGCTTTTTTCTCGTTAGGGACGTGCATGTATTTTGACAGAACTCAAAATATGACAAATGTAAACTTCTGACACTTTAACGTCAGTCCCATCGACTATAACGGGCACATTTCAGAATTAACCGGTTACTCCACCGGTAGACATTTTAGAAATTTAAAATCCACTGTGAAGCTATAATAAGTTATTATAGCTATAATGAGTATATAATAATAATAATATAGTTATAATAAGTTAATAACTTATTATACCTAAAATAACTAATTATAGCTTTACAGTGAATTTTAGAATTTTAAAATGTCTACCGGTGGAGTAACCGGTTAATTCTGAAATGTGCCCTATGCTTCTTATACTCTACGATGGCATGAAGAAAGTAAAATAATAGCATTAAAACAAATAATTACTTGTGACGTTGTAATACTAAGTCAAAATGCTCAAAATCATCAATGTTTTTTGGCGTCAGTTTTCAAAAATATAACCATCATGAAAATGGAACATATTCACTTGAAGGTACCAACAAAAATGTCACCCTAACACGGCCTACTTTGAATGCAAAAAGAACGTGAATATTCTCATCTTATTTTAACCTCATGTAATGAAACGGGATGGAGATATTCTGAGTGCGCACTCAGTGCACAATTTAGTCCCAGTGAAAAGCGCTATTATACCGTCACAGTATAAGAATTACACAGTAGCGTCACTCGAGTATAAATGTCACATTTGTTCTTTTGTTTGATACCTACCCAGCTGTAAATTACATTGCATTTCCATAAGGGTATCAAATAGAATGGCCGCTTTTTTTGACAGTGACGTTTAAGTGACGCTACTGCGTAATTACGTATACTGTGATACCGTGATCAGTGCTGCCAGGTGCATTCCAAACTACTGAAAATCCCTCCGCAAACTTAAAATTTCCTCCGATACCATTTTTAACTAGATGCAAAACTTGCAAAACATTGAATAACTTCTAAGTGTGGAAAACGAGTTCTCTTTTCTGGTAAACCTTTCCGCTGCATATTAGTATGTATGTACACTTCTGTATAATAAACTTAAGCACAGTTTTTAGTTTATGCATTTCCAAAATATTTCTGCTAACGTCTAAATCAAGTTTCCGTTAGGTACAGTTTTTTGGGCACTTTTAAGGTTTTCATTTGACTCTGTCTCGTATTTTATTCCAAAAAATTTATATTTTCTTTACGTGCGCTTTAAACTGTAATGTTTCAGGGTGCTTAACTTTATTGCACAGAAGTGTACGTACTCTTACTCCCGCCAATGAAGTCCTAAATTTTAAGTTTTAAAATATTAAGAAACTAGGATAATTTTTTATTATTACTTAATTAATAAATATTCCTTTTTTTATTTTTTTAGTTATATATCTGGCATTAGTATATTGGGAATCCCCGCCGAAATGTACACTTACGGTACTCAATTTTGGATGATCCTCTGCTCCGAGGGTCTAGTTTCGATAACGATTGCTGTAGCATATCTTCCCGTATTTTACAAGCTGCAGATAACATCCAGTTACGAAGTACGTATAAAAAAAGCAAGTGAATATTCCTTAAGTGAATGTAAGAAAAATTTGCCCGCAGTATCTGAATTTGCGATTCAATCCGACCGTACGACTTTTGGGCTCCGTCTTATTCCTCACAAAGATGTTGCTGTACATACCCATCGTGATATACGTACCTGCATTAGCTTTTAGTCAAGGTAGTTTAATTGGAATTAAATCAAATTTTCATTCAAGCCGTTTATTTATTACTTTCGTTACAGTGACAGGGATTAATCTACACTTGGTGACGCCGGTGGTATGCGTTGTATGCATTTTTTACACTACTTTGGTGAGTACCTAAATTAATTAAATTAATTTGAAATTTGTGAAGTAGATATCAAGCTTATACACGTGTGGATTAAGCAACGGATATCTGCTATAGATATCTGTAAAACAGGGCCTATAATTACCAATGTGATTAAGGATATGATCAGCGGTCCCTCGTTTAATAACTTGGGGGAAATGATCAACACAAACGGTATAAAAATTGACATGATCAAAGAAAGGGCCAACATCACCAGCACTGTTTCATTCTCTTGCAAGAGCACATCTTCCTCTCTAATTAAGGGTTCGTTCATGTTTTCGGCTTTACTTTTCATTTTCCGATTATATCACGAGAAATTTAACTACATTGTGCTTTAACTGACAGAATTTCTTTGATTTTATACGTCAAAGTAATTCGATTTTTTTTAATAAGGCGAAGGAGGCGTCTCGACAAACGTTTCCAGAAAAAAACAATTTTTATTTCCTTCGTGTGTTATACATGCATATTAGCGTGAGACCATCTTAAAGACATTTAAAAGTACATACTCGTTTTGAATAGTAATTTTAGCGGCGTGTGTTTTGTCGCGTAGAATTTGCATTAAGTTTTCCGGTGATGTTGCATCATATCCGCATACCTTTGCTTCAAGGATGCAGCTAACGAATCATTTTTAAGAATAATTCATGACGTACAAATTGAGGTCCTTTTTTTATCAATTAAATTCAATCCATCCAATTTAGATTCAATTCAATTCAATCAATCAAATTTGAATTACAAGAATTTAATAAATTTTGTTATTGTTTATACAGGTGATTCTTGTATAGGTAGACCAATAAAGGAAAAAATGTTGAAAGAATAGTTTTATGATTGTCACGGCGCGGCGTCGGCGTTAACTTGACCTTTAAACGGAATTGACGTCATCAACTGAAATGCGAACTCCAAGTTATTTACTAGAAAAATGCATGCAAATCACCTGAAGTTAATTATTCCATACAAATTTAAATCTTACTTGAAATAAGGACACATGCTTTGACATGTAAACAAATATATCACTACAACAGGAAAATAATTCAAATCTCCGTGTTAAGAATTCGTAATTATTTATTCCCACCAGCAACCTGACCGTCACAAACATTTCGGCATCTTCCTATGGCCCAATATAGCGCATTACTCTTCCTTTCCATTTTAATCAGTCGGTTTTCTTTATTTTGTTTAAAACATTATAATCAGTAAACGCATTCATAATCTGTTTGGTTTGTTATTATTACTTATTACTATTTTACAGTTCATTTAATTTTCGTTTTAGGGTGGATTAAAAGCCGTAGTTTGGACAGATACAGTACAAACAATTATTATGTTAGCTGCTTTAGTAGCCGTTATGATTATGGGCATAATGCACGTGGGAGGAATAGAAGAAGTGTGGTCAAGAAGTAAGCAAGGTGATCGCATCGATTTCTTTAAGTATAACTTCAAACTGTTACATATTCAGGGATCAGATAATGAAATTATATTTTTTTAGTTTTGATTGGGACCCGAGTATAAGGCACTCGTTTTGGACAGTTACCATCGGCAACTATTTCACTTGGCTTGCCTCATGCTCCATTAATCAAGCAATGGTGCAAAGGTGCCTTGCAATGCCAACTTTACCGAAAGCACGAGTGTAAGCTTTAAACAATTTAAATAAAATAATAAAAAACTCATTCACTTTTTTAGTACCGTAGGAATTCTAGTCGTAGGAATTATGTTGTTAGTTTCAATGTGTTGCTTCATGGGGCTAATAATTTATGCTTCGTATCATAAATGTGATCCAGTAACACGTGGAGCAATTGCCAAGTCCGATCAATTACTCCCCTATTTTGTTATGCACATAGCCTCGCCAATGCCAGGCTTACCAGGTCTTTTTGTAAGTGGAGTTTTCAGTGCAGCTCTCAGGTAAAATTTTCTTGATTTCTCATAAAACCACTAACAGGGTATTTTTTTTTTAGCTCAATGTCTACGGGTTTAAACTCAATGACCGGTATAATTTTCGAAGACTTCATAAAGCCATACAAGAAGAAACCGTTATCGGAAGCACAGGCTAGCTTGGTTATGAAAATATTTGTTGTCATCGTTGGAACTATTTGCGTAGGATTGGTGTTTGTTGTTGAGAAAATGGGGGCTCTAATTCAGGCTTCTGGAAGTATAGCCGCAATTACTGCTGGCCCTTTATTAGGCATATTCACACTGGGGATGTTCTTTCCATTTGTAAATTCACTGGTGAGTTTAAAAAAAATATATTGAATAAAAATTTTCTACCTTGTGATCAACTATGGCTAAATATTTAGATATAAGTTGATATAAGAAAGTAATATAATCTATTTCAGGGAGCCTTAGTTGGTGGTTTAGTCAGTGGAGCTCTTGTAACGTGGATTTCGATTGGAACTCAATTAGGAATGGCAAAAGGAATGATTCGATTTCCCCAAAAGTCAGTTTCAGTAGAAGGTTGCAATGCAAACTGGCTCATAGAATATTTAAGCATGAGCCTTCATCCAGATAGTACACCTGAAACTCTAGAACCTCCATTTGTATTATACAGATTATCATACATGTATTACACAGCAGTAGGTTGCATAACAGCTATAATTATAGGAATTCTAGTAAGTTACTTAAGTGGATGCAACAAAGACAAAGAAATACATCTTGATCTGCTTTCACCTGTGGTGTACAGATTTATTAAGCGCCAGAATCACAGCAGTCATACAGAAGTTAGTGTAACAACAAATAAAGTAGAAAATTGTATAAAATTAAATGAAATTCAAAAGTAAACTTTTACTCTTGTTTTATTGTTTTAATTAAATATAATCAATCGCTACCACAATATCCAAATTTAATTATTAAGAAATGAAAAAAAAAAAATAAGAACAAAATGTTGTCTTGATGTACATACATATATCATTAATGGATTAATGGATTTCATTAATGGTTTAAGCACCAATCTTTTCGATTTCATCTGAATCCTCGGCGTTTAAAAATTTAATTTTTCTGTTAAAGTGCCTTTCAATAGACTGGCATATTGTCATCGCTTCGGGCGAGTCAACTAAGTTTATGGCAATGCCGTGTTTTCCAAATCGACCTGTTCTTCCGATTCTGTGCAAGTATGTTTCACAATCTGCTTTGCCATTTACATCTACAGGTAAATCAAAGTTGACGACGATGGTGACTTGTTCGATATCAATTCCTGGAAAATAAATATAATTAAGTAATAACATATTTTTTTAATTAACTTGTACTTTATTACTTTAGAAACTTTAATCCCCGAACTGATTTCAAAATTACATATGTGTACAGAGAGTGTTGCGCGTCTATTGTCACATCGTTAACGTTCGTTTACGTGGAGAGAGCTAGAATAACTTCAGTCACGTTCAGGGTTGCGGTAGTTTGTTAAACTACTGATCGTCTTTTGTTTTGTTATTTTCTTATGACGAAGAAAAGTCGAAATTCGAACGACTTTTGTCATCGCGCTAAATTAATTTTCTAATGCAAAAGTAAAAATAAAAGTCTTTTTTTCATCATTTCATCAGCGATCATTTTTCTTTTGTTCTTTATTTTGTTAAACGATTGATGGTCTTTTGTTTATGGACAAAAACCATCAACTCACGTTTTCTTTAGCTACTTCATACTTAGGTCAGTGTTGCCAACTGTAATACCCTTAAATAGAATATTTAATGAATTCGAAAAAGTGAGAGCATAATTTAATTTTCTCGGTATTTGTTTCTATCTAGTGAATTAACTTCTGCTCCTAGTGACTCTTTAGTGATCATTTAACTAAATGTTCAAACTTTGCGAACGCTTATTGGCAACGCTGCCAACGACATAAATTTTTTTGCTTTTAGACTGTTCGAAGCTAGGCCATAGTCATACGTGTACAATTTTAGTAATTTTAGTACAATTGGATTTGAAATTTTGGTAATTTGGTAAAATTCTTTCAATAGCAACCCGTGATGCAAGGTTGGCTATTGAATGTAGCGCTCCAGGCGTAAATTAGCTAAATTACTAAGATCAAGATTAACATGATATAAGTGGGGCGGCGACGAAAGTTCACGAAGTTGACGTATCGGACAATAGGGTTGCAACACGTTCTGTATATTTTGTGCACTTTGATTGAAATCCAATAAAAGAAGTAAGAACTAAATTTAAGCCTAAGTTAGATGTGTAACACGCCGACGTGCCACCTTGTTTATTGACTTTTATGGACAACTAAATAACCAATAAAACTGTCCAAACAAAAACAAATTAAACTTATTGCCAAATTAATTAACTGGACCGAAACTGAACTAAAAAGGTTTACTTGCAAAAAGGTCACCCCAAAAGGTTTTATTACTCCAATTAGGCATGCGCTACTCTACCCGTCTGGACACTCGGCTACAGGGCTACCTAGGATTTACTGCCGGCGCTAAGGAAATACCCTACTGGCCTACGTTTTGATGCGACCCTTGCGGAACCCGTAATAACCTTATAATGTAATCGTCAAAGCAAAACCTGGCCTTACGTTGTTGTAACTCAATTCTTTTGGTGCGTCGGTGAATAAACTTGAGAGATTAAAGAACTAAATACGTTAAATAAAATGCGAAAGTTAGATTTAACTATTTATTGAAAAGAAAAAAAAAAGGTAAAAACTTCTTGTACCAGCCACTGCAGGATCTGATACAATGAGCGTAAAAACCCCTGCGCTTTAAACCAATACAGAGAAAACAAAATTACGGTTATCAGGAAGTACAGTAGAATTCGCTTAACGGATTTCACTTTCGAATATCGTAGCGACCGAACACCGAACTGACTTCAATCACAAAGCTGGTGGCTTGGTGCACACGCAAATAGTTGTTGGAGAACTCTGTTTCTCAATTAAATTAACAATTAATTTAGGTTCAACTTAGATTGGTCTTGGTATTAGTGTTTGCCACTTCAGATCGTACTCTAATGCTAGATTTCACAAACGTCACTTAACTTTAATCATCGATTAAGAATAATCATTCCTACATTCAACACATGTAACCATGGCAACGTTTACTTTTAACGGATGAATAAATTTAATTAACGTTTGTGAAATCCGCCATAAGACACGTTCTGCTCAATCCACCAACGTACGCAAAGTGTAACACAATGTGTCTACAGTGTACTTAATTAATGGAAGTAATTAATTAATTAATCAGACGTTCTGAAGAAGTATGTGATACGCCGCCATCGGTGATCAATTTGCAAGATAATCAATAACAATCGCCGCTAGTTTTTCAGGGACTCCTTTCGGAGGTGATGGAAAACCCTATCGCTAGCTAAACTAATTAATTGAGGTCGAATGGGTAGGATCTTTTCTGAACTACGTCCAATCGCCTTAAGGGTGTGGTACAGTGTACGCTTTTTAATCACCCCACGTCGTTTTTTTCGTCGGCTAAACCTATCTAATTTGTTGGCGCAATGGACCCGAATGTTTTTCGGCACTCCGCTTTTGCGGTTTTGGCACTTCCAGTCTCTCGGCAAATCGCTTCTAATTACCCTGCAAATCTCTCGGCAAAGACCACAGTTCGGTCCACACACAGGGTGTGAGAGAAACTCTGTTAAGAAGATGGCTATGAATAGTTCAAATTGTTCGGCCTCGTAATTACACGAAATTCGTAACGAGCAATTAATTGGCCTTGATTTCTGGGGTTAGATTGTGCTGGCACACTTGGTTTCGGCGGCAGATATAACTTGCCTTAGACCAGTGATTCAAACTGGCGACTTCCCTGTGCAAATCGAAATACAGCCGTTAGCGGGTTTCCAACTTGGCAGAGAATATCTCCAAAAGGGTAGAACTATTTTCCAAGAATTTGAATTTCCCAATAGATGTGAGGAAACAGTTAATTGGCTCTGGTTGATTAAATCACAGAACTGGCCTAATAATTTATGCAACAAATGACCAACAAATATGAATGCAACTTGATGAGGTTTAACCTCGACTCAAATGCAAATAAAAATATTTTGACTAAAAATTATCCAAAAGCAATACGAATACTGAACTTTACAGATTCTTTAGCCACTGATTAATGCAAATTAAAATAATTCTTAACCAATTTATACCACCAATTATGTGACAAAGAAATACAAATAAATGTAAATTACCTATCCGCGTACCCGAGATGAACACAATAACCGCACACATACTTGTTTCGGTACACCCGCGGCGCGAATCCGTACGTATTCGTGGTTTGTTTGTTTAATTTCCCTTTCTCTTAACACACTGGATTTTAACCGTACCGAAATAAAATAATTTAGCTAGAAATATGAGAAAAATGAGAGAATGATTGCAAGCACCAAAAGAAAACTCGCGAAGTCAAAATTAAAGGATTCAACCGTTCGCTCGAGAAATTGCAACTTTCTGTCTTTTCGCAGCTGCTTTCTTTCTAACTAAACAATTAATCTCCTCCCTCAGACTTCGCAAGCAAATTTTGAAACAAACCCGGACCAATAATCGCTGCTCTAGCCCAAAATCACCCCTACACCCTATTTCCTGTCCCATATCATAAATTAAGAAACTCCAATTAGCTTGTCAGACAAGGATCGGCGGTACTTGCGATTGAAACATTAAGCAGACAAAGCGAACTATTTTCCACTTGCAATGTAATTGATCCCTTTTCTATAACTGACATGTTCTAAAATTTAGTGTGACCAATTCATACAAAAATCTGAACCATCACAAAGCTAAAATGTTAAGCTGACTTGTTTATGATGGCAGAGAACCAGGAGTGTCATTTGAGCGTGGCCTAACGTTACAAATTTTTATGACTCGCGCTGGGGGTTTTAATTCTTCTGAAAAGGACCGCGGCGCAGGTCAGGATCCCATCCGGTAGCAATTATACTGAGAATCTGAACGTTGTTTGTTATTTACAATTAGACAGGCATAACCCGATTTTGTTTTGAAAAACAAATCCGCGACCCATTTTAGATGTGACGCACATTATGACGTACAGCATATTGTATGACACATTCTAATTTAGGCTTAAATTTAATTCTGGTTTATATCATTTATGCAACCCAGCCTTTGGGCAATAAACCCTGTAGCCGCCTTGCATGAGAAACTAATAATTAAAAAAATTAATAAATTTCCTTATCACTCCTGTGAAACATACAAGAATGAACTTACACTTTCCTTTGAATCCCCGATTCAATTTTAAAATGAGTATTTACTGGATGTTAGTACAGCTTTGTTAATAATGGACTATATGTATGTAAATAATTCTCTTTTAGTTTTGACTGATGTACATATACTTTATAAGGCACCTACTAGTAGACTTACTAAATCTAAGTTTATTTTAATTTTGTTGTATTATGCAATAATTCAATGGGAATGCATTTTACTGACTTAAGAACAGAATTTTTTTTAATTTTCAAAGAAACTATGTCGTTGGATAGAGCTTTCAAGGTAAATTCCAGATATAATAAAATATTCAAGAAACAAAGTGGTACATTTGTTGTTAATTGATAGTACATTTGTTGTTATTGGATTTATTCAAAAATCTCCATTATTAAATGGCTGGCTATCCTTCTACAAACATTTTGTATAATTCATATACATTTATCTTTTGATAACCAATTTTAATTGAATAGCAAAAGAAAAAGCACTTACCTCTTGAAAGTACATTTGTTGTGATCAGAACTTTTTCTTTACCATTTCTAAAGCGATCCAGGACACTAATTCTTTGTTCTACACTTAAATCTCCTGTTAGAACAGCAACAGCGTGCCCATCTTTAGTCATCTTCTCAGCTAACCAATTTGCCGCGCGACGAGTCTATCAAATTGCAAAACCAAATAATACTAATATCTTAAACCTTTGAACGTGTGTTACAATTACAATTACTTACATGGCAAAAAATGATAGCCTGTCCTACACCGACAGTTCCATAAATGTTTGTCACAGCGCTATATTTTTGCGCTTGATCAGCACACCTGACATAATATTGTTTGATATTGTCCAGACTTTCTTCTTCTCTTTTTAATCTAATAATTAACGGATTGGGTACTATGATTTCTGCAAAATCCATGACTTCTTGCTCGTATGTGGCAGAGAAGAACATCATCTGACAATTTCTGCTCAACATTCTGTTTAAACAAACATCAAATAATATAATTCCATAATCGGGGATAATGTAATACAAAATTTAAATGAAAGAAATTTCTATATACTTATGTATACGAATGCATTGGTCCTGATGACCCTGAGTGGCGATCATAACGTCTGCTTCATCAAGCACAAAAACGATAATTTTGCTGAGATCAAAAATTTTATATTTTCCACCCCAATCGAGAACTTTACCGGGTGTTCCGATTATGACATGCTCTGTTAATTTAGTTCTTCTGTCAACTGAAAAATTGCTAAAAATTTAGGAGTAGTTTCAAGTAGTGTTTTGCATACCTTCTTCTCCTCTGACTGCATATCGCAGTTCTATTTCAGGACAAAATTTTGCCATATGGGCTGCTACCTCCCCAGTTTGAATTGCCAGTTCATAAGTGGGGGAAAGGCACAATACTTGAGGATACTTCTTGTTCGTATCAACCCTACTCAACATAGCCAATACAAAAGCTGCTGTTTTACCAGTACCAGATTGAGATTGTGCTATCAGATTTTGTGGTGGGTCGGCTAATAACGTTGGTAAAGCAGTTTCTTGAATTTTCGAGGGTGCATTAAAACCCAACGCATAGACACCTTTTAATAAGTTAGGTTTTCTATAATTAAAAGAATTGCATCAAAAAACACTATAGAATCAGTGCAATTTTTTTTACGTACAAGTGTAATGCTTCGAATGTCTTCACAGAATAAAGGGGTGAATTAGGGTCTTTCCGTTGTATTTCAATGTCAGTCTTGCTTTCAACTAATCCCTTGCGGATGATTTTTTGAAGTAAACTAGCTTCTGCGGGGCTGAACTGTTCTGGAGCTTCGTCTGAACTTGCATCTCCTGACCCTTTGTTTTTATCATCGTTGTTCTTCGAGATGTCAATTTCAGACACCTAAAAAGAAATTGTTACTGTTAATTATTAATAAATTTACGCAGCGCTCTCATTTACCTTATTAATCACCGTCTTTTCTTGTTCTTCAAGGTATTTGGCCCAGTCAACTTTTTTCGACATTTTTCTATCGTGTGTCTTAGTTTAAAGGTTATGTAATTAACACTTTCACTTATAAAGCATAAATAAATAAACAATAAACTATTTTTCAGAGAAAATTTTTTAATCGTTTAGTTAGTGATTTACATTTAGTTTGCAATGAATAGTTAAATTATTATTAATAAACATTCGCATTCGAATGTCATCCGCGCCAATAACAAAAACTACGGCACAGATTTATCAAGTAGCCAGATTCCCTGTAGAGAAAGAGGAATTGATATTAACTTAAGAGTGAGATGGTAAATACACCCGTTTAAAAAGCATTGCTCATTCTAAGTCACGTGACATAGGCTTCGAGTGACATCCTTGTCGGATACATGAGCCAAAATTACTCACAGATATTCGCTATTTCACTCACATGCTGATATTATTAGGTCTTTTCGCGGAGACGTTCCGAACTAGTTCGGAACCTTAAAATCCATGCACTCATGAAAGTTATACACTTGAAAGCGTGTTAAAATCGTTCATTATTTCGATGGGCATTTGATTTTAACCGTTCCGAACACGAAAAGACCTATCTGTCTATCTACGACCTCCCAGATCATTGAACTACGGCAATGATCTGGTAGGGGGTAGGTAGTAGAGAAGACATACCCGGGTACCCGAATAAACTACCCGGATACTACCCGTGTACTCGTATCGTGCTCGGGTAATTTTATGAGCTCGGGTACCCGCATAAATTCGAGTACCCGTGTAAAACTGAGGTCCGGATCTGACACGGGTACCCGTATAAATTCAGGTACCCGGATAAGTTCGGGTATAAGTTTGGATATTTTAACATAAACGGATTCACGAATTTTACATGAGTGTCCGAATGTCAAGTTTTGATCATGTAATAACAGATAGGTATATGTTTTTCCGAGATTCTGTGCTGACAAATTATACAGGTAATAACGAGTACCCGGATAAAGACATGATACCCGGGTAATAATCGCACGGGTAGTATTCGGGTACCCGATGTACCCGGGTAATAACGGGTACCCGGATAAAAAAAATGATACCCGGGTAACAATTATACGAGTAGTATTCGGGTACCCGGGTACCCGATGTTTTCCCTAGTAGATAGACAGTGCCTTATGTTTCCTGCATTCTCGACTGATATCAGCATGTGAGTGAAATAGCGAATATCTGTGAGCAATTTTAGCTCATGTATCCGACAAGGATGTCACTCGAAGCCTATGTCACGTGACTTAGGATGAGCAATGCTTTTTAAACGGGTGTATTTACCATCTCACTCTTAAGTTAATATCAATTCCTCTTTCTCTACAGGGAATCTGGCTACTTGATAAATCTGTGAACTACGGCCACCGCAGTGTTGCCAACTATAGCAGTATCAGTGCTGCCAAATGATAAAATTTATGGGCGGTTGATGGCAAAACAAAAAACGGTAGAAAGCGGTAGATGATTGAAAATTCCTGAAAAATTCAAATCATCGAAACAAGATGAAAGTTGTGATTATTTGTAATTAAAAAGTTAACACGATCAGGAAAATAAATCTTGTATTTTAAGCAAGCTTTACTTGTACAGTTGCGGACAGAAAGTTTCGGATGTCACTGTCATTCCACTGACGCAAAAGTTGAAAAATTCTCTTAGCAGATACTTGCAGGATACATTCATCAGCTGTGCAATTGTATGCTATTAGTTCACGGTTAAGTTTTACGAGTGATTCTCTACGTAACACCATAACACCATTGCTTTTAAAGATGCAAACTGTTGATTCTTCTCTTATGCATGGGCGTAACGTGCATGTCGGATAAATTTTTAATTAATTCTAAATTGTATAAAATTTTTTTAAACTTTTTTCTCATGTCTGGGAAGTGTTTTCTTTCGTCAGTATTTTTTGACGGTCTATTCAAGAGTGTGCATACATGCAAACTCTTCCGGTCTACTATCACATATCTTTTTGAAATCAAACTCACACCTGGGGCAATATATATTACCCACACTAATTAGAATGACATCTAAAAATATAGAACCTCAGAGCGGTATAACGCATTCACATATGTTAAACACGAACTAATTTGGCCAGAAATTAATTGGAGCGTTTACCAGAACTGAATTAATTAAGAGTAAGACAGTTCGTTAATTGGTCATTATACTTACAAAACGTGCAATAATTAATTATTTAATGTAAGATATAACAGAACATCTAATGCGAGAAGTTTGAGTAACTGAAAAATTTTCACCTTCCTGAGAGGTGACTACAATTATTTTTCTTAATTTTTACCAGATTTAATTGGAAACTTAGATTGCATTCGTAGCAATAAATAACGCCTGAAAGTAAAGAAGTATTAAATTTGACGAATTAAGTTTCACTACAACAGGAAAAATAACGTGAGAGTTAAATTTAAATATTAATAAATGAAATGAGCTCTTCTACATGATTATTTACGCCATCACCTCAACACGTTTGTTTTATTAAAAGTTTATATGAAAATCACGAATGCAAGGAATTTCTATCTGGAATATTCAACTTTCCACAAAGGAAGACGATTCTGTTGAATGGGTTAGTTTCAATTTCACGTTTCGTTATGCCAATGTGAATATTGAAGCTGTTAAGTTACATATTTTTTATGTATTATGGAAACAAAAATTAACTACGCCGTTTTTGATTTTACAAATCAAATGAGTATAATTTTTAACAGACTAACAACTACAAACAGAGTAAGTACATATTTTTTAATTGAAATCAACGATATTATAAAAAAACAAAAAAGTTGGAAGCTGGAATAAATCGTCGTTGTGCATGCAAAATGCGCTATGTGCACTTTTCAAAATGAGTAACAAAAATATATTTTTGGCCATTAAATAATTTATTGAAGACATTTCTATTTAATTGGATATTTTTAATAATTGGATAATATCTTAAAAAAGTAGAGGACAGTCCCTTTTACCACAGAAAGATATGATTTAATATTTCATACAGTTTTTTGTTCCTACTGTAAAATTTAAATGTTAGCACTTAGCGCAATTTGCATGCACAACGACGAAATGCTGCTTTTAGAACTGGAAGTCTTACTGTGAGTAAGTTTGATGTGTAACACATACTTACTGTAAAGTTTAGTCAAAGACGTATTAAACTTAATAATAATATATAGGGTGTTCCTTTAAAATAACCATCATGTCATGGTATGAAGTCCTCGAAAGGTTCACATTTTCTTTAATAATTTGGTTATACAGCACTCAAAGTCAAAGGATCAGAGGTTGCATCTTTAATTGTATTTTTACAATATAGACTGTTTTGTGTTCTAAAACTTTTACTTTTTTTGTATATTTCAAATCACAATGGAGTTATTGAACTTTGCCACATATTAATGTGCCATCCTGTATCATTTCAATTTTTAATTTTATTTATTCAAATTCAAATTCCTTACAGTTATTCTTGTGCGTATAACTTTTAACAGTGCAGCATAAAATTCCATTTGGTCTCACACAAATACGATGTGCCCTTGATGTGTTTAACCGGTCGATGTGAACCCGAAGCAGCACAACACATGCGACAAGGTCAGCAACACGGCATGCGCTGTTTCACGTTGCGTGTCAGTGTTGTGATCATCATGGACGAAATGGATCTCAATTTAAGATTAGTCCAGGCAGTAAAAAAATTCACCTACCTCTACGACTTTACCGACACTTATTACTCGAACTGCAAGGAAAAAGAGGTGGCCTGGAAGGAAATCGCTAAGGAGCTGCAGGTGTCAGGTAATGTTCTGGACGCTCTTTCGAGCTCGGGAAAATATTGCGACGTGAGTTACGAACTCGTGAAAACGCGAGCGGACTAAATTTAAATATTCGAGGCGCGAAACTGAAGCCACCAATCAAATACAATTTTATAAAATTTGTAATCAAAAAATGAAATGTTTCTTATTATAATAAGCGAATTTTCAGAAGTGCATATATCTTAGCCTGTTACATCTCATAAATTTCACGAAATCAACACATTTGTGTAATTACATATTTAATTAGGTATACAGGGTGTTTCATAACAGGAGAAAAAATGGAATCTCATGAACAGAATTTCATCTTAAGTTAAAATGAAAGAATAAAAGAATTTCAAATTTTGCTTAATTTCGGAGTTATCTGAGTATGAAAATAAATATCTAAAATAATTTATAATATCATAGAACAGTTAACAGAAAGAATTTTTAATGCTGTTCAAGATATCCAAAACAGACAGCTAGATTTTTCAGCAAGTCTACAACTCTTTAATTAATCGATGTGAACATTGTATTCGTCATCAGGGCGGACACTTTGAACAATTTTTATCAGAGCTGGGTAATTCCTGGTAAAAAAGTAATTAGTAATTACAATTATTTTTTTTTATGTAATTTGTAATTGTACTTAAGTACTTTTTTTTCAAAAAGTAATTTGTAATTGTAATTGCAACAAAATCGATGGAGGACTTGTAATTTGTAATTGCATTATTTAAATTATCTAATTACAATTACTTCTTATAAGTACAATAATTACTTTATCCATTACAATGACAATTACTTTTTCAATTATAATTATTTTTTCTAATTACAATTACTTTTAAATACGTGTCTAAAATCAAGATAATTCCTGCATGAACTTTATTTCTATTATTATAATACATATATTGTCACGATGTCATTATCTGGGAAAATAATGTGCATTTCAAAATTATGCAGGATTAGCACCCATTGACAATTAGTAGGACAGCCGCGGAATGTAAGCGTGTTGTTTACATGTGCCAATTAAGATTGAGGCAATTAGAACGTTTTAGAAAACAAATTTGGCAAGGGTTAATTGATGCTGACATCTTTAGAACTTTGTACTTTGTACTTTGGACCGAACCCCCAGCCACCAGAACGAGAGAACCAATTGTGACGTAGATTTAAAAAATCTGTAAAAGATATGAACCCAACCCGCAGGTATTAGTGAGTTAAGGTAGTAGTAAAGGTATTAGTTCAGGTATTAGTTTTAGTAGCAGTGAAAGTGTGTGAAGTTAAGTGCGCGAAAAAGCAAAACCAAGCGAGTGACTCTACGAGCCAGGGTTGGCCGCTCAGGCCAGACCCTCCCCCAAGTATGTTAAATAAGTGAAATTAAAATAAGTAAAGATAAGCTTAGAATTATTAAGTATTAAGTTTAAAGTTTAAAAGATTAAATAAGATCGTTAATTAAGTGTAAAAGTTAAAAGAAGTTAGTTTAAATAAAATTAAGAAAGACTTAGAATAATTATGTTTAAAATAATGTAGATTAAATAAAAGTAATTGAAAGACATTCTCGTAATTTTAATTCGTAAAATATTAATCGTTTTTATTTTTATTTTTTAACGCGACAATATTGTATTCAAATGATGAACTAAGAGTGTAATTAAACTTGTTTATACCTATCATGCAGCTTTGCAATGAAATTATTTAATTTTGACTTCGGAAGTCTAATAATTTATAAATAAAAAAATACATGGTGTCCTGTAACAGTAACATTTAGTCCAGTAGTTCGTTGGGATACGATTAGGATTGTACAAAGTGTAGCAGCTGGTAAGAAAATGAAGATGGCTCAATTTGATGTAAAGACAGCATTTCTATACGGTGAAATGGATGAAGAAATTTATATGAAATAACCAGAAGGGTATCAAGATGGTACTGATCCAGTTTGTAAATTACACAATTGGATTGAAACAAGCACCTTGGTGTTGGAATAAGAAGTTTAAAGAATTTCTTCAGAGTTTTGGACTTTTTAGAACTGAAGCAGATCCTTGTTTGTTTACAAATAAGAGTAAGAGTTTATTATTATTACTATACGTAGATGATGGTATTGTTGTTGCAAGAAACGAAAACTGTCTTAACAAATTTCTTCAGATTTTACAGGATGAGTTTAAAGTTACTATGGGTTTACCTAACAGCTCTTTGGGTATGTATATAGAAAAATTGGAGGATGGTTCGATTTTTATTAATCAGAAGTCTTATGCAAAGAAAATTCTTGAACGTTTTAATATGACTGATGCAAAACCTGTGTTAACGCCTATAGAGAAACAACAAGTGCTTGAAGAATCAGATGAGAAATTAGATACGAATTTTCCTTTTCGTGAAGCTGTAATTTTTCAATTACTTTCAAACTAAAAACCTCAACATACACAAACTTTGGTTGAAGTGACTTTTTTGTTCAAACACAATATGTAACAATAAACTTTTAAAACCTCAAATTGTTTCTTAAGGTATTATATTATAAAGTTGCCTTTACCATTTTTTATATATTTATTTACTTTTTCTGGATTACACTTGTGCAAAAATTTTTATATGGTTTTCAATAATAATTAAAATTTATTTTTTGATATATTTGTATTTAACAAAATTCGAAAACTGAACATTTGTCACAAACCGTTTGCTAATTCCGAAATCAGTTGGCTTATTTACCGCCAGATGTCTCTTTTAATAACTGAGAAATAAATGAAAAGTGGGGCTAGGATGCGAAAATGTGACGTACGGTTATAATATGCTGTTAATTCTCCTTTTAAACTTTACATTACACCACTTAGTTATAGAATTTGTTTACGTGTTATTTATATTTACAGGTTTCGGTTTTCCACTCTGCTATTGTAGCGGTAGCGCCACCACGTAACTAACCGAGTTTAATTCCTAATAATGAGCGTCACATATCGCACATGACATTGGCCATCTGTAAAGCTCTTTTGTCTGTGGTTCAGATAACTCCGAAACTATGCAAAATTTGAATCTTTTTATTCTTTCATTTTAGCTTAAAATGAAATTATGTATGAGATTTCATTTTTTTCACCTGTCATGAAACACCCTGCATATCTAACTGTACACTTTATGTCGATGTTCGTTTGTACTTTGAGGTTTTTAAATGTCCTGCAAAATCACAAGTAATTAACTACATTAAAAATAAGCACATTTTACACCTTCTTTCGATTTTCATATTTTCATAGTCATTGTGCCGGGTGATTTTTTAAAAAATTTTATCAACTCTTGTCATGGAATATAGGGCATGTCTTAGCTTTACTGTAAAACAGCATCAAGGAGTGCAATGACGTACTTTTCACTTAAGCTAAGTCATGCCGTACAGATTTCATGGCAAGAGTTGCTAACCAATTTTAAAAAAATCACTCGATACAGTGGATGTACAGGGTTTTTGTTTATATTTTGAATGGTACCTACACATTTTGTTATTAGACATACAAAAAAATTATAAATACAAAAGGTTTAGGAATTTACCTGAACCGCCAGAATTTGCTAAAAAAAGAAACAAATGACGATCGTACACCTAACAAATGAGTGTCAACTTTGTTATTTTAAATGGAACACTCAGTATATTTTCTCAAATTATGAAAGATATTTTCTTGCTAATTCCAGAAATGGAATTGTCTATATTTGGTTTCATACTTTTTGCTATATTTAAGTTTTAGTTTTAGTTTTTAGATTGCTCATCTGAGACATTTTACAAGACAAAACACTAACAACTAATACCAATAAAAGTACTATATAAAATAAATTTATCAAAATATACCAAAACAACAATAATTTCAAACTTAAATATTGCAAAAATTATGAAACCAAATATAGACAAACTACATATTTTTGGAATTAGAAGGAAAATATCTTTCATAAATTGAGAAAATATACTGAGTGTTCTATTTAAAATAACAAAGTTGATACTCATTTATTAGGTTTCCGATCGTCATTTGTTTTTGTTTTTGATAAATTCTGGCGGTTCGGGTAAATCCCTAAAACTTTTGTATTTAACATTTTTTGGTATGTCTAATAATAAAGTGTGTAGGTACCGTTCAAAATATAAATTAAAAACCCTGTACAGTCATAACTAAAATAATGTCTCCCCAATAAAAAGTTAAATTGTTGCCTAATCACTTCGGTCCGCTCTATCGAGTAGGCGGACAAGCAGACAGGCACATATCAAATTCTTATCGATGTTTGCTTGGCCGCCTGCTTGTTATGGTGAACGAATTTTAAGCAGTCAAAATTGACTGCAAAAGACCTATTGGTCTTCTTTACAGTTCGTGGTTGTAATGTTGCGATTAGCGTTAAAAGATTTTTGCTATGGACCTCGGTTGGTAATGAGGTTCGTGTGTTTTGGCCCTAAGAAGTTAAAACTTGCCTGTTTTTCACTCATATTTTTTTCTGCATTTTTAATATCTTGACTTTAAATTTTCCTGTCGTAAATTATTACTTTTATTTTTACATTTACAAGCAAGGTGTGGCTATATTTTAAACTGATTTTCTCTACTGATTGTGAGTTAGGTACTTTATAAACATTTATTGATGTACCTATACATACTTTTCCGCTGCTCACTTTTTTTGAGTTTAAGAGTCTTGCAAATTTATGGGTCGTTAAATAAATTTTTAGCCTTCTTAAGAATACCGTGAATTAACAAATGCTGCTTTTTTACAATTACAAAAATAAATCGGACATAATTCATAATTAATCGTTTTATTTTTTTAAAATTTCCTTTGACTTTTCTCTTTTCAAATTAATCTGACTTTTTTCATTCCATTAAATCCAATTTATTTCTAGCTTGCGTTGACTATGATTAAGGCACGGATTTAGGTCATGAGTCATCACTCCACAACGCATACACCCAACTAAAAAGATGACTCAAGATTAGAGGCCTGATTTTAAAATGCCTTTGTTTAGTTCTTAAGGCTTTAAAGGTTTTTTTAAAGATATCTTTTCATTTCGACTCTTTCGAGTCATTTGATTCTATTACTAATAAAACTAAGAGATATCTATGAAAAGTCTTTAAAACTTTAAGAGCTAAACAAAGGCATTTCACGTAAAATCCGGCCTCTACTCGTGACCTAAAAATACACCTAAATCCGTGCTTTGGCTATGACACTTTCTGGCTAAATTTTTGGATGTTCTTTTTCCCATTTATTTAGTTATTAGTTCGCCGCTTATTTATCCTTTACATTTTGTTTAAATCGTCATTTTTGCCCTTACAGTTTCATAGTTAATTTAATTTTAATGTTTAATTTTTTTTAACTTTTGGCGTCACTTTTCTTTGTTTCAGTATTTGTTTAAAGTTTTATTTAAAAATGAATTGTTTTTTTTTGTTGTTTTCTGCGGCTTTCAGTTTACTTAGATTCTTGTTTACTTAAAACGGATTTTTCTTTGGTTCAAGTAAGGAATTAATTTTAAAAATATGCCATATTTATTCGTTAAATAAGGTGTCTCATAATATACGGAGGAGACTAAAACGGTAGCTAGGGGAGATCAAAGAATGACTTTTTTCTTAATCAACTTTTTAAAAAATCTGAATAACTAGAAAGTTACAGCAAGTTAAATCAATTAACGAGCAATTTACTGACTGTAATAATAAATTATGTTTTAAATTCAAATTTGGGGTATTTAAGAGTTAGTTGAGCAATGTTTAGTTAACAAAATTAATATAATTAGTAACATAAAAGTTACTACTATTCAAATTGTTGTGAGCCGCTGACTAATTAAAATAAAATTACAAAACAAGTTGATGAAGAATTTTACTTAAATGTATTCGATAAGTGGACGTATATTTAAGCTGCTGTAACTTTCTTGTTATTGGGTTTTGGACCAAAGCGAATTATACTTTGATCTTCCGTAGCTACACGTTTAATCTCCTCCTACGTTATGAGTAAAGTCTCCAACAAATAGGTCCGAATGTATAGGCGCTTCAATCGCCTGGCACGGATCGAACTACGGAGCTGCAAGCAGTATTTCTTCGATATAGCGAGAATATTTTGACCAACTTGAATATTAGATTGAATAGAATTAATTGAATATTATATTTTTTTATATTGACAATGCAAAAAAACGCTTGTTTTTAATATGCAAATAAAGAATTATTCTTATTATTATTAAAAATTTTATCACATTTTGTTTTTTTATTTGCTGTATTTTTGATGGTACGATATATGTAATTTAAAAAAATAAACAAAATATTTGTTTATTAAATAAAACCTATGTGTCACATAGCCGTAAATGGCACTGAATACTTGACCAATCGACCGATTGTGGTTTACAGCGCATCAGCGCGAGCAGTGAGTAATATACAGTGTGAGCAAATGAAAATAAAAGCCATTTGACTTGTCTGTATAGGCAACACATCGTGCACGGTTGGCTATACTGTTTCCAATCAGCTGTAATGCGTTGGAAATATTTTTCCAGTGGCATAACACGAAATTAGCTTGAAAATTTAATCTAGAAATAAATGCATCATTAACTAATCATTACCTTAATGATTACCTTGATCTAAAATTGACAACAAACACACCTGCACGCTACTGACAATAAAGAAGCCATACTTAATATTTAGTTCAATGCTATAGAAACCAGAAACGCATACGTAACTGATCACGTGGCTTTGATTTGATATGCTCACACTGTACAACTGGGCGGATAAACGGACCTTTTATTTGGAGACTTTAGTTATGAGACACATGTATATTCTTCAGATATTTAGATATTTTTACTTTTTAATTAATTGTTCCATTACTTTCTCTCATTATGTCACAGAAACAAAATGCAAGGAACGTTGGAGGAATATAAGATCAAGTTATCTACGCCATTTGAATAATGTTCTGACGAGCGAAGCTGGAGGAAAATCCAAAACACCATATTACCTCGCAGATCACCTTCACTTCTTACAACCTTTCATCAAACCAAAGAAACAAAAAGAAAACTCATCAACTTCCAACGACAATTCAGAAGGAGACGGCCTGTGTGATTACCTCTCATCACTAGACGATACGGAACTGATGAGCCCCGAGGAAGAAACCGAAGTGAGTTAATTTATTTTACACGTTCCTAAAACTTACTTTTTTATTTTTTTGGTTTGTGAGTATAGAATGTAAGCGAGACTAAGTATACAGTAACATCAAGTTGTTCAAAGCCCGTGAAGAGAGAACGCAGAAGTGAATCACCGGCCTTAGCCAATTTAAGCAAAGTCGTTGCCGAGTATTCCAGTTCCAAGGAGCAAGACTGTGATCCTGATATGGACTTCTTCAAAAGCGTCTTGCCGGACTTCAGGACTTTGTGGCCGGCAAAGAAGCGACGTGTTAAAATCGAAATTATGAAACTAATTGATCAAGCTTGTAATGAAGAATATTGAATATCTATTAATTAAAAGTAAACATAAAATTGTATTTTTACTACTTTACCAGATTATATTTTGCAAACCAATATTCCGTTTTTTTTTTTGAGTTTTTGAACAGAGAATTATACAGGGTGTCTCACAATGTATAGTAGTGACTGAAAGGATCGTTAAGACACATCAAAGTAAAGCTTTTTTCTTAATAAACTTTTAATGAAAACTCAATAATAAGAAAGTTAAAGCAAGTTAAAGTTAATAATAATAATAATTAATAAAAGAAATTAAATTTTTGTTGGATAGGTACATATTTTAAAATTAAAGTAACAGCAAACTATCTGTATTTGCAAGAAATATGTTTGTTTGTTTGGGAATGTGAAAACTATTGAAATATTTTTAATTTTCGCTTATTAATTTCAGCGGTAGCCAATAACTGGCCGTAAATTTATAAAAAATAAACTGCTGTAACCTTCTTGTTATTAGTTTTTTGACAAAAGCGTATTAAGAAAAAAGTTCTTTTTGATCTCCTTTGGCTAACCTACCAATCTCCTCCATACGTTATGAGACACCCTGTATAAATAAATTATAAATAAATAAATTTATGGTAAATGACGATTGCCCAAAAAGCTTTAGAAAAATGTTCTTGCTATTTATCTGATTTATTTACATTTTCTGTTCAATTCTTTTTCTTCATAAAAAAATTAAACTTATGCATTTTCCTATAAATGCGCACCAGTTCATTATCCGTACATCGAAATTAAATTTTGGCAAATTTATTTTCTGCTCACTTCGATTAACATCAACGACCCATGGCGCTTTTATTCTGCATGTATGTGGCACAGGAACGTTATAATTTTTGCAAATCAAACGTAAAAGCAAAGAAAGTCGACAAAGTGGGGCCGCCGACTATAAAAGAAATGGAAGACCATCTTCTGAGTTAGTGAAGTCAACAGAACGAAGACGCCTCAGATTTGTTGTTGTTTACGATAGTGCAGGAGTTTTTTTTTATAACGGTGAGGTCGCGTTCAGTGAACATTACAGCTGGTGTCCGGTAAAACTTAATTTGAACGCTCATTAAGCGCGCTAACAGGTTGGAAAAGGATTGCTCATCCAGATTAACAGGATCTAAAATTTTAATACCTAGGTTCAATAAAATTTGTGTACACAAAAGTTTCCATTTAAGAAGTCATAGATTTTGAGAACTTTTCTAAACTAAGACGGCTCCCACTTAAATAAAATAATTGATGTCATTGACATAAACAATAAATTCTGAATCAAAACAGTAAATAAAACATAAATTTTGTAATAAAATTACCGTACTGTTAGTTCCCATTTTATTATATTTTCTTAACATAAAATAACTTCTAACTCAATTTACCTACATATGAGTACCTACATTTGTGTTTAAATACTAATTTTCTGTGAAAGCATAAGATTAATTTGTTTAATTAACATAATAAAAAGAGCACATTGTAATACAAGAAATTATCATCGTAACAGAAGGCAAAAGAGAACGCTTCATCTCACGTGCAGTGATACTTAGTTTTACGGCTGATTCATTGTAATTTTCCCACTGTAAAAGTTGGTCAGGTTGCTTTTGTTGTTAGAAATTTAATTAAATTAATTGCCGTGAAAATTGCGGAAAAGTAAATTGAAGAGAAGTTCGGTGTTAAATTTTGGGACGACGAAAAGAAAGTGGCGCAGCAAATTTTGACTTAAAATTTAAATATTCTAAGTATTTTTTTTCTAATTTGAAGAATGACAGTAGATATTCGGAAATCTATTTAATTAATTGATTATTAGTTACTTAATTTTAATACTTTAATTTTTTAGAAATCTTCTTGCTCGTATTATATTTTAAACCTAGAAAAAATATGTATTCACTTAACTTTCGCAACCAAATTGCTTTTCTCAAGTTATATTCATAAAATCAATTGCATTGTGTCCTAATATACAGAGTAGTGATAAAGTCCCGCACCAAGCTCATATTTCTTTAGTGCTTTTTGCAAAATCCTGAAACTGGTGAATTTTTTTATTTTAAAAAGACACATTCTAGAGCAAAAATCTTTTCTCGATGGGCATTTGTGTTTGCGTTGTGACGGCGTCGTTAATTTTTTTAAATGGCAACCCTGGTGCGGGACCACCGTGTATGTACCTAACTTGGAGGCTTAGAACGATTTTTTTTAATAAAAATGCGACACACATAGTCGTTTATTAATTTATTAACAAACCTAGCATTGTTTTTAAATTTATACTTATATGAAATTTTGCGTTAGGTCTTAGATAAATAACTTTAGTATTTATCTTGTGTTTACTTTCTTTTTTGTTGAGAGTCTTTAATTTCCTTTTCTTATAGTTCGATGTTTTACAATTAAAACACATATAAGCATTATCGTCACATTTTAAATACAAGATTCAAGTGTTTTCTAAATATTTTTTTTTGATCAAGTCATTTTAGTTTTCTTTAAATCACAAGGACTTTGGCTCTTTGTTTTTAGTTAGTTTTTTCTATTTTTACTTTCTTCTGTTAAGTTTGTGGCGATAAATTTCATTCAATTAAATTAATTTAAAAAAAAGGTAATAATGAATATTATTTGCAAATCCAACGTTGCACCACAACTTGGTTAGTTTTCCTAAAGCTCCTTAAGGAGGCACTTTCAACTAGTTACTCAGTAGTGCAGCTGCGACCGATTTACTAGATGAATAAATAACTAGTCTTAGAAATTTTTTGTGACTTATTAGGTATTTGATAATTATTTTAATTAATCAGTATTACAACTGTGTATTTCTTTTAAATTTTTACTGAAGAAATCGAATAGTTTTTTTGGAATGTTTTTGCTTAATTAAAAAAATTATGAGGGAATTACTTAAATTGGTGAAAAAGGGCGAAACAATATTAGCTCTCCACACTATAGTTGTGCCCCAAATCAACTAAATTGTAATTTGTATGCGATTTTATTTATCTATATTTTACCAGATGGTTTGTACAAAAATTAATTATTTTCCTTTCAGAGCTTTTTGTTCGTACTATTTATTTTATTATTATTTCTTCTTAGTTATTATCATTTTACTGTAAATACTTTACTTAAAGGCACTAAATTATAAACTTTCACTTTCATTGTTTTTATTTATGAAATTTTTTTTATTTATTTACATTTTAACCATTACATTTAAAGTTTGTTCTCTTTTCCTAGCCTTGAGGCTTTTTTAAAGCTTTATGAAATATAATGTTCGCAGTGTTGCCAGTTTATTGATTTTGTCTCTAAATTTTATATAATCATTTTCCCTTGTACCGTAAGGTGTCGGGATAACATCTACACTTTGTGCACAAACTTCCGCCATTCTTTCTTGTCCATTGCCAATATTTTTGCTTCGTTCCACGTCAAATTATTCTTCTCCAGGATCGTCGTGATAGCATTGTTCCACGTCACCCTCGATTTACCCCTGCTTCTCTTATCCTGAGTCCTAGCTTCCCATATTTTCCTAAAGTTCGTTCCTAGTTAGTATTATCTAGTCTTTGTAAGTGTCCTCACCATCCTAATTGTCTTTCTTCTACTATTTCTACTGCAGCTTTAACTTCTAGTTCTCTTATTTTTTCATTCCTCATTCGATCTCTTCTTGTTACCCTTCTTACTCCTCGTAGGTACATCATCTCCACAGCTTGAACTCTGCTCTTCATGCTGTTTGTAAGGTTCCATGTCTCACTTCCAAATAATAGAATGGGCTCGAAAATGGTCATTTTGGTCTTCTTCGATACTTTTTTCTTCTTAACGATTGTCTTACACACGGTATAATATGCCCTAGAAGCTCTTTCCACATGTTCTCCAATATCTCTTTCCTGGTTCCCTTTTTTGTCTATTATTACTCCCAAATATTTGAATTCTTTGACTTGCTCTATTTTATTATTCTCTATCCGTATGTTTGTTTTTTTTATGCTTACTATTCGTTGTTACCATTACCTTCATTTATTTTTAAAATGTTTTTATCTAGCGTCTCTTTCCATATATTTAAGTTGTTTTGTAAATCCTTTTCATTGCTAGCCATTATGACCACACGTCATCGGCAAATGCACGCTCTGATATGTACACTCTCTGTAGATTCTTGCAGCCCACTTCTATTTGCTTTACTTCGGCAGCATTCTCTTTAATTATGTTATCCATTGATATTATAAATGGTGTAGGGCTTAAAATACTATAAATAAAATTATTTTCATTTTTATCAGAACTGACAAAATGTGTGACGATGAATTAGCCGCATTAGTAGTCGACAACGGCTCTGGAATGTGCAAAGCCGGATTCGCAGGGGATGACGCCCCCAGAGCTGTCTTTCCAAGTCTGGTCGGAAGACCGCGCTACCAAGTGAGTATCATCCACATCAACAACATTTACAAATACGTAACACATTTCGGGGTTGTATAGGGCATAATGGTTGGAATGGGCCAAAAGGACTCCTACGTTGGAGACGAGGCCCAAACTAAGAGGGGTGTTTTAACTGTGAAATACCCCATCGAGCACGGCATCGTCAGCAACTGGGACGACATGGAGAAGATTTGGCATCACACTTTTTACAACGAACTCCGCATCGCTCCAGAAGAACACCCCGTTCTTCTAACGGAAGCACCCCTCAATCCCAAAATTAACCGGGAGAAGATGACTCAGATTATGTTCGAAACTTTCGGCACGCCAGCTATGTACGTTGCAATTCAAGCTGTCTTATCTTTGTACGCCAGCGGAAGAACAACTGGAATCGTCATGGATTCTGGAGATGGTGTATCACATACAGTACCCATCTATGAAGGTAAAGTGTCGGAATACCTGAATAGTCCCGATTTTATTAATAGCAATTTTATATGCTGATGAATATTATTAGCTTGAAATAATAAATAAATTGTACTTTCAGGATATGCTTTACCACATGCGATTTTGCGATTGGACTTAGCCGGAAGAGATTTAACCGATTACTTAATGAAAATCCTAACGGAACGTGGTTATAGTTTCACCACAACAGCAGAGAGGGAAATCATCCGTGATCTAAAAGAAAAAATTTGCTTCGTCTCCCTAGATTTCGACAACGAACTTGTGAAATCATCCTCGACGAATTGCCACGAGAAATCCTATGAACTACCGGATGGCCAAGTCATTACCATAGGAAACGAGCGCTTCCGTTGCCCCGAGGCGATGTTCCAACCATCCTTTATAGGGATGGAGACGGCCGGTATTCACGAAACCACCTACAACTCGATCATGAGATGCGACGTGGATATTCGTAAGGATTTATATGCTAACACTGTGTTATCCGGGGGAAGTACAATGTTCCCTGGAATTGCCGATCGGATTCAGAAAGAAATGGCCGCCCTGGCGCCTGCCAGCATGAAAATTAAAATCATCGCACCTCCCGAGAGGAAATATTCGGTATGGATTGGGGGTAGTATTTTGGCTAGTTTGACGACGTTCCAGCAGATGTGGATTTCGAAGCAGGAGTATGAGGAATGTGGACCGGTTATCGTACATAGGAAGTGCTTTTAATTTGTTGTTATTGTTTGTTGTTGCATTTTGTTTAAATAATTATTAATAAATATGTTTGTGTTTTATAAAATGAAAGAACTGCTCTTTTCTTTCAAATGAAAAAACAACGGCTTTTTTTTAGGAGGTGTAAAGCCCATGCCTCAGTTTAATATTTTTTTCCATAATTTAAAAATTAAGTTAAATTAAATTTTGAATAGCAAAGGCACGATAAGCTATTGGACACAATGTTTCTTACTGGTTTTTCAATTTTCATTAATAAGCAGCAAACAACCGAAAATTTGACTTCATTATTTTATTGCCGATTTATGTACGTTATTAGTAGCGGCCGGATTTTAGGTAAAATAAATTAGATAAATATTCAATGAGGTAATGAATTACAGAACTGCTTCTAAAATAAGATATCTTGACTTTAAAATTCTTATAGTACTCTTGATACAGGGTGCATCATAACTACTGGTAAATATTCATATCACGCGGTTCTCTAAATTACCTACTCGCAATATCCTCTCAATTTATAAAACGAAAGAAATTTGCTAGAATAAAATGTAAATTGTATACCAGGAAAAAGTTTTAGTTAACCTCATGCAATAACATGAGATGAAGATACAAATGACTTGAGAGAGTCGAAACGAAGAGATATCTTGAAAAAATCTTTAAAACCTTAACAACTAAACTAAGACATTTCACCTAAAATCCGGCCTCTAGTTATTACTTAAATAGTAGCATAATGGACTACGTAAGTGTGACGTTTTTGGAGTAGGGAACTTTTCCAAACAAACAGAAACACGTGGATTTGACATTTGTTTTCATTTCCATGTAACGATAAAATAAAGCAAAATTTTTTAAATGTAAATTTGATCCGGACAGCTATAGGCGGGGAGCAAACGGCGTCACGAGCGCCACTAGCTGTAAGTTTATGTATAGTCCATTCACAAAACTCTCGGTGACGTTTACATTTTCATATTGAAAATTTGGAGTGTATTTGATAAGTAGTAATGTATTTAAGAGTCAATATCGACGCTAGTATTAAATAGCGTCGATATTGACTCTTAAATACATTACTACTTATCAAATACACTCCAAATTTTCAATATGAAAATGTAAACGTCACCGGGAGTTTTGTGAATGGATTATAGGAAAAGGTAGGGAAAACGGTCGTATCAGGGTTGGCAACACTGCTGTCAGCTGACTCTCAGTACTATCACTGGAGTTACGAGCACGTTATGAGGACGATCTTTACCTTCCATACTTTAAAACAAATCGAGAAAATACTAGCAAGCACATTCAAATCTTCTTCGAAATTATATAAATGGATATAACGTTTCAAGTCGCGTCCTACAACTTATGTCGCAACCTCCATCAGGCGGCGCCACCAGGTAGCTTGCTAGGGGCCTATAAGCTGACAGGGAGTAATCGTGGAGTGAACCCTGCCAATTTATTTATAAGAGAAAATTGAAGTTGCTTTCTCTTTAATTTTATATTTGAATTTTTCACTGCCACCACCAGAAAAATATAGGTTTCCGGATCCGTTTTTCTTAAGAGAAAGAAAAAAAATACTGTGATCGGGGTTCGTCTGAGCTCCAAAGTTGTGGAAAGTGTAATAATTGAACGAAAGTTAAGTAGGTACCTAATTATAATTAAAAGACATACGTAAGAACCAATTAAGTATATTAGGGAAAAAACAAAAATGTATGTAATAACTTGATACATAAGGTAAATCGAATGAACAGACATAGTGTACAATTTAATTCCTACCTTTAGTAGGCGATTAGGTACTCTTGCAGGGACTTCTCTCGACCTCTAAGTATCTTCCTCAAGGGTTGAAAATTGATTTCGCTTTGCGGCTTCCAGGGTGTGTACTCATCACCGAAATTAATTGATAATAATGATTTTATTTTGATGGTAATAAATTTTATTAATCACTAGTGTTCAAATTTTTGGGAAAGAACAACTCTTCTGATTACAGAAAAAGCTAAATGAAGACTAAATATTTTGAATTCTTTTCTGACCGTGACAACCCCTTTGTTTACATTAAAATTTCGCGCAATTGCTGTATCGTGCTGCCACCTACCTAGATTCCGTTTATTTAAGTCACTCAAGTAACTTAAGTTGCCTATCCTACAGGGTATTTTTAAAATCTAATTGATCTTCACACGTTCACAACCTGCTTCATTACATTCCCCTATTAGGCACAGAATTGGAGATTTAAAATAAATGTTCCTGACGTTTTCAATTTACTTAAAACATACGGTAATAAGAAATGCTTAAAAAAGTCTAATTTCGTTTGTTTCTATTTTGAAATTAAAAAAATATGTACTTTCTTACAAATACATAATTGCATTGTGTAAATTAAAAAGAACTTTTTGAAATGTAGAATTGTATTCAGATTCAAATTGTAAAATATGAAAATCTAGGGAAATGGACAAGGCTTTTAAATAGATCCAAAAAAGAAAAAAAAAAGCAATCACTAATAATTTTATATTCACGTATTTTGCAATTATAAATACAGTACTAACGAGAAATATTGGGTTTTCATTTTCGATAACAGACTAATTCTAGACATTTTTAGAATGTTGGTTCGTAAAGCAAAACTTGAACACACGCAAATAAAAAAAGGACTATTACAATTGCTATTACTTTCGTCACATTTTTGCCGTTTAGTAAATAAAATAAAAGAAAACAAACGCTTACATAAAGAACAATCAACAAAGTACTGTAAACAATAATATACAGAAAAGATAATCTCAGTATTCATTAATAAAATAATAAATATTTTTCATGGGACAAACTAAATTGTTTTACACAAAATAAGCTGCACAACGAACACAACATGTACATTCGTAGTCAAATGAAAATATTTGAATGTGGATATAAAAAAATTTCCAAAGGCCATCTTTACAATCGAAGTAATACGAAATATACACACTTTTTCGCGTAATCTTAAGATGATGAAGAATATAAAAACTTCAAAGTAATACTACACTAAATACAAAAATAAATTAAATATAGATTACATTCATGTAAGAATGCGTCACACATTTTTACAATTCAAAAAATTCCACGTATTAAGGTCTCTTTTTGCACTAATTCACTGGTTTTTAAGTCTATGCAACTCATTAAAAAAATATGCTGAAATTTTCAAATTATTTTTACAGAGATCATTTGAATGACTATTTTATTTTATTCGAGAATTTTTTCATGGGTAGGTAATCACTAGCTTCTGTGTTGATTAATGATGAATCGTTACTTATCTCTTTGTGCCTCTTCGCCTTGTCGTAGATTTTCTAGTTGGTGCCTTTCTTAACGTGTTATTCGGATTGGTTAACCAAGGAAGATTAAATTCACTGTAATTTGAAAATTATCCATGAATGAGCAATTAGGTAAATTACAATAAACACAACAATACCTCGGCTGCAGTTTCGGAATAGGATAACCGAACGCCGAAACTGGCAAATTATCACAAACTTCTAAAAATTTTATATCATCTGCAGAGGGCCACAATGATTGTACTGGTTCAGTTTGATCGTCCGTTCTGGAATTTGAACCTATTTTGTCTTGCCTCTGCTTCAATTTTTCAATAAGGCGCTGCTCTCTTATCCTTTGAACATCCCACCTGAAAGCACAACAGAGAAACATTGAATTTTTAGTGTATATGTTTCACTTAAATACATATTCTACAGTGTGTTTCGAAAAAATGCAGAATTACAGAACTCGATTAACTTAAAATTTATATTGTGCGTTTTGCGCTCATTTTGTATATACAGCGTGTTCCAAGGATGAAGCTTTAATATATTTAGAGCTGCTGGTCTGAAACGTATTGAATAAATAAGTTCACATGTACCCAATTCTCAAGGTCAGGGAGACACAGTTGTTTGAATGTTATCAATGAAAAGGCGTGAAAGGAAAAATTCCCTCAATTTGTTATTAAATTCTGGAATAAATTGGAAAAAAATATTAAAAATACATGCAGTTAAGGAAACCAGAAACAAAAGATGGTCGACTGTACAGCGTAATTCAGAAGATTAATAATAAATTTTAAAACAAAACAATTTGAAGGGTCAGTTAACTTGCCCCCCCCCCGTAACGTTTTTCAAAGTTTTCTTGCACCAGATGATTGCAACCTTATGCACCACCAATAGCTGAGTTATTTTTTTCCTCAGCTATTTGAGCGGTGCGAAAGTTAAAAAGGGTGGTGCACAAGGGTGCATTAGGGGTGCAATAAGGTGCACCAAAAAAACTTCGAAAATTTTCACGGGGGGGGGGCTAGCTGACTCTATTTAATTTTTTTCGCAGCTATTTGAGCGGTGCAAAAGTTAAAAAAGGTGGTGCATAAGGGTGCATTAGGGGTGCAACAAGGTGCACTAAAGAAATTTTGAAAATTTTCACTGGGGGGGGGCACGGTTAACTTGGCCCCTCCCAGTGAAGTTTGCCTGCAGTTTCTTTCCTGAAGGGGTGCAAGAATTTATTTTGGTGGTGCATAAGGGTGCCTTAAGGGTGCAATCATTTGGTGCAAGAAAACTTTGAAAAACGTTACTGGAGGGGACCAAGTTAACTGACCCCAATTTGAAAGGAAAGTGACAAAACAAAGAAAACGAAATACTAAACATTCATAAATAATCAAATTAAAAATAATAAAAACAAAAGGGAGTCGATTAATAAATTAAAAAAAAAGACTGCTTGGGAGGAAAGGTGACAAAACAAAAAAATAAAATAAGAGCTAAGGCCAAATCAGTAGATTCATAAATTTAAAAAAAGAGACAATTGGAAGCAAACAGTGACAAAACAAAGAATTACAGTGAAAGCTCGCTTAGGTGGACACCAACCGTGACCAGCAAACTGTCCGTCCATTAAGGCTGTTTTACATTATACTTTTTTCGTCTAGAAACTTTGACAAGTTCAATACTAGAACTAACTTGAATAATGTAAATCAGAAAAAAGTCATCCAAGTTTTCATACTAGAAACGTCTAGAAACTTATTTCCAAACTAGTTCTCAACCTATTTTTCGTCAAAGTTTACAAACTAGACTTGCGCATAAAGTACAGGTTGTCCCATTTTCGATGGTATCTTCGTTAATAATGGAAATAGAAAAAAACCGAGCACGCAATATTGGGTCAACTTTTTATGCTAATTTGAATGGCCAACTTAAAAATTTGCTGTTCCTTGTCATTTTCGCGGTACAGTTGAAAAACGAAAAATTCATCAAATTTTCAAACGCGCATATTTTTTTTTATTTTTAAAGATATCGAAAAATGATAAAAGCATTTTTTATTCGACTTTCAACACATCTTTAAGTTTGCGACACTGGTCAACTGTCACATGTCAGTTATTTTAGACGTGTTCGCGCTTTGGACACAGCATAACCAGCATGCAAACTGTTTGTCGGCACCTTTGATCTGGCGGGGCAAAATTTTTTGACCTTGGCGCCATTTTGCGAATGTAAAACCCAGTGCCGCAATAAAAATATTTTTGATAATCGAATTATTTAGGTTATTTTGATAATTGGATGACAAATTATTTTTAATTTGAATTATCCGATCACTACTTGAAGGCCTAGAGTTTTAAGTTTACTCAGTGCATACCAGCATGCATAATCGAAAGCACCTATTATGCTGCTAATTACACGAGACACCACTGATCGTATTCGTGCAATTGAAGGGCGCATTCGACATAATGTTCGATGCACGCAATGAGCAGAAGTGTGAGGGAAAGCGACTGCGTGTCAGAGCATGTAAGAGTGAGAAAAAAAACACTCCGTGCGCCCAGTCGAATGCGCTCTAACAAATCACATGACAGATTTTCCATCCGGAATATGGCGGCTCAGTTTGCGCGGGAAATTTTCCCGCCAAGGAGAGTAAACCTGCTGGAGTGCGTTTAGATTCTCAGTGTAAACATTCCGAATGGTGTGTGACGTAGAAATATACGTCACACCTTCTCTTCCTATCCTTTTATCCACTTTTATGAACGCTTGTGGTGTGTGTAACCCCGCACATGCGCATTTATTTTATATGGACTATAGACGCTGAATTATGTAAATATATCGCCGCAGATATTACACTAACAGCCACTATTACTGTTTCTATTTTCATTACTTTTGTAAGTTAAGATAAAACCACTGTTAAAACTTACAATTTCGAACGTTATAACGTAAACACGTCTAATGCGCAAGTCACACACCAAACGCCGCAGTTAAAAGAAGGATGAAAAGTGCGTCGTCCGGACGAAGTTTCAGAACGGTGCGAGTGTACGTTCTGGGATGTGACGTCAGAAACATCCTACTTTTCGAACGAATGGTGCGCGTCCGGGCGTACTTTCTAAACGCACTCCTGTATGTATTTATGCTGTGCTTTGGATATTAACACGCTGACTTCAAACAGCTGTATCTATGGGTAGGTTCCACTTAAGGATCATAAAGTTTATGTTCTATAGAGTATGTAGCGTCGTTTCACAGTTCCACTTGTATTATTTGGACTTAACGGCGAGAGAAGTGGAACGGTGTGATGTCTTATGGTTCAGCCACACTAACGGCAAATGTGCTGCCTAACGTCATTTTTAACGCCTAATTTGCCATTAATCAGTCGCTACACATACAATTATTGTCAAGTTAGACGTGAAAAATCACGTTAGGCAGCACATTAGACGCAGCGTGGCTCCGACAACGATAGTGTAGCGACGGATTATTGGCATATATGGCACTAATTTTGTAACGGCATTGAGAATGGCATTGCGCGCTAGACGATAGCTCGGCTGGCGGTTTTTGATACACATCAAACGGATTGCCGGCGAACGTATCGCATAGTTGTTGCCATAGATAAAGAAAGATATATGTGAGGAAGACAGAACATATATTTTTTGCACGAAAACAGCGACATCTCGTGTTTTTAGTCACGTACTATCTTAGTTTTGATTGCAGGTTTCTTTCATTATTTCAAGTACTAATTTAAAATATAATTTTTGAATGTTAGGAAATGAAAAATGCTAAAATATTTGAATAGAACTCCTGTGATATTTGACATTTAAGATAAAGTTGCCAATATTCAAGTAAAATACCACTGCTGCAGCCGCTTCGGAGCGAAATGTGGGACAAATAATGACCTTAACCAAAATTTAACGCATTAATTTTCTCGCGTTAATTGTCGGGTTCTTGTCCGTTAGAATGCCGTTAGACGTTAACGCAGATGTGCCCGAAGCATTACGCCGACCCAGGTTCATTTTGTGGGCGATGTGATCGTTTTCCTAGCCTCGCAGCAGGGTGTCTACTATTATTGTTCTGATCGTTGTGAGCGTTATGTGGAACAATGCCACCGCTAGTTTGATCATTTTGATCGTTAAGTGGAACCTACCCTATATGAACTTTTTTATTCAAAATGTTCCTTGTGGCACCAAGTTAACGTGACCGGTCGTGCAGCATGACATGTACACTCCCAGATAAAATTTTAACTGTCAAAATAATTTGCACTTTAACCTATACAGGGTGCTGCATTGATAAACGCAACATAAGAAATCCCATGTTAATTTAGAGATGTTCAAATATTGGCTTCCCTAATTATTTTACAGTATGGCCGTTGCCGAGAAGTTGTCCTTGTCATTTAATCTTGCTAATGATTTATTTGCTGCTTTCCTTTTAACGATGGGAGCTGCACTGTGCAACTCTGATACGCACTATGTTGGCTTCCTTTTGACTGGAGCTTTTAACACCGGTGCTCTACGTTTACCTCTTCCTTCCCCCTCAAGCACCTACTTTTTGACTGGTGCAAGAAACCCTAATGTCAAATTTGCGCGCTAAAATTTAAAATTACGACTACATGTCAATCGGCAGAAAATAAATTAAGATTCTATGGATTACCATCCATTTAAATAAATTATACAGGATTTACAATCAAATGTACACATTTTAGGATAGGTACTGTCCATCTCGTTAGCTGTTTTCCCGTTACCCACTTTATGCACGCAAACGAGCCCAAGAATTCGCGAATCGCACTTTTCAGTTGACGTTTCGATGTTCGCGTTTTACGCTCAATATGTCCTTCCCCTGTAAGGTTACTGGATTTAGAAGGTACCGCCATTCATTTCCGCGGCTTCGTCCCCCAAATTAAAAAGGATGCGATGAAACGCTAAAGAAGAAAAAGGATAGATACATAATAAGTTACGGTTGTTAAGGAGTTTATGAATGAATTTTATTAACCCCAAATTAAAAAAGACAGAAAGTTGGCGCTACCTTCTCGATACAGTAACCTTATTCCCCTGCCCTCTCAAGCACCACCTATTATTTTTGTGCTCGAAGCACATGTTCCCCCGCCTTGAATTCTGGCCTGATACGGTGTCTACAGGATGACTACAATACAAATACGTATTATTGAAAAATAATTACTGTCAAATATTTTAATAAAACACTTAATTAAACAATTTTAAAAATTCATTTTCAATTTGTTGTATGTCAAACCTCTACCAATACGTTCCCGTAAGTTTGTACTCGAAGCTCATGGGTTTAAAACTCAAGTGTGTTTAGTGCGCAAAATGCAGAGCTAACGGGAAAACGCCTATTATGTGCGCCCCTGATTGCGTTCCTTTTACTTACTTGCGTGATTTGACACTGAACTGCTCCAAACTTAAGAGCACCAGAACATCTCACTCTCAAAAGGAAAACAGCAATTATGAACAAAGTGAAAATAACATAATGAAGTTAATAAATTGATTTCACATTCAATTTCCGAACGAAAAAAGAATATAACGAATAAATAATTATAAGTCGGAATAATGTAAAAACTTCTTCGTGACAAATTTACTAGTGAATTTTAACAAAAAAAAAGACGGCAACGACACGCGGTGTTCCCAAGCGGTCACCCATCCAAGTACTAACCGCGCCCGACGCTGCTTAACTTCGCTGATCGGACGAGAAGCGGTGCTTTCAGCGTGGTATGGCCGTTGCCAAGCAATATTTTTCGAACCAGTCATTTAATCCTGTTAATGTTAATGATATATGAACAAATTGAAAAGCAAAATTAAGTTAATAAGTTGATTTCACATTCAATTTCCGAACGAAAAAAAAAAATATAACATAAATAATCATAAGTCGGAATAATGTAAAATTTCTTCGTGTTAAATAAATTGGCGAATTTTAACAAAAAAAAAAAAGACGGCAACGACACGCGGTGTTCCCAAGCGGTCACCCATCCAAGTACTAACCGCGCCCGACGCTGCTTAACTTCGCTGATCGGACGAGAAGCGGTGCTTTCAGCGTGGTATGGCCGTTGCCAAGCAATTTTCTTTGGACCAGTCATTTAATCCTGCTATACATGAACAAAGTGAAAATAATAGGTATATTCGTTTTAGAAATCCTGGGGTTGCCACAATAACGTCATCGTCAAGTAATTAGTGCACATATAGGTCAAGTTGTGGTTGTACCAGAAATTTATCTAAAACGAATAAATTTTGTGTTGACTTGATATTAATAACTACGTAACCTCACTAATTTAACATATTAAACTCATTTTTACATTACGACTTTGTGTTATTTGTTATTATGAGCATAATGGCCAACGCTAGTTTTATTTAAAGAAGTCTCAAGAAAGTATTATGAATTCGGGCATAGAATTTTGTATTTACTTATGAACATATACAGCGGGAATGTTTTGGCAACGAACATATACATAATTCGCACTATATATGTGATATCCGCAGTAACAAACAACTGAAATAAAACTAAAAATTAAGGTTAACTTGCGGCTGACGCAACTAGACCCTACTCTCGAGTAGGTGCGCATTACGTCAACACCAGCGTTGCCGTAGTGGCAAGTAAAACGAATATGTCAATGTCAAATCCGGCAGGCCGAAAATCTAAAACGAATACACATTTCGTTGACGTAGGTGACTTGGGGCACTCCAAGTCATCTAAAACGAATATACCTAATATTAAGTCGATGAAATCACTTCATATTCAATTTCAGAACGAAAAAGTAAGTAAGAAAAAAGTAAAGCAACTTACAAAATTTGATAGAAATAAAGTCAGGTTACTTTGATGTTTTCCAGTCATTTATTTTGACATTCACTGATGAAGGCCATGCTGATAGTTTGATATAAATTGAATTTGGTTATCCTAAATCTTTTTAAAATATTTTAAAATTGAGCAAATGAAAAATTCTCAAACTGCACAGACAGATTCATCTTAAAGAGTACCTACTATAAAAAAACCTAAATGGAATTTTGCTGTAAAATAATTAGGGAAGCCAATATTTGAACACCTCTAAATTAACATGGGATTTCCTATGTTGCGTTTATCAGTGCAGCACCCTGTATACATTACTTTATATTGTTTTCACGTGAAACCACTACTTTCAGGAAGATTTTTAAGAAACATGCCATTTATTGTAGCTGAATTAATTAAATTAATGAAAACGAAGAAGTCGAATTTGCAATTGACACAAAGACGGAACTGTAGCAATGCGAATTGTAGACCAGCGGGGGTGAGGGATAAAGAAATTGGCTGTTTAGTTTGCATTAGGGATGGGCGTATCAGTTATTTTTTGATCACCGGTAATTCAGCGACGGTTATTTCAAAATCACGGTTACTTTTAACGGCGACCGATATCACTGGTAAGCTCTCGTGCTGCGCATATCACGTAGTCACTGCGTTCGCATTGTAATAACTGATTACGGAAAACTAGACTGATATTTACTTGACATCAGCAATATTTCGGTGATACTGCAAATAAATAGGAGTAACAACTAATACCCTTGTCGGAAACAACACAATAATCTGCTCTCAATAAAGAAGTGATCAGCTTTCATAAGCCTAACGGCGACGTAGCAACGGCGCGGCGATCGTCTATACGATCGTCTATACGAGCGTCAAGTAAGTAACCGGAAAAGTAGAAGCTCCAATACAGTTTTCTTTAGTCACCGGTCGCTGGTTTTATGTTACACAAGTCGCAGATAGTTCCAGCGACCAGCGAGTAACAGCGACAAAGTCACCGGTAACAATATATCGCCCATCTCTAGTTTGCATATTTTCCGCCGGTTAGATCGAGTTGGTCGGGTTATATCACCTCTTAAAATATTAAAGCTTTCCCCTAAAACACCCTGTATACTTTTAATACGCCGTTTATTGTTGAGATCTGAGGTAGAAATTATAGTTCTTTTGTTAAAAAGAATAATCAAATCTGTTGATTTTGGAGCAACAATTTTTGAATACTAAGGCCCGATTTACTCACGTCCAAGTAAATTTTTCTGGTGATTTACTTGGAGGTGAATAAATCGGGCCCTACTGTAAAATAATTAAAGTTTCATGTCCGTTAATAATAATGTACTAAGAAATTTGTAGATTACTGCTTCAAACTCCTTTAAAATTAAATTAATTGATTAAATTTAAAATTATGTAGAAAATTGTCTCAAATATGGCTGAAAAATAGGTTACTCTATTAATATAGCTACTCCAAATTATTAATTCAATCAATTGCTACTAGGTGGAACTCTAGTCTCAGTAACCTATTTACAGGTTTCTACTATTTATCATAACCTAATTAAAAACAATCTCTATCATTTGAATTATTTAACTGCTAATACATTATAATAGTGGTCTTGTTACCTTTTTCTCCGTCGTTCGTCATTTTCTAATCTACTGTGCCTGCGATTATATACATCATCGTCTAAATTCTCAGTTCCTTCCATTGTGTAACAGCTGGTATAAGATTTGATTCTCCAACGGGGTACCTACGATTTAACAATCAACTTGCAAATTGAGTAACAAAATCAAAACTCACTTCTAAGGTGGTGGTGCTGCTTAAAGTGGTGTCTTCAGCACCTAGGTCAGCAGGGTTAATAATACTTAAATTACTTTCTCCGACGTGCGTTACGTATTGGTCAGAGGTGGTTAAAATTTGCTCGTCTTTCACAAGACCTGAAATGCCTAAGTTTAATGGTGAAATTAGGACGCACTTAATTTTTATACGTTTTCTTTTTTTACGACTTTTTCTGTAGCTTCGCTTTTCTTCGGATGCCGAGTCGTTATTTGAAAACGCCGAGGAATTGCTACACAAACGCTTACGTCTAATACTCATTTTCAAGTTTTTCACGGAGTCTGCATTTAGCGTATTGTGGACGGAATAACCGTCCTTGAATTTGGAAGAAGAGTGACTGCTATTTAGGAAATCGGCAATCGATTCCGATGAATTTTTTATGTCATTAAATTTGATGTTCTTTTCCAGTAAATTGGATTCTATATCTGTGAAAGGAAACAGCTTCATTTGATGCTTCAGGCTGAGTATTTGAGGTACTTACTGTTGCATTCAATGTTATTGGGTAACTTCAAATGCACTGACGTATTGTGCAATAGGTTTCCTTCTTCTACACACTCAATCCCTTCTAGATTCGGATTGGTGTCGATGTTGATTTCCCCAATATCAATGTTGTCGTTATTGTCTTCGGTGGACCCCAAATCTTGGGTCATATCTTCGGGGAAAGATTCGGAAATAATCTCGGGTGATTTGTGTATTGTTAAGAATTTGTTAGAATGAAACGGAGTTCCTCGTTCCATACAATTTATTCGTTCCTTGAGCTGAAAGAAAACTGTTAAATAATGCAAATAGTGTATGACTCCAAGGTTTACCATTTCATTCTCTTGCTGTAAAACAAAGATAGTTTTCTCCTTGCTTAGGATTTCATCGTTTTGCTGTTGAATCAAGTCCAAATGCAAAACTAACCATTCTTTTAAAAACTTAACCTCACTCTCGGCGGTTTGACAGCTTGTTGTGTCGGTTGTGTTTACAATTCCGTTTTCATTACTATTCGAGGACGCGTACATGTGATCATAGGGCAAACTTAAATCGTCAATACTGTCACTGTCATTTAAATTTTTGAAGTAATCCACGCTCTCCGCAGAATCTGATAATTTTGCGTTATTTTGGCCAGGAAAATTATCGGACATCTTCGTTCACACTCGAATTATGTTTTGCTCATTGTTCTGCTTGATTTCTCGCAGAATCATTCGAAGAGTTAACTTTTACGGTACAGCACATCCCGCAGTCGTAATTGCAAATACCATCTCAAGAGTGTCAGGAAAGCACCAAACCTTTCACATCACGTTAATTTATTATTTATCGCTTGCAAATATTAAAACCGACTTGAAAACTGAAATTCTCTAGCAGGCCATCCGAGTAATTTTCTGTTTAGATTTTACCGCACTCGGATATAGTGACGATCAGGTGCTTGTTATCAACAACATAACAAATGTCAACTTTAAACTTTTAGGTTATGTTTCTGAGAGCGAAATAGTTACAAGGCAACTGTGTTGAGAATATTCACGGGATGAATTGCACGGGACAATTTTTGGGTCAGTCTCCTGCACGACGTAAATTCTAAATCAAACCGGTGGTCCGTTGAAAATTGGTAAACAATGCAAGCCACTACACCAAAATCGTTCGGTCAAAGTCGCCAAAATCAACGCGCTATTATTTTGTTAATTACTTCCGGATTGGATGGCGCCAAATTCGAAATTCGGCGGCGTTCGTTTGAGCGATCAATTTTTGGCTGACCGGTGGAAGTGAGCGGCTACTAAAAATACGAAATTGCGCCGGAAAATAGTTATAAATAGGTAAAAGTGTGTGCTTTACGTACATAGTTTTTAGAAAGTGCATTAATTTATTTTGACATCATTAATCGCCCCAATAGTCAACAATATTACATCAGCTTTATATAAAATCTCTAAATATTAAATATGAATAGATATTTATTAATTAAGTACTTATCAAAAACAATCCAAGAAATAAAATTGCCATATTATAAGAAAACCGGAAGTATCATCTATTGTTTTTTGAATTTCATAATTTTTGTTTCTTTTAAATAATACCGTGCTTTTTTAAGCAAACCAGAGGATAATTAAATAATTATAAATTGTGAAAGAAAGTTGTGAAAGAAAAATTTAACAAAAACCCATTTTACGGCGATATAATTTTCAGACTTCGGACATTTCGGAGCGTTGCCATGGCTACGCAATTGAATAAGTACTTTTCATTGGTCCTCGTATTGCGTAACCATGGCAACGCTCCGAAATGTCAGAAGTCTGATAATTATCTTTCAAGGTTCACCATAGATTAGGTTCACCGGAAATAGGTGCAATAGAAAGCAATTTTGTAATTTTAAGGTCCAGTTTCTCATTCACAAGTTAACTTTAACTATCAATTTATTCTCATAGCAGGGCAGTTCCAGTGTCACTTACGCGACAATCGTAGCATGTTTTTTAAGTTTTATCATTGTATTTTAACCCTTCTAAGAATGACTTTGTTTGAAGCAATTAGTCAAAAATCTAATAGTTAAAGTTTAAAATGACACTTATTGTATGAAAAAGTTTGCTAAATTCTAGTAAGTTTTAATTTTTTAACTCGGCGTCACTTACGCGACAGCTGTGCAACCTGAGTTGAAGAACCTTTATAAAAACTGTCAATTTGTCAAACTGTTAAATAAAGCTAAATTTGTTTAATATAATTTTTTTTTAATTCTGGAACTAACTTTTTAATTTTATAAACGAATATGTTTTTTATGAGCCACTGACAGCAACAGAAGTCGAATAAGTACAAAAATGTATTAATACCACGCGATCATTTAAATTTATAATTAGAGTAGGCTATGAGTTTTGAATTAGATTGGCAACACTAATTGTTGACAGCTTAATTTGAGTTTGAATTGTCAAAGTGACGCTTTAAAATATTTAATAATCGCCGGGGGCGAACACTTTGAACATTTGTTATGGTTGTCACTAAAACTGCTTCACTTCCTTTAAATTAAAACAATTGGACATGAGAACTCTATCATCGTCAAAATATTTACATAACCTCTAATCTACACAGCGAGTCGATTGGCATGGCCGTATAAAAAAATCCCGCCTACTTTAATTATAAATTTAAATGATCTCGTGGTATTTATGGAGGTGGACAAATTTTCGTAATTTAAAAATGACAAACTTGTCAATTTCTGATCCTTATCAAACGTTGTAAACTTGCTAAAACAATATCAGATCGTCACGTTATTAGCATGTTGTAATTTATTTCTCGAAAACTATTTGAGTATACATATTCACTTTTGAGATGAGTAACTAAAGTTACACGATTTAGTAACTTTTACCGTTGAAATCTGACTTCTTTTAGTTCCTATATCGTGTGAATGGGACTTTTATTTTTACAGTCTTTTTCTTTTGGTTTTCCCCTTTTGTCAATTATGTTTCCGAATTTGTCAAATGACTTTCCAATCCGCAGGCCTACTATACTTTGAACGGACTGGAAAGTCATTTGACAAATTAGGAAATACATTTGACAAAAGGGGAAAAGCAATAGAAAAAGACTGTAAGTTATGTTGGTTTCGATTTTGTGCTGTTATTTTGGATCTTTGGCTACCTTCTCCATGTTTTTCAAAATTTTATCGAACGCTTACACCTTGTTTGTTTCGTAATGGATTGGGGGTCATCTTTGAAAATTGCATTTTGCAATTGGCAACTAAATTATGACAAACAATAATTTGATTAACAAAACTTTAAATGCAATACCAATCTCTTTTGTAAGGCAACATAAGAACAAGGAAATCACAATTAGTTACTCATTAGCCTCATTACAAAAGTGAATGGAGTTTATTAAAAAATTCGAGTAAAATTTATTTCTTTTTAAAAATCCTCTTCAGTGATACCAGTTTGGAATATGACACCATTTAAGACTGTCTTTATTGCACTTTCTTCCGGTTGACCTTGAAATATTGGGTGAGTTAAGTGAACGATCGAACTGCACAAAATAGGCAATAGTCAGACCACACCACCTGACCAATCAGCGATTGAGAACGTTGAACACGTGGTTTAGTCTGGCAAGTTTGACTGTTCGTGTTCATTTACCGTAGCCGTTATATCACCATCAAATGCGCCCATTTACCCTTTATATTAATTAAAGTTTTCGCAACTTAACTTCAAACTACATATACTTCATATTTGGTTGGGATGGGTGGTCTGAAACACATATTTTCAACCACTTTTTAACTGTGAAAACAGATTTGTGACTTTTTCGTTTCAAAAGTAGTGCCTTCACAGAAAAAAAGACAGAAGATATAATTGTGCTTTTTCCTTTTTAATTAATTTTAGAATATCACTTTTCTGAATTTAAAACTATTTTGTAGGAATATTTTGTAATTTATCTTGCATTATAGGCAACCCAAACGACTGCGCTGTGATGAAATAGCATACGTATGCTAAAAGTCAGAATTGAAGAGAATTGACTATTAATTTCTTTATTTATAATAACTTCGAAAAGGGTAAAAATGAACATTTCTTTTTAAAAACTTGTTAACTTATTTAATAAAATTAATTTTATTAGTAAATAGTAAATTCATTCTAGTTTTAATTTTGACAACGAATTTTTAAATTGTGACGTAAGTTGGATTAAATTGGGTGAAGAATTCGTTTTCTAATATAAAAACTCTTGTTGAAATTAATTTATTACAAAACAATTTCAAATAGAGACTGTTGATTAAGCAATTAAACAAAAACGAGACATTTTTTCTTTTAAATTTTGTGAAATATTTTAAGCGGCCCATAACATGCGAAGATGAAAATCAATCCTCTTTTTGATTATAATTAAAAGTATTTGTAGAAATATAAGATAATTTAGTTTTTTGTTTAAATTTTATATCGAATGTAATGGCATTACGTAAACTTCAATTTACGAAATGTTATGTTACATTGCTGTCCAAATATCTACTGGAGAGCGTATTATTTTCTTGACCTACGTTCGAAGTTTAAATTTCGTCACTAGCCAAGCTAGTTGCAAACGCTAAAATCGCACCTCAAGGCTCAAGGCGCAAAATCACGTGGAGTGCGCAAAAAGCGTCAGTACAGTTATGGACGTTTGGTAGAGTGGATGGTTCTAAGAAATATGGTGCGCGTGTAAGTCCTGACACGTATAAATTGGTGAGTATTTTTTTTTTAATTTTGAGGCAGTTGTTTTGGACGCGTCATTTAGAATTTATTGATTTTTCGACTTAACCTCTACACGCTCTATGAGCGGCGTGCGCCGGAAGTGACGCAATTAGAAACAAGTTGAGTACGCGTTTATAACGCGCGAAATTATAACTGTCAAAATATAGCCGCGAGAAAAAAATTGGTGAGTGCCATTCTTTGACACATTCTCATGAGTTTTGTACTACATGTGTCATGTATTGTATTTGTCAAATTGATTAAAATCTAAAACACCTGACGAGAAGATGTTTTTAATTTGTGGCGATTCCATCAAATTTTTGAAAGACATTGACGGCCAATTTTTTTTGCTCGCGACTGTATAGAATACTGCATTTGCTTTGTAGTTAGTAAAGTGGTGGAATCGTATAAGACTTCAAACTCTGCAAACTCGCCGCAAACTGTGCAAACTCGCCGCAAACTCTGCAAATTCGCCGCAATTACACAGTATCGTCCAATTTGTTCGCGAACGCGTTGTGTTACGAAGTTTTGTTATACAGTTTGAGTGAAGCAAGTAGGTTGGCGACGCGTGCCTCGGATGTATTCGGACGGCCGGCCTTGTCTCGCATTGGGAAGCGAAACGATGCGCGCGTATTTAATAATTTTATTTTAACTAGGATTTCAATAATTCATGTAAAATATTGTTCTAATTGCCACAATACATTTGCATAACGCAATTATTATTGTTTGTAATATAATAATGCAGTTAAAAAACAACTCTAAAAACTGCATGCTTCAAACTGAGGCGTGAACTGATACACGCTAGAATCCCCTCTACTCCTACACGACTTCGTCCGAAATTATTTATATCCACCTAGTTTTAAAATTCTACCTGTATATGTGGACGGGGATTTTCAATTTTCCTTGTAACATTTGAGCGTAATTTTTCGTCGAACATGAAAATTTGTTACGTTACAAAGTTCTGTTATATGTGTGGACGCGGCCTTAATAGGACTTCCATTCATGATCCTCAATTTTTAGGGATAACATTTAGAAGTCACTTATATTTTCTTTGCTTGTATGTACTTCCACTTAATGCTTGTAATAATTACACACACACAATTAATTTATTTATGTGTAATATACACATTTTAAAAATTTATTTAAACCCAGAGATTTCCGAACGCTTATCCGCCTTACGCCTACAAAAATTAAAATTAATAAATAAGTAATGAGAAAGATAAAAACAAATGTATGTATGTTTGCAAAATAATACCTATAATCTCCTATTGCAAAATTTAGAATTTTCTGGAATTGTAAGTAGGTAGTTAGTGAAATATTTTTCATTCGGGGAAAAAATGTTTACCTACTAAGGTTTCGTAAAATCGATATGTTGCAAGTTGTTTTGTTTGTTGTTGAGGCAAGGTTTAAACAATCCAGAAGCCAGAAAAACGACCCTGTAGAATACTGCGCTCTAAGCTGAATGTACAGGGTGCTATTAAAACTGAGTCATTTTGTGGAACTGGTAGTCAGCACTTTTTATAAAACTATTTGTTGGACACTACACTACTAAAAGTAGTGGTAAAATTACATCAAAATTTCATATTATTTTACTATTACTAAGTAATAATACATATAATTCTATGTGGTATTAAAAATTCGCTTAAAATAATATAGAATATTGATGTAAAAATTGCGTAAATTTACTACCATTTTTATCAGTGTACAGCTGAACAAAATTTACAAATGTTCGCTATGTTATAAATTCATTAATTCCAAAATGTTTTAAGGAAGTTAATTCCTGACCTTCGCAACAATTTAGTTAATAAATCATGTAAACTTGCTTTTCCGTGTTTCAAAATTATTCCGAATTAGACAAGTTAATATTAATTTTGATTTATAATTTTATCAATACCGCTGAACCTTAAATGATGAATCGAAGTTTCAGTGCGAATGTTGTTGATGAAATAGTAAGGTCTCAATTAGTTAGACGAACATCTCTTCCTGGCTTACACCTACGTAGCGTTTTCTTTTGCAGAGAGATAACGCTTGCCTTATTTCGATGAAACAAAACGCAACATAAAAATGCAACGTTGACAACGTCACGCAGTTTCCATACGTAGATGATTATTTCGTTCCATTAAAATGCATTGACAAGTTGACAAAAAAAGAACGTTTCGGAGGAACCGCAACGGAGGCAACGCATAGAGAAAATGCTTGCCTGTTTGATCCCTAAATTAAATAACCGGCATGTACGGTTTTATTAACCATGTAGATTGTTTAATTACACAATTGTTTAAATAGATTAAAATGAATCAAAAACTTGCTGTAAATCAGACATTTGAAACAACCGAACAAAAGTTTTAAAATAAAAGAGCTTTATTTTCTTCTATTAGTCTTTGAGCTAGATTATTGAGATTTGGAATAAAAATTAATATCAATCAGTCTTATAGTTTTACTTATCAACTTAAAAATATTGGAAAATTTTTGCAAGACGGTTTTGATTGAAATGGATTCCTCGAGTGTCCTCTGGCCAGATGTTTCGGCCCTATTTGGGTCTTCTTCAGCAGATTACTAATTAGATTTGTAATGTGCTCGATTACGAGATAACTAGAACAGGTCGGATAGATTACAGTGGAGTTCTCGAGCTACTCTTTTGCTGGAGATGCCCCAAATAGAGCCGAAACAGCTGTCCAGAGGATGTTCAAGGAATCCCTTGCAATCAAAACCGATTTGCACTAAATTTTATAAAACTTTTAAATATGCTTTGACAGCCGTGGGAAGCAGCAGAGTGCTTGCTAATTGTCAATTCTCTCTTTGTAGGTCAAAAATCGCAGGATGTTGCGACTTAAACTATGTATTTATTAAAAAAAGTAATATTAAAAAGGGTTTTCTCGTAGTCTATTTAAATTTAAAATGCTTTGAGATTTTACAAAGAAATGCTTATTTCATCAGCACCTGCTAAATATGCAACTGGCAAGATATACATACTTGAAAAGACTTTCCATAATTATTGCAAATCGAATAGAGATAAGAAGTACCATAAAACTTGCGTTTTTGACATTTTGGACAATCTACATTTGAACGTTGATTAAGAAAACAAGAAACTTGAGGTTTAAAATGGCAAAAAGTTCCTGGCAAAAAAACTATTCACTTTGATGGCTCATGATAAAAAAGATACTGTACATAGATGGATAGAATATTTCGTAGTAAAACGTTTATTGAAATTTTTTGAGAAAGGCAAAATCACTGATCTGTTTGAGTGTATAGACAACTGGAATTCATTTTTATATTGTTTATAATAGTCATTACTTTATTGAAGGAGAGCTTTTTCGCGTTAACTGCATCTGAATGGAATCCCAATTAAAAGACGACTTGGAAAAGCTCTATGCAGTCGAAAGAAATAAGAAATTCTCATAGAAGCACGCGTTGATATAAATTCCTTCTTGATTAAAATACTGAGTGGGATTTTATTGCTTAGGGCTCGAGTGGACGAGATCGTGTGATGCAAGAGAAAACGTGAAGTTCGCAGTTCTCTTATTCAATACAATTAACTAAAGGCCCTGTATAAGAACAATCGAAATTTCTTGCGTAATTTCTTTTGTTTTTTTTTGCTGTATTGCAATTGAAAAATTGTTAACAAAAGTGTAAGTACTAAAATTTAAATCGTTTATTTCTGCTAATTCAAGCTCTAATTTTCAGAAAGAGTAAAGCTGCCCAAAATACTTTATTTTGAATTTTGTTGCAGTAAAATTTATTGACCGAAGGGGGCCACCTGTATATTTGGTAGTAAAATGTCGACTATTGCAAGTTATTTGTTTTTGTACTATTTATACAGGAATAAATTTGCAACTTATGTGGTGGGAAACACCACAAAAAATTACTTTGTTGACACTACTTCTAATTATAAAACTTTAGAGCAACATGCTAATGTGTACCTATTTTGATCGTTGACTTTCATACAGGACAAAGTTTAAAATATGTCAAATCTATTAAGTGGCTTACTGAAAACCCACATTGAAAACAACATTTTCGAGTGAATGAATATTTTGATTGAACACCTATCTTTTTGATTTGAAATAACTTATTTTAACTTAATATTTATTTAAAAATGTTTCTTGTCGATTCAACAAAAAAAAATATTCGTTGATCACTAATCATAAAAGAAATTCACATTCTCATCAGTATTTATTTACTGTAGTTTTAGATGCGTCCTTATATGAGGGCGTTTTTCTCTAATGGCTTGCTTCAGCTTTGGATCATCCTCCCGCAAATCTCTCCTTTCATTGTGAACCCTTTTTCAACATATTCAATAAGCAGAATACATTCGCAGTCCCAAGAAATGTTCGCCATCAAGAAGACAACTTAGATTTCGTCTTCTTTGGAGGTGGAGAGCCAATATGAACCCATTACATCCTGCGTGGGATCCTCCCACGCAGCAGGGAGGATCCCAAGTCTCCCAATTCGCAAGGTATAATTCTCAACGCTCTCTATGTTCTTCACAAATTTCTTTCCTCGCCAGTTTCTGCCTGGTACAAGGAGTTTGGGAGATCCATTGTGTAAAAACTCTTTCCATCCTCAAATCTTCGTGCACAATCTTGTAAACTATAATATCGGATATTCCAGTTTCTTTAGTAAACACTGGGATCTTCATTCTGAATTGAGTCGTGGCTCCACCGAAGCTGTTTACAACAAAATTTCACTTCAAAATAAGATGGGCCGTCATTGCCTTCCACCTGGGATATTCTTTCATGAATAAATTTTGGTTCATTTCCCTCTTTAGTTTCAGCTTCTGGGACCGGATTGGCGCTATTTTGTTCTACTTCGCTTTGCGATCTGGAAGTGGATCTTTAAGGCCACCTCTAGCTTTTAGAAAACTCTGCGACATTTTTAAATTTTCCTGGCCACATCCTGTGACGAAATCCTGGGATTGTCTGCTTCTTCTTCTTGTAAAGCGTTCTCTAATTGTTGTAGCACACAGACCGTGGAATTAGGAGGATTTATCTTTCGAGTAAGCTGGTTCGGTTCGGAGAGCAACATTTTTACTGTTGAATAATAAAGAGTTCAAAAATTCTTTCCGTCCCGGGCGGTAGGTGGCATGTGAAAAGTAAGTCTTTGCTTCTTTTATACAATTAGTATGTCAAACAGATTCATTTATATCTTAGGTGCTTCAATTTGGCCGTGTTCACCCTTTATAAGGATAAAACAGTGAACTTATGTAGTGGGACAAAAAATATTCGTTGTTCACTGATCATAAAAGAAATTCACATTCTCATCAGTATTTATTTACTATAGTTTTAGATGCGTTCTTATATGAAGGCGTTTTTCTCTAATGGCTTGCTTCAGCTTTGGATCGTTCTCCCGTAAACCTCTCCTTTCATTGTGAACCTTTTTCACATTAAGCAGAATACATCCGCAGTCCCAAGAAACGTTCGTCATCAAGAAGACAACTGAGATTTCGTCTTCTTTGCAGGTGGAGAACCCTTATGAATCAGTTCCTGCTTCGTGGGAAGATCCCAAGTCTCCCAATTCGCAAAGAATAGCTCTCATCTTTCTCTGTATTCTTCACAACTTTCTTTCCTCGCCAGTTTCTGCCTGGTGCAAGGAGTTTGGAGATCCACCGTGCAAAAACTTTTTCCATCCCTAAATCTTCGTGCACAATCTTGTAAATTGTAGTTTCGGATACTCCAGCTTCTTTAGTAAATACTGGGATCTTCATTCGTCCATCTGACAGCAGCAAATCTTCAACGAGTTCTTACGAGAAGCGGTCTTCCTGATCTGGGGTCATCCTGAATTGGAGTCGTGGCCCCATCGAAGTTGTTTACAATAAAATTTCATTTCAAAATTGCCTTACTGGAACATTCTTTCATGAATAAATTTTGGTTCATTTCCTTCTTTAGTTATAGCTTCCGGGACCGGATTTGCACTATTTTGATCTATTTCGCATTGCGATCTGGATCTTTAAGACCAACTCTAGCTTTTAGAAAAGTTTGCGACATTTTTATATTTTCCTGGCCACATCCTGTAACGAAATCCTGGGATTGTCTACTTCTTCTTGTAAAGCGTTCTTTAATTGTTGTAGCACACAGACCGTGGAATTAGGAGGATTTATCTTTCGAGTAAGCTGGCAATGTGGTTAGGTTCGGATAGCAATATTTTGACAACAGCTGAAAAATAAAGAGTTCAACAATTCTTTCCGTCCCGGGCGTTATGTGGAATGTGAAAAGTATCTTCGCTTCTTATACAATTAGTATGTCAAACAGATTCCTTTATATCTTAGGTGCTTCAATTTGGCCGTGTTCACCCTTTATAAGGATAAAACAGTGAACTTACTGCAATCGACTGCAGCTTGGCTAGGATAACTAGCAAGTCACTAGAAATGCGACTGATGATACTGAAATGATACTGCATGAAAATAGAACAAATTCTAATTTCAGCCGACTGGCAGTGAGTATGTTTACATTTACTTTGTTGCAACAACGTTTATGGTGCGAATTAAAAATTACTTGCAATTTGTTATACTACTAAACTATTGAAGCCATGGCAGAGTGAATCCCAAATAAAACACATTTTTTTTCTTTGATGTGTAGTTTATGTAAATAGATACTTGCAACATTAAAAGATCCAAAAGAAAATCTTATTTTAAACTAATTGTAAGATATAAATAGCTAAACTAAAAAGCCATTAAATACTACATATTTTTAGAATATAAAGCAATCTTAAAATAGGAATGAAATTAAAGTTAAAATATAATTAGTTATAAAAAAAATGAACACAAATTATCTTCTGTATGTTAACGAGCATTAGACCGATATAATCAATATTCTCAAACTATTTGTCTATAACAATGATGAAATTAGTTGTACACCAACATTATTTTTTGCACTGCAATTAAGTTACCTACGTCTTATTTATTTTATATCAAGACAACCTGGGTACAACAATTGTTTGTAGACGAACCTCTGCCAACATGTCTATTATTATACAGCTTAAATTCTTTTTGGTGGCAGAGAGTAAGAATAGTTATAAACATTGTAATCGTTTGCTTTCATTATGAACTACTTTTACAAAATGCATTTTGGCATAAACACTATCCACATAAAACTTTTATGAATATTGGATTAGAATCACAGAAGACTCTCTGTTTTAGGTAATTTTTTTAAAAACTTTTTAATACCTGCAAGTTTTCGTCTATGAATAACCGTTAAGTACATAACAATCAATTGTAGGCAGGTTTGGGTATTGACCTCTAGCCATTCGTCATGGTACCCGCGCATAAAATTAATTCATCGCCTTGAAGGTAAATTGTTTAATTACTCAAATACTCGAATTCACTTAATGACAAAGCACAAAACATGTTTGTTAACTGACGTCAACAACAACGAGATGTTCCTCTAATCTGGCACAGCCTCAGCAGAAGCTACGAAATTAATTGTTTCAATATGCACAGATTAATAAAGCAAATCAGAATGAACAATAGCAACACGAGCCTTGTCAGGCACATTCCGTCCATTTCGTAAATTGAGCCTGACGATAAACAGCGTCTTTAATTGCAGTAATTAAATATCGTTCGCTGTTTTAGTTTGTGATGATCCCGGAGAGTGTTCGAGGATGGCGTCGGGTTTGAGTCTTTTCGGCGTCTGGGATTATGTCGTCCTCGTCCTGGTGCTCGCAATTTCCTCCGGAATCGGCGTCTATTATAGATTCACTGGAGGAAAACAGAAAACTGTTCAGGTAAGATATACCTTAGAAGTAAAAAAAAATCACTATGTACGGTGGTGGCCATTAAAATAGTTACTCCGCGTCCTTATTGACCTGCAATGGAAACAACGGCTATCGCTAAGGGTTCTCTCCTGCCAGTTGTAACGATTTACTTGGCCACCAGTGTACATCGTCTTTAAATGATGAAATCAATTTACATTCATGTAAGATGTAAGATGTTATATCAATAAGGAATTTTTCTTAATTTGAAAAAATAGATCTTCCTCACCATAACTCATTCCGTTGATTAGATAAGAATAAGTTAATCAAAACAGCTTGTTCAGAAGACTCATCTAAAGTGTGAGGAAAATACGTAACGAGTGTTTAAACGATTTTTCAATTTTGGGTTTTTGGACTGCTAACGATTGAAAAAATTGCACTTTTGCATTTGCCTCTTTGTTTTACGGCGTTTGATTAAAAATACCAAAATTTGTTTATAACTGGCGAATAATTAGTTGCTTTGTATTTTGAAATTGGCGGGACATTAAATTTTATGTTAAAAATAGAATAACGTACAGTAAAATGTTGACAATGATGCAAAGGATTTTTGCAAGTCTGCTATGAGGAAAAGTAAATAAGTTTATAAATTGTATAAACATTGCGACAAGGGTGAATGGTTTATGGCTGTATGCACCGAACGAATTAACTCAGCTTAACTTTAAGCGTCATTTAGAATGTGACTTACACAATGTTATGAAACTTCAAATGCCACAATATAAACGTCATTCAAATTTAAGCTCGATTAAAGTGTTTGGTGCATATGGCCCTTAACACATCAACTCTATTGAAAACGTACGTGAATTTTGTGAAAATTGTTTTTAATAAAGTATCGAAGGGTTAGAAGGACTGCTGAGGAAATTATTTAATTTAACGTATGCCAGGCAATTTTTGTTAACGTCTTGGACATCGACTGTCGAATTGTTGAATTTTCAACAAAAGAAGTAACCTGAAGAAATTGCTGAGAGCGTTTTAAATGAAAACCATGTGACTTGGAATTCCTGAAAGGCGTCATACCAATTAACAAAACATAGGTGTATGATTATAACAACGTAGCAAAGTCCAGTTGGAAGGTTCCTGCAAAGCCAAGGCCATAGGTGCTTTCGATTCACTTTCATAGTATTCTCAGGTTATTTTAACGTCATTTTATAATAGGAGATAGGATATACTCTGAGATTGTTTTGGAGCAGTGAATCGCAAACGTTACAAGAAAAAGAAATTAAATTCAATTAAATGCCTAAAGTCTTCCTTTAGAGATGTATGTATTGTTTCCTTTTGATTATGCAGGGACTCGAGTGTAATAATTTCACAAGATGGTAGCATAGATTAAAATTATTAAATTTTTTTAAGAATTTGGTGTCCTAAATGTAACGCTTTTCGAGAAAGAAAATGGAAATTTTAAGAATTCACTTCAAAATGAGACCAAAAAATTGGATATTCATGCATCCAAAGTAATGTGAGTAAAACGACTTATATTTATTAAATTTTTACGTCAGTTTCGTGAAAATAAATTTTTCTATCGAATTAAAATTTTAAATCAACGAAGGAATGTTATAATAAAGGTCACACCAAAATTCGCACATGGGGTCAATATCACCGTCGTAAAAAATCGTGTTTTGTGTTCGTTCGTAAACGTTTCGTAACAATCGGTTTGGTCAAGAGCTATCGAAGTAGTTAGTCATTCAAGGTAGTCAACGTCTGAAAATTATTGTGTGTAGGTATAACATTTTTTAATTGTTTTGATTTAAGCTACCACAGTGTGAAATTATTATATTCGAGCCACTGACACCCTGTATATAATACTACAATACTAATTCTTATTGTCCTTTAATCAATAGAGAGTATTACCTGGAAGTTTGCGCGAAGTAATCAGAAAACACTGACTAGAATTATGAGAAAAATTAGTTGGGCAAATTAGCTCACATTGAATTTTTGTCAAAAACACTGCAGTGATACCTCAGTTACCGTAGGGGAACATGGGGTAAGATGACGACGTTAAGAAAGGAATTGATTTTTGTAACTATTTCACTTTATTTTAAGTAAAAAAAATACGAACATATTCATTACGTAACTCATCAACGATTTTATAAGTAAAAATGTTAAAGAAAAGCGAACAGGTTTCTAAAAAAAATTAATACTAAATGATTGCAAATTCGTCATCTTAACCCAGTTACAGGTAAGATGACGAACCTACCTGGGTAAGATGGCGAATGAATCTTAAACTCAACTAAAACCGTTATTTTATTTTTTAAACATAGCAAACATTGTTTAGAACAATATTTCAGCAAAGATCGCAGATAAATAGTTTTTTTTCGATATAATTGGAACATGCTTCATGCCACCACACTTTGCAGCGCTTGCACTGAATCCAATCTTCGCGAGGAGGATCTTCATATAATTCGTCACATGCTGGACAGAAATGTTTTTCATGTTCAGTTTTGTTTTGCGATGCCTGCTTCTTTGGAAGATTTCCTTTTTTGTTACTACGGGTACCCTTAATATCTTTTTTTCGTGGATTGCTAAGTTTCAGCTCTTTCGTTTCTTTTTTTTCTTTTTGGACCCTTTCCTTTTCTTCTAAGTAGGTTTTCATAGGTGTGCTTGTTATAACACTTGCTGTTATCTTCTTCCTTGTAGATATTTTTCTTTCAGCTTTTGGTAAAGGTCTTATATTCCACACTGAAATGTTACCCGCACTTGTAGAGGGAGTGAGATCTACAGAGTTATTATCCGAAAATAGTTTTCTCTTGAAAGAATGACCAATATGATGTGGTGTGGACTTTTGCTTGATATCTGGCAAGGGAAGCTCTTCAAGTTCTTGACCAAAACTTGGAGGATTTGTAGTAAGATTATCATTAATGCTCTTGCTCAGAGATAGTGTAGTGTTATCTGGTATATCAGTAGCATTATCAATAAGAATTGACTCTTTCTTCTTTGAAACACAAGTTGCACTGGTTTGGACAAAATTTGCTAAAGACACCTCGTTTTTTGAAGAATCCGATTGAGGATTATCTTCGTGGTGAGCTTCAGCTGCATCTGTTCTTAATGTCGGCACAAATTCTCTGTTTGTTGTTTCTGATGGTGAGAAGTCATTATCGTCAAAAACTAATGGGTTGAAAGGTTGTATTCCACATGTTTCAAAACCTTTTAAAGCGTTGCCAATCGTCGCGGCTTTGGAATAAGCTTGACCAAACAAACGTCCCACATCTTTATCTGTTATTGTTTTTCCTGGATTGTTAGTAACATAAGAGTCGCAATACTGACTAAAATAGGTTTTAAGAGGACCGAAAAATGCAACGTCTAGCGGTTGCAGACGATGTGTTGTATGCGGTGGAAATCAAAGCATTGTTTCTCGAAAAATTAACCGCAGGTAAAGACAGATGCGAGCAATGGTTGTCTAATAGTAGTAAGACAGGATTATCGACACTTGGCTTTACGTGCATGGCAAAATGTTGTAAATATTTCAAAAATATTTGTGTTGTCATCCATCCATTTTTCTGACAGCTTGCATTAGAACCCGGTGGGGCACCATGAAGAAGCTCCTCTTTCATTCTGACACGGCCAAAAATGAAGTATGGTGGAGTATAAGAACCTGTAGCGCTAAAAGCTCATACTACGGTGGTATTCTTTCCTCTCTCTGCGGAAACTACCTTTGCTACCCTTCGATTTCCCTTAGGAGTCAGAATTTTTGGCAATTTACTAGGCACTGTGCATAGCCCAGATTCGTCAACGTTAAAAATTCTGTCAACACTAAATCTATATTTTTCTAAAACCTCTTGAAGCAAATTAAAAAATTTTTCAACAGAAACCTCTATTAAACCCCATCAGTCTGCCCACAGAAATTGATTCTGGTTTTCGTAGGTTTAAATGATTAGCTCGTAGAAAAGACTGCAGCCAATCGTAGCCAGCCATCTTTTTCTCTTTATTAAACCTATGGGGTATTTTATTTTGTTCCGCAAATTCGAACGCTAATTTCCTTAATTGTATTGGTGTTACACCAAAGCACCTTCGATCTATTTCTGTTATACTGGGTTGGCCTGACCACCACTGGCTATGCGTTTATCATGAGTAAATGAAGGATAGAATAGTAGAAAGCGCATGAGTAAACGAAATAGCTACATAACGCGGGCCACGCTCCGGCCGCAGCATTCCTACCTTCGCACGCAACATTGTAATATCTCTATTTCATTTCCACACAAGTTTCAATGAGTCTCTCCTTCATTTACTCACAATTAACCGTATACCTAGTCTTAGTCAGACCAACTGTGTATATTCAACTAACTCTTTTGTTTGCACAGAATTAAATGTATTATTAAATCTACCACAGTGCTGTGGCAACTCTTCTTCATTTTTAATTTTAATATTAATATTAAATACGGAAGCCGCTCTGTTGCAAGACATTCCTCTTGTATTTCATGAGTCGCTGCAATCAGAGCGTCCTCCGACCAAGATTTGCGGTCCGATTTTCTTCGATATTTTCTTGGCATTCTAACAATACAAAAAAACAATAGAAGTTTACCTCAAAATGTTCTACTGAGGTAAGATGACGATTCGTCATCCCCAATAGGTTAGGAAAAATGTTTTTACGATCAATTACAACAAAACAAAACCAATTGACGAAAGTAATTATTCCAAGAGAAACTATATACACTGCATCAAATAGCAACATAAATTTTATGAATATATTTACTCTACTTACTTTTTAATTCCTTATGAAACCGAGACACAAAATTACATTACCGCGCTTTCAAAACAGAACCATTTAGTATATAGAAAACCGCTCAGTCAACTTGCGCATTATCTATGAATTTTATATCTGCTAGTGGCCATCTACTTGGGGTGATAAAACGATTAAATTTTTATTTTGACAACATATTTTTCACTTCTGATGAAGCTGTCGAACGACTGCGAAACGTAAAGTGTATAGTGCGCGATTTAGTGTCCGCTTAAAAGATTTTGTGATTAAATTTAAATTGAACCTTCCGTGAAAAACAAGCATTCTTCATCTTTCCTCGTTCGCCATCATACCCCATGTTCCCCTACTCGCCATAAACCATGCGAGGACAGCGTTTTTCAATAGAAGAGGAAATGAAGGACTACAAGTTAAAAACATAAAAGAAAAGTTCGTTGCAAAGGTAGTTTCATGATTAGAAAAAACTGGGAAACGTTTGTTATATCTGAAGGAGACTAGTTAGAAGGGCCATATCAAGATTGATGAATAAATAATTATTTATTAAAAAAGGAAAAGTTTTCTTATATTTTTTGATCAAACCTGGTATGTAGGTGCGTTGTCTTGTTGATATAATTAGAGAAATATGATCAAATACATATACATTGCAATAACTGATTATTTCGTATTTATTCATTTGATAGATGTAAGAAGAGGAATAGTTTCGAAAAAGTTAAAAGTACCTCTTGTCGCCACAGAAACTTGCGTTTCAAGTAAAATCTCCTTTACCTAAGTCTCTCGTCGAATTCTGTGCTTTCTATTTTCAGTCGTTGTAACAAGAAACCACTTAAATGAAATAAACAAGAATAGTAAACTAAAAGTAAGAGAACGTTTTAATCGTTAAATTAAAATTAAATTTGTTTTAATGGTTATATAACGTTGTTAATTAAAAAAAATGTTTCTTCCTTTTCACTTAAATAAAGTCAAATACTTTGACACCACAAATTTAGTTATTTACGATTATACTTATTTATAATTGACGAATCAGTAACAATATGCATTCTCTCGCACTGTTTAGATATACATATCACGTATAAATATTTTAAAAATATTTTTGTTCAGCCAGAAATGTTAAAGATAAATTACAAAAATATTTAAAAAAAAAACTAAAATGTAATGTAATATAAACAGATATCGTTACTTTGTATGCCCGATACTACAAGTGTTACATGTAACGTGTAGGAAGAGTCAATGTTTGTTTTGCACCAGTGTCACGGCCAGCTTTGATAATATTTTAATAAGTATAATTAGCGAAAATTATCTAAAATTATTAAAATAAACTCAACTGTCTTGACATGTCGAAAATAAGCATGCGTCTGCATTATGTCTTTTTCTTGCAAGCAATATTATAAATAAACTGCTCCGACGTCATCGTTACCAAGAGTAACAATATTTTTTTAAATAAAGGAAAACATATTTTACGATTTTTTTTAAATATTGTTGCTATTTAAATTTTTATGTTTTATTTTTATTATGTAATTAATTCCAATTTAAAATTAGTATAAACTTTTTAAATATTTTCAGGATCTAACAATTAGTCGAGAACTGCTTAATTCAAACGCAAATTTCATTTGTATTATGCGAATTGAAAGCATGTGACGTGTGTTGCTAAATACCAAATTGTGTAGTTGTTTGCTGCTGAACAAATAAACCGTGAATATAATCTTTTCCAGGGATTAAAAGGCGCCGTTTCATAACATGAAGCATCCGATAATCATACGAAAATGATCAAAGAAGAATGAGTAATAAAATAAATCAATGATTTTATCAGTACATATATAGTGATATACTCCCAACATCTTTTTATCAGTGGAGGAATTTCACCTGTAGTGATTTTAAATTCTAGACTTTTGTAAAATTTTACACGCATTTCTCATCTGACCTATTCAAAAACGCAAAACTCGAAGACGATTAAAGGTTCGTTTTCACGCTTATGCAATTTGCGCAAATGGACTTGTGCATGCCAATTTACACAAGGAACTCGTTTCATGAAAACATAATTTTTTTACTTGCACAAGCCAGAAAGTTTGGGAAATTGACCGTTAAAATGGATTATCAATTCAGCTATTATTTGAGCAAATGGGCATGCACAAAACCATTTGCGCAATTGCATGTGCGTGAAAATAGGCCTTAAGGCCTGGTTTTACAAACATAGAATAAGGACAGAATAACTATTCGTTGAATAACATTTTTCCGTATCTGCGTCACGTTATTTTAAGAATACTCAGTCTATTCGACTATTGTAAAACCAGGCCTAAGTAAATTAAAAAAACAAATTTTTTTTATAAGATTGAGGTGGGGTTTATTTAAATTTTTTTTTATTTAGTCTTATATCGGTTTAAATTGCAAAATTCAGTAAAAAATTGTTGTATTTACCGACAACAAAAGGCTTTTACATAATTTAAAAGAACAAAAATATAATTATGGTGAGAGGATGTCATAAGTGCATAAGAAAAATGGGAGACTTCTGTATTGAATTTATCAAGTTCTTTTAACAACTAAATTTCATCATATTTTGAAAATAACAAACACCAATATACACAAATAGACGAACGTGTAGGCACAGTATAAGAATCTACATAGTAGCGTCACTCGAGTCACATTTGCCATTTTGCTTGATACCTTCCGATTTACATTTCCATAAGGGTATCAAACAGTATGGCCGCTTTTTTGACACTGACGTTTAAGTGAAGCTACTTGGTAATTACCTATACTGTAGTACAGGTTCTTTCCAACAGGAAATTAGTAACCGTTCGTAATTAGATTAGAACGCACTTATGAATTGAATGCGCAAGTGCGTTTCACGGATTGGTTCAGAACTATTATCCATTCACTCTTTTTCCTCGTCCCAGTGGGCGAGTTAGGGTGACATTTTTGTTGGTATCACAATGAAACATAGACGTCAGATAAAACGGTTATATTTATTTTTAATTTCATGGTTATAATTTGAGTCCACTGACGGAGACGTTGTTGCCAGCTCGACTGTAGTGCATATTTCACGGTGCCATAGTCGGGGCTCCTTCGTATAATATTTGGCAACATAGTCAGATTAGTGGTGTGGAATTGTCATTAATATTTTTAATGTCAGATTCTGGCATCTATCAAAATTCAGGCCAGCACCTTAACGAAACGAGAACACGGCCTACTGAGACGAGGAAAAAGAGTGAATGGATATTATATATGCACGTTGGAACATGTTAAAAATTATTTGTATTCCGTGGTTGCAATTTTACGAGGTTATAAGCAGACTTTGGACATTTGTGAGCGTTGCCGTGGTTACGAAATACGAGGACCAATGGATAGTGCCCATTCGTTACGTAGCCGTAGCAACGCTCTGAAATGTCCGAAGTCTGCTTATAACCTCGTAAAATTACAATCACGGAATACAAATAATCTTTAACATGTTCCAACGTGCATACAGTTCTGAACCAATCCGTGAAACGCACTTGCCCATTCAATAGTTTAGGAGTGCGTTCAGAATCTTTACCTTCGAGAGCGTCTTGGGCGTGTAATCGCATCTTTCTCACTCACGATTTTTAACATATTTTGCGTCTCGCTCATTCGTTGTAAAACGACTTGTGTTTACACTATTTCCATGACAACGAGCGCACTCTAAGCGCGCTACTTACAAGTAGGATGTGAAGAGTGCGTCCGTTGTCATGGAAATAATATAAACACAAGACGTTTTAAAACGGATGAGTGAGACGCAAAATGTGTTAAAAATCGTGAGTGAGAAAGACACGATTACACGCCCAAGACACCCTCGGAGGTAAAGATTCTGATCACACTCCAGTATAAGTAATTACCAAGTAGCTTCACTTAAACGTCAGTGTCAAAAATGCGGCCATACTGTTTGATACCCTTATGGAAATGTAATGTAATCTGCAAATCGGTAGGTATCAAGCAAAATGGCAAATGTGACAGTTATACTCGAGTGACGCTACTGTGTAGATTCTTATACTGTGCCTATACGTTCGTGTATATTCTCTGTTCACAAATTAAAAGACCACTGGCGATGTTGTCTTGTGAAAAGTACAACCGGCAACGTTGTCCTAGTTAGAAATTTGGTAACATTTGACGAATGCTTCTTTCATTTTGGCATTTAAAATATTTTTCTGCTTTCGGGGCATTGAAATGGCTTGTTAAAATGAATATAAATGTAAACAATATAATAATAAAATTGATTTGACAAATTGCTTTGACATGAAACTTCAAATACCTTGCCAACCTTGCTATTTTGATAATGTTTTATAGGGGACTTATGTTTTATACCAACATAATGCAACAGGTGGTGGTTTTTAAATTTGTGAACAACGTATAAGATATCACAGAGCTTTGCACATGTCAGTTCTTCCGTTCTTGCTCAGAACGAGGAACCAATCTTTTATTTGCAACGGAGATCAGTTCACTTTTACCCAGGATCACATATTCATTAAGTTTGTCTATTTTATTTGTCGAAGTGATCTAATCCAAAGTGACCCAGATCACTTCCCCCCTTACCGATACTGCACCTGCCGGATTTAAAGATCACTTCGTTCAGTTTTGGAGGGGATGCGATATTGCAGCTTGTTTGGTTTATAAGTGAAAAACCGTCACAATGATGATTCTGTTTCAATTTAGTGGACTGTATCTTAAAAAATATTTAACGCAGAACTCTTTTTCAACGAACCTGTTTTATTGATTTTTTTGTATTGACAACAACAACTTGTTTTCCAAAACTACTACATACTAATAATAATAAAAACGTGAACTTGATCTTGAATTCAAACATACTCCCCCCTTGAAAGTTGAAGTCTTTCAAATTAATTAAGATTGTTTCTTCTGAAGCTTGGTTTACATCACTTGAGTTGGAAGTGGACATAATTTCGTCACTGCACGTTGTATGAGTCCGTTCTTTGTTCGTACAGTCACCACTCTTGTAACACCGTCTCTTCCAGGATGAATGGTTTCGATTCTGCCAATTAACCATTTCAACGGTGGAGCATTGTCATCCCTAATAACAACTACAGTTCCTATATCCAGTGAACGTTGGTTCGATTGCCATTTTATTCGACACTGTAGTTCTGAAATGAACTCTTTGGACCAGCGGTTCCAGAAAATTTGTTGTAATTTTTGAAGTCGTTGATAATGGGACAAACGGGATTCTGTGATATCGGTTACATCAGGATCTGGGACCAAGGTTAATGGTCTTCCAATAAGAAAATGGGCTGGTGTTAGTGGTTGCAAGTCAAATGGATGAGATGAAAGTGGAGATAATGGACGGGAATTTACAATGGCTTCAATTTGTACTAAGACACTATACATTTCTTCAAAAGTTAATAGCTCTGTACCTACTACGCGTTTTAGATGATGTTTAACGGACTTTACACCTGCCTCCCAAATACCACCGAAGTGAGGGGCATAAGCGGGTATGAATGACCAATTAAAGTTCGCGTTTACTAGAGATTCATGTAAAAGAGATTTATTAGAGATTCATGTAAAACTTTTTCATTGTGCATAAGAAAATTACCTAATTCTTTCAAATCATTTCGGGCTCCAACGAAATTCGACCCATTGTCAGAGTACATCTTCGTAGGCATACCACGACGCGAAGCAAATCTTCTCATGGCCAAAATAAATCCTTCTGTACTTAAATTAGAAACTAATTCTAAATGAATTGCTCTTGTTGTGAAACATATGAATAAACAAATATAACTCTTGCACGTTTTGCATCCTCTTCCCTTTCTATCTTTTACCATTATAGGTCCAGCATAATCCACTCCTGTTGTGTGAAACATGGTTATTGGGTTAACTCGGTCCGCTGGTAAACTTCCATTAATGGTTGTATGCTCTTTGGATTATTACGAAAAACATCTATAACAATCATGTACTACCTTTCGAGCTAAATTTCTACCGGAAATTGTCCAGTAAAGATCTCTTGTTGAAGATAAAAGAGCTTGAGGTCCAGCATGAAGTAACCGTTTGTGTTCACGTGTAAATATAAGATTTGTCAATGGATGATTCTTTGAGACAATCATTGGATGTTTCTTTGTATAATCGTAATTTGAATAATTTAATCGACCGCCAACTCTCATGATACCATCAGTATGTATGTAAGGATTTAATCGTAATAACTTACTTTTTTTATTGACTGAATTACCCTTTGACAAATCTTGAATTTCTTCCGGAAATGACTCACGTTGAGACAAATACACCAAACACAAATTTGCTGTTTTATTTCAGATAACGTAAGTGATCCAGTTTTTTTGTTCTGATTTTCATGTTTAGAATTATAAATGAAGCGCAAACACCAAGCTACAATTTTTTCTAATGTATTCAAATCTGAATATTTTTCAAATTCAATGATTCTAATGAATTGCTTTGTAATCATTACATTTACTTTCGTATCAGGTAAATCTGAATCTTCATACTCATTAATAGGCCAATAGTTTTGATTGTTATAAAGCCACAAAGGTCCATCCCACCACAAACTACATGATAACAGTAATTTTGGATTAAGTCCTCTTGATAAAAGGTCAGCAGGATTTTCCGCTGAAGCAACATAACGCCAATCATTTGCATTTGATTTCGATTGTATGTCTGATACTCTATTGCTTACAAATGTACATAATGTCTTGGCATCTTTTTTAAGCCAACCTAGGACAATAGTTGAATCACACCAGTAAAAAACCTTATGAATTGGTATGGTCAATGCCGTTTTAACTTTATCAACTAACTGTGCAGAAATTTTTGCACCACATAACTCTAAACGTGGAGTCGTCAAGGTTTTTGATTGTTGCATAGAAAGTGGAGTAACTCTGGTTTTTGCACAAAGTAATCTTACTTGAATATGATTCGATGCATTTGTTGATTTCATATAAACACAAGCCCCGTACGCTTTATTACTTGCATCTGAAAATGCATGAATTTCATTAAATACAGAATTAGAACAACAAATCGGACGATCAATATGTATATCATTTAAACAAGAAAGCTCAACAACTAGCTTACTCCACTTTGTTTTTAATTCGTGTGGCAATGGGTCTTCCCATGATGATTTTATTTTCCATAAATCTTGCAAAATCATTTTTCCAATAATGATACATGGACTGAGGTCCTAACGGATCAAAATGCGTGCAATTGAAGATAAAATTTCTCTTTTGACATAAAATTAGATTGTACTGTGGTACTGATGTCATAAAAGTTTATCTTGCTTGCATGACCAAGATAAACCCAAAAATTTTGTGCTCTCCTCACCTAATTGAACTATTTTTGTCAGGTGATTCAACTACTCCAATTTGACTTAATATGTCAGGATGATTTGATTTCCATTTCATTAATTCAAATTTTGCTAAGTTCAAGATGTTAATGATTCATATACAAGACTCTATAGCCTCTTCTGTTGAAGCGAAACTATGTAAGAAATCGTCAAAATACATAGAGTTTAGATTAATATTAGCTGATGCTTGATTAGTGTCTTGTTGACAATAAGCTAAGTGAAGTAAACATCGAATTGCTAAAACTGGACTTGAGGTCATGCCGTATGTTACCGTGTTTAATTGATAAGTGTCAAGTGATTTGTATGGATCCGAACGCCAAAGAATTCTTTTGCAATGCCTCTCTGTTCAGGATTGATAAGAATCTGACGATACATCATTTTTACATCTGCACTTACAACATATTCGTGTTGTCGGAAACGCAAAATAATTGATAACAAATCTGATTGTATAGTAGGGTCCAATCATCTGTAAATCGTTCAAACATACTCCCGTTGTAGTCGGTGCTGAGCGTCGAAACTTACTCGTAGTTTTGTTGTGGAGCTACTTTCTTTCAGTACTCCGTGGTGCGGCAAAAATAGGGAAGCTTTCTTTAAAACGTCTGTTTCTTTGACCTTTGACATATGTCCTAAAGATTCATATTCTGCCATAAATTCAACATATCTCTTTAAAAACTGCATTCTTTTAAATTTAGATTCTAATGAATTAAATCTACCTTCCGCCAATTTTCGTGAGTCTCTAACGATTGTGTGGAATCTTTCAAAGGTATTGTGACTACAAATCTCCATCAAAGTCTCTAACCATATGTTCTAAAAAATGGATTAAATTCTTTCTTCTTCAGATTTAAAATTGTTATCACTACAATTTTCAATTTCCCAAAAATTTTGTAATTGTTGATATATATCATTTGTCGTAATTGCATTACACATAATTGAGTGGTTTGTGGGAAATTTGCAGTCAATCTTACCAGATACTACGTACCCCAGCTTTGTTTTGTGTAAATATGGATGTATAGGTGGATCGTAACATAGAAGTTCCCAAAATAAATCAACTCCTATCAAAAGATCGATTTTCTTTGACTTATAGAAATGAGGATCAGCTAAGGGAATGTTTTGTGGAAGTTGCATATTACATAAATCTAATGTTTCACAAGATTGATTTGCTGTAATTTTAGGAATAACTAGAAATGATAATGTTGCTTGTAAATCATTTATCTTTGAATGAATTGATGCTGTTGTGCGTTCAAAAATTTTTGTTTTTGAATCATTAATTCCAATAACTGGTATATTGATACGTTTTGTAGGTAGTTGGAGTTTGCGACATAAGTGTGTAGATATAAAGTTTGACTGAGAACCTGAATCCAAGAGAGCAGTACAGTCATGTAATTCTCCACCGTTGCTTCTAATTTTAACAATTGCAGTAGGTAATATTTGAAATATCTGACCTGAATGACTATTATGATTTGTGAGTGTATGGTGTGTATTCTTGTCATGTTCGATTTGAATTTGATGTGTTGGCAATATTTCATTATCATTGCTTGTAATTTTTTCTAAATGCAATAGTGTATTATGTTTTTTGGAACATTTGCGACATCTACTACTACTGTTACAGTTAATAAATATATGACCTACCCTCAAACAATTGAGACACCGCTTATGTTTTTTAATTTCTTGTATTCGGGATTCTACTGGTAGTTTTAGAAAAACTTTGCATGCGTAAAGTTCATGCATTTCCTTGCAAAATGGACAACTAATTTTATTTGTCGTCTGAGTTAAACTTACATTTTGTTGTCTATTTGCTTGAATGAATTTCTAAATTGATTGTTTTCCATTGAAGTCTTCGATTGTTTTCTAATCTTTCCAGTAAGTGACACCTTTTTTCCAAAAAACTAATAAGATCCTCGGTTTCCGGAAGATCATTAATTTCCACCAATTGTTTTTCCCATTCTCTCTTCGTAATTTGATCAAGCTTTTCTATTATCAGATAAATTATTAAACTATTCCATTCTTTAACAGGTTGTTGTAATACTTCCAACGCTCTTAGATTGCTTTGTAAATTGTCTAACAATTGCCGCAAACTATAGAAAGATTCCTTTATGCATTTTGGAAATTCTACTATTGCTTTGATATGATTATGTATTCTGAGATTCTTGTCTTCATATCTTTTTACAATTAAATTCAAGCTTACTTCATAATTGGCTGCTGACATTGGCAAACCTTGTATAACTTGCGCGGCATTTCCTCCTAGTGCAGTCGTTAAGTATTGGTATTTCTTAATTACAGGAAGATTTACATTTTCATGAATAGCTGATTTAAATGTTTCATGAAATAATGGCCACTTTTCGTACTCACCATTGAACTGAGGCAGGTTTCAATCTGGCAGCTAATGTTATTTGAATTGTAATTTTGTGGTACGTGCGTTGATTCCAATGACGTATCATCATGTGATGCATTGTTTTTTCTCTCTTCTTCGTTATCCAGAAGTTGACATTTTTTTAGAAGTTGTTTGGCCTTCACTAATGGTTTATGAAAACTGTCTTCAAATAATTCCCTGCTGCACATATTCATTTTCCAAACAATTTTCGTCACATAGTGCTTCTATTTCACTCTGACAATGGTCAAATTCCGCTAAAACGTCCTGAATTCGCGTTATTCGATATTCTAATTCTAAAATGTCATTTGATTGAAATATTTGGTTTTCTTCTATTGTTGCAACTAAATTATCAATGTAATTACGAAAAGTTGTTACGCGAGCTTTGATTGCTCCTCGCTTACGTGTCAAAGACTGTAATTCAGCCATTTAAATTAAATTTTGTATAAATCAATGAATACTGTCAGTAAATTGCCAATATTTGAAGTATGTAAGTGTCAATACAAATTGTGAAGCTTTAAATAACTTATCATCAATCAATAATTGAATAATAACAAAATGAAATAAAAGATGTGTTGACTTACTGCTACCACTAAATGCACACTCTTTTTCTGTAAATTGCGTCTATCGATGTCAACTGCTTGATGTTGTATACTGCCTGATGACTTGAACTTAATTTGACGGATGATTTCCCTTCTTTCAGAATTTTCTTCTTTTTTCTTATGTTCTTCACTAGCGGCAATGTACCGTTGCGTATATCTACCCACAAATCTTGCTTACGTACACCTCAACTGTTGTGTATATCTACCCACAAATCTTGCAACTTGCTCTGCGTCAAACTTCAATTTCTACACCTGCTTTTTCAATCCGGCTCGAACTGGACCAAATTTTTATGTTTGGTTTATAAGTGAAAAACCGTCACAATGATGATTCTGTTTCAATTTAGTGGACTGTATCTTAAAAAATATTTAACGCAGAACTCTTTTTCAACGAACCTGTTTTATTGATTTTTTTGTATTGACAACAACAACTTGTTTTCCAAAACTACTACATACTAATAATAATAAAAACGTGAACTTGATCTTGAATTCAAACACAGCTAACGTTAAACAATCCCGCGAGCAAATACTTAAAACTGTCATTATACACGTACTTAATTCTTTTTGTGAAATACTTGTTAAAAATGAGTTCTTCATTAGAATGAAAATATAATAATGACGACTATAGTGACTTTCTGGCTATAATCTACAACTTCATAAAAATTTACTCAGGCAGATAATATAAAGCAATATCTGTTTTCCCATGTTAAATTCCTATGTCTCATTGTCAGAAAGACACCCGGTATACTCGTGGACAGTTAAAAGAGAACGAAAAGCAATAAAACTTTATGCATTGAAACTAAATAAATTTGGGAGTGTTCACTTTTAATTGCCCACGAGCATTTGTTACTGCTTGTCCTACCATGAAAACGATTTTTCAAAATGATTTCCTTTTAGACTGAGAACTTTTATGAAAATACATAGGTATACCCAGGGACGGGCACGAGTTCGCCGAAAGCTCTACCCCCACCCCTAATTATTTGCGACGATCTCGATGTTTCAGACAAACAAGCGCCGGCACATAACTGACACAGTCGTATCAACGAAATCAAAAACAGAGAGCGCCGAGCGAGTTAGTTCATGTTGGTTTATTAGTGTTTAACAGTGTCGTACAAGTTCGAGACCATTTTAAATTGAAAAACAAACCTTTTTTAAACAATATTTATAATAATTTTCGGTTTAATTCAATATGAACAGCATCAAAATGAATACACCGCGTCGCCGCCGTCTACAATTTTATATTTCGTGGGACCAAGCTAGCTGCAATCGACACTCGTTTGACCTATTGCTTAGCGTAGTGAGAGATACTTCCCCTTTCCATGCCCATGCCTGGGTATACCTATAAAAATAGGAAGTGCATTCAAATTCGGAACAAACAGAAACCACATAATCTGCGAATACTTCTATTAAAATTAACATTATTTAGATTAAGGTAGAGAATACAGAGATGGAAATAAATCTGAACATTTTGGAAGTTCATTGACTGACAAATGTACGTAAAAAATTAGAAGAATTGTTAAATATTTTGTGTTAAATTAATAAAAAAATAAAAATATTCTTCTACTGCACATACGAGGTTTGTCAGGAAAGTACATATTGAAAAAAAATTAGAAATAAATATTATCTCCCTCAAAGTATGGCCCTTTTCCAATGTGTCTTCCATTCGTTGAAACAATTAATGAGGTCATTTTCCATCAGGATATTTAGGGCGTTGCGTCGGTCACGGCTTTCTGAAGGTTCTCGATCGCCCCGAAATGTTTTCCCTTCAGGTGAAATTTCCACTTCGAGAAGAGAAAAAAGTCGCACAAGGCGAAGTCCGTGGGTGGAGGAGAACTGTAATTGATTTTCCATTAAGAAAATGTCACAAGCGACCTGGAGCATTGTCATGATGGGGAATCCGCGATTGTGCGATTTTATGACGCACAAACCTTTTTCTCAACCGTCCAAAAACGTCCCCATAAAATGTTTTATCAGCCATATGGCCTGTATTTCCCTCTTCAATGACCGGGGTTCATAAACGTTACAATGAGGCTGTGGCGAGTTTCGTTGCCTACCTAGGACCATCATCAGCAAAAGCCATCTCCGTACATACATTCTTGGGGGCGTCATATTTTTAGTTCCATTACTTTACGGATAGACCTCGTACCTATAATAATTTTAGTTTTCTATATTTCACTAAATGTGTTTATGTTTCATTGTTGCATGTTTATTTTTTTTAAATATTGTCCATACATATTACGTGCACACATGAATATTAACTTGTTAATGTTTTTTAAAAATTATTTTGCTGTGATTGTAAGAGGTAAAGAATTTTATTCACGACCGGGAGTAGGCAGCAGATTCTAATTTCTATTACACGAAAATTGTGATAGAAATAACATGTTTACTCCCTAGGGAGCTTTCATTATATTGGCACGTATACTTTGCATTTCTTGCAGTACTTGTTCTTCCATTTTCACAAATTTTTCTTTCAAATAATAAACTTAAAATAATTCGTTTTAAACGTAATACCAAAGAGAACGACTCTTTAGTTAATTCCAAAGAAGTTACACTTGTAATTTACATTTTAAGTGTAATTTCATTACGGAACAGAAACATTTTATTTAATAACCGTATTGTGTAATATTTTCTCCTTTCATTCCAATCAAGCGCTTGTGAATGAGCGGAATAACGCCTCCTCCGGCAAAGGTTGCTTGGATTAACTCGTCGAGTTCTTCATATCCTCGTATGGCGAGCTGCAAATGATTCGAAAAAGAAAAAACGCATATCAAAATGGATATCAAAGATTACGGGAAAAATCTGTGGAATAATTTATAATTAATGAAAAATGTACCCAAAAAGTTTGTTACGCCAGTGTGTATTAAGTATTTGCAATATAATTTAAAGAAAAAAGAGATATCATTAAAAACAAAGACCACTGTTTTTAAAACTATGTACAAGCCGACATTAGGATATGGCAGTGAGAGTTGGGTATTAACAAGACAATAAAAAAAGTAAAGTACAAGCGGCAGAGATGAAATATCCAAGAGCAACTACAGGTATCACACGGAGAGACAGAATACGAAATGAAATAGTGAGAACTAATGGTGAAACCAATTCTAAGGAGAATACAATAGTATGAATTTTTGTCGTTTTGCAGAAGGCACATATGTAAATGTTGTTTTTCTAATGAGATTATTATTGACAGAGAAACTAAATGCTACGCAAAGTCTCAAAAAAAGATCCTTACTTTCACACCAAACGGGTTTTTCGTTAATATCTCGATAAAACAGTTTTGAACAATACTGCGTTTTGAAAATCACCTCCTCATATGACGAATGAATGACCAGAGACAACTAAAACAAATATGGCAAACGAAGACACAAGAGAAAGACAGACCAAGGAAAAAGTAGAACAATGTAGTGGCAGAATGCTTGGAAGAAAGAGAAGCAGACTGGAACGGGAGAAGAATAATGGCAAAAGACAGAAAGAACTGAGTAAGATTTGTACATAAGTAAGGGACGATTAGATGCCTCAACACCTTTGGGTATGATAAGGTTTATTGATTATAATATAATTTAAATTTAAATTAAAGAACAATACTAGGAATATTTGACACGGAAATTTGAATTGTTTTCGTGTTGTAGTGACTCATTTATCAAAGCAGGTGTTCAAAGAGGTTGTTGTCCTTATTTTATAAAGTTTGTACTGAATAATTTATTTCAGGTATTTCTATTTGAGCTGATCACAATAATTCCGTTCGAGAACTAAAGTACATAGAATTCTCTTAAACATTTCTTCCATACTCGGCGATATCGCTTCTCTTCATTGTTTCTTTTTTGACGAAACAATGGTCAGTCACCCTGTATAAATTAATTTGATAAAGAATTAATTCTGCTGACAAACAAGGAGCTTTTGAATAATTATTTTTGCTATGTTTTAATCTCAAAGCAATTCATTTTTAGTTATTTCTGTTTAAATAATTACAGACAATTTGGCGCCCCTTCGAACGGGCGCCCTTGTGCATTGCACAATCTGCACAACGAGTAGTGGCGGGTCTGCTCTTTATCTCACTTGAATGCTGCCATCGTTAGTATTCAATTCACCGTGGCCCACGCCAGGTACACTGAGAAAAATGGAATTTTGCGATTTTGATAAAACATCACTCCACATCGATAAAATAAAAGTATAATGTAAAAGTATAATGCTGTCATGTTATAAGATCCATCTTACTCTAAATTAATCATGATTCTTAGGACAATGAAACTGTTTAAGTTTAAGAATGTAAAATTATCATTCTACATAATACGTAGTGTTAAAATATAATAAACCATAATGAAATATTATGCTGAATAACTTAGTAATAAAATGTCATGTCTGACTTTTTGTTAATTACTCCGGTAATTTTATCATGACAGGAAATGATACTCTAAACAACAAACCACATAGTGTTAATTTTGCAGTAGTACGCTGGGTCGCTTTTTAACGCGAATCCGAATAAAACGTTCGGAATTCTTCATAATATAAACGTACTCTTTGGTACCATTTTTCTCAGTGTACATGAACACATTGGCAGTAGGCAACTTAAGTCACTCCAGTGACCTAAAAGGGTCTCTGGGTTTTGAAAAGGTAAACAATACGGTTCTGCACTTCCGCAGGGAGAGAAGATTCAAAATTAATTACTGTCCGCCCCGCCCTAGTCTTAAACAAACGTCCCTGATTCTAAATTTAGTATTTATTTCTTTTTGCTTCTGTTTTACGTTCATTAATGTTAAACTTGTCTTAAATTTATTCGAGATCCTTTCACGTGGTTGTCTCATTTGAAAATCCTGGTATGGGTGTAAACGGAGGTATAAAAGAAAACTCTTCCCCTGAGGAATTCAACGAAGCCCCACAAGGGAAGCTGTAAAAAGTCATCTGCTACGAATTGGCCAAATTATTTAAACATCGTTTTTAACAATCTAACAATTATTAGACCCACTTAAACGACATAATGCACTAAAAACAATGCACTAATAAGAAATATTAAATCACTTCAATTTTTATTAATTTGTAATAATAACTTATTTACTTATACTATGCATTGCTGCCATGTATTTCTGGTTGTATACATATCAGGCGCAGATTAAAAAATGCAAACAGGATCAGACTATAGCCTTAAATTAAATCATTATAAACAAAACTAGTTCTTTAAAAAGTGACAAAATTATTTACTGTTTATTATTAATTAGGCTTAGGCCCGATCTTTTCATCTCCAGTTGATTTTATCTGACGGTTTATTCTCATAATAACAATTGTGATCACACTTGTTGCCATGGTTATTAATCGCCAGATAAAGTTAATTGGAGATGAAAAGACCGGGCCTTACGCTGGATTTCACAGTCACTTAACTTTAATCATCAATTAAGAATAATCATTCCTACACCTTCAACACATGTAACCATGGCAACGTTTATTTTTAACGGATGATTAAATTTAAGTAACGTTTGTGAAATCCGCCATTACACTTATAGAAAGTTTGAATTTTATTTCTTGATAAATGAAAGAATAAAAATCGAAGTTATATTAAAAATATTGTATTTTAACAACGTACTGAAATTTTGTTTCAGGAGTACTTGCTGGCAGACAGGAACATGTCCGTAACTCCAGTGGCGTTCTCCCTGATGGCGTCTTTCATGTCTGCCATAACTCTGCTCGGAGTATCCAGCGAAAATTACATTTTCGGCATTCAGTTCATTGTGATAAACATATCCTACGGAATTTTCACGCCGATTGCCGCATACCTGTACTTACCTGTGTTCTTCAGGCTGCAAGCGACCAGCGCGTACGAGGCAAGTCCTCTCAATAATCTTTGCCCTTTTCGACAACTTTTTCCACGTTTTTAGTATTTAGAGAGGAGGTTTGGGCAGACGTCTCGATTGGCGGCATCGCTTTGCTATAGTTTGCAGATGATATTGTACATGGGTATTGTCCTTTATGCTCCTGCGCTGGCGTTGGAAGCTCTTACTGGAATTAGTAGATTAGCTGCGATTTTATCAGTTGGTAAGTTAAGTGAGGTTTACTTTGTTTTTTTTTCACTCTTATACCAGTGAAAATTGTAAATATTGGAATTTTTTAAAACAGAATTCCACAAGTGCTTGTTCAGACAAATGGCATGGTCATTAGAGACCAACCATTAACACAGCCTTCTTTTTATTTGTCTAGTACGATACGTAATTAACTTTTTTTGGTAGGTTTGGTTTGTACATTTTACTCAACAATTGGGGGTATGAAAGCTGTACTGATGACTGACGTCTTTCAGTCTTTACTGATGTTCGCCGCAGTTTTCAGCGTAATTATTTGCGCTGGAATTCAGCACGGTGGATTAGCGGAAATTTGGAGAATTGCAGAGAGAGGAAATAGAACCAATTTACTCAAGTAAGTAAAAAAAAATAGTATCTGTCAGTTAATTTATTCCAGAAATCAGTTGTTCTATGATAATGCATTTGTTCGGATAGTAACTTCTTCCAAATATTGTCTAGGAATTTGGTAAACCCAATCTAGTGACTGTGTGCCTATGCATATTAATACCATTAAATTTAACACCATTGAATTAAAAGACATTGGCGTTTTGATTACGCGATTCGTTATGCATTAGTTAATGCTTCAAGTCTTTTGTGTCTGCTTGCTGCAGGCTAACCATCTAGTCTCTCCTTCTATTATTTTATTCTAATTCTTAGCTTCACCTCTATGTGTCAAGAAATTTTGTACTTGTAATTTAAAATATTTATTTTTTTTTTAGTTTCAATCCTGATCCTACTGTTCGTCACTCGTGGTTCTCTCTGATAATAGGCGGCGGAATAACGTTCCTATCGTTGTACGGCGTAAACCAAACGCAAGTCCAACGCTACTTAACCTTGAAAACCCTAAAATCGGCACAGAGAGCCCTCTGGTTTAACTGGCCCATTTTGTCCTTGCTGAGTTTCAGCACGTCCTTTGCGGGACTGGCCATTTATTCCAAGTATTTCGCCTGTGACCCCGTCGCATCCAAAGTAATCAGCAGTGATGATCAGGTTATTTTACCCCCATACAAATAGAGCGGTTTGAAGTAGCTAATTTCTATTGTAGTTGATGCCGTATTACGTCGTGGATTCCATGGGTCACATTCCTGGACTTTCCGGAATCTTCGTCGCCGGAATTTTCAGCGCGTCTTTGTCTACGGTGTCCGCGGCCCTAAACAGTTTGGCTGCTGTTACTTTGGAAGATTACGTCAAGGTGAGACCCGTTATTGAAAAGCGACAATTTATTAAGCTGGATAATTTTAGCCCTTATACAAGCACATTCATAAAAAAGAGATGACCGACTCGACTGTTTCGGTTGCTTCAAAATTCGCAGCTTTCGCTTATGGTCTTGTTTGTTTGGCCATGGCTTTTTTGGCCCAGTTATTGGGGGGAATTCTTCAGGCTTCACTTACCATTTTCGGCGTTGTTGGTGGACCTCTTTTGGGACTTTTTACGATGGGTATGTTTACGACAGTAGCGAATGAGAAGGTGCGTTTTTATTTTATTTTGAAAAATTGAATAATGTAAAAGGAAATGATTTTATTTGTCAATTCAAAAGTTGTTCTTTTTTTACAAATTTTAGGGAGCGTTGACTGGTTTAGTTACAGGACTTGCGTTTGCGCTTTGGATGGCCTTCGGCAAACCCAAACCACCATTACCAAAGTTGCCGGTTTCCACGCAAGGTTGTGAAGATGATCTCGTGACCTACACGACCTCACCAATAATACCAGAAGTAGTCTCTAACATAACGACGAGTCAACTAGTCCAAAACGAAAAGTAAAGGACTAAACAAATGTGTTGCTTCTTCAAAAAGCTGAATGCTTTTTCTTGTTTTAGCGAATATTTTTGGCTCTATAGAGTGTCATACCTCTATAATGGTGTGTTTGGGTTGATAGTGACTTGTGTCGTTGGTGTGATAGCAAGTATTATAGTCAGTAGAGTTTGGAAAGAGCCTACTGTGGAAGTCGATCCTAACTTATTTGTTCCTCCTCTGGCAAAACGGTTGAGAAAAGAACGACCGATTAAATTATCCACGGTAAATATTACTTTGAACTGATATTTTCTTATAAATACGGATTATTGTTTTAGTTGGGTGAATCTATGGAAGATCTCAAGAAGGGTTTGCGTGCTCGAAACGGAAGTGGAAACCACAAATTTTGATGCGGGTTGCATTTATTTCCTGTAGTATTAATTTATGTAGATCAATTTTTCTACTTTCAGTATGGCTATGTAATTTTTTATATTTGTATTTATTGATTTTCGAATGTATTTAGAGACCAATAGAAATATTTTCCTATTTTAAATGTCTTTTTCTTCCTTATCAACGTTTAGGTTTAATTTCAATGCACTCTTTTCTATGGAAGAACGAGATAAATTATTATGACTCAAATTAAAATAAACGTTTCAATTATACAGAGTGACCCTAAAATAGTTGGGCAATTTACGTTAAAATTAACTTTAAAAGTTGGCCAATTTACGTTATTAGCTGAAACCTGTTAAATAAAGAAATTTTTATGTAATTTTCATTTAAGCAGCATACAGTTGGTCACCACAACTTTTATTCAGCTAACAGTTCCATTGCCTCAATCACTCTCAACTACATTAACATATTGCAGTGATATTTACCTATGTCCAGAATTTTATTCATCGTATGCTGTTTCCAACAAACTTCGCATCTTATAAAACTTTCCAAAATGCAACATTCTTCATCCAACATATTCCAAAAGTACGAAGTTCTAAAAGAAGTAAGTTTCTTCATAACAACATTCCCAAAACTACAATGTTTCACAAGATAAAACATTCTTCAGATGTACAGCATTATACGAGAGGCGTCTGCAAGATGCAATATTCGTCCAGGCGAGGTGTTCTTCGGGATGAAACATCTGACAAGATGGAGCATACTTCAGGATGCAGCGTTCTATAAATTAAAAACTTGTTATCATTCAAATATTTAGGTTATTATGTTTAAGAATGTTAATTAATTTAAGATATTATTGAAATGTTAATAGAATACTTACTTAGTTTAACATTAGGTTTGAAGTTTGAAATATTTAAGTTATCTGTCAGATTGACGTTTTGTGTAAAAGAACTGTCAAATTGAATGAAGTATTTATAAATAAAATGGAGGGATTGATCACCAAAGAGAATAAACAAACCGAGGTGTAACATTAAAAATTTTGCTATTATAATTCAATATACCTTTAAAAATTTCAATCTTTTTCATTCATTAATAATAATTTATCAAACCATTATCCAGAGATGTCTCACAGCGTAACGCTGAAGTAAGTTTATTTTGATTTAAAGAAATTCTTTTGGTTTTAAAAAAATACATTACGGATGGGTTTACAGAAAGCAAATCAAATATTTAATTGCGAATTAAACTAATTACGATTAAGTTGCCATAAGAATTACATTGCGAAATGTCAAATTAACAAAGTCATTAAAATTTGATTGCAATTAAAGTTTCTGTAAACTGGGCCTACATATAACACATCTTGTCATTCATTAATCATTTGAACTATCAACACACATCTACAAAGAATCCTCATTATTATAGAAGAGTTATTGTTTGTTTCGCGATTGGGCGTAACAGGTAGCAACACTTGGCAAATAAGACTCTATCTGTAATAATAAGAATTCTAATTCAACATCACACTACATATAAACGTTACAAAATTCTAAAGTATCATAGGAATTTTATCGTTTGTTTCACGATTGGGCGTAACAGTAGCAACACTTGGCAAATAAGAAATTACCTGTGTTTCTTTAGAATTTTAGACATGCATTACAAAATTAAACAATTAAATTACTCACCAATTTATCTTCAAAAGAATTTTCTTCAAAATTATAATAAATAACTGGATTGCAATTGACATTGAGAGTTCCCACCCTGTATTGTCACTTTGACGTTATAAAATAGAATTCATATCAGACTACTAGACTACGCAATTGTGTAGTGGATGTGGTGTAAAGATTAAAATAAAAGAGAAAATGGGCAATATCAATACTTACCACATCTGCAAAGAAAAGCAACTTTACAATATGTTCTATTAATTATTATACCGAGTGATTTTTTGAATTTTTTTATCAACTCTTGCCATGAGATCTGGACGGCATGTCTTAGCTTAAGTAAAAAGTACGTCATTGTACTCCTTTATGCTGTTTTACCACAGTATAAGTAATTACCCAGTAGCGTCACTTAAACGTCAGTGTCAAAAAAAGCGGCCATTCTGTTTGATACCCTTATGAAAATACAATGTAATTTACAGCTGGGTAGGTGTCAAACAAAAGAGCAAATGTGACAGTTATACTCAAGTGACGCTACTGTGTGATTCTTATACTGTAGTTTTACAGTAAAGCTACGACATGCCGTCCAAATTCCAAAGCGTTCCTTTCCTCTCTCCGCCGTGTAAGTGAAAGGAACTCCCTTTAATAGTAAGTTTTAATTTATTATTAATTTTTCATTAACAACTTGTATTATTGAATATTGTAATTGTAGACTCTGAAGATGAGTCGGGTCCTGACTCGAAAGTACTGTGCACAATAACCAAAAAAACTAAAAATAACTGAGTATTTATTTAAAAAGTAAAGAAGATTTACCACACCGGTCAAAAAAAAAAAACAAAAACAATTTATATTATTTATACAACGTTAGCCTTGTTCGCGGGAAATTATGACTGACTCCACCGTTCGACGAAGCGAGCTTTATATCTCTCCGTAGACTTTCTGAAATCCTCTGGACTAAGCTTGTCGTTGACTTTCTCGTTAAGAGAAAAAGTAGAGCTTGAAATTGATAAACTTGTCAAGAATAAAATTTTATCACCCGTTGAATTTAGTGATTGGGCGACGCCGATCGTACGTCGCTTAACGCCTTCGAAGGTGTCCGTGTCACCGATGCCAACGAGGTAGCTAAACGTCGACTGAAATTGGAATAGCGACAATTGACGGTCTACGAGCGCGTCAGCGTAAACGCAGCCTAGATTGGAAAGAGATTTAGCCGAATTTTTACAACCCCGTTGGCATCAGTGCCGTGTCGTGGCCCGGGCAGTGCTGTCGAGTCGATGACGTTACTTCGTATCGCCGGTCTTACGATTTCGTTACACTCCCCCTCTTTAAAGACGTTTCGTTCCGGATCGTATTGGGAGTCATTCCTGATAGGTCGTGACGGAAACGACAAGTTGAACCCATTTTGCAACCTGTGGTCGTGAAGAAGTAACAGTCCACGGTCTTGTCATTTTTTGGAAAAGATTCTTGAGCTGTAGCTGTAGACTAGAACTTCGATCCCAGTTCTATCAAAGATGACTTCTCCGGATCACCCTCCAATTTAGCCCATGCAGACCAAAACTCAACTTTGGGATAGCTAACTTGTTCACCTTGTCCGCTAGCAGATGACTTCTCAGGTTCCATAAGGTTTTCCACATGGAGTGGTAATCAGGCACTTGCTTAGTTACCAAGTAATATAGATTTCTTTCTCGTTCTCCTTGGGTATCCTTAATCTTCAGCACCTTTTCTACTATGGCTTCTGCCTTTGCAATTCCTCGATACAGAAAAGAACCCAGAACTATTAGGGTGGAAAATAAAAAAGAATGGACTGATGCCTATCACTACCTTGAAGCCCCTTGCAACCGACTTGTGCAGCTGATTTCTTGAAAATACACGAAGGACAAAAGGATTATCCATGATATTAGTGACTATTTAAATTTTGAAGAAATTGTCGAAAAGAAGCCTCGAGCACTATAAATTGTAGGTTAAATTTCATTGAACTCACGAAATATGACACGGAATTTACATGAACTCCCGAACCTCCGCAGTGCTTGTCTTTATTTGGCACTTGGTGGTATGGTACTTGATGATAATTGGTACTTGGTGATACTTGCTAATGGAAGAAACGCGATGATAAGTAAGAGTTCGACGAATTTAAAGCTGAATCAAAAAACTTACCCCTTTTTAAGACAAGGGCCTGAAGCGTTAAAAATCTGCACGTGAGGACGGAATTTGTGGCACTGGTTTTAACTGCTATTTCAGCACTGGGACTATTCCCAACAACCGTTCATGAGCGCAGAAAATCCCTAATATCTATTAGGTGTCCAGACTATGGAAACATTTTTGAATATCGTACTTCACAATAGAGCTTCAGCATTGCATATTAAACAGTTGGTAGCAATGTCAGCCACATAAAGACAAAAAGCGGTTGAATGTAAAAATTAGTTTTAACGTTGTTTGTTATTACATATGACAGATTTCAAAGGTTTATATCTCTTGCAATTTTAACGAATAGTAAATCTTTCGAGCTTCATTTAGTACAGAATTTTATGTAGTTTCGATTTCTAAACGTAGAAGTTTCATAACTTATTCTACTCAAGTACAGTCGATTCATATTCTGTATTCTACATATGGGGGTAATGACGGACAATAGTTTGGGGGTAATGTTGGCTTATCAATATTACCCCAAGACCAATGTCGTATGAAGATTACAAATATTGTATTTCTCTACAGACATGCCGCGTAAATGCAGGGTGCAACAATGGAAAAACGTGTTGAATTATGTCGTTTGTGGACAATGGGCACATAAAGATTGCACAAATTTAAAAAAAGCACTTTATTTGTGATTATTGTGAAGAGAATTATTCATTTTTCCATAAAAACATTTAATAAGAATTTAAACCTCTTTATTTTATGACAAAAAGCTTTTATATTTTGAACGGAGTAATCTGACCGGCATTCCCCCATCTAGCGAGTAATACCTGCCGGAACTGTTGTTTTGTTCTTTTATCGTTATAACAGGAGATCAATATCTTTTCTAATCAAGTGACCTATGGAAATAAAATCATGTGTCTTTAATTAGTTTATTATTTCAAATGCCACTTGTATTACATATTTATATTGCATTCTTATACAAGACGATAGGAATGCAATATATGGCATTTGAAATACTGAACCAAACAAAGATATAATTTTTTTCCATAGGTCACTTGATTAGAAAAGATATTGATCACGTGTTACTTTTAACGTTAGGTTAAATTTTTATTTTTGTAAGTTTTATAATAAGTACATTACATACTAATAGTTCAGACTTTTTTTTATTATATAGATTTAGTAACAAAACGAAAAACAAAAAATGCAGACTAGCAATTTCTAAAAAACCTTAGGGGGCCACCGTTCACCTCACTTACCCTAAGCAAGCATAACAGCCGCTCGCTTTATCAAAAGCCTTGGCCGATGAGAGTCATGATTGACCTTTGAATCATAGAGAAACTGGCACACATCCGGAGTGTTACTTGGTCGAAATGATTTTTGAAAAGAACCATATAAAAAGCCGACAGTTCAGACAGCCAGTGCCCGTCTTGTGGAGTGCATCCCTACAAACCCGAGGGCATAATCGACATTTAGAGCCCGCGCATACTGCAGATTTTCTATCGGCCGATAGTTTATTCTGAATCAAGCTACGAGAAATGTGATACGTGGCTGTACCTACATTAAATTATTATAGGCCACGTATAACATTTTTCGTAGCTTGATTCAGAATAAACTATAATATAGTTTATTCTGAATCAAGCTACGAGAAATGTGATACGTGGCTGTACCTACATTAAATTATTATAGGCCACGTATAACATTTTTCGTAGCTTGATTCAGAATAAACTATCGGTCGATAGAAAATTTGCAGTGTGCGCGGGCTCTTACAGAATGTCTTAATGTGGTCGATCTCCAAAAGTCCGTCCGTCTCTGTATCTGGTACGATGATTTACTAGGGTAAGAAAGTATTAATTGAGTTTACCATTTTGGCTATGTTTTTAGAAACTAACATTTGCTTATTTTAATTATGAAATGCTGTTTTTCTCGTTATTAAATTATTTTGAACTTGTTTTATATGGTCTCGTATATCGTTCTGAAGTAATCTATAATTGCATTTAAATTTTACATCTGTCTAAATTTGTGATCTCTACTAATTTGACTAGAGTGTCGTACGTATGTAATCAGTTTTAAAATTATCCAAATCAATTTATAATAATTAGATATGTTCTCCATGATATTTGCAGTGATAATTGAATTAATATATGATAAGAAAAGTCTCCTACTGCAATGAATATATTTTTTATTCTTTTCTAGACCGGTTTCGCTTAAAGTATAAAAAATATATTCATTGCAGTAGAAGATTTCCCATCATATATTAAGTCAATGTATAATTTTTTTACTTATTATGAATATATTTATTTATTTAAATTTTCTTTTTATTTCGTAAATGTCATTTTTAAAAGAACGAATGTAATTTCGTCAATCCCGAAAATATACACACAATTATACACTACACACATTATTAGATAATAATTGTGGACGTGGCTTATATCACTATTGTGATCCCTGAAGCCCAATAAATTATTATTATTATATGTGTGGCGGGCAAGGGCTGAAATCTCATTCCATATAAAGAGGGCATAATAGCAATATCTGGCTAAAAAGCTCAAACCAGATACCTACAAACAAAGAAATTGCTACTTGGATCCTTTATGGTCTGACTAAAATTTCGGTAAAAGAGTGAGGAGAAGTGGAAATTGTTGATTACTGTGGTGTAATTAATTTTGGGAATTAAGACCTAGTTTGGGCATAACAATAGAACTTTTCTCTCACTCTCGTCGAGACATCTAGAAGAACATAGTGTTTCGACGAGGCCTTGTAAAAAATTGATAAAGTTGAAAGTAAAGGATAATACGTCCCCTTTCTGTTATCATTTTTTTAACCCCACGTCCCTCACAACTCTAAAAAAAGACGAAATGATAAATTTACTTGTAATATAACTATGTTTTATGGATGTACCATACAAACTTAAAAAACAGGCAGAAATGTCTTGAAATTTTAACTTTTTTAAATAATATATTTACTTTAAAAATAGAACAGAATTCTTAAAATTTTGATTTGTCCTGGAAACTTTTTTTAAGACATAGGAGTACATATTATACAGGGAATTCCAAAATGCACTGATGGTTTTTGGGATAGAATAACTTTTTAATAGTCGAACTTAAAAAAATTACAAACACAACATCTTAATCTACAACTCTGGGAGTTTCTTTACTTAAAAAATGAACGGCGTAGGTGGCTTTCTTCTGTGTGTTATCAGCCACAGGAATTATTGACTCTTTTTTTGAAGAGCACGAGCGTACCGTATCAGTAAGATCAAAAAGAGATTGTCACATGATCAACACTTTTTTCCAGTCAAGGTATGAACAACTTGATGGTAATTAATGGTTTTTGCAGGATGGGGGCAACGACTAATCAATATTAATATATTGCGTGATATGTTTCCCAACTCGGTCCCCTGATTTAACAGCGCCGGACTTTTTTTGTGGCTATTTTTAAACAGTCGTGGATACAGTACTAACCCCCCTTAGTCTTCAAGAGCTCAAACGAAATTGAAGCAATTTTACTGCAGATGCTGGGCAGAGTGTTGGATGATTTTGTGCGATGGCTAGAAGAATGTGTAGCAGAAGGAAGACATCTACGCCATTCAATTTTTAAGTAAAAAAACTCCCAGCGTTGTAGATTAAGATGTTGTGTCCTTATGTTTTTAAGTTCAACTCTTAAGAAGTTATTCCATCTCAAAAACCGTCAGTATATTTTGGAATTCCCTGTACGTATTTCTACAAGTAGCTAAAACAGCTCAAAATATATTGATATTTTAACTTTATAATTTTGGATCTAAAAATCAAGTTGTTCTAAACAACTTATATAGCAGTTTTCTTTAATGCAAACTGAAAATAAAAGAGAAATTTGGTTGATACACAGAGCTCTACATTAGCTCGAAATATAATTTTGTAAAAATTTATAAAATCCATAGGTACCTACTTGAAACGTCGTAACCTTGTAAAACTAAACAATAGAATTAAGCTTATTTACATAGTATTGCGTAAACTGCCCGTATTTGTTATTAACGAGTATAGTTTGCTAGCAGGAATGAATTTGTCGAATTCCTGAATTTTTTATAAATAAACTCGTCGTTTACAATTTGAAACCTCGTTGTACTTTGAACCCTGGCATGTTGTAAATATAAATTGTAAATTTTATTGAGAAGTCAAGTACCCGTGTGCGAACAATGAATATTATCTTGAAGTATACGTATGAGTAAGATTACAACGGCGAAATAAGTTGCGATGAATTTGAACGGCGTCAATTGCAACAATAAAGGCAAATAAAATGGCAACGGATGGGGAGACTTTCTTGGGGGTGGTAGATTACATAATTCTCGTGTCGGTTTTATTAATATCGAGTGGAATTGGCGTTTATTATAGGTTTACAGGTGGTAAACAGAAAACAGTTAAGGTATGTATTGTATGTTTTTGCATTTTTTTACATTTTCGTAATCAGAAGCTGTTGATTGTGAGTTGCACAAAGATACATAATCTAACACTTCAAGTATATGATTCATATCGTTACCCTAATTCGCAAATGTCGTAGGTCCACTTTTTGTCAAAATTAAGATTTTGACACCATTTCGTTAACAAACGACTAATCTACCTATTAAAAAAATTGTAACGCAGAAACTTACACTTTTCTATTATTAAAGGCCATTTTAGAAAACATGGTAATTCCGGCACTTGACAATTTGAATAAGAAATTATCGAAAGTCCGTCAGTTTACATGGTCAAGTCATCAGCGTATGAATCATTTCAAAATAATAAAAAAGTATTATGATATTACCTAATTTGTCCTAATTCAACAACAAAAAAATGTACAGTTAATTGGTAAACTGTCATTAAGGTTTTCATCGTCTACTGTAAAACTAGTAAAGATGGACTTTCGACGTTTGCGAATTAGGGTAACGATATTATGAATGCAATAATAATTTCAGGAGTACTTACTGGCGGATAAGAACATGTCCATATATCCAGTTGCATTTTCGTTGATGGCTTCTTTTATGTCGGCAGTTACTTTATTGGGAGTATCCAGTGAGAATTATGTTTATGGCGTTCAATTTATCGTCATAAATTTGTCGTATGGAATATTCACACCAGTAGCTGCTTATATTTATTTACCGGTATTCTTTAAATTGCAGGCGACCAGTGCTTATGAGGTAAAATTACACTAAAGGCAAAATAAATACAAGAGACGATATTTAAATTTTTAATGAAAATGAACCAGTTTCAAGAACTTTATCAGACTTTATTGTTTCTGTATTAACCGATTATTTTAAGTATTAACCGATTATTTTATAATGAAAGCATTATATGGTACTCCTAAAAAGCACCAAGCTCATAATTTGTTTATTTAAAATTTTTTGCAAAATCTTGAAACCTTAAAAAGACACATTTTAGTGCAAAAATCTTTTCTTAATCGGTATTTGTTTTTTCGGTGTAACGTCATCGTTAATATTTTTTTAAACCAGTTGACAATAATAATTAGTTTTCAAATTGTTAGACTGTTGGGAACTCTTACTTGTGAAATTAGTAAGACATTAATTTTTAAGTTTGTACTAAGTATGTTCCATTATTCTGCCCTGCTAAGACAGGAAGTCGTATCTGCAAAAAATGTTATTTTCTGATTTTTGCATATTCGGGATGGTGACGACTTGTTTTATCATTCTACAAAAGCTAAAGATCATATCTGTGCCATAAAACCGTCAAAATGAATGGTAAAGATTAGTCGGAACTACAAAAATAGGAGGTTTCCAAAGTCAAAATGTCGTATCTGACTCATACTACAATCAATTAGTCGTATCTAACAATATTTTCTTCAGTTGTTGTTCCAAACAATGATTAATAAAAAGGACAATTACTAAATCATTTAAGTCGTATGTATATAGTACATGCGACATTTTAATAAAAAGAATCTTAATCGTACTTACTTAATTCTAAAGTTCATGTCGCATTTACATAATTTCAAATTTTGTCGAAAAAGCGTGACTTTCATATTTTCTGGTTACAATTATAGATTCAATTCATTCTGTTTCATATGTACGTCCAAGATCAGGTTCCTACAGTAATACGTTCTTGTGGCAGAATACGATTCACAAATTTGCATTTTCCCATAAACGATACATTTTCAGATACGACTTCTTGTCTTAGCAGGGCAGTATTGTGGCTTGAGTCGTTTAAATTGAGTTAAATACATATATAAAAAAGAAACGAATGCCGAAATCATTATTTTTTTTTTACAAATTTGTAGTTTGTTAAACTCACTTTTTATTCTTCTTGCGCTTATAATTATTTGTAAATGTGCTTATTTGTTTTCAAGTATTTAGAAAAGAGATTTGGTAAAGTAGCGAGATTAGTTGCTTCGCTGTCGTACAGTGTGCAGATGATACTTTACATGGGCATAGTTTTATATGCTCCTGCTTTAGCTTTGGAAGCCCTTACTGGAATTTTGAAAGTAGCTGCGATATTATCAGTAGGTGAGTTCTGAAATATTTCCAGAGCTATTTCACAGCATAGGTGCCAAATCTGGTACCACTTCTAAAACAATTCAAAGTTGCTTCAGCTTATCCATATTTTTTGGAATCCAATAAGGATTATGTTACAAAAAAAATTACAATATTGTCTAAAATCGGACATAACGAATAATTAGATCGTGATTGATCTAGATCCAGTTTTTGCAAACAAGTTTTTTCCATTTATTTTTAGGACTCGTGTGCACTTTTTATTCAACAATTGGGGGCATGAAAGCAGTCTTAGTGACGGACGTTTTTCAATCGTTGCTCATGTTCGCGGCCGTTTTCAGCATAATAATATACGCAGCAATTGACGTTGGTGGATTAGATGAAATTTGGTACATCGCTGAGAGAGGAAATAGAACTGATTTGTTAAAGTAAGTAGTAAAATAAATTAGGAAATTAAGGCACATTTCCAAACTTGAAAAAGTGTACAAGCCTTTTGTCAAACTGAAACTATCTAAAATACTTTTGAAACAAACATTTGTATTACATTGCAGCTTCAATCCGGATCCAACAGTTCGACATTCGTGGTTTTCTTTGATAATAGGCGGAGGCATCACATTTTTGACCATATACGGCGTAAACCAAACTCAAGTACAACGTTACCTTACCATAAAGGAATTAAAAGACGCACAAAAAGCAATTTGGCTAAATTGGCCTATTCTCACGGCCTTGAGTCTCAGCACCTCCTTTTCAGGCCTCGCTATTTACTCCAGATATTACAAGTGTGACCCTGTCGCTTCCGGCAAGATAGAGAGCGACGACCAAGTACGTACTTTCAAGTGGTACTTATTCAAATTTAATGAAGAAAAATTTTAGCTGATGCCTTATTTCGTGGTGGATACAATGGGAAAAATTCCTGGCCTCACTGGCCTCTTCGTCGCTGGTCTTTTTAGTGCTGCTCTTTCAACTGTATCTGCAGCTGTTAATAGTTTAGCTGCAGTATCCATGGAAGATTATTTTAAGGTGAGGTTTAACTAAAAAGTGAGGAAATATGAACCTTGCCCCGAATAAGGATAGCATGAATTGCTGTCTCTATTGTTATTTGAAGTAAGTAAATGTGAGTCATTTGCTAACCCGTTTATTTCAAGTACCGACAGACTTTGATGATACTGTAAAACATATTCCGAAAAGAGTTGCAATATTTTGCAATTTTAAATAAGAAAAAGAACGAAGGTGTTTAAAAATTTCCAAATTATTTCGACGTTTCACAAAACGTGAACTTCTAACAATCATAAAATTCTGCGAAATTTTACTCATTATTTTTATTAATAACAAAAGAGCTAGTAATCGTGAATTCCCGATTTGGAACGTGGGATATACTGAAAATTCTGTTACAATGAAGTAGCCTGCATACAAGAAACTCTACGGACAAGAACTTCCTGAGAAAAGGCTTGCATTCTACACCAAAATAGCCGCATTAGCTTATGGTTTAGTGTGCGTGGGAGTAGCATTTTTGGCCCAACTGTTGGGAGGCGTCCTGCAGGCATCTTTGACAATATTTGGAGTTATTGGCGGACCTTTATTAGGGCTGTTTTCTCTGGGTATGTTTACTACAACCGGAAACGAAAAGGTATGCATTTACTATATTTAAGATTGATAATTACATGCCCTGATTGTAGGGTGGTACAACTGGTTTGGTGACTGGAATTGCAATTTCGTTGTGGATGGCATTTGGTACACCCAGACCACCGGGGCCCAAACTGCCCATTTCTGTTGACGGTTGTGAGCAATCCAGTGGCGGAGATTTATTCCCAAACTTGACTTATACGGGTTACGCGCAACCTGATAACAGGTAAATGCCAGATTTTTGCGGAAAAGAAGTTTAGAATGTGTTGCTTCTAGCGAATACTTTTGGTTGTATCGGGTTTCATATTTATACAACGGCGTTTGCGGTCTGTTGGTTTCTTTCATTGTTGGTTACGTTGTGAGTTTTATTGTTAAGATGGTGAGCAAGGAGAAGACGAAAAATTTGGATCCGAATTTGTTTATTGGAATTGTTGCTAGGCGATTAAGGAAAGAAATGGAACAGAATGATCAAGGTATTATCTTTTTATTAAAAAATTAATTTGTTTTGTTGATCTTTGTTCAATTATCAGTTTTCTTTTGCTTCGTAATTGTAATTTTTAAATTTTTTATTACTTTTTAGTTAAGGTAATTAATGCTCATAAAATGTGTAGGCGTGAATAAAAAAGAATGGTGGTCAATGTCATTCAAAAATTTGACGAATCGTTTCAAATTAAAATATCTTCTTGTCAGGTGTATTAGATAAATAGAAGACACATATCACATGTTGTCGTACAAAGGCTATGACAACCAAGACTTCACTTGTCAGTGTCAGATATGTCAGAATGATAAAATTTATTTGGCAGCTGAGTATCTGAGCAACGAAGGTTAAATTATAAAAAAAACATGTTCTGATATTTTTTCAATTAATTGATAACAGAATAATAATTATGGAAATTTTTATGTTACAGATTAACCATTGGTGAGTTAATATACCAGAGACTTGAGACTACTTGGTTTGACTGACTGTGCACGCATTAAAAAAATAGGAAATATATACATGTACTGGAAGCAATAATTTTTTCATTACATTCGCAATTAAATTCTAAAATGGTTTCTTTTGATTTATTTAGAACCTAAACGCAAACGTGAATAATCACATCAGTATGAAGGTGTAGACATTTTTTTTAGCAGGTCGTATCTTGACACGGACTAAATTATTATTCGTTAAAATTTTCTCTGAAAATAACATTTTATTAATAGCATAGTTTGATGGAAGCATTTTTAAATTTTGTACATCATTGCTTATTCCAAAATGATCAATTGCTATTAATTTCATTTTCAGAAACAATTCAGAAACCCGTCGATTCTTATTTTTAGGTTTCACTTTGCAGTTGTCGAAGTAAAATTCAAAATAATTTTCCAAATGATTTGTACAAAAGATACGAAAGAATTTCCTTCTGAAATGAGTCCAAAATGAGAAATTAAATGAAAAAGGACGTTTAAAAAATATTTAGAGCAGGATCATTATACGAAAAAAAAAACACCAAGTTTAAATATGTAATTGAAAACTAATAATTCAAAAAATTATTTAAAATAAAGGGGAGACGGAGGGAATGAGAGCCACTTAAGGAAAAATCGATATATTTTGAAAAATATAAAGCGTATTCTCTCAACAATTGTTTCGTATAAAACCATTGAAATGACGTAACTACAGTTCTTTCGCTCGATCTTTGCAGTTATGTCAGAAAATTATCGACTCAAAATGACAAATTTATAAATTCTATCATTGTTTTAACATACGTATTAGATAAGGATAAAAGAATATGTTGATTTCGTTTCTCGAATCGGTAAAGTGTGACGTGACTGCAAAGATCGAGCGGAAGAACTGTATATCATTTCTGTCATTAACAGAAATTATAATATATTCATTTAATAAAGATGGAATTGGCTCTTATTGCCTACATGTTGGGGTAATAAGAATTATGAAAGGAGGCAAACCGACTGCTGCCTAAATAAATTTGTTCTAACAAATAACTACAACAGTTAATAAAATAAATACATAGTACACTTTTCTTTCATAACATAACATAAAATGTAATACTGAGGGAAATACGAAAACAATAATAATAGTAACATGTGTACAGGGTTACTTTTATTAATGTTAATCCCCCTTTATTATTTTAATTATTAACCGATTCAATTCTTTTTCTTCTTCTTCTTCTTCTTCTTCATTTTCCTTTTGCCCATGTGGGCGTCGGCTATTCTTGTTCATTCTTCCACCCATCTCTTCCAGTTATTCCGGTCATTGGCCAGTAGTTTCATTTCATTTAGTGTTTTTCCCTTGCTTCTTCCTATCTCCTCTACCTGTTGTATCCATGTCTTTCTCGGTCTACCTCTCCTCTTCTTCTTTCCTGTCTTTGCTTCCATTACTTTTTTCGCCAGTCTGTTATTGTCCATTCTTGTTATGTGTCCAAACCAGTTCAATATTATCTTGTCTTTTTTCCTTTCCTTGCTTTCTGATGTCGTCGTTTCTTATTCTATCCATCTTTGTCTTTCCTGCAATTTTTCTCAACTGTTTCATCTCTGCTGCTGTCACCATACTCTCGTGTTTGTTTGTATTCACCCAGGACTCACATCCGTATAGTAACGTTGGTACTATTAGTTTGTTGTATACCTGGAGTTTTACTTTTGTTTCTATCTCTTTTTCCCAAATATTGTATTATTCAGAGCATAATAAATTTTTGTGGTTTTCTTTATTCTGTTTGCTATCTCTAGGTCTATCTTCCCATCTTCTGATATCATTACTCCTAGGTATTCATATGCTGTTACTTGTTCTATTCGCTGACCCTTACATTTTATCTCTTCTGCATCCAAAGGTGCTTTCTGATTTATTATCCTATATTTAGTTTTTCCTATATTGACCTCCATTTTCATTTTTTCTATTTCTTCTGTCCATATGTCGATGAGTGTCTTCATTTTTCTCCTTGTGTCCGCAACTAGTACTATATCATCCGCGTATAGCATTCCATCGAATTGGATCGGTAGCATCTGCCTGTATCCTATGGTTGTCCGGAGTCTTGTTGTTCTTTCCCTTGTGTTTTTCAGTATTTTGTCCATTATTAATATAAACAGTAGTGGGCTCAGGCTATCTCCCTGTTTTATTCCTCTTCTCATCTCAAATTTTTCATATCTTTCACCGTTTAATATTACTATGCCGATTCAATTCAAAATTTAAAAATTACTCTTATATGGATCTTTATGTAGATTTCACTTATACTATCAGTTTTGCGGTAGCGTTTTATATATACCGTTTTATATATGCCTTCGATTCCTACTAGTACAGTCAAAAACTTTTCATGGGAAGTAAATTGTTACTTAAAATTATTTTGAGATAGATGGTACCTATTTTACTCTCTTGATTGCGGCCTACCAAATACCTTGTCACCAAATTTTAAATTTAATTTACTTGCCTCTTACTTACCACGGTTCGGATGACAAGCTTCTGCCGATGTTACGATCAGCTGAGCCCCAGCTAGCTACAGTGAAGAAAGGGGCGGGTTAATTTATTTAGGGCGCCAGAAGACAATTCTTCAGCTAAACGTAATTCGATTAGTCGACGTCTCCAATCGACCAGATCGTGCAGAAAATTTAATCAATAATAATTAGAGGCGAGACTTTACTCACTGGTGTGCGTGAAAGTTTAAACAAAAACACACAACATAAATTATAAGCGATTAATTAAACAATTCGAACACACGCAACACTTTACGCAATTACAAAAGGTGGCTTATTCACTAATAAAGCGATCTGTTACTTAAATCCGCAGGAAGAGGCCTTAATTCGATCTTAAAATGCATGCGCAATAAATTTAAATGTCTAAATATCTGTCAGTGTACCGTCTTTGCCGTGAAGTTGTAAGGTACTAAATCAACACTCCGTACAGGTAACGCAATCCCATTCCTCTCGTGAGAGGATTGAGAAACAAAGATAACAAATATAATTGTCGCAAGTGCAATAAGGAAGACAACAGTTTTAGGGAATTCTGTTTACCGCAATGTCACTGGTTTCAATTTAAAACTGTATTAGGTTATGTCTAGTTAGTTATTTACCAATCAAAAAGTTGTTATTTTGAGAAATGCAGAATGTTTCTTTTACGAAAGAGGCGGAATCATTAAATGTCATGCGATAAAAGTTTGGGATGCGATATTTAAACTCAATTTTCTTAACCACTGACAGTAACTTTGACAAACGTCACTTCAAATAATATTTCCAACTGTTTTTTATCCCTAGATGAGAGGAATGTTCGACAAGGATAGATATAAAAAATCACTAAATGCGTTACCTCTATACGAAGTATGTTGATTTAGTACCTTATGAAGTTGGCTGTCACCACGCCATCTAGTGGTCCTGTCCGAGCCGGTAACTAGTTGGCAGCAAAATGGCGGACCCACGCTACTCGCAGAACGGCAGACTACAGCTGGAGTTCGTCGCGGCACCAAAACTCGATACAGACGGGAAACCCTCGCGTGAAAGCGTGCGGGGATTACACAAGCCTGCGCTGAAACTTGCGCCCAAACAGTAAAGCCTGAATGTAAAGGGGAAATCGTTAGCAGCCATTTTGATACACCCGCCATTGTACTTTTACATTACCTGCGACTAATACGTTCCCGGGCTTCAAATTGGAGTCAAACTGACCTCCAAATGTGTTCGAAGGTATTACGTGATTTTTCGGCACAGCCGCAATTGAGTTATGCCTCACAGAGAGCGAAAACTACGATAATTTCACAACGCACGTAAATTACTTGTAACACACTTGTAACACGACTTGTAACAAGTTGTAACACACTTCGAACAAGAAAGGCCTTCATCAAGGCGAATTTGTAGCAGGTGAAGGTTGCTAGGATACCAAACCGAAAACCAGTCACGTGGTGTGTCACACGAATAAACGCTGAGTAGTAAAGAGGAGGGATGTAGGGTTGCCAACAGTGTTAAAATGCAGTTGAATGATGTTGTATCGCCACGATATTTTAGCGCTAGATTTGAACGTAACAACCTCCAAAATTTAGAGCGTAAGGTGGCAATTCGCTCATTATTCAGCTTATTGGATATGATTTTATAATTACATATTGCATATGAGTAATCAATTTCGGTCGATAAAAAAGAAAAGAAGGTTGTACACGATTTTTTAGCTTTCAACATCAATCACGTTCATGAAAGAGCTCCACATAATTCCAAACGAGGGCGTGGTATTGAAATAGATTTTAGAGGAGCAACCTTTGATTTAACGCAAAATAATTTGACACAAATTCTTTAGTTAGTTTGCGTTTAATGCATGTATGTATGTATGTAATGTATGTAAACTTTTAATTGCTTGTCTGATAATGATACTGAATTTGATTATTGAATTATAATAGTAGGTACCCACTCGACAAATTGTATTTTGACATAATAATTGGGGCAAAGAAAGATAATTCAAAAGAGGATGCACTTTTTTTACTCACTGCGCCGCTATTTTAATCGTTTCTTGAAATTCTTGTATTGTCTCTCTATAAACCAAACGTACCTTCTTAGTTTAATTGCAATTTCTTTCCATCCATTTATTGAATTGTAATTGTATCTGGCTCGAAGGACTAAAGATATGTTGTGTACTCTGCCGAGGCAGCACAGTTGGGCAGAAATTAATTAGACAATTTTTCCTCGGTCTGTAGTTCCCCTAATTGCGAATGCACGAACGAGTGTGTAGCGGGTTCTTATAAGAATAAATACATTCTCTTCTCCTAGGCGTTTCCAATATACGAGTAGTACTTTTTCTTTTTGAGATATTTAAAATTTCGGGAAAATCACGTCGGGGGCACCAATTGTGGCTTCTTTGATATTTAATAAAACGAAGTACCACTAATTAGTATTTTTTCCAACTTCCTTCCTGGTTAACAATAAATTATCTTATCATTATTTAATGGAATAAAATAATAATTAGTGGTACTTCGTTTTATTAAATATCAAAGAAGCCACAAGTGATCCAAATTGGCTGAAGCGACTTCTGTTCAGCCTTCAGTTTTAACTAATAGAGGAATCCTAATTGACTGAGGCAACTGTTATTGAATTTATAGTTCAGCAAAATGAAAATGGTTAAACAACCATCATGCAATTGGTCGAAGCAACTTTTATTCAGTTATTACCTTAATCGCTCTCAACCATTTTTAGGCCCGACTTTACATTCGTCAGATAAACTAAATTTAATAGTATTATTGGAATAATGTGACGTGGATTTGGAAGAATGTTAAAGGATATTTGGCGAATAGTTAGTCTGTACTTATTCTACGTTTGTAACAAGGATCAAACGAAAAAGAATTGGCGTTGCAACCAAACACGCTTGTGTGCATTTAGTTCATCGGACGTTCTTTCAGTTACTTTTGACATTTCTATTCGAACCTAAAGGTGAAAATACACGACTAAATTTGGTTGAACACTTTGCTTGATTCAACCAATTTAAAGGGGAGGTCCGAACTCCCCTCTAAAACATAATCTTCCGCGTAATTCATACAAAAGAAGTTTTTCGTAAGGCGTTATTTTTTGTTCGCTGTTTTACGTTTCAAAAATAAAATGTCAAGTAGTCCGTAATCGTTAGATTTTTTTGTTCGCCCCCCCGCCCCCCGAAACAAGTTTCTATCTAAGCCACTGACATAGTGTAATGGTATTTTGTTTCGGGAAGTGTAGTTCGAAATACTGATTTTCAATTATGTAATAATGTTGAATGTGGATTTTTTTTATTGAAAATTTTATAATTTTTATGGTTTTTTAAATTCTCAGGGCGCACACAGGCGGAATTTCATAAAATCCTGGCCAAAACCTAATAATTGTGTAAAACGATTGACAACACTTCAGGAAGTAAAAAGAAACCTTATTATTGAGATTTTAGATGTAATTAATAATTAATTTTTAACAACCTTACATATTTATTATACAGTGTGGATAAAAAGTCTGCAGTACTTTAAATATTTTCTAAAACATTTTCTTTTATGTAAGAACGTTCGGGCATGTCCATTTTTAGTATAAATTTACCATATTTTGGAGTAGTTCATTTATTTGTACAGTGGCGTACCGTTGGGGTACAAAAATAATTTTAATTTTTTAACTGAAGTTGACTCTTGTCCGATGAAAATTATAAGAAAATAGCTTTTAAACTTTAAACAGTCACTCAAAATTAGAAAAAACACTCAACGTTTCACTATCGGTTGATAGCTTCGTCGGGAGCTATAGTGAACCGATAGTGAAACGTTGAGCGTTTCTACCATTTTTAACAGTGTCCATTTAAAGTTTAAAATATATTTTCTTTAATTTTTTAGATGGAAACCTTTTTACTTTTTGTTTACGAATTCCAGAAAAAGATATTTTTCTACGTACTTTTGCATAGAAATTTTATAGTGTCTATAGTACCTAAGCCGCATCTGAATAGCGAAATAATAATAGGAATAATTTCGAATTGCTATGTTCTGAGCTTTTTTCCATAAATGTTAATCATATACATATAGGATGTCTTAGAAAAGGTGTCCATCCTTTATAAATATACACATGTCACACTTGAAGAAACGTCCAGCTCTACACATTCAAAGTTCTACGATACACACACTGGTATGAGAAAAATTGAAAAATATGTGAAATTTTTTTTTCATCGTAGACAGCCATGATTTCATATTTGAGATCTCATAATAATTCTGAATAACTTTTCCAAATAAAATTTGCGCGTACCATGGAAAATAAAGGTACTTTACTCTTATGTCAATTTCAAATATTTTGATTCCCTCGGTATACTATAAGAGGTATTCAACCTTTGATGCATCTTGAGTTTGAGAAGATGCAGGAACTTTCATAAAGAATAAATTTTTCTGAGAAATAATAATAAAGAATTTTTCCATATGTGGCCAAGTTTCTGCCGGTCACTGTATATAGTTTTACTATTAAAGCCTCACTCTGTACATTAGCACATATTAGCAACTCTAACCTTTTCCAATATTTAGTTTATACTTATACCTTTATAAAAAAATTCATAAAGCTGTCTGATTGGGATGAATCCTGAACTTTTAAGCATGACGAAACATAATTTGTAACAAAAACATATAATATTGAGACTTGAATATATGACCTTCCAAAACGACCCTATTAAAAAGAAACAAAACTACTTATATCGAAAATAAATATATAGATACATACTTTCAGTTTTTGAATTCACTTCGAAAATAATAATGAATACACGAGAAAATAAACCTTTACGTTTTCGTAAGAGCAGTAATATTCGGTAAATAAGAAGAAACGCTTCGCCTCGTTTAAACATACACTTTGTTCTGTTGTAACTGATTCATGATGGTCATGTGATCAAAAGTAATTATGTCATTGGTTAGAACGGAATGTCGACATTTAGGAAAAAAATAGCGGGCACTGTTTTAAGCGACTTTATTTTTTGGGGTTTTGGCCAGGATTTTATGAAATTCCGCCTGTGTGGGGCGGTTAGTTCTTTTTTCGTCTAGGCAGAAAAATTCCTTTTGTCTTTCTCTTTCAAATCGATTGGTTTGAATGATCTAATTATGATTTTAGTAAATCGTCCTTAGTATAGTCGTCCCAGTTTTGTATCGGTTTGATGGTTTTGCTATAAAAAAAACTGGCACTGCGGTCTCTTTGTCGCCTCTCTGTCGCTGTACGTCTGCTCGTTACGTTCGTTGGAAATGTGACTTTTTACATTCACTTTGGTAATATCACAGCAATGCGTATGGGGCAAAGGTCAACAATAACTTCGGAAAAATTTACGTTTACTTTTTACAAAAAAAGTTTGAGAAGCACTGAATCACTGGAGCCGGGCACTTCCTGAGGTATTTTTGTTTGGCGCAGTTTAATTTGAAGAGGTTGGAGATTTTGGGAATCGAGCACTTCTCGGGGTTCGAAATTTCGGGGAAAATAATTTACAGGTTAATGTAGTAAAAAGGGGCTTAAATGCCTCAGCTTAACGAAGTTGAACGCAATAAATGAGAGAGCAGTAAACCCGCAAAATATAATACAATAAATGTTGATACAAGTTATTTATACCTTTTCGTGAAATAATACGGAGATTAGCAGTTAGCGATAGGTAAGCAATAAAAAAGTAATTTGCATTCTAATTTTTTGTTATTAATAGATATGCTTCAAACTGCAAACGTTGTAACCTTTGTAAAACTAAACAATGGAATTCTAAGTTTATTTATATAGAAATGCGCAAACTGCTCGTATTTATTAACGAGCATACAGTCGAAGCTCCATAGCTCGAATGTCAAGGGACCGGAAAATTACTTCGAACTATAGAAATTTCGAGTTAAAGAACGAGATTTCAGTGATACACGATGTGCAGGGACATCAGTAAATTTCCACTTACAGAAAATTTCGAACTATAGAGCTGCGACTGTATTTTTCTAATAGGAATGAATTTGTCGAATTCCTAATTTTTTAAATAAATAAACCCGTTTGATTTACAGTTTATTGACAAGTCAAATACTCGCGTGTGAGCAATAAAATTTATCTGTAAGATTAAAACGACTAAATAAGTTGCGGTGAATTTGAACGACGTTAATAGCAACAAAAAAGGCAAATAAAATGGCAACGGACGGGGAGCCCGTATTGGGGGTGGTGGACTACGTTATTCTTGTGTTAGTTTTATTAATATCAAGTGCAATTGGCGTTTATTATAGATTTACAGGGGGTAAACAGAAAACAGTTAATGTATGTATATTTTTGTATTATTTTTACATTCTCATAATTAGAAGATGCTGATTGAGAGAGTTGCATAAAGATAAACTAACATATCAAATATATGATTCATGTCTTGATTGAAATATTAATTTCAGGAGTACTTAATGGCGGATAAGAATATGTCTATATTTCCAGTAGCATTTTCGTTGATGGCTTCTTTTATGTCGGCAATCAATTTGTTGGGAGTATCCAGTGAGGTTTATGTTTTTGGTCTTCAATTTGTCGTCATAAATTTGATATATCTATTATTCACACCAATAGTTGCTTATGTTTATTTACCGATCTTCTTTAAACTGCAGGCGACCAGTGCTTATGAGGTAAAACGACACTAAAAACTAAGTAAATATAAGAAACGATAGAAAGTAGGAATTTAAATGTTTACTCGAAATATAGCAGTTTAGGAACACCCTGTATATGCAGGTACAGTTTCAATAGGTATACCCTTAAGGAACTATAATTCGATTGTATTGTTTGGGTACGTTGCATTGCACCCTTCAATTATAACTAGAAAAAAATCTGGAAAATTATAGAACTATAAATATCTCAGAAAATTGCGGGGTTTGTATAAAATTGCGTTACTTTATTACTATTATTTATTAAAAAAAAAAATGATAGACTCAAAGTCATCATCTTGACTTACGTGAACCACAATGGTCACGTTCACCAGAAGTAATTGCTTGCAAACGGTTGGCCAGCTGCTGGCAATTTTTCTGATGAACGGATATTTATATTGCAAACATGTTTGGTGTATGCTTGGTATAAGACGCAATTTTTTTAAGCGTAGACAAATCACAATTCGAAGTAATCGTTCACCAGACAGGCAACAGCAATCATAACCGTAACAGAAACGCATCACAAGGTGATTTGTTCTGGTGAACGCGACCAATGTCAAAATGTGAGCAAAATAATTCAAATTATATAAGTTATATGATTTGGCCATTTATTTATTTATACGCTTTCCAACGCTGATTTGTAGCTTTTTCGCTGTCTTTTAATTTTTTAATGTTTTCGGAGCATCAAACGAACGGATGACTATCAGTAAATATTTTTGAGTTCGTATTTCACGTCGGGCGTTGACCTAACAAGTTGATGAAGCCACGCCGCAGTATCATAAAACTATAAAAAAAATTTATGGCAACATTTATTTCGTTCATCTGTTCCTCGATTTTAACTAGGGGCGCATCGTCGGTTTGGGGCTAATTTTTGATTAATTATTTCTCGAAAATTATAGTAAGGTAGAAAGAATTTTTTAACATTTTTTCCCGTACTTTAGTACATCGCTTCTTATCGTGGTTTCATTTTGTCGGGTTAATTAACAGTCACCCTGTATATGCTTATTAAAATTATGCATATAATTAATTGCACATACTAAAAGGAAAATTCAAAAGCCTTAGAAACGAAGAAGATTGTGGCTGAAAACAATTTGTCCAACAGTTGCATGTTTTTAGGGGTGGGTTTACAGAAAGTAAATCAAATATTTAATTTCGAATTAAACTAATCACGATTAAGTTGCCATAAGAATTACATTGCAAACTGTCAAATTAACAACGTCATTAAAATTTGATTGCAAATAAATTTTCTGTAAACTGGCCTTAGGTGTTTTATACGTTAACTTTGAGTGACTAAAATCAAATTTCAATCACTATCACTCAGAGTGCAAAATCAACAACTATCCATGACGACGACCATGACTGCTTGACGTTTTAAGTAATGTCACTTCAAAATAGTATATTATTTTACAAGTTTCACAAAAAGGCTTATTGTAACACGAATGGGGTTAGGGTACGACGAGCGAAGCGAAGCAAGCTCGGAGTGCCCTAACAGAACGAGCGGTACAATGCCTCTTGTGAAACGTGTAAAATATAGTATTTTTTCTACTTTGCGTCACTTACTGAACAAAAATATGAAAAATATTGTTAAAAATCGGATCTCCTTAATATACAGCGTGTAATCGAATAAGTTTCACATATTAATACTGTAAGTTCTTCATCACATAAGGAATATATTCTGCAAATATCAATGTTCTTGCTCGAAAATAAAAAAAAACTGACCTACCACAAGAGTGCATCACCTTTTGTTTGAAAACCTCTGCTCGTTCGTCTGTGCGTCTGCGATTTTTATTGACGCATCGTAAAACGATAAATTCCGCAAATGTCACGGTCACTGGGTTAGTGTCGCCCGCAATATAATTTGAAACGGAACATCTGTTTCATTAACTAATCCACAATAATTACATCGTGACATTTCACACTTTGTAAACAAATAACACACTATATGATATAATTTGTTAATTTCCTATGTTAAAATAATGAATGTAAATTATAAGTACATTGATAAGAAACAAATTGGTGATAGGAGAATTTTGCGGATGCGAACATTTTTTTCAATTCCGTCAAATAAATAAATGCATTGACTGCACTAAATAAAAATGTATAGTTTAACGCTTTCCCTAAGTTTTGAGAACATTCTTAAATCATTTACGGTAATAAAGTAATTAGGTGCGATTTTATCGCTCGAGCTTAACAGTACGATCGTTTATTGTTTAATTAACGTATAAATATTATTTACTTTCAGAATATTAAATGATAAAGAACGTCTAATAATAATTAAAAAGGCAAATTTCAACCCAACACTTGCAATTATCGTAATCGGATGACACTGTGAACTCTGTTAAATAACAAATAAATAATGAATTATTTTGTAAAATCTATTAAATATTTTCAATTAAAAATTGACTAATATTTCACAATGTGTTCATTGTGAATGCAAAGTAGAAAAATAACTTTTCAAGATTCTTTGCTGTTAAAAAATGCAACTGTTGGACAAAATGTCGTATATCACACGTGAGCGAAATGCAATTATAATTTTGCATTTCTCTCACTTATAATATAATCTCCTATTATCGAACGAGAACAAAGTGAGCTTTTCCTACCTAGACCTCTCACACTCGGTTACTCTCGCCGAGAATGTACTGCCGGCATGACAATCGTAGGTACAGTTAAAGTTAATTTGTGATCGTAACCGAATCTTGTAGCGTTTTCGATTCATTGCTCTAGAGCAGAGGTGGACCATCTTTTTAAATAAGGGGCCAGAATGAATTCCACGTTTTGTTCGCGGGCCGCATCACTTAGGCCCAGTTTTACAATCGTGGAATAAGGACGAAATAATTGTTCGCCGAATATTCTTTAATGTTCCTCCATATTTACGTCACACCTACGTCACGTTATTCTAAAGAATAATGCTTATCCGATGATTGTAAAATCGGGCCTTAATCTTCACCTTATGGTACTATTTATTTAAAATTTTTATGGCTTTTTATTGTTTCACATTTTAGTTTTTATTAATATTTGCCATTTATATTATTAAAAAAAATAGGTTTAGGTCTCGTAAGCCAGATAAAAATTGAGTAAATAACGTGGGAAGACATCACGGACCGCCCGAACTTGAGTGACCCCGTGGTAGAATGTTTAATTTTGTTGGAATTTTTATTTAGTGAGCCACAAAATTTATTCTCCTTTTTCCAGTGTGCCGCAGGTTAAAAAAAAAATGCTCTAGAGAAAGGAATCGAAAACGCTTTAGTTTTTCAGAGAACCTTTTTATGATTTGATTTTTTGTTCGCAAATTCCCGGGTATAATGCCGATTCTAATTCATTTCGATTGTTTCTGATTGAAAATATAAGCTGCTTTCTTTCGTTTGATCGAAACGTAACATAACGCGTTTAGATTCAAAGATGGATGCTCTCTTGCTTTACGATCCGTTTGGATTGAAATGCATTCAGATCCAGAGCGGGTAACGAAAAATTATTCGAATCACGATCAAACTTTTCAGCGAAAGAAAGCAGCTATAATGACGCAAAAAGTGACACCGATTCTAATTCAACAACAACAACTGTTGGTTTGTCAAAGTTTACAATTTAAATTTAGAAGGTACGTACCTATCTTCCACGCCTATCTTCTTGAAAAATTTTGAGGGTTGAGAATTCTCTTACTTTTACAAGCACTGGAAAACAATAAACAATACAACTAATAATATATGTATACACAGTTCCTACGAACCATTTGTTATGATCTTTACAATTTACAGTTTAAATTCAATTTCCAACACTCACTAACGGTAACCAACACTTAACCGTATTTAAAAATATCACTATTTGGACTAGAATTCATAATTTCGTTTTCTTTGAAATTAAATCACAACGCGATCGAATTGTTTCGAGTCGAAATTGTGCATTAAGGCGACGGGCCACTGCGCGCGAAACTAAGTTAAGCTAAGCGAAACTAAGTTTTTTGAAAATTATATCCAACGTAATCTTACGCGGACAAGGCAACTAAGCAAAGATAAACATTGTTTTATATCCTTGCTATCTTAACTTCGCTTTCCTTAGTTTTAGTTGAACGCGAAACTAAACTAAGCTGAGCGAAACTAAGTTTTTTGAAAATTAGCTCCAACGTGATCTTACGCGGACGAGGCGACCGAGCGAAGATGAACATTGTTTTATATCTTTGCCATCCTAACTTATCTTCGCTTAGATTTAGTTGCCACGTCCGCGTAAGATTATGCTGGAGTTAATTTTCAAAAAACTTAGTTTCGCTCAGCATAGCTTAGTTTCGCGTTCATTCGCATTCAGTGGCCGCCCGCCTTTAGAATAGGTATCTTAATTTCTTAAAAATATATATTTTTTTACTGTAAATTAAAACTAAAAGAAAAAGGAAGCGAATGCAGAAAACATTTTTTTTGTTGTTAATTTGTACTTTCTATAAATTTCTCTTTCTTTTTGCATTTACTAAATGTGCTGATCTGTTTTTTAAGTACTTAGAGAAGAGATTTGGTAAAGTAGCTAGATTAGCTGCTTCATTGTCGTACAGTCTGCAGATGATACTCTACACGGGCATAGTTCTATATGCTCCTGCTTTGGCTTTGGAAGCCATTACTGGAATTATGCAATTTGCTGCGATATTATCAGTAGGTGAGTTCTGAAATATTTCCAAAGCTATTCCACAACATAGGTGAAAAATTTCGTACCACTTCTAAAATACATATTAATTCAAAACTGCATATTTTTTGTAATGTATTTAGCACCGTGTTATGAAATTTTTATAAACAAGTAGTTTTCCATTTCTTTTTAGGATTCGTGTGCACCTTTTATTCAACAATTGGGGGCATGAAAGCAGTCTTAATGACAGACGTTTTTCAATCGTTGCTCATGTTTGCGGCCGTTTTCACCGTAATAATATACGCAGCAATTGACGTTGGTGGATTAGATCAAATTTGGTATATCGCCGAGAGAGGAAAAAGAACTGAGTTGTTAAAGTAAGTAGTAAAATAAATTACGAAAGGAAGGCACATTTCCAAACTTAAAAAAAATACAAATACAGGGTGTTTTTGAAAGTGTGGCTGAAATAGAATCCGAACACAACTTGAAACAAATCTAAAGAGATAGCAGATTTATTTTTCTTTTTTCGGAAATTCTTTTTCTTTTGAAATTAAAAATAATTTAATAAAGTACTGAAAATTGGTACTCGCTACTGACTTTGAATTTTTACTATAGTTTTTTCATATTTTGACAATTGTGAGAGTTTCCCTTAGTTGTTGACATTAATGTCTTATTTCAAATTTTAATAATTAAAACCGTAATGACGAGTTTTTCTAAGAATTGGTATATTCTTGTTCTTAATAATCCATTTGGAGAAATTTCCTTATTCACCAGTGCCGCCGAGACCGGAGTAGAATACAAAAAATATAACACATGAAATTTGTTTTTGACCTAAAACAAAGTGTTCAGTCATATACCTAGTAGGTTCCTACATGTATTAAGTACCAAAATTTTGTTCCACAGTTCCGAAAATACCCTGTAGGTACAAACCTACTGTCAAATTGAAATTGTCTGAAATACTTATGACACAAATAGTTTTATTGCACTGCAGCTTCAATCCAGATCCAGTAGTTCGACATTCATGGTTTTCTTTGATAATTGGCGGAGGTGTCACATTTTTAAGCTCATACGGCGTAAACCAAACTCAAGTACAACGTTACCTTACCATAAAGAAATTAGAAGACGCACAAAAAGCAGTTTGGCTAAATGCGCCGATTATTGCGGCCTTGAGTGTGAGCACCTGCTTTGCAGGCCTCGCTATTTTCTCCAGATTTTACGATTGTGATCCGGTCACTTCCGGTCAGATAACTAGCTACGACCAAGTACGTTATTTTGTATGGCACATATTCAAATTTAATGGCGAAATGTTTCTTAGCTGATGCCTTTTTTCGTGGTGGACACAATGGGACACATTCCTGGCCTCACTGGTCTCTTTGTCGCTGGTCTTTTCAGTGCTGCACTTTCAACTGTGTCCGCAGCGCTTAATAGTTTAGCTGCAGTTACCATGGAAGATTATTTTAAGGTGAGGTTTAACTAAAAGGGGAGGAAGTATGAACTCTGTCCTAAATAAGGGCTGCATACATTACTGTCTCTATTGTTATTAGAAGTGACTAAATATAAATGATTTGCTAGCCCGTTTACTTCAAGGACGACCATTGGTACTATAAAATATATTCCTAAGAGAGTTGCAATTTTAAATAAGAAAAGATTTCAAATTATTTCAACTTTTCTCAAAACGTGAAGTTGTAACAATACTAAAATTCTGTAAATTATCTTCATTTAATCGATTTTATACACTCATGCACAAAAATACCGCTAATTTTTTTAAATTAATTTTTTGCTCTCTTTCCGGTAACATTTACGTAGTTTTTCTTGCTCGGTATTTTATGTTGAAGTGTCTTAAGTATACTAGTACTATTTCATAATAAGATAATTTATACAGTGTTGTAAGAGATTTTGATAGCAATTGAAGCAATCTCTTCTTAACACAAGACACCGAATTTGCGTATAGCGCACTATAAATATCACTTAGTTCATGTAAAACAAAAGAGAAGTTATTCTGAAATAAAATTCTGATATTAAAGTACACTATCAGATACTGACTCAATTGTAAAGCAACGCTTGTTTAGTTGTAAAGAAAAAATCTACATAAGTATTTCATTCAGATATTCAGATAAATGCTAGACAATATACCAATACGAATACATATAATAAAAATTACGTATAAGTTAAAAATCAAACTAAAAAGTGAAACCTAAGAAAATATGCGATAGTTTTGTCCATGAGTGCATTTTTAATAATAACAAAAGAGGTAGCATCCTGAATTCCCTATTTGAGACATAGGAATACTGAAAATTGTAACTCTATGAAGTAGCCTGCATACAAGAAACTCTACGGACAAGAACCTTCCGAAAATAGGATTTCAATCTTCACGAAATTAGCAGTATTAACTTATGGTTTTGTGTGCGTGGGAGTAGCATTTATAGCCCAGCTTTTGGGGGGCATCATGCAGGCGGCTCTTACAATATTTGGAGTTATTGGCGGACCTCTATTAGGGCTGTTTTCTCTGGGTATGTTTACTACAACCGCCAACGAAAAGGTATGGATTTATGGTATTTAAGATCGATTGTTCTTAATCACTTGATTGTAGGGTGGTACGATTGGTTTAATAACTGGAATTGCAATTGCGATGTGGATGGCATTTGGTGGTCCCAGACCACCATTGCCTAGATTGCCCGTTTCTGTTGAAGGTTGCGAGCAATTTAGTGGCGGCGAGGTATTTCCAAACTTGACTTATACAAGTTACGCGCATGATGACAGGTAAATACCAGATTTTTGCTGAAAAGAAGTTTAGAATGTCTTGCTTGTAGTGAATACTTCTGGTTTTATCGGGTTTCGTATTTATACAACGGCGTTGTCGGTCTGTTCGTTTCTTTCACTGTTGGTTACGTTGTGAGCCTTATGGTTAACATAGTGAGCAAGGAGAAGGCAAAAAATTTGGATCCGGATCTGTTTATTGGAATTGTTGCTAGACGATTAAAAAAGAAAATGGAACAGAATAATAAACAGTTACTGGAACGTAAGTGATCTCTCATTCATCCACATTCTTTTATTTATTGTATACAGACGAACGCAAACAAATAATTTGGTAATCTTCAAACATTACCATTTACTCCTTATCTAAGAAAGCATATACATGGGCTATGTATTGAATTACTTTTGTCCTTTTTAATAATCGCTAAGACGAGAATAATTGAGCGTCCATCTGAGCAGTGGAGGTTAAATTATAAATAAATTATGTTCTTTCGTATGTACCCTTTAATTTTCTTTTCTCAATTTATTGATAAAAGAATAATTATGAAAACTTTTATGTTACAGATTAACCAGTGGTAAAGTTAATCTACCGGGGTCTTGAAACCACCTGGTTTGTACTAGGACTGTGCACGCATTTAAAAAAGAAATAGAAAATATTCATACTGGAAGATGTAAAACTTTTTCATTACATTCGCAATTAAATTTGAAAGTATTTTCTTTACATTTATTTAGAACATAAGCGCAAACTTGAACTACCGCATCAGTATGAAGGTGTACCAGCAAGTCGTATCTTGACATGGGCTTAATTAATTATTACTCGTTGAAACCTTTTTCAGAAAATAACATTCTCAAAATATTTTTCAGTTTTGTACATCATTGCTTATTTAGTTTTCCAGAAATAATTAATGAGAAGTAAGCCCTAAAACGGATACGTCCCTAATTAAGAAAGAGCAGCAAGTGAACAAAATAAAAAGCGCTTTCAATTAACTTTAAATTTTTGTATAGAATTTTTTAAATATTTTCGCCGTGTTCTGGGAAGTCTCTTCTTTCATCGTAATTTTTTGTCGGTCTATTCAAGAATCACCCTGTGTTTATGTTAGGGAAGATATACACGTATGTTTGAGCTGCCCGGGAACCTGAATAAACTACCCGGGTACCCGTATCGTGCTCAGGTACCTAATCATATGAGCTTGGGTATCCGTATGTAACGGTACGTCATTTTCGGGTCGGTTGGTCTGTAGTTGCTGCCGATCGTTGCTCTGCTTGACGTCGGTTCGGGTGTGCTCGTCGGTGTCCGGGTTCAGCGGAAATAAAAGCGTCGATCACTTAGCAACAACTTTATTTACAAACATAGTCTATATTTACAGGTCTTTTTACAAGCTGTGTCTTATGGGCACTAATCGCGGGACGGTAGTTTCGGAAACGGTGTGTCTTACGGACACTAATCACAGGACGGTAGTTCCGGAAACGGTATGTCTTACGGACACTAATCGCAGGACGGTAGTTCCGGAAACGGTGTGTCTTACGGGCACTAATCGCAGGAAGGTAGTTCCGGAAACGGTGTGTCTTACGGACACTAATCGCAGGACGGTATTTTCGGAAACGGGGTGTCTTACGGACACTAATCGCAGGACGGTAACGCACTGTGCATACGTTCTGGTACAGGCTCTAGGGATCGGATCGGTGGTATGGTTGTGAGTGAGACGCCCACTCAGGGTCAGGATATGCGAGACGCCCGCATCGGGTAAGAGAGAGTGAGACACCCACTCAGGGTCAGGATATGCGAGACGCCCGCATCGGGTAAGAGAGAGTGAGACACCCACTCTAGGATATGCGAGACGCCCGCATCGGGTAAGAGAGAGCGAGACTCCCGCTCTGGGATCAGGACGTGCGAGACACCCGCACTCGGTAAGAGAGAGTGAGACTCCCACTCTAGGATCAGGATGTGTGAGACGCCCACACTCGGTAAGAGAAAGGTCAGGATAAAACAGGAGGAGCGGTTGTAGGTAACGCGAACGTAGCACAGATGGTTAAACGCGTGTGAGTCAAAACATCGACGGATGAATGACTCCGCGAGAGTCATTCCGAAACTGCATTCCAGCCACGTCCGGTGGCTCGGAATACCCGGCGCGTCACTAACTTCAAGCCACGTCCGGTGGCTTGATAGCGCGGCGGAGCCACGACCGTCGGCTCAAGAGCCGGCCGAGGACTCATTAAATCGTGCGCCGAGCGCACTTATAAAGGCTTGCGCGTGGTGGGGAGCCCCACTCTCTTGGAGTTCCCACCTAAATTAAGCTGCGCAAGCACATCCTAAAAATACATGCTAATTAATATATACAAAACTTAACCTAATATGTACAAAAATAGTAACGGAATGGTCACTTCGTTATACGTATAAATTCGGGTACTCGTGTAAGTTCGGGTGCTCCTATAAGTTTGGATATTTCAACTTAAACGGATTCACGAATTTTACATGAGTGTCCGAATGTTAAAAATAATCAAGTTAAAGAAATTATACCCGCGTAATAATCGCACGGGTAGTACTCGGGTACCCGATGTAACCGGGTAATAACGAGTACCCGAATAAAGAAATGATCACAGGTAAAATCGCACGGGTAGTACTCGGGTACCCGATGTACCCGGGTAATAACGGGTACCCCTTTTTTTAATTGAGACTTAGAGAATCTTCCAAAGACACATCCAGATATATCAACCCCGGAGGAGTGTTGGATTCACCCTAGTATATTCATCCGGGGCGCCTATCAACTAAACTCCTTTCTTCATAATCCACTCTACGCAGAAGGTACCGCCTCCCAGCATTCCGTCCTCTGCGCATGTTGTCCTGTCTTCCATCCTCTTGTCTTTTCCTTCCTCTTCCATCTCTTCTTCAATCTCCTCTTCTCTTTCTTCTTCTTCCTCTTCTCGCCTTTTCTTCTTCCTCCTCCTCTTCTGTCGTCTCTCTGTCTATTTATTGCCTCTTCTCATTTCCTCCCTGCTTTTACTCCTTATTATTTCCTTCAGCATCTTCGTCACGCTGTTCCAGGTGTGCTCACTCTCAGCCATCACCTCCGTGGCATTCTCCCTTGTCACCAATTTTCCACATTGCTCCTTTGTCGTGTCCCTTATACTGCACCACCTTGTGCAGTCGAAAATCCTGTGCTCTGGTGAGTCCTCTTCGGGACAGAACCAGCACTGCGAGGTCTCCGATTTTTTTATCTTCATGAGATAGTCACCGAACACCTCGTTGCCCGAGGTACCCGAATAAAAAGAATGATACCCGGGTAACAATTATACGGGTAGTGTCGGATACCCGAGTACTCGATGTATACATATAGCGTGATTCATAATAATAAGTGTCCGACCTGTTAACCCCACGTAGTACATGAACAAACAAAGCAAAAAGTTTATATGAATAGGGGGTCTTAGGTGCATAGTTTTTGAGATAAAATGAATTGAAGATGCACATGTAAATAGGTTCGTTGGCATTGAAATAACTGACCTAACTCACAAAATCATTTGCCATTGAATAAAATTGTAAAACGCCTGTGTTTACAACTTTTCCGAGAGATTTATGACGGGCAATTCAATTATTGCAGACACGTGTTTGGGAATGCAGAGAAAGTGAATCACAAAATTTTTAAGCCGGGGTTTTATTTACTACTCTATTATTGTTACAGCTGATAACTATGAGAATGAAATTTATTGTCGTTATAAAAATGTGTGACGGCGGCAACAAGCTATTCATATTGGTATTTATAAACATCGTACCTTTTACATTCTAAAAATAGTTGTCAGTGATACTCTAACGATTTCAATTTGGGACTCAAAAGCGTTAAATTTTTGAAATGCTTCTGATAAATTTATTTTTTGTACTTGCGTAACCGTAGTAAATACACTCTAACGGGTCGGACACCTATTTTGAATCACGCTGTACATGCATAATTTTTTTTAAATATAATTGGAGATATTTGCTTGATTATAATATTCATAATATTAAATAAGACAGTTTTGTGTAAACTTAAATAAAACCTCGATGATAAAGAACTCTTGATATTAAAAAAGATTTTCCCCTTGTTAAGTCAATACGTGGACACCTGTATATACGCAGAGAAAACTAAGTTCTAATTCTATTGACAATAATCGCGTAACATTTCGAGGAATTTTTTAATTACAAGCTTTGAAGAAAAGTAATTAGTTCAATTTGGTCGTTCAATAAAATTTCTTAGGAATAACTTCTGCGTTACGAGTTTCTAGTCACACTTAGGGAAGACATACCCGTATGCTTGAGCTACCCGGGTACCCGAATAAACTACCCGGATACTACCCGGGTACCCGTATCGCGCTCGGATAATGTTATGAGCTCGGGTACCCGTATAAATTCGGGTACCCGTGTAAAACTGAGGTCCGGATCTAACACGTGTACCCGTATAAATTCGGGTACCCGGGTAAGTTCGGGTATAAGTTTGGATATTTTAACATAAACGGATTCACGAATTTTACATGAGTGTCCGAATGTTAAAAATAATCAAGTTTTCATCATGTAATAACAGATAGGTATATGTTTTTCCGAGATTCTGTGCTGACAAATTACACGGGTAATAACGAGTTCCCGGATAGACATGATACCCGGGTAATAACGGGTACCCGGGTAAAGAAATGATACCCGAGTAATAATTTCACGGGTATTATTCGGGTACCCGATGTACCCGGGTAATAACGGGTACCCGGATAAAAAAATGATACCCGGGTAACAATTATACGGGTAGTATCCGGGTACCCGGGTACCCGATGTCTTCCCTAAGTCACACCAGTAAGCTTAATTTAAGACCTTTTTCATCGTAATGAGAAATTTAACATTATCTAAAGAGAAAGAATGTTTTTTTGCGATTAAACGGTTGGCAAAATTTGAGTCTGCTTTTTGTAATTTAAAAGAATGTATTCTTGAATGCGTGTGGAATAATTTCTCCCTGTCTGACCTATGTAAACAGCTATCCGATCCGAACCCGAACTGGGAATTGCAAAAAAGGTTGTTAGATTCGAAGTGGGCAATTATTCTATTGTTTAAAATTATATCAAAATTTTTTCCTAGTACAGGAATGATGCATAAAGGTGGAGAAGAAGAGGTTATATTTTATTTCAAAAAGTGGGATAACGTATCAACTTAAAAATATCGATATTTATGTCAATAACTAAAAATGGAAATATCGTTATTCGATAATCATCGATATACAGGCTGTTTCACGACCTTTCCGACAAATTGCAGGAGGTGATAGTAGAGTTAAAGGGGATAAAAAAAGTCCCCTACCAATTTTGTCTTGGAAGCTTTTTTTTAGCGAATCTGACCCAAACGGTTGGGAACTGCAGAGACTGCACGTGATACATATTTACATGTTATAAGCAAGTGTCGGAGCACGTCCAGCACCGTCTCGCATCGAGTATATGGAGAATTAATGAAAACACAGCGGTTTTCAAACGGTGAGCGTCGCTTTTCAAAAATTCTTATCTCGGTAACTGAGACCGAAAAAAAAATTATTACATGCCTTTCTTACTCTGTAGTGTCTCTAATATTATACCTCAAAGTTTGTCCGAAACGTCGTGAAACATCTAGTATAACGGTTTGGGAAGTAACGCCGTACTTGTTAAGAAGAGTCGAAGTAGAGATTGACGAGTATGACCTGCTGAGAAGGGACTAAATAAATTCTTTTATATTAAGTTCGATATTTGGCAATGGTTTGTTGCTTCATCAGGAACAACTACAAAAGTTAGAAAGACATCTGACAGTACAAGTGAGGTTAAGTTGAATGTAACTATTTACTATGCAAGTTCTTTAAATAGGCCAGAGAAACATTTGTGATACATCCAGCACCTGGTTGACTTGAATTACAAAATAAAAACATTATCCAAAAGGATAGAGTACAGATTACAACAGATTAAAAATTATGTAGAAAGGAACACATGCCACAATCTAAAGTTCATTTAAAAATGGTGAATGACAATTAACAAAATAACAAATACCAAGCTATGGTTGCTGAGAACACAATATCTTCTTCCCACTTTGCAATCACTCTTATGTTATGCAATTCTGTTTTTTAGCCATTGACCTGTTTGGCCTATATAGGTTTTTTTAACAGTTAGAGCATGAAATCTGATAGACAACACCAGAGTTAAGCAAAGTGGGAATTGTATCTTTAGTATGACTGAAGATGTTCGCGATTTTAAGTGGGTTGTAGCCAACAATATTGCCCTGTTTAATAATGTGGGAAAATAATATTCGGGGATTGTTGAAATAAACTCTTACGAATACCTTCAACTCTAACAACACTATATTTTAACGAAGAATGAGAATACAAAACGTTTTTAAGTTAAATTCAAGAACTAATGACGTTTCTCTGATTGTGTTGATAATTATTCTCCTTTTTTTATCTCGTTCACCGCCACCTTCTCTTTTTTCTTATCGCTCGGGAAACCTCTAAATCCTTGCTCGAATTCCCACAATCGGCCATCCTGCGCTTCATCCGCCTCGGATGAAGAATAACCATTGCACCATGGTTTCATGAACTCTGCACATGAGGTGGTTCGGCTTGGTCCCTCTTGATGTCTTTCTCCACGAACGTCATATGTATCATTTGGCCTTACCTTAGTGACACGGTAAGGACCCAAAAATTTCTTTTTAACCTTAAGTCCTGGTCCGAACTGGATCCTCTTGATAGCGACGATGTCTCCTAATTGATATCGCCGTGCCGGACATCGATCTCTATCAAAGTTCCGTCGGTTTTCCTCCTGCACTTTGGAAATTTGAAGCTTAGCTTCCTCACGGTAGTTGTCTCGTAGCGCATTAAAATTGTGAACCAACTCTTCATTGATTAACTCAATAATGTTTAAGTCACTTTTGTTGTGCATTTTGGTCCCCATCAGAAGCTCAAATGGCGTCCGTCTATACTACGGTGATATGTAGAATTCATTGCCCTTTGTACAGATTCCACATTCCTATACCATTTTGTAGGATCTTCCATGGACAACTTGGCGATTCTGGGTGAAATATCCTTCTTCTCCATGGTCTTTTGTAGGGCTGAGCAATCGGTCACAATCTTAAATTTAATTCCGAGTAAATACACTCAAAATTTCTTTAATGCAATAACTATAGCAAGCGTTTCTAGCTCGTAGCTGCTGTATTTCTCTTCATCAGTCGTAGTCTTTTTACTCATGTAATATACTGGTTGGAGTTGATTATCTTCTGAAAGTCGCTGCAACAATACTGCTCCATACCCATACTTGCTGGCGTCTGTGTGTAATTCTGTCTCATACACAGGATTATAAATAGTCAGAACTGGATTCTCTATAAGCATTCTCTTCAGGGTGAGGAAAGCCATTTTCTGCTCATGTCCAAATAGAAATTCCTTGTTCTTCTTTAGCAAGTCACTAAGTGGTTTGGCGATCTTGGAGTAGTTTGGCATGAATTTTCTAAAATATCCGGTTAGACCCAGAAAACTATGAATATCAGCTAAAGATTTTGGTTCTGGATAATTTTGAACGGCGACGAGTTTCCCTGGCGTTGGAAAAATCTTTCCATCCTCAACAACATGACCTAGAAATTCAATCTTCTTTTTCAAAAACTGGCATTTTTCAAATTTAATTTCTAGCCCGTAATCTTGAGAAACTTGCAGTACAAGTTGTAGGCGATGAATTGCTTCTTCTTCGTTTTTCCCCGGAACTACCAGATCATCCATGTAGATAAAAACAATAATTGTCTCGTACTTGTTCCCAAAACACACAGTTAATAAATCTTTGAAACACGGCAGGCGAAGTGCAAAGACCAAAAGGAACTTTTCTGAATTGGAAATGGCCTGCATGTGTAACAAATGCGGTGTATTTCTTGCTTTGTTCTTGTACATTGACATGGAAAAATCCATTCTTCAGATCTAATGTACTGAAAATACGGGCATCACACAACTTGTCCAGCACATCTTTTATAAGTGGAAGTGGGTATCGATCCTTCACTACGTTTTTGTTGAGCCGGCGGTAGTCGATACAAACTCTATGCGTTCCATCCTTCTTGGTCACGATGACCACTTGGCTGGCATATTCGGAAACACTAGGTTCAATAATACTTTCTTCTAACCACTTTTGCACTTGGTCATTCACTATATTCTTCTCCGCTGGCGATAAGCGTCTTGGTCGGCTGTATATAGGCTGCTCGTCTTTCATAATTATATTCATCTCAACTTCAGTACTTTTGATTTTTTTCGGCTTGTAGTTAGAGACTATCTCTTCTAATTTCTTTTTTGACTCTTTCGCAGTTACAAATCCAAAATTCGGCTCATCTTCTTGAACAATGTCAATTTTCATTAGGAATGACTCCGGCTTCGTTTTAGTTACTTTTGTTGATTAGTATTTCAGCTTGATCCAGCAAGTCATTACCAATGATAGCTTGCATCTTCAACGTATCTCCAGAAACTACATACATGTCAACTTGGAAAACGTCATCGTCTACTTTAACTTTAGCCGGAAAATATCCTCTTGGTGAAATATAGCTTTTACCGAAACCAGTGAGTACTATATCCATGGTTTTCAACGTAGGGCTTCCCATATTTTCATAGACGTCGTTTCGTACTAAATTCAACTGACAGCCTGTATCCAATAGAGCATTAATCTTCTCACCGTTGATCAAGATGTGTCCAAATCCATTGCATTTGAAACACTTTGGGCCTTTACTTTTGAATTTACATTCCACTGACCTGTGTCCATCCTTGCTTCCGCAATTGTAACATCTTCTATTTGAAAAATTCCTACCAGTTGCTGGATCTTCTTTTGAATTAGAGTAACCGCTCTGCTTAAAATTCTTGTCTTTTCATTTTTAAATAGCTTTCGTACACTTCTCTCGTAAGCACTTTCGTAGTGACGTAGTTTCTCTTTGAACTCTCTGATGCTATTCGCTCCATATAAAATTAGCTTGGTGCCAGAATTGTCTTCAATGCCATCAATGACATACTGTATCAGCGATTTGTCCTCGATTTCACTTCTGCTGGCAATTTCTCGCATAATCAATAGATACTCTTGGAGCGACTCTTCTTTCTTCTTTTTTCTGCGACTTAATAATCGGTGAATATCGGCTGTGCTGCTTTCAACCTCAAACTCGCTCAATAGAGCTTTTTTCAACTTCTTCCAGGATGAGATTCCTCTTTCACCCTGAATAAATAACTTCGCCAAGCCCGTCAATGACTTTTTTGCAAAAACATATTTTTGCATTTCGTCCCAGCCCATAAGAATCGCAGTCTCTTCAAATTCTTCTAGCCATCTTCTTATTGGGAACCCCATGCTGCCGTCGAAAGGTCGAATTGATCCCTCCACATCACGGAAAGTGAGTGCAAATCTACGGCCTGGCATCTGTTGTCGTCCAGTTGCGTTGCATTCATAGCCGCCTTCCTCTTCTTCATCGCTTGAATTATCGTCTTGAGGCCTTTTTTTACTTATCTTTCAGTTTAATTTTTTTACTCTTGACTTGGAATGTTTCAGTTCCTTTGTTGAATTCGATTTCTTCGTTTCCTCCTCAATGCTCACATCATCGCTCGATTCACTTAGAGAAAAACCTAGGATTAAGTTTTTGCATTCTTTTCTTTACTGCATCTTGGTCATCTTTGTGGCTTAGTTCCTCGTCGTTGCCTTCCTGGTCAGTGTTATCGATTTCGTCTTCATTTTTGTTTCCTCACATTTGTTTTTCAATAACGTCAGATCCATTATATTGTTGCAAAGGCGCTCTGCCCGTACCTCCTTAGATCCGGAATAATCAAGATATAATATATTGCAAAACGCGATCAAATCAGCATCCATAAATTGTTTTTGAATATACTCAATTTTTTTGATATGCTCCTCTGAATCACGATCAAATAAAAATCCAGAAAAATCTCGTAACCGTTGTCGATTTTTTCTATCCATTGGTTCAGTCTCATAGATCAACTTAAGCAATCTTCGGATAGCTTCGACAGGAGCTGTTTTAATATTTTGCTTAATTATCTCGATGTCTTTTAGCGTCGTCATTTTGTGTGACATTAGAGTTCCTTTCCTTTCGATTTTATTTTTATCTAATCCCAAATTCACTTTATAACTTGCCTGATACTTTTCGTCGTATTCTTCGTTATTAATTTGTTCGTCGTCGTGGCACCTAGGTACAGTCTTCTCTTGTCGTTTGTCGTCGTGTACCTCGGAACGCTGTTACTCGTCTTCACTACAATTCCAATCGGTCGTTTTTGATTGTTGAATTGCTACTCGTTTTCAATGATTTACAAAGTTCCTCAGTATCGTCTTGATAAAAACCGAACGATCTGATGCCACCTGTATCGTCTTCTTTATTCACCTTTCCGAATAGTATTTCTCGCGGACTTCTTTTTCACATCCCGGACGAGCCCCCAAATGTGGGAAAATAATATTCGGGGATTGTTGAAATAAACTCTTACGAATACTTTCAACTCTAACAACACACTATATTTTTTTCTTATCGCTCGGGAAACCTAAATCCTTGTTCGAATTCCCACTATAATGTTGATAATTTTAGGAGTTACTTGTTTAGCAAAAGAAAGGTTTTTGTAGATCGGTGGATTGTTAGGAGTATTGGGTGAATCGTCAGTAGCATCAGGGTTGGGATGTCTTTGTAACTTTTGTAGTTGTTCCTGATGAAACAATAAACTAAATAAATAAAGAGTTTATTTAGTCCCTTCTCAGCCGGTCATATTCTTCAATCTCTACTTCGACTCTTACACTGAGAAAAATGGAATTTTGCGATTTTGATAAAACATCATTCCTATCACAAAATCTTCTAAGCGGACACTAAATCGCGCAACTATACACTTTACGTTTCGCAGTCGTTCGACTGCTTCGTCAGAAGTGAAAAATTGGAAGATTTTGTGATACAAATTTCATCGGACAAGAACCAACTGTAAATATCATTCCTATCGATTAAATAAAAGTATAATGTAAAATATAATGCTGTCATGTTATAAGATCCATCTTACTCTAAATTAATCATGATTCTTACCACAATGAAACTGTTTAAGTTTAAGAGTGTAAAATTATCATTCTACATAATACGTATTGTTAAAATAATAAACCATAAAGAAATATTATGCTGAATAAATTAGCAATAAAATGTCATGTCTGACTTTTTGTTAATTACTCCGGTAATTTTATCATGACAGGAAATGATACTCTGAGTCGGTTTTTAACGCGAATCCGAATAAAATGTTCGGAATTCTTGTTAATATAAACGTATTCTTTTGTCCTATTTTTCTCAGAGTAATAACATCGACATATCGATAAATTTTCGCAGCCCTAGTAGCTGCTCCAAGGAATTTTTCACTAAAATTATTGAATTCATTTTTAATTCTAATTTTCGTTTTTAATTCCGAATTTTATTTATAAACTTAGCTTTTTCACTTAAAAATTATCTTGATGTATACTTATCTGTAAGATTATAATGATTATAAGTTAGGATGAATTTGAACGACGCGACGCGCCGTCAATTGCAACAAAAAAGGCAAATAAAATGGCAACGGACGAGCAGCCCGTATTGGGGGCGGTGGACTACGTTGTTCTTGTGTTGGTTTTATTAATATCATGTGCAATTGGCGTTTATTATAGATTTACAGGTGGCAAACAGAAAACAGTAAATGTATGTATATTTTTGCATTATTTTTACATTCTCATAATTAGAAGCTATTGATTAAGTTGCATAATCTATCGCTTCAAATATTTTATTCATGTTTTGATTGCAATCTAATTTCAGGAGTACTTACTGGCTGATAGGAACATGCCTATATTTCCGGTAGCATTTTCGTTGATGGCTTCTTTTATGTCGGCAATCAATATATTGGGAGTATCCAGTGAGATTTATGTCTTTGGTCTTCAATTTGTCGTCATAAATTTGATATATCTATTATTCACACCAGTGGTTGCTTATGTTTACTTACCGATCTTCTTTAAATTGCAGGCGACCAGTGCTTATGAGGTAAAACGACACTAAAAACTAAGTAAATATAAAAAGCGATAGACTGTAGGAATTTAAATGTTTACTGGAAATATGTTAGTTTAAGAGCATCCTATATACATAGGCACAATTTCAATAGGTATACTCTTAAAGAATTATAATTTGATTATATTGTTTATGTACGTAACCGATTAATTTATATTGAAAGTATTAGTGAAGTTCCTAATATACACGGTGATTCAAATGCCCAGTTAGATGCCTTAAACCTGAATATCAAATATTAGTTTAATAAGTTGAAGGATATTGCCAAAAAACAATACGTTTAACCCCTCTTTCAGGAGATTATAACTCCCTTATTATTCACTTTCAGAAAAAAAAAACATATAAAAAGGTGACTATATTTTTTGATGTTCTATTTAGCCTGAAAATATCGGTAGACAATTCTGAATCACCGTGTATACAGTCTATTCAAACTTAAGTCGGTCCTATTGTTAACTTTGTTATTATACAGTCTTTTTCTATTGCTTTTCCTCTTTTGTTAAACGTGTTTCCTAATTTGTCAAATGACTTTCCAATCCGTTCAAAATATAGTAGGTCTGCGGATTGGAAAGTCATTTGACAAATTCGGAAACATAATTGAGAAAAGGGAAAAAGCAAAAGAAAAAGACTGTAAAAGCTACAAATTCAGTTAAATTAGCAAACTAGTGGTACTTTTCACGCTGATTACAATGACGCAGAAAAAAAAACAATTGAGCGTCGCGTTTATGAGATGAAGTCAATACTTCTTTTAAATGAAACGCCCTCTATATTATATTACCAATCGATAGAGAACAAAATTCTTAATAAGAATTGTCCTTTGTAATTTTTTGCGTAACTATTGCCATACGTTGAGCCACAATCTCGAAAAGTGGGCAAAATAATTCAAATTAAACCTATGTTGTAGGACTTGCAGCTTTTTCATTGTCTTTTAATTTTTTAATGTTTTCGGAGTACCAAATGGACTGAGTTATGCACTTCTTTTTAAACTAATTCTACACTAATTCATAAAAATTATACAACGAATCTGAAATTATTAAAAAATAATAATAGTGGCTGTTAACGGCTTCTTCAGGATAAATTATTTGTCCGAAACGTCGACCTTTAATCTGATTTTGCAACTTGCCGGATACATTATAAATATGATTGAAAACCTTTGATTGTCGAGCAAAAATAATTCAAATTTTGAAAAATATTATTTTATACAGGGTGTAAATGAAATGTGGCACAAAAATTACTCCACACTGATTACCAGTTCATGAAAATGTCAATATCGAAAAGAAATTAGTGTCCAGTTTGCTTTAGTTTTAAAACTGCAGACTGTTGACACCTGTCACTGCAAAATATGTCGATTTTAAGTAACCTTCCTGATCAAAACTGTTACTAACATTATTAACAATACCACTCTAAGCTTTCATGAGATATAAAATTGTTCTACATAGTTTTCTTAAGAATGAAAATCTTTGCCGCTTATCAGAATTTACAAGCAGACAACACTGTTTTTTGATTGTTTCGTAAATTTCCAGAATTATTTAGGTAAGGGGAAGTTATGAAAAATAAAATCAGAGTCTTAGGGCCAGTTGTACAAACTGATGCTCAACTGAACCAGGTTCAAAGTAAACAAATTTGCATAAGATCTTAATGACACATTGCAATTAATGCATTCATAAATAAAATTTGATGCGATTTTGTTCACGTTGAACCTGGTTCAGTTGAGCGTCATGTCAGTTTAAACCTCCTTTGTACAACTGGCTCTTAGTTTAATCGATAGCAATTAACCTATTCATCATCTGAAACCTCGAGATGCGTTTGTCGACAATAGCAAAATGTCCTAAATATTGTAATTGAATACGTAAGGAGTCAGAAAACAAATGTCAAACTGAAAGCTTGGAATTATGCTAATATTCTGATTTTATTTTTCATAGCCTCCCCTCATCTAAATAATTTTGGAACGCACAGTATAAATCATGATAGATTACCCGTAAGTTTTTAAGAACGTTGCCTTAGAATTATTATTTCTGTTTTATTCTTTTGGTTATGATTAATATTTTGCTGTTGTGAATTTTATTTTAAATCGAATTCTCTTTTCCGGAACATGCCGATAAATACAGCTGCGACCAAAAAAAGTGGATACCTTTTTTGGACATCTATTTTATTATAATAAAGCATTTGCTGGGTGGTTGTAATGAACTGATATTTACGTATGGCAATCAGTAAAAATTATTGTTAGTCATCCGTAAGTATCAGTTTATAAATAAAAAGTGAACAAATAAAAATCAGATTAGAGTAGGCGGTGCAAAGAAAAGGTTGTCTGTGATTAACTGAATTAATTAACCTAATACATTAATGAACTGTCAGATCAGCCTAACCCGCGTTAGTAACAGATATACTTTTTCTTTGCACCGCCGACTCTAATCTGATTTTTAGTTGCTCACACGTTACAATCACCTAGCAAAAGTTTTAGTAGGTATTATAAAATAGTCGCCAAAAAAGTGGATACAAAAAGTGGCCGGGACTGTATCTTCTATTAGGCGACTATCGAACAAATGTTACTGTAGCAGGAAAATTATACGCCAAATTTTTTATTTGAAATTTATACTTTACTTTTCTGTAGTATTGTTTCAGAACTGGACGTATCCGGTATTAAATTATTGTTTTCATAGTTAGTAATAAACTGATTTGTCGTTACCGTTTAATACTGGATAAAAACTGTGGATTAAGTAAGATTAAGTGACATCAGTCAAGATTAAAATTTGTTCGTTATCGTTTTAGAAACATTTAATTTGTTTATTTAATGTATTTTTTTGCATAATCCTGAAAGAGGAAAATTTATCATTTTAAAAAGTCACATTTTTGTGTAAAAATCTCTTCTCTTCTCTAAATTTGTTTTTCCGCTGTGAGATCATTCATTTCTTTTAAATAGTCTTTTCTTTTTTCGGAAAACCTGTGTAATTGTACTATTTTTTACACTTTATCATCGTTTAGTTGACAAGAAGGACGATCAAAATCAGCACGAAAAAATTAGGGTTGCCATTTAAAAAAATTAATGGTGACGTCACAGCGGAAGACAAATGCCAATCGCGAAAAGACTCTTGCACTAAAATACGTCTTTTTAAAATTTAAAATTTACCTGCTTCAGGATTTTGCAAAAAAAACATTAAATAAACAAGTTATGAGCTTGGCGTGGGACTTTATTAATTCTCTCTATAAATTAAGCCCCGGTTGTAGAAAGTGGGATTAAATTTTTAAGCTAGTCGGACAGGTTTAAATCAGGAAACTAGTTGCACAAACGTTAAAAATATAAACCTGTCTTAAATGTAAACCCTTTTTACGTAAATTCAGCTTAGGATGCAAAATAGTTGCACAAACTTTTAAATTAGATTAAAATGTTCATTGTTTAATATAAATCGGGAATATCCACGGCTTATCCCTACAATACCTGAGCTCAAATGTAATCGAGATAAGATATTTATAGTTTCACCACAAATATTAAATAATTCCAGAAATTCTTCATACAGATTTGCATTTGTAATTTTTCCTGGGTTCTACCATACCAGAGAAAAAAGATTTGTTAAATCGTTATCGTTTGATAGAGTAATAATACTAATAATTACATATACACTGTGTCCCTGGATTGAGTTCGCGATACGTTTAATGGAGCAAATATTTTTGAATGTAGATTTCACGCTGTGCAGTCAGATCTGCTTGGCGTGAAATGAATTTGTGCCAGATTTGACATCGCAGGTCTTCAGAATGGCTGAATTAATACAAGAAGAAATAAAGCTGTGCAGGCAAAGTGGTCACTGACATGAAATGAAGCTATTTTTAGTTTTTTAAAAATATTTTCGGAAGTTGTAATTAAAAAAAAACATAACCAATAATATACAAACAATTTTTATGCACAATTTGTTATTATCTTTACAATTTACATTATTTTATTGTTAATTTGTACTTTCTATTAAAAAAATTCTAGTTCTTGCATTTACTAAATGTGCTTATTTATTTTTTAAGTATTTAGAAAGGAGATTTGGTAAAGTTGCGAGGGCTGCTGCTTCGCTCGCATACACTCTGCAGATGATTCTCTACATGGGCATGGTTCTATTTGCTCCTGCTTTGGCTCTGGAAGCACTTACTGGAATTTTGCAATTTGCTGCGATATTATCAGTAGGTGAGTTTTCAAATATTTCCAAAGCGATTCCACAGCTTAGGTGAAAATCTCGTAAAAGTTATATTTTTTGTAATATATTTAGCTCTGTGTTATGAAATTTTTATGAACAAGTAGTTTTCCATTTCTTTTTAGGATTCGTGTGCACCTTTTATTCAACAATTGGAGGCATGAAAGCAGTCCTAATAACGGACGTTTTTCAATCGTTCCTTATGTTTATAGCCGTTTTCAGCGTAATAATATATGCAGCAATTGACGTTGGTGGATTAGGTCAAATTTGGTATATCGCCGAGAGGGGAAAAAGAATTGAGTTGTTGAAGTAAGTTGTCAAATAAATGAGGAAAGGAAGGCAAATTTCCAAACTTGGAAAATATACATATGCGGGGGTTGTTTTTGGAAGTGCGGCTGAAATAGAATCCGGACACAATATGAAACAAATCTAAGAAGGTAGATTTATTTTTCTTTTTTCTGTGTTCATTTTCTAATTAAAAATAATTTCATAAATTACTGAAAATTGGCGCACGCTACTGATTTTGAATTTTTACTATAATTTGAATTTTTGAAATATGACGGTTTGTTTCCCTTTGTTGTGCACAATAGTGTTTTGTTTCAAATTTAATAATTAATAATGACGAATTCTTCTAAAAATTATTATGTTTTTGTTCTTAATAGTTCATTTAAAGAAATTTCCTTATTCACCAGTGCACACCAAAGTGTTCAGTCATATACCTACTAGATTATATCTAAATACTATCTAAATACCAAAGCTGTTTTCAGTCACATTTACGAAAATACCCTGCAAGCACAAGCCTACTTTCAAACTAAAATTGTCTGGAATACTTATGAAACAAATAGTTTTATTGTACTGCAGCTTCAACCCAGATCCAACAGTTCGACATTCCTGGTTTTCTTTGCTAATTGGCGGAGCCGTCACATTTTTGAGCTTATTCGGCGTAAACCAAACCCAAGTACAACGTTACCTTACCATAAAGAAACTAGAAGACGCACAAAAAGCAGTTTGGCTAAATGCGCCGATTATCGCGGCCTTGAGTGTGAGCACCTGCTTTGCAGGCCTCGCTATTTTCTCCAGATTTTACGATTGTGATCCGGTCACTTCCGGTCAGATAACTAGCAACGACCAAGTACGTCATTTTGTATGGCACTTATTCAAATTTAATGGCGAAATGTTTCTTAGCTGATGCCTTTTTTCGTGGTGGACACAATGGGACACATTCCTGGCCTCACTGGCCTCTTTGTCTCCGGTATTTTCAGTGCTGTACTTTCAACTGTGTCTGCGGCTCTTAATAGTTTAGCTGCAGTTACCATGGAAGATTATTTTAAGGTGAGGTTTAACTAAAAGGGGAGGAAGTATGAACTCTGGTCCAAATAAGGGCTGCATACTTTACTGCCTCTATTGTTATTAGAAGTGACTAATCACTTTATTTTGTAACTCATAACGACATCGTTACATAACCGTAATCGTTAAATGACGTATTTTTGACCGATCAGTACATAAAAATGCCCTGTATCTAAGTACTGATTGGTAAAAATGGTCACTGGTTTATCGTTATAATAACGATGTCATGAGTTATGTAAATAATGGTATTGTAAAAGTATTCCTAAGAGAGTTGCAATTTTAAATACTTAAGAAAAGGTTTCAAATTATTTCAACTTTTCTCAAAACGTGAACTTGTAGATATCAATAAAATTCTGCAAATTATTTTCATTTAATCAATTTTATACACTCATGAACAAAAATATCGCATATTCTCTTAAATTAAGTTTTGTCTGTCTTTCCGTAGTTTGCGTAGTTTTTCTTGCTCGGTGTCTTGTGTTGAAGTGTCTTAAGTATACTAACTATTTCATAATAAGATAACTTACGCAGCGTTAAAACAGATTTTGACAATACTTAATGCAATCTCTTCTTAACAGAAGGCACCGAATTTGCGTATAACGCACTATAAATATCATTTGGTTCATGTGAAACAAAAGAGAAGTTATTCTGAAATTAAATTCTGATATTAAAGCACAATATCAAATACTGACTCAATTATAAAGCAATGCTTATTTAGTTGTAAAGAAGAGATCTAAGTATTTCTAGATATTCAGATAAGTGCTAGACAGTATACCAATATAATATGTATATGATAGGATACACTAAAAATCAAACAAAAAGAAGGCATTCGATTTTTTGTCCATGAGTGAATTTTTAATAATAACAAAAGAAGTAGCATCGTGAATTCCCTATTTGAGACCTAAGATATACTGAAAATTGTAACTCTATGAAGTAGCCTGCGTACAAGAAATTCTACGGACAAGAACCTTCGGAAAATAGGATTTCAATATTCACGAAATTAGCAGTACTAACTTACGGTTTTGTGTGCGTGGGAGTAGCATTTTTGGCCCAGGTTTTGGGGGGCCTCTTGCAGGCAACTATGATAATATTTGGAGTTATTGGAGGACCTCTATTAGGGCTGTTTTCTCTGGGCATGTTTACTACAACCGGCAACGAAAAGGTATGGATTTACGGCATTTAAGATTATTCTTAATCACTTTATTATAGGGTGCCACGACTGGTTTAATAACTGGAATTGCAATTGCGATGTGGATGGCATTTGGTGGTCCCAGACCACCATTGCTCGCATTGCCCGTTTCTGTTGAAGGTTGCGAGCAATTCAGTAGCGGCGATGTATCCCCAAACTTGACTTATGCACGTTACGCGCAACCTGATCACAGGTAAATACCAGATTTTTGCTGAAAAGAAGCTTAGAATGTGTTGCTTTTAGCGAATACTTCTGGTTTTATCGGGTCTCGTATTTATACAACGGCTTTGTCGGTCTGCTCGTTTCTTTCTTTCTTGGTTACATTGTGAGTTTTATTGTTAATATGGTCAGCAAGGAGAAAAAGAAAAATTTGGATCCGAATTTGTTTATTGGAATTATTGGTAGGCGATTAAAGAAAAAAATGGAAGAGAATAGTAAAGGTATTATTTTTTTTATTAAAAAAATTAAATTGTTTTGTTCATTTTCGTCCAATTTTCAGTTTCCTTTTGCTTCTTCATTCTTTAATTTTTTTATTATTATTTTTTATTTATCAAGTCGAATATTTCATACCTTTTTAATACATGTCCTTTCATTCATAGTATTGTTGTGAATGTATTGTTATGCTTTCTAACTCTAACAATATTCCTAAACAGAACGAAACTTCCGGTATAAAACCAGTGAATAAAAGTATTTTCTTCTATTACACGTAATGAAATTATTAATTATATTTTGAAATTAAAAAACAAATGGGCTACATGTTTTGATGAAGTATCGAACAATATTGTTAAAATAATAGCTCAGCATACTAGTACTTCTTTATGTTACATTTATAACATGTATCTTACAGAAGGCTTTTTCCTAATGAACTCAAACGTTCGATTACTATTCCTGTATTTAAATCAGGTGACAAATCCCTGCTTAATAATTACATACCCATTTCTCTAACATCAGATTTCTGTAAATTGTTGGAGAAATGTTTAATGAATAACAATATTTTGTCCTATTCCCAATTTGGATTTCGTCAAAATCTTAGTTGTAATGATGCTGTCATCAATTTAATACAGAATATTTATCAATCTTTAGATGATGGGAAAAAAGTATTAGGTGCATTTCTTGATTTAAAAAAAGCTTTCGAAACTGTGCCCTAGAGTTCCTGTATGTACAGGGTGATCAAAGTTATTGCCGCGCTATTGCCAACTTCGTTATTATTGGAGCTACGAACTGTTTTCACTCAGGATTACAATGGTGATATGAAGAAAACAATTGCGCATCGCATTTTCAAAATAATTGCATGTGTAAAGTTTTTTTTAATGGAACATCCTGTATTTTTTGTTGACAAATGAAAGAACATCAAATTATAAATACAAATTACTCTTTATTATTTTTCCTTAAAACGAACAATAAAGAAGTTATTGCGAAAGTTGTATTCGTCATTTACAATTAACTTTATTTAGTTCAACGCATTAACAAAACTTAATCTTAATACACAGTACCTTGGAATTATGTACAATGCGTTAATATATTTTTTAGATTAGAGGAGTCTATGAAACGTAAAACCTAAGTCGTAGATTAAATGAAATTAACTTATGTCAAAATTGAAATGTCAAGATACATTTGACGATAGTAGAAAAAATCTTCCAGTTAAATACATAAGGCTTTGTTAAAACTCTTTAACATGATAACGACTAATTTCAAATGCCGTTGGATTGCTTGCTGACCCATGACTATAGTGTTCAAGAGCGTTTAAACAACTAACAGATTTGACAGGGGTCAGGAAATAAATGTCCGAATAAAAGTTTCGAATCAAGCTAAGACTCTGATTTTGTTTTTCATAGCCTCCCCTTATCTAAAAAATATATTAACGCATAGTACTTCAAAAATAAACAAACGTAAAAAACATAAGCGCAATATTTTGAGGAATTGGTATTTAAAATAAATGTAACTACTATTGTGTACAAAAATAAAATTAATTAATTAAAATGTGCTCCTCTTGAAACTATTGTAATTTAAACAAAATTATAAATAACTTAAAGTAAGTGTTCAAAAACATTCCCATTTTGTTCTAAACATCGCTGAACACGTTTATAGACGCTTCTAGTGGCATTTAAATGTTGCGTTGTGTGGATTGTATTAAATGTTATACCAACAAATTTGTTGCAATAACTTCTTTATTTTTAGTTTTAAGGGAACATAGTAAAGAGTAATTTGTATTTATAATCTGATGCTCTTTTATTTGTCAACAAAAAATATAGGGTGTTCCATTAAAAAAAACTTTACTCATGCACCCTGTATGTTAGATAAGAGTTAGGCCATGTAACATGCACATTTTAATTGGTTGGAACCAGTTTCAAGGAGTATGTGATTTATATAATTTGACAATTTAGTTTTGACATTATGCTTAAGTATTTCAGCATTTAATTGTAAGAAAAGAATAAATCAAGGTTTTCGTTTCGCACATTTTTAAAAACATTCAAAACTAAAAGGTATTTGGATAAGAAATGATAAAATTTTGTAAGCATAACGGAGGATGTCAATTGTGTATGTGTATGTGACATCAGGGATATAACATTTCCAGGATGTAATGGTTCTCCAATTCAAACGAAGAATTCTTATGTAGGACGTAATTCCAACACTATTTGCAGTAATACTGAAAATAATCTCATAAACAAAACTTACGCTATGCGTTCCCTAAAAAATTGCGAATGTGTTTATGTACTGCAAAGATTTCTTTTACAGAAAGTAATTTATAAACTGTACTTAAACTCTTGTTAGTTGTGCGTCCGCTACACCTTGAAATGCGTACAGTTTATGAATAATTAGCGAATTATTATCAAACGCATAGCCTAAGTTTTGTTTACGTATATGGGCGTAAATTTCTGAAAATGTTAATAATTTCTCATTTAGAGCTGTCCAATTTTGTCAATTCCAAATTCTCACAAGATTAAGGAAACGATAAGCAGATGGGTATTTTACATGCAATTTTCAGTATAAGATTTTACAGTATAAACGTTATACGCAATCTTTGGAAACGAATCAGTGCAGAGGAATCAGTAAAACGTGCAATGATAAAAGCATTGCAATGTGGAATCTGACATCAAAATTATTTGAATTACCTTTTTAAATTGTGCTGTAATATTACATTACATGTTTCTTACATATCCTTCTTCAATTATAAACTACAAATATAATTTCTTAAATAATACGATCAATCTATTTGTCATTAATAAATAAAGAATGACAAGAGATAATAATTTTAAAAATCAAGTGGTTTTTGATATTGTGTCCACATGGCCCAACTCTTATGTGCCCCATGATTGTCTTTTAAATAAACTACAAAGTTATGGCTTTAGAGGTAAAGTTCTAGAATTATTGAAATGTTATCTTGTCAGTAGGACATAGTGTACAAGAATAGGTACTGTAGTAATTAATGAAAAAAATGTTAAAACTGATGGTCCCCAGGGCACAGTACTCGGACCACTTCTTTTCTTACTGTATGTAAATGATTTATTTTCGTTGAATATTCCAGGTTGTTTTACAGCATTTGCTGATGATACCTCCATAGCTTTTACATCTGATACATGGGAATCAGTAGCCAAAGTAACATCTGATGCTTTAATTAAAATCAAGAAATGGTTAGATTTTAATTTATTATCCTTAAATGTAGATAAAACTGTAGTTTTTCCATTTTTTATTCGGAATTGTAACTTTGAGTGTATGCCTAAAATCAATGTTGGTAATACAGTTTTGAAATATTCTGATAATACAAAATACTTAGGGTAGGTAATAGGCGCTAATCTACGATGGGATCTTCACATTCCAAAGTTGATAAACAAAATTAGAAAAACTTTGTATTTTTTTATGCAAATTAGGCTCTACTGTAATATTAATTTACTAAGAACAGTTTATTTTGCATTAGTCCAAAGCTGTATACATTATGAAATTTCAGTATGGGGATCAACTAACAACACGATTATTAAACATCTAGAGGTAACCCAGAAATTAATCTAAAAAATTTGCTTAAACAAATCTAGAACATTTTCATCCCAACTATTATTCACATTATTTAATGTACTTACAAATAATCAATTACATAAAAAAGCTATAATTATTTATACCCACTTGAATTTAAAACTCCGTTAGTGCATTATGATAATTTTGCTCCTAGAGCTTGTAGACAGCATAATTTAAAAATTATGCATGGATAACAGCAAACTATAAAATCTTTATCTCATATGGAAGAAAAAAAATTACTTACATATTAAAAGATCCTTCGCAGGTTTTTGTTTATCAAACGCTGCTCATCTGTACATATCCACTTTGGTAAGTTAATATGAGCAATCATTCAGGCGCCCAGCTCATGTGACTTATTTACTGTTAGAAATAGGAAAAAGTTTTATTGATAATATTTTATATTTTTACATGTTGTATTTTTCTATGTACTACATAATCTTATTGAACATATATTTAAATAGTTAATTTCAAATCAAATAATTGTCCACATGAAAATAGCATTTTTCGTGTTTTCTTTGATCTTCAAATAAATAGAATCAAAAATTCATTCAATTGATCTCATTTTCTACAGCTTATAAAAAGTTATTAACTATGATTAACTGAATTAATTAATGCAAAAGTCAATAAATTTGACAGTCCATGAATGTGACTGTCAAATTTTTGGACTTTTTATTTAATCACAGACATACATTTTCTTTGCACCGTCTACTCTAATCTGATTTATTTGCTCACCGTCTATATGCTATATTTGTTCTTGTTTTTTATTTATTGAATTTCATTTAGAAAAAGAATATTTTTTTTAGTTTCTGGCGCCATGGTGAGAAATTACAAACGGAAAATAGATTATTATCAATCAGGGATTGAGTATACTTATTTATTCTAATTTTCTGTGAAATAAAATATTTACGTTTGCTATTTTAGTTTGCCCCCATTGATTTTCGATTTTGTTTGGCTTATACGGGGCAAAGCCAAACAAAATCACTTAAAAAATAATTATACTAAATTACTTGTGTATTAATATTATTTGAATAGTTCAAATATACAGGATAACTAAGATTCCTTACCGACCGTGGATTATAAATTTATCAATAAAAAGTTCGTTATTGATTTTCTGCTTACTTCCAAACATTAAGTGTTCCAGTGTACGCCAAATTCACCTACATGGCTTGTATAATACATATAAATATACAGAGCGAGCAATAGTGATCGAAAATTATGTGATCTCTCATTCGTTTGCATTATTTTATTTATACACAGGCGAACCAAACAAATGATTAGGTAATCTTTAATCATTATTGTTTACTCTTTATGTAAGAAAGGATATAGCTATGTATTGAATAGTCTTAACTTTTTTAATAATCGGCAAAACCAAAGTAATTCAGTATCTGAGTAGCCGAAGTTAAATTATAAATAAATTGTGTTCCTCTCATAATATGTACTTTTTATTTTTTTAATTACTTAATAACAGAATAATTAGGAAAACTTTTATGTTACAGAATTACCATTGGAGAGTTAATCTACACGAGTCTTAAAATCAATTGGTTTGAACTAGGACTGTGCGCACACATTTAAAAAAGAAATAGAAAATATTCTTACTGGAAGATGTAAAAACTTTTTCATTACATTCGCAATTAAATTCTAAAGTATTTTGTTTATATTTATTTAGAACATAAGCGCAAGCTTGAACAACTGCATCAGTATGAAGGTGTACCGGATTATTTTAGCAAGTCGTATCTTGTGACATGGGCTTAATTATTATTACTCATTGAAACCTTCTCAAAATATTTTTCAGTTTTGTGCATCATTGCTTATTCCAAAATAATCAATTACTATTAATTTCATTTTCAGAAAGAATTTAGAAATCCGTCGTTCGTATTTTTACGTATTTTTTTAAAAAACAAATTAAAAAAAATCCACTTGAAATTTGCAACAAAAAAAAACGGAAAATACAAAAGCAATAAATTCGGTGGAGTTAATAAATAATAATAATAATTAATGTTAGTACAACTTTGTTTACACACGACAGTATATACAGTGATTCTTGAATAGACAGGTAAAGAAATTTTTTTGAAAGAATAGACATTACAGAACATGGGGAGAAATGCTTAAAAAATTTATACAGTTTAGTTTTCCACAAATAATTAATGAAAATAAGACCTAAAACGATGATACGTCCCTGGTTAGGAAAGAGCAGCAGATAAAGTAAATACAGTAATAAATACAAAAGACAAAAGACAAAATAAATACAGTAATAAAAGTGCATTTCGGGTAACTTTTTAGTTAGTTATAAATTGTTCTATAGATTTTTTTTAAATTTTCCTCATATTCTGGGAAGTCTCTTCTTTCGTCAATATTTTTTTTGTCGGTTTATTCAAGAATCACCCTGTATATAGGAGAGACATAAATATGTATATAATTTCACGTTCAACTTAAGCAACAAACAGCATCTAATTACAAGGAACGTCTAGAGACTGGTCATCGCATCGTTAACATTATAAAAACACTTTTCCGGGAAATATTTGTCAGTGTTCTTTTAACGAAATAAATAAATAAATAAATAAATAACGGAAGAAAGAATCACAAGGAAACTGTATTTGAGCAAGAAAAGACGGTAAAAGACTTACTATAAACTACGCGAAATTGACATTAATTGAAATTTTCAATTTGAAAAAGACGTTCCGGCTATAAATCGCTACTGATTTTTGGGTAAGTGGGGTTTGCGAAGAAATACTAATAAATTCCGTAGGCCGGATAAGATACAATCTCTCGTGAAATTTAATAGGTCATGATAAATAAAGTTCTAATTAAGAAAATAACGAGGGAATTTAAGGTGATTCCGCAAGAACTAATTTTGAAATATGTATTTGTATTTTTTATAAACTTCATTTTTTCACAATTTGTTTTATTCTGAATTTATTTTTTATGATAAAATTTTTATTAGTTTTTCTTTTGCGTCAGTCAATCTATGTATAATTTTAAGAATTTTGTTGCAAATCGGTTTTGATTGCAGATGATTCCTCGAGCATCCTCTGTACAGCTGTTTCGGCTGCAATTTGTCAATTCTAACGCAAGGTCAAAAAGCGATCGCAGGATGTCGCCACTTAAACTTATAATTTTAAGTAGAGAGTACGATTTCGAATTTCTAAATTTTCATTTAAAATCTTTTGGCTCTTTTTTACTGAACAGAATAACCAAATAGTTCCTTTAAGGTTTATGAAGAAGAGATTTCTTGGAAGATGAGTTAAAAATTTATGCATAATGTACATATGTACAGACACAGAAAATTAAGAAAATTCAATGATATTCTATGAAAACTGTGATTTTTGTAATTTTCAGGTCATGTTTTTATATAGCTAGTAGAAAAATTAGCAAATTCTAAATTAATGAAAAATGTATTTGTAAGATCATCAAATTAATAATAAAATCTATTCTTGCCTTTCAAACTTTCTTCCGTTATTGAAACAAACGGAGTTAGGACGCTTAACTTTAGAAAGTGTTAACGTGGTCTACAAAAGTAGCATTTTAATCCTTGCGGTAGTTATTTCTATATATGTATTATATATATATATAATTTTTTAACACCTATTTTTAGACGCATTTTAATCAGGAAAAGATTTTAACATCACTAAATGAGATAAGCTTTACAACTTTTCAAGTAAAACTCTATCCGTATTTTTTAACACCGATTAGGAGGAGAACATTTTATCCCAAAAATTTTTATGTGTGTAGCTACTTTTGCTACCCTCGATGAATGAAACCGTCATTGAAGCTATTGTGGTATAAGAAAATGAACCGTGGAAACAGATATTGATACCAACTTTTCAGAAAAAATAAGATTGAACATACGTATAATAGAGACCGCAAGGCATAAAAAATTAATTAGTACACTTCCAGAGTGGATAAATGTCATTGTCTTAAGAGAATATTAATATTAAACTTTCCAATAATCTAAAAAAGAGGCCAAGAAAATCGAGAAGGATGAAATGTCGGCAATGCAGGATAGAGATGCCATGAAGGGGATAGTGGGTTAATTCACGGAAACCAGGATACAACCAGCGATGGTAGTCGAAATTTTCTTGCACATACAAATTTACATGAACAATTTGAAACGAATATAGGACGACGCTCTACATAATTAACATAAAATTATTTGTGAATTATAATACGTGTATGAGAGTCTCATATATTCATTTCTATAATTTAAGTCGAAGTTGAGAATTAAAAAAGCTAAGGAGACACAAACAAAATTTTTAATCGCAATCGAATTAACAACAACATATTAAAATCTGAAGTAACTACATACTATTTAGAACTGTAATGAACGCCAACTTATTGAAGAGAATTAAAAGAAAAATGTACAAGGTAAAATCTTTTATTGATTTTTTTTAAATTTGAACCTTTTCAATCGGACACTAGTTTCTCATGTTATGGTTAGTGTACATTTCGTTGAAACATCAGATTTTAATGGAATTGAGATTTGCTACAGCTTCCTTACTTTGCATCTAATACATATTCTTTTATTTCAATTCGGCTTCTTTTTGCAGACGCATTTTTTACTCTCTCCAATCACGTTTTCCAAAGTCTTGCTTCGAAAACACCTTTTGCTGTACTTTACCCTTTTATTCTCATTCTTACATCTTCATTGTCACTCTTGTACTGATTTATATCAATATATTCTATATACTTATTAACCTTTTTTAACGTTTCCTATTTAGGCTATTTCTGTTATTAATACAGTCTTTTTCTTTTGGTTTTCCCCTTCTGTCAATTATGTTTCCAATTTGTCAAATGACTTTCCAATCCGCAAGCCTACTACACTTTGAACAGATTGGAAAGTCATTTGACAAATTCGGAAACACATTTGACAAAAGGGGAAAACCAAAAGAAAAAGACTGTAAAATCGAGAACTCAACAATGTTTTCTCCGCTGCGACTTTTCTGGTGCGGTTTATGCCATCGAACAAGATAGGCGATCTCTCTTTGTCTATTAAACACAATCGATTACATCTCGCCGGCGAACTCCAGTTCAGATATGAAACTAAAGTAACAGAAAAACGCCCGTGTAACCTCTCCCTTATAAGAGTTCCTCAAACGTTTAGAGTTCCAGGTAAGTGGTGGTCTCACTCAAGTTTCACACGCTTGCGAATACTCAATATTCAAATGCAAGCGCGAGAGACATTCGTGAGAGCACCACAAAAATATTCGACATAACTTTGACTAGTCATGGTATTGTAAGTAATAGCGTTTTCGATTCAGCTGTACTGGTTGCACTCAGTGCATTTGCATCTTCTTTTAACCTCATGCAATAACATGAGATGAACACACTCTGAGTGCAACCAGTGCAGCTGAATCGAAAACGCTATTAGTGACTATTCAATTCACTTGTGATTTTTCAAATATTAACCAAGAAAATAGCAACAGCAAATTTCAGCGAATATTTCACTAGTGAAAATATAACTGGGTATTCCATTAGTGGTTGCAGTGAGTATTTTAAACTACTTTATTAACCCAAACGTTACCTGAATTTGGTTTGAAATACAACATTAAATGGCCAACACGCATTACTCATTCAAGTGCGACTAGTATTGACAATATTTATACTAACATCAGTAAAAGTAATTGTATTAGCTGTGTGGTTGACAGTTACATCTCAGATCACCGCACAATCTTGTTTGAAACTAATTTAATGCAAAATTCTCAAAGTGAAACACATTCGCGATCTTATTTTCGTAGAAACTTTAATGAAACGTCCTTGAATGAGTTCAAAAGTAAATTAAGCAATGTGGACTGGAGTCTTCTTTATAAACTGAATGATATCAATGACGCTTTTGAATATTTTTTTGATGTATTTAAATTTTTAGTGGATAAATATTTTCCTCGATATAAAACTTGTTTTCCTAATGATATCAGCAAGAGATGGATCAATAAAGATGTCAGATGCTTCAGTCAGAACCTAAGAGATCTGCATCTTTTAGTAAAGAATCAGCCAGAACTTTCACAATACTATACATCTTCCAAGATAAAGCATAATATATCGATAAATGAAGTAAAGAAAGACTATTACCAGATAAAAGTATTCTCACAAGGTAACCCAACTAGAAACGCATGGAAGGTAATGAGGGAATTAACAGATAGTTGCAAAAACAAATCTATGAAGATCAAATAGTTGTAGATCCTGATGAAGTCTCGCTAAGCTGTTCAGTGATTTCTTTAAGTCAGTCCCATTGGAAACGATAAGCAACATACACAAACCTGAAAAGTTTGTGGATTACAAAAACATCGTGCAGGAGTCTCTTTTTCTAAATCCGCTAAATGAGAGTGAACTACTCAATATCATTAATTGCCGCCTTAAAAATGGATGAGCCACGAGTCATGATGGGATCCCTGCAAACTTGATTAAACAAGTAAGTAATGTTGTCTTGAAGCCATTACTTCATATAATTAATTTATCCTTTATGAATAGAAAATTTCCGGATAGTTTGAAAATTGGGAAAATAATACCTGTTTACAAAAAAGGGAATCCAAATTTAGTCTATAATTGCAGGACTGTATTGTGATAAAAATTTAAAGTGGAATTATCATTGTGACTACATTATATTATCTAAGATAAATTCTGCTAGCTATCTGTTTAGAAGGCTTCGGCCAATTCTCACGGAATCCCAGTTATTAATGTTGTATTATTCGCAAATAGAGTGTATATTGCGCTATGGGATATGCTTTTGAGGTATCTAATTGTGCCCATTCTTTAAATGTGTTTCGCTGTCAAAAAAGAATACTGCGTATTATAGTTGGTGTTAATCAGCAAGAATCTTGCAGAAATATCTTTAAAACTTTAGGTGTATTGACATTAACAGGAATTTTCATATATTAAATGTGTTCATATGTATATATTAATAAAAATAAATTTACCACTAATAAGGACTTTCATAATTATCATACGAGACATAATAGTCATTTTCATGTGCCATATTGTCGATTAAAAACAACAATGATGTCACCAGATGTTTTGGGTTTAAGGATCTTTCAGAGTCAACCAAATGCAATTCAGAATAAAAATTCACTTATGTCATTTAAACTGGCAGTCAAGAATTATCTAAAACCTAATGTTTTTTACTCACTGCAGGAGTTCTTTTCTTTCTGTCGACAAGTAGACAAGTAGATAATTATGATTGCCAATGTCTCTTTTCAAGTTTTTGTAATATAGTATTTTCTCTGTAATATAGTATTTTCTCTCTGTAATGTAATAATTGACGAAACCGACACATTTGTAACATGGTAAATAAATGAATTATTATTATTATTATTATTATTATTATTTTAATCGTTGATTTGGTTCATTGATAGTCCCTCGATTACCAATCGTAGTCAAAGTTAAGTGGAATATTTTTCTGGTGCTCTCACCCATGTTTTTCGCGCTTCTCAAGCGCGAGAGACATTCGGGCAAGGGCTGAAAACTCATTCCGTATAAAGAGAGCGTAATAACAATATCTGGCTAAAAAGCTCATACCAGGTACCTACAGTCAAAGAAATTGCTACTGGGGTCTTTTATGGTCTGATTAAAATTTCAATAAAAGAGTGAGGAGAAGAAGTGGAAATTGTTGATTATTGTGATGTATTTAATTTTGGGAATTAAGACCTAGTTTGGGCATTGGGAGTAACAATAGAACTTCTCTCTTAAGGCTAGTTTACATTATTCGATTTTTGTATTTGACTTTTCTGTTCGATTTTCTATTCGAGTTTGTCTCGAGTGAAATATGTATATATTTACGTTTACACTGTTTGAGGGAATTGCATCAGATATCTGGTCGCAAGATGCCAATTGTGTTGCCAATCTACACTGTTGAAAAATCGGTGTTAAAATTACCGCAATCGTATGGGGCAAAGGTCAATAATAACTCCGGAAAATTTTACGTTTACTTTTTACAAAAAACGTGTCAGAAGCATTGGATGTGATTTAAATGTCCGGTTTTCCTCCAAATTCGCCAGTCGCCAGCGACCATACCGATGCACAATTTTTGGCCAAAATTCTGAAACTTATTCAAAATTTACTCGTAATTCCATGGATATTCTGGCGTGTATAAAACAAATGTTTTGCAATATTTTTCGAACGTCGATGTATCATCAGTTTTGAAGCCCGATGAAAGCGACTGCAAACTAATACCAAACCGACTGACCAAATCAACTTCAATCCAGTTATCTTAGCCGAATCATCATAATTCCAAAAAAATCAAATCGCTTTCATTTGTAATCTGAAATACGAGTTTACAAACGAGATGATTATGAATCTAAAAGAAACGAAATACATATAAAATGTTATATAGAGAGTTTCATTAGTAGCGGATTTTCTACGTAATGAACAATTTTTATGTAAGATCCTGAAATACGTCAATTTTTAATTAATAAAAAATTCTTATTCTGCTGAACAGAGAATTAAAAACCCTTTCAAATAAGATATCACATGACTCCTCATTCCATCTAAAAATTTTAGAGGGGTAACTGTCATTCAAAGGGCTTTGGAGGAGGTGTTACAAGATTCTGCTAAAATAATTCATATCTTGCACGTAAACTTCTACCTTAAGACATTGTGGTTAAAGGAGAGCAGAAGAGCCAAAGACGGAAGTGGTTATATTTTATTTCAGAAAATGGGATAACGTAGCCCCTAACTGTAGCTGCTCTAAGGAGTTTTTCACTAAAATTATTGAATTCATTTTTAATTCTAATTATTTCATTTTTAACTCCCAATTTCATTTACAAACTTAGCTTTTTCACATAAAAATTATCTTGATGTATACTTATCTGTAAGATTATAACGATTATAAGTTGGGATGCATTTTAACAACGCGACGCCTCATGCAACAAAAAATAAATAATAAATAAACCCGTTTGATTTACGATTGCACTTTATTGACAAGTTAAATACCCGCGTGCGAACAATAAAATTTATCTGCAAGATTAAAACGACTAAATAAGTTGCGGTGCATTTGAACGACGTTAATTGCAACAAAAAAGGCAAATAAAATGGCAACGGACGGGCAGCACGTATTGGGGGTGGTGGACTACGTTGTTCTTGTGTTGGTTTTATTAATATCATGTGCAATTGGCGTTTATTATAGATTCACAGGTGGTAAACAGAAAACAGTAAATGTATGTATATTTTTGCATTATTTTTACATTCTCATAATTAGAAGCTACTGATTCAGTCATTTGCATAATCTATCGCTTCACATACTTTATTCATGTTTTGATTGCAATCTAATTTCAGGAGTACTTACTGGCGGATAAGAACATGTCCATAATTCCAGTAGCATTTTCGTTGATGGCTTCTTTTATGTCGTCAACCAATTTATTGGGAGTATCCAGTGAGATTTATGTTTTTGGCTTTCAATTTGTCGTCATAAATTTGATATATCTAATATTCACACCAGTAGTTGCTTATGTTTATTTACCGGTCTTCTTTAAATTGCAGGCGACCAGTGCTTATGAGGTAAAACGACACTTAAAATTTAGTAAATATAAAAAGCGATAGACTGTAGGAATTTAAATGTTTACTCGAAATATATCAGTTTAGGAACATCCTATATATGCCGGTACAGTTTCAATAGGTATACTCTTAAAGAACTATAATTCGATTTTATTGTTTCTGTACGTAACCGATTAATTTATCCTGAAAGCATTACATGAAGTTCCTAATATACACGGTGATTCAAATTGTGTACCGAACTGAGCAGTTAGATTCCTTAAACCTGAATATCAAATACTAGTTTAACCTTATTTCTTGATGTTCTATTCACCCTGAAAATATCGGTAGACAATTCTTTTAAATTCGGTTGATTTTTCTACACAAGGTGATTCCAAATAAGTGTCCGACCAGTTAAAATCAAAAGAAAAAAACTGTATGCATGGGAGAGGGATCTAATATGTATAGTCCCTAAGATAAAAATGCATTGAAGATTCAGATATAAATTGGTTGGTGGGCACTGTAATAACTGTAGTGCGTCACGAAAGCAATAATCTCTACCAAAATAAAACGAAACATGTGCGTTTACCCTATACTGAAACTAAAAACGTTTTTGTTTATGGCCTTATTTATGCGGGCAATTTATTTATTGCTGAGGAAAGGGGTACAATCTTATAATTTTGTCATTGCAAATTAGTTTGTTAGTGCGCGAAACGTTCGCTTTAAATACTTGTGTGTCTCATGCAAGGATTGCACAGACAAATCTCAACGTAGACTTGAGGAAAAAGTGACACTTAAAACTAACTTCATATCAATTGTGCGTCGTATATGTAGTTTACATTGTTCGAAGTAAAGGTTTACTTTGGCTTAAGTCTAAGATTTGTCTGTGCATACGGGCATCAGAGGTGATGGCAGATTAGAAATTCTCCAACGTGTCGAAGGTGATCCATACTCTCCTGCGCCAACTGAATATGATACGAGCCACCATGTGTAGAATTCACGAAAATTAATTTCATCCCTATCACCAACTTGTAAGAAGGAGGAACATCGAGGAACTGTTACCTCCTCATTTAATTCTCTTTACAGACGAAGCAAGTTTGTTTTATTCGTACTGAAATCTTTAAGTTTGTTCGAACCGCGGGTTCTGATCAATTCAGAACCGTTCGAATCAGTTGTGTAAAAAGTGTGTTATTGAATAGTGCTTTTTAGCGTTTTCGATTGACCGCACTAGTGTGCACTCAGAGTATCTTCATCTCGTGTTATTACATGAGGTTAAAAGAAAATGCAAATACACTGAGTGCAACAGGTGCATTTGAATAGAAAACGCCATTAGATTGACCGCACTAGTGTGCACTCAGAGTATCTTTATCTCGTGCTACTACATGAGGTTAAAAGAAAATGCAAATACACTAAGTGCAACCGGTGCATGTGAATCGAAAACGCTATAAGTTTCACACAAAACAATTTACGTTTACTTTTTACAAGAAACGTTTCAAAAGCACTGGATGTGATTTAAATTCACCACCTGAGCGAAGGTTACTTTTATGTAACGAATAAACGTTAAGGCAAGTACGAAATAATTCGGAGATTAGCAGTTAGTGATACGTAAACGATAAAAAAATAATAATGTATTCACATTCTATTTTTTTTTTATTAATATGTATTTAAGTAATGGAAATGCAGATTTTCTACAAAATAATTCCTGCATAATAATAATGATTTGTTTTCTTAATTAATAAATTTAAGGTCCAGTTGCATAAAACGTAGTTAACCACTCGATCAAGTTAATTGTGTGATTAAGCAATATCATTGGTGGAAATTTAAACTTTCCTCCAATGCACACATAATAAAATCAATATCCCATAAAATAAAAAAAACCAAATCCAGAATTATTATCCATACATACGTAAATTCTAAATTTAATGCACTAATCTGCCAAAACAACTTTCCTTACTTAATCATACAATTAACTTGATTGAGGAGTTAATTACGTTTTATGAAACTAGGCCTAAGGCTCGTCTGATTTTTTAATCTGCGCCTAATATGTATACAACCAGAAATACATGGCAACAATGAATAGTAAACTGTAAGCAAATAAAAATTAGATTAGAGCAGGCGGTGCAAAGAAAATGTATGTCTGTGATTAAATAAAATGTCAATAAATTTGACAGTCCATGAATGTATTAGATTAATTAATTCAGTTAATCACAGACATACATTTTCTTTGCACCGCCTACTCTAATCTGATTTTTATTTGCTCACTTTTTATAAGTAAAAAAGTATTATTATGAATTAATCAAAATTGAAGTGACTCAATATTTTTATTAGTGCATTGATTTTAGTGCATTATGACATTTAAGTAGGTGTATTGTCTTAGTCTAATAATTGTTAGATTGCTAAAAACGATGTTTAAATAATTTTTTTTTGTTTATATTAATATAAGTTAAGCGCCTTCTAGAATCGCATTCTTTATTACTGTAAAAGAAAATTACATGGGGGTATAATTTTTTTCTCTAATGAAATTAGTTAAGCGCCCTAGGCTGGGTTTCTCAGCCCTAGTTTAACCTTAACCTCTTGTTTATTCCCACAGTAGCAATTATAAAGGCAATTGTTCCTATAGAAATAAACCGAGGATTAAAATTAAACCGTGACTGAGAAACTGGGCACTAGAGATTTAAAAGACGCGTATTTTGATGTATTAAAAAAAGCAGGCTAATTTCCTTAATCTTAATTTATGATTTTATTACTTTATTACGTTCAGACTACGCAAATAAAATTACAAAATTAATACTTTACGATGGGTTTATAAAAACCGCAGATGCACGTATATCTCACGAACGAGCAGAGGTTTTCAAACAAAAGATGATGCGCTGTTGGGGTAGGTCGTTTTTTTAGCCAGACTATCGATATTTGCAGAATTAATTCTCGTACGTGATAACTTATAAGTGAAACTTAATATATTACAACTTGTAGTTGATTATGTGACGTATCTTTTATGCCAACACAAACAAAAAGAAGTCCCCAAAAACTGAAAATAAAGGAGAAATTTAACTGATTTGCAGAGCTCTGCAATATAACATTGTAAAAATTTATAAAATTCATACTTCAAACGTCGTAACATTGTAAAATTAAACAATAAAATTTAAGCTTAAGTATCCGCGTAAGAATAATAAATATTATCTTGATGTATACTTATGCCTAAGATTATAACGAATAACTAAGATGGGATGCATTTGAACGACGTCAATGGTCACAGAAATGGCAAATAAAATGGCAACGGGCGAGCAGCACGTATTGGGGGTGGTGGATTACGTTATTCTTGTGTTGGTTTTATTAATATCAAGTGGAATTGGCGTTTATTATAGATTTACTGGTGGTAGACAGAAAACAGTTAATGTATGTATACTTTTGCATTATATTTACATTCTCATAATTAGAAGCTACTGATTGAGTAAGTTGCATAATCTATCGCTTCAAATACTTTATTCATGTTTTGATTGCGATCTAATTTCAGGAGTACTTAATGGCGGATAAGAATATGTCTATATATCCAGTAGCATTTTCGTTGATGGCTTCTTTTATGTCGTCAACCAATTTATTGGGAGTATCCAGTGAGACTTATGTTTTTGGCTTTCACTTTGTCGTCATAAATTTGATATATCTAATATTCACACCAGTAGTTGCTTATGTTTATTTACCGGTCTTCTTTAAATTGCAGGCGACCAGTGCTTATGAGGTAAAACGACACTAAAAACTAAGTAAATATAAAAAGCAATGGACTGTAGGAATTTAAATGTTTACTAGAAATATATCAGTTTAGGAACAACCTGTATATGCAGGTACAGTTTCAATAGGTATACTCTTAAAGAACTATAATTCGATTGTATTGTTTCTGTACGTAGCCGATTAATTTATACTGAAAGCATTACATGAAGTTCCTAATATACACGGTGATTCAAATTGTGTACCCAACTGCCCAGTTAGACTCCTTAAACCTGAATATCAAATATTAGTTTAACCTTATTTTTTTGGTGTTCTATTCACCCTGAAAATATCGGTAGACAATTCTGAATCACCGTGTATACAGTCTGTTCCAAGTTAAGTCGGCAATGTTGCTAACTTTGGTATTATAAAAGCTACAAATTCGGTTAAATTAGCAAACTAGTGGTACTTCTCACGCTGATACAACGACGCAGTCAAAAAGCAATTGAGCGTTGCATTTATGAGATAAAGTCAAAAAGACACTTCTTTAAATTGGACATAATAGTGTCTACCAGGTGCGGTTAGTAAGTACTTCGCTAATATAGTAAGTACTACGTGATGTAGGTACGTTGCACGGTCCGTAAACTATAACGGTTGCCTCATCCGCGAAAACGGGTTTGAGTATCGGGTAGGCTAACACAAATCAACGCACAATTAAATTCTGCATCCGATAGAGTAAAATTATACAGGGTGTTCCATTTAAAAAATAAAGTTTTGGTGACTTGAAGTTAGCTTAAACAAACACCATCTGCCGTGCACACTGTAAGCTTTTCAGTCACTTTCTAAACATCAACGCATTACTTAAAGGTTCCTCATTGAAATGGCACGGATTAGATCTTCCATATTTTTGTGAAATAAAAAATATGAGTTTAAAAAGGAAAGAGTGCTAAAGCACAAAAATTTACAAAATAAAAAACATTTCAAAACCGGTTGTATTTACGTATAGGGATATCCTATAATTTTTTATTCAAAATTATCTGTAGATCCTAAATTTGAAGTGACAGCGACTTCCGGTACAACCGGAAGTTCAAATACTTTGAAAATATTTTCATTAAAAAGAGTGCACTAGCGGCTTTGGGAGAGTACAAATTTTCAGAGAAAAATAATCAAGGTAAGTGCCTAAACATCTAATGAACGGGTTCCGTGAATCACTCCCTATCATAGATATTAGCTATTAGATATTAGCTTCAGAGAGACCATCAAAACTCGTCGTTTGCATAATTTTGCTAGCAGCAAACAATATAAAATTTAAATATTACTGAACTGTATGCCATGCAATTTCCAGACAGTCATTTATCTTTTGAGATAGATAAACAAGATCGATAGATTTTTTATTCAAATTTAAAAAGGGTTTTATATTATTCTAATAAATCTGTTCTCGCAAACCTCTGATACCCAAGGCAACATTCAAGGTTTCATTCACAATTTTAAAATAAAAAGTACAATTTCCGCTCATTACTTTTGCTGCTAGCGCAATGAAACGAAAAGCAAAAAAATCGACTTGAGTTTTATACACGGTGATTCAGAATTGTCTACCGATATTTTCAGGGTGAATAAGAAAATCAGAAAATAAGATCACCGTTTTATAAACATTTTTTTCCAAAAGTGAGTAAATAAGGGAGTTATAATCCCTTGAAGAAAGTGTGTTTTTGGGCAATATCTCGGTAACTACTGAAGATACAAAAAAAAATTCAATGCAATTATTTTTTACATTTTAGAGGTCTACAACATAAAATTATTTTCATCTATACAGAGTGAATCAAAACAGTGGTACCAGACGCAATAATTGTTTTTATTTTAAATGGCACACCTTATTTATGAAACCAGATTTGGATTGTTCATAAAATTCTACCTATTTTTTGTACAGGGCATTTCAAAAAGCACTGACGGTTTTTGAAATGGAATAACTTTTTAATAGTCGAACTTAAAAAAAAAAATGCAAGCACACCTTGATCTACAACGCTGGGAGTTTTTTTAATTAAAAATTGAATGGCATACATGGACTCCTTCGTTTGCTACACATTTTTCTAGCCGTGGCACAAAATCATTTATCACTGTGCCCAGCATCTGTAATGGAATTGCTTCAATTTCGTTTGAACTTTTGAAGACTACGGGGTGTATTCATGTATACACAACTTTTTAAAAATCGCCACCAAAAAAAGAACGTCTGGCGCTGTTAAGTCAAGGAACCAGGTTGGGAAACATATCACACAACATATTAACATTGATTAGGTAGTCGTTGCCCCATCCTGCTGAAACTATTAATTGCCACCAAGTTCTTTATACCTTGGCTGGAAAAAGGAGTTGATCATGCGACAATATCTTTCTCATGTTACTGATACGGTACGCTCATGCTCTTCAAAAAAAGGGCCAATAATTCCTGTGGCTGATAACACTCAGAAGGAAGCCACCTACACCGTTCAATTTTTAAGTAAAGAAACTCCCAGAGTTGTAGATTAAGATGTTGTGTTTGTAATTTTTTTAAGTTCAGTTATTCCATCCCAAAAACCGTCAGTGCATTTTGGAATTCCCTGTATATACCTAAACCTAACCGTTCTTGAGATATTTAACTTTTGTCTAAAAACTATCCTTTGCAGCCACTGTTATATTTATTCATATTTTATTTATTTTTAACTCTTAAAAAAAAGGTTTTTGATACTGATGTAGTTGATACATAAGCTTATTATAAACCATTATTAAGGGCCAGTTTCATAATGAAATTTAAAGGAGACTTTAAATTTAAAGACACTTTCAGATATCAAAACAAATATGAAAATACATTTGTTTGCACATCTGAATATGACTTTAACTTTTTAAAGACTCTTTTAAATTCCATTATGAAACTGGCTCTAAATGTACTTTTATCGCTACAGGTTGGCCATGGTTATAAACAGAATATTGGAAATTTCAAAATAACAAAACTCAATTGTCTTAAATAATATGCCCTATATTTTTCTAACGTAAATTCTTCGTTTTTACAGTTGATTCTTGTTCGATGAAATTTGTATCACAAAATCTTTTAAGCGGACACTAAATCGCGCACTATTCACTTAACGTTTCGCAGTCGTCCGACAGCTTCGTCAGAAGTGAAAAATATGTTGTCAAAATAAACAAGGTTGTCAACGGAAACGAAGCTGTTGAACGACTGCGAAACGTTAAGTGTATAGTGTGCGATTTAGTGTCCGCTTAAAAGATTTTGTGATGTAAATTCTTCGGTTAATAAAGTACTTCCATGCTTCTTAAGTATGTCCTATACCTATCTGCGATATTTCTAGAGATTTTCACATTTATTTGAATTATTTCTTTTAAAACGAATAGTTGTCTAAGGTGGCCGGGGAAAACCGGCAAACAAATGAACCGGTTGACGTTGATAATTATTTTTCAAGGTACTTGTTGGGAACTTTTAATTGTAAACTTGTTAAGACAGGAATTTTTAGATTTATTATTTATTATTAATTATTTCTTTATTAAATAGTTGCATAATCGAGTTATACTAAATAAATAAATTATAGGCTTAATAGGTATAAGGTCAGATGGTCTAAAAACTTAGATCCCTGATCCCTCCCCTTATACCCGTAAAGAATATTGCAAACTAATACAAATAACAAATAAACTGGCGCGCTAAGCGAACAATTTTGAACAACACTACCAAATAGTGCAACATGAATCAAATATAGTGAAAACAAAAGATCAAATGAAAGCAAGTAAAAATATTATAAAAGTATAAAAGTATAAGTACAAGTATTAGTATTACCAATACTCCCCTCCCAACAGCATACGTTTAAGTACATTATTTTAGTACAAAGCTCACATGTAGATAACTTAATTGTTTCCAAAAATTTTTTGGCTTAGAGTTTTTAAAGCTATTTTCAAGGATAACTTTCTTTTCTGTTTTAACCGCCAGCGTAACGAGATTTCTTAAAGACTTATAATAAGACCAATGTTCTTGTAACTTGGTATGCTTAAACCGTTTAAGAGCCTCATCTCTAAGACTCATCATATATTTCATATTGTCAGTGATCCAAGGTTTATGCTTGTGAGTTAATCTTGCTCTTTTCATATTTAAACTGATCCAGGTTAATACTTTTAAAATCACGGAATGAGAAAGATACAATAACTGGCTTTGAAGGCTTGGCAAAATTTATGGTTGGGTCCGTTGGCAACGCTTCATCGGGCAACTGTAGATGTTGGTTCGAATCCTCTCCTGGTGTATATGGGTCCTATGTGAGAGATGGAGCACTTATAAGTCGGATTATGTTTCTTTAAAACTAGATTTTTTGCGTTTCAACAGTTTGTAAAACGAACGCCGAAAGAAAACACCAACTAAGTCGGTCGCAGCCGCAGCGGATATCAGAATGGCTAGCTTAACGCCTCCCTGACAAGCTCGTAGAGAGGTTGGAATATGTATGGTGTAAGTAACGAGCGTCTAAATAAAAATCTGGTCAAGTGGGTTGTGATCGAGAATTTATCCATTGCATTTACATAGCAGATTTACTAAATGTAGCCTACTTGACCAGGTTTTTATTTAGACACGAGTTATATGTCTAAAGAAGACATGTACTTTAAATAAATAACATTTGTACATTATTGTCGCTTGAAAATTGATTATTGATGTCAACCACTTCATTTGTTTATCGTTTTTCATGGGTCCTTTAGACAATTATTCGTTTTAAAAGAAGGACACTGTTGGGACACTGTATATATTCACTAGTAAAAAATTCAAGGCCAAATTTGAAGTTTTTAAATTATCTATTCTGGAGATATAAGTAGGGAAATATAAGACAATTACATACAACCACCCTCTGAAAGTGGTTTAACAAAACTGCGATTGCAATTAACGACAAATATGGCGATAAGCCGTGACGTATCGTAGAAAAAAGCAGGGTTGTCATAAAATTGTAAGGAATTATTGCTTTATTGCAAAATAATGCATACATAATTTCTTAAAAATATACAGTTTGAGTGAAGCAAGTAGGTTGGCGACGCGTGCCTCGGATGTATTCGGACGGCCGGCCTTATCTCGCATTGGGAAGCGAAACGATGCGCGCGTATTTAATAATTTTATTTTAACTAGGACTTCAATAATTCATGTAAAATATTGTTCTAATTGCCGCAATACATTTGCATAACGCAATTATTATTGTTTGTAATATAATAATGTAGCTAAAAAACAGCTCTAAAAACTGTATGCTTCGAACTGAGGCCTGAACTGATACACGCTAGAACCCCCTCTACTCCTACACGACTTCGTCCGAAATTACTTATATCCACCTAGTTTTAAAATTCTACCTGTATATATTTTTACTGTAAATTGAAACTAAAAGAAAAAAGAAGCGAATGCGGAAAATATTATCCTGTTTAAATTTTTCTTTCTTTTTGCATTTACTAAATGTGCTTATTTGTTTTTTAAGTACTTAGAAAAGAGATTTGGTAAAGTAGCTAGATTAGCTGCTTCGTTGTCGTACAGTCTGCAGATGATACTCTTCATGGGCATAGTTTTATTTGCTCCTGCTTTAGCTTTGGAAGCCATTACTGGAATTTTGCAATTTGCTGCGATATTATCAGTAGGTGAGTTCTGAAATATTTTCAAAGCTATTCCACAGCATAATTGAAATATCTCGTATCACTTCTAAAATACATAATTCAAGATTGCTTAAAAGTTATATATTTTGTAATACATTTAGCACCGTGTTATGATAAACAAGTAGTTTTCCATTTCTTTTTAGGATTCGTATGCACCTTTTATGCAACAATTGGGGGCATGAAAGCAGTCTTAATGACGGACGTTTTTCAATCGTTGCTCATGTTTACAGCCGTTTTTAGCGTAATAATATACGCAGCAATTGACGTTGGTGGATTAGATCAAATTTGGTATATCGCCGAGAGGGGGAAAAGAACTGAGTTATTAAAGTAAGTAGTCAAAAAATGAGGAAAGGAAGGTACATTTCGAAACTTAAAAAATATACATATGCGGGGTGTTTTTGGAAGTGTGGCTGAAATAGAATCCGGACACAATATGAAACAAATCTAAAAAGATAGCAGATTTATTTTTCTTTTTTTTGTATTCATTTTGAAATTAAAAATAAATTCATAAATTACTGAAAATTGGTACACGCTACTGATTTTGAATTTTTACTATAATTTTTTCATTATGACAGTTTTCCTTTGTTGTGCACTAGTGTTTTGTTTCAAATTTAATAATTAAAACCGTAATGACGAGTTCTTCTAAGAATTATTAATGTTTTTGTTCTTAATAGCTTATTTAAAGAAATTTCCTCATTCACCAGTGCCGCCGGGACCGAGGTAAAAACCAAGAAAAATATTACACACCAAATTTTCTTTTGACCTAAAACAAAGTGTCATATACCCAGTAGGTTATATGTAAATACCAAGGTTCTGTTTTCAGCCATATTTCCGAAAATATCTGTAAGTACAATCCTACTGTCACACTGAAATTGTCTGAAATACTTATGAAACAAATAGTTTAATCGTATTGCAGCTTCAATCCAGATCCGACAGTTCGATATTCATGGTTTTCTTTGCTAATTGGCGGAGGCGTCACATTTTTGAGCTTATACGGTGTAAACCAAACTCAAATACAACGTTACCTTACCATAAAGAAATTAAAAGACGCACAAAAAGCTGTTTGGCTAAATGCGCCGATTATTGCGGCGTTGAGTGTGGGCACCTGCTTTGCAGGCCTTGCTATTTTCTCCAGATTTTACGATTGTGATCCGGTCACTTCCGGTCAGATAATTAGCTACGACCAAGTACGTCATTTTATATGGCACTTATTCAAATTTAATGACGAAGTGTTTCTTAGCTGATGCCTTTTTTCGTGGTGGATACAATGGGACAAATTCCTGGCCTCACTGGCCTCTTTGTCGCTGGTCTTTTCAGTTCTGCACTTTCAGCTGTGTCTACAGCTCTTAATAGTTTAGCTGCAGTTACCATGGAAGATTATTTTAAGGTGAGGTTTAACTAAAAGGGGAGGAAGTATGAACTCTGTTCCAAATAAGGGCTGCATACATTACCGTCTTTATTGTTATTAGAAGTGACTAAATATAGATGATTTGCTAGCCCGTTTATTTCAAGAACGACTAACTGTAAAACATACTCCTAAGAGAGTTGCAATTTTAAATACTTAGGAAAAGGTTTCAAATTATTTCGACTTTTCTCAAAACTTGAACTTGTAGCAACAATAAAATTCTGCAATTATCTTTATTTAATCGATTTTATACACTCATGGACTAAAATATCGCATATTTTTTTTAATTAATTTTTTGCTGCCTTTCCGTAACACTTGCGTAGTTTTTATTGCTCGGTGTCTTATGTTGAAGTGTCTTAAGTATACTAGTACTATTTCATAATAAGATAATTTACACAACGTTAAAATTGATTTTGACAACAATTAATGCAATCCAATCTCTTCTTAACAGAAGACACCTAATTTGTATATAACGCACTATAAATATCACTTGGTTCATGTAAAACAAAAGAGAAGTTATTCTGAAATTAAATTCTGATATTAAAGCACAGTATCAAATACTGACTCATTTTCTAAAGCAATGTTTATTTAGTTGTAAAGAAGATATCTAAGTATTTTTAGATATTCAGGTAAGTGCAAGACGATGTACCAATACCACTATATGGAGGAGACACTAAAAATCAAACTAAAAATAATAACTAAGAAGATATGCAATATTTTTGCCCATGAGTGCATTTTTAATAAGAGCAAAAAAGGTAGCATCGTGAATTCCTTATCTGAGACATAGGGTATACTGAAAATTGTAACTCATTGAAGTAGCCTGCATATAAGAAACTCTACGGACAAGAACTTTCCGAAAATAAGATTCCAGTCTTCACGAAATTAGCGGTATTAACTTATGGTTTTGTGTGCGTGGGAGTAGCATTTTTGGCCCAGCTTTTGGGGGGCATCATGCAGGCGGCTCTTACAATAATTGGAGTTATTGGCGGACCTCTATTAGGGCTGTTTTCTCTGGGCATGTTTACTACAACCGGCAACGAAAAGGTATGGATTTACGGCTTTTAAGATTATTCTTAATCACTTTATTGTAGGGTGCCACGACTGGTTTAATAACTGGAATTGCAATTGCAGCGTGGATGGCATTTGGTGGTCCCAGACCACCATTGCCCACATTACCCGTTTCTGTTGAAGGTTGCGAGCAATTCAGTGGCGGCGATGTATTCCCAAACTTGACTTATACGAGTTACGCGCAATCTGATCACAGGTAAATACCAGGTTTTTGCTGAAAAGAAGTTTAGAATGTGTTGCTTGTAGCGAGTACTTCTGGTTTTATCGGGTCTCGTATTTATACAACGGCGTTGTCGGTCTGCTCGTTTCTTTCATTCTTGGTTACGTTGTGAGTTTTATTGTTAATATGGTCAGCAAGGAGAAAAAGAAAAATTTGGATCCGAATTTATTTATTGGAATTATTGGTAGGCGATTAAAGAAAAAAATGGAAGAGAATAGTAAAGGTATTATTTTTCTTATTAAAAAAATTAAATTGTTTTGTTCATTTTTGTCCAATTTTCACTTTCCTTTTGCTTCGTCATTCTTTTATTTTTTTGTTATTATTTTTTATTTAAGGCACTTTTTCGCCTTCATGTCGAATATTTTTTGCCTCATTAAAGGCGGGCGGCCTTTCATCTCCAAAGAAATAGAATCAAAAAAATATTTATCTCAAAAATACAGGGTGTAACGCCTCGATTTTACAATACTTTACACGCATATTCTTGAGTTAAAATCAAGCAAAACAGTCTTAATAAACAGTACATGTGCATCTTTTATCATTTATTTATTTTAAATAAAGTCCTTTTTGTTTTCAATTTAACTTCAGTGCTCAATAAATCCGCTAAACTTTCGAGATTTACAAGATAATTAAAATTTTTGGAAGTAATTTTTTAAGTCCATTTATTTTCTAACTTTATGTATCTTGATGAAACTAATAACAAATAGTTTTCATGGAATAAAGGAAATGCTTTTTTAAACTCTATTTCTTGCAGTAAAATAATTTCTATTCTGACAATACATAACGTGATTTTCAGATTAAAGCGTGTTTCGTAAAATCGTGTAAATTTAATTCATTATTCTGACAAATTTATTGACCTTTTATTTAATCACAGACATACATTTTCTTTGCACCGCCGACTCTAATCTGATTTATTTGCTCACCGTTTATATGCTATTTTTGTTCTTGTTTTTTATTTATTGAATTTTATTTAGAAAAAGAATATTTTTTTTAGTTTCTGACGCCATGGTGAGAAATTACAAACGGAAAATAGATTATTATCAATCAGGGATTAAGGATACTCATTTATTCTAATTTTCTGTGAAATAAAATATTTACGTTTGCTATTTTAGTTTGCTCCCCATTGATTTTCGATTTTGTTTGGCTTATACAGGGCAAAGCCAAACAGAACCACTTAAAAAATAATTATACTTAATTACTTGTGTATTAATATTATTTGAATAGTTCAAATACACAGGATAACTAAGAATCCATATCGACCGTAGATTACAAATTTATCAATAAAAAGTTCGTCATTGATTTTCTGCTTACTTCCAAACATTAAGTGTTCCACTGTACCCCAAATTCACCTACATGGCTTGTATAAACATATAAATATACAGAGCGAGCAATAGTGACCGAAAATAATGTGATCTCTCATTCATTTACATTATTTTATTTATACACAGGCGAACCAAACAAATAAATAAGTACCTAATCTTTAATCATTATTGTTTACTCTTTATGGAAGAAAGGATACAGCTATGTATTGAATTAGTCTTAACTTTTTTAATAATTGGCAAAACGAAGGTAATTCAGTATCTGAGTAGCCGAAGTTAAATTATAAGTAAATTGTGTTCCTCTCATAATATGTGCTTTTTATTTTTTCAATTAATTGATAACAGAATAATTATGGAAACTTTTATGTTACAGATTTACCATTGGAGAGTTAATCCACCCGGGTCTTAAAACCACCTGGTTTGAACTAGGACTGCGCACACATTTAAAAAAGAAATAGAAAATATTCTTATTGGAAGATGTAAAAACTTTTTCATTACATTCGCAAATAAATTCTAAAGTATATTCTTTATATTTATTTAGAACATAAACGCAAGCTTGAACACCCCGCATCAGTATGAGGGTGTACCGGATTATTTTAGCAACTCGTATCTTAACACGAGCTTAATTATTACTCGTTGAAACCTTTTTCTGAAAATAACATTCTCAAAATATTTTTCAATTTTGTGCATCAGTGCTTATTCCAAAATAATCAATTGCTATTAATTTCATTTTTAGAAATCCGTCGAACAAAGTTTCACTTTGTCGTTGTCCAAGTAAAATTCAAAAGAATTTTCCAAATGATTTGCACAAAAAAATAACTGCCTACTTGAAGGAGAATCGCTATTAAAAAAAAGACACACAAAGTTTAAACAACTGAAAACAAATAACTTAAAAAATTATTTAAAATGTGAATACCTACCAGTTAAGAAGCCAAAGTAAAAATGTTAAAAAAAAGTTAAAACGGAAAAAACAAATTAAAAAAAGTCCACTTGAAGTTTGCAGCAAACAAACGGAAAATACAAAAGCAATAAATTAATTGGTGTTAGTACAACTTTGTTTACACAGGACAGTATACAGGGTGTCCACCGAGTGCCGCAATCTTCTCTACCGTCTACAGGATATAAGAAAAAAATTCAAACATGCTAAGATGTAACTCAGTCAGCTCTAGTTTGTAAAATTATTTTTGGCTATACAGAGTCTTCAGTAGCTAAGAGCCATACCAAAGTTATTTTTTTTTAAATGGAACACCCAGAATATTTTTACATATTTCTAAAGTACGCATAAAGAATAGGTAATAACACTAATAACCAAAAATTTCGGAAGTTATACTTAAGTGTTAAGTTAATTGAAGTTTAAGTGTTATAAATTGCTGTATTATGAGCGCTTATATCTTGGTTATTTATTAACATTTCGTCGTGAATTTTTGTAGGCAGTTGGTGCAATATCTTACCTACAGAAATATCAGAACAGCTTCGGTTTATTAATTATTATATGTGCAGGGTGTTGAGTTTTGCAAGAGATAATTTTTCTCAAAATTTTCAAATGGGACACCCAGTATATCTAAACTCTCATGAAACACTGTTTTAATAAGGAAAAGCACATTGCATCATTTGAAATATAATTCTCTTTCTACTGTTAAGAATACGCGAGGGTGAATCTGTAGGAAGTACATATTTGTATTTTTTATAAATTTCATTTATTCACAATTTGTTTTATTCTGAATTTTTTTTTATGATAAAAATTTTATTAGTTTTTCGTTTACGATTTGTTTGTGCGTCAGTCAATGTAGTATAATTTTAAGTGGAGAGTACGATTTCGATTTTCTTAATTTTCGTTTAATATCTTGTGGCTCTTTATTTACCGAACAGAATATCCAAATAGTTCCTTTAATGTTTTATGAAGAAGAGATTTCTTGCAAGATGAGCTAAAAATTTATGCATAATGTATTTTCGGACACAGAAAGTTAAGAAAATTCGATAACTTTTTTATGAAAACTGTGATTTTTGTAATTTTCAGGTCATGTTTTTATATAGTTAGTAGATGAATTATAAAATTCTAAATTAATGAAAAGAGTATTTGTAAGATCACCAAATTAATAATAAAATCTATTCTTGCCTTTCAAACTTTCTTCCGTTATTGAAACAAATGAAGATAGCTACTTTTGCTACCCTCGACGCGCGAAACCATCATTGAAACAGTTGTGGTGTAAGAAAATGAACCATGGAAACAGATATTGATACCAACTTTTCAGAAAAAGTAAAATTAAACCATGGCCAGCTACATTAACATTCACTGACGTGTATGTACACTGATAAAAGTTTTTGTGTAAATTTACTGTAATTGTCGGTGGCTGCCAGTGACCACCGATAATTATAGTAAATTTATACTCATAATTACAGTAAATTTACACAAAAACTTTTATCAGTGTATGGCCGTTTCAATTCGACTTTTAAAAATTTTGACGGTACTCCTCTCAGCGCCTCTTGTGAGTTTTTAAGTAATTGCAGTTGCCGTTACGTTACTACCAGTAGTTCTGTAGTATCTTTAATACACTGAGAAAAATGGCACAAAGGAGTACGTTTATATTAATAAGAATTCCGAACATTTTATTCGGATTCGCGTTAAAAACCGACTCAGCTTATTCCTGCAAAATTAACACTACGTGATTTGTTGTTTAGAGTATCATTTCCCGTCATGATAAAATTACCGGAATAATTAACAAAAAGTCAGACATGACATTTTATTACTTATTTATTCAGCATAATATTTGATTACATGGTTTATTATTTTAACAATACGTATTATGTAGAATGATAATTTTACATTCTTAAATTTAAACTGTTTCATTGTACTAAGAATCATGGTTAATTTAGAGTAAGATGGATCTTATAACATGACAGCATTATACTTTTATTTTATTGACATGGAGTGATGTTTTATCAAAATCGCAAAATTCCATTTTTCTCAGTATAGGAAGCGCTGAGTGGAATACTCCACGGCATGCTTTCTCGGAACCGAATTTTAGGCGAATTGAAACGGCCATACATACACGTCAGTGAATGTTAATGCAGCTGGCCATGGATTAAACGTACGTATTGTAACAATTTTAAACGTTCTATTAATTTTTATTTTAAAATAAAAACACGAAATAGTTAATAAACTAATTTATTTACAAGCAAACTAATTAACACTAAATTAAACACTAAATAATTTACAAACTTAATCCTAATTTATTTTAACAGCCGAGCGAAAGTTTATAACGCGACTTTAATTCCGTCTAACGTTGAATTCAATTCGAACTGTCCCACTCCCGGCCGCGTGCATTTTTATATGCCGTGGTTGTTTCTCGCAAACATTCTGGAGGCGATGGTCTGGCTGGTCTAGTTTATTCCGCCGTCAGAATTCTCTAGGCTGTCGCCTAAGGCGCCTCGACTAGACGGCTGTGATGCAAGAGACAATTTGGCGCCGGCTGGTGTCGACGAATCGTTACAGTATTTATAATAGAGAACGCAGGGCATAAGAAATTAAAATTACTTCCAGAGTGGATAAACGTCATTGTCTTAAGAGAATATTAATATTAAACTTTCCAGTTACCAAAAAAAGAGGCCAAGAAAATCGGGAAGAATGAAGTGTCTGCAATGCAGGATAGAGATACCATGAAGGATACAACAAACCTGTGGTAGTCGAAATTTTCTTGCACATACAATTTACATGAGCAATTTGAAACGAATGCAGGACCACGTTCTAAATAGTTAACATAAATTTATTTGTATGTGAGAGTTTCATATTATTCATTTTTGTAATTTAAGTCGAGGATTAAAAAAAGCTAAGGAGACACAAACAAAATTTTTAATCGCAAACGATTTAACAACAACATATAAAATCCGAAGTAACTACATACTATTTAGAACTGTAATAAGCATCGATTTATACATAAAATCATCGAGGAACTGTTATTTCCTAATTTCATTCTCTTTACAGACGAAGCGAGCTTGTTTTATTCGTGCTGGAATCTTTAGGTTTAAGCGCAGGCTCCTGGCCAGTTCAGAACCGTGTCCTTCTAGTGAGTTATTTTGACAGCTCCTTTGAGAAACACAACTCTGATGAGCGCATATTTTGAAAGCTTCGAACAGACCTTTAAATTCAGTCATATCTAAGCAACAGAAAATCCAAGTGTATACAGTAATAGTAATTTTCAAAGGCAGTTTTCTTATTAACCTATGAGCGAAAATAATTGGGGATTTTTTAATTGAATCATATGTAATTGCCACAACGTTTGGTCAGAGAAGTGTATTTGGAATTTATTCGTAACACGGTGCCCGTATGACGTGACATGTGCTGATTATAAGATGGTGCACCGCCACATTTTCAACTGAGTATAACAGTATTCTTGGAATAAAGTGAAGGAGATACGGAAGATTATTAAAGGATATTCGACAAATAGTTATTCTTTCTTCCGTTATTCAGCTTTCGAGTACATTTTCAATTCACTAAAAACTTATAACCAGGGTTAGGAGGATGAGATTCCGTTTGCAACAGTCCGCCTGGATCGCCGCTTATACTGTGCATGTATATGTACGATCATTGCGCTGGCTCATTTCTCCATAAGCGTCGGAGGAAATTTTAATTTCATAGCGTAAGAAATTGTTAAATTTAAACAAAATTTCGCATTTTAGAATTAAAAATTAAACAAATTAAATTAAATACTAAACGTTCTTTGCTATTGCAAATTATGCATGCGATTATTTGCTATTCTTGTATCGAGTGCACTTAGATGTGACGCTCTTGCCAGCGCGAGCGGAATCCGATCCGCCTAACCGTGCTTATAACTCAAACCTGAGAACTTCAAAATAAAAGAAGATCTCAATAAACAGTGTGTAATAAATTAACAGAATAAGCTTCACGTACTATTAATACAAAACAATTTACGTTTACTTTTTACAAGAAACGTTTGAAAAGCACTGGATGTGATTTAAATTCACCAGCTGAGCGAAGGTTACTATTATGTAATGAATAAACGTTGAGGCAAGTACGAAAGAATTCGGAGATTAGCAGTTAGTGATACGTAAACGATAAAAAGATAACATTCACATTCTATTTCTTTTATTATGTATTTAAGTGATGGAAATGCAGAATTTTCACAAAATAATTCCTACATAATAATATTGATTTATTTCCTTAATTAATAAACTTAAAGCACGTCTGACCCTGTTTGCATTGTTTAATCTGCGCTTAACATATACACAAGCAGAAATACATAGCAGCAACAAATACTATAAGTAAAAAAAATTATTACTATAAATTAATCAAAATTGAAGTGACTTTTAATACTAGTATTTCTTTATTAGTGCATTGATTTTGGTGGATTATACCATTTAAGTGGATGTATTTTCTTGGTTTAATAATTGTTAGATTGTTAAACACAATGTTTAATTAATCTCTTTTTGTTTACATTAATATGAGTTAAGCGCCTTCTAGAATCGGATTCTTTGTTACTGTAAAAAAATTCTTTTCACTTGCTGTTCATTTAGACTTCGAAAATAGGAATAAAGAAATTAAATGTTTTAGAAAATTACATGGGGGTATAATTTTTTTTCTCTAATGAAATTAGTTAAGCGCTCTAGAGATTTAAAGGACGCGAATTTTGATGTATTAAACATTAACAGAAAGTTCATACCTAACATAATATTGACGAAAAGGAAAAAAGTTTTTTTTAGATGGGTCAGACTAGTCTTAAAGAAACAGATTAGAACAGTAATTATTAATCATACCTAATAATAAGTACAAAAATAGATAATAATTAATTCAATAGAGAGCACATTTTTTTTTAATCTGTGGTGGTTGCCCAACGGGGTCCTAAGTCAAAGACTTGTCAGGACCTCAGGAGCGGGAGTGTATTTGAGTGTATGTAAAGTGTTCCATGGCTTTGTTACTTCCAACCTTCTCGCCGTTTAAGGGGAAGCAGTGTCGAATTTTATCCCCAAAACTGAAGGGTGCCTGAAGAGCACCCGAGAAAAATCCCGACGACCATGCGGTTGCAAGGCCGGTCCCTTACCACTGGACCATTCAGGCGTTCTAAAAATATTAATAGAGAAAAAGCAGGCCAATTTCCTTAATCCTTTAATTTATTATTTTATTATTTTATTACGTTCAGACTATACAAATAAAATTATAAAATTAATATTTTACGATAGGTTTATAAAAATCTCAGACGTACGTATATCTCACGAATGAGCAGAGGTTTTCAAACAAAAGACGATGCGCTCTTGGGGTAGGTCACTTTTTTATTTTTGAGCAAGACCATTGATATTTGCAGAATCAATTCTCGTGTGTGAGGAAGAACTTATAAGTGAAGCTTAATAGCTTACGAGCCCTGCGTCAAAAGTATTCGCCTAGCTAGTACAGCTGTTCTTGAAAATAAAATCATTATTAGAATTTAAATATGATAACTTTTATTTAAAAATGAATAATTTCTATTTATTTATTATTATTATTCTAGAAAAATAATCTACCATTGAGTAACTTATTAACTGTCCCTTTCTTTACCAAAGGGAGGTAGGCGAATACTTTGACGTACATCCTGTACTTGATTATTGCATATTATTTATAAAATTTACGTATTTTGCATGACAGACAAAAGGTCTGTTCCTGCAACGTTCTGGACTGTCAAATATATTTGCCCGTCGAATTAATCACCGCTTTCAAGAACTGCCTTAAATGTGAAACTTTGATCGGCTCATGCTTCTGACGGTTTCGAACCAGTCAAGGACTGCTGCAGGAACACACCTAAAAAGAAGTCCCCAATTTTTTTAGTGCAAACTGAAATTAAAAGAGAAATTTAGCTGATATGCAGAGCTCTACAATATAACATTGCAAAAATTTATAAAATCCCTACTTCAAACGTCGTAACCTAGTAAAATTAAACAATAAAATTTAAGCTTATTTACAGAGTATTACGCAAACTGCCGGTATTTATTAACGAGCACACTTTTCTAGTAGGAATGAATTTGTCGAATTACTGATTTTTTTATAAATAAACCCGTCTGATTTGAAACGTCGTACTTTGTACCGTAGTAGGTTGTAAATATTAACTGTAAATTTTATTGACAAGTCAAGTACCCGCGTGTGAATAATAAAAAATATTATCTTGATGTATACTTATGCCTAAGATTATAACGAATAACTAAGATGCGATGCATTTGAACGACGTTAATGATCACAGAAATGGCAAATAAAATGGCAACGGTCGAGCAGCACGTATTGGGGGTGGTGGATTACGTTATTCTTGTGTTGGTTTTATTAATATCAAGTGGAATTGGTGTTTATTATAGATTTACTGGTGGTAGACAGAAAACAGTTAATGTATGTATATTTTTGCACTATATTTACATTCTTATAATTAGAAACTGCTGATTAAGTGAATTGCATAAAGATAATCTAACGAAATATGTATTAATTTCAGGAGTACTTAATGGCGGATAAGAATATGTCTATATATCCAGTAGCATTTTCTTTGATGGCTTCTTTTATGTCGGCAATCACTTTGTTGGGATTACCCAGTGAGATTTATGTTTTTGGCCTTCATTTTGTCGTCATAAATGTGGCGTATGGAATATTCACACCAATTGTTGCTTATGTCTATTTGCCAGTCTTCTTTAAATTGCAGGCGACCAGTGCTTATGAGGTAAAGTGACACTTAAAGCTAAATAAATATAAAAAGCTATAGACTGTAGGAATTTAAATGTTTACTGGAAATATGTCAGTTTAGGAACATCCTGTATATGCAGGTACAATTTGAATAGGTGAAGACCGATTAATTTACGGTGAAAGCGTTATTATGAAGTTCCGAATACAATATGTAAATGAGATGAGGCCGCAAAAGTACACCACACTGATCACCAGTTCATAAAAATCCAAAATCAAAAAAATTAGTAGGTTACTAATACTATTAACAATATCACTCTATTTTTTATGAGACATAAAATTGCCTTATTTTTTTTAAGAATTAAAACCTTTGCCGTTTACCAAAATTTATAAGCAGACAATACTGTTTTTTAATTGTTTCGTAAATATAAAACATGATAGATTAGCCGTTTAGTTTAAGAACGTTGCCTTATTTTTGAGGCTGTCAAATTTTAGCTATTTTTATTAAAAATTATTTATTTTTTATTCTTTTGGTAATTATCACACTGCGGCGTTCGTTAGGACATTTCAGAGCCTCACTTGTTTTATGTCATGCGCACAATTAAGTTTATAAAAGGTAAGGTTATGACTTCTCCGATAATATTCCAGACGGTTTTTATTACACCCACAAAAAAACATTGTGTACGAATACAAGCGCCCGCCGGCCTATTAATAACTCGTAAATCGATCAAGGTGACATCATGACAGAGACCTATAAATAAGAATTGTAGTTATTGTTTATACATGTCTACTTATCAGATTACTATACAAAAATGTGTACGTTGTAGACAGCTTTTTACCTAAATTAAAGAAGCGTAGGTAAATGAATTTAATTAAAAAAAGTTATTAATCGTAATCATTAATGTAACACGTGTTAATAGATTTAGGGTGGGTTTACACAAACGAAATCAAATATTTAATTACGATAAACTATTTGATTGAGCCATAGGAATCAAATTGTTAAACTAAGGCAACGCTAATTTTAATCTCAATCAAATAGTTAATCGTAATTAAATATTTGATTTCCTTTCTGTAAACCCACCCTTAGAAAATTAAACTTTATTTTCTTATATCTTATGAGAAGCTCGGAAGAAAAACCTGTTAAGTGCGGAGAAACAAATTTTACACAGCACGGTTTTTTAGAAATGCTAAATATATACTTTACGTATTGTAAAACACGTTTTACATCATTCAATTTGATGTCATCTATTGACAAAAACGTGACAATATCTTCATAAAAAGATTTCTGAAGTAGGTATTATTTATATGCAAAAACCTAAAAATTATGATTTTTGTCAGTTAACACGTTTTTCTCCCGAGCTCCTCATATAACTTTAATTTAATTAGTTATTCACACATACAAAAAAATCAATAGTGCATTCTTCTTGAGTTCTATATTATACAATGCCTCTTCTTCCCCGATATCAACGCAACGTCTCTGTCTGCCGCCGCCGTATCATAAGTATTATATCATAAACTATATGGCTCACAGCGACGATGACACCACCAGCGGTCGGGATCTTAATGTAATATTAAATTATTAACACTTGTCACGAAGTACATATAACAATTTCTTGGAAGTCGGGAAGTATATTAAAATACATCGCCTTTTTATTGTGTTTTGTAAACTTGTGGGCATGAGATAAAACAAGTCCTGCTCTGAAGTGTCCTAGAAAACGCCGTAGTCTGGTTATTATTAATAGTTTGTTGTTATGAATTTTATTTGAAATCTAATTCCTTTCCGGAATATGCCGATAATTACCTTTTATCAGGCGAGTATCGAGCAAATGTTACTGCAGCAGTAAAATTATGCGCTGAAATTTATCCTTGCTTGAAGCTTGTGCTTATTTATAATATTTTAGAGCCAGACTTGTCCGATATTAAATATTTCCATAATTAGTAGTAAACTGATTAAAATTTGTTCGTTATCGTTTTATACATAGGATGAAAGCTATAAATTAAGTAATATTAAACTGACATCGGCTAAGATTAAAATTTATTCGTTATCGTTTTATACACAGGATAACTAAAGAGTGTTTAAATCTGACGTCGAAGTTGGCCATGAACATTTCACTATGAATCATCATCATCATAACAGTTGTTAATTTGACGTTTGAACTTGCCATTCCTAACCTTGCTTTCGAGGTTTCGAAGTCTTCGAACTCAACAGTACGATAGGACAACACAAGAATGTGATCTGTTGTTACAATTTCTATTTGGAACAAGAAATTTTTGGACTGCAGATATGATTTGGACATACATGGAACACCTTCTATTCTTTCCAATAGTTCCTGATTCAATTTAATTTTTGTTCAAAAAATTGAACTACTGAATCCTTTAAAATTTTAAGTTTAAATATAGAAAAGGGAAGCGAATGCGAAAATCATTATTGTGTTGTTAATTTCTGCAAAAATACACATTTTTAAAAAATTTTCTTGCATTTCCTAAATGTGCTTATTTGTTTTTTTTTAAGTATTTAGAAAAGAGATTCGGTAAAGTAGCAAGATTAGCTGCTTCGCTGTCGTACACTGTGCAGATGGTACTTTATATGGGCATAGTTTTATATGCACCTGCTTTGGCTTTGGAAGCCCTTACTGGGATTTTGCAATTTGCTGCGATACTATCAGTAGGTGAGTTCTGAAATATTTCCAGAGCTATTTCACAGCATAGGTGCCAAATCTTGTACCACTTCTAAAACAATTCAAAATTGCTTCAAGTTATATTTCTTGTAATCCATTAAGGACCATGTTATAAAAAATGTACAATGTTGTGTAAAATCCGACATAACGAATAATTGGGTTAAAATGCAATTTAAAAATAGAAGTCTTTTCCATTTCTTTTTAGGACTCGTGTGCACCTTTTATTCAACAATTGGGGGCATGAAAGCAGTCTTAATGACGGACGTTTTTCAATCGTTGCTCATGTTTGCGGCCATTTTCAGCGTAATAATATACGCAGCAATTGACGTTGGTGGATTAGATCAAATTTGGTTTATCGCTGAGAAGGGAAAGAGAATTGATTTGTTAAAGTAAGTAGTAAAATAAATAAAATAAAATAGGTTGTAACAAGGTGGGCTAAAGTGGAAGGTTTAAAAATCAGTCTTCAAAAAACCACCATCGTGCCATTTACTCGTAGGCGAAACATTGAGGGACTAGGACCTCTGCGCCTACGTGCAAATGAGATAGTCATGTCGGGGGAAGTAAAGTATCTTGAGGTCATCTTTGACTGCAAACATACTTGGAACCAAGATCTAGACAAATTAGTTAGGCGAGCGGTGACTACTCTTGCAGTGGCCAGACGAGCCTACGACAGAACATGGGGCCTAAAACCAAGTATGGTTTATTGGTAGTACACCAGATGGTTAGACCAACATTTACATATGCGGCTTTGATTTGGTGGGCCAAGGTTAAGCAGGAAACTACCAAACTTACAATTAGACTGAGTAAGGTACAAAGACTTGCCTGTCAAGGCGTAACGGGGACAATGTGTACAGCGCCCACCGCTGCAATGAAGATTCTTCTAGACCTTGCTCCCCTACACATTATGATAATGGGAGAGGCAAGACGTGGACTCCATAGATTGCAGAATTTACGTCATCCAATGAATACGGGTCATACTAGTATCACTGGCAGCATAAGGGATCCTTTATTTGATATGAGAACACATCAATGTACTCGTAATAATTCACGAACTGGCTGAGCAAAATAAACCTGAACAGGATATTCCTCCTGGCAGTTTTATCTGGTATACCGGACAAGACTGGTGCTGGGTCTGAAATCTACCGACAAAGACCAAAAGAGAGGCTATGCTTCTCTTTGGGCCAATTTGCCTTTGTTTTTCAAACAGAAATATTCGCGATATTACAATGTGCGAGGGAATATATGAGGGGGGCTTATACAAATAAGAGAGTCTTCATTCTATACGATAGCCAGGCGGCTTGGAAGGCTTTACCAAACTCAAATATTTCATCCAAACTGGTGTGGAAATGTCTTAATGTACTCAACAACCTGGCGGAACACAACTGCGTTACGCTATTGTGGGTTCCAGAACACAGGGGCATTTATGGTAACGAACAGGCCGACGAATTAGCCAGGCAAGGTGCAGCTATGGCATATCCTGGTCCCAAACCTGCCTTAGGAATAAGTAAAAGCGCTATTCAGGGCTTTTTTAGTGACTGGATAAGCGAAGAACACAATAGATACTCAATAAGCAGACCAGGACATCAACATAGCAAAACCATCCTTAGAGGTCCTTGGAACAAGAGAGCTGCTGAACTGCTGTGTCTGAGCAGGTCGCAACTCAATATCATCACAGGATTACTAACAGGACACCTGACTGTTAAGGAGCGTCTGTGGAGGATCGGTAAATTTAATGGTGACTTAAATTGCAGACTCTGCAATGGAGAACCAGACAAATCGCAGACAGCGCATATTCGGATACCATACCCTCGAATAAATCAGCACGCAACCAGTAAAACACCTGTACCGATTGGTACTGGGGACTTGCCTCAATGACTGGTTGCGATAATAGTACCAGGGTGAGCACAATAAGCCTAATGGCTGCGGTGTTTAGGAAATTAAGGCACATTTCCAAACTTAAAAAATAGATATTATATACACTGGGTTTAAAAAAAAAATGAACCACCCTGAAGGAATAGATGCAGAACTTTGGAATTGCGTGACAAGCACATGCAGACAAACAAATGATTAAATGGTCAATTAAATCTAACACTATTTATTCAAATAAAAATTAACAATGTGTTGCATTTCCTCGTACTCTTATACATTCAGCAACCCTTCTGGGCATGCTGAAAATCAGGTGGTCGATTGCCTCTTGAAAGAGCTCATTCCAGGCTACCTGCAGCTGTTGATGCAATTCGTCTAGCGTGTTGGGAGGATGAGGTAATTGACGCAGTCTTCTGTCCATCATGTCCCGGACATGTTCAATTGGGTTTAAGTCCGGTGATTTTGGCGGCCAAGGCAAAATGTTTACATTGTTTTCTGCTAGGAAGTCTAAAGTTACGTGGGCAATATGAGGGCGCGCGTTATTATTCTGGAAGACAGGCTCTGGAAGGTTTTGAAGAAATGGAAGAACAACAGGCTCCAGAACTGTATCAATGTAACGCCTCGCGTTTAGTGTGCCCGGAATGGATACTAAGGGAGACTTGCCTCCGTAACGTATTGCCCTCCACACCATTACCCCGGGAGTTAAAGCTGTATGCCGACGCTGAGCATACTGTAAATTTAGCCTCTCGCCTCTCGATCGTCTAATCCGTACACGCCCATCAGAATGCCACAAGCAAAATCTGGATTTATCACTAAAGATGATTTCTTCCCATTCATGGTCCCATTGCTGCCTGTCTTGACTCCACTGCAGTCTGGTAGCTTTATATTATATTGTCATAGGTAGACGAAAATAAGGACGATATGAGCGCAGTCCTCACGAACGTATTCGGCGATAAATCGTACTCATAGAGACTCTTCGACCAATTGCTCTTACCCTGATTCCAATAGCTCGTGATGGTTCTGAAGGGTCCTGAATTGCACTTCGTCTTAAGAGGCGATCTTCCCGTTCTTGTGTTGCTCTAAGACGTCCACTACCTTCACGACGAGCTTCTAGGTATTCTTCCGGCCAATCTCTCCAAGTTCGTCTCACAGTGGCGTGCGGTCGACTTACACGTCTACCAATTTCCCGAAAGCTTCAGCCAGCTTCGTGCATCCCGATAATTTGCTCTCTTTCAAAAGGTGTAAGTTGGTGAAAATTTGCACGTCTTCGCACTCGTGGCATTGTTAGAGGCACCAACAAGTACACCAGTAAAAAGGCAAACTAATAAGGCGAAATAATACGATAAAGAAGGTAACTTAAACAAAAAGACCTGTCAGGTGATAACTAAGAGATAACTTCTTTGAGAAGTGACAAATGGCTGTCATTACTTATTTGTCTCCATGCCCTTCCTATTTCCAGTTCTACGTTTATTCCTTCAGGGTGGTTCATTTTTTTTTGAAATGCAGTATATAAGCCTAGTGTCAAACTGAAATTGTCTGAAATACTTATGAAACAAATATTTGTATTGTATTGCAGCTTCGATCCAGATCCAACAGTTCGACATACGTGGTTTTCTTTGATAATTGGCGGAGGCATCACGTTCTTGACCTTATACGGCGTAAACCAAACTCAAGTACAACGTTATCTTACCATAAAGGAATTAAAAGACGCACAAAAAGCAGTTTGGCTAACTTGGCCAATTCTCTCTGCCTTGAGTCTGAGCACCTGCTTTGCAGGCCTCTCTATTTTCTCCAGATATTACGATTGTGATCCTGTCGCTTCCGGTCGGATAACTAGCGACGACCAAGTACGTCATTTCGTGTGGTATATGTATATTCAAAATTATTAACGAAAATTTCTTTAGCTGATCCCTTTTTTCGTGGTGGATACAATGGGAGATATTCCTGGCCTCACTGGCCTCTTTGTCGCTGGTATTTTCAGTGCTGCTCTTTCAACTGTATCTGCATGTGTTAATAGTTTAGCCGCAGTTACCATGGAAGATTATTTTAAGGTGAGGTTTAACTAAAAGGTGAGGAAGTATGAACCCTGCCCTAAATAAAGGCTGTCTCTATTGTTATTAGAAGTGGCTAAGGGCCGGTCTTTCCATCTGCCCATTAAAGATATTCGGTGAATAACTTGATTTTTGATTTTGTGTTTATGAATTATTTCCATTCGTCCAATAACTATCTATTAGTCAGTTTATTGATAAAGGAAAGACCAGCCCTAAGAATAAATAATTTACTAGCCCATTTATTTCAAGTACACCAGACGACAGACGGTACTGCAACTTGTGACAATCATAAAATTTAACCGATTCTTATTTTTAATAATAACAAAAGAGGTAGTAATCGTGAATTCCTTATTTGAGACGTAAGGTGTACTGAAAATTTTAAATCAATGAAGTAGCCTATATACAAGAAAATCAAAGGACAAGAAGTTTCCGAAAGTAGGTTTTCAATCTACACGAAAATAGCCGCATTAGCTTACGGTCTTGTGTGCGTGGGAGTAGCATTTATGGCCCAGCTTTTGGGGGGCGTCCTGCAGGCGTCTATTACAATATTTGGAGTTATTGGTGGACCTCTATTAGGGCTGTTTTCTCTGGGTATGTTTACTACAACCGGCAACGAAAAGGTATGCATTTACGACATTTAAGATCGATAATTCTTATCCACTTGACTGTAGGGTGCGACCATTGGTTTATTGACTGGAATTGCAATTGCGATGTGGACGGCATTTGGTACCCCCAGACCACCAGCGCCCAGACTACCCGTTTCTGTTGAAGGTTGCGAGCAATTTAGTGGCGGCGATTTATTGCCAAACTTGACTTACACAGGTTACGAGCAATCTGATGATAACAGGTGAATACCAGATTTTTGCTGAAAAGAAGTTTAGAATGTGTTGCTTGCAGTGGTGAATACTTCTGGTTGTATCGGGTCTCGTATATGTATAACGGCGTTATCGGTCTGTTCTTTTCTTACGTTGTTGGTTACGTTATGAGTCTCATTGTTAAGATGGTGAGCAAGGAGAAGGCGAAAAATTTGGATCCGAATTTGTTTATTGGAATTGTTGGTAGGCGATTAAAGAAAAAAATGGAACAGAATAGTAAAGGTATTATTATTTTTCTATTAAAAAAATTAAATTGTTTTGTTCATCTTTGTCCAATTTCAGTTTTCTTTTGCTTCGTCAATCTTTCATTTTTTTATTATTATTTTTTATTTAAGGCACCTTTTCCCCATCATGTCGAATATTTCCTTTTATTAATGCATGTCCTTTCATTCGTGATATTGTTCTGCATGGATTTCAGAAAATTCACTACAAATAAGTCATGCAATTATAGATTTGAAAAAATAACATTTTTTAATCTACAGGGTCTCCCAAATAGAGTGGCCTATTAAAAGTTTTCGGTGAAGGGAATATACAAAAATTCTGAAAATTAGTGCACTGCCCTAAGGGAAAGCGATCTTTCAGATTAAAATATTTTCACTTTTATATCACTTCCGGTTATACCGGAAGTCGCCGTTAACTTTCTTATTTTAAATGGAATATTATACTTTTTATTACAAATTCTGATTCTACACATTATTTTAAATAAAAAATATTAAGGCTTCCCTATACCTAAATGTAACCGATTTTGAGATATCTTCAAATTTATTAAAAAAAATGTTTTGGTTACCTTTCATTGAAGACAATGAAGACAATTTCAAGTTTAAAGATTGAAGTGACATGTCGTTTAGAAGTATAATGTTCAGACTTTCAAATCATATCCTAATTATCCCTGAAAAATACATAGGGTGGCCACAATATGGTGTCGAAGGTCATTATGTTTAATTGCCCAAAACTCGATTTTCGTAAATGGAACACCACAAGTCTGAACATTATACTTTTAAACGACATGATACTTCAATCTTTAAATTTGAAATTGGCGTAAATACATTGTCTTAAATCAAAGGTCACCAAAACAATTTTTTAAATAAATTTGAAGATATGTCAAAATCGGTTACATTTAGGTATAGGGAAGCCTTAATGTTTTTTATTTAAAATAATGTGTAGAATCAGAATTTGTAATAAAAAGTATAGCATTCTATTTAAAATAAGAAAGTTGACGGCGACTTTCGATAAAATCGGAAGTGATATAAAAGTAAAAATATTTTAATCTGAAAGATCACTTTTCCGTAGGGCAGTGTACTAATTTTCAGAATTTTTGTATATTCCCTTCCCCGAAAACTTTTAATAGGCTACTCTATTTGGGAAACCCTGTATAATTTTTGTTAAAAAAGATTTATCTTCAAAATTGGAATTTATTCCATATTTAGTCAAAAACTGATTAAACGTACTAAAGATTCAAACTGTTTTATCCTTTTATTAATTAGCGAATGTAAAGGTTTTACAAAGAGTAATAAAATAACATTGACAGTCTCAAGAAGTATCTGAATATTTTCTACCCCCAAGTTTTTTCTCAAAATGAAATAATTTAAATAATTGTGCAAGTGAGATTAACATTTTTCGTGTTTCCTTGCATCTTAGAAAAAAGAATGAAAAAAAAATAAATAAAAATTATTTCGCAAAAATACAGGGTGTAACGCCTCGATTGTACAATACTTTACACACATATTCTTGAGTCAAAATCACGCTAAACAGTCCGCTAAACTTTTCATATTTTCAAAATAATTAAAATTTTTGTTTATATTTTTTTTTCTTCTAATTTTATGTATCTTGAGCCTTTTTTAATAATCGCCAATACGCAAATAATTTGGTATCCGAGCAGATTATGTTACATTATGTACTTTTTAAGTTTTTCAATTAATTGATAACAGAATAATTATGAAAACTTTTATGTTACAGATTAACCATTGGTAAGTTAATTTACCAGGGTCTTGAAACCAGCTGGTTTGAACTAGAACTGTGCATGCATTAGAAAATATTCATACTGGAAGATGTACAAACTTTTTCATTACATTCGTAATTAAATTCAAAAGTATTTTCTTTTCATTTATTTAGAACATAAGCGCAAACTTTTACAACCGCATTGGTATGATTTTTTTAGCAGGTTGTATCTTATCACGGGTTAAAGTTGATTGATACTACAGGTATACATATGGAATTACCGTTAAATTTATTTATAATTCAAATATATTTATGAATCTTAACATTTAAGATTAACAAGAAGAAACTTCAACGATGATGCAAGCGAGAGTGATCAAGTTGTGCTTTCGATTTCCCAAAACTCCCACCACGTGCTCGCAAAAATTTCAGAATTCCGCGCAAATTACGTCTCCGCGATCGAATTTATAAAAGCACGATCTAATCGTTTACATCACACTGTATTGACATATTTAATTGAACCCAATCAGTCTTAATAAAGAGCCTCGTCGAAAGACCGTGCAGAACGTTGCACACCATCATCGCAAGATCAGTTCGATCTGGTTTGTTCCGACTTGGCGAGATCTATCCAGTTCGCACCTATAAGTCTTGTATTTTGTGTTTGTTAGGTCTCGTGCCTTCTGGGCATCCACATGTTTTAATGGGTCCGTAGTCTGATGTGTAAACAAATTAAATCTGACTGAAATTATTGAAATACTGAATGAAATTACACTGAACGAAAATAACAGTAAATAATTTATTATCAAATTATGTATTTGAAAATAAGTGCCACATATCAGTATTTATTTTTTGCTTTGTAACACGATTTGCTTTGTAATATGACTTTTGATTTATTTAATATTCTAAGAGGTTAGAAAAAATTTATATTTTTTATTAATATTTTCTTACCTCTGTTTATCACTGAATTTAGTAAGAAGGAAACACTTTTTGGAAACTGTTTCTAGGGAAACTTACTTTCATAATATTAGAAAATAATTTAGAAAATAAAGAAAATTAAAACTGGGTATCAAAGAGTAAGATATACAATGTGATTAACAAAGAATGTCTGAAAAACTACTTTCCAAGAAGGATTATATCAATATTTAGGTCCAGTTACGTTCATTATACCGGGATATTCACAGTGAGTGGCCTACTAGAATATATCGGAAACTGCGCCTTTCAGATCGTTGAAAATTTGCACATGGTAATAATCGATAAGGAACTATTTAAATATTACAAAATCATTCATGGCGTACTTCTGGTTCTACCGGAAGTCGATACTAACTTTCTTATTTTAAATGGAATGCCCTGTATATTGTTACATTTTTGGATTCGCCGTTCAATTCTACATCTTTTGTTTTTCCCTTAATTCACTTTCTGTTGACTGGCATTCGCTAGCGATATTTTTTAAATTTGTTTACTTCGTTGCTAAGTTATTTAAACCGAACTTAAAATAAATCTAACCCAATCCAGTCCTCCATTATTAGAAGGTGGCCTGTTGTAGTAACAATAAATTGGTGATTGGTTTGTAAAGTTACTTGATTTCTAAAGAGTAAATATTATACACAGTTGGTCTGACCAAGACTAGGTATACGGTTAATTGTGAGTAAATGAAGGAGAGGCTCATTGAAACTTGTGTGGAAATGAAATAGAGATATTACAATGTTGCGTGCGAAGGTAGGAATGCTGCGGCCGGAGCGTGGCCCACAGTATCAATCGGCAACGTCGATTGATGTAGCTATTTTGTTTACTCATGCGTTTTCTACTATTCTATCCTTCATTTACTCATGATAAACGCATAGCCAGTGGTGGTCAGGCCAACGCGATATACCTAATTCTCATTGCTTGCAACGAAGTTTTAATTTTATAACCGAGAAACTTGATGATACACTTTTGGAGTAGAATGAATCTAAGTAACGCTTGCTTATTAGCTAAATTCCATCAAAATAATTTAAATTTGAATTGGTTGTCGTAATATCATTCTAAACAAACAAAATCTATTTGTTTCGACGTTACCTTTAAGCAAATTAAATAAAGTAAATTTCCAACTCACTTTTTAAATCTCTCAGTATCAGGCAAAATCGACCATCGGGATAAGCATTCTATGTCGCCATCATCTTTTACTCCAGGGAAGAGACGTTCCTGATAAATAAGTTCATCAACAGCATAAAATGACAGGTAAGTGAAAAACCATCGGATTATTATCATGCTTTCAAAAACTCTCACGTTTAGAGCTGGCCATGATTTGAGATAGCAAGAAACCATACCTTTCCTGTTTGGGGAGGCTTAAGTTTGATAAGCAACAAATCAGTGCAAAAAAATAATCAGCATTAGCTTTATTTTAAATAATATTTGGTGATATACAGTGAGAAATTTTTCGCCTAAAACATACATGGCTATAAATTTCCTTTACAAAAGTACAAATGCGTTTTTCAAATGGCAATTCTCACAGTATATTTTTGATTAATAATAATTATACTTATATATAAGTGGGCGCGACACAATTAAAATGGTAAGAAACAAACAAAATAGTGTAAAAGATTACAGACAAGGATATAAGAAATTATTATGAAAGTATATTAATGCAAAAAATCGTCTATAAGACCGTCACGTACAAACTTCAAAGCATAGACTAATTTCCTTTAGGCCCAATTTTACAATCGTGGAATAAGGACGGAATAACTATTCGCGAAATATCCTTTAACGTTCCTCCATATCTACGTCACACCTACGTCACGTTATTCTAAGAATAATCCGACGATTGTAAAATCGGGCCTTAATATGCTTAATATAGTATTACCACACTATTAAGTTGTGTGTAAACGCAATAGCAAATGAAGAATATTTTTTATTTTAAAATTATGGTTGTTTTCAGCAGAAACAAAATAGGTAACATCGTTTTTATCAAGCTAAGCCCTGCTAGCTACGCCTATAAACATAAACGCTATAAACACGGTACGTTTTTACTTATATTAAATAAAATAAAAGAAATCAGCTGTTTATGACTACATCATCGACATACGTTTAGCGAACCAACGCCAGCTCCAAACGTGGGAGCTTTTGAACGCTTGATATTGTTATAAGCACTATAAACTATTATGGTAGAGATGAATGACAATTCTCAATGTTCTAAGATGGTAAGACAACCATTGAAACTAAGCTGCAAAATTTAAAATATAAATGAGATAAAATAATTTAAATAGATAAAAATATTTATGAAAATAAAAACTGTATTTTTTGCGTAATACTATTTTAATAATTTAGTTTTTGATTATGTTTTAATTATATATTTTATAATCAAACGTTACTGCTCTGATTCTGAGTTGTTAATCTATCTTTTTTGTTTATAATTTTATTTTTGCATCATCGAGTTACGTTCAATTAATTAGACTCATGTCCAGTTGCACTGACATTGATTAAAATTAATCTTGAATTAAAGTGAAGAAACTAAAACTAAAACAAATGTACGTAATACGCTTGAATTTTTGTATAATAATTTAATACATTAGAAAGCAATCATTAATTTCAAGTGCTTTTGATATTTAAAAAATCTACGATCCTATTAACACTCAAGATTACTTTAATGACTTTTATCCAAATAAGCTAATTCTGAAAAATCGAATTAAGTATCTTTCAAATCAAATTAAACGTTTTCAGTTTCTGTTTTTAACAAACGTATACATTCGAAAATAGACTCGAAATAGAATTTATTTACAGCTTCATATTGTCGGTACTATTATTGCTATTAAGCACGAGTTAATGTCAGTAACAATGACAAATTTATAAGTACAATCGTGTTTAAAAATAGTTTCCCAAGATCAAATTCATTCGCCGCCGCTACGTTTTCAGTTTTTATTTTATTTTTTAAAAACATCCTTAACTGTAATTAACTAGAATAACGAAATCATTTCGTTGAGGCCGCATTTTGACGTTGCTTCGTCATTGCTTAATTGAATAATTAAAGGGAGCTGTTGCTTTCCCATGTGTAATTGTTTTCGAATTAACCGGTTTAAATCTGATTTGTAGATATCTCGTAAAAAATAAAGAAATTTCGGTGAAAATTCGGCGATACGTTTTTCAATGTCAGGTGATATGTAGGTATCTAGGTACAGAGGTAATTTGAAAAACGAAAATTAACACTTTTGCCAATTTAAATAGACGTAAACAACTCTTTTGTACGTTTTGAAAAACATTGTTTTTAAAATGCCACCCTCGTCAACAAATTAATTATAATAAATTAAGTCGAGACATGTTCGAGTTTTAAGAAAATAACTCAGCTCGGCCTATCTCGTACATACCGGTATTTACAGATATTTCCAGTTTAGATTTTTTGTTGACGCTTTTCTCTTTTCTCTTCGAAAGGATAGAGAGATGTTTACGGATTCTATAGGTTCAGTACGCTAATGTTGCAAGATGAACTAAAAATTTGTATAATGCATAATGTATTTACAGACAGGAAAAGTTAAGTAAATATAATAATTTTCTATGAAAACTGTGAATTTGTGTAATATTTATCTCATGTCTGTATATAGCGAGTAGAAGAATTAGAAAATTCTAAATTAATGAAAAATGTATTTGCAAGACCATCAAATTAACAATAAAATAGATTCTGGCCTTTCAAACTTTCTTCAGTTATTAAAAGAAATGGGGGATAGCTCACGCAGAAAAATGTTAAGGAGTTAAATTCATCTCCTCCATAATTTGCAATTAATATCTGTTTTTTTGTTAGTTCTAACTAAAAATTAATATATTTTTCACTTTTTCGGATAAACGTTTATCTTTTGGAAGTAGTTAAAATTAAGGTGGAATTATTTGACTCCGAGGAAATGAAAGATTCCACCACATTAACACCGTAAGTAGTCAAACTTCACATACTCGATTTTTACATACATAAAATGGAAGTATATACTGAAATTAGTTAAACACCTTTGTAGAAGTTGTTACAATTTTTCGTGATGATGAGACATCTTTCTGCAAAGAGTTAAAATAATCTTAAAATTTGTTACGTTTGAACACCTGCTTCTTAGCGCACGCGTGTTGCATTTTTAATTATGGAATAAATACAGAATTTTCGAATTAAATATCAACACCTTAAAATGACGGAATTACCTACTTTACCTCCTTCTTGGAGTTAAGAAAAGTAACTCCCTTAAATCTAACACCTTGGACGGATGGTCTCCAGGGAACTACCAAAAAGAGTTACATTGAGACCGTTATTTTCTCCTGTGTACTTTTGTCTTGACACCCTTGACGCACGAAACTATCATTGAAACTATTGTGATGGAAGAAAATGAATTGTAGAGACAGATATTGATGCCAACTTGTCAGAAAAAATAAGATTAAACGCCTAGGTATAATAGAGACCGCAAGGCATAAAAAATTAAAATAGTGTAGACACTTCCAGAGTGGATAAACGTCAATGTCCTAAGAGAATATTAGAATTAAACTTCCCCAAGAAATTCAGGAAAATTAAAGTGTCAGCAATGGAGGATAGAGAAACCATGAAGGGGATAATGGGACAATTCACAGAAACTAGGATACAACAAGCGGTGGTAGCCGAAATTTTCTTGCGCAGGACCAATGCCGGAAAGCAGGACCAAGTTCTACATAATTAATATAAAATTATTTGTGAATTATAATACGTATGTGTAATTTACAGTCTTTTTCTATTGGTTTTCCCCTTTTGTCAAATCCTAATTTGCCAAATGACTTTCCAGTCCGTTCGAAGTACAGTAGGCCTACGGATTGGAAAGTCATTTGACAAATTCGGATTTGACAAAAGGGGAAAACCAATAGAAAAAGACTCTAAATTTGACAAATGGGGAAAAGCAAAAGAAAAAGACTGTGAGTCAAAGTTGAGAAAAAGAAAATCTAGAGGAGACACAAACAAAATTCTTAATCGCAACAAAATATTAAAATCCGAAGTGACTAGAAATGTAATGAGGGACGATTTAATGAAAAGAATTGCAAGAAACATTTACAAAATAAAATCTTTTATTAATTTTTTTTTTATATTTGAAGCATTTAAACTCGACTAGTTAGTTTCTTACGTGATGGTTTGTTTACATTTCTTTGAAACCTCAGTTGTGGTGGAATTGAGAATTACCACAGCTTATTTACTTTTGCATCTAGTCCATATTCTTTTATTTCCATCCATTCTACTTTAATTTTTAGATTCATGTTTACTCGCGTCAATCACGTTTTCCCTTGTCTTGCTTCGAAAACTCTTTTTGATGTTCTTTACCCTTCTATTCTCATTAGAGGTTCACTTCTTCCTTGTCACTCTTGTACTTAATTTTATCAATGCATTCTGCCTGCCTATTTAAATTTTTTTTTATTAGCCTGTTTCTGATTTTCCTGATTTAATGTTTTCTGTTTTGTGTACTCACCTAGGATATTAATTATATAATAATATTCGTATAATCATTTATATTTTTAAACATTTAGAAGTTATTATTGATGTTTCACATCTAACTGTTAGTTAACACAGAATAAAATTAATTGAATACATCTGTAAAATATCCTGTGAAAACTTTAACTAAAATTGGTGTCTTTATATTTTCGGATATTCAAAAAGAATTCAAATCTAAAAACTATAATTATTCTTAACAATTTGTTACATGTAAAAGAAATTTTTATAACAGATTATATTTCGAAGCTCAAAACTGCATGAAATGGTTAATTATCCCTCAAAGGAGTTTTCTGTTTTCTGGGCAATGTAATAATTAATTATCACAATATTAATTGCACCTAGTAGATATACCCAAAGTCATTATAAGTGATGTCACTTCTTACAAGGACCAGACATAACTGTTAATTGCAATTGTCTTAGTCACTAATATCATGGATAATCCTTTGAATTATTAATATTAATTATTATTAAAAATTATTTATTTTTTGAGACTCACTCTTTATTGAAGTAGAACTGACACAAAGGAATTCTTCAGAGGAGTCGAGGAATCTCGACGACTTAGGAAAAGTAACATCATTAATACTATTCTACAGGATGGCATGATGTTAAAAAATATGAATTTGCCTATCATACCAAATAAGTAATAGAGTACCTAATAAATTGACAGGTTTTTGTGATCGCAATTAAAAACTGAAAATGTTTTTGCACGACCTCTATACAGGCTGTTTCAAAAGTGGCAACGAAAAATGAAAGGAGTTGTAGGGAATGGAATTTCAAACATTTCTTCTCATATAAATGTATCCAATTTCTACTCATTTAATAGATACAGAACCCCAAAGTTATTTATACTATTTTTTGTGTTTTGGTTGCTTAATTGTAAAAAAAAATCGCAGTCGCGATCAGAAGCCGTTTTAAATTTAAATATGGGAAAATTCTGTGTCGTTATGTACCGGTTGGTGACATTAGTTGACGTTAAAAATTATTTCAAACAAATGTAAGTTTAAGATTATTCTTGCAATTTGAGATGTCAACTGACAACTGTCATCCGTTAAATGTCAGTTTAGGAAGTCATCCCTTTCACGCTCTACCTTCTTTCATCAAAAAATCAAAACCAACTTGATGAACTTTTCAATTGAATACTCGTTATAATATACTATTCGTTTCAAAAAATTAGACATTGACAGAACTGACAAATGTAATTTTTAACGAAGAAATGTCACCGACTGCGACTGTGGCATCTTAGATATGCGCGTCATAACTATTTTTGTCCACGACTACTCAATAATGGGTTTGGTCAAGGATAATGCCATCCATAATTCACTACCGCAATGAACAATCATTATTCACGGTGGCATGGCAACCATCATTGTTTATGGTGTATATGGAGGAAATAGGTTACGATTACGTTATTTAAACAAGAAATGCAGTTTTATAACATTTTATGTATGGAACAACCAACAAAACTTTGTGCGAACGCCTCATATCTCAAAATTAATACAATTACTTATTTATTTACATTAAAACATTAATATTTACATTTGAGCGATTAGATATTCGTAGTTGTGGACAAAGTGTAGTATACGACTCGCTATAATGGCTAATATTATCTCGGATAATTGCAAAACTCGTTCGCTACGCTCGCTTGTGTTCCTCGGTAATAATAGCATTCATTATAGCATTGTGTATAATATACTATTATTTATCATGGCATACTTTGATAAAGTTTGAATCACAAGTTAGTTAGATATTTATACAATGTATTTTTTTAAAAATGCCATAAAGGTTGGCCATGAAAATTAAAACTCATGTCGTAGCTTGGCATCTAAAGGTGCGTATACATATGCGAGCCGAACGCGAGCCGAACCGTTCGCGAACCATAAATTCACAAGATTGGGACGTGATTTGGAGCGCCGAACGAACGGTTCGCGAACCAATCGTGGCGATCCATCTCCTGTCGGTTTTTCTGACGAACACAAAGGAATTCACTGCTCAGATTGGGACGTGTTCGTATCTAGTTCGTTATTTTCTTATCAGCTCTAGTCTCCCTGGTTTATTTTATTTTTGTAGGTTATTCTTTTTTAATTATTTGCAAACACATTATTACTCGGGCATCGCATTAAATTCATAAATATATTAATTTGCGTTACACGCATCATCCCTGCCGATTTTCCGATATTTCCGGCCTTTCAACACCCTTTCCTCAATTAAAAATACTGCCAACAGCTACATACAGTTTTTATGTAGCCCTTGGTGTGGAAAGTATTCAGTATTCAGAAGTCATTATTGCAGCAAGTACACGCACAGATCACTGTCAAGACACTAAATAGTTCGCGGTTAGTTCGTTCCTTTCCCTTGGATCGCTGAAAGTTCGTTGTGAAAATAATTTCAACGAACTGTTCGCGAACGGTTCGGCTCGCGTTCGGCTCGCATATGTATACGCACCTTAACACATGCCAAATCTGAAAATTTAAAGTAAATGAATGGAGCTAAGACATGAATTTTCTTTTCCACAGCCACCCCTTATGGCATTTAAAAAAAAAACACATAGTACAAATCATGATGTCAAAAAGACGCTACATTTTTACAATTAGATTATATTTTAAAAGCAACTTATTCATTAAGAAGTTTCGGTACTTCCGAAATGATAACTACTATGAAATTTTTGGATTTACTATCTCTCATAACTTACTGTTTTGAACTACCAAACAACATTAAGTTTTGTAACAAACCAGATACTTTCTTGTAGAAACCGGGCCCGGATCTTCCCCACTGCGAACTTCTCGGGATTTAATTAAGCTCGGAAGTTTATTTAAAGGAGCGTAGGACGCGGGAAATTTTCAGTCCGCCTGATTTATGCACGTGCGACACGCAAATTACCGCCCTTAGTGAGTTTCTTGCGCCTGAAACAGCAATCTCATCTATTCGCGAATGAAATACAGAAGTCGATCGAATCGACAAATCATACAAATTCAATTCAGGACCTTCCTCAGCAATCGGAGGAGGTACATAGGGTAAAACTTGAATTAGTGTAAGTATTGCACGAAATTAAATATATTTTTATACAGGGTGTTTTCGGAAGTGTGGCAGACAGAACTTTAATTTTGGTATTTACATGTACTGGATATATGATTGCACACTCTGTTTTTGCTCAAAAACAAATTGAATGTGTAATTATTTTTTGTATTCTACCCCTATCGCGACGGCACTGGTAAATAAGGAAATTTCTTTAAATAAATAAAAGAACAAAAACATAATAATTCTTAGAAAGCTCGTCGTTACGGTTTTAATTATTAAATTTGAAACAAAAAGCTAAAGTCAACATAACTGTCACAATTGTCAAAATGTGGAAAAATTAGTACCGTGTACCAATCTTCAGTAATTTATGAAAATTTATTTTTCATTTCAAAATGAACACAGAAGAAAGAAAAATAAGTCTGCCATTTTTGTAGATGTTTTCATATTGTATCCGGATTCTTTTCAGCCACACTTGCAAAAACACTCAGTATAAATAAATAACCTGTATTTATAAACAAAGATGGTAGTAATAAATTACGTTTTAAATGCAAGTAGTGGTACCTAAGAGTTGGTTGAACAATGTTTAGTTAAAAAGATTAATATAAAATTAGTAACATAAGAGTTATGACTATTTAATTTTTTCTGTTAATGTCAAAAACTGCTGGTCATATTGTTGAGAGCCGCTGACTAATTAAAATAAAAGTAGAAAACAAGTTGATGTAGAAATTTACTTAAATGTCAATTCCTTTAAGTGTCAAAGTTAAGGTAGTTAAGGCCCGGTTTCGCAGTCACAAGTTAACTTTAAGTATAAGTTTATTCCAGTAATAAAAATTTTGAAAACAATTGTTTCTATACGTTGAAAAACAGGGTGTGAATGTTTTGATTTTGATAAATTTCGTTTATTTAATGATGAAATTGTATTTTGTAAAGTACATAAGTTTTATTAATTAAAAATATTTCTATGTGCTGCTTTTGCTATTAATTTTTTGTTGGGTACGTACTTTAAAATTAAAGTACCAACAAACCATCAACGTTTGCAAGAAATATGTTTCCTTGGAGCCGTGGAAACTATTAGATTATTTCTAATCCCTCCTTATTAAATTTAGCGGTAGTCAAAAGTGGCCATAAATTTAGAAAAAAATTAAACTGCTGTAACATTCTTTTTATTAGTTTTTGAGAAAAGGCAAATTAAGAAATAAAGCTTTATATTGATCACCCCTAGCCACCTTTTTAATCTCATCCGTACGTTATGAGACGTATAAAGCTGTAAAATAATCAAAAATAAACAAAGCAAAAGCTGCAATGAAAACAATCACATTCCTTTGAGTTTAGAAAAGCTTTTGCTGTAATTAATAAATTCTTATTTCTTTTGTAACTATGTATGTAATAATGATTCATAATTTAAAAATACCAAAATTTTTAATTAAATTGGAAACCGTATTTCCTGCAAATAACCCCAAGTAGCAATTTATGGTAAAACTCGGGCACAAGTTTCTTGTGTGTGAACTGTGTCGATACTTTTTATAGCACTTCTGCCTCAGTGCAAATTGTGTCCAAAATATTTATGTTTGTGTCTACACATTTCCAACTTATTGTGTCAAATGTGGCACATACAGATCCGTATGGAAACATTTTAGGCACACAATTTCCAATTTGTTTCTACAATGTGTTTAGTTAATCTGGTCAAAGTGTTTGTGTACATAATGCGCATACAATAAATGTAGATCCATACAGTACAACATTGGTACAACTCATATGGCCGTATGCACAGACAAATCTCAAGGTGGACTTGATACTTAAAGCTAACTTCATATCAAATTGTGCGCCGTATAGTTACATTGCTCAAAGTAAAGGTTTACTTTGGCTTAAGTCTAAAGATTTGTCCGTGCATACGGCCAACAGTGCTTAAAGTTTAAAGAAACACGTTTAAAACTAAAAAAACTGCACAGTAGAAATTATTACCGACATGTAAAAAAAAATAGAGATTACTCAGCGGAATTTGTGTGAATTTATAAATTCCTTCTCCCACGCTGTTGGTACAATGCACAGTTGTACCGTATCGTTTTCAACAGTTTTAACAATTTTAAAGGACATTTTAAATTTCAGGAAACAAAACAACATTGAAATAATGTACACTGTTGCACTGAATGTAAACAAATTTCAAATGCCCTAAAAGTGAAGTTACAAAGTACGAGTGTGTTGTGTTGTGTTCGAATCTCGATCTAATGGAAACATTTCAGCTACAACAGACGCTAGTGTCCGACCGAAACCGATTTTTTCGTCGAAACCGAAACCGAAACCGAATTTCGGCCTTTGTCTCAGTTTCGGCCGAAACCGAAACCGAACCTTTTTCGAGGGAAGATGGAGATAGTTTTACTAAAGTCTAGAATTTGAAAAAACTCAAAAATAAAAAAGTTTTACCTATAATGAACTCAATCCGTGGATGCACTGTATAATAAGTGATGTCCGGTCAACACAGACAAAATCTAATCAAAAATTTTCTTTTCACATAGTGCAAAAAAAATTCATTTTATAATTTTAAGTTTTGTGAAACATTCAATTCACTCAACATTTACTGTTAAAATTGAGTATTATTGTTATTTGATTTCTCCACGTAGGTCAATATGATTCATGAAAAGATTGTCGAAAAATTAGTCAAGTTCGAGATTAATATACATTTAAAGCAGAAAAATAAAATTCCTTGTACTCATTCAATTTATAATAGAAATTTTTAAGTAATTAGCAAGTTATTCGTACATACCTGCTTAATTAATTATATTATTACACCAACGGCAACAATACACTTTAAAATGAATGCAAGCGAAAATTGGTTAAGTGGGGTACGGCCAAACGCCTGCCGAGGCGTCTTGAAGGGGCGCTAAACGCAGTTTCGGTTGTAACCGAAGGTTCGGCTATTTTTTGGCCGAAACCGAAACTCTGGCCGAATCACGTTTTTATGGCCGAAACCGAAACCGAAACTTCGGTCGGACGCTAACAGACGCATTTCAGACACAAATTTTCTGTGTCCACTGCTAAATGTAGATGCATTTTGGACGCATACCGAACGCGGGTTTCTTAAAGGTTACCGAATTGTATCTGTGTGGCCGTTTAGTCACATTTTCAGCGAATTTTTGGTCAACATTTAGAAACATAAATCTAAATTGTTTCTTCTGTTTTCATATGTGTCAGTATAGACAATTTGTAGGCAAATTTTATTCACATTGCGGAAACATGTTCCTTTTTGGACGCTATACATAAGTACGCCATATTTCAACAAGTACTTCGACACGAATGCATATAAAAAAAATGTGGTTTTTCAATTATTATTTTAAACTAGGACTTTTGGCACTATTTAGGGCAGCATTGATGCCCTGAATAATAAAATCTCATCGGTATTTAATTTTGTGGACAATAATTTTTTTTTTTTCGAAAAAAAGAAAAAACAATCAGTATAATTATAATTACTCGGTATTTGTAAGGTGCGTTTAACTTTCAGCAGTACCATGTCAACTATTTCTTTTATTTTATTTTTTATTTGTGGTGGTTGCCCAACGGGGTCCTAAGTCAAAGACTTGTCAGGACCTCAGGAGCGGGAGTGTATTTGAGTGTGTGTAAAGTGTTCCACGGCTTTGTTACTTCCAACCTTCTCGCCGTTTAAGGGGAAGCAGTGTCGAATTTTATCCCCAACACTAAAGGGTACCTGAAGTCGATACCGACCACCCCCGACGTCGAACCAACGACCATGCGATTGCAAGGCCGGTCCTCTTACCACTGGACCGTTCAGGCGTTTATCAGTAAACAGTTTATTATCAGTAAACATGGGTTCGCAGTTGTACCTACGCGAGTAATCCAGATATGCTGACGTAAAATAAAATCCCCTTGTGTTTTTCGGCCTAAGTAGATGAATGCTTGAAATTAAACTTCCTCGATTTTGTGTTTTTGATGTATCCAAAATGTATCGAGAAGAAATATGATTTGTGTCTGTTTGGGTTTATTTTGCTACACACTGGATAGGAAATAATAATTTCGATAAAATTTAGAACAACGTGTCGACTTTGTAACTATAATTAGATTAGAACAATGGAAACATTTTGGAAACAATGTGATCACAAACCAGGCACATGCAAGTTTACATTTGGACACATAATCGAAACATATTTTCATCAAGTTCGCAACATTGTGGACACATCAATGTTCTATTTTAGTTACATAATGGAAACGAAAGACACTACCCAGCGAAAACACGTACGTGTAAAAAACGTTGTAAAATAACATGTAACCAAACGTTGAATTCGTGTGATATTGTTACGTTGAAACAACGAAAAAATGTCGCGGCAATCAATTTCTTTTAAACGTCTCTGTCCACGTGTAAGAAACGTTGTAGAATAACAATTAATCAACGTTGAATTCGTGTGTTATTGATACGTTTTAACAACGCTCGAATCAAGTTCTTTTAAACGTCTTTGTCCACGGTATCTCAACGTTAAATCCCATTGCACACATACGTATAAAAAACGTTGTGGAATAACATGTAACAAACGTTGAATTCGTGTGTTATGGTTACGTTTAAACAACGAAAACATGTCGCGGCAATGTCCACATGTAACGTTGAATCAGACAATTACGACGTGTATTAAAGCTGGGTCTAAATCATTAGACTGAACAAACATACATGGCTAATAGTGGAATTCGAACCCACGCCGCCGAGTGACACGAGTTTCAAAGTCGGCTAGGCCAAACCGCTAAACCACTTGGCGACCCGAGTTCCATATTGCTTCCGTGACTGATTCGTAAACCGGACGGAGGCTGGTAATAAAGTCGAACCGGGCACTTTAACTTACAATAGCTACGCGCCGCCCTCACTCGTTCAATTTCCGAACTTCTTACTACCTACAGTTTCCTTCTAACATCCATATTATCATAACATCATTAAATCAATTTTTCTAATTATTACAATCCTAAGCTTATTTTCTTTGTATATACATTTTAAAAATTCTAAATTATTTATTTATAATAAACATGTAATTCTAAATCGCCTATTTCTAAAAATATTTACACTAACATAAAATATTCGACAAAACACATTTAATACAGTACTCTCAATTTACTTTATTATTTACAAAATTATTTCTTTATGAAAATTTAAAAAAAATTACATGCTGCTCATAAACACCGCAGTGGAGTGGAAAGTTTAACTGGAATAAATTCTGTAACTTAGAAAATTGCCATTTGTAGTAAAATTCTTGGAACAGGTCAATTTTTATTTTTATGGCGCATATTATAAATGGATTTCTTTAACTTTTCAATTATTTGGAAGGATGAAACAACCCCTAACTATTTTTTTTTAATGGAAGGGTATGTTGAGTAATTTTTTTTCTTAAAGCTTGTTCAATTGGAAATACAGCTACGTTTTTATTTTTTAATTTTTCTTAAACAGTAAAAGGCGAAAAAATAAAAATAAATTTTTGACTAGAACGATTTTAACGCATCAGATGTTCAAAATGCTCGCCACCTCTCACTTGACAATACCCTAATCGATTATAAATTCCATCCCTAACAGTTTGTAACTTTCCGGCGTTACTCTTCTAATTTCATGCAGAATTTGAAGTTCTGAAGTTCTGCTATGTCGTTTGGTTTAGTCACATAAACTTTACTTTTTAAATACCCCCATAAAAAAGTCTAAAGGGGTGAGATCTGGAGATCTTGTTGGCCACTCAATCGGTCATCTTCTTCCTATCCACCTATTGGGAAAAACTTCAGTGAGGTAATTACGTACAATTAAAAATTTAGCGCATTGGCAGCGCCATCTATTGGCTGCACGCAACAATACGATACCATATGGAATGCTTATTTCTTCTTATCAAATAATAAAAAATGGAGTTCCTGAATTCTTGGCATTAAAAACGGTTTTAGTAAAAATTCTTTTTTTGTTTTTACCTTTTACTGCTAAAGAAAAATAAAAAATAAAACGTAGCTGTATTCCCAATTATTTCAACATATCCTTCCATTAAAAAAAACATAGTTAGGGGTCGTTTCACCCCTCCAAATAATTGAAAAGTTAAAAAAGTCCCTTTGTAATATGCGCCATTAAAAATAAAAATTGATCTGTTCCAAGAATTTTTTTACAAACCGTAATCTTCTAAGTTACAGAATTTATTCCAGTTAAACTTTCCACTCTGTATACAGCTGTCCCCAATGAGTATTCGTGACAATATGTATGTATAATTGATTGACTATTGCGTTCTTTAGTATTTTTAATCACAGATTTTGGGCATCAAATTCAAACTAACTTAAAAAATTTTGACAGATTACGTCAACTTAAAAAGGGGTTATGGTTGACTCGTATGTCCAAATTAGCAGTACTTTTCATACCTGTTTCGTTTCATTTCAAAGCTGCCAAGCATGGAGAAGAACCTCATATTTCATAGATTTTTAGTAAAATTAGAATTCAAAGGTGTGAAACACGATAGACAATCACTGTAAAATTAAGTGTTTTCTAACGTCAACATCACGTTTTGTAACGCATATTTATTCGGTATACGTTAAAATAACGTTATAAAACGTGGGTTAAAAATTTAGTTGTAAATTATGATTTATCTAACGTATTAGTTTCATTAATTTTTTCTCATTTATTACGTAGAATAGTAGATGTTGAATTAACGTTGAAATGATGTGGTAATCAACGTACGGTAGATACATCACATTTACTCATAGTATAAATCACGTCGTAAAAAGACAAAATTGTTACGTATTTATTTCACGTTATAATTACGTCCATATTAAACTGATCGTTAAAAAACACGTCATACAAACGTGATATAATTATGGTTGCTAATTCAACCAAAAAACAACGTTGCATTTTTCAACGAATAACGTTATTTCCACCATAACAACGTGAAATTAACGTTGAATAAACGTACATGTTTTCGCTGGGTAAAAAGACACATTTTAGAAAAATTTTAGGTCTATTTTAGACGCACGTTTGGACATATTTTATACATTATTTAGAACACATTTTGACTGACATTTTGGTCCCATTTTCCACTTATCATGGTCCGAAAGTCGACAATGTGCCTTAAAAATGTGTCGTGCCCAAATTACAGTATCGACACAGCGTCGACATTTTGTCCGAAATGAGTCGGATATTGTTACTTGGGACAGCATGAACGTCTTTGTGGGTGTTCCGAAAAAATCATGAATTTAACATCATAAAAGGAAATGTCATATGAACCGAATTCTAAGTAACTGTGAGGTTCCGAGCAGATGAACATATTTCTGAACGAGTTTCAAAAATCAGTTTTCTCAAAAAAGCAACTACTGCAAAATGACGTAACAGCATATCAATCCAAACAATTGTTTAATCCGAGCAATTGTTAATAGCAACTTGCATCCACTTACAAAACACAAAATTTGAAACAAAAAAAGAGATAAATATTAAAGTGCGAGGGTGGCTGTAGAATGGGGCCTTGAGTCATCTTATTATTTATCTATTGATAACCATGAATGGTGAACCTACTAAATACGAACTTATTATCCGATTTAAAATCATATTTTAATTATTAATTATTTTAATCTCTTTTTTGATTTGCCTTTAATAAGAAGAATAATAAAAATATAACAAAAGGTTGATTTAGCAAGCAAATAATGATAATATTCGCAAATAGTTACAATAGTTAAATAGTTACGATTACACTTGTATGCTTAAAAATTTAATATTATTAATTACTATTGTGTACATTATATTGTACTAACAAAAGTGAATCATTGTTTATTATGAAAACAATAGTATCAATAAAACGTTAAAAACTTCAGAATTCTAACATTTAATTAATTTTATTAACAAATTAATTTATATTACTTTATTACAAATGAGATTCATAAAAAAGTTTTCACTGTTTACTTGTAGGTTCGCAATTTGATTATAAAATTCATTTCTGATATACAGGGTGTTGAAAGAAGTCTACACATACCTCTTCTACGCTTTATGATAATCTGTAAGAACGATAAGCTCCGCCTTGTTTCATCATGTTTGATTCATGGTATATAAAAGTCTGCACTTTTTTACGTGTAATATTTTATTGGAGTACGATCAATGATAATTTCAATAGAAAAGTATTGTAGTAGAAAAGATAAAGTTCTCACGAACAAAAATTAGAGGAAACTGAAATTAATTTCTGTTCTTATTTGTAATTTATATTGCAATTTTAAAAGTTTTACATAAAATTAACTAGAAAAGAGCTCGAACAGTAAACGCTATTGAACTATGGGTTACTCATCTAGTAGATTTTCTGAAAACACCAGAAAACTTTGATAGTAGTCTTAGCAAGTGACCTCAATGATTTGAACCTTGCAAGATTAGGAGACCATACGATATATGGATACCGTATGACTTCATTAATTTCTGTGGGAAGTTGAGTGGATGCAATTCCTAAGAACATCTCGTATTTTATCGTCCACTAAACTGGAAGATGGAAGTCGATGTGTTAAATAGCTTATGTACTCATTAAGTATTATGAAGCGACAGCATTTTATCGTTTTTCTTACAATTAGCTAAATAGAACATGTTCTACTTTTTATCACAGATCTGGAAATATCTGACACTTCTATTCTTCGATCATAAATTTCTACTATCACAAATCTTACGTTATTTATAATATATATAACAGCCTTAAGACCATAAGAAATTACTCAATTATTAAAAAATATAGCATATGTTTTCTTAACTATTGCAAGTAAGCCTTTATTATTTTTTATTATCTATTACTCGAGTAAAGGACTCAGTTTGTTATAACAGATTTACGAAGCAGTATTTTTCACATGTTGCGAAATTTATTTAAACAAAAAACCAGCAGTATTTTAGGGAATTTCTATTTTAACAATTCTTGTTACACATTAGCACTATTACATTTTTGAGCGCCCTGTATGTTGTCTGCAAAAAATAATTTACTGAATACTCATTGATTGAAACCCTTTTATTTTTCTGAATGTCAAGGCAGATTCAAATTTGTTGCTACTACACACGCTTCAGATGTGAATGAAGAGGCAGCACGAGGCTTCATTTAATAATGAAATGTTTGTGAAACCACATAAATTCCAAGGTTTTATTAAGTATTTATTGGATTCATTTTTTTTAAATTAATTGCATTAGTTACTACAGAAAAGATGCATTTATTATTTTCCAGATATTTCTTAAATTCACTTAAAACGTCTCTCACATGGTCATGGTTAGGAAACTAATTAGACCGAGCGACTTCAGGAAAGCAATTTTGATAGCAGGAATACTTAGCATACATCTGCAAATCACTTCAGCTGTTCTACAGGATGCTCATCAGCTGGAAAACATTCAAGACACGCAGACGGAAGTGTTTTTAAAATCAGGTTTGCTTTTTTATTACCTACCTAATTGATTCATTAAAGTGAGATGGTTTTTTTTCTATTTAGAATTCATAAGCGATGTGAATTCCAAAGATACTATTTCGAATGAGCAATGCAACACAAAACAGCAAGAAGAGAATAGTTTCTCCTGGGCTGATTACCTGGTGTTAGGTGCGATGTTGGTCATATCGTGTGGAATCGGAGTTTTCTATGGTTTCTTTGGGGAGAAGCAAATTACAAGCAGTGACTTTCTGCTTGGAGGAAGTACCATGGGCACATTTCCAATGGCAATGTCGCTGGCAGCAAGGTAATTTTTCACAATAATTACGTTCCATTCGAACTTAATCAATAAATATCATTCAGTAGAAACTAAATAAGTCGTGCAGAAAGAGAAAGAGATCATTATTCAATAACATGAAACATTTTCACGTCAAATATCGGAAATATATTGCTTTTACAATGAATGAGTAACTGGTCTTTGATAAATATATGAAAAATTTTATAAATTAAAATTGAGCTCTCACGTAGAATTGCTTTGATCGTACAATCTAGCAGTCAGAGGCTGAGCAGATCTGATAACAGTTTTGCAGATAGCTTCTGCAATGGTTTCAACATTGTAATAATTAATTCCGCACATATTAATACGTCCACATCGAAGTAGGTATATATGATGGTTTTGAGTTAAACTCGAGGCTTCCGCTTCATTAAGGCCGGTGTAAGTAAATAATCCCACTTGTGAAGTAATATGAGACCAAGTTCCTGGTGTGGTCATGCGTTCAAGCGCGTCCCTGAGAGCCTTTCTCATTTCCACGATGTGTCTGTGTATCTTGTGTAAGAAGATCTTCCACTCGTTAAACAGCTGACGGTCATTCAAAATGTACGCGACGATTCTTGCACCGTGGCTAGGAGGACTACCGTATATGCCTCTGGTGATCGAAGTCAGCTGAGATTCAATGTGAGGAATGTACCGGTTATTTTTAACAACGAAAGTTAGGTTTCCGATACGTTCATTGTATAATCCGAAGTTTTTGGCAAATGATAGAAGGGCTATCAGTTCGAAGCCTCTTGTCACCAAGTACCTCACAGCCCAGGCGTCTTGCTCTATGTTTCCTGAGGCAAGGCCGATGTTAGAACAATCAATGAAAGGAAACAGTTCTCTTTCTTGTATAACATCAGCAATTGCTTTCCATTCCTCTTTGTTTGGATCCGTCCCCGTTGGATTATGAGCGCACATCTGCAAAAATACCACCGCATTACGGGGCGCAACCCTCAAATCATCCAACATATTTTTCATATCCAACATGCGATGCTCATGGCTCCAGTATTTATACATTTTCTCGTGCTTGAAACCCGCGCTTTCAAAAACCAATTTGCAGTGGTTGTAAGGCATGGGGATGGAATGATAGTACGTATCGTAACCCATGATTTTATTCAGAAAGGAAGCAGCAATGTACATACCTCCAGTCACGGAAATAATTTGCATGCTGCAAGTTCTATTTTCCAGGAGGGCAGGGCTATCGGCGCCAAATAACAATTTCGCTGACGCGTTGGTGAAGCTTCTCAATCCGAAAACTGGCAGTGCTTCCTTGTCTAAAGTGGCATCAGTGGCTAATATTCTTTCCACTTGATGCACCACCGGCAACACACATGGTTGGTTATCATCATCACGATAAGTACCGAAACCCAAGTCGATTTTATTTTCGGCCGTGTCGTCTTCGTACGCTTCCCTTACGGCAAAGACTTCCACTGGTGGTGCAAAGTCAATATCGGAAAAGCGAGACATTTCACGAAGAAATCTGACAAGAATAACTTTGACATTTTCAGCAGTCTTTTTTTATTTCCAAGTCTCGAAGGTGTCACTTGTTACCTCCTGGTTACCCCCTGATAATATATTACCCCCTCAGTTCTCATAGTGGTTAAGATCTTCCTTCTTGAGTAGTTACAAGATTACTGGTATAATTTCGCTTTGCCACGCCCATTGTAACTATTATTAGGGGCATGATATCTTCAAGGACATCAGAAATGATTTCAATCCACGTGACCCCATTGAACTCTGTTGGTAATAATTAAAGCCCGGATTTTTAGGCGCTTAAAAAGACTGAATTAAGCAGGCAAATAGGCAGTCAATGTCTAAGAAATAGGCATACTTTTAAGCAGCCTAAAAAATTTAGGCGTTTAATAATTTCTCATCTTTTGTCGTTTTATAATAAAAAAATTATATTAATGCTTATTTTAGTTACATAGTCATTTATTAAAAATCGGAGGGAGGTTCTTAGAGGCTTATGGAACTGTACAAGTGAATCAAACACATAATTCGCCCAGTGGCGGAACTTCAAATTTTTGGCCCCCCACAAAATTCGGGCCCCTACCACGAGACGTTGAAACGATACGATCTGCGCTTCACTCTTTTTATGGTGAATTTAATGTTTATTGTATTACGTTGATAATTTAAACAATGGATAAAGAAAATACTGACAAGAAAGAAGGATTTTGGGCCCACTATAACTCTGCCCCCCCCTCCGCGTCACGGAGTCCGGCGCATTGTAATTCCGTCACTGAATTCGCCGTAAGAAATGTATTGTAAAAACACGCTTTAAATAGCGGCCATCAATCGGCGTTTAAGTCAAAAATCCAGACAGTACCTAAGATAGCTTCCTTCCTGATAGAATAGTTCGAGGACTTATTAAAAGAGGACCTTTTTACAACTTTCCCTTTTAGGGCTTTTCTATTTTTCTATGGGCGAAGGGTCCTTTTTTCGTACACTATCAAATCACCCACACCAGGAAAATTTACAGTGAAATACTGTCACGATGTCATTATCTGGGAAAATAAGTAAATTTAAATTCGTTTCGTAATTATTGCAATTGTGTGGATTTCAAAATTATGCAGGATCAGCACCCATTGACAATTAGTAGGTCAGCCGCGTTACACATGCTCACATTTCATTATGCAAGCTCTGCGGAATGCAAGCGTGTATGTTTACATGTGCCAATTAAAATTTAGGCAATTAGAACGTTTGTAAGAAACAAATTTGGCAAGGGTTAATTGATGCTGACACCTTTAGAACTTTGTACTTTGGACCGAACCCCCAGCCAACAGGACGAAAGAACCGATTGTGACGTATATTTAGAAATGTATAAAAAATAAGAGACCAACCCGCAGGTGATAGTTGACAGGTAATAGTAGATAGTCGATAGGTGATAGTTGAGCAGTGCAGGTAGTAAGAAAATAGTCGAGTGATAGTTAAGCAGTAACAATGTAGCAGTGTGGTAATTATGTAGTCAAGTAGTAGTAATTAAGTGTCGGATAAGTAATTAGAAAATTAGAAGTGCGCGAAAAGGGACAAAGCTAAGCGAGTGACTCTACGAGACAGGGTTGGCCTCTAGGGCCAGACCCTCCCCGAAGTAAAGTTAAAATAATTAAAGTTAGGTAACTAAGATTAGAATTATTAAGCATTAAGTTTAAAGTTTAAAAGTTTAGTTAAAATTAAAAAGGACTTAGAATAATTATAATTTAAAACAAGTTAGATTAAAATTAAAAGTAAATTAAAGACACTTCCCATATTTTCTAATTCGTAATTTAATTCGTAAAATTAATATTTATTTTTACTTTTAACGCTACAATACTCGCTCGCAAAAAGGGTCGATGATAAAGTTAATGAAGAAGCAAAAAAGACAATTTTTAAATTTGAACAAAGATACAAAATAATAAGGGGGACACTTCTGTTCACAAATAGGATTCGGTAAACATTTTATAAAAATTATGAAGGAACAAGGTGCTTATTGTGAACGCACCACAATTTTGATTATTTGTTGTAAATCAATGGCAAGAATTGTTAAAAAGTTATAGCAATTATCAAGTTTTTTTTTGTTTTTTTAAAGAATTAGTTTCATTCCAATTCACAAATGATTCTGCTGTCATGTAGCTTGTCTTTTGAAAGTTATGTTTGTGAAAATAAAGCGATATGGCGCCATCTATTGAAGCTTTTAGCAGTTATCAATCAAAAATCAGTTCTTTGAAAAAACATTTTTTTTTTTCATTCAAATTTATAAACATTTATGATTCGACTATCATATAGTTTGTCCTTTGAACATTAGCTGCGTTCCTTTTGCCACAAATCTTACCGCAGATCACTTAAACGTCATTTCCGTTAACACGAACAAGTAAGTTTGATATTTCAATCTAGCAACCAATGGGAATGCTCGAGCGGCAAGGTGGGAGTTAGAAATCTCAATTCAAACCCACTTGTTCATGCTAGCGGTAATGACGTTTATCTGATCTGAGGTGAGATTTGTGGTAAAAGGAAAGCACCTATTATCTTTATGGTAGTAGGCCTTTCTATGCGGTGATGTGGCGCCATCTGTTGAAAGTTGTAGCAATTATGCCATATGTTGAAAGTTGAAACAGTTACCATTTTTGTTTCTTTTTAAAGTTTTATTTTCATTCAAACATACAAACATTTTACGATTACTGTCATATTGCTTGTGTTTTGAACATTATTTTTGTGAAAATAGGTGATGTGGCGCCATCTATTGAAAGTTATAGCAATTATCAAGTTTTTTTTTTAAGAATTATTTTCATTCAAATTCACAAATGATTCCGCTGTCATGTAGCTTGTCTTTTGAACGTTATTTTTGTGAAAATAGGTGATGTGGCGCCATCTATTGGAAGTTATAGCAATTATCAAGTTTTTTTTGAGAATTATTTTCATTCAAATTCACAAATGATTCTGCTGTCATGTAGCTTGTCTTTTGAACGTTATTTTTGTGAAAATAGGCGATATGATGCCATCATTCAAATTTATAAACATTTTATGATTCCACTGTCATATTGCTTGTCCGTTGAACATCATTTACAAAAATAATGCACAAGCAAGTAGGCCTTTCCATGCGTTGATGTGGCGCCATCTGTTGAAAGTAGAAGCAGTTGCCATTTTTGGCTTCTTTTAAGTTACCAAGTTTTTTTTTAAGTTTTATATTTGTGAAAATAGGCAATGTGGCGCGCCATCTATTGAAAGTAATAGCAGTTATCAAGTTTTTTTTAGAGAATTATTTTCATTCAAATTCACAAACATTTTATGATTCGACTGTCATATTGCTTGTCCTTAGAACATTATTTTGTATGGAAATAGACCTTTCCATGCGGTGATGTGGCGCCATCTGTTGAAAGTTGTAGCAATTATCAACTTTTTTAAGTTTTATTTTCATTCAAATATGGAAACATTTTATAATTCTTCTGTCATATTCGCATCACCATGTTACCGAGTGTCATGAAATCTTCGATTGTTTTCAATTCACTCCCTCAGAGGAGGCAATTCTCATTAAAATATGTCAAAGTACGTAAACCATGGCCGGCTCCATTAACATTCACTGATGTGTACGTATGGCCGTTTCAATTCGCCTAAAATTCGGTTCCGGAAAGCATGCCGTGGAGTACTCCCCTCAGCGCTCTCTATTAAAGATACTACAGAACTACTAACGGTAACTTAATGACAACTGCAATTACTTAAAAACTCACAAAAGGCGCTGAGTGGAGTACCCGTCAAATTTTTAAAAGTCAAATTGAAACGGCCATACATACACGTCAGTGAATGTTAATGTAGCTGGCCATGCGTAAACTGTATGTGTACGACGCTACAAAGATAGATGGCGCTGTGAAATACAGACGACCAGACGACCCTTTCAGAGACAGATGGCGGTGTTCGATTTCAAAAATTTCCATAAACATCAAGAGCATTTCTTTTTTTTTATTGTTCCTTAACAGAAACGTCAAAACGTTTTGTAAATGAAAGTCTTCTAGTTACACAACGTGTCAACTGTCATTTGTTTTCTTGTTGAGACAAAAACCATTAAAGAAATTGCGATTGTTTCCATTTCACTTTCTTGGAGGAAAGCGCATTTTCAAAATAATTAAAAACACCAACGTTTTATATGTTTGACGCCAACGAAGATAGATGGCGCTGTTCAGTTTCAAGAATTAATCCGAAAGGTTTCGATTGTTATTTTCTTCTTGTCTGTTTTCATTGTTACAACAGATCTAATTCTTATTGTCGTTTTTCGTTTATTACAATAGATTACATTCTTGTGTTGAGTTCGAAATCTCGAAAGCAAGGTTAGGAATTACAAGTTCAAACGTCAAATTAACAAATGTCATGACGAAGCTGGTTCACAATGAAATTTTCATGGCTAACTTCGACGACAGATTTAAAAAAACACTCTTTATAAACATGTTCAAGAATGGTGGGATGAATCGTTGATCTATTTCGCGTCCACCAGATTACCGCTTACAAAGTAAACGCTGAAACGGCTAAGCGTAAGCAGCTTAGTTCCGGTGAACGCAGTCATTGTAAGAAGAAAATTGCTAACATGACTGGCGCTAAATTCAAACGCCTCTCAATCATTTATGAACGCTCTATATATCAAATGATTGCTGCATATTAAAAGCTCCTAAACGACGTTTTCTTATAACCAAAAAGTATTTCTTGTGAAGTCTACCAGATCAATGTGAATTAGAGAAATTTAAAAAAAATTAAATACGTTAGAAAATTCAAGGATTACAAAAAAAAAAATGAAAAATAATTTTCTTTTGTGACTTCCCTGTAAAAATTTCGATATTTTATTTTATTTACAGAAACAAGAGTCAGTATTTTGGCTAAGGTTTGTCGCTTGGGCCCTTTATCTCCTAAGATTGTTTATATTAACAATTAAAGCGTGAAATTCTTTCGTGATGTAATTTTATTTAAATTTAAAAATTTTGGATTTCAATTTTCGGTTGTTTACAAAAACGTAGCAGCGTAGAGTTTAGCTGAACATGTACAGTGTTTTGGCAAGCAAATACATACTTCCACACACAAAGAAAACAATTCACAAAAATTAATTATACAATAATTACCCATTTTAGGCATAAAATAGGCAACCAAAAATTTTGTAGACGCTTAAGCTATAAAACTAGGCAAATAGGTATTTAAAACAGTGTAAAAATAGCCACTTAGGCACGAAAAAATATAAATCTCATTCTAATTGAAATTGTAATCTAAATGTTTAAAACCTAATTGGCTATGTTTTCTATTAAATAAAATTTTAGGCAGTTGCCTAAAAATTCGGGCTTTAGTAATAATGCAGTGCTTTGTGTTTAATCTTTGGAGGATGTAACGTCTGTAATTTACATCAGCAAATGCTGGATGCATGATTGCAAGGAGTCATTTTAGAACCAAAATATACGCCAATTTGAAACAGCGGCCTTACTTTTCTCACTGTTGCCACATCTAAAAAAAAACAAAACCTAATTCAAATTGGTCACGTGGGTTGAAATCATGTCATGTCGAAGTACCATGGTTGAACGAGTTTCTACTATTTTAGAGAAGATATTGTTTGGTATTGCAACTTTCTTTTAGTTTCTCTTTTCATATCAGCTTTAAATTCCTCAGACTATAAAAATTTTAGCAAACAGGTTTAAAGATGTTGACTTTTGGAAGAAATAGAAGAGAAGGAAAAGACACACAAAAATGTTTTGAGGTCCATAGCTCGATGGACTTAATAATAATATCTACCTCCCCCAAATTATATTTGCATCAATTACTGTTGTACTTTAGGCACAAAACCTAGGACTTACGAAAACGACGAGGCTTACGACAACGGGATAAACACATTTTGTGCAAATGAGAGCACTGAGGAGTGGATACTTTGAAGTCCGTAGAAGGCCTCTTTCTGTAGTGAGGTCTATCCTAAATAGTACTTGAGGAATAACAAAATGAGTACCTAATTGGTTCTTTAATATTTCCGGGCTGACGCTCAGTGATTATTCCATTGGTAGACTTGAAAGCTCATGCGGCCGTTGTTAATCTTCTCCATGGCTTCTAGTGGAACCGCGTACCATATTTCTCTTTTGCTAACGTTTCGTTCTTGGTTACAGAAGAACTTCTTCAAGGCTGCTGTTATCCTTTCTGTTCTCCTCACTACTATTATTTGTAGACTCTCGTCCCTTTAGTTCTTAAATGTTGAATGACTAATTACTGTAGATTGCTCTTGGATCATTTTGTATATTGTTCGCTTCAAAGTTTCAGACCGCTTATCTGTCTACTTTCTTGTGACTTCTACTATTACCTTCACATTTTGTTGGCCATCTTCTATTGATCAGTGTTATTGTAACTAGGATAAGAAGTCCAGCAAAGATATATAGCTGCAAATCAGTCATACGTTACATAAATCTTATGTTTATGTTACGCTCGACTGATTTGCAGCTGTACATCTTTGCTGGTCTTCTCATCCTAGTTACATTATCGTTAAGAGGCTTTTGATGAATTCTTCTTCGGTTTCCAATTTTATTCCAAGTGTTTTCCGTGACCATCTATTCCCTTTTATTTATACCTTCTGCACTAAGACGTTAATTCTTTCTAATTCTGATAGCTCATTTGCTCATTTCTTGTTATTTATCTCTAGTAACTATCTTCACGTCTTTATTAGTCCGTTTGAATTGTTTTCTCTGAACATTTTTCTTGGCCAACGTTAGCGTGAATTTTTCTTTGTTTTGCGAATTTGTTCCAAGCATCATCTGTGACCTACCTACACTTTCCTTATTTGATTCTTAGGGTTTCTTTCTTTTCTTTCTAATTTTTTGATTTCTTTATGTACATTTTCGTTCTCATGGTTTTCCGGGTTATATTTTGATTTTCTGTCTTCCTTCGTAACAACATCTTAATCATCAGATTGATGGTGATAACAATCACATCCATTTGCGACTTTTTTCGCTGCGTATTTTTAGGATCTACCTACAATCAATTTGGTTGAAGGTGCAACTATTCAGGTATTTGCATGTTACTTTGTGTACGGTTTTATGTAGGAAGGAAGTCGCCTATTATTAGTTCGTGGTCATTGCAACACAATTCTCCGGATACCCTCATTGTTTATCGACTGTGTAAGGTCGACAGTGTATTCAAACCAAGAACACAAATAAAATCAGATTAAAAGTAATTTTTTTTATCTATTTTGGGACTCCTTGCTTATTGTACTAAGCAACAGTTGCAATAGTAATTTGACTTTTTTTTTAGTTTTGTAACAGCAATAGAGTTACTGGGAAATCCAGCCGAAATGTATATGCATGGATCTCAGTACTGGATGGTATGTCTGTCCTTCATACTCGTAGTTCCTCTGGCATCGAGACTTTATTTACCAGTCTTCATGAAACTGAGACTGACAAGCAGCTACGAGTACCTGGAGATGAGGTTCAGTTTCTCCACCAGGTTGCTTGCCAGTGGCTTGTACATTCTTCAGATGGTTTTATACACCAGCGTGGCAGTATACGCGCCAGCTTTGGCCCTCAGCCATGGTAAGTGCTTGAAAGTACATATCTCGAAGGGCACATTTGATATTTTTGGTTGCAGTCACTGGCCTAAATGTATATCTAGCGGTTACGATCGTTTATCTGGTGTGCATTTTTTACGCTTCCCAAGTAAGTTGCCTTTGGATTATTTCCCTTGGAAAACATTTATATTTTCATTACATTTTAGGGGGGTATGAAAGCGGTAATAATGACCGACACTTTTCAAGCCGCGGTGCTTTTGGGTTCCATCTTTTTAATCGTTCATTTGGGAGAGAAGTACGTGGGAGGTGCTGCAGTTATTTGGTCGGATAATTATAAGACGAACCGACTGGAAGTACTGAAGTAAGCCAAACGATAAAAGTTGTTTTTTTTTTAATTAAAATTGTCATTTTTCTACAGCATGAATCCTGATCCGACCGTGAGAAATAGTTTCTGGTCTGTCGTTTTGGGAGGCACTTTTTACTGGCTGACAATGTTTTGTGCAAATCAAGCGTCTATTCAGAAGTACTTGTCAGTTTCGTCAATATCTCAAGTCAGAACGTAAGTGTATTTATTTAGAACTGGTCAAAAGAAATTTGCGATTATCAGCTTTAGAACTACGAGTGAAAAGCATTTGTTGTGTGCAAAAATTGAATGAGTTGGAAGTTTCAAGTTGAATTCATAAATCTTTTTCTAGGGCCTTGTGGGTCTCTTGCGTAGGATTAATTTTAGTCTTCACCATTAATTTCTACAGTGGAATGATAATGGTGTCATACTTTCGCGATTGCGATCCATTAAAAACCAAACAAATTGCTTCACCTGATGAGCTGCTACCTCTTTACGTGATTCGGGTTTTGGGTCACCTGAAAGGCATAACTGGCTTTTTCGTGGCGGGCATTTTCGCAGCGAGTTTGGGGTAACGTCGTGCACGTAACTGTTTCGTATAAATATATTAACATTTAGATGAATTCTAGCACAGTAGCGTCGGCTTTGAACAGCCTCGCCGCAGTTACTTGTCAAGATTTTGTGACACCAGTGCTTGGAATCACGCTTCCGGAATCTAAAGGGGCTCTTTGGGCCAAGTGGATATCAATCGGATATGGCGCCTTAAGTTTCACCTTGGTAAATACCCAGTGATTTTTTCGAATGGATTAGAAAATTTCCCTACATTGCAAAAAGAATCCATTAGAATCTAGAACGTCTTAACACAAATTTAACTTACAGATATTTGTTGTGGAACAACTTGGTAGCGTAATGCAAGTTGCTATAAGTTTTAATGGAATAGTTGGAGGAGTAACTCTAGGTTTATTTTCCTTGGGCATGTTTTTCCCATGGGCAAACGCCAAGGTACGTATCGGAATTCATCACCAAAACATTTAATGATCTTTTCCTTGAATATAGGGAGCTGTATCTGGTGCAACATGTGGAATGGCTTTGATGGTTTGGATGGGTATTGGACAACAAGTAGCGCTCGCCACCGGAGCAGATGAGTAAGTTTCCGTCATATGCCAACACCATCGTCATTGAACAACTTTAACTTCCAGACAAACGGTCTTCTTTCTCTATCGCATTTCGTTTCTATGGTATTCTGCAATCGGCTTCCTCGTCACCGTAATCGTGGGACTCATAGTTACTTTTGCCACTGGGAAACAAGATCCGAGTGACGTAAATAGCGATCTTATTTCGCCCCCAGTGTATGATTTACTGCATTCGCTTCCCGACAATATAAAGGACGCATTGAGTATTCCCTTGAAGACCAGTAAAGAAAACTTGATCCAAATGAATGGAATCGTTAACATAAGTCTGGATATTTCAGAGGAAAATCTGCCCAACAAAGACGAGGAATATATAAGGAAAATATCCGTAATGACCGCGTAAGCGAGTTTATTTTTTCTTTAGAAAAGAAAGAATACCTCAGTTGCCTTTTAATAAATAATTGGTTGTACAAATTAGTTTGTAGATATCTTTATTTATATTTTAATTTTTTTGTAACAGTATTAAAAATCAAGTATTAAGAAACGTGTTTTCATAACTTCTTTCATAATTCGACCATTGAATCCTTGTTTTTCCACCAGTCTTTGAAATTCAAGCCTGTGAAGGTGAAATAAAATATTTACTTGTGAAAAATTTATGTGCGTACTGAACGTGCGTAAATAAACAAATCCAACATTGATTGTGTGCATCAAAATTGAATGAACCTCCCTCAACGCCCTCTCCCGGCGACCTAATCTACAAAAGGGAAATTCGATTTTCCAGCCAGTTCTGCTGCGAAACATAACCCGTAGCTCACAGCCAAATGAACCTCACAAAGTGCGATAACTTACAGCAAAGCCGTTCGTAAAATAACGTGCTTATCACAAGATACAATGAAGTTGTGACCTATTTTCCGCGATTATCGATTTAATGCGGTCCGGAGAGATGAAAGTCGACTATTTTTGCAATTCAACGCTCTTTAATTTAACATGAGATTACACAAGAGGTATCACTCGGTGTTTCATAGGTGGTCTTTCTCAGTGCCTCTCTTCTGTTACTTCGGGTTCTTCTGCATCATATGGATGATGTCTTTGCCTTTGAAATCGAACATCACGATCAGAGTGCCGAATAACGTGGACGCCGCGTTGAAGAGGAGCATAGAAGAAACGTTCGTGATCAGGATGAAAAATAGCAACTTCAATTCGGACAGGAAGGATAAGGAGTTGAAGTTGTTAAGTGATAAGAATGAGTACCTGGTCAATGTCAACAATATTGAGAATGTACACAAAAATCGGAACGAAATTTTACGGGATGTGTTTAAAAAGTAAGCAAACGATTTATTGTTGTAACTTGACAAACTTACACATATACACACATATTAGTAAGTTTCTTATAATATTGGTGTTTAAAAAAATAATAATACAATAAACGCCATAAAGATATTTTATACAACAATATTTGGCGCCCAACGTGGGACGCAAATTTTAACACTTAGTTTAAACAAATTTACTGTAACACTCGAAGGTTAAATATTTCAAATTTAAATAAATATTTGGACATAAAAATATGCGGCAATATAAATGTAATACATATTTTTTTTTTTAACAAGGTTTCCTTCGCTTCCCAATACACTCTTAATTTCGCATTTTTTTTTAAATACGGATTTAATGTTATATGTACAGTATGTCCCCGGATTAAGTTTACAAGAAACATTTTATTTTTAATTTTACAAAAAAATGCCAAAGGGAAAAAGTTTTTGTTTTATTTATAACGACCATATCTGTAATTAAAACTTCAACATTAATACAGCGTGTTCTTAGAAATCGACAAAAAGAAAACAAAATCGACAACATTTTAAAATACTCGATTAACCCACCATGCCTTTCAACACATAATTCAAGTCTACATCGCAGCTTCTGTTAGGGGGTTTCTTGAATCAAACTATTTTTTTTCCTTTGATATATTTTTGTAAACTCAATCCGAAGGCATACTGTATGTATAGTGTTTACAATTCCGCAATTGAAATTATAAATAATAGTAAATGTGTCCATTTTAATCCTATTCTTCATTAAGATTTAATTGCTTTCAACAATTAATTACGCCTTTAAATTTTAGTAACTACAGTTATTTATTTATTTATTTCAGTTTATAAAGAAACTAAAACAAACATCAATCAAGTAATCTTTTTAGTTTTTTTTTTCCTATTTTTAGAAAGGGTGTTTTTTATGCAATACATTTTTAAATTATGAAAGAAATATTTACATTTATTTCGAAACATTCTCCAAGTGTTATACGGGGTGATTAAAAAACGGCGCCTAAACTCTCCCGTACGTTATTCCTCGACATTTGAGATAGTACCGGAAAGGAGTTTTTTATCTCAAAATTTTACAGAACATAAGAAGTCAAAGTTTTCTCTCAACAGCTTAGAATTTAACAAAAAGTTTGAATAAGGACCTAAAGTTTATTGCATTTATCATTTGTTACATATAAAATTGAAGAAGAAACTGGAACAATGGAAACGGGGTGTTTCGTGGTCTTGTTTAGGTAGAAAAATTCGTTCTGAAAATGGGTTCAGAAACGTCACCGTGTCTTAAAAAGTACAGCACGTCTTTTTTTATGATCACACGGTATAAGTAGAATATGCTCCAAATACAGTATAACTCGGATATAACGAGGGCTCAAGGAACCACATGACACTGAGAGAGCACTTAGACGAACTTTAGTGGAAGTGTACAAAACTTTGAATTTAAATTGAGTCGTATCAAATCTGATACACGGGGCAGTGTAGGTGAATGACAATAAGGTTTGATAAAAACAGTGACTAAAACAAAACACTATCGATCTTGCAATAAAATCTGAACTGTAAGGGCGTACTACGGTCTCCAGATTTGATTAATATTTAATTTGTTCGGTAGGGTTTAAAATCACCGTCAGTTTTGTTTTACCAAAAAATGTGAAATACTAAACCAGTCAAAAAACACATAAACAAAATTAAGGAAAAACTGTAAAAACAGAAACAGAAATTAAATGTCAAAAAATTTTTAAATCCAAAAAAGAACAAGGTAACATAAAAATTAGGGACGTTTGAAAATACAAAAGTAATAAAATAACAAATATTTTAAAAATAGTTAATAAATATGAAATTGAAAATGACACAAACATAAAAACTAAAGGAGAAAACAAAATACAACCGTCCCATCATATACTTACAGAACAAATTCTGAAACTTATACCAATTTAAGAAAAATAAAAACAAAAGATATTTGGCTTTTGTACGGGGTGGGCCAAATTTGACACTTTTAATAGGAAACAACTATTTTTAAAAGAGTTAGAGAATTCTGCATGAAAAAGTGCCTTAAAGAAGTTTTTACAGAGATCAAAAATTTTCATAAACAAAAAAATTATAAAGGTTTTTAGAAGTCGTAGAATTTTGAAAAACATCCTGTAGCTCCTAAGAGGTACAAGATATCGAATTGCGGTCTTCACCATTAATTTTGTCTTAAGAATTGAGCTCCAGAAGCCGAGATCAGTTTTTCTCTTCTAACTCTTCTAAGAAGGGGTGTTTCTTATTAAAAGTATCAAATTTGGTCCATCCTGTACATTATACGTTTAATAAATAACAATTATTGTAAAAGAAAACGAAAGAATAAAAATAAAAAATAAGAATGACACAGACTTTATACGTTTAATAAACGACAATTATTGAACAAACAAAACTAGAAAAGACGATCTGTTCGTATATGTTATACACATATTTCAAAACAAATAAATAAACAATACATAGAAGAAGGTAAAAAACAAACGTAACAAAAAAATGTATTTAGAATTTTTTAAACATTTCTTGGTACTTTTTCTAAAATAACGTACTGGGGAGTTTAGGCACTATTTTTGATTCACCCTGCATATTTGAAAATTACGTAGTTGGTTTTAACAATTAACTTCTGGAAATAAAAATGATTGGATTTATTTGTTATTACAAGTAAAGTCTGCATCTATTTTTTTAATTCGGTATTACGTATTGCTTATTATTTTATTTCGTAGGCGTAAAACTTTTTTAACTTTTAGGTTTGATTGTTTTAACATTTGCAATGTCAGTTTTTATTGTGTACTAGAAATAATTTTAATTCGTCTGGCAGGAGAACGCAATCTAATGACCTGTTAAGTTTGAAAATGTCAGCATTCCTTATCGTCTTTAACTAACTTAAATAAGTATTGAAGGATGTGCCTTAAGTCACTATAAACGTGTCGAAGTTAGGTATTCAAATCGAGGTTAGTTTTCCAAATCTATTTATTCTTTAATAATCGGTTCACAAAAGATGACTGGATGACATGTTTCGGAAAAAAATCCATTTTCAAATCTAAGAGATGAACAATTTATGAGATTAAAGCTAACAACAATTTATGAGATTAAAGCTAATCATTCTTTGCAACACAAATTATCTGCTTTTGTAGCTTTTCTACACAGGGCTTTTTCCATACCCATGAATAATATCGATTTTTGTAATGAAATCAGAATCATTTGTCAGATCGCATTTAATAACAATTTCCCGATTAATATAATTAAAAACTTATTTTACAAAATTCGTAACAAATTATTAAATAGATCAGTTTTCCCATTCTTGACACCAACAAAACCACTTCTAATGTCACTTTTGCTTCAATCCCCTACTTAGGTATCATCTCTGAGAGATTAAAAAAATCCCTTAACAACTTAGAAGGAGTTAGAATTTCTTTTTCAAATAACAACAACATTATCTCTCAACTTAATAATACTAAAGATAAAGTAGACTTTATGAAAAAGAGTGGTGTCTATTACCTTAAATGCGGGGATTGTAATTCCGTATATATTGGCCAAACTGGTAGATGTTTGTCTACTCGTTTGGGCGAACATTTGGTGTCAGCAAGATTGGGAAAAACTAACTCTAATTTTGCGTTGCATAGCATCGAATCTGGTCATAAAAATTTCGATAATCTTACTATCAAACTAATACATCAGATTCCTAAAAGCTTAAAGTTAAACAGTGGCGTCACTCTGTTAAATGATCAAATTCATTTTTCTCATTTGAATTTCTTTGAATCTATCAATTGGAATAAATTTAAATAAGTTTTTGGCCACATTTCTCTAGTCTCTCTATAAAAATAATAATAATTTTTAAACTAAATCACTAAGCTTAAGTTTTAACTTGTTTCTTTGTGGCGTTTTGTATTGTATCATTTGAGCAAGATGGTTTTGCCTTTTGGCCCTTTGCCTATCTATTTATCCATTTTAATTGCTTACGTCATATTAAGTTAACTTTCGGTTATCTTTGTAACTTGGCCATCAGCCTTTTACCCTTCGTAATTTTTGACAATTTTTACACGACTTTAGGTTTCCCTGATTTTCATTTGTAAGCCCTCAGCGTTTAGTCACTTAAAAAAATTTTAAGTTGGCAACTTTGTATTAATTTAAGGTAATCTAGGTTTGTCACACTGTTTTCACTTGACAGTTGTTTGGAAATGGCTGTGCTCGCGGGTTTGTTTTATTAGGTTTGTATAATTTTTCTTAATTCTCTTAGCTTTAATCTCATAAATTGTTCATCTCTTAGATTTGAAAATGGAATTTTTTCCGAAACATGTCATCTAGTCATCTTTTGTGAACCGATTATTAAAGAATAAATAGATTTGGAAAACTAACCTCGATTTGGATACCTAACTTCGACACGTTTATAGTGACTTAAGGCACATCCTTCAATACTTATTTATTGTTAGTCACTAATATCATGGATAATCCTTTAATATTGTTAACTTACTTATAACCAGTGATCAATATAAAAACGAATGTCTTGGATAAGGTCATACTAATACTAATTGTCACTCAATTGTGACACAAATGACACACCAGAAATATTTAACTTTAGTCTCTCAGTTGTCCGTAGAATTCAAAAGTATCTTGATGCAGGCAGTGGTCATTTTACGCATGTGCTTTAATTTTTTAAAATAAAACGTTTTTCCTGTTTTGAATGTTTTTGAAAGTTCGAATAGAAACGTCAAAAGTGACTGAAGGAACGTTCGTTGAACTAAATGCACACGTGTGTGTTTGGTTGCATCGCCGACTCTAATTCGTTTTTCCTTTGGTCACTTCTTATAATCCGCGGTGTTTTATTTCCGTGTTTCCGTGTTTCCGTGTTTATTGAAGAGTTCATTGAAAAAAATTGTAAGATTTACGATTCATAATCTTTTTTTTACTTTATAATCAAATTCAAATATTTCAATTTTTTCTTTGCTTGTTATTTCTTCGGCCTATCAAGAAGTTTTACGATTCATAATCTTTATAAGTTGTACGATTCATAATCTTTTTTTATTCTACAATTAAATTCAAATATGTCAAGTTTTTCTTTGTTAGTTTCTTCGGCATATCAAGGAATCTTACTGATCTCGTTCTTCGGGGCAATATTTATTACGTACTGTCGCAAATATTTTATGAAATTACTGTAAAGATATTTTTGAGCTTTTTCTGTCAAGTCAATTTTCGTTAGCTCAAATTATTTTTTAATTTTTCAAATGAACAAATCACCAAATATTTTCTAACAAATAACACATTTCTTTTAGAGCAGACCGAGACAAAAACGGAAAACTAGATTCGAAAGAATTGTCGCAATGGATCAGAATGAAAATAGTCGAACACATTTCCACAGCTGTCAGCAACAACATTGGACTTTTTGTACAGATTGATGTAGATCCAAAAAACGGCGTGATTACTTGGTCAGAATACCACTCGTACTTTCTGAAAAAACGCGGTTTCAGCAAGAAATACGTCCAAAGTCACGACGAAAAAAGACACAAAGGTCTACAGAGATCTGTGAAAGGTAATTTTGTAATAGTCGTTTTAAATTGTGATTTATTTTTCCATAAAATAAAAATGAATTAATTAACTGACGCTATTTTATGTTTTGCCAGAACAAATAATGCGTGATAAAGCTTCTTGGTTGGAAGCAGCAAAATCCAATCCCGATTCTTTAACTGTTGACGAATTTTTGGCTTTCACCCACCCCGAATCCAGTGCAACAAATCAACTGGCGCTGGTCGATGAGCTTTACGACAAATTCGATCGCGATGGCGATGAAACGCTCACCGAAGATGAATTCGCCGTCCTCCAAACCGAAGGTAAGGAAAGTAAAAAGCAGCAGAAAGTTGTGATAAAATCTTTGCCTTTGAAGGTGCAGAGGAAACGGTGGTGGTCAGGCAAGATGAAAACGAACGCCGAGCCGAATTTCGAAAGTCCATAGACTTAAACGGTGATGGCCGTGCAGACAGGCGGGAATTATTGCATTACGTCGCACCACAAAGTCCAAGACACAGTGAGCATGAGGCGGAAGCTCTTTTGGCCTTGGCCGACTCCGATCACGATAATATGCTTTCGATCGACGAAATCCTCGCACATCCAAATTTGTTCCTCAAATCCAAAATGGTCGACACCGCACTCAGTTTTCACGACGAATTTTAATCATCCGTTCTCATCATCGACATACGTCCATTTTTCAAAATTGCACACACTGTCCGCATTTGTAAGTCATGCATGTTAAGCAAGAACATTTTTGAGAGCTACTATGTTTAGTCAATTCGAAAACAAAAAGACTGTGTACATGTTATTCTGTAGTATAATAAACATCTTTTTTTTAAATTTACTGTCCTTTTATATTTTTATTTATATCATTAAAAATTGTGCGTTTCTAATATACAAAAATCAAAATATCTTAGAAACTATTGAGTTTTGTATAATGGATATGGTTAAATCAACTGCAAATGAGCTGTACTAGTACATCCTCAAAGGAATCGTCGATCCACCAACCACCCCATATATAACATAAAGATTATTTTTTAAAATAATTTATCAACACTTAGATTGGATGAGTATTGATTATTAAAAAAGGAGACACCTCTTATTAATTACCAGATATTTTTGTGATTTTGCCGGAAATTTATGTAGGTCACAAATAACAAAAAACGATATTTACATTTTTTTGTAAGTTCTCCACAGCTTTATCTTGGTCGTAATTTTTTTTACATTCGACCAAATACGATTTCGTTTCCACTGAATGAAATTTTTATTTTTGTTTGATCTGGGTTACTATGTAGAAGAAAATGAATGGAATTCTTTTTAACACTGAATCGAAATGCACTCCTTCATTACTAATTATTAACAGAACTACGTAATATATGTATTTACCTGGCATTTTTAAATTTAATTTTCGAAAATTTTATTAAAACAATGTCGCAGCCCTATGTTCTGCTAACGTTTAATTTGGAAAATTTAATTGGAAATTAATTTTTCTCCTGCTGTTTTTATTTAAACTTTTCCAAGTCACAACTGGATATGTTTTCAGTGTTGATAAAAATCACGATTTTCTTAAAAAAAATTAAAACATCTTGAGTTTTTTGATATTTTTAAATGAAAACAAAATTTTGAATTATAATAAATGATAGCAAATTAATAACTAGTAACTAGTAACTAGTAACTAGTAACTAATAAATTAATAATTTTAAAAAGTCTTGATTTTTAAAAATAAAAATTGCTAAGTTAAAATCAGTGATTTTAATGACTTTAATCAAATGATTTAAATCAGCCCAACCTTGCCTAAAATATGTATACATATGTTGACTTTAGAAAGTCAAACTAGTTTTGCTTATTTAATAAATTTCTTTCATTTTTTTATTATTTTTTAAATTTTATAAATTTTCTTTATTTATTGGAATTGCACAATTGTCAAATGTCTTAAAATATGTCTTAATTTTAGAAAGTCGAACCGGTATCGTTTATTTGAAGGGAACATTTTTATTTATTTTCTTTAACTTTATAAATTTTCTTGATTTGCTTATCGATCGTCTTTTGTTTTATGTATTTTACGTCAAAAATTGTACAATTGTCAAATGTCCTAAATTATATGTTTATGTAAGAAAGTCGCTCCAGTTTTGTTTATTTAAAGAGAACTTTTTTATTATAATTTTTTCTAATTTTATAAATTTCTTAATCTATTTATCTGTCGATCGTCTCTTGTTTTATTGTACGTCAAATATTGCACATTTCAGATGTCTTAAAATTTTAAATAAAAAAATCTTGATTTCTTTTTATATTTTTTAATGAAAATCTCATTTTGAGTATGTATTATGTACTTGACTTCTCGTATATTTTTTTAAGCAAATACATAATAAAAAAGATAGTTTGCAATAGAACTGAAATTTAGGTTAAAAACTCATACGAATTTTTTCCTAAATGACTAACTATTCAAATCACAATCAACGAGAATTTTTTTTAACTTTCGACAACTTGTCGAAACTCTCAAGATATTATTTTTTTAAGTTTTAAGTGCTTGCTACTTCAACGTTTTATTTTTACAAATAAAATTGTCAAATTTCATTAATAACTTTGCAGAAATTTTTAAAAAATCCTGATTTTTTAAGCGACTTTAGTCAAATGATTTAAATCAGCTCAATCCTGGTACTTATGCTTAAAGACCTACAACTCAATAAATCAATTAGAGAACCATTTATATTTTAATGGAAGCTTTATTTCGGATTAAAAAAATATTTAAAATAGAATTACGCGTTTTGCTAGTCGCTAGATAAAAAAATGTCATTTCAATTACATATAACGATATTTTTTGAAATATTTCTTTAAAAAATACTCTCCGCTTTTTATATATTCTTAAACATCCTGTATATGTATAACTTACGTTTGTTTGTTTTGTTTATCTACCTTCAAATCGTTTTTTCTCTTCATACGCTCATAAGGAAGATAATGAATGATTGTTTGTATATTTCTAACGAGAAAAAATTTCAAGCCATGAAGAATAAAATTTTTAGGCAATTTTTTCATTCGGAAAATCTAAAATAAGGAACGAAAATCTAAACCGATGAATTGCATGCTGCACCTCATGATACAGATTGCTGATTAGATATGAACACGTGTGGATGCCGCAAGGGCATGACACGCAGGGCGTGTCTACTCAACCGTGGAAAATGTGTTTCACCCCTGCAGAGGTGTATTCAGTTTTTAAATGAATCTAACTTAATTTTTTTTTATGATATTCGTGATTAATTTTACAGCAATTACAATCAAAATGATTAATACCTACCTATAAAGAAAATAAGGGATAAGTATTTGTGTTGACAATGTTTTATCTTTTTTTTTAATATAAAAAGTAGGACAAATAGTTATTCACAATTCGATTCTTTTGAACTCTTAAAAATTTGAATTTCTATTCCATCTATTCTATTTCCGTTCCATTTTTTTTTCACTTTCATTTTTATATCTATTTTAAACACAAAAAGCGTGATTTCTGTTCTTCATTTTTTGCTTTCTGTCAAGTTACTTTCTTGTTCTTCTGTATTGTGTGTACAGTCGCGATCATAATTCATGACATAACCTTTACAGAAAAACTCATCGCGGACATTTTATTTGTGGTTTCTAAGCAAAAAATAATTTACGATAGCCCAGATTCACTTTTAAGAAGTAAAATTTGGTTGCATTCGACGTTCATAGTTGTAAAGGAGATGGATACGATGTTCTGTAAGCTTCCTGTGAGCGTCATGAATTATGATTGCAACTGTACATATAGTTTTCATTCCATGTCATTTTTTCCATCCAACCCTTTCATTTTTAGCCATTCTCCTTCTGTGATAGTAACGGTGATTTGTAATATGAATATACATAGCTACAATTGTTATTGCAAACTTATGTTTTAGCCGATCCATAATAAATCAGACGCAATATGCGTTTTTAATAACTTCTTTAGTTTAATTTCGTGCGAGATAAGGGAGTAGACGGGGGATGTACGGCGTACTTCCGGAACATAATTCATCCCTTCATAATAATTCAGCTCATAAACAGTTGTGATATAAATTTTTTCCTCGGGGGTTATAAATTATTATGTACAGAATATACAGGGTGTAATCGGTTAAGTTTCACTCGTAAGATTTTCATCACATAAGAAAATTAATTCTAGAAATATCAATGGTCTATCTATCGTCAACGAAAGTATAAGTAAGAATCGATTGATATGTATTGAAGTTTGATCTACAGGCGAAGTCAAAACTTGGCGAACTACATTCCTAGCAAATAAGAAAAATCAAGTCAAATAATTCGTAACACATGTAAGCTTTAATAATAATAGGTAACTTAGTGAACATATTTAAAAAATGAAAAAATTAGAATCAATAAAATTAACCTAATAACATAGGAATGACAACCTAATAAATTTTGTAGGAAAAATAGAACAAAATAAGAAACAGTGCAGTTTGCAATGCAGTTTGAAAAATACATCAATAAATGAACTAGTAAAGCTAAATGCAACCCTGTAGAAAATTTGGGGTGCACATTCCGGCCCGAACTTGTAATTTGCGGTCCCCACTCGTACGTCATTAAAACTGCATCGCCTGCTTCCGTTAAATTTATTTGGGGCGTTTGGATTGCTTACCTGTATCACGTAAGAACTGTTACGTTTAGGCGGCACATAAATCAGACACATTTGCAATATGCGTTTTTAATTACTCCTTTAATTTAAATTCGTGGGAAACAATCGAGTGGACGGGGGATGAGCGATGTTATTTCCGGAACATAATTTATCTCGACCTAATGGCAGCCTTAATTTATAGCATAGGTCATAAACAGTTGTGATACAGAATTTTTGTTACAGTGTGTTTATTATAAATTGTTTCATTTTCTTCGAATTTTTCATCAATGTGTTCTTAATTTAAAAAATGTGGCCCCTTACATTCTTAAATCTTTTCAGTGTCTCCAACTATTCCTTCTTTTAATTGTTAGAGCGATGTTTTATTTAAATGTAAATTTGTTATTAAATTTAGCCTTGTGTTTTAAGATATTTCGTTTATTATTTATGTATTTATTATTAAGTGTACGACGAAGTGATAACCGCTCGGAACTTATCGTGGATTAAGTTCGCATTGTTGATAATTAGTGCCCATTGAAAGAGTAATATCGTTTTAATGTAGATAGCACCCCTATGCGCAGTCCATTTACACCCTCTTCGTACATATGTTTCTATCAGATGTGGTCTCACTGCTTCACCAAACAAATTTTCGACCATCGGGATGTGGGTTCGGGCAAGTATCATTGTTTGACTGATTATATTCGGAAATAGTAATCGCCAAAACACTTGTCAGAAGGAAAATGCACAAGTGTGGAGGATTATATCGCAAATTGAAATGAGAGATTTCGTCCCTCCAAGAATAAATATTTACTTTTTGTTTTAAGTACATCAGATTTTATACAGCTAACATAACAGATCATTTGCTGAGGATAGTTTTCCTCTTGTATAGGTGACCCTTAAAATAATTAGGTATACCCGAAATTTAAATAAAAATCAAATGCTTTGTTAGTAAAAAATTATTAAATGGTTAAACTCATAAAAGTAATACTTACTATGTGTTAGATCTTCTTGTTATCTTCTAAAGCAATGATTCTCAACGTATGGGTCTTAACCCTCAAGTAAATAAAAAATATATCAAACAAAAATAATGGGTGGTATGCATAAAACGAAGTAGATGCTAATACTTCTCAAATTAGTATATTCTTCGAAGTATCTTCTATTACATAAAGTACCTACTGCAGGTCTGAAGCATATACTACGAAATCAAAGTTTATACTACAACATGTAGTAAATACTACGCTGCAATAGTATTTACTGTTAAAATGAATCTAAAGCTTTGAAGTAGATACTACAGTAGGTGCTTCTATGCGAAGTAAAAACTTCTACATAATAGTATCTACTAGATCGCATAGTAAATACTACGTTACTATAGTAGGTACTTCACTTTCGAAGTAGGTGCTTGAAGTATTAGCATGTACTACGTTTTATGCATACCACCCATTGTCTTAACCCTTAACTTATACTAAGTACAATTAAATTTTTTTTCTTTATTTGTTTTTGGTAAATGTTGGACTAAAATCAACTTACTGCATATTCAGAAAAAAATCTCTATCAAAGAATATGTACAAAAAAGATAATACACGTATCCAAATGAAAAAAGAAAGCTGCCAACGTTTGACATAATAGTTAGCTCTGAAACAAAGTGAAACTCTTATCAATTGGTAGCTCTCTATCAAAGAATATTAAAAAAAAATAATATACGTATCCATTTGAAAAAAAGTTGCCATCGTTTGACATAACAGTTAGCACTGATACAAAGTAAAACTCTTATCAATTGGTAACTTTTATTGAGCTATTTTATATGATTTTTCGCTTATTCAAAAAGCACTATAAATAACAGAGCTAACTTTTGAGGCATTTTTTTCTCTCACGCCCTATTAAAGCTATATTGAAATTTCTAGAAGGCTCCAGTGCCATCTAGCACATTCTCGAATATGGTGGAAAGTTTCGGAAACACGAAGAAAGAAATTGCGGAGATAACAAATTTCATTACTTGATGATAGATGGCGTTGGCAATAAGGAAAAGAATTGAATAACTTGATAATAGATGGCGCCAGCAACGAAGAAACAAATTGAGTTATGTACTTTAGTAGCTCAATTTGTTTCTTTATATGTGATGTGGTTATTCATTTATTTATCTGTAATGTGGTGACATCTGTTACCACGAATGTTCTCAGTCATTTAAGCATGTCATTTTATTATGAAAGAAGTTGAGTATGGCAAGAGTGCTGAGGACACCACGAAATTCTTGCCAAAAGGGTGTCCCACTTTAAGACAGTTTGGGATCCACTGTTCTAAAGGATTCCAATTAAAACAAAAATTTTTACAAAATTATTTAACGCATGCACCGATTATTTAAAAAGTCTTTTGTAATTCTTGAATATTAAGGATTAAGAATTTTGAAACATTAATTTAAGGAATACATACCGGGTGTTTGCATGGAACGGTAGTCAACCGGTTGTTTAGTTTGGGTAAACCTTCTACTTTTCCACGTGTCTCGAAAACTCCGTCTAAAATTACTGAAATAGTTTGAAAATTGTAAAAATCCTTTTATTTTATTAACTTTTTTAAAATTGGAATTAAGTTGGAATTATATTGTTACGGTAATAATTTAAGTAACATGAAATGAGGGACGTAGCTTAATATAACAATACATTTATTAACAGTAAATTACAACTAATTACAAGTACAATTACTTACATTGTATTTGGGGCACTTACGGACAATTAGACTAGTTGACACTGACTAGAACTGTTCTAATTATGCGCTAACGTTCGATTTGTCGCCTTTTTATAGGGGTTTTGTTTCCCAGGTATTACGTCAATTGTTGCCTTGACATTTTGCACACGGCTCTGCGTTAGATCTGTGCCCGTAGATGAGTCATAAGATTTTGCGCACGGCCCGCGAATGAATCATCGCTGTCATATGTGCGGGAGCAGTTTCCGCAACGCGGATGAGTCATACTTACATAATTGCAAATGAGTCATTCTTATGTTTATGTTATCGTCTTGTGTTTATGTTACGCTCGACTGATTTTCAGCTGTACATGTTTGCTGGTTCTCTTATCCTAGTTACAATATTTTTATACATTTTTGAAATACATTTGAAACTCATTTAAGTAAGTACAAACTAATTAAACTACATTTATTTATTGTCTCAAATCGACTTATTTTGGATTCATTTTCTGCAACTGTACATTTTTTACAATCCTTTTTTCTTCTGTAACTTTCATGGCATTATTTTGTTCTTTTGTTATGGTTGAAAAATACATTTAAGTTATTCACAATGTTTGCCAATCGCCCTCTATGTGTGCGGGAATCTAACGGCCAGGCTGTGCCTACGTGACGATCGTCACATTTCACAAGATTGCAACACCAAACCATACGCTACTACCCAGTCCTACGGTATCTGTCCATTTCACTCTTTCCCCAGGCTAAGAATGATTTTATCCAGTAACGACCCCCGTCTCGGCATATAGTTGGGGAGGACGTGTCCTCTGAGCGTCGCATTCATTCTGCCATTAGATTTCTTAGCCTACGTACCTATCGTTTTTTTGTGATTCCGATCTTTGTGCTTCCTTTCATGTGAGTCTGTGATGGAAGTCTGAAACGGAATTTACTGCGAGAATTGTTCAAGCGTACGCTGAGTAAAATTTCGAGCTCGTTATAAAGCTTCTCGAAGACCTGTCTTTGGGGACAAAGAACAAGTAGGTCTTAAAATTGGGTTATCCATCAAATTTTATTCAAGTAGGTCTTATTGGCAGTTATGTGCGTACGTAACGCGTATCTTTCCCCTACTAGGCTTCCAGTAGTAGTTTTACTCATACATAGTGTTGTAAATCATCGACAACCTTTTGGATGGAGAAAAAGGCCGGAATCGGAGTTTAAAACGAATAGGAGCCCACCCACGGCTCACCCTTCATCCGTGAAAAGTGGACCCGACCTGCAGACGTGACGCCAATTGATGATGTAATACTTACACCGACTTACGACGTTCACAGCGCATCCTCCGTTGGAGGGCGCTCTCTCACCATTGACAGCTGTTTGTCATTTCGCTGGATTTTGGTTACAAGGTCGGAATTATTTTAATTACTTTTATTTACGTATTATGTTGATTCACCTAAACGCGGCGTTGTTATTCTTTTTATTTATTTAATCAAGTGACTTTCCTTAACTTAATTACATTAAGCTCTTGCTGTGAACGAAAAACAGATCTGTTTGTCGGATAAAGTTTAACTTGTTCGTTTGCTTGATAGCAAAGTTATTTAGTTTATTTTCTTGTTCAACTCATTGGGACCTCTTCTGGGTCGTACTTGATACTTGTAAATTATTTATTTTTTCATTTTTACCAATTTTTGAGCATTTTAAATAAAAGCAAGTGTGCCCAGCTGGTGACTTTTATTTTATTTTATTTTTTTCAACTTGTTCACCCTTTGCTTTTGGAGTTTCGTTGAACCTTCCCGTCTCCAGGAGTTTAGTCGGCGGTGCTGGAGAACTTCGAAGTTACTCGCACAATTTGCTGTGCTTCAGGTAGGTAGCACTTACCTCTTGAGAATTTCTTTAAATCTGTCGTCTCTAGGGCCAACAGTATAGCTAAAATGTCTTCGTATTTCTTCGACTAATTTTTCTTTCGCTTCTGTAACTTCAGCTTATTTTTAGCCATTCTGATTCGAAACTCATAAATCCACACATCTAATTTCGACAATATATTTGCAATAGCCTGAATCTTCATTTCCTTCTCTTCTTTTACATTTTTTGCTGATTAACCCGTTTCACTAAGAGCAACTAGAGCCTACGGTCTTGAACATATTTTGAAGGTACACGGAAATCCGTGTAACGACATTCGCGAATTAAATACACGTGTTATTAATTCACGTGTAATTAACTCTTATTCTACTTGTACACGGATATAATTACACGTGTATTGTAATACACGGGTTCGTTCGGTACGTTCAAATCCAGGTTACCTAGCAACGGATGTGTTTTTGTATTAAATACACGTGTAATGTAACTACACGTGTATTTGAATACACGGATACCCGTGTATTTTAATTACATGAACTAAGATCATAATGCCTGTGTTACACGTATACACGTATACGTGAAATAGACACCTCTAATAGCAACGCTTTCATATTCTGTTCTTTCAGACAGTTCCTCTTTTAACTCAGCTTAGCCGTTTTTCTACACAGCTTCCTATGATACTTCAAAGTGCCATCCATAGTATCTGGGCTCTTTACGGGGAACTGTGCTATTTTGTGATGTGCTTTGCTTCGATTTATTTCTATTCTTGATTAACCAAATTAAGTTACAAAGCACCTTCCTGTTCTAATTTTACGATGTCAATTGAATTTGTACTTTTCTTTTTTCTTTATGAACCACTGTGGTCAGAGATCGAGGGAAAATAAATAAGCTAGCTGGGTTTACACGATCCAAGTGTACTTTGATCCAATACACTGTGATGTTGCGCACGCATTAAAAAGCTGGGGCCCAATTCTTGAAGTCACTCGACAAATGTCGCATGCGACATGACGTCAAAATGACGTAGACTCTGATACAAAACTATACAAATCGTTCGAGAATTACGTCATTTTGACGTCATGTCGCATACGACATGATGTCGAATGATTTCAAGAATTGGGCCCCTGGGTTGACATGATCCAAGTAGGATCCAAGTAATGCGTGCGCAGCAACAAAATGCATTGGATCAAAGTACACTTGGATCGTGTAAACCCAGCTAATTATAGTTTCGAATAATTTTAGACACGTTTCAAAAATAAATCTCGTCTAAACCAAAATAAGACAAAATTAATTTATAAATTTCTTATATTATTAATTTTTTTTACAAATATTTACAACAATATACATACATAAAACTACGATATAAAAAAATCTCACGTTTTCACCTGTATTAGAGAGTATTAAATGACTAGAGATGAATTTACGACTAATTCTAAGTTTAGACTAGTTTTAAATTTCGGACTGGAATAGACTAGAATAGGGTCAACATGAAACACAGTTCCAGACTCAGGCGGACGTTCACCACATTCCAGATATGAGTAAGGGATGTTTGATTGCACGTAGTTGAAACAGTCGAAGCAGAAGCGATCAATCCGGCAGAGGAAACGAAGAATTTCCGTTTTTGCTCGCCCTTGGATCCTCAGGGGTCCAAACTTTCGCGTACATTACCCCGTTAGAGATGGGTTCCTTTTGTCGAGACCAAGATAGGGAGTGTGCAGTATAAATTCCACCGGAACCTAAAAAAAATATCATCTTTTAATTTAAAAAAATAATACAGCTTGCCGCGTTTAAAAATTTAACATTTAGATTAATTTCTGGTTAAAAAAATTGCCAAAAATGGAAAATAATCGTAGCTTCCCTCACGGAAATTATGTTGTATACTTCATAGCTGTAATATTAGTTAGTATACATTGCTTGGGTCAATTTTATACCATCGCAAATAGAATATGACACGCATTGACGTACAGCTGCTTTGCGTAACGAATTACGATGACAGTACAATACGTATGCCTCCACCAAACACCACCACCGTGCCATATCGATGGCTGGTGATAGAGAACCCCCGACCTCGGGGTAATCAATCTTATATGCGTACACCTCTAAATCCAATGACTGCCCATTACATTCACTATTCGTGGGCTATTATTACATTACATTTTTGTAAACACGAATAGAATTACACACTTAAAAAACACATAATGTTTCCAATTTTGTTCTTTTTTTTAAACGAAATTGAAATACGATAATATTATAAGAGACACAGCTGAGGAAACATTAGATACATATTTATTGAATAAACAGTGGTTGACATTACAAATTGGTAATGGGGTAGAAACATCCCTTTATGAACCCTCCAGGTGAGACACTTCCGCAGGTGTACGAAACATAACTTCCGCATTTTTGCATTAATTACAGCAATTATTCGGCATTTTTATATTACAGGCCAGTACGTAGTTAAAGGGAAAGTGTATTTTTTTTATTTAAAAAAACAGTATTCGGAAGCTCACCTCTTACTATAATCTTTTTCGGTTCGTCCCTCTGGTTGTTTCTGTTTAGGCCGTTGAAACATTCTGAATTCGAGTTCCTATCGCTTCGGACAAGTTCGCTCAGAAAGTTGATGTATCCGATGGCCAGTTTCAAAGTGTCCACTTTGGATAATCTCTTTTCGTAGGGCAACGTCGGTATGTGAGCTCTGAGTCCTTCGAAGGCGTCGTTTATGGACTGCATCCTTTTCCTTTCACGCAGGTTGGCTGCTTGGCGCTGTTGCATCTGCTGTTGTGGACATTTATTTCGCCTCCTGAGTCTATGCGTTCTGCTGCTGCTAAAAGCATAAACAAAGGACATTTATTTAAATTTCATTTACATTTTTTAATTGATTTGTGCGACAGTTAAGAAATTTCTAAAATTTTGATTACAAATAAAACCAAAGCGGTACTTTCGTTTATTTGTCTCTTTTGCGGCAGTAGCTCAATTTAAGTAAACAACGAATTATTTGAAATAAACAATGTGAAAATATTTTGTTAATATAGTATAAATAAATTAATTAAGACAAAAAAATGCATACAAAAAATAAAAGGAAGAAAAAATGGTAAAGGCAAAGGATATGTGCAGACGCTTCAAATTCAAAGCTCACCATTAAAAAACTCAGTAGAAAAGATACCGACTTACAAATTGTATTTGAATACAAACTAACTTTTAGTTAAAGACAACTTTCATTTCTTCTATAAATGATTTTTATTTCATTTTAAAGAATTTTAATGACATAAGCTATGTCGTCGTATTTTCCATAGTGACCTTAGTAAGGCATTTGATACTGCGCCTCACATGATGGAATTGTTTTACAAGCTTAAACGCTATAGAATCCGGGGTGTAGCTGGTATATTAATATTGTAATGATTCGTCGACACTAGCGTCAAATTGTCTCTTGCGTCATAGCCGTCTAGTCGACGCGCCTAAAGGTAGGTTTTCCAATCGGTGTATTATTTCCGACGCGGAGGACGTAACACGCCGACGGGATCGCATCATGGACTCGTGCAATGTAAAAGTACATTTCCGTTTTCCTTAAAGACGGATTACGAATTTTAATTTTAACTTGCACGAGTCTATGATGCGACCCCGTCGGCGTATTACGTCCTCCGCGTCGGAAATAATACGCCGATTGGAAAACCTACCTTTAGGCGACAGCCTGGAGAATTCTGACGGCGGAATAAACTAGACCAGACAGTCCGTCGCCTGCTTCTAGAATGTTCGCGAAAAAACAACCCCGGCATATAAAAATGCACGCGGCCGGGAGGGGGACAGTTCGAATTGAATTCAACGCTAGACGGACTTAAAGTCGCGTTATAAACTTTCGCTCGGCCGTTAAAATAAATTAGGAGTAAGTTTGTAAATTATCTAGTGTTACATGTTAGTGTTAATTAGTTTGCTTGTAAATAAATTAGTTTATTAACTACGTGTTTTGTTTTAAAATAAAAATTAATAGAACGTTTAAAATCGTTACAATATTATAAAATCGTACCTCACTGATAAAAGAGAGTGCAAGCAACTTGAATCTAGAATCCCACAGGTGTCTGTTTTGGAATCATTATTACTTATTAAGCATTTAAATGTCATGTCACACACTAAAAGATGCAGACTCTTCGGTTACATGACAAATAATACTTGCATACTCATTTAACAAGACAACCCCAAGTGAATAAAGTGATTGGTACTTAGCCAATGTCTACAAAACGTTGTATGCCTTAAGAAGAATCAAGAGAGGTACAAATAAAAAAGCGACAGTAACAGTTTATTATATTTTATGTTATACTATTATTAAAGAATTTCCTATGGATAGAGGTATTGGATCACCCAGCGTGTTCTGCAAAAGAAGACAATTTGCATATTGGAGGGCGTTTCTACTGATACTCACTGTATAAAAGCTTAAGCTCCCAATTAATTATACAAGAAAAGAAATGTTAGTTCCCAAATCACCTGAGCAGGAGTACTCGCACTTAAAAGTATCAGGATGACCGGCGTGATCGCCTGGCACTGTGGAAGTTTACCATAACAGTCAAATTCGAACGAATTTATTGCTTTTCATTCGAATACTTTAAGCACCGGTCTTCGTATACATTTAAGAACTATGACAACAATAGGACCCTTCAGGTTACAAACTACAGTACCCAATCGTGTAGGTCAAATATTATTCAACAAGTTACCACATTCCTGGAGAACTTTAAATTTTATACAATTTAAACCTAAAGTGAAAGGGTATCTAATCATGAAGAGAAGAATTTAACCAACTAGACATTGAACTGCAATTTGCATGATGAACTTACTTGTGTGTGTAGCAGACAGAGGAACTATAATCAATTTAATAATAATTTGTGTCCATAAGCTTTCAGTGATATGTATCAGTTATATTGTTTTTATATTAGTTTGTAAATTGTCTTCAATTGCATACGTTTATTACATTGATATTAGTTATAAGACAAATTCAAATGAAGATTTTATAAGTAAAACAAAAAATGAAAAATTTTTTAAAAAATCTTAACGGATTTTCCATGATGTTTGTGACAAATAAAAATAATTTAGATACGTAGAAGCCAAAGGTCACAAAAACTACTACGTCGGAAAACGAAGTATATTAGAGTTGTTATCACAAAAAGCTTGGAGCTGATGACATGTTTCGGTTACAATTAACCATTTTCATTGAAAATGGTTAATTGTAACTCCAAGCCAATTAAATGGTTAATTGTAACTCCAAGCCAATTAAATGGTTAATTGTAACTCCAAGCTTGGAGTTACAATTAACCATTTTCAATGAAAATGGTTAATTGTAACCGAAACATGTCATCAGCTCCAAGCTTTTTGTGATAACAACTCTAATACACTTCGTTTTCCGACGTTGTAGTTTTTGTGACCTTTGGCTTCTACGTATCTAAATTATGATCATTTTTTTATTATTATACCGATCGGTTCAGTCTAAGTTAAGAATACAACTTGACCTCCGACAGCAAGCGGCAAAGCTGTTTCACGAAAGTTAAAAGAAGATAGCTATGTAAAAGTTCTTAAAATTATCAATCAATCGATCGGCATATAATAAAAAAATGACGTATAGTTTGAACATGGTTTCATGAATTTTTTTAAGGCTAAAAGGTTTTATCAAAAATAAAAAATATTAATCATTAAGTAAGCATTAAAAAAAATAAATAAATAAGGAAATATTTCAATTATAAGACATGAGGTTAATACCTTTTACAGCATAAAATGTTTTATGCAAAATAAATATTTAAAAAGCAACGCGAACAGAAAGTAAAAAGCAATTAAGTTTTAAAAGAATTGAAAGAGAATTACCAAAAAGTATTTCACAGTTTATAAAACTTTCAAATAAATAAGACGTGAATTAAAAAATATTAATAAAAATCTAATAACATTATTAACATGTATTTGCGTGGAAAATGCAGTCGCGAGTAATAAATTTTGGGTCAAACGTTTGTACCTGACTTGTATTTTATTAAAAATAAGGAGGATGATGTTTTAATTTTGACCTCTGGCAATAATCTCTTAAAATTTTAACTTTCTTTCAACATTTTTTTGGTAAAAAATAGGATATTTACCTGAAACGTTTTAATTCATGGAATTAAAACTGATGTTTTGATTGACAGTGACGATCAAAATTTAATACTCGCGACTGTACTTACATAATAAATTACAGAGCAGATTTAAGATGTAATGCGTTTCGAACGAAACGAAATTTAAAAAGTTCGCTGAACTCTACTCGTATACCGGGTGGTTCAGTTTGGTATTCGCACCCCTATAACTTTCTTACTTCTATTTTTAGGAAAATGACATTTGGTGTAAATAAAATAGGCCTGCCAATTGTTTATTTGACAACATGAAACAATATGTACCACTTACGTTTTAAGCGGAAATGGCTTGAAGTATAAAAAACTTTAAAAGGACACCCTGTATATTTTTGCATTTTTGGAATGTGCAAGTAATTCTAGATCGAAATGATGTAAAATATTCCATATACAGACTGAAATTCGAGAGAAACATGAGGATCTCGCTTATTATAAGAGATAGAGAATTGGTTAAATGGAGTCAAAGTTGCCAAATTTCTTGCTGATTAGGAATGTTTTCACAGATTTTGAAAAAAGTCGTAAATAGAGACGTTATTTTCGATTTTCGAAAGTCGCAATTTTTAGTTCTTCTCCGATTACGAAGACACTGTTCGAAATATTTCAAATTTTTTAACAGATTATTAATCAGTGAAATTTGGCAACTTTGCCTTCATGTAACTAATTTTCTATTTCTTATTATAAGCGAGATTCCCATGCTTCCCTCGAATTTCAATCACCCTGTTTATAGATTATTTTACATCATTTGGATCTAGTATTGTAAATTCCAAAAATGCGAAAATATGTAGGGTAACCTATTTAATTTTTTTTACTTAAAACCATTTCCGCTTAAACCGGTGTCATGGTGTCAAATAAACTATTGGTACGCCTATATTATTTACACTAAATGTCATTTTCCTACAAATAAAAATTAAAAAGTTACAGGGGTGCGAATACCAAACTGAATCACCTGGTATAGACCACGTTTAGTCAATTAATAAAATTCGAAGAATTCTTTTAAAATGCAAAAGACTGGTGAATTGTAACAATAACCAAGCAATAATACTTTGATATACAGAGTAACGTAAATTATTAGTTTCTGAGTAACTTTGAACTTAGCCTTTAATTAGAATGTTTTAGTAGTTAAGCTATAATTAAAGCGATGAATTTAACTAAATTATTTCACTAAATATTAACAGATTTTTTTACTGTTAGGAATATGAAGTGCATTAAATGAAATAATCCCTCTTTTTTTAAGTTTCATTTTAATGGTGATTTTATTTCAATTATTCAGTTTAATGTTGATACAAGAACATAAATTTATGTTTACAAATAGAAATTTGTATTCTTGCCATAAATTATTATGCAAGGACTTGAGATACGTTATTTGTATACCAGATGAATTGTTTTCGACTTATTATCTCGCAACGTTTTGCAAATGTAAATTACCTTGCATGTTACACATTTATTTTTTATAAAAAAGACGTATTTTTACTAATTTTTATATTCTATTCAATCAATAGCAGTTTTCCATTACATTCTGAGTCAAATTCGTCGTTTCCGTTGATTTATATTTTTTTAACTGCGTTAAATAAAAAATCAAACGTAAATTCCACGACCTACTAGTTGTAGTTTTCTGGCAATTTTTTTCTTATTATGCTTTCCTTGTTTGTGCCATTTGAATTTTGTTTAATTTAATTTTTGGATATTTTGGTTACTTAATTTTTATTAATAATAGTAAACAAATGTTACAATGTGCAGTAGGTGATCCGATTCTACTAGAACTAGGTCATTAATTTCCATTGAATCTTAATTTATGTAGAAAGTGGCTTCAAATTTTATGTTTTTTATTTTGACAGACCAACAACTAAAACTACCTAAAAGCTCTCACATTTAGCAAACAAACCTTACTATTCCTAATTGCAATTGCATCTTCAGACTTCTTCGTTTGCAGCGACCTCAAAGAGGAACTTTTAATACCTACACGTAATTCTTCAAAAATTACTAAAACATTCTTTGACAAGCACTGCTTAAAACACGAGATGATAATTTCCATACCACACTTTCTCTTTATCTAAATAAAAACCTGGCCCATGAAAAGTTCTAAAGTTGTAATTGTTAGCTCAATAACACTTTTCTTTTCAATAAAAATCATTTACCAATTGTTACAAGTTTGTTTTGATTACTTCGCGAAATACTACACACATAAATTGATATTTTCATATAAAGTGCCAAATAAACTTCAATCAGGGTAACTAGCGCCAAAACGGGTAAAATTTGCTTGAAATAAAAATATTGCACAGGCCGGATAAGAGATTCCGTCTCGCGAAATCTAGTAGGTCGTGGTTCATTCAATTAACTGAAATTAATAGACTTTGCCTAATTTTGACATTTGACGTTTTGCCTAATTTTGATGTAAATGAGAAAAAACAGTCGATACTCTTATTATAATTAATAGGTCCGTTAAGTAACAGGAAAATTATTCCAATGGGAAATAGCAGATTTTTAATTAAACTTGATAATTTTTTGCATCTCATAAGATTAAGACAAAATGTGTCAGAGCTTTTAAGTATGTGAAATAAAAACACACTTTTCGGTTTTTCAAAATTAATTTAGACAAAAATATTATTTATACAAGTTATTAATACGAAAGGGTATTGATATCTAATTAGCCTATGACCATTCCCATAAACAAAAACGGTTACCATGGCAACAAGTGTGTATGTTGTTTAACAAATGGTTTGTCTAATTTCGATGTTAAGAAGTTTAGCCGATGCTGCAGTGTAAATTTTTAAAGAAAATATGTCAGACGAAAATCTGTTTTGATCAAATTGAGTATCGTTCGGTAATAAAGTATTTATTTTTAAAACGGTTATCCGGCAAGCAAAATCAATGTGCATATAGCGGATACATTAAAGAATAATTATCCTTCGTGTACCACCATAAAAAACTAGGTTGCAGAATTTAAGATGGAAAGAACAGAGAGAGGAAGACGAAAACCCGTTTCAGTGTCCACTCCAGAAAATGTTCAAAATGACAAGCACACTGAGAAAAATGTATATTAAAAACCGTGTTGTAAAAAAAGTATCATTAATAATAAAATAAATTGTTTTAAAAGTAGCAAAATTGTTTAAGTAAAGCAAGTAAATTTTTCTCTTAAGAGAAATGACAATGCGATTGTATTACATTAAGCATATGATTTTGTAATATTTATGAATTCGGCCTGCAGATATGATGTTTACAACATAAAACTTGAGGTCAAAAAGCGATCGAAAGATGTCACTACTTAAATTGTTCATTACTTTCACATCGCAATGGCATATAACCTATAGGAGAGATCGGTTTGGTTTGCAGTGGAGTTCATAGACAACACAACATAACATAATATATTTATGTTTTCTATGGTGGAGTTCTGGAGCTACGGTTCTGTTGATGAAGGCCCAATGAGGCCTTAAACAGCTGTACAGAGCATGCTCGAGGAATCCGCTGTAATCAAAACCGATTTGCACAATTTTTTTTTTAATAAAATTTGTAATTTAATATACGTTTTTTCTTAAATCGAGTACTTATTGTTTTTGGTGCAGCTGCAAAAGTTGGTGATCGTGTGAATCCCGTAGCTTATCTGTGCGTAGATATAAATGTTAAAATATAAATATATTAAACGATATTATATTTTATATTTTAGCCATTTTAGAATATCTTTTTATAAATTTAAATATATAACAGTTAATATAAATATGTTTTTAAGTTAATAAAATGATTTTGCTGTCACATATAGTAATATAAATTTTTGTAAAAATTACTATATTTATATTTACTTTTACAACGTAATTCTCTCCGTGCATTTTGAAGGATCGATGAATTGGACTCAAACGTATGGCAAAAACACTGAATATTTCCTATGAACGTATCTTTCAGATAATAGGTATAATCCATTCACGATCTTCTTAGACTCAGAGTAGGCCATGTTAGGGTGACATTTTTGTTGGTACCTCCAAGTGAATATGTTCCATTTTAATTTTATAGTTATATTTTTGAAAACTGACGCTGAAAAACATTGACGATTTTTAACATTTTGACTTAGTATTAAAAAGTCACAAGTAATTATTTGTTTTAATGTTATTATTTTACTTTCTTCATGCCATCGTAGAGTATTCGCGAAATTAAACAAAGTAGGCGGCCTCTGGTGGTCAATATTGATGCCATCAAAAGGGTGAACAACATAGCACAAATTGGTTTATTAAACCAATCCGTTGAAATCATGCACCAATCAAACTTTCATATTTAACGCAGTTGCAATGTTGTTCACCCTTTTATCGGCTATGTTGCAATTAACAGGGACCTCTCGCGTTGACAATTAGGTCGCGAATAAGAAGCAATATAGTCGATGGGACTGACATTAATGTGTCAGAAGTTTACATTTGTCACATTTTAAGTTCTATCAAAATTCATGTAAACTTGCGGCCAAAAAAGTGACCCATCACATTGAAATTTAATAACGTTTTGATTACATTTACATCGTGTGTGTACCAGCCTTGTAGTTTTGGAGGTTATACGTGGTTATACTAAATGTCAAAGCAGCAATTTAATTGACACAATAGGCGTTTACGAAAATTCACCCGGTTGATAACCGGGTTAGAAGTGTGACAGAGAACATTAAGAGACTTAGTGCATGTAAGAGTGAGAAAAATAGAGTCCGGTGTATCCACCGGGTTAATTTTCGTAAATGCCTAATATGACAGCTCCAATAATTTAGTACTTTAACAGATCGAAAGGCAATTTACAATACAAAAAAAAGAATGGGTCAGTTTTTTTGACCGCAAGTTTACGTAACTTAACGAAAGAAAAACATGGCCCTCTGGAGTCTAAAAAGGTCGTGAATGGATATTACGTCATGATTTAGGCATGAGAAAAATATCTGCTACAATATATGAATCCCCAAATGACCGAATGCTAATCAAAACGACTCAGGGTGACAACTTCAACGTCGCTTTGCCGCCGTCTTGAAGAAAATTCTTCTGACTTTTTGGATCGCATTGTAACTATGGACCATCACTACAAACGAAAGGACAATCAAAAGAATGGAAACACATTGGTTCACCCCGCTCGAAGAAATTTCATGTCCAAAAATCGGCAGGAAAGGTCCTGGAATCAGTTTTTTGGGACAAAAACGAAACAATTATGACGGACTACTTACAACAGGATAAAACTGTAACGGGAACTTTTATTCTATGTTATTAACCAAGCTTCGGGAAAAAATTATGGAAAAACGCCGTGTGCTTTTCTTGCAAGACATTCCCAACCTTCACAAATCCCTAGTTGTATTTAAAAAAAATTGATGAAATTGATTTCGAATTAATTGATCGCACTCCCTATGTAGCCCCTTCAAGCTAATATCCTCGTATTTCCAAAATTAAAAAAGAAAAACTTAAAAGAGAAGAAGTTCTCATTGAATAAGTCAATAATAGGTGAGTCCTGTGGAAGAGTGGTTTGCAGGCCAAGTTAAACAATTTTTTTAAAGTTTATAAATACTTTATGAGCGTTGTGCTAAGTACATACTGTAGAGTTAAAAGATGATTATGTGAAATAAATAAAAATTGACTTTGAGATACAATATCGTTCTCTATGTTAGAGCCGTTTTACACTTGTTAAATTTGATAACATTTTTGTTAAAAAGTGAGAGAGATGAGCTACCACAGTGAATTCTGATTGGTTGAATTGGCTCACTTCGTAACAAATTTTGCAAAAAAAATTTCATAGTGTAATACAGGCTAAAAACTTATCAGTACCTCCCCGCATATGTTGTAGAGTTAAGTGAGGCACTGATGACTATCAATCTTTACACCTACTTTGTATCTTTTTCTTAGTTCCTTTGAAATTCCAATTAAACCTTGCAAATTTATAAACCAATAGATAGAAGACATGGTCTTTACAATATAATCGTTACATTCCGAAGAATAATCAGCTACTTTTTATTTAAATTAAAAATTCAGACTTGGGAATATTAAAAAAAAAACTCTAATTAAAGTGTACATCAAAAATCAAAGTTTTCGACAAATAAATCAAATATCTCTTCTAATTCCCGAGAAAAACGTACAAGTTCTAGTACGGAGGTAGACAGGCGACAGTGTTTCCCTTAAAAATGAAAATACCTTATTTTTACTTGTTTATTTCACCCCTCTAAAAAACTTGTCTATTGGAAAGAAGATGTGTACTGTACATACATGTTTTCTGGCTTTATGTATTTCAAAGTTTAATTGAATCAATGATTTCCGGTTGTCTGCAACATTTTCTAAACCGTTTAAATTTTGTTTTATCAATTTTTGTAAATTTCGATTAACTTTTTCCACGAAAATGATTTAATTGTGACTTCCTGAAAGTCTCATTAGTCGGTACAGGTGTAATAAAAATATAAAAAATTGACAAAACTTACTCTTTAGAACCAGTGCTATTTTCTTGATCACTGTTAAATGAATACGAAGATCCCACAGAATCGCTGCTATTTTCGTCATAGAGGAAAAGATCTCCGCTATTGGTGGATCCGGACGTGGAGCCGCCCCCATTTCCGCCGCTTCCGAGGAAACTCCCCGCCTCAAAGAAAAACTGCCGATTCACCACGTCCAGATCAATATTTTCCATGTTGAACATCTTCGGTTTTAAAACGTTATCTCCGTGGAACGCAATTTTATTTCCTTTTTGTCTTACTAAATCCACCCCAAATTTATTATGAAAATATAACTAATATATAATTATAATTAAACTAAAGGAAAGCGTTACCGTGTTATAACATTGGTGAAAAGAATTTTTTTAAATTTCGTGTAGGCTTAATTGAGGAATTACCCCGATTTTCATCGAGTCAATAATGCGATTAATTGTGTTTTCATTTGTACGGTAAACAGAAACGCGTGCTGACACGTGCGACAAACAATTGACACGCGGCGCTGTTCATAGATAACTGAAGTGTCCGGATTTCTCTGGAAGTGCCCTACTACCCCCCCGGAATTAATGGAGGTTAGCACATCCCGGTGCGCTTATTTGTCCTTGCTTAGCTCCACCCACTACAGAGCTTTTAAGCTACCGGCTGTTTATGAAGGTAACAACGCTGTTATGTTGAGAATGGAAGAAAACATATTGTTTTTACGTAGACGAGGATTTCCAGGAGAAATTTAATTACATTTTTACATGCTTTTAGTTAATAATTACTCTTCCTTCATTAAATTATATTTAGTTAAAATGAACTCGCACGGTGCATAAAAGTCAAAAGGATTCAAATTATATTCAAATTGAAAGGTGAGATGCATTCAAAAATTCTTTCAGTCTCAGGGGGCTGTAGAATGTGAAAAGTCTGACTTTCGCTGTACTTTGACAGCTCTTCAGAGATTAAACGACAAAGAATTTTTTTTTAAACAAACACAGTTCTTTTATTACATGTTATATTATTCTATGTTCATTAGTCCGTGGCTCATTTTCACGGAATTCGTTTTGGTATTTTCTTCGTTTTCCTTGTTTCGTTTTTACCTGTTTTGTCTTTGCCGTTTTCAAAAGATTTTTCAATATCTTTTAATATTAAAGAAAAAAGAAATCTAAGGATGTAAGTGTAAAAATAAAGAAATTGACAAAAATGTTGAATTATTTGCCACCACTTTACTGAAAGGCTTCGAATTTTTGCAAAAAAACCAAAATAATTTAGCTGATGCAAGTGATTTAGTCAATTTTGATTTGAAAGCCTTAGAGAAAATCTCGTGTGAACATAATTTAATTATTAATCCTCAAAAATCACATATAATGTTATTTGCTCCTAAAAAATATATGTCCTTATCCACGGAACTAAAAATTGAAATAAACAATAGTCAAATTCAATTTAAATCACAATGTAAAAATTTAGGAGTCATATTTGACTCTTCATTGCGTTTTACATCATATATCAACAGTCAAATTTCAAAATGTTATTATAAATTAAAAGTGCTCTATGCTTCCAGAGAAATCTTAAATTGTAATCTTCGTAAGCTCTTATGTGAATCACTTGTTTTGTCAATATTAAACTATTGTGATGTAGTATACAGTACGTGTCTTCTTAAGATTGATAAAAATCGCATACAAATAATACAAAACAGCTATTGCAGATTTATTCTTAATGTCAGTAGAAGAGAACACATTAGCCCTAAACTAAATCAACTGAAGTGGTTGTGCATGGAAAGGAGATATATATTGCATTTTCTTACCCTTGCGCACAAAATAGTTTTAACTAAAAATCCTTCTTATCTGTATAGTAAGTTTGTCTTTAGAAATACTTTACATAACACAAATGTTCGATCATCTTACCTCCTGCATATGCCTCGACATTTTACTGCCTTTTTCAATAGGTCATTTGTATTTAATGCCGTAAAACGTTTAAATGGATTGCCACGTAAGTGGTGGGATTTGTCAGTGAATCGTTTTAAATCCAGTTTTAAATTCTATCTTTTGGATGAGCAATTGAATGCTTGAATTTACTCTATTAAATTTATTTCTTGTATTTATTTAATCATCTCTATTTATTTTATTTTGTTATACATTGGACATTGTTATTATTTTCATTGTTTTACTTTGGTTAAGTGTAAGAATAGCTGTATAGCTAAACTTCGCCAAATAAAGAAGATTTATTATTATTATTATTATTAAGTGTCGCTGACATTTTTTAATAAATTTGTAATGTAATTCTTCGGATGCTTTTAAATCAATCTTGGATCGACACTTCTTTGTGTTGACTGACACCTTTCCCAAGATTAAATTGTTAGAATTTTTTTCTACTATTTAATATTAATCCAAGGCTTCGAATCGGAAACCGGAAAAAAAACCGTTGTTTTTGTCGGAACGAAAACCGGAGCTGAACCGAAAAATATTTCAGTCTATTTCGGTTCTAAGTTATGGAAGACGATAAATTTTTAATAGAAATAAAAACATTTAAAAACTTTTAAAATTATTAACTCGGAGCTGAACCAAAAACCGAAACAATCGTTATATTTTCCGAAACGAAAATCGGAACCGAACCGATATATTCTTTTTAATTGAGCCGAAATGAAAAAGTAACGGTTCGAAGCCCTGTATTAATCTGATAACGTAACATTCCCAACAAGAAACTCTAGTTTCTTTTTCTATAAAGAAAAAAATCTTTAAATAAGGAATATACAGGGATATTCACGGTGAATCTAATGGAATCTACGCCTTATAGATCGTGGAAAAATTGCACGTAGTAATAATCTATAACGAACATTTAAATATTACAAAATGAGTCATGGCGTACTTCCGGTTCTACCGGAAGTCGATACTAAATTTCTTATTTTAAATGGAGCAGCCCGTAGATTGTTACATTTTTGGATTCCCCGTTCAATTTTACATTTTTTTGTATTCACATACATCAGGGCTAAAATGTATTGTTTTGACGATATAAGATTTTTTGTAAAAATTTTCACGATTGCAGTGATTAAAGTATATTGGAATATTTCAAAAACTAAAAAAGATTGAGAATTGTACTTTCACAAAGGTGAAGTAATATTTTTCTGATAAAAAATAAATCGTATACTTTTCATAGAGCTTACAGAGAATCAACAGAAATTTAAAGTCTTCAACAATGAATAGCTTTTTTCTGCACCATCTGACGCCAAATAGAATTTTCCTCCAATTTTGTAAAACAATGTTTTGTTTATCTCTAATGGTTTTCAAGATATTTATGCAAAATTTATTTCTTATTAAATACTGATTTATTAAGACTTGCTTTTCGAATTTCTTGTGCATCCAACAGCTCAGGTGCATTTCTAACTCTCGTTACAGATGCTCCTTACTATTTACAAGGATTTGGTATACTTTATCTTCTATTCTACTCCATAGATAAAAATCAACTGGAGTCAGATCGGATGATCTAGCAGGCCAAAGGCAGCCTATTCTACAATCTTTAAACATTTCATCGAGCATTATAAAAGTGCTTATTAATAAATGGATAACATCTTTAACAAAACTATGAAAAATCAGCTAACATTTCTTTAACAAGAAATAAATTTCACATAAATATCTTGAAAACCATTAAAGATAAATGTAATATTGTTTATACAAAATTAAATTCTGTTCAAAAACTAAAAGTACCTACTGAGTTCGTCAGGTGAAGTTTGGACAGAAAGAAGAAATTTCAGTTTACTCAGTTTGACATTTCATTCTTTTTTACGTTTTGACAGAAACATAACCTTCTTAATAAAAGCCTGATTTATCAAATTTGTCTAAATATCCATTATATGTTAAATTTTTGCCCGGATTTTATTGTCCGCCAGTGTACAGTCGTGTTCAAAAAAGTGTTGTACAGAATTTTTACTGTGTAACCTTGTATGTGCATTCAAGTAAGTTCAAAAACTTGTTGTACAAGTTTTGTTGCATGTACGGTTTCTGGCAATAATAATATTATCGAACACAAAAATAGAAAAGCCAGTTGCCGCTCAAAAGCAAAGATATTTAAAACGTAGCTGTACAACACCTTTTTGAACACAACTGTACCTTCAAAAAAGCATTGAAAATTTTTAAAATAAAAAATTGACGTTGTCGACCTTTTTTGGTAAGTTTTATGTTTTCAACAGATAAGAATATCATCAAATCAATTATGAACTATTTTAGGAAAAACCGTATCTTGTATGGATTGTAGCTGGAAAATTTTCATCGAACATGTTCTTTACTTCCGTCTGTCACATGTAACTTTAATTCTAACAACGAATTTCAAAATAATATGGAAGACAGAAGGATGTAATTTTATATACCAGAGAAAAAAATTTATGAAAAGCATTACACTGTTACAAACAGAAGACTTCAAGATAACAGATTTATAATCAGAACTACTATTCAAATGATGTACATCCTTGATATTTGGAAAATCAAAGGAAATAAATGAGTCTAGAATTTCTTCAATTAGGAAAGAGCTTTTGAAAAAATCATTTAATTTTGCTTATAACAAAAGATCATTTGAATTAATTTGCACGATATTCCAAAACATTCCACAGGAAAGTATTTTTAGATGATTTTCAGTGAGCCGCTGGTACAAAAAACAAGGTTTTCACGACGTAAATCTTAGAGTAACTTTTTTTTACTAGATAGGCAGATAACTTTAATCGAAAAATAGTAGAAAAGATAAGTTTAAATAACCTGTGAGCAACTAAAAATCAGATTAGAGTCGGCGGTGCAAAGAAAATGTATGTCTGTGATTAACTGAATTAATTAATCTAATACATTCATGAACTGTCAGATCAGCCTAACGCCGTGTTAGTACAGACATACTCTTTTGCATCGCCGACTCTAATCTGATTTTTAGTTGTTCACAGGTTATAACTACTTCACATCCCATAAGAAAAATTAAGACAAATTGTTAAAGTATTATTGACACTCTGGGTGAAAGGTTATATCAATAATTACAAAGAAATCTTCTTAACCATTGAAATAAAAAAATTGCAGCCAAAAATAAAAATTGGGAAATTAATTTTTTTTCGTTCTATGTAATTCCGAAAGAATTAGGAATTTTTTAAAGATTTACGATTTGGTTAAAAATAGATAGATAGATGGTTTATTCATTGCCAGTAGCGTCGAATCGGTAATACAAATATAAATACAGAAAAAGATGTCACACACAAGAAATATAAAAGCAATACATTACAGATCACAGTCATAATCAGGTTCATGTAGGTAGTTGAAAAATATATGTATCACAAAATCTTTTAAGCGGACACTAAATCGCGCACTATTTAACACTATTAAACAAGAATGATGCACAGTATGACCTATTACGTGGATAATCCGCTCGTAGATGATGTGGATATCTTGTGTCATAATTGTGTGCATCACTATTCAATAAGAAATCATTTTTATTTTTATATACTGTAATGATTCGTCGACACCAGCCGGCGCCAAATTGTCTCTTGCGTCACAGCCGTCTAGTCGACGCGCCTTAGGCGACAGCCTAGAGAATTCTGACGGCGGAATAAACTAGACCAGACAGCCCGTCGCCTCCAGAATCTTCGCGAAAAACAACCCCTGCATATAAAAATGCACGCGGCCAGGAGTGGGACAGTTCGAATTGAATTCAACGTTAGACGGAATTAAAGTCGCATTATAAACTTTCGCTTGGCTGTTAAAATAAATTAGGATTAAGTTTGTAAATTATCTAGTGTTAAATGTTAGTGTTAATTAGTTTGCTTGTAAATAAATTATTTTATTAACTATTTCGTGTTTTGTTTTAAAATAAAAATTAATAGAACGTTTAAAATCGTTAGAATACATATAAAACAGTTTCGTATAGGTACAAATTTACTACCGTCATTATTTTCAAGTTCCTAAATGCATCTCTGCAGCTTTCTCTAAATGCTAGATTTGCAATTGATCTGACGATTCTTTTTTGCATTTTAAATATTTTATGGAAGTGAATGGATTGGCCCCAAAAAATTATACCATAGCGCAAGATGGACTCAAAATAGCCATAATAGACTATTTTTGTATAAGTTAAGTCACACATGCATTTTATTTTTGCTATAGCATATGCAGATCTAGCTAATCTAGGTATAAGAGATTTTGCCTGTCCATGCCAGGATAATTGAGAGTCAATTGTAATTCCCAATACTCTGCATTTCTTTACTAGAGTAAGATTAAGCCCGTTATATGTGAAGGAATAATCACTTGGTATTTTATTAGAGAAAATTATTATGTTGGTTTTGTCAATGTTAATTAGTAGACGATTTATTATGAACCAGTGTTCAATTTGTTTGAGAATTGACAATATTTTCGAGTGTAACTTTTCGAAATTTTCAGCATACACAGAAATACATGTATCATCAGCATACATGGTGACATCGCCCGATATGTTCTGAGGAAGATCATTAACATACATATTGAAAAGCAGGGGTCCTAAGATGGATCCTTGCGGTACCCCACAATTGGTAATTGCTTTGTTAGACAGAAAGTTCTTAGTGGTACCAAACTTATCAGTATGTTTAATCTCCACAACTTGTTCACGTTGATCAAGGTACGAGCGTAATAAGTTTAGTGTTATCCCTCTAATTCCATAAAATTCTAACTTCTCAAGTAATATATTATGATCTACTAAGTCGAAAGCTTTTGATAAGTCACAGCTTATCAAAGCAACAATATTGTTGTTGTTTAATCTGTCATATGTAATTTTCAATATTTGTTGTAGCGCAGTGGTCGTTGATGACTTGGATCTAAAACCATGCTGGTGCTTTGTTAGCAAGTCACTATTTTCAAAAAAAGAAGTCATTCTTGAGTGAATTGCTTTTTCCAGGATTTTAGCTAAAGAGCAAAGTATGGATATCGGTCTATAATTAATTACTTCAGTTTTATCATCCTTCTTATAGACAGGTACAATCTTAGAAAGCTTAAAACTAGTTGGAAATCTGCCATTCCGAAAACAACAATTGATTACGTCTGACAAAGGCACTGAAATGATGTCCGCAACTGACTTTAGTATGGGCATTGATATATCATCAGTCCCGGCAGCATAGGAATTCTTAAGTGAGTAAATGATTTTAAACACCTCTACAGGATCAACTGGACTGAAGTAAATCGAATCACTATTGTTTACAAAAGTGTTTTGGACCATTTTCAAACTTTGCTCCCTGTCCAAGGGTACGTTTTTTAATAATTTGCTTGATAATTGTGAGAAATGTTTATTAAATATATTACTTATTACCAACGGATCATCTACTGTATTACTATCTTGAGTTATATTAATATTTTTCGTATGTGTTTTATTTTTTGTTTCGACTTTTATTAACTTCTAGACAGATTTGATTTTGTTATCGGATCTGGCAACTATAGAGTTTACATGTATTCTTTTGGCCAATTTTATGCAAGACTTTAAGATACTGCAATATAAAGGCCACTTTACGCCACCCTATCTTGTATGTACAATTTAGAACAAGACATTCTTTGGGTTATTTTTTCAAATAACTTTCGATTCTGTTTAAATTTTTGCTTTACTTTATTACATAATTTTAATTGTTCAAGATATTGAACTAAATCTTATATCTTATATAAGTGTCCGACCCGTTAACCGCAGATAATACATGAAAAAACAAAGCAAAAAAGCTATTTGCATAGGAGGTCTAATATGCATAGTTTTTGAGATAAAATTCATCGAAAATTCGGATGTAAATTGGTTGATGGTCACTGGAATAACTTTATTACATCACGAAAGCGTAAAAAGATGCCTCGACGGTAACAAACGATTTTCTTATGTAATTTTATAAATACGGCAACAGCGGTACTTAATCGGTTTCAATTTAGGACTCACAAGACGCTGATTTTTCAAATGTCTCCAATAAATTTATTTCTTGCAATTTCGTACTTCTATGATTTTAGTGAATACGCCCCTACCGGGTCGGACACTTATTCTGAATCACCCTGTATAAAAAGTAAGGTGTTCAGTAACCCTATTGATTGCCGGGAATGTAATTTTAAAAATTGAAACACACTGTATCGAGAAATTATAAAGACAAAAAAGTCTCTTTCTAGAAATGAATTAATTAAAGTTACAAGTCTACAAGTCCTTCATTTCGATTTGTTTCAGCTTCATGAATCGAATGCCAAAAGCATGGGCGTTACTATTGAAACAACCTGTATGGATATTTAATTATTTCTCAACAGTATTAATCAAACGAGTAAAACTGTCGGGTAAAATGGCTGGTGTGTGGTCGAAATGTATGTAACTTTGACTGCTCAAGAAGCATTCACATTCAAATGAAAACGCTTTTATTTTGAAGAGCCAGTGACAAAGTAGGTACAGTGCAAAAGTAAGCATTTCTAAATGATTTCCCTTATTGCACCACTATTGCGATAAATGCCAAATATCATACGAATTTAAAGTTTGAGTAATTGATTATGAGCGAAGCTACGAGGGCGTTTTTTTAATTGATCTACCTAATCATGAAAATGACGTCATACTAAAAATTGTTTGGTTATCAAATTACTGTCGCTGTGCTAAGCATTTTGACGACATTTTGTACGAGTGTTTTGCTGTTTTACGACTTTTTCTTTCGAAAAATGAGTGTAAGTATTTGGAGCATCGCACAGTGATAAAGATTCTAACCAAAAGTTACTTATGAAGTCATGAAAGAATGTCCCAGGTGTACGGAAATGACGGCCCATCAAGTGAAATTTTGCTGTAAACAGCTTCAATGGGGCCGCGACTCAATTCAGGATAACCCCAGATCAGGAAGACCGATTCTCGTAAGAACTGAGGAAAGCACCAATCTCGGTAAGGATTTGCAGCTGCTGTCAGATCGATGAATGGAGATCTAATTGCTTACTAAAGAAGCTGGAGTATCCAAAACTACAGATTAGAAGATTGTACATGCAGGTTATGGGATGAACAAAGTTTCTGCACGATGGACCCAGAACAGAAACTGGCAAGGAAAGAAATTTGCCAAAAACATTTGGCCGCTTAAGAGAGCGATGAGAGTTATTTTTTTTTTGGACTGTCACAAGTGACGAGGCTTGGATGTCCTATTGGGATCCTCCCACGAAGGAAGAGTTGATGCAATGGTTTTAGAAGGGCTCTCCACCTCCAAAGAAGATGAAAAATTAGTTGTCTTCTGGAAAGTTAATGGCGGCCGTTTTTTTTTTGAGAAGGTAATCTACTTAGGCCCAGTTGTACAATGCCAGTTTAAATTTAAGCTAAAGCTTAAACCCATAACAACGATTATTTCAACAATTGTCGTTAAGGTTTTCAACTTTGGATTAAAGGTAAGCTTGAATTGTACAACTGGACCTTAATCTCTGTTTCCTTGACTATCCCTCAAAACTGTTTCTAAGACTAAGTTAAATAAAAGAGTTGCCAGAGGAGACTTAATGACATCAAGTCATTGCTTATGCGGATGATGTAGCTGTCACAGGACGAAGTGAAAAAGAACTTCGTGAAGTGGCAAGAAGAGTGATAGAGGAGCAAGAGGAAATGGGACTTCAAGTAAATCAAAGTAAGAGTAAATGTATGAGAATTGGATCACCTGCACCGGTAGCAATAAACAACTTAGAGCTAGAAATAAGTGGGAAGAAAATGGAATTTGAAGTGGGAAATGAGTTCCTGTATTTAGGGGTCTTAATAACAAATCAGTGCCAGGAAGAAAAGGAAATTGACATAAAACTGATGAAGGGAAACAGTTGCGCAGGATCAGTGAATAATTTGTTAAGATTCAAGCTGATGTCAAGAAATTTGAAATTAGAACTATACAAAACGTGGATAATAAACAAAGTATCTCAAGAAAGACTATTACGGTGGAAAAGGAAGATTTTGAGAAGAATATTAGGAGGGAAAAAGATCGAAAGTGGATATGAAAGAAGAAGTTTATGGAATGTTCCGTGAGGCAAGGATTACAGAAGTGATCAAAATGAAGCGATTAAGCAGTGGTTGGGACATATACAGAGGATGAAAGAAGACAGAATAGTTCAAAAAATAGCGTGGAAACATCCGGACGGAAAGACCAAGGAAAATATGAACTGAGATGGTGCTTTCGGACTTGCAAGAGAAAGGCATACCTACGAAATTGGGAAGAGAAAACCAAGGATAAGAAGCGATGGGAAGAAGTGATAAAGCTGTGGGGTTAAACGGCCTGGAAATAGCGTTATGTATATAATCTGCTTAATCTACTTAAAAGGGTCAACAATTAATGAAAGATGATCCAAGTCCAGATTCATGGAGAACCAAAACTTTGCTGTTGAATGACAATTGCAGGGTCACAAGGCTCGCACAGTTCAAGCCATTATTGAAAGCTATGTATTCACCGAGTTACGCTATAGCCTCGCGACTTCTCTTTGTTCAAACATCTGAAGAAAGACCTCAGGAGTCGACAATTTTCCTCAGGTGATGAGTTGAAAGTCGCTGTAACCGTTTTTTGAGGGCAAGCAAAAGATTTTATTCTTGATGGCATAAAACTTCTCGAGAAACGTTGGACCAAGTGTATTCGTTAGATGGCAGTTACGTAGAAAAAATAAATTCTTGTAGCCCGGGAGTTTACTTTTATAACTAGGTAGATAACTTTAAAAAACGACCTCGTAACTAAGTCACTCACCTGGAATTATGATATTGAACTTTTCAACCAATAATGAACACTGTTGTTCTACTCTGGCTGGTTGTTATGATTTGTTTATTAGTGTATTTGTTTACATAAATGTATGCTGTTTTCAATTTGAATATTTGTACTAATTTTTGACGTAGATGGTTTGCTTTAATTTAGATCAGAAGCTTATTTTACAATAAATGTTTTTAATGTAATTTCTTTTAATTTCGCTCTAAATTTTAGCAGTTTTATTTTTTTATATATAAGCGATTTCTATTCCTTTTGTTACCATAATTTTTTATTTGCTTTCATATAAAAATTCACGACTAGTATACATGTAATGAAGCGAAAACTTTAGTAGTTACTTCCCGATAAACTTGGTTCAAATGCAAAGATCCTCACATTTTCACCGGAAACAACTGCTGTTTTCCCAGGCATCAACTTTCACATGACGTCACACGTCGTCGACGTCAATAATATTTCCAGGGCGTTCATTGGCTACATTTGCTATTTCCCATGCCTCAAATGATAGTACTCCATCGCGTATTCGAAAAGATGTAATGTGTACAATTAGGCCGAGTTGTCCAGAATACATAATTTATTTGCAAATTTACGCATTTTTCATAATTAGGTGTAATGAATTTTTTTTTTATAAAAGTCATTAGAAAATAAGTCTTCTTTGTTTTTAGGAACTCTTTTTTTATTTAATTCTTCAAAGCTTCATTCTACAGAAAAAAAAAATAATGATTAACTGCGGAATGATTGATTAACTTATGAGGAAATAGTTTTAATTCAGACTTTTTTTATTAATATTAAAAAATAGAATCTATTTTATTGGACTCTACTGTCGGTTCTTCGTTGTGAAACGTTTTTTAAAAAGGTTGAATGAACAAAAACACTTGATATTGTTAAACACGTTGTAACACAAAATTCGCTCGGAGTTTTCTCTTAAAATATATGATTTATAATAATCGAAAATAATTTAATAATTTTTGAGAGAAAGTAGGTATATTATTGTACAACTCCATTACATTAAAAAAAATTAACCCTACGAATTAAATGAATCATTTCCTGCTTTTTGTGAAAGTCACTCAACAGTCGGTATTTTATCTGATGCAAAAATATTGTTTAGTTAAAGTGCCTTTAATTAAATATACTCACGTACTAATTTTATTTTGTATATTTATGTCATATGTTTTGACTGAAGGCAAATATTTCTTTTGCTCCCAGACTTTAATATTTTTTTCAAGGCAGCATGTGTGAGGACTCTCAGACGGATCTGGTAAAAATATACAATTACAAATTTCTGCCCATCTAGCCGGCAAACACGTCGTACTAATGGATGGGGGGTGGCAATTATTTTTAAAGCAGCTGTATCTACAGAGATTCATCCTTAAACAAGAGATACATTTGCCAATTCTACGTTAAAAGTTAATATTTTCGCTGAGTATAAAATATTTCATTGCTTTCATAATTATTCATTTCCTACTCGATGGAAGTAGAAATAAAATCTAAGAAAAATTACTTCGGTATCCCCCATCTAAATTTCTTTTTCTAGAAAATTTTTAATTCAATATAAACTTCAGTTAATTTAATTAAATAGTGTTTACTTTGCAGACAGATTTTTTTTTAAATCCTATTAACTTATCGTTAATATTTCAGTAAACAATATTGAAACTTTTTGCTCCCTTAAGTAGTTTCTTCTTCATAACAAAAAATATTGATCGGTAATTGCTGAATTAACTATTGAAGTGTATATTCATTAAAGACCAAATTAATAAAGTCAAAGAAATTCATTATGTTTCCTATGAGTGGCTATTGCTCTTTACATCCCTTGTGCGTAATTTACACTTTCGTGATGTCGTTATCCTCAGTATTATGCATATAACAATTTACAATTTACTTATGAGTCTAGTCCTCATAATTCTCTCAAAATTTGCTGGTCCACTTCTCTCCATTCTTTTTTGTTTGTTACTTTTTTTCGCTCCAGTTTCTGATCTTCATACTTCACAGGTCTTCTTACTCATCCCTTCTTACCTCCTCATTCTTTTCCTACAAATTGACCGACATTAGGGTTTTTCCTCTACTAAGCCTTTCTATGTATACCAAGAATCTTATTTTTAGTTTTTTAAGAAGTATTTTCTCTGTTTGTTCTTCTCATCCATCCGTCCTTGTATTATTCCTTCCGTAGATTAGTCCTCAACATTTCCTAGTCTTTCTTTCTTTATTCTTTCTTGTGTTTTTGGTTTTCTTAAAACAAATTTGGTTCCTTTATTTTTAAACATGAAATTGGTAAAATTTTCTTCGTCTTCGCCTTTTCTTCTTATCCATCTACCCCGTAAATAAGGAAAAAATAAGTCGTCATCTACTCTTGTGACCAACTTAATACTTTTTTTTAAATAATCTCTTGCCTATGCTGTCGTTCCATATTTAATTTAGGTTGGCCCTTTTTTTCTGCCCCTCTCTATTTTTATCTCCCATTTTACTTCTATTTGTTGCCAATGCGCATCATGCGGTCGGTCCATTTTAAGATTTGTGCCCATTTATTCTAGTTTTCCTTTTATTTTAAAACTTCTCCTGGCTTTTTCGTTTTATTTTGTCCTTGTACCGTTTTTTTTTAAATCTTATTTCGCAAGCTTACACTGTACGTTTTGTGCTATCTGTAAATATGATGTATAACACTGTCTCATAAATTCTTGTTTTACTTCTCCGGCTTATTTCTTTTTTTGCTAAAGTACAGTATTGTTATTCCTTAGGATTATTCATTTTCCCTAAGGGTTTTATACCACCTTTTCCTTAACGTTTTTTTTTTTATTTTGTTTGTTATTAATTTAATATATTTAGGTTCATGAGTAATGTGCAACATTTCTGTTTTCTTCGTGTTGATTTTTATGTTTGGGATTGTTTAGCATTTTGTTTTCCTTAAGTGAGTTTCTCAGCTCAGGTCTTTTTTTTATTGTTAACAAAGAGTTAATCAGCTTATAGCAGTCCTTCATTCTTATCGGCTACAAGTTTCTGTATTTTAAGGCCGTGTCTTTCTTTTCATTTCTTTATCTATCTGTTTTATCAGTGAAACAGATTTTTCTTTGTAAAATCTTTAAAAATTAAAACCTACTCTCCCAGAATCTAATTTAAGACTTTTACTTTTCAAAGAAAAAAAGTTTTGCAGTTTTTCCCCTATTAATTTAAAGCAAAGACTTTAAAATTATTCAATTTTTTTTAAATCAAATTTCCCAAAACCATAAAAACATAGAATTGTTTTTTTATAATACGTAATATTATTTATTATTTCCAGAACTAAAAGTGTTAGCCATCAAACTGATGTAAATACGAACGTTTCCTCGAACTCATCGCATATTTTATCAGTACATAATTATGTATTTCGGGATTAAGAGGTTTTATATTATACAAACATACAACAGTGTTTACCTTAAACACCTGATCAAGCTTGATTGCTAATAAAAGGCCACTTCATTGATAAAAATCTACTGTTTTATACCTGCGAGAACTTAATAATAAATAACATACTCCTAATAAATACCATGTTATAATAAATTCGTTTTTAATTTTGCACTAAATTATTCTTTGCAAGTAACAAACTAGCCCCTGGGGTTATAAAAACAACATGCAGGGAGGTTTCAAAATAAGCGGCGGTATCATTATCGAGATGCGAAGAATTAATTTGGCGTGTTCAAAAATTATAAATCTCTTTTGAATAGGGGGGCTTACAGAGTACGTTATTTAGATTGTAGTGCAGTATATTTAGAAGGGCGATTTTGGGGTTGGAATATTTTTATTATTGCATTTGATACGTTCACATTTTAATTTAAAAAAAGTATAAAAATATTATTTAACCCCCTTTTCTTGACATTCATTCATATATGTATTATTAATTGAGATAAATTAATATATTTTTAATATATATAATATTGCTTTATTTACACATAATAATAAATTATACCTGTGTAAATTTAAATTATATACTGGACGTGCATTAATTAAGGTAAAGTAGAATCGATGCGATACAGGTGCTGGTGTGTTTTTAATATTTTCGTTTGGGGTCAAATAATAGGTATGATATCCAGCTGCGTGCTCTTGTTTATTTAATTTTAAATGCGGGGACCCCCTCGAGTGGTATTAAGGCTTTTTCATCCTGTGTTCACGCCTCGCTAAGGGGATTCCGAGCTTTCCATTGTACGCCGGGCCGGAATTAAAACCCGGAGAACTTTATTTAATCGTTAGGATTTTCTGCAATGATGGTTCAATAAGATAGCAGTTTATTATCGAACACATCTTCCTCTAGATACGTAACAGAAAATAAGAGGGGTTTTACAAAGAAAAAGTTTTATTTTTCAATTATGAATAAAATACTTGTTTCTGTATTGGTTAATTTATATTGGTGGATCCCATTGTCAGGAAGACGCAATTCACCTTAAGAAAATTAAAAATCATAATTGACGCCATCTCTTGTCGTCCGTTGAAATTCATCATTCCTCTTCGAAGAGGTTTTAAACTACATGAAATTAATTCTTTGTTATTTTTCTTTTCTCTATATTTTCGAGTTTTAAAATAATTTTTAATAGTTTATTAAATGTTGTTTAATATACAGGGTCTTTCACGTAACAGTTAATATCTCAGTAAGTACAAGTGCAATACTTCTTGTTAAACCGGAAGTGAAAAGTCATTTGATATCGTGACTTAATAGAGCTTTTGATTCCATATAAAAGATCAACCAAACAACTTGCACTTGTATTTACTGAGATATTAAATGTTACATGTTACATGATTGACCTTGTATAAACAATTTATTTAATTTATAGATGGAAATAATGTTTAATTTTAATTTGACTAGTTTAATTTGTTTTATTATACTCTTTAAATTAATTTGTTTTAATTTCACGGGATTATTATAATTGTTAATTTAATTTGATTTTAATTTGTACGGTTGTTATGAATAAAATTGCTGCGGAACAGGAATTATTTCTAACTATACTCGTATATAATATACAAAAAGTGTGCACTGTGCAACAAATGAGATTTTTCCTTATTATCGATTTTCATTAAATTTTATTGATGGAGAACGCTTCTGCATTATTCAAATTAAATTAGGAAATGCCAGGTGAAAGTTATATTTTACTGTGTACAGGGTGGACACCGAGATATGAAGACGGCCTTAGTGTAAAGTGCCCTTATTTTAAAAAAATCCAGGAAAATGTCATAAGAAAATGTTTAGAATTAAAAATTTAGTAAAATCTTTTAGAACTGTCAGTAATAAACACTACGTAACCGACGACATTTTGAAACAGCATAGAGATTCTCAAATTACCTCCATATCATTGAGAATGCAACCGTGTTAAAATGGCATGGGAGTTTTGTAAGACTCACTAACTACAACAAGCACATACATTCAGAACTTTCATCTAAAGATATGGGTCGCAAATTTATGGCTTGAGGCTCTTTCGAAATGTACGTACCCCCGATATGTGGCAAAATTTTTGTGAGCACTGTGAAAATCTTATTTCGGAAGACTGGACACAGCAAATGGGAACAAGTTCGTTTGAAAATATTCTTTCTTTCATTATTTCGCTTGGAGAATTTGATTCGGAATGTGAAAACGCTAATGATTCAGATTCCTCCAGTGAAGTAATGGAAGTGGTATGGGGATTATGTTTATTTGGCATCAAATAAAATTATAAAACATATTGGAAAACTACATTTTTTTATTAAACTTTACACTCACACTAGTCAAATCAAAAAAATATACACTGAGAACCTTATAAGGCTGCACATAGTAATTATTTATCAATGGAAGCTTTATTACATTATTATTTCCAAATTTATTTCATTCGCCATGGTTACCGTGCGTTGTTAGTAATGTAATGACTAGTGCTGGCAACCGAAATCGATTTTTTGGATAATCGGTTAACCGGTTTTGGATATTCGCGGTTTTGGAGAAAACCGAAAACCGGTTATCCGGATAACTCGGTTATTCGAGTATCCAGTTATACGGAAAACCGGTTATTCGAATATCCAGTTATTTGGATAACCGGATATTTGGATATTATCAGTTTCTTGGATAATCGGAAATTCGAATAACAGTTATTCGGATATTCAGATATCCGAATAACTGGAAATTCGAATAATTGGATATCAGAATGGGTTTTGTTTGTTAAAGATCTTCAGTACTTATTAGAAAAAAGTACATACACATAGTTACATGTTTATTTACTTAATTGCTGTTATTATAACGTATTTGTGGATATCCGAATAGTCGTTTTTGGATATTCGAATAATCGGTTTTTCAAATATCCGAATAGTCAGTTTTTGGATATCCGAATAGTCGGTTTCTTGGATAATCGAATAATCGGTTTTAACCATTATTTGGATAGCCGATTATATCCGAAACCGGTTTTTAAAGAAACCGATTATTCGGTTTAAATTTTTTCCGGTTTTTGCCAGCACTAGTAATGACACTACTGATTTTGAATTGTCAAATTGAATTAAATTGTTCTTTTGATTTATTGCAAAAAATGTATATTGTATACAACCGCCGAAAAAGTAGAAATGTACACATTATTCTCAACTGGACCTTCGTTGACAGAGATCCTGCATTATTTGCCGCCAAATTTCATTATTGCAATGTAACCTTAATGTAATGTAAACCTTTCTTAATACTTTCTATGTGCAGTTATTAAATGATTCAGCATTGAAAATTGAGTAGTAACCAAATCAACGTAATGTGAAAACCCCTATGTGTAATTTTATATGACTCAGAAATGTATTATCTGATCACGTAATTTTCGTCTATGTGCAGCGTTACAAGATTCTCACTGTATATTATTCATTCAAGTTCTTTTTGCATTCAGAGTTGGTCGTGTTAGGGCGACATTTTTGTTGGTACCTTCAAGTGAATATGTTCTATTTTAATATGATGGTTATATTTTTGAAAACTGACGCTAAAAAACATTGATCATTTTGGATGCATAAGGTATAATAATGTACGATTGAACGACGAATTCTTCGAAATATCTGAGGACGATCACGAAGCAAAATCAAAAACAAAAATAATTCGAGCCACTAATTCCACTTCTGTGTTGGCATAGACGTTCGATTTAATATGACCCCAAATGTAAAACTGACTTGGAGTCATATCTCGCGATCGTGAGGGCCAAGGAAAAGCACCATATCTCCCAATCCAGCGGTTGTCCTGATCCTTTGCCTGTATGATCCCGAGTTACGATTCCAAGTCTTTTTTAAATTTGGGGTCATATTAAAAGCAACACCTGTCAACACAGAAGAGGAATTAGTGGCTCGAATTATTATTACTTTTAATGCCTTCGTAATCATCCTTAGATATTTCGAAGAATTCATCGTTCAATGATACGTCGTCATAACTTATGCATCCAAAATAGTGACCTTAATTTTGAGCATTTCTTATAATTCTTCAAGTTTTCTCAATGAATTGAGATTAACTAAAATTGTATAACTACCAGAAATAATTAGAAAAGTTACTTCTTATGTCGAGATTATTTCTAGTCCTCATTTTCTTTATTTCGTTCTGACTTGACGCGGAAACATTTCCAGCCACAACTTTATTAATAAAAGTTACTTAATTATATGACCTCTACAACTTCTGAAAGTTAGGAATAGTTTTTCTGAGACACCCTGTATAACTATAATAATGTCTACTTAATAAGGTACTTGCGCAATTTTTGTTAATGTGCTAGATAAATTGCATTCATGTCAGAAATGTACATGTTACATTTTTTTAAATAAATTCTAATGAAAGGGCCGGTACTTTAGTCACTGGTTAATTTTAATATTTGGTCTAATCTCATAGAAACAATTCTCTTTACAATTGAAAATATCAAAATAAACCAAAAGTTAAAGTTAATTGGTAACTGAAGTACCGTCCTTAGAAAGAAGTATTTAAAATTTCATTTAATCAAATTGCGCCAAGACGCGCTCTTGATCACGTGGTCGTGAGTGACGTAGATAATTTTATGAACAGTGAGGTATCCTGTATCCTGCACGGAGAAGCCCAGTTGTTTACCATAAATAAATTAATATCTTTAACTTAATTTGTTTCTTTCAAACAATTTAGTTCATTCAAAAAAATTTATCAAAAAATCATGTTTTCAACGAAGTAAAAAATTTTGTTAGAATATTTTATTAAAGCAATAAATTTATTTTTTGAATGATTTTTCAATGAAATTATAATACTTACAATAACAAAAATGCCTATTTCCTTGTTAATATTACACAAACGTTATTTTTCTTGAAGTAAAGTTTTTGTACTTACAAATACAAAGTTTGTTGACTTGACTACATTCTTGTAACTAAAATATTTATTTGACATGAATGAAGATTTGTTTGCTGCTATCTAAACGAATAATTTAGTTGAGTTGCCACAATTTTGTTTTATTTAACAAAATCGGTTTTTGCGTGTGGGTATCCATCGCATCCTTCCTGAGGTTATGTAAGTGTAAGTGTGATGGGTCAGTTAACTTGCCCCCCCCCCCCCGGTAACGTTTTTCAAAGTTTTCTTGCACCAGATGATTGCACCCTTAATGCAACCTTATGCACCACCAAAATAAATGTTTGCACCCCTTCAGGAGAGAAACTGCAGGCAAATTTCACTGGGAGGTGCCAAGTTAACCCAGTGAAAATTTTTAAAGTTTCTTTAGTGCAACTTATTGCACCCCCTAATGCACCCTTATGCACCACCTTGTTTAATTTTTGCACCACTCAAATAGCTGAGAAAAAAATAATAAATGGACAGCAAAGAACAAAATTACTTTTCAAAATACTAGTGTTTTGTCGGATCCGAACGCATTAATCTGCAAACTCCAATAATCCATTCACGATCTTGTTAGACTCAGATATTGAGTTCGGAAATTCACACGGTGCAAGCTCGGAGTGAAAAGTAGAGTGAGAACGCAGCTGTAGGCCATGTTAGGGTGACATTTTTGTTGGTACCTCCAAGTGAATATGTTCCATTTTAATTTGATGGTTATATTTTTGAAAACTGACGCCGAAAAACATTGATAATTTTTAGCATTTTGACTTAGTATTAAAAATTCACAAGTAATTAGTTGTTTTAATGTTATTATTTTACTTTCTTCATGCCATCGTAGAGTATAAGAAGCAATTTAGTCGATATGACTGACATTAAAGTGTCAGAAGTTTACATTTGTCACATTTTGAGTTCTATCAATATTCATTTACGTAACTTAACGAAAAAAGTCTAGAGTCTAAAAAGATCGTGAATGGATAGGATTTCAGTTTATTAAGTTTGACATTTCAAATCTTTTCTTTACGTCTTGACAGAAACATAACCTCAATATTTTATTGTCCACTACTATAGCTGCGTTCATTTATTCAACTCTGCTCGCTCCATTTACTCTTTTCGTCTTGTCGCACTCTAAAGAGTAAGAGCGAATAAGTTTTAATACCAGTAAGAGTGAGACAAAAGTGCGAAAAGAGTAAATACAGTGAACGGAGTTGAATAAACGAATGCAGCTTGTATCTCACGGTGACGGGGTGACGTCACACATGTTCTCGGTAGGTCTGTTCGTTTGTTCTGCACTTTTTTACCAACGAACAAACGAATAAACCTGGTGTCTGTAAATGTTTGCAATTAATTCACGTGCCGATGCGAACTAGTGGATTTAAAATTAAGGCATTTGCAGAAATCGAAGAAAATATAACCTCTGGTTTTGTTTTTGATGGTTTTAATGGCCGCGTTCAGGTAACCGCAGCGCTGCAGTGCTTTAATAAAGCGTAAACCTGAACTATATAGGTGCATGTGACGTCATTGGGCGCGTTTAGCGAACGCAGCAGCTGAGAAGCAGCAATATGCTTTGCTTAGTGCGCTTACAAGTAGCACAAATGATTCGCTAAACCGTAAATCCGCTGTTTCTGACTCACAAATGTACCGCCATTTTGTTACGTACCGTTAGTTATTATTTTATTTCTTTATTCAGTATTACTTGGTCTTACAGAAATAATACTGTTTTTGGAGGAGCTTGTACCGTGTTTATAAATTATAACTAATATTTTAGGTTAGAAAATATTCAATTTTTAGTCAAGGCCACTTATGCAGCACATTTAGCTTGAAAGGCAGCGCTGTTTTAGAACGCTGACTAAATCTCTAAGCTGCTGACTGACAGCACAGTACAGCGTAATTGTTTAGCGAATGCAGCAGTGGTAGCAACTCAACATGTTGCGTTCGCTAAACGCGCCCATTGTTTGCAGCGCTTACTTCAAGCGGCCGCCATAAATCAAGCTCAGCCTGTATACGCTACATTTCAACGCTGCATTGCAGCGTAATGAGTTCATAACCTTTACAACTGAAAACTAGTTCAGGTAATTTAAAGCACTATAGAACTTTACGCTGTGCTGCAACGCTGCAACCAATGAATTCACGAACAGTTTAATGAAGACGTAATTACATCAAACTTTCAACCGATGAATTTACAAACTCGCTGATACAAGATTCTTTTGTTCTTTGTTTACAAATGTTGAGTTCGGAAATTCACGCGGTGCAAGCCTGCAAGCTTGGAGTGAAAAGTAAAGTGAGAGCACAGCTGTTTTGATATACGTAAAAGTGGGATAAAAGTGCTCGAGAAGTGAATAGAGTGAGCACGGAGGAATTACCGAACGCAGCAAAATTATCTACGTCATATCGACGGCTGACCAATGACTTCGCGTAATCATATTTAAATATTTGTGCACTTTTAATAATATTTTATTATACTTACATCAAAATCTCTATTTTTAAGACTAAAAAGCGTGCGAAAAAGCACGCCGAGTTGCCTAGGAACAACATATACAATCTCCATGTTATCGATTCAGATTGCGATGATTGCGATCCACAGGCACCTTTACAAAATGAATTTAAATTTTCATGTTTTTCTAATTTTCACATTTTAGCGCAAGTATAATAAAAAATATCGTATAATACACGTGCATAAGAGCCTTTAAAGCACTTTCGCCGTTAAAAGCGCCACAAGAGCGCTCCGCTGCCAGTGTTGCCAACTTAGCGGTTTTGCCGCTAGATTTGGCGGAATCAAATTCCATTTAGCGGACTAGAAACCAATTTAGCGGTTAGCGGATTGTTTAGCTTCATTTAAAAAAAGTAGCGGTTATTAAAATATTTTGATTGTGAAAAGTGAAGTAAAATGAAGTTTTTTTTAATATCTGAAATTCTTTAAATGTAATTATTATTTTTAAATTACCCGCCTTTGAACGATGGTTTTTAGGTAAAACTGGTGTTTAAAAGTTGGTGCAACGGTCATTTCGGTCACGTAAAACCCGTAAAATAATCTTCAATCACACGTAAGTAAATATTTGAAAAAGTGTGTAGCAGGTGTGTACTTTGTGAAATTATTATTAATAATAGGAGTTTAACAAACGTGCAACAATGTCCAAATAATATCACGTTTCGAGAAACGTAGTTAAAAGAGACTGGATAACTAGAGTAGAAAGAACTACTGGAAAAATTGCGAAATGTAAATTTTTTCAATGTTTTCAACGCCATTTAGCGGATATTTAGCGGTTTAAGGGATGCGATCTAGCGGATGTGAAATTCAGACTGTTGGCAACACTGTCCGCTGCGCGTCGCACCACAGCATGACGCTTTTAAACCCGTCGCGCGTGCTTTAAAGGCTTTCTTATGCACTTGTATTATAAGATAATAATATCTTGTTCAAATTACATTTTTCTGAGAAACTTTTTTAACCTGTGTAATGCCTGTGTCAAACATTATCTAAATATTATTCCAGAATTGTAAAATTTCTGTGATCCATAATCCATTAACGACTGCAAGTACCCTATTCGGAGCACTTCGGAGTAACCTTAAAAAAAAGTAAAAATCCAAATCTACATCAGAATTCATTGACAAAATTTAGTTACTTCTTTTAAAGCAATATTCTAAACTTGATTGCACAATGCTCGCGTCAATAGATGGCCAGAATCAATTTTTTAAAATCCCTGAGAAAGGTAAATATTATAGGTACATTTTCTTGCATGTATACCTTGTGGAATTTTCTTCTGCTTTGCCGTATGAAATTGCAAGGTCCCATTGTGTGACCATTTGAAATAGGGAAATCTGGCAACCCTAAATATCTACGACCCTTTTTTTCAGCCTATTGCAAAAGGTAAATAACAAAGCTTTTTTTGCTTAGACCTTCAGCAGCCTCTGTGTTTGATGAAGGAATATGAAAATGTTGTAGACATGCCTGATGAAAATTTTCTTGCTTTAACCTGTAAGATCTCCTTGTCTAAACATACTTATTAGCATTATGTATCTAACTCGTGTCTAAATAAAAACCTGGTCAAGTAGGCTACATTTAGTAATTCTGCTATGTAAATACAATGGATAAATTCTCGATCACAACTAAGGCTGGGACTTTTCTCAGATGTGGTATTCGAATATTCAATTGAAATTTTATTCGAATATTCGAATAATTCGAATAATTCGAATAATTCGAATAAATCGAATAAATTCGAATAATTCGAATAATTCGAATAGTTCGAATAATTCGAATAATTCGAATAAATCAAATAAATTCGAATAATTCGAATAATTCGAATAAATTCGAATAATTCGAATAATTGAAATAAATCGAATAAAAATTCGAATATTTAAATAAGTATTCGAATAATGAAATGGAAATTGCCCTGTACGGGCAAAATTTACATTGTATTTTGTCACTTTCATTTTAAACTTAATTTAAAGTATTTTTAAACATCACTTCTGGACAATATTTTGCGAATAAATGATGTGAGAAATACTATAACATGTAGCTGCCGACCAGACTTCGTAAAAAAAGGGTCTACATTCTTGTGTCAAATATTGCAGGGATACCTTCTTCTGAGTGGCGCAATACGATTGTATTAACTTTGTTTGTCGATAATGAAGACAACTAGAAAAGTAGTTACAAAACATATTCGAAAAATCGAATTAAGTTAATATTCGAATGTTTGAATTTTTCAATTCACTGAATAATTAAAAAATTCGAATGATTTGAATTATTCGAATAATTTAAAAATTCGAATCATTTGAATTATTCGAATAATTTGAAAATTCGAATTATTTGTATTATTCGAATTATTTAAAAAATCGAATTAATTGAATTATTCGAATAATTTGAAAATTCGAATAATTTGAATTATTCGAATAATTTGAATATTCGAATTATTTGAATTATTCGAATAATTTGAATATTCGAATTATTTGAATTATCCGAATAATTTGAATATTCGAATTATTAAATTTGAACGTATTCGAATACAGAGTGCACATGTATTCGAATATTCGAATTATTCGAATATGATTCCCGGCCTTAATCACAACCCACTTGACCAGGTTTTTATTTAGACACTTGTTATGTTCTAGACACCCCCTTACGGAACTCTAGTATCAGTGATGTGAAGATTGAAAAGAGAGTCATCGCACAACTTCAAACAGTCTTCAAACGTCTGTGTGCTATCAAATGGAAATACGGTCTCCCTCTCTGTTATTCCTGGAATCTGAATTCTTAATAATACTGAGCTGCTTTCTAAACCGTCTGAATTATTCTCAACAAACTACGGAATTTGGAGCAGGAAAGGGCCTCGTCCAGGATAACCGATCATCATGACTGTAAAACTGATGAGGCAGCTGCTACTTTTTGATGCTGAAGCCACTGGGGTTGTTATTGCCACATCAATGAATGAGCCATCGGAGATTCTTGGTCACGCTTTTTACTATTAAGTTTATCAGCGAGATGCTGGGAAAAGTGTGCTGAATCACACTGCTTGTAACACATCATGGTAATAACCTTTGTCTTCTTTGTCTGCTATTTAGTTTTGAAAATTTTAGCTGTTGTTATAATAATTTAAGTTTCTCTCCCCACAGTTAAGATAACAGATAGGTAGATTCATTATCATCTATAGTTATTTGAGCTTCCACTTAAGTTATTGTTCTCATCACTATAGTGCAATGAGTACCTTTGATGTCAATATCTTTTGTTAAAAGTTATCCAGTGCACCTATTTCTTTAAGAAATTTACTCTTCGATTCTGAGCACATGTGTAAATGGATGACTTCTTTTTGTTTGTGTTGTGCATTTTTAATAATGTATTTTGTCATACCATATTGTAAAAGATATTGGCACTCATATGCAATGAACATTATTACAGGTATTAGACACAAAGGACTTGCTTCGAGCATGATAAGGTATGCTCTGAACACTGGAGATTACGCCATATGTGGACTAGTATCATCACACCCCTATGCTATTTGTGCGCTGGAAAAGGCAACTTCATCGAAGTGTGATCGAATGGTGATTGAAACATAAGCGAGCGAGCTCATTAAGAACTGCCGTTTACCACACATAGCAACTAATGTGGTCATTGATTCACATGGATCCATTGATACCAAATTTCATGTTGATCACACAGAACTGTTACAAATCATCCAAACTGAAAGAGCTACATACATCAAGATGGGTTTTCGGTGATCTTCTCGATGGCCATGAGTATTTTGCTTTTGGGGTTGTAAATTCAAAGGAGGAGCAGAAAAGCTGACTAAAATTTTGCCTAACCAGCAGAGAAAGAGGATAATACCATGGTAAACGAGAGGTTCACATTTTTTGTTATGATGAAGTTTATTCTGGTGCAATTCAATTTTGTACTACAATCTTTTCTATTGTAGAACGTAATTAATAAATACAATTTTTCAGGTTTTTCAAAAATTTGTTTGTCACAATTGAGGTGCTCTCAGAAATGTTATAACGGTTCATAAAAGTTGATTTTTTTTGTATTCATTTCTGCAATGCTTCAAAATTGTTCATTTTATTTTAGAATTTATCTATAGATTTTTGTTAAAATATTCTTGCCCCTCTAAAAGTGCGCTCGGTTATTTTTAATAATTTTGGATGATGAAGAAAATAACTGAATGTTTTCTTGATTTTAAAGGTTTTTGTTTAAAAAAATGCTTTCCCCAAATTGGATTGCACTCGGAAAATATGTTAATTTGACTGATTGAGTGTTGTAGTGTTTTTTAGTAATACTTCAAAAATCGATTATTTTTAACGATTGGGAGATTCAAAATTCATTTAAAAATTGTGTGAATATCGATATTTTTCGAGGATGTTTTCTTGATTTTAGAGGTTTTTTTTATGAAAAAAATCTTACCCTCACTAAAAGTGCACTCGGAGCAACATTTTATACTCTACTATTAGCTTATTCTTGGACTTACATGGTCAGGAGGCTTACCTGCCTGAACAAAAGGTATAAATACAGGTTACCTCTTAATCCCTAAATAAAAAAATGAAATTAAGAAGCGATGAAATGAAAGAAACGCTATTTTTCTATCCCAAACAAAATATTTCTTGTTTAAACTACAACAAAATATATCGAGAGAAGAGAAGTTCTAGAGATCAAAATTAAAGAGAGATTATTTATTCATGTTTACATACGATCGTTACTCACAGAGTGAATGTTAAAATATCTGCAATATAATTTTTTGAAGCTTATGTCAACTTCACATGCTTTGTACTACAGGGATATCATAAATTACTTCAACCCACGTGATCAATTTGAATTATTTATTATTTTATTTTCTAGAAGTGGCAACACAGAAAAGTGAGTTTGCTGTTTCAAATTAGCGTTGATTAGCGTATATTTGTCATTAGCGCTTCGCGGGCGCCACGTAGCGTGACGTCATATTGTAAGTGTTCAAGCCGAAGCTAAACTTCTGCTAAGGGAGAGCGATAGACCTAGTGGCAGCCATGTTTTAAATCGCTTTACGGGGTAAAGCAAACAATCCGTTCAGCCAGTTCTCAATTAGCTAATACGCTACAAACTAGCGCTCTGCTACGTAGCAATAGCGAAATGTAAGCGCTATCTTTGGCGGAACGCAGCCAATGACTTCGTAGCGGTAGGTATAATTCCGTTGCGTTTAACCTCTTTAACTAAGCATTGTGCGCGTTCAACGGACAGCAGCTGCTGAGTTGCTTACTCAGCAATCGTTTGTGATTGGTTCACATTAAGGTAATAGCCAATCACAGACGATTGCTGAGTAAGCAACTCAGCAGCTGCTGTTCGTTGAACGCGCACATTCTCAGATGCTGATGTATATCATGGTGTGTCACGGTGGCAGCATAACGTCACCGCATACCCTCGCAGATCTACGCTGCGAACTTCGTGACGGTTAGTTGACAGTTATGATCAGCGTTGCCAACAACTGCGGAACGAAAAAATCCAGACGGTCATTTAAAAAAAGCTAAAAATGGCTAAACAGTAAATAAAAAGTAAAACGATGCTCCGCAGGCGAAAATTTTCGAAATTTGGTAATCCTGTGTTTTAGGTACCTATTAATGCGCATGCGCCAGGTAAATTTTTGTTACTTATTTTAAATAAACGCAAATTAACTAATCTTCATAAATTAAATTGAATTACTTTGCTCTGCAATTTGAATCTGACAACAATGCCTCGAATATTCAACCTGAAATGCACCTGCCGACGCATGCGCATAGGTACCTAAAGCACAGGATTACCCGAAATTGGTCGCGTTCAGACGACCATAGCAGCTGAGTTGCTAACTCAGCAATCGTTTGTGATTGGCTCACATTAAAATAATAGCCATAACTCAGCAATCGTTTGTGATTGGCTCACATTAAAATAATAGCCAATCACAAACGATTGCTGAGTCAGCAACTCAGCTGCTGTGGTCGTCTGAACGTGACCATTGATCTATTTTTAACAAAATATTTACCCATTTTTTCCAATTTTCAATATTTTTAAATTTTTTAATTCGTATTACTGGAAATTCTTGAATTTTATTTTTTTGTCGTCAGACCGTATTTCTTCATCTTCTATTCAATGAAGGTATCTTTCAATTTGAAATTATTATGACAATAGCTGCTGACGAAGATTATGAATCGAAACCGGTTGCCAAATTAAAATTAAAATTAGGAAGTACTCTTCATATGAATTCAAAATTAGACATAATTGAAGAGAGGAAATTCAAAAGGGTCATTTCCAGAAAATTTCAGGCAACGCCTGTTTAAGGGTCTATGTGTCAATTTTTTTTTAAATGTGTAACAATGTGTTTAGTTCATTTATTCTTGTTTTCTTTACTTAATAAAACTTTTTCAAGAAAGATTTTAATTTTATTTTATGTTCTAGATCTAGACATGTTTTATGTAGGATCTCAGTGTCATTTTTTTGGCACTTAGGCCCTTGTGAATTTCCACTCTTCAATTATGGACAATCAACAAGATCAATTTTTTTGCAAATTTGCCAAACTAGCGTTGGTAGGTACACTAGATACCAATAATTTTCCTGTATAGCTGTGGAATCTGGGAGAAAGCTAGAAAAAGTCAATTAATTTCTGAAAACAGCTAAATTTGCCGCCAGCCGCCAGATGAAATTTTACCCACTAGATCGACTCTCGAAAAGACCAGCAGGCAGATTCCGTTTCTCAATTCGAATCGAATTCGCTATTCTTGCCACTGTCTAATTCGACTCGAATTGGGGAACGGAATCTGCTTGCAGATCTAGCGGTAAAATAGCCGTGTTGGCAACACTGGTTATGATTGGTTGACAGTGAATGATTAGCTAAACTTAATTATTAGTTAATTATTATTTAGTTAAACTTAATTATTCAGTTTGTATGTATATACAATCCGTCCGCTTTTTATTTCAATACGGCTTTGTAGTTACAGAAAAGAAATAGTAACGATAAACCGGTTGGCTAATTTGAACCACCACCACCTAATTTTGAACTTCCCTCCTATCCCTTCCCATTTAGCACAAAAATGGCGCCTATGTCTTCACTCTTGTTAAAGGCACTCTAAAGCTGGATTTACATGGAGCGTTGAGCGCGTCAAAACGCCGGGCGTACTGTCCTCCCATTGATTAGAGCTCGTTACATAAAGAACAGTAACCAATGAGAGTACAATACGCCCGGCGTTTTGACGCGCTCAACGCTCCATGTAAATCCAGCTTTATGCACATGCGAAGCCAGCGCCACCAATGACCATATTTTGCATTAGTGGTATGAAAATCATGGCCAGCTACATTAACATTCACTGACGTGTATGTATGGCCGTTTCAATTCGACTTTTAAAAATTTTGACGTACTCCCCTCAGCGCCTCGTGTGAGTTTTTAAGTAATTGCAGTTGTCATTAAGTTACCGTTAGTAGTTTTGTAGTATCTTTAATAGGGAGCGCTGAGGGGAGTACTCCATGGCATGCTTTCTCGGAACCGAATTTTAGGCGAATTGAAACGGCCATACATACACGTCAGTGAATGTTAATGGAGCTGGCCATGATGAAAATACGAGTTGCTTCAAATTACTAGTGTACAGTTGCGGAATCAAAAAAAGCATAGGCGTTTAGGCTATATTTTGCAATATTAGAGTAGTGTAAATCGATCTCTGTCAGATTGACGTAAACGCTGACAATTAAATCATGTAAAATAACACAATGAATAATTCAACTTTCACTTTTAGGAGTCAACAAGAAAACAATAGATTGTGGCAATAGTAAACTAAACTGAGAATTCATTTACGATAAATAACATACATAAATATATTTAACAAATTAATGTCTAATGCTTCACAGCAGCTCCATTATTTCTCACAACACTTTACAAACGCTCAGTTATTGAATAAATACAAGAACGGATATAGTCAGGGGAAAGTTCATTCCCAATTTCTTCAATCTTATCTAATAATTCGTGTGCATTTGCAGGTCTAAAATGAATGGCGTACATTTTCTTCTCGATATAACTCCACACATGTTCAATGGGGTTGATATCTGGGCTTCTGGAAGGCCATGGCACAACGTTATTTTCTTGAAGCCAGCTTTTCACAACTCTAGATGTATCTTCTTACTGACCACCCTTCTCCAATTAGTGTAATTATTTGCGGTTTTTGGGCAACAGTTAAATGCGGCATGTTACTGTCGGTATGTCACCTTGACAATTATTTTGACTTAAAAGTCGAAAATATTTCGAACAAAGCTAAGTTCACAGCGAGACATTTTGAGTGTATGCTTTTTTTAATTCCGCAACCGTACATTATTTTGAACTTGAATATTGTAATGTATTTCAATACCAGGAAGCTCAAGTATTATGTACTACAATCGTAAATTGTCATAAGAGTGATATTATTCCCATGCAATGAGTCTCAAGAAATATTTTCATATCACTAATTCACAAATCACCACGCCAGGCGGCGCTGAACGCAGAGATGTGCATGGCGCCTATAGCCACCTATAGCCACCTATAGCCGTCCTCCATTTACAACTTATTTGAACGCGAATCGATTCAAATTCACTTAAAAATCACTGATTGCATTCCATTTACAGATATTCATTTTCCGATTAGTGATGAGGAAGTGATTGAGTTTCCCCTCCCGCACCCCGTACTAATCAAGCTGTTTTTCTAAATCAGTTATCAGTTTCATGTGATTTCATACGTATTTTGAGGTTATGTTAATTTTAGTTCCAAAACATCATTCCTTTAAGAGTCTCTGTGTTCACTTTAAAGTCAGTTCAGTTCAAAATCAAATTGATTTGATTTTGGGTGAAGTGAATGTAAATGGAGGACGGCTTATGTACTATCGCGGCCTTATAATTTCGCACGATTCAATTTTCCGCTGTAAATGTGGCTTTCTTTGACGGCTTGTCAAAAATAATCATTTTAAACGTCAGGTTTCAAATGTAATGCTAAAGTTGTAGCAATACAGTGTCAAATCATGTGCTTTCTGAAGGAGAGAAGGGTTTTGCAATCGCAAAATTAGAAGACGGTTGGTCGCTACTTTCATTCTGTTATTTCAGTTCTAATACTTTATTATCTTGCTGTTCTTAAAATATAACCAAACAATCTGACTTTTGGTTAAACGTCTTTAGTGTCAAAATTTAGGAAAGAGCCTGTTCTACAAAACAATAATTTAGAGAAATTCTGGCTACTTGATAAAAAATCGTTCGAAATTTTAAGGCCCCGATAGTACATGTATATGTCAAAGTTTCACACGTATTTTGAGGTTATGTTAATTTTAGTTCCAAAACATCATTCTTTTAAGAATTTCTCTGTTCACTTTAAAATCAGTTTAGTTCAAAATCAAGTTGATTTGATTTTGAGTGAAGTTAATCTAAGTGGACAGCTTATGTATTCAAGTTCAAACAACTTTTTATATTTAAATAAGACGCGTAAAGAACAAAAGAACTGGGTTTTCATGTGAATTGTTTTTAAATAAATTTCCATAAATTTTTGTACAAGATTTTTTGGAATTAAATTTACACATACAAAGTGCAATATAGGTCTTGTAAACTTCCAGCCAACTTTCGTCATTAATGACGTCAAACCAGTACCAACTGAACTCAAGATGTAACATTCGTTGAAATTTAGTAACATTTTGTTACTACAAGTTTTTGAAAATGACAATGTTGCCACCGCTTCAATTATCACTAACGTCAGATGTGTTTACTTTGAGGGTGCATTTCATTTGCGCGCTCACATGCTTTGAGCGCTCATAAGCATTGCTTAAATCGTTCCCTTTGGCTTTGCAAACAACCGTCAACCGGCTCACAATGCGCCGGTTGACGAAATAGTAACGTCATTATGACGTCATAGTCTTCGCTCACAATCGCTTATTCCGTCGAGGTAGAGCAGCAAAAGCGTAAGCGCTTATGTTCCAAATGGAACGTGTAAGATGCATATGAGGAGATCAGCTAATCATAATCAGGTTATAAACAAACATTAGGCCGGGCGCAGACTGATCAAGCAAAAACGTCTTTAGACAAAACGTTTTTGTTTGAACTTGCCAAAATCTGTTTTTTACATGCATTAAATAGGTACCATCGCACACTGATGAAACAATACTTGCCAACAAAACACAACGCTGTTAAACAAATTGTTGTGTGAAAAGACAAATTTGCTTAATCAGTGTGCGGCGACATCTAACAAAACGTTGTCCAACAAAACGAATTGCTTTGTATAAAAACGTTGTCTGTCTAATCAGTGTGCGTTACCGGCAGGCACCATCCAACAGGTTACAACAAAAAGCAACGTGTCTGGAGTGCAAACATAAATTTTTGTTTGACGTTCGTTCAGCCGACTGTTTTGACTAAAGTCGTTTTGCATCATCAATGTGCATTTCACTCAAACAAAACATTATGGAACAAAACGAAACAGTTTTGTTGTAAAACGTTTATGCATGCAGCATTGTTGCAAGATAAAACAAAATGTTTTTCAGTGCCACAAAACGTTTTGTCTGAAGACGTTTTTGCTTGATCAGTCTGCGCCCGGCCTTACACTTTAGAAATAGCTACAGTAGCTATGATTGAATCAATTTCACTATTGAAGTTATATTTTTGAGGTTATTAATTCGTTGTGCAAACAAAAGTCAAAAGAAACACCTTTGCGTATAACGGCTTAAGCGACTAAACCCCAAAGGAAACAACAGAAAACAGCGCTTGTAAGCGTAAGCGCTTAAAGCGTGTGAGCGTGCAAACGAAACGCACCCTGAATATACAACACGTACATAACCTATACACCATCAACCACCGATTATATGTAAACACTTCAATAATTGGCAACATTGTTATAGCATTACGTCATAAATATCAATGACGAAAGTTGGCTGGAAGTTTACAAGAACTGTAGGTATGTATATGTATACATACAAAGCATACCAAGCTTTTGCCAATTCAATGTTATTTTTAAATTAAATTAAATTTTTTTTAACGATTTCAAAATATTTACTCATGTTTTCTTAAAATAATATTAATTTGATATCGATCTTGAACTTGGTAATTATACTTATGACGTCATTTCGAAAAGTGACATTTCATCCTGTTTGTGGCGGCAAGTATACATAAAAATCAAAACCACGTTTTCTCTGACTCATCTAAATATAAAAAGTACAGTACAAAGAATACTGTTTTTGCCAATTCAGGGTTATTTTTAAATCGAGTGGCATTTAATTTTTTTTTTAAGAATTTCAAAACAATCTTTTCTTCCAAACAGCACAATAGATCAAAGTGACCTCGGCCGTACTTCATACATGCGTGTCGTTTATGCTGAGCTGTGTTGTGTTGACAGTTGTGTTGTTGAGGTTACGATGGACTCGTCAAAATATTTATCGTGAGTGAAATTTATCTTTGAAATTGATCTTTTCTCCGAACACGCAAAATGAAAGTAACAGTGACGACATTGACGGACGAAATTTTCGTGCTGGACGTCTCAGAGGACTTGGAATTGGAAAATTTCAAAGCGTTTTGCGAGGTCGAATCAGGCATTCCAGCTTCCGAGTCGGTCATCGCATTCAATGGAAGGCCCCTGCTCGACAACAAAAAATCTCTGAAAGATCTGGGCATTAAGGATGGAGATGCCGTCATCCTCCAGCATATGTTCCACTCCGGTTCGCAATTAAATTTAAACCCAGGTTTCTCTGAAATAGTTGCATACTGTAGCACAATTTACTAACCATCTCTATCATTTCAGTTCCTAACTTAGACTTTAGCAATATACAAATTCCAGGAGGTACAAGAAATTCAGGAAGAGGAGGTTCTTCAAGTCGCGGGGCTCCTGAAGATGATCCTGTTATGATTAGAGATATGTTCTTAGCAAACCCAGATCAACTTGCTCTACTAAAGCAGAATAATCCACGTTTGGCAGATGCTTTGCTTAGTGGAAGTATAGGTAAGATTATTCAATTCAAGTTTTTAAACGATTGAAGTAATTCGGAATGTAATGTATCGAAATAGCTAGTATCAGTGTAGATTAATATTGAATCATTTTATGCTTAAATTACTTCAAAAGTTATCAATTAAAACAAAGTTTCGGCAACCGAGAATATTGCCATTAATTAGTATAGGCTCAATTTCTTTGTTTTCTTTGTGAAATAATTTCCCTTTCAAATGTGACCTAATCCATTTAATGTGAGTCAAGAAATAGTTCATTTTATTAGTTTATTCACAAGTACTCCATCTCTGACTCTGTTCAATAACATTGGTCGCGTTCAGACAACCACAGCAGCTGAGTTGCTAACTCAGCAATCGTTTGTGTCATTAAGATAATAGCCAATCACAAACGATTGCTGAGTCAGCAACTCAGCTGCTGTGGTCGTCTGAATGCGACCATTAGCTTATAACTTGTAAGGTGGCGTGCAAAAAAATCGCGTACACCCAATTTTTGTTGTTCTCAGTTCCTAGATTAATAAAGGACAGAGTCCTTTATCTAGCTGGTCTAGTGGTGGGGAATCGATTTTGTATGAAATGCTAATAAATCGACCTTTCCTCGGTGGATCGATTTTTTGAATCGAAGTTCGTAATTTTCGCAAATTCTCTCAAAAAGAACACTTACAAATTATGAAAATTTTACTGTTTCGTTTACTAAAGTTGGCACCAACTGCAATAGCCAATTACATCTGTCATCTTATCTGTGACCGAGAGATGCGGAACGCGCGAAATTCAAATTGGCTAATAGAAATTTCACTTGTAAAATGTCAAAAGACGAAATGTTTCGTTCAATTTCGTTTTACCGTTACCAACATGTAGACATCATTCAGTATGTCGGTGTCAAAAAAAAATTTTAAAGATCCGTTTTTTTGGAAATTTCTTTGAATTGTATTGTATTGAATTGAACAACTTCAGAGATCGAACTCTCCAACTCTAAGCACAGATAATAGAAGTAGACAGATGGCTCATAAAATGTTTTAAATTTGACGCCCCAATTTGGAGACAAACTCGGTTTAGTTTGGAGACAGCTCACTAAAAATGTGGTGGCGCTACTGTTACAAGAATGGAAAACCGAAACCTGTATATAACAGGTGATTTTTTAAATTTTTTATCAACTCTTGCCATGGAATTTAGACGGCATGTCGTAGCTTTACTGTAAAGCAGCAAAAAGGAGTGCAATGACGGACTTTTCACTTAAGCTAAGATATGCCATCCAGATCTCATGGCAAGAGTTGATAAAAAATTTAAAAAATCACTCGGTATAAGTAACATTAAGGCCCACTTGTACAATTCGAGTTTAACTTTAAACCGAAGCTTAAAGCCTTCACAATAACATGATTGTAATGGACGTTGCTATGGGTTTAAGCTTCGCTTAAAGTTAAACTCGAATTGTACAACTGGGCCTTAAACAAATTCTATAACTAAGAGGTGTGGAGCAAAGTTTAAAAGGAGAATTAACAACATGTTATAACTGTACGTCACATTATCGTGTCCTCGCCCACTTTAAACTTATTTCTCTGTTACTAAAAAGCGACATCTGGCGGTAAATGAGCCAAATCCAAATGAGCTTCGGATTTAGCACGGCTTCCTAGATTAATAAAGAACAAAGTTTTTTATCCGGGTAGTCACGTTCTTAGTTCAGAGCCATTTTTCTGTGCTGAAGAGGGCGCTACACTACAGGACCTTTTAAGGTTACTTTATCGAGAAGGTAGCGCCAACTTTCTAGGGAGTTTTTGCAACACATTATGATAAAAATATCGTTACGTTAAAGGCTATTTTGCTTAGCAACCCTATAGATTTAGCCAATCAGAAATCGAATTTTAACGTTTAAGGTTACCTTATTTTTATCGTAATGTATTGCAAAAACTCCCTATTATCTCCTTCAATTTGGGGTTAATCAAATTCATTCATAAACTCCTTAGCAACAGTAACTTGTTATATATCTATCCTTTTTCTTCTTTAGCGTTTCATCGCTTCCTTTTTAATTTGGGGGACGAAGCCCCGAAAATGAATGGCGGTACCTTCTAAATACAGTAACCTTAGGACCTTTAGGACCTTTCAGGGAAGTGATTGCTACAAACTAGCGCATAATCTGTTAAAGTGCAGTATTTTGGGGTGATAAAAAATGTATTATATTTATAATTTATTATTCAAATTGTTATAAAATGTACAAAATTCGAATTAAAATATGTATAGTAGAGCTCTCTATTTCACGTATATGTCAGTACACGTGTATACGTGTAATACACGAATCATGATCTTAGTCCGTGTAATTAGTCTGTGTAATTGGTAAGGTACCCGTGAATTTTAATTTCACGAATATACGTGTAGTTATATTACACGTGTATTTAATACAAAAACACATCCGTTGCTAGGTAACCTGGATTTGAACGTACCGAACGGACCCGTGTATTAAAATACACGTGTAATTATATCCGTGTACACGTAGAATAAGAGTTAATTACACGTGTATTTAATTCGCGAATGTCGTTACACGGATTTCCGTGTACACGTGTACCTTCAACACATGTTCAAAACCGTAGACTCTAATGTATAGACACAGTATACTTATCAATCAGTAGGGACAGCTCATGTCGGCACCTTTGATGTTCATACTACCGTTTTCAGAGCCAATATGGCCGTTACTGGCGGGCTTTCATTTTATTGCTACTAGATGTCACTGGTTGAAAAAATGGCACGGATAGAAATGATTGCAAGCAAGTCATAGAATGCGATGTTGTTTTACACAACTTCAGACTTTCTACACAACATAAATTCATTATAATCTAACAAAGATGGTTTTCTGTTCAATCTTTCTCATCTCCGCATCCATCACACAAAATGCTGAATTAAAAAACGCCCGCTTAAAAGCAATTGATGAATTCACCGGTGCGCCACACGCGGCCGTTTGTGGAAAGTCCGCCAGTTTTCGCACATGCGCACTCAGAAACTGTAGTGCCAGAAACCCCTAGCTGTCCCTACTGATTGATGAACAGGGTTAGGAGGATGAGATTCCGCTTGCAATAGTCCGCCTGGGTCGCCGCTTATACTGTGCATGTTTATGTACGATCATTGCGCTAGCTCATTTCTCCATAAGCGTCGGACGAAATTTTAATTTCATCGCGTAAGAAATTGTTAAATTTAAACTTTCGTATTTTCGAATTAAAAATTAAATAAATTAAATTAAACACTAAACGTTCTTTGCTATTGCAAATTATGCATGCGATTATTTGCTATTCCCGTATCGAGTGCACTTAGATGTGACGCTCTTGCCAGCGCGAGCGGAATCCGATCCGCCTAACCGTGTTGATGAATATACTGTGGTATAGGTAACATTAAATGCAGTAACTATGGCAACGGCGGAAGTTCAGTTCAAAATTATGCAGAGGGAACCACACTAACGAGAGTTTTCGTAGAACAGACTTTTTTCAAACACGACCGGCCTTATAAAGCACTGGGGGTCTAATTCTTGAAATCATTCGACATCATGTCGAACGATTTGTATAGTTTTGCATGAGAGTCTACGTCATTTTGACGTCATGTCGTATACGACATTTGTCGAGTGATTTCAAGAATTGGGCCCCTGGTGCTTCATTAGTCTAAGCGGAATCAGTAAATGGTTTGTCACAAATGTTCAGTTTTCGAATTTGTGCATACAAGTGACTGTTGAGTATTTAAGAAACTATAAAGGCGCGCGAAACTAAGCGAAGTTGAGCGAAACTAAGTTTTTTGAAAATTAGATCCAACGTAATCTTGCGCGGACGAGGCAACCGAGCGAAGATAAACATTGTTTTATATCTTTGCTATCCTAACTTTGCTTCCCTTAGCTTTAGTTGCTACATCCGCGTAAGATTACGTTGGATCTAATTTTCAAAAAAATTAGTTTCGCTTAGCTTAGCTTAGTTTCGCGTCCAGTGGCCGCCTGCCTTTATTAGGGCGTCTATTCGTTCCTATCTTGGCTATCTGGTGCTCTAAGGCCTGGTTTATCAAACACAAGTTAACTTTAAGTTAAAGTTAACCTTCAGTTAATTACCATAACAACAATTGTCTTCGTAGTAGTTACTATGGGAACTAACTGAAAGTTAGAGTTAACTTGTGATTGATAAACCTGGCCTAAGCTGGTCACGTTCTTAGTTCAGAACCATTTTTTTTTTGTTCTGATTAGGGAAACAGTATTTTCTATTCTGTTGCCAACCCCTTGAAGTGAAATATGGCTACAGTCAGAAATAAAAGTCCCTGTTTTCCCTACCCAAACTATAAAAAAAATATTTACAGTTGGTTCTTGTCCGATGAAATTTGTATCACAAAATCTTCTAAGCGGACACTAAATCGCGCAACTATATACTTTACGTTTCGCAGTCGTTCGACTGCTTCGTCAGAAGTGAAAATCACAAAATCACTGCTTAAGTAGAATAATAAAAATTCACAAACAGTAGTTTTTAACAATTTATTTAAAGATAAAATCGTATTATATGGCTACATATTTAACGTATTTAACATCAAAATTCAATAAAGTAACATATGCACAGGGTGTTTCATAACACGTGAAAAAAATGAAGTCTCATATTCATAATCTCATTTTAAATTAAAATGAAAGAATAACAATTAAACACAAAACACACAACTTTGATTTCCACTGGTTTAAACCAGTGGAAGTCAAAGTTGTGTGTTTCCACTGGTTTAAACCAGTGGAAATCAGAGTTGTGTGTTTAATTGTTAACATGGATTTCCATCAAGTAAATGCTACATCTAAAAATTTTATGAAAGAATAAAAAAATTTCAGATTTTGCTCAGTTTCGGAGGTACAGCCTCAATAAAAAATAATGAAACTTTTAAAACCGAAACGCTGTAGTCAGAGTGCAACGATGCCGAGTTAGAGAGAGCGCAACGTGTGGTGGGGTTCCGAAGGACTTCGGAAACATTCGTTCGCCATAAGACTTCATCTCACTCGGTATCTTCTCTCTCTGACTACAGCGTTTCGGTTTTGAGCGTTTCATTACTTGTGATTGAGGTTGTAGTTGAACTTAAAGTTAGATAACCAGGAATAGTTATTTATGCAACTAGTGTGTAAAGTAGGTCTTTTTAATCGAGTGCGAAAATTTTCACATTCGAGGCATCAGCCGAGTGCGCAAATATCTAGAAGCACGAGATAAAAAAAAATCGTTTACACACGTATTGCATACAATATTTTTTCTACAATCGAACAGATTTCACCATTTTCTACCAACTGCTTTATTTATGTTGTAAATAAATTATTTCAGTTTTTTATTTTCACACAGAAAACTCCGAAATTAAGCAAAATTTGAATTTTTTTTATTCTTTCATTTTAACGTAAATTGAGATTCTGTACAGGGTGAGCCAAATTTGACACTTTTAATAGATGTAGAATATAACCAGCTTTTGTTTTGTCTACATTATTTTATTTATTATTTTTATTTCTATAGTATTAACTATACAACAATAGCAATGCCTTGAAAAGAAAATTAAAATTAACTGACCAGATCATTGAATGCTAACAAAAAATATGGTTTAAATAAAAAATTAAGGAATGGGTCAATATTCTGCCATTTAAAAATAATGTAGATTTATTTCATGAAGTTTTGAAGTTGCATTGACCAAAACTTTATTATTAAGCAACAATTATTTCCTGGAACTTCATATTATGGAGTTTACATATTTCATTCAAAAACATTTTATTAATTTTAATTATTTCTTAATTTGTAGTTATAATGTAGTATATTGTTATTTGAGTTTTTTTCCACCGTTTATTGAATTATTTTATGAACAATTTTTTTTTTATGAATTTGTACCTACCTAATTCTCACTAACGCTACTACTGAATCAGAAAACTTTGCACACAGTTTATAACTGAATATGAGAAAACTATAGACCGATGTAAATTTGTTATTACTTTAATTAACGTGCAAATGAGTTGTTTGATACATAATAAATAATGTAATTCTTTGTTTCAGATACTTTTGCCTCTGTGTTACAAGAGCAAGTGAACGCAAGACAAGAACGTGAAAAGCAACGTCTTAGAATGATGAATGCACATCCTTTTGACACTGAAGCCCAGAGACTGATAGCAGAAGAAATACGACAGAAAAACATAGAAGCAAATATGGAAGCTGCGATGGAATATAATCCTGAATCTTTCGGCACCGTTGTTATGTTGTACATCAATTGTCGAGTGAACGGTCATCCTGTTAAAGCATTTATTGATTCAGGTACGTTTTAAGATAAAGCAAAACCCACACAATACGATAATAACTGTTTTAAAATACAAAAAATTTATGAAAATATTTTCATGAATCACAGGCGCTCAAACAACCATTATGTCCAGCAGTTGTGCAGAAAGATGTAACATAATGCGTTTAGTAGACACACGATGGGCAGGCATAGCTAAAGGAGTCGGAGTTCAAAGAATAATAGGAAGAATACACATGGTCCAGATACAAATCGAAAAGGACTATTTAACTACCAGTTTTTCTGTATTGGAGGAACAACCAATGGATATGTTACTTGGTCTTGATATGTTGAAACGTCATCAGGTATTATAAACATTGATCATTTATTAAGTGATTCTTAACAGCCTCACTTTGTAGTGTTCCATTGATTTGAAAGCGAATGTGCTTCGCATTGGTACAACCGGTACTGAGACATCCTTTTTGGCAGAAAGTGATCTTCCTGACTGTGCTCGGCTCAGCAGTATGTCAGAAGAAGATATAATATCGCAATCAAGAAGACAAGCTGAAGAGAGAGAGGTACAAGAGGCGATAAAGAAAAGTCGTGAAACGTCTAGTAAGTCAAAATAGCAATTAAATCATATTTGTTCGAACATATGAGATTGTTTAATTTCATTGCCTGCATAAGGAATCTCAGTAATTATGAAAGAAAGAAAAAACGAATAGTACTTTATCAGTGTCTTTTTTTTAAATAAATTCGGTACAAAAGACCAAACATTTGCTTTATCTTTAATATTGAATTTATCTTATGGTAAAAAGTTCAAAAATTCAGTATCATGCAAAAATTTGAACTATGCTACTGGATTGTAAACTAAAATGTGTCTCTTACTGAGGTTCTTTATTTGATTAATTTCAAAATCCAGTCATCCTGTACAACATGGAGGAACGTTATTTACAGCCTCCAAACGCTCCCCTAAATCTGCCCCTACTGAAACCCATCCACACTCCCACCATTCCCGTAAACACAATTCTGAAAATAAGGAACATCGAAGACACAGCAACGAACGTCGGCGACACCAATGATATGGAAATTGTCTTAGAAAATTTTTCGTAAATTATATGTTTTTTTGAACAACTTTTTTTTCACTTGTGCTAAATATAATTCGATTAATTTCAGATATTCCAGGTGGTAGAAACTCCGACATGCCTATTAACAATTCTAACAGTCCATCGACTTCTTTACAGCTCCAGCCTGGAGACAGATTCACAGAGTCAGATGTTAATGAGTTAGTTTCTATGGGATTCACTCGCGATAAGGTTTTGTTTGAGCTAAGACATTTTAACGGAGATAAAACACAAGCCACAGCTGCACTCTTTGCAAAGTCATTGAAATTTTAATACACTCGCAATAGACTGACTGAAACTATGTATGTTATTAGACGTGTCCTGTAATACACATATCTGGTTTTACTCGTTTTATATATAATTTTTTAGCCAATTGCATTGGGTACAGTTTATCATATATAAATGCATGATTTACTTTATTCAGTACAGCGCAGTAAACTGACAATTTTTTCTTGTGAAATGCTCAATTCTATACAGTTTTATATTTTATTTTAGCAATGTGATTGTATATGATGTTAAACTATCATATGCGTCAGTGCATAACTTTCTTTGTTTACGCTTTCCAGAATTAACATCCTTTGTTATAAAGAGTTGTATCTACCTCAAAAACATTTTTTCCAGTTCTATAAATACTATTTCTTAACGTATTTCATCATGGCCAGTTTTTTATTCACTCATAATTCGAATTACATATTAGAATAAAATGTTAAGGATTCTAGGTGGAACATAAGTCATTTGAGTCATCAATACTTGTGAGATTAGATTTCAGAATATGTTTTGTTTGATTTCATGTCTTTTATTGTCATCTTTATTAAAAAATTTAGATATAAAAAAATGATTATAAATGATGCAGATGTAAATTGATTATTCACAGATTTATTCTAAAGCATTCATTTACAGGAAATGTATTTAATTTTTTATGTTTAAACCTTTATGAACCTGTAGCTTAAATTACTTTTGTATATAAGTATAAAAAACAATTGTAAAACACTCATTTTCGCAGTAAATTTATGTGGGAATTAATTTTCTCCTAGTAGGATCTCAGAAATGAACTATTTTGCAACTAATTATGTAAATGAATAACAAAATGTCGACACCTAGGTTAATCAAATTGTGTATGTCATTGTGCAAGTGTTTTTAGCTTTACATTTTTATACACTAAACTTTTCTATAGCAAATTGTAAGGGTGTTAGGGATCTTTTTTGTTGCAGAATACAGTTAACAGGAGAAATAAATTTTTGTATTCGAAAGTCATGTACTTTTTTCAAATCAAGAATTTTTTAAAGAATATTTACGAAAATCCTGCGATTGGCAACATTGTTGGTTTCTTTTTTTTAGTAATTCAGAATTCGCTCTCTAGATAGCAGCAGTGTTCTAGGTATACGTGGGTATACGGTTAGAGACAATTTCAACAACGGAAAATACTTTTCATTTATTTATTGTAAATATAAATAATTAAAGCCCGGCTTTATAGGTGAAAGTTAACTTTAATCCTCAGTTTATTGCCATAACAAGAATTGTTTTCACAATTTATTGTTACTACGCCAATAAATCGATAGCTAAACTTGCGTTTATAAAACGAGATCTAAAGCCTACTTATGCCCGATTTCTTCATCGCCTTATCTTGAGGTTAAATTTATCTATCAGTTAGAATGTGACACATAGTATGTGTACGGCCAACTGTACGTCACATTCCAACTGTTAGATAAATTAACCTTAGGTTAAACATGGTGAAGAAATCGGCCATTAGTCAAGCGGATAGCGTTTTACAGCGATGCTGTTTTTGCAAGCTGCCATTTTCATTCGCTCATTCAAAATATGGTCAAATGTCTTAAACTTACACCCAAGAAATCTTATATCGTTCTCGACTGACTGCACAAGTGTGCACCAGAGTCTGTATATACAGGGTGTTTGTAAAATAAGTGCAAAAATTTTAACCACATTACCGTGAGAGCACATAGAACACGGAAAAATGTTAAAAAGCATTTTTCATAACAGGGGGGAAAATTATTTTATCCGTCCCTTATACGACGGTCATGAAACAACAAAAAACTTACGGAACCTGCTTCGCTGATCGTAGGCGTGACTAATATGTAAAGGCGCACTCACTCACCGAATAATATTTGTGTGGAAGAACACATTCAAACGTTCACTACAGTAATTTAGGAATGTTTATAACAACTGTTCAAAGTGGCATCTATCATTAGCGACACACATGAAACGTTCGAAACGTTTAGCTGCGTTCTTGCATCGATTTAGATATGTGTTTCCATAAATCCGCCGTGCTTCTTCAGTTTCCCGAGCTTCACCGTAGATGAGGAGCATCTGTTCTCTCGCCGTTTGTGAGTTGCGGCATTTTAATAACACACACAATAATAAACACAAAAAATAGTAATCGTATTTAGCTTTAACTCGTTCAACCACTTTTCACAAACTAAACTGTTGATCCAAAGGATACGGAGCAATAAATTGTGTCTCATGAAAAATGAAGCAGATTCCTTGGCTAGGATACGACTTACTGCGACGTGAAAAAAAAATGCTTTTATTGCCCGCCCGACTTCGGCAAAGATCACTGTGTCACTGCCCGATTGCAGTTCTGTTTTTTGTTCCAACAGATGCTTTCTGCTTTCTTTCCTTTTCTTGACCTACCTCAAAGACATAGACGTGCGATTAATTCTTGCCCGATTTTCAAGTGCGATTTTCTCGAAATGTGTAAAACTTTTGTTAAGGACATGTGTTTAATCGTTGCCATTTATGGTGATGTATTACAGGTTTAAATGTTTGCATATAGTAAAAGAACACCCTGTACATACCTTGTTGAGAGCTAAACACCAACCAAAATAAGCTAGATTTATATGGTTCAGGGCTAAATAGGTACGATTTTGACCATTCTTCATTAAAAGAAAACAGGTATAATTATATTATTTAAAAAAAAATACTATGAGTTGTGTAACATTTTATGCTCTAGGAAAGATGAATAAATAGAAAAGTAACTAAATAATCCAAAAATTTGTTTGAAAGCTATTTTACAATTAAATACGTGAGATTAAAAAGGGCCCAAGTCCTACTCGAATGATTATGAGAAATTGAAGAAAGAAAGTTTTTGAAAGTTGTTTTTTTTTTAATATGTAAACTTTTCTTTCGCCTGTTACTATATTAAATTTCTGTGTGTTTAATTGGATCACATAACCAGATCAAAACGTTATTCAAATTTCACCAAAATAATATATGTACATACACAATTGTCTGGCCAAGACTACGTATACGGTTATTGTGAGTAAATGAAGGAGAGGCTCATTGAAACTTGTGTGTAAATGAAATAGAGATATTACAATGTTGCGTGCGAAGGTCGGAATGCTGCGGCCGGAGCGTGGCCCGCGTTATCAATCGGCAACGTCGATTGATGTAGCTATTCCGTTTACTCATGCGCTTTCTACTATTCTATCCTTCATTTACTGACGATAAACGCATAGGCAGTGGTGGCCAGGCCAACTATGTATATAAGCTGCGTTCTTTTTGCCACAAATCTTACTTCAGATCACATAAACGTCATTTCCGTTAGCACGAACAAGTAAGTTTGAACGAAGATTTCAACGTAGCAACCAATGGGAGTACTCGAGAGGCAAGGTGGGAGGTGGGTATCTCAATTCAAACACACTTGTTCGTGCTAATGGAAATGACGTTTATGTGATCTGAGGTAAGATTTGTGGTAAAAGGAAAGCACCTATAATCTGGTCTTGGGCCTTTTTTAATCTCACATGTTCAATTTATAAATAGAGCGAAATTTTATAGAAAAGAACTAATTTGGCAATACTGAGTGCAGATGCACAGCAGGGCAGTGTTGCCAGATTGGGCGTTTTATCGCAAATATATGCGGAGTGCGTTTCGAAAATCATGCAAACCTTTTTTTATAAAACATAACTTTCACACGCATTTATTTACTACAATGTTTGGTGTACGTCAAGGCTAGACAACACAAAATGAAGACCGTCGGTGCCACTCATCACTGTGACACGAGACACGGTTCCCTGCTAAAGACTGAGGTGCATGGTACTTCGAAGTATGAAAAATCTCCAGACTACAGCTCAAAGTTTTTATTCAATAAATTACTTCCTTTTGTGAAGGAACTCCCTCTTAAAAAAATTTAAAAACTATGTAAAGCATTTTTTATTGGAAAAGGCTTATTACAACATCTCTGAATATTTAAATGATACAACCCTGGGTTAAATTTAAGAACTGTATGACTGAATTTGTGAATTCAAATTTACAATAAATTATTATTATTATTATTATGGTTGGTTATACTGAGGGCGTGTAACACAGAGTGTAACATCACAGTGATGGAGTGATGTTCCGCCAAAGATAGCGCTTACACTTCGTTATTGCTATGTAGCAGAGCGCTAATTTGCAGCGTATTAGCTAATTGAGAACTGGCTGAACGGATTCTTTGTTTTACTTCGTAAAGCGATTTAAAACGTGGCGGCCGCTAGGTTTATCGCTCTCCCTTAGCAGAAATTTAGCTTCGGCTTGAACACATATGACGTCACGCTACGTGGCGCACACGAAGCGCTACGTAGCTTTCTACTAGGCTGAACGCAGGCATTCATTAGTCTATTTTCCTTTTTGTTTTTCTGCACTAGTCGATTCTCTCTTGTTTTTATTCATTCATTAGTGAACTTTCATTTATTTATTTATTTTTTCTCATTAACGCGATTTATTTTTGATTAACAGATTGTCATAAATTTATTTTTTCTATTAAACAGTTGTCATATACTTTCGTTTTTTAATAGATTTCTTTTCCTTCATTAAAATTCAATTCAAAATTTCAATTTGCCTCGATTCCCTCGTTTCGTTCTTGTTTTTTTTTTCTCTCTCAATAATCAATCTGGATTTATTCATTAACCGACTGTCGTATATTTATTTTTTTCCATTGAACAATTGTCATTTATTTTCGTTTTTCAGTAGATTGTCATTTATTTTCCTTCATTAAAAGTCAATTTAAAATTTGAATTTGCCCCGCATGAAATTAGTTCAAAAAAGCACGTGCAGATGGCACCACTAATTATCTAACGAAAATTAGTTTGCTGGAATGCGCATAGATGGCGCCACCAACTAAAGAAAATTAAGGTTACTGTATTTAGAAGGTACCGCCATTCATTTCCGCGGCTTCGTCCCCCAAATTAAAAAGGATGCGATGAAACGCTATAGAAGAAAAAGGATAGATACATAACAAGTAACTGTTGCTAAGGAGTTTATGAATGAATTTGATTAACCCCAAATTAAGAGATAGAAAGCGCTACCTTCTCGATACAGTAACTTTAAAGAAAATTAATTGCATACGGTGACATCTGGGCTGCGTTCATAAACTACACCTTCAAGTGCATCTTGGGTGTGTAATCGCATCTTTCTCACTCACGATGTATAACAAATTTTGTGTCTCGCTCTTCTGCTTCAAAAATTCTTGTGTTTGTCACAAGCACAATCACAAGTGTTCAATGTGCGTCCTAATGAAGCAAACGAATAAACTAAATTTCGCTTTCTAATTCAAGACTGCTTCATAAGGTTATGAAAAATTCAAAGGCTTCTTTTCAAATGAACGCCTGTATTTGAATCAATCTTTGTCGAATTAGTTAATTCACGCATGAAACTGTATTCGAGCGCCTTGTTAGTGGGCGATTTTTCATTCAAGAGTTTGCGCCTTGCGTTTTAAAAATCTGGCAACACTGCAGCAGGGTTCGGAGTAGTAAATGAAGTCAAATACTATCAAAAACTACACGTTTTTTTTTTTATTTACTACGTCCCTATTATTTTGAATAAACTACGTTAGCAATTACATATATACGTCATTTATACGTTGTTCACAAATTAAAAACCACCACCTGCTGCATTATGTTGGTATAAAACATAAGTCCCCTACAAAACATTATCAAAATAGCAAGGTTGGCAAGGTATTTACCTTGCCAACCTTGTTTGTTTCATGTCAAAGTAATTTGTCAAATCAATTTTATTATTACATTGTTCACATTTATATTCATTTTAACAAGCCATTTCAATGCCTCGAAAGCAGAGAAATATTTTAAATGCCAAAATGAAAGAAGCACTCCTCAAATGTTACCAAATTTCTAACTAGGACAATGTTGCCGGTTGTACTTTTCACAAGGCAACATCGCCAGTGGTCTTTTAATTTGTGAACAGAGAATACAATTGTTATAGGAGTTTGCAGCTAAGCGTTCGCCACCTGATGTCAACTAAACAAACCCTTGTATGCTACACAACAAATCGTGTTTTGACGTCGATCCTGAGTCATATCCTGAGTGTATGATGTACAGCTGAATTCAAAAAAATCGGGAAATGAAATTTTTCCAATTGTAAATTTGGTTCTATTTGTCAATTAGCTGTCTACCTGACAATACATACATGCCTTTCAAAAAATTAACCTGTTTACTTATAAAGTGACGTACCGTCAAATAATTCTAACCTATTTCTAATAAATCCGTTTTCACGCTATGAAAATATTGAAAAAAACGTGTCGATCTTGTTTGAGATTTCCCGATTTTTTTTAATTCAGCTGTATCAGGATTGTGTTATATGTGACATTCACATTAAATCAACTTGTGTATTTGTATCAGTACGCACTTAAACAAGTGCATTATAAAAATTCCGTGTAGCTTACAGAGGTTCAGATTTATCCACGGTAGCGCTGCGATCTTAAAATCAAACGCCTATAGGCAACACATTGTACTCTGTTGGTAGCAATGCAGTGCTGAGAGGAGTACCGTCAAAATTTTTAAAAGTCAAATTGAAACGGCCATACATACACGTCAGTGAATGTTAATGGAGTTGGCCATGGCTATACAACAAATCGTGTTTTGGCGTTGATCCTGAGTATATGATGTATCAGGATTGTGTTATATGTGACATTCACATTAAATCAACTTGTGTATTTGTATTAGTACGCACTTAAACACGTGCATTACAAAAATTCCGTATAGCTTACAGAGGTTCAGATTTATCCACGGTAGCACTGCGATCTTAAAATCAAACGCCTATTTCTTTGCTGGATCCTATTCTAAACTAAATTAAGTCAAATTTAACTTTAATTAAGCTATTTAAGGCCGAATTTTAAAAATGCAAGATATATTTAATCCACAGTTTAATGTTTTATTAATTATACTAGGCGCTTTCATTTCTAAAATGATCCTAATCTGATCTGAACATGTTTAGAGATTCATGATTTCCTTGTTCTTGTTAGAAAAGAACACTCCTTAAAAAACGTGTTTGGAATATTCCTTCGTAAATTGTCAAAACGAAGTCTCAAATGTATCAAACATATTAGATTGCAGGTAAACGCAATTTCTATCTAATATCTTGTAATCATTTTCAGAAAAGAACACGATTCGCTGATCCAAACGCGTTATGTTTCTGTGATCCATCAGAAACGAAAGCGCCTATTATAAACAATGATGAACTGTATGTTTTGTGATCGTTCCAAAATGTTGTGCTTTTTATAATATGCCGCTGCCATATTTAGTTACCACTTTGGACAAGAAACTACTCTTAATATGACTCTCTCCTGTTTATTCTTTACTGATAGAATCTGACAAGATCGCTGCCAACACGTTTTTTCGCAATTTTCTCTGGAAATTCATCTACAGTTCTGACTGTAGATGGCGCTAGCATCAAAAGCGTATTTAAAAATAAAATGGTCGCTTCTTTTTCAACAAGTGTCATGTGCTCACGTCACGCTGTTAACAGAGCTTATTCCAAAACTAAATTAAAAAATATTGTGTCGTGTAGTAAAAGCAATTCTTGTCTAACGAGTTTCTTTACCAACGTAAAGGAGGAGACTTAATGATTGACCTTAAACTGTAATTGAAGTTATGATGCTATTGATGACATTGGCATACGTCGATGTATTGGTTGAAAGTTCAAACGACTTAATTATGTGAATTAAATTAACATAAATTTGTAATTAAAAGTCACTTTCTCAAGTTACTTAACTTATTAGCAATTTTTAGTGCAGAGCTCACATTAGAGAGAGCAATGGCTGGTACAATTGTGAAAATTTATTTGTTTATGTATAACACAGCGCAAGTGCTAGGGTAAGTTAAATATTAGTTTCTTTGAAATATTTAAAAAAATTGTTTTAATTTTTTTAGATGGTCATATTTGCTGCTGCAGATATTGCAGTATTATCTCACTGATGTTGATGTGTCGTTGTATGAACACATAAAATGTGCACTATTTATATTTCAAAATGCTGCTATATTAGAAGTAGTGCACGCAGCTATTAAATTTGTTCCATCAAATCCCTTTTTGACATTAATGCAAATTTCGTCTCGAATTATGGTTGTTTGTGGAGTTTTAAGTGTAACAACTGACGCAAGAGAATCCCTGGGCCTTCCGTTGTTGTTGTTCGCTTGGACTATTACTGAAATTATTCGATACGCAACGTACGCATTCACTTTAATAAATAAAGTGCCTCACTTCCTGCTTTGGTTAAGGTAAGCCAGTTTTACAAAGCACAACAAAGTAATAAAACATGTTTATTTTACATAGGTATTCCACATTTATAGTATTGTATCCAATTGGTGTAACTGGTGAACTTCTTTGCATTTATACAGCTTTGCAGGAAGTTATTCGCACAAAAATGTGGTCCATCGAATTTCCAAATGATTGGAATATTATGTTTTCTTACCACTACATATTATTCGTTACAATGTTGCTGTATATTCCATGTAAGTTCTTTTACAATTAATTTCAGGCGTTTTATAACAAAATAATTTTCAGTATTTCCACAATTGTACCTGCATATGTTTACACTGCGTAGAAAAGTACTTGGTCCTCAAAAGAAAGAAGAAAAAAAGAAAGTCAAATAATTATCTGTTTTTGTGGATATGATCAAGTTTTACATTTTCTGAATAATACCATTAAAAAAATTTATATGAAAAGCTGAGATGGTTTTTAATTGATAAAAGCGCGCTGTATCCTTCTTGAATGCCTGCTCCTTGATTCTGTAAGAGCCCTCTCTAGTTCTTCAGTTACGTGTAATAAATTGCCGGGATCCGTTTGAAGTAGCACATGTTGTTTTGCTTCTTCTTGCAATTGTTGGTTTGGTATTTTTAATGCTAAATCGATCACTACAAGCGGTGTTACTTGATGCAGCAGCGATCTAGATGCAACCTAGAAAATAATTTAAAAAATTACTTGAAATGATGATATTTCAAATTTTGGTTTTTTACATGAAGTACCTACATTGTATGTAAATAAAAATAAAGTGCAAATAAGCTATTATATGCAAACAGGATTATTTACATACATAAGTATACATTAGCCTTTAATCTATAAAAAAGAAATTTGAATTTCTTTATTGTGAGAAATTCAAAGCTTTAGATTTTAATTTCTTTTGATGCTAAGGACACAATATTATGTACTTTTTGAAAATCTAAATTTTACTGTTCAGGCGTACTTGATTGAAGAAGAAGAAAACAACATTTACTTAAACTAATAGCGTTTTCGATTGATTGCACTAGTGCGCACTCAGAGTATGTTCATCTCATGTTATTGCATAAGGTTAAAAGAAGATACAAATACAGTGGGTAGATCCAGTGCAGCTGAATCGAAAACACTATAAGTAATGAATTTGTATGTTTTATTCTTGAGAAGTTTTCTTAGTGCTATAATGATTTGTTTATTTCACTAATAAGTGGCCTCTACGATACTATATTACTTGTGCAAGATTTGTTACGAAGTGAGCGAGAAGTGCCAATTCAACCAATCAGAATTCACTGTGGTAGCTCATCTCCCTCACTTTGTGACAAAAATGTTATCAAATCTTGCATGGTATCACACGGGCCTAAGAATCAATATTTTTATTAATTGCTATAACAAAATCTAATAAAAGATATACAAAGATATTTCTTTCCTAGAGCTTTAAGAAGGATATCTTACCTGTACTTCAAACCTCCAATCTAAATCATGGTAATGCGGTTCATTAACTGATAATTTTTCCAGAATTTCTGAGATATCTTTCTGTTTGGATTCATAAAACTTACTCAACACAGTTTGCTGTTCTTGCGAAAAGCCAACAGTTAACACCGAATCACGAAAATCAGCTTCGCTTAACTACGATAATAATTGTTTTTGATTATTTGATGGTGGTGATAGCATTGACTTACTTTATGTTTGCAGCTTATCAACAGAAGGTTGACCAGGCCGTAAACACAATTCTGAACATCTTCTGGTTGGATGCTCAATTTCTGAGCCGCTGCAGTGTACAGTTTTAAGTTGGGCCCATTTTGTAAAAAATCTATTGACAGCTTGCAAAAATCTATCACAACTAAAATCTTTTATTTAATATTTATATAGGTGTGTCCAAATATAACTTACTTTGCTGTGTTTGACTAGTTAATAAACTTAAATGCTCTTTGTGATCACTTCTTAATGACAGTAACATTGTTTTTCAGGTTAAGGTATGTTGTATGTTATGGTTGTGGTTAGTAACAACCAGTGTTGCCAATATGGGAGTAATTACCCGAAAAGTGGGTATTTTGTAGTGTTGTTACCGGTCAATGAATTATTAAGCATAGAAATCATGATACATATGGCCAATTGCACCGCATTTTTAAGCAGAAATTAAATTTAAGTCGTGTTTAGAATGTAATATTTGACGTAGATCCAGCATAATGTCAGGCGCATTCTAACTGACACTTAAGTTGAAGTTTAACCGTCAATTAGATGGTGATTGACATTATGCTGATGTATTCACGATTGTCACATTCTAAACACGTCTTAAATTTAATCAATGATTAAAAATTCGGTGCAATCAGGCATAAGACCTTAAAGATATGATACATAAACAGACAAGTTTACGTTTCGTTTGCGCATAGCGTCAGTGACAATGAGTCACTGAGAGACAAAAATCAAATTTTGTGTGCTATAATTGAAAGAAACAAAATTAATAAATGTCCATTTATGATGCTTTTATATACTTTATCGTCAGCTTAATGCTTTAAGTTAGGTCTCCGATCTCATTAAATGTGCGAATTTTTTTTCTTATTTTCTCATTTTAAGACGAATTCGCGGCGCTTTTGTCACCGGATGACGTAGTCGATGCGCAAGAGCATATCTTAAATGGCGTTTTCGATTGACTGCTCCGAGCAGCTCCAGATCAAATTGCACATGCGCATATAGAGCGAGCACTTGCAGTGGCGTATTCGGATGGCTGTTGCTCTTTTAGGGATCAAAAATTAGCGGATTCGATTGAACTGGATTGCAAGTATCTGTGGAGCGGATCAATCACCGTTCATCGGAGCACATTTAATCCGATCAAGTGCAATTCTGTCACGAACTGATCTGGATGGGTGCTGCACTAGAGCGGATTAGGACTGATCTCAACCGAAAACGTCATAAGCTTCCTAGTATCATGCATAGAATAGCATCCAATGTTTATACATATCCCACAGGACCAATAGCGTACCGTCACTGGGAATGTTTCTCATTCTTTCAGTATAAAATACGCAACTGTGAGCTATTGGCACTAAATAAAAAGCTCTTACCAATAATTTTATTCTGTGAAATCCAATGTGTGATTTTAAACTAGTGATGCCGCAATTGGATAGAGAAGATCGATTCTTAAAAATCGATTTTTTTCTTCCTCCGATTCTTAGCTTTCGATTAATCACCTCTGAAATAAATCGATTCATGATAATCGATGCTTTTTAGATAGCTTTACGTATACGATAAGTATTTTAAGAGATATTTAATGTGTACACGTATATGTAACTCCTTAAAATATGTTGACTGACAGTAGACAGTGAGGAAACCCATCAACCATTTGAGAGCGTAATGTCCTTGGTGCTTAGAACCATTGCCGTCTTGAAGTAAAGGCCGTCAGGTTACCGGCTTTTGTTCCTGGTGACGTCACCGTAAGAGTCTCTCGTTGCTTTAATAGCTAATAGCGTTTTCGATTCACTTGCACTGGTTGCACTCAGTGTATTTACATCTTCTTTTAACCTCATGTAATAACACGAGATGAAGACATTCTGAGTACGCACTAGTGCGGTCAATCGAAAACGCTATAAGTCTTCTCGTGTATTTTTTTTTTAGTTTTTTGGAGTGTTTTTATGTTAATTGTTGTTATTTTTATGTTTCTTTGATGTTTTCGTGTTGTGTTTGGTTAAAAAACTACGTGTTTGTGTTTTAATTAATTGTAGTGTTAGTTTTTTTTATAATTTTATAGGTTAGAACATTTTTTTAAAATCCTTGTGTTGTGTTGTGTTTTTTGAATTTCTGTTGAAATAAATATACAAGTAATATAATATATCATTCTCCACACCTACTATATTAATCCCATTATGTTCCTGTTTCTAGAAAATGCCTAACTGCGGATCTACACGTTGGCCCATATATTTGCCGAAACATTTGTCCGAACATTTGCCCTATCATTTGCGTACAAGTATGCTATCCACACAGTGGTCAATAAATAATAATTTAATTTTCGGTTAAATGATTACTCGACTTGAAAAGACTTTGTTTAAATGACAAGAATGACAAGTTTTCTTTTATCGTAGGTATCATTTTGGTTTTGTTGAAAATGTCACGCCTACTTCATTTGTAGGTAGTAGATGATTCATTCATTTTCAATAATTTTTCTCTCAATTTTTTTCCTATAAAACATAATAAATTTTTGATGTGATTGGATAGAGAATTCAATGAGCTATCAGAACCAAGAAAAAAATTGGGAGTTGCTATTTAAAAAAATACTGTCAAAAATTGATTTTCATTTGAAAATGTGTGCTTTTTAAAAACAAAATTTACCTGTCCGAGCGTTTTTTAGAAATGTCAAAAATAAAGAAATTACGAATTTTATTCCATACTTTAGAGGCTCACTGTATAACCTCCAGCAAGCAACGGTTTGTATACTGTACCGAGTTGAGTAGTTATTTTATGCGACAAACACGCACAGACGTGTGGACGGCACAAGTGTGTTGATTGGCCAACGACGCTCGAATTCCTTTGATTTGTCACTTTTTACCGACACCCAGGCGAACGGAGGCAAACTTGGCCTAGTCGAAGCCAATAAGACAAAGCTAACGGCTACACGTTCGTGTTGGCCAAGGTTTGCCAGACTTCGCCCAGCGTGTGGATCCGGCCGACACCCAGACGAACACAGGCAAACTTGGTCCAGTCGAAGCCAATTAAGACAAAGTTAACGGCTACACGTTCGCGTTGGCTAAGGTTTGCCAGACTTCGCCCAGCGAGTGGATTCGGCATAACAAGTGCTGTGTGCCAAACTGCACGTCCAACACAAAAAGTGGCTCTTATATTAAATTAACCTTACCAAGACATCGACTAACCCTTAAAACTGATGCCTACCCTTCCATTTTCCCCAATGTGCCTGCATACCTCTCCGAAGTTCCTTCAGTGAAACGTGGAAATTCAAGCGATAGATAAAACATTGGCCTATTAGTTTTTAATCTAGGAAGATTAAATTTATGTCGCAACCGGGGACGGAAATATTTTTAAAAATAATTACTTTTCATTTTCGTGTATTTACTTCGGCGGGAAACAGCTACGTACCTTCTGATACCTCATCGCACTCGTGTGATCCTAATATAATTCTGGTTTTGTACGAAAATTTCGTTTCGCGTATAATTACTTTTCGACTATCGGCTACTCATGTGTAGATGTCGCCACCGGGGACGGAAATATTTTTAAAAATAATTGCTTTTCATTCTCGTGTATTTATCTTGGCGGGAAACAACTACGTACCTTCTGACACCTCATCGCACTCATGTGATACTAATACAATTCTAGCTTTGTACGAAAATTTCGTATCGCGCATAATTAGTTTTCGACTTTCGGCTATTCACTTGTAGATGTCGCCACCGGGGACGGAAATATTTTTAAAAATAATTACTTTTCATTCTCGTGTATTTATCCTGGCGGGAAACAATTACGTACCTTCTGACACCTCATCGCACTCATGTGATCCTAATACAATTCTGGTTTTGTACGAAAATTTCGTTTCGCGTATAATTACTTTTCGACTTTCGGCTACTCATGTGTAGATGTCGCCACCGGGGACGGAAATATTTTTAAAAATAATTACTTTTCATTCTCGTGTTTTTATCTTGGCGGGAAACAACTACGTACCTTCTGACACCTCACCGCACTCATGTGATCCTAATACAATTTTGGTTTTGTACGAAAATTTCGTTTCGCGTATAATTACTTTTCGACTATCGGCTACTCATGTGTAGATGTCGCCACCGGGGACGGAAATATTTTTAAAAATAATTGCTTTTCATTTTCGTATATTTATTTCGGCGGGAAAGAGCTACGTACCTTCTTATACCTCATCGCACTCATGTGATCCTAATACAATTCTAGTTTTGTACGAAAATTTCGTTTCGCGCATAATTAGTTTTCGACTTTCGGCTACTCATGTGTACATGTCGCAACCAGGGACGGAAATATTTTTAAAAATAATTACTTTTCATCCTCGTGTATTTATCTTGGCGGGAAACAACTACGTACCTTCTGACACCTCATCGCACTCATGTGATCCTAATACAATTCTAGTTTTGTACGAAAATTTCGTTTCGCGCATAATTATTTTTCGACTTTCGGCTACTCACGTGTAGATGTCGCCACCGGAGACGTAAATATTTTTAAAAATAATTTCGTTTCATTCTCGTGCATATATCTTGGCGGGAAACAACTACGTACCTTCTGACACCTCATCGCACTCATGTGATCCTAATACAATTCTAGTTTTGTACGAAAATTTCGTTTCGCGTATAATTACTTTTCGACTTTCGGCTACTCGTGTAGATGTCGCCACCGGGGACGGAAATATTTTTAAAAATAATTGCTTTTCATTTTCGTGTATTTATTTCGGCGGGAAAGAGCTACGTACCTTCTTATACCTCATCGCACTCATGTGATCCTAATACAATTCTAGCTTTGTACGAAAATTTCGTATCGCGCATAATTAGTTTTCGACTTTCGGCTATTCACTTGTAGATGTCGCCACCGGGGACGGAAATATTTTTAAAAATAATTACTTTTCATTCTCGTGTATTTATCCTGGCGGGAAACAACTACGTACCTTCTGACACCTCATCGCACTCATGTGATCCTAATCCAATTCTAGTTTTGTACGAAAATTTCGTTTCGCGCATAATTAGTTTTCGACTTTCGGCTATTCATTTGTAGATGTCGCCACTGGGGACGGAAATATTTTTAAAAATAAATGCTTTTAATTTTCCTGTATTTATTTCGGTTGGAAAGAGCTACGTACCTTCTTATACCTCATCGCACTCATGTGATCCTAATACAATTCTAGTTTTGTACGAAAATTTCGTTTCGCGCATAATTAGTTTTCGACTTTCGGCTATTCATGTGTAGATGTCGCCACTGGGGACGGAAATGTTTTTAAAAATAATTACTTTTCATTTTCGTGTATTTATTTCGGCGGGAAACAGCTACGTACCTTCTGACACCTCATCGCACTCACGTGATCCTAATACAATTCTAGTTTTGTACGAAAATTTCGTTTCGCCCATAATTATTTTTCGACTTTCGGCTACTCATGTGTAGATGTCGCCACCGGAGACGTAAATATTTTTAAAAATAATTTCGTTTCATTCTCGTGTATTTATCTTGTCGGGAAACAACTACGTACCTTCTGACACCTCATCGCACTCATGTGATCCTAATACAATTCTAGTTTTGTACGAAAATTTCGTTTCGCGCATAATTAGTTTTCGGCTTTCGGCTACTCATGTGTAGATGTCGCAACCGGGGACGGAAATATTTTTAAAAACAATTACTTTTCATTCTCGTGTATTTATCTTGTCGGGAAACAACTACGTACCTTCTGACACCTCATCGCACTCATGTGATCCTAATACAATTCTAGCTTTGTACGAAAATTTCGTATCGCGCATAATCAGTTTTCGACTTTCGGCTATTCACTTGTAGATGTCGCCACCGGGGACTGAAATATTTTTAAAAATAATTACATTTCATTCTCGTGTATTTATCCTGGTAGGAAACAACTACGTACCTTCTGACATCTCATCGCACTCATGTGATCCTAATACAATTCTGGTTTTGTACGAAAATTTCGTTTCGCGTATAATTACTTTTCGACTATCGGCTTCTCATGTGTAGATGTCGCCACCGGGGACGGAAATATTTTTAAAAATAATTACTTTTAATTTTCGTGTACGTATTTCGGCGGGAAAGAGCTACGTACCTTCTTATACCTCATCGCATTCATATGATCCTAATACAATTCTAGTTTTGTACGAAAGTTTCGTTTCGCGCATAATTAGTTTTCGACTTTCGGCTATTCATGTGTAGATGTCGCCACCGGGGACGGAAATATTTTTAAAAATAATTACTTTTCATTCTCGTGTATTTATCTTGGCGGGAAACAACTACGTACCTTCTGACACCTCATCACACTCATGTGATCCTAATACAATTCTAGTTTTGTACGAAGATTTCGTTTCGCGCATAATTAGTTTTCGACTTTCGGCTATTCATTTGTAGATGTCGCCACCGGAGACGTAAATATTTTTAAAAATAATTTCGTTTCATTCTCGTGCATATATCTTGGCGGGAAACAACTACGTACCTTCTGACACCTCATCGCACTCATGTGATCCTAATACAATTCTAGTTTTGTACGAAAATTTCGTTTCGCGCATAATTAGTTTTCGACTTTCGGCTATTCATGTGTAGATGTCGCCACTGGGGACGGAAATATTTTTAAAAATAATTACTTTTAATTTTCGTGTACGTATTTCGGCGGGAAAGAGCTACGTACCTTCTTATACCTCATCGCACTCATGTGATCCTAATACAATTCTAGTTTTCTACGAAAATTTCGTTTCGCGTATAATTACTTTTCGACTTTCGGCTACTCATGTGTAGATGTCGCCACCGGAGACGGAAATATTTTTAAAAATAATTACTTTTCATTCTCGTGTATTTATTTCGGCGGGAAAGAGCTACGTACCTTCTTATACCTCATCGCACTCATGTGATCCTAATACAATTCTAGTTTTGTACGATTTCGTTTCGCGCATTATTGTTTTTCTACTTTCGGCTACTCACGTGTAGATGTCGCCACCGGAGACGCAAATATTTTTAAAAATAATTTCGTTTCATTTTCGTGTATTTATCTTGGCGGGAAACAACTACGTACCTTCTGACACCTCATCGCACTCATGTGATCCTAATACAATTCTAGTTTTGTACGAAAATTTCGTTTCGCGCATAATTATTTTTCGACTTTCGGCTACTCATGTGTAAATGTCGCAACCGGGGACGGAAATATTTTTAAAGATAATTACTTTTCATTCTCGTGTATTTATTTCGGCGGGAAAGAGCTACGTACCTTCTTATACCTCATCGCACTCATGTGATCCTAATACAATTCTAGTTTTGTACGAAAATTTCGTTTCGCGCATAATTATTTTTCGACTTTCGGCTATTCAGGTGTAGATGTCGCCACCGGGACAGAAATATTTTTAAAAAAATTGCTTTTCATTCTCGTGTATTTATCTTGGCGGGAAACAACTACGTACCTTCTGACACCTCATCGCACTCATGTGATCCTAATACAATTCTAGTTTTGTACGAAAATTTCGTTTCGCGCATAATTATTTTTCTACTTTCAGCTACTCACGTGTAGATGTCGCTACCGGAGAAGCAAATATTTTTAAAAATAATATCGTTCCATTTTCGTGTATTTATCTTGGCGGGAAACAACTACGTACCTTCTGACACCTCATCGCACTCATGTGATCCTAATACAATTTTAGTTTTGTAAGAAAATTTCGTTTCGCGCATCATTATTTTACGACTTTCGGCTACTCATTTGTAGATGTCGCCACCGGGGACGCAAATATTTTTAAAAATAATTACTTTTCATTCTCGTGTATTTATTTTGGCGGGAAAGTGCTACGTACCTTCTGATACCTCATAGCATTCTTGTGATCCTAATACAATTCTAGTTTTGTAAGAAAATTTCGTTTCGCGCATAATTATTTTACGACTTTCGGCTACTCATGTGTAGATGTCGCCACCGGTGACGCAAATATTTTTAAAAATAATTTCGTTCCATTTTCGTGTATTTATCTTGGCGGGAAACAACTACGTACCTTATGACACCACATCGCACTCATGTGATCCTAATACAATTCTAGTTTTGTACGAAAATTTCGTTTCACGCATAATTATTTTTCGACTTTCGGCTACTCATGTGTAGATGTCGCCACAGGAGATGCAAATAATGGCCGCGTTCGTAAGAACCAGCGCTCAAGTAGCATTCATCTGTGATTTTTGAATTTCTTTGAAATAAGCCAATCACAGACGAATGCTACTTGAGCGCTTGGTTCTTACGAACGCGGCCATTTTTAAAAATAATTTCGTTTCATTTTCATTTGATTGTGCGGTCAGCTATTGGAGCTATAGGGTGTTGTATATTGGAGTTATACCGAGTGACTTTTAATGATTGAAAATTATTTTATTAGATTGGCAACACTTTTCAATGTTTATGTTGGTGTACTGGATTTTCAAATTCAAAATTTAGATTTAGGTTAGTGCACTAGATTGTCAAACTCAAATAAATTCGTTTATTGTCGAATCAAGAAAACCAAATAAATAAGATATTTAATTATCACAATTTATTACCAAAATGGTTTTGAGCACAGAATAAAATACATTTTTAGTAATGGCTTATTTTCGAAGCGGAGTACAAAATGAAAATGGGCATATTAAGCAGACCCGAAAATTGTGCAACTGTTGACCAAATTTCTGCTGAATGCGACTTCTCATAAGTTGATGAGTTGGAGGGGTCGCCTTTTTTTGTAGCGTAACTTCTCCGCTACCTGACTGGAATATGTTATGATGAGTGAACTTCATTCAGCAGAAATGACTGCTCAGTCGCTCAGTCTCAACTGTTGGAGCAGGAACTGTTTCTGATATGCTGCTGAATTAGCCCAATAGTAATTGAATTTATTCACAGCAGCATGCCTATGAGGATTTCATTGAAATATACCCTGAACAACAAATTGAGTTTCGCCTTTTTTCACAACACTGTTTCAGAATAGCCGTCCTCCATTTACAACGAACACGAATCGATTCAAATTCACTTAAAAATCGTTGATTGCATTCCATTTAGTTATTCAGTTGGGGACCAGTGATGAAGAAGTGATTGAATTTCCCCTCCCGCACACCGTACTGATCAAGCTGATTTTCTAAATCAGTTATCAGTTTCATGTGATTTCATACGTATTTTGAGGTTATGTTAATTTTAGTTACAAAACATCATTCCTTTTATGAGTAGGTAGTCTAAAATAAAATCAGTTTTTTTATGCGCGTTAGTCGACCAAGCGGAGACGGCATATCTTTCCTGTGAGCTTCGATGCAGTAACGCATTGTTCGGTTCCGTGCACTCGCAGCGTCGTCGGGCTCGCCCACTATTATCTATGGCATTGTATACTGCTTACGACCCCACTCTTGCCAAGCGTACGCTCGTGATAAACCAAACTGATTAAAAACAAGACTCTCTATTTATGAGTCTCTCTATTCACTTTAAAGTAAGTTCAGTTCAAAATCGGTTAATAAATGAACGTTTCTTGCAAACTGGTAATGTAGAAAAAGGAAAATTCACTGGTCGCCCCACTATAATAACACTCGATATTGTACAAAATGCTAATGATACTGTACAACAGAATCCTCATGTTTTCTATACGAATCCACTAGGAAGATCTTGAAAAAAAACCCTTCATTTCCGATCATACAAATTTTCAATGGTTCGACAACTTCACCTACTCGATTTTCTTCAACAAATTCAGTTTTGTCAGTGGTATCACAATAATCGGCTAAATAATGGTGACCAACAAGATACAACTTTCTTTTTTGATAAAGCCTGGTTTCATCTCTCTGGGTTTATCAATTCACAAAATTTCAGGCCATGGTCAGAACATAATCCCTTTAATGTGAATGATGTAAAGACACTATACCACTTAAAATTGGTGTTTGGGTGGCAATGTCTTGGAGAAGAATTATTGGACCAATATTCTTCCGGGAAACAACGCCTATAGATATCAGAGACTTATATTGGATCCATTTATAAACCAGTTAGACGACACTGAATTAGCAAATGGCTACTTTCAACAAGATTCCGCCACTGCCCATATGGCACGAACCACAATAAATTATTTAGAGGAGTTTTTCCCAGGATGTTTAATCAGTGCTGGTTGGTGGCCTCTAATATTCAATTAAATCCGGACTTCTTACTTCCTTATTTCAATAATTTGGTGTTCAGAATACGTATTAAACATTTTGGAAGAATTGTAGTAGGCAATTGCAAATATCGGACAACCTAAAACGTTAATAATGTCTTCAATAACATATCTCAAAGGATTCGGTACTGCTTACGCAAAGGGGGCTTGAAGATTTGCTCTAATATTCAATTAAATTTGGACTTCTTATTTCCTCATTTCAATAATGTGGTGTCAGAATACGTATTAAACAATTTGGATGAATTGTCCAGCTGGCAAATTGAAGAGGCGATTGCAAATATCGGACAACCTAAAACGTTAATAATGTCTTCAATAACTTATCTCAAAGGATTCGGTGCTGCTTACGCAAAGGGGGCTAACATTTCCAGGTCTTGAATAATAACAATCTGTTGAAACAGTTTTCATCATAAATGTAAACATCAACTCTAACCTATAGCTACGCATTCCCGCAAAATTAACGAACTTTCAGGTAATGCCAATTCCTCAGTGTTCCCAACATACTAAATTTGCTTCAATCATTAAAAGTCACTCGGTAGATATTAGCGTGGTAAGTGCCTTATGGTCAGTTATAGTCCATTCACAAAACTCCCGGTGACGTTTAAATTTTCAATATGAAAATGTAAACGTCACCGGGAGTTTTGTGAATGGATTATACTTATCCTTTTTATTGTTCTACTGTGTGAACTTTCCTTTTTCTATCTGATAAAGAGAGAGTTTTTAATTAAAATCTATTGATGAGTGTAACATCAGGGGGAGATTGCTCTCCCTCTACTAGCATGGCCGAAGTGAATGTTGACTACGACGATGAGGTACTGGAGTCGCCGGTCTTGTAGCAGGTGCCCTCCGGCGTCCTACTTATACAGTGCTTAGAATCTAATATTGAATCTGTCAATGATAGACAATTTATGGTTTCGCCATCTTTAATAAAAGAAGTCAAGGACTCGGTCAATAAAGGCCTTTATTTTTCACCAGATAAGACAGAGAGAAAAAATAAAACTCCCGCAAAAACTAATCTTGTGCCCGAATGTTATTCAGAACAAACACTGGAAGCAGCAGAGAGACAACCTTCTGCTAAAAATATTGAAACAGTTCAGTTTTATGATATTTACGATCAGCCTCCATACGCGGTTTTTTTGGAATCCAATGAAGAGAAGATTGGGCAGTTAAGATCCATGGTCCTGGGGAGCTGGCTTTTAAAGTCAAACATTACAGGTATTAAGAAAATCGAGCAGAGAGGAAAAAACAGAGTAGCTATAGAATTCAATGGTTATCGTAAAGCGAACGCTTTTCTTCAACATAATTTTCTTTCCAAGCATAATTTAAAAGCTTTCATCCCAAACCACCTCATATCATGTAAGGGTTTACTAAGACAAGTGGACACCTCCTTCTCAGATGACATGTTAATGAGTAACATTAAAACTAGTAACAACAAACCAATTTTGGGAGTACGAAGAATCAAGCGGAAAGTGCAAAATGACGGAGATACATCGTTTGTTAACACCGCTTCAGTCATTGTTACCTTCCGAGGTAAAAAGCTACCTGATTATGTTTCTCTTTTTTATAATGTAAGAATCCCTGAAATATACAAACTCCCAGTCACGCAGTGTTTCAATTGCTGTTACGGCCATACTCGGAATCAATGCAAAAGTAAAGTTCGTTGAGCAGCATGGGAAGGCGAACACGAGCTTAATAAATGTGGATCAAGAAATTCCCCAAAGTGCTTGTTTTGTGAAGGCAGGCATTTCTCAACCGAGGCGGGCACAGTATTAGCTAAAAGAGTCTGTCCGGAATTTCTCAGATAAAAAAAATAAGGGAACTGATGGCCTACTACAACCTTTCCTTTTATGAAGTGTCAGACAAAACCAAGGGAGAAGGTAAAAAAACATCCTAATCTAACAGCTAACAAGGATTTTCCTTATCTAAGGTCTCCTGTGGTAGACCCCTCAAACGGAATTTATCCGGTAAACACACCTAGTAGATCAGCACCTTCTTTTGCAGAAATTGTAAGTACCTCAAAAGTTACCTAGGAAAGGAAACCAAAAAGGAATTACGAAAGCGTGAAAAGGAAGATTAATTTTCACAATGATGACATTTTAATGAACCCAAACAGACGACAGACAGGCACATTAAGAATGCTTAAAAGACCGTACATAACTTTAGGGGATTTAAATGCTCACCATTACGCATGGGGTTCCTTTCATTCCAACCGGAAAGGAAGAATTTTATATGACATAATACAAGATTATGACCTTGTAATCTTGAATGATGGCAAGCCAACTTATCTATCTGCCCCTAACCATAATAAAAGCGTGATCGCTTCTGATAATATTGTAAGTTTCTACGTAAGTCATACAGAGGATGATACTCTCTCTGGGTAGTGATCACTTCCCAATCATAACAACAATTGAACTAACTGCTTCGGAAAAAAACTATCATCACCAGGGAAGCTGTAAGAAATTTAACTACAAAAAAGCGGACTGACTGAAGTACGGAGGACTAGTTGAAGAAAGTATACAAAAAACGGAAACCATTGACTACAACAAATTCTCTGACGCAGTCATCAAGGCGGCAAAGAAATCCATTCCAGTAAGAGATAATTTACAAACGAATCACGGTCCCTGCCCTTGGTGGGATTCGGAATGCAGTAGGATTGTAAGATTAAAGAAAAATTTAATAAAGAAATACAAGGTAGACAAAACTTTTGAACCTTTCATTATAGCAAAAAGATATATTGCCGCCATGGCAAAACGTACACTAAGAGCTAAAAAAAAGGAGAGTTTCAGGCAATATTGTCAATCCCTTAATCGAAACGTTCCAATGAAGGACGTATGGACAATGATCAGGAGATTTAGACGCAGTGCAGCTGTGCAACAGGTTCTCAACTCCAACAATTTCAAGTGGACAGAAGAATTTCTTATCAAGTTGCCGCCGCACTATGGGGCCAAAAGCACTTTCGCGTCTCAAAAATCTGTAACTCTTTTATTTACCGACTTACGTTAATGAAATTTGGTACATAGATTAAGAAGACTATAGGCTTTGTGACTGTGATGTGATTTTAAAAATTTTTTTATTTACTTCTTTATTATATATGTTGTAACACCGAAAAGTGAAGATTCCTTAAGAGTAAAGTGCCCTTATTTTAAAAGATACATAAAAATGTCATAAGAAAATATTGTTTAGAATTAAAAGTTATAGTCAAATACAAAATTAGAGCGATTAGTTTGAAGGTTGAGAAATTTAGAGTTCGATGCGAATCTAATGGCGGCTGCTCTGAAGCTCATTTTCAATAAACAATTACGTACCTACGACACAACTAACATGTAACGTGTTATATATCATTGGAAAGGGCATTTCTTCTAGTTTCAACTAACTATACAAACATGTGAAACGCTTATTCGTTTGTCAAATAAAAAAACATAAACACAGGCACGTTTAATTTGCCGTTTTCAAATTTCGCTTAAAGATTTAACTGTTATCGAAATTTGCCGAAGTTGAGTTCCTGGCTGCAAATAATAGAGAAAATAGTCCTCTAGGTGAGGCAGAAAAGAAAGTTTGCCCATATTTGCCCCTAACATAAAAAAACAGGTTGAAAGATGGTGACCTACCTTTAGTGTAAGTACCTACTCGTATTTTCTGCTGGTGGCATGGTGGAAAAAAATGTATGGTTTTTGACAATGAATAAGTATTATTACCTTTTCAGTGGTTTTGTGGTTTTTTATAGTTAAAAACAAAATACGAGTAGGTACTTACACTAAAGGTAGGTCACCATCTTTCAACCTGGTTTTTTATGTTAGGGGCAAATATGGGCAAACTTTTTTTTCTGCCTCACCTAGAGGACTATTTCCTCTATTATTTGCAGCCAAGAACTCAACTTCGGCAAATTTCGATAACAGTTAAATCTTTAAGCGAAATTTGAAAACGGCAAATTAAACGTGCCTGTGTTTATGTTTTTTTATTTGACAAACGAGTAAGCGTTTCACATGTTTGTATAGTTAGTTGAAAACTAGAAGAAATGCCCTTTCCAATGATATATAACACGTTACATGTTAGTTGTGTCGTAGGTACGTAATTGTTTATTGAAAATGAGCTTCAGAGTAGCCGCCATTAGATTCGCATCGAACTCTAAATTTCTCAACCTTCAAACTAATCGCTCTAATTTTGTATTTGACTATAACTTTTAATTCTAAACAATATTTTCTTATGACATTTTTATGTATCTTTTTAAAATAAGGGCACTTTACTCTTAAGGAATCTTCACTTTTCGGTGTTACAACATATATAATAAAGAAGTAAATAAAAAAATTTTTAAAATCACATCACAGTCACAAAGCCTATAGTCTTCTTAATCTATGTACCAAATTTCATTAACGTAAGTCGGTAAATAAAAGAGTTACAGATTTTTGAGACGCGAAAGTGCTTTTGGCCTCATAGTGCGCCGCCCTGGGTTCCAACTCAAGATGAACAAAATTACATAGATAAATAAAATAATAAAAAAATAATACAAAGTAAAATTTATTTTCTGTAAACAATACTGAAATAGGTACACAAAACTGCTACTTGCTAATTAAACGTCAAACTAAATTAATGCCACTCACATTGTTGAAATCTGAACAACGAAAATAAGAACAGTTTTGGAAGTGTACATAAATTGATAGTAGACATATACGGTGGCGTGCAAAAAAATCGCGTACACCCAATTTTTGTTGTATTAAAGGCGTTTTCGGAAATTCGATCGGAGCAGTGAGGTTTTTGGAAAAGCGTTCGTAAATTAAACCTGGTTACTTGTTCTGCATTCGAAAATTAGTACAGGTACGCGACCCAAGTGACTGTGGTTATTGAGTAGAGTTACATAGGTTCTGTCATGAGGTTATGTTCATCTCTTACCTTTTTTTGAAGTTTGGGTAATTTGAAATGTATGACATGTAATAATATATAACTTGATTTGTTTTAATTAAAGTGTTTAATTATTTGTAAATTTGGACAGATGATACTGACCTGACAACCAAATTCGCGTTCGAAAATTCACCAACCTGACTACTAACCCGCTAGGGTTAATCTTTCCAATCAGAGTTATTTTCCGAAAACGCCTTAAGTCGGTCTTAATTTATAATCTGTCAGTGTCAAAAAAATGCCCAACTGACACAAATAGAATCAATTTTAATACTCTCTTGGAAAATGCATGACGAATAAGGGCAGTGGCGAATAATTATGGTCTAAGTCTAAATAAAAGCATTCTTACACGAACAGAGATGTAGATAGAGGAAGAAAGTGTAAGTAGAAAAGCAGCTTTGGGACGTTAAAAATATTGAACTTTATATTTCCTTTATTCATAAATTCTATTTTATAAAAATAAATGCACCTCTGTTACGTTTGTTTCCTGATACTTTAATAACAAATTCATTCTTAAATAAATCGTAACAAGTATCTTAAAATTCAGTTTATAATCTACATTTTTGATAGTATGTCAAAATTCACAAAATACCGATTTACAAAGCCAAAAATAGGTAAAAACTCTGTTACTTGATTTTGAAGGTGTACGCGATTTTATTGCACGCCAGTGTACTAGGATAAAGCTAACGAGTGTCTAAATAAAAAACTGGTCAAGTACGCTGTGGAAAAAATTCCAAACAAGATCCGCATGTCTTCGATAGCTTCTTACTTTTAGCAAAGAAACAAATCGCCATGAGATAATAAGTGAATAAAGGACTTTTCTTCGATTGAAAAATGTATTTTTTAGTATTTTGTAAAGAGACAGTTTTGAAAAGAAAGCTGTTTTTAACGCAGAATCATTCAATAATAAAATAATTCAATAACACATTTTGACGACAGTTTTGACGGAAGAACTTAGAAGCGACGTGCATGCAGTGAACAAATTCTCGGTCACAACCAACTTGACCAGATTTTTATTTAGACACTCGTTAGTTACGGAATTAACTTACTTTAAAGGGTTCCACAAACCGAAGCGGCCGCGGTGGCGTTCAAACGCGGCAACAGCATGTTTATGACAGCTTCCACATCGACGCGGTTTGACGCTCACAAACGCGGCCTGTGCAGCGTTCTAATGTGCGGCCGCGGCTAAACGCAGATTGCTCAGTTTGACCGTTGATCGCATGGTAAAAATGACGTCAATAATGGAGTGAATTATTAAAGAAGTCTTTTAATTTGGTTGTTTAACCAAAAAATGACATTGTTTGTTTTTCAAAAAATGACATGATAATACAAATTGAACTACCTGCCTTTTCTGTACATCTTCTTCCAACAAAGCTGCTAAAAGTAATCCTCCTTCTATAACATCATTTTCAACATCCATGTTAGCAAAATAGTTAATAATGAACGGGTATGGTTTGCGCTGAGGCCGCCACCGCGACCGCTACAGTTTGTGGGCCTTCTTTCGCGTTCGCATCCGCGGCCGCGGCCGCTTCGGTTTGTGGAGCCCTTAATGGATGTGACGAGTTATGGAATAGTATATTACATATCGAGAGTTGTAAATAGCAAATTACGCACGGTGGAAGAGTTGCGCATGAGCCGCGCAGCGGCGAATGCAAGTAACTCCACAAGTGCGTAATTGCTTTACAACTCGAGTTTTGTACTATACTTTATCTACTACCACAAAAATTACCTTATTATTCAAGTTCAAAATAATCAGCAATGACACTTGCAATTTCGACCACTGTCAATCTAATGTGATGCAGCTACGTAGATCTAAATGCAAACGTGCGTAAAGTACGTGCGTTGTGCGTTTTTCTTACTTTACGCACGACGTTTGTAAATACCCGCTTACTTAATTCATGTGTTGTACGTAATTCGTCATTTACAGTAGTGGTCGTAGATAAATGTATTTACAGACCACATGGAAAGTTTTGGAACAGTATGTGATTTTAGGAAGCAATTTCAGGAACGTTGTAGAGACATATGGAAGTTTTTAAATACTTCAGATTCTAGATGGCGCTTCGGACTGTTTCATGCGTACTTTACCGCACTTTACTTTAAAAAATTGGATGTGGCGAGTTTTGGAACAGGACTATTCAACTGTACGTTACATTATCGCGTACTGGTCCCACGTTAAACTTATTTCTCTGTTATTTAAAAGTGACTTCTGGCGGTAAATGAGCCAACTGAGCTTCGGAATTAGCAAATGGTTTGTGTCAAATGTTCAGTTTTCGAATTTGTGTGTACAAGTGATATGTATTGAGTATTTAACAAACTGTTTTTAGAGCGTCCATGCATCTCGTTGGTTATCTAGAGGGATCTATTATCTGTGGTAAAGGCGGTTACACAATGCATTTACATAAAACATAAGACATAAGCCGTAAGAAACACATAAGCTTTGTTTTGGTTACGGAGCTATTGTGTTACAGTGCACTTCTTTACATAGGTCGAATTACTACTTACGGCTTATATCTTATGTTTAATGCAAATGCATTGTGTAACCGTCTTAAGAATAGCTACTTGCACGACTTATCTCAAATGTACAGGTACCTTTACACAGAGTGCCAGAAGAGTTAGACATAAACAAGTTGAACGGTAACAAATATGGGAGTCGTACAAAAAAAAAAAGATTTTGACCAAATTTTAATATAGGGTGGCTACTTTTTATAATAAATCTTTAAATTTTTTTTAAGAAATCTAGACAAATTTTTACGATATTCGGACTACTTACCACAGGTATCTTCACCCGCATGATTCTGAACATGACTATGGGGTTCCAGTTTCTAAATAACATTAGATGAAATAAAACAAATTCACATAGAAATTATAGTTTTATTGTAATATATAGATATATTTCAAAACTCCAATAATGTACAAAAAATATCTGTGTAATTAAATAATGTTTTGTCTGTCAATTTGTTCATCTTTAATTTAGTGGCTGGGTGTAATTGACAATAATCAAGTATGAATGCTATTACTAATAAGGTCTAGGAATTTCCTAGCAACAGTTAACATGGCGGTCGCCTATCACAATGTCCAACAAAACGAGCTTTCCAAATAACATACTTTAAATTATGTATAAAATATTAACAGTTACTATTTTTGGTAATGCGTAGCATGAACACTCACTGAAAGGAAGACAACACTAAACACATCCAAATAATAACAGGCGCCTGAGCGCTTTATGTATTTCTGAATTTAAACAAGTCCAATAATAAAATATAATATATAAATATAAACAAGTCCTGCATCTATTTACAATTGCACTCGGGCCCTGCGCCTTCCTCGCTCCGCACTACCCTAACCAAAACGAACAAGCAACGTAGTAATGCACTTGATACAGCTAACCTGTCTAGATTACAGCCTGCGGTACTGAACCGATGAGGTACCTAGTAGTATATATCTCTATTATTTACATGCGGTCACTCCGACAGCAGCTTCTGAAGTAGTGAGGATCGTGCACTGTGATCACCTTGTCGCGCCTCCTCCATAGTAGTCTGCAACACAAATCCATTAACACAAACCTCCCCAAATTCACACCAACATTACTACGAAGGTTAACATGCAAGCGCAGTTAGTAACAGCAAGCGGGATAAGCACGACAGGAAAGGTTTATGGCTTACCCTGGAGGTCGCCGGCTGCGGAGACATTGAGCCCATATCTGAACCCATCGCACCCCAAAGTTTCGGGCTCTCACTCGCACCTGCACGCAACAATGACATCATTGTACGCACTCCCTGCAGACTTACAAGTGCTGCCATTACTTTTACTTTTTATCATCAACTTTACGTATTTACCACAATGGCAACAAATGTAATTTCTGCCCCTTACGTGTTTAGTAAAAAAAAAGAACAACAAAATCACACGCATTTATTTATAAAGTTTATACAACCGAGATTTGTGACAGTATCTTTTTGTATTATTAATTATATATTGTAATATAAATATCAAGGTTCCCTGTAGTTATTTATTCTGAAGAAGGATACGTACAGCAAAACGTCGACATTTATTTGTCCAATCAATTAAAATTACAATTCTTCAATTGGTATAATCCTCTGTCACATCTCTGTGTATGTACAACAATGCATGTTAAAATCAAATTAAAAAAAAAAACTGTACAAAACAAATGAAACTAAATGAACGCCACTAATAATGAGTAAACATATAAACAAAGGTGTGGCCGGAAAACACAAAACATTCCCGTTATTAAGATTCCCCAAATATAGGAATAGAGTTATCTGTACATAATGCAAAATAGCTACTCTATTTCAAATCTTATATGTACAATATCGAATGGTTTATAATACAGTATCAAAACTTATATTTACGTTTTACTGTTCTGAGATACATGTACAAAATTATTTACATGTTACAAAGAAATTACTCGATGTTACCATAAAAAAATAAATCCACTTATTACAGTATAAATGCTAATATGTAACTGATTTTCTGTGATTTAAGTTAAAATGAAAAAATACGAAAATAATTAGCATAAATATAAGTTTTGTGGTAAAAAAAAACAATAATAACTATACTCTATAATTTTCTTTATGACATCAGTGCTTGAAAGTAAAAAAAAAAACATTAACAATAAATTTGACTTCCTATAAGAAAGGTAATAAATAGAAAGTAGAGATCATTCATTTAAATTAATATATATTTGTTGGATTAAAAAGATTCGATCTCTATCTTTGAAAATTAAGTAAAAAATAAAAAGGGGTTACATATTTATTAAAAAGAATATTCAAGCTAAATTACAACTTTATTAATTTTTAAACTACTTCACCTCTTGTGCATTATGATAAAAACAAAACGAAAACCTACACATTTTTGAAATTGTTTCAACTAAGAAGGAACTAAATACTCTATATAACTATTTGATGGGTTTAATTTAATCTTAAATTTTAAATTCAAATAGGGCAGTGATAAACAAAATTATAGAGTATATGTAAAGATAACCCCGAAAATAAGACAAACAAAACAACATAATCCCAATTATGGTACACAAATAGAAATTGTAAGATGAGCTTACCAGAAGTGGGCATTTCGTAGCCGAGACCGCCTAAATCGAGATCGGAATTAACAGCCTGATGTAACGTATTTTGAGACCTGTTGTTAGCAGGTTGAGTTTGACCAGCACGGGCACCCACAACGTTACGTAACTCTTGCCTTACATACTCAGACGTGGTACCGCTACCAGACACACCTGTTGCAAAAAAATGTTAGAGTAACACCCTCGGTACGACCGTCATTTAATAGTTATATACTTATACACACACACAATTCTCGCTGTTGGTCTAAAACATAATCAGCATGTATGTACTCAAGTATACTACTATTATTGAACTGAATAACAAATAAAAAGCCATATTAATCTAACATTAATATAAGCGTGCAAAGTGAAACTATATCTCATTAAACAAAACAGAAAAAAATAAATAAATAAAATGCATACTTCATGCACTAACATTAAAACTAAACGAAAGTTCATGCTTTCTCACTGCATTTAATAATCGGTAATTTCACGATGCTTCAAAAGGACTGCCAATTCGAATTACTTAATATTATAAGTTACACCGAATCATGAGATGAAATAACTACGATGCAAATAAAAAAAAATCAAAATGCTGATTTTTAAACTAAAATTTTTAAATAAATTGTTGTTTCTACCTGATAAAAAAAATTGCTAAAAAATACACAAGACGACAAAAAAAAACAGAAGCACACAAAACAACAAAAGCAACATAAATCAGCATGGACACGTATAATGATATCAGAGGGGAAAATAACAAGGGATTTAGCTGGTTATGGATTTTACAAAGGTAGGAGGAGATCCCCAGTGGTTTTAGCACAGCAATGACGCGAGCACATGTAATGTATGAGTGTTGTTAGACACAGGGCGATGTGCCAATGAGTGCTGGTGAAATGACGTAAGTCTCCAGAACTAACTAATTCAAATTTGCCTACACAAAAACAATATTAAAAAAAGAAAGAAAAAACAGGATACTTTAAAAGAGAATTTCTTTCCTCTATTATAAAACAACGGGTTCACATTGTATTCAGAAATAGTGAAATGTGTCGAGCTTTTAAACATCCTGTAAATGATTTCTGATCATTCTAGAGACCTGTGATGGAGTGTTGAGAGTGCCCCTGGGCTAGCCGTTAACTTACCGGCCTGTAGGTGTGGGGGAATACGGCCCCTGTCTGCACCATTGTACGATAACTGTAAACCCGTCTGATCGTAACAGTACTGGGAGTCTTGTTGGTACATCATGGAGTGGTGAGGTTGAGGAATAGGATAAGAGTGTGGGGGGTGATCCCTGCCGTATGGCCGGGGGGATCCTAGGCCACCTGTAACACACGCCACCCTGAGATCGGGATCGAACTAAGACTTCCTAGACTATGCATCATCGTTTCGTGTGTACTCACCTGACCGACTTCAATGTAAGACTTGTCCACACGTCTTTTACAGTCTTAGAATGTAATGTTTGATGAATAATAATCATTTAATGAGGGTTAATAATAATACACTTAAGCAGGTGCTGTGATATAAATGACGTTAAATAAAATTCATTGAGATTCCTTTAGGTTAATCCTTATTATTCTTTTTTATATAAATTTAGAGATTTATATAAAACTAAAAAATATATATAATACCTGAATAATGTGATGATTGTGAACGGAAGTAAATACTAAGTGACCTACATTGTAGATACTTTCTTTTCATTTTTAAACAACTTTAGATGATTCATGACTTGGATTCAGAAAAAAAAATTATCTTTCTGTAGCTATCGTAAGCAAACTGAAGAATGACGTCTTGAATTGAATATAACATGCATGTTTACAATGTTGATGTCACTTCTCGAAAAACTGCAAAACTGTACTTCCTTCTGGTATTTTATAACTTGGTGAAAACTAGAGTTCTGTTTAAAAAGAGTAAAGATATGAAGTTGCTGACGGCACGCAATTAGAATAAAATTAATATAGCATATAAATAAGCTGGGAAACAAATAGTAGTAGTTAATTAATTACAAAAAAAAGTTTGTTCAAATAAAATATTTTAAAAAAGAAACCAAAAACTACATTTCGTTTGAGTTTCCTTGCGGATCCCCATAACAATTGACGCCCCACGATGGGCGCCAAATGCAACAGTTTTTAAAATTAATGGCGGAATAAACCAATTAAAAATGAATTATTTCTTTTACTGTACTTTATATGATTGGCTAGGTGCTTACTCTAACATTAATCTTTCAAACGGTCATTTCATGACAATACTGTCTTTATAGTAAAAGCAAAAAGGAGGGAACTACAGCACCCAGTAGAGTAACGCGATTTAGGAACATTTTCTAAACGTATATAAATTTACATTTTCTTTTTCTATTATAAAACTAATTGATATTTAAAAAAAATTGCTATAAAATGACTTCCAGTTTACATAAACCAAAGATGAGAGGATGTCGAGTTAAATATTTGCTGTAATTTAAAACAAATACATTTCAAAACGTAAAAATGTTATTAAGAAATACCTTGAGGAATCACAATGACAATAAAAAGGACAAACAATGTATTTTAGCAAAATCAGCTATTAAAAAAAAAGCTCAACGGAAATAATATAAAGTTAATGTTTTATCTTTGAGCTTTAGATTCGTTTTCAGGCTCCAAAAGAAAAAACAAACACTCTAAGACAATGTGACAACTTCCATTGAAGTGGTATTAAAAATTTAATCAAAAAAATTCTAAAACTCTACCATGCATATAAAATGACCACTGCATGACCTACACCTCTACAGATGCATGGCCTACGGGTAGCAAAATTCAAACCATGCTCGAGACGAATATTCGTTAGATAAAAACTTGTAACGAGAGTTAAAGAGATTTTTAATGAGAACAAAGGTAGTTCTGTAATTGAAAGAGAATCACACCACGTGAGTACTTCAACTTCACAAGGTTTCACAGAGTGATTTGACTGTGGATCGTGACGAAAGTGACCACTTCGGACTCTTACCTGGCAGTTGAGTTGTGGCAGTAGGTGCAGTCGGTGCACTGTTTGCACGCTGCAACCTCAGGTACTGGTTTTGATTAAAGGAGGTGGAGTTCGGTGAGCCAGGTGGAGCAAACGTATCAGCAGGAAAAGGAGAGTGTCTCGTGGCGGCTGCTGCTCCTGGACTACCAATTGCTCTTTGTTGTTGTTGAGGAGCACGCTGAACAGGAAAATTTCTACTGTTTGAACCAGCTACATAGTTACCCTAAAATAAATACACAGTTCAGAGGAATATGATAATTTAAAAAGGGACAATTTTATATGTTACATACCGTAAGCTGCGCATTGAGCATTGGATTTTGTTGTTGTTGCACACTAAGCCTAGGCGGATTTTGTTGCCAATTAGCAGAATTCTGAGTAGTTCCTTGCGGATATGCTTGCCTAGGTGACAACTGTTGAGTGAACGCAGGAGGATGAGGAGATAAACGTGCAGTACCATGTTGTTGGAAATTACTGACGGTTGTCTGAGTGAACCCGCTTGCCTGCCCCAGAGGTGAAGTTAACTGCGAATGAGGCGAGTAAGGTTGTTGGCTGTTCAGCCTTTGGGTTTGTCCCCCATAGTTAGGAGATAACTGCGATTCCGGGACACTCGATGAACGCTGAAGCGAAACATTCGGTGCGACAGTATTATTTAAGAGGCTACCTATATTTTGCAAGTCTTGAGTTTGCATGTCAACTTGAACGTTGGACGGGATTAACAACTGTTGCTGCTGCTGTTGTTGCAATAAGCGACGTTTATCTCTCTCGCGTTGTTGCTGCTGCACAAGCTTCCTTTGATACAGAAGTTGCTGTTGTTGTTGAGTTATTCCTGCTGGATATTGCTGCGCTCCTCCCACACCTGGTCTCACTGCAGCTCTTTGCACGTTGAAATTGCAGGGGTAATTTGGGGGAGGTGGAAAACCCGCTTGACTCGTTTGAGCAGTCATCTGAAATAATTTGTTACAGTACATGATATGGCTCAAGTCTTACTTACGACGAGGTTTACCGAGTATCACTGCCTTCATATTTCCGCTCAAACTTCTTGGAATAGAAAACATTCTTTAAAGATTTAACAAAAAAAAAACTCCAACATGAAGATATATTTGTCATAAAAATGGATGACGTGTCCAAAAAATAAATAATAAAACATATAATCTACAGATTCTAAGTCGAATAGAGACAGTGAGACATGGTGGACACCTGTATATGTAAATTTATTTAAGTATTGAATACTTACTGCTACGGTAGAATAAGCTGGTGGAGTCATAGGTAAGGTTATAGTTGGTGATGATGGGCTGTTGTTAACAGCAGTTTCACACTGCATTAACGATTTCTGAATTCTATTAATGGCAATCTTTTCATTCAGCGTTTGCTGGTAACTGTTGCTGTTAGTATGCGAAGGTTCTAACAAAGTCAATATATTAGTGTCGTCTTGGACAGTGTCCAGTACTTCATCAAGAATATGCGAGAGAATTTGATCCGAAGATTGTGAATCCCAAATAACAGTTTCAGTACTTGAAGTGGCAGGCGACGAAAACGAATTAGAATCTATTTGGTTAAACTGACGGTTTTGACTTCGTTGTATGTTATTATCTCCTGGAGTAAGCATTTGATTGAGGTAGGTGGTTGTGTTCGATGATGGCCGACCGGGCAATCGCGCCGTGGTTCGGGCATTGCTCAAAACATTTTGAGGCTGCATGTTCTGAATCATCCTGTTGTTGTTAGGCAACGTTTTGTTTGTGTTAGGGTCGGGAATGATCCTCGGCAATTTTTCCTGGGGCGTCGCGGTTATCACGCTGTTGGGAATCGGAGGAATTGGTTGGGTGTTGTTCGGCTGTTTCGCCAACAGCGAGGCTAGCATTTTGTTTCTTTCGCACAACTTACTGCCCGAAGAACCGCTCGATGAAACACCGTCGCTAGATCTTTTCGAGTTGGTATCATCTCGGTCATCACTCGGTCTTTTTCTGCCTCGGCTCTCATCACTTGGGGGAAACCCAAGGCTTCGTAATAGGTGATCATCTTCAGATGGCATTTCAGTTTTGGGCTCATCATCTTTCAGAAGCTGTTGCAAGAGTTCGCTTTGTTTTCTTATTCCAGCACGGGCTTCACGATCTTCATCATCACTTTTCTCATTTAGTAACTAAAAAATAAATTAAAAATTAGCCAATGCTTTTCTGCAAGATAATTGATTATTAATCACAAAGCAACACTAAACCTGTGGTTGTAATCAAATTAATCACATTGAGTAATTGATTATGTTTAACATAAGAATATACTGGAATTTTTACTAACAAAGATTGTGAATGAAGAATAATAATTCATAGAAATTGCAAATATCGGCTAATAAGACAAAGTTTCAAATCAATATCTTTCAGTCTTTTGAAATATTGAACTTGTAAACTTTCTTTCTTCTTTTTGGTTTTCAGTGACACCGTGTCCCTCATTCTTCTTCTACCGACGTTTCGTCCTTTATTATGAAAGGAATTCCTCAGGGCTGCTATTACAATTACGAAATATTTTTATGAAGAAAATATACGTTTTCTATAATAATTATAAAATACAAAGAAAATCAAGAATTAAAGTTTCTTGAAGCATAAATATTTCTATTTCTTTTTTTATTAAAAATCAAAGAATTCGCTCCACTTATTAAAAATCCTTTTAGAGCAAGCAGATGCTAAAAATTCTCATTATCCAGAGTAAGCAAGGCAGATTAATTAAATGGCAAAAACCTAATTAACAAAAACCTTAGAAAACGCAATATTCCTAAATTTTTCCTGGGCATAAAGAGACAAGCTATGAAATTTGCAGTGACGTCATGAACATGCATGCCTATTAAGTTTCTACCGAGTGATTTATTATTATTATTAACAATTATTTTAAAGTAAACTTTAAAATAATCTCAAGGAGTACTATTTTTTCCATTTTCCAGTTAAGCTGAGGCTATGCCGTCTAAATTTCATGGCAAAAGTTGGTAATTTCTTTTAAGTCATTCGGTAGAAATCATTGCAGTTACATCTTCATATACAGAGTGTCCACTTTCCGAGCCTTTAACCAAAGGGGTTATCTTAAGAGATGCGAAGTTGGCTAAATTGGGAAAAAGTTGCGTATTTTTGTCCCAATAATCTGCAAACAAATTTCACCTATTTTCTATTTCTATCACCGTTTTCGTTTTTATATTTTTTTGATAAAAACCAATAAAGCTATGCATTTTTAAGTCAGACTTCCTTGTAAGGAACTTAAATAAGCCATCGTGTTTGTCATGTAGTTAAGCATTGCGAACAAATGACATTCAACTTTTTATTTTCTTACAGGTACCATCTTGGATTTCGACGTCGTTAAAACAAGCTTCTTTTTCTGATGTATTACACTTGATGGTTTGAGTTAGATTTCGGGCAAAATTTCGAAATCATCTGTTATGCAAAGTCTTTGGAAACATAGTTTCATTTAATACTATAAAAATTCAAGATGGCGTCTGTGTTCAAATTTTCGCAAACAAGTGACATCTATTGAGTATTTAACAAACTATTTTTAGAGCGTCCATTCGTCCCTATCTCGTTGGCTATCTGGAGAGATCTTATTATCTGTGATAATATCCGATTAGCAAGTTGCATAAAATAAAAGTCTCTAGAAGTTTATTGCAATCATTTTCAATTAAAATCAATAGATTTGCTACTAAAATCGGCCACGAAATTGCTGAATTTTCGACATATCTAAACTCACTAAAATTTCAACAGAAATTCCCCAGATCGATACCGTCCAAACTTATAGTAAAACATCAGAAAATACATTTTTGTATTTACATATATCGTTAAGTAAAAACAAACCTCTACATTAAATGTGAATTGCATCTACAAACGTTTTATAACTGCATTACATTCATTAAGCCGTGTCCACACTGAGGTGACAACGAGAAACTTTCCGTTACTTGTTGTTACCGGATGTTACAAAAACAATCCAACAAGTACAAATTCGTAGTAGAAATATTTTAGTCTACACTAAAGTCGTTTTTTGGCGATGCAATATTTTCAAACATTGTCATTTTCGCGTTGAAACAATGACGTCATATTCGAAATTATTTGAACTTGTTTGAAACATTCTTGGGAGGATAGTTCGTGAAGAAAAAGTGACTTGGGCAACATCAATTTAAAATGTTTCTTTGTTACATGCTCGACAATTCATCCCAGCGATGCCGTTTAGCTGATAATTGTCCGATTTAATTCACAATCATACGTAATAAGTGAAACTTGACAGGGATTTGACAATAGTTGCAATCGTAGTCGAAATATTTACATTTTAGCGATTTCCATTTTCATGTCATAGACTAAATTATTTCAACATATTGTGTTGTTTCTGTTTAAGTTTACATTATATTCTTAGTAACAAGTCCACACCTAAAGTAAAATAGTGTGTTTGCGACAGTTGCGAAAACTGACCGAAGAAGACTTACTTTTAGCAACTGCAGCGTATATTGCTATCAGTGCTAAAAGAAAGAGAAAACGGGAAATTGTGAATATAATATGATCATTAACCCATTTCACTTTTGAAACATTGCTTTAGCGCTTGTAATACCTGCGAATTCAACAACAAACCATGAACACTGGCACTGGCTCACCCAGAAACTTGTCTTTGGAGGGAGCTTAAAAATAATAACAATTATAAGAATATACAAGGATAATAAACACACATAATATGAATTTATACCGACCTAACATTACAAAACGAAATGTAAGTCGATGTGCTTCTTTGTTTGCAAAACTGAAATTAAATATATTATTAAATTCTAGTATAGTCGTGCGCAGCTTAAGTGCTACAACTTGACAATTCTGGGAGCCTCGTACCATAACGTTTTAAGGGTGAGGTTTGTGTGCAGGAAGTGCATTTTAGGTGCGCATGATTATACTACATATAAGGGGCCTAGTTCGAAAGTGTACAATTTTCAGTACCAGTATCATTTCTAATTTCTCAGGAAACAGAAAACACGTATAAATCAAAAAATTAACATTTTTTCTTAATTTTTTTAAATTTTAATATATTTGTGTTGTTGTTAAGAGAAAATGTGTCAGTTTCTTTTACTTAAATAAATTAGCTATTAAGAAGGTATTACAAAAAAAGCAATGGAGCTGCACATGAAATTAAGTGCTCACTTTGGAACTAGGCCCCTCACATCTGACTCTGGGGGAAGCTTCAGCCCCCTTAGCCCCTCCCCCCCGTGGATGGGTCACTGAACACTGGATAAATATTTATTCCTGTTGCGACTTGTTGCCGTGTGTCCCATTTTTCTTTGACGTTTACCGTTCTAAACGGAAATAAGGAATAAGGTGCGATGAAATACAAAAGAACATTTGGTAACTTTTCTAAAAAAAAAAACCAACAAAAAGTTCCTCGTTGTTGTTTTTCAGTGTGCGCACGGCTTTAGACGCTACAATTACTTGTTGCATTTTGTTTACAAGGATCTAGTAAATAATTCGTCATCAGCTACGACACCGTAAACATCTGCTTTTCCGTATACATACTTGCAAATAGTAAAATGGAAAAGTACATTGAAAGACATTTAAAATAATTAATATTATTTTTATAATTATTGACGTCTTAAATATTTTTAATCCAAAAATGTGTTGGTCACAGGGTGCAAACCAAACGGTTTTGGGCCACACTGTGCTTTAAAAAAAGGGCCCCACAATTCCTACTGCACCCGGTCCCAGAGTTGCCAGCCAACTTGAGGGATTTATCTCTTTGTAGTGACTTTTTGTACTCAAAAGGGACAAAGGGAGTTTTTTTAAATTAAAAACGATTATTTTAAGGGATTTTTGGAGGCTTTGGCACCTTGTGTTTCTTTTTTTGTGCTCCCAATGAGACAAACATTAGATCTTCTGTCTTTGTTATTTTACTTTATACAGGGAGGACCAAAAGTAATGGGACATAGAGCAATGGTAGATTCCTCACGTCAAAATATTACGATTTAGCCGAACTTACTTATATCAAATACCGAAAGTTGATAATGAAAAAGATACAAACTATTAAAGTAAGAATTTTAATTTCAATTTTCCGTAATAATTCTTCAAATTTTTGACATATCGTCTTAAAAATTTAGATACGGGTGCTTCTTGGGACGAGAAATAATATTATGCAATTAATTTTGATATAGTGGATAGAAGGCGCTACGTATGCTGTTATTCTAAGGTACTAAATCAACACTCCGTACAGGTAACGCAATCCCATTCCTCTCGTGAGAAGATCGAGAAAGAAAGATAACAAATACAATTGTCGCAAGTGCAATAAGGAAGACAACAGTTTTAGGGAATTCTGTTTACCGCAATGTCACTGGTTTCAATTTAAAAGTGTATTAGGTTATGTCTAGTTAAGTTATTTACCAATAAAAAAGTTGTTATTTTAAGAAGTGCAGAATGTTTCTTTTACGAAAAAGGCGGAATCATTAAAAGTCATGCGATAAAAGTTTGGGATGCGATATTTAAACTCAATTTTCTTAACCACTGACAGTAACTTTGACAAACGTCACTTCAAATGATATTTCCAACTGTTTTTTATCCCTAGATGAGAGGAATGTGCGACAAGGATAGATATAAAAACTCACTAAATGCGTTACCTCTATACGAAGTATGTTGATTTAGTACCTTATGTTATTCTGCTCTTTAATATGCTCTAACTTTTTTGTGAGTAAGTTTATGAGACTTTTAATAAAAAAATATTATTCCACTGTCTTTCCTTTACCAAAAAGGTATACTTGTTTGATAGCGCTAAAGTTAACCATTTCCGAGATATTTGCTATTTTACCTTGAATGGAACATGAATTTTGATAGATGCCAGAATTTGACTATGTTGCCAAATACGAAGAAGCATGTGTTTTGATTTGTTTATTTTACCCCTATGGCAACAATGTCTCGGTCAGTGTACTAAAATCATAACCAGAGTAGGTATAAGTAATACCCAGTAGCGTCACTTAAACATAAGCGTCAAAAAAAGCGGCCATACTGTTTGATACCCTTATGAAAATGTAATGTAACGAGTGTCTAAATAAAAAACTGGTCAAGTAGGTTGTGGAAAAATTTCCAAACAAGGTCTGTATGTCTTGGATAGCTTCGTACTTTTAGCAAAGAAATAAACCGCCGTAAAGTAATAAATGATTAAAGAACTTTTCTTCAATTGAAAAAGGCATTTTTTAGTATTTTATAAAAATGTCGTTTTGAAATAAACAATTTTAAAGCAAACAACAAATTTTGACGTTAGATTTGACAGCTCGACGATTAAACTGAAGCTGCGTTCGTTTATCCAACTCCGTTCACTCTATTTACTCTTTTTGCCCTTTTGTCTCACTCCTACTTGTATTAAAACTTATTCGCTCTCACTCGTTACTGTCCGAAAAGAGTAAATAGAGTGAACGGAGTTGAATAAACGAACGCAACTTTAGAAGAGACGTGCATGCAGTGAACAAATTCTCGGCCACAGCCAACTTGACCAGATTTTTATTTAGACACTTGTTACTAATTTGCAAGTCGGTAGGTATCAAACTAAATGGCAAATGTGACACGAGTGTCGCTACCATGCCGATTCTTATACTGTGTCATAACCATGAAATTAAAAATAAATATAATCGTTTCATCTGACGTCTATATTTCATTGTAATACCAACAAAAATGTCACCCTAACTCTTCTACTCTGACGAGTGAACAGATAATACATTCCGTATTTTTCTATAATACCTCTCAAATGTTTCTGATGTTGGTACCTATTACCTGAATATAAAGAAATTTCAAAAATTTCACTTCTAAATTTAGTGATAAACGCAGAGTTCCAACAGAAACCCTATAATTTTGGCACTGACAGGTATTACAGAAAAAACAAACATGTAGAAGAGAAATTATCGAAATTATCGATAAAACAGTTTCCGTCGGGTCCTCAGTGCACGCGCATTTTTCTATCAGGCCAGGCGGTTCAATAAATTTCCATTCTAGGTTGGCTATGGAAGAAAGTCATGTCTTTGATTATGCGTAAACGTAAAATATCAGCCAGCAGATTAACCAATTTACCGCGCACGTTCAAATTCTATGGCTTTCCCAGAATGGAAATTGAATGAATCGCATTTTACATTGTGACACATTACCAGTGTTGCCAGATGGGACGGTTCCTTTAAGAGGAACAATTTTTTCAGAAGGGCACGCTTTTAGGAGTAATTTATAATTAAATAATAAAGCACTACTGATAATGCCATACTTGTGAAAAAAATTAATTAATTTACATAGTTTTGTTTGATAGAGGGCTTTCTTTTTATTTTATTTTATAATTTAGTGTATGTTACAACAAATAATTTTTACTGCATATTTTCATCTACAAAAATGGATTTTGTCATAACAAAAGTGATTTTTCAATTTTATAGGTTGTCAACACTGTCCGGGCCCCGTCATTTAGAAGGCCGGTCCTGTGTACCTATACATAACACATTTTACACACAAAAAAATGTGTTTTTGATTTTGTAATATTAAAAGTTCTGTTTAGCAATTTAATATGTCTTTAAAAATTATCTGCGTACCTAATTATTCCTGAAAGCACTGCAAAATACTTTTAAAAAACCTTAACGCTGAAAGTCTTATTAAACTAAATCGGGAACATTATTTTAAAAAAATTAAACATTTCTTTAATAAATTAGACAAATATTTTCTTACCATACAGTAATTAATCTGCAAACATAACACGCACAAAACCGCATATTATATTTATAGTAGTTAAAAGTAAATTTAAAAGTACTCTACAATTCTCGGAAAAACAATCCAATAATCGTAAACAACTCCGTAAATAACAATTTATTTTGCCGGATATAACCTAAAACCGCGTGCACGAAAATCATGAGGAATTAAAAAAAAAACAAACACTCACCACCATGCTCGCAAACAAATTGTCCAAAAATTAATAAACAAATCACAGCAACAAAGTACACTACATTTCAGTCTAGCTTCACAAGCGCAAATGACTCACGTTCGAGCAAACTAGCAGGTAATGGTTTATCACATTGAGGAATTGCCAACTGTAAGTATCTGATAACAACTGAACTTAAGCACAAACGAAAATGCATCTACTCACGCGTAGACATGCTCGTATATTTATTCGGCGAACCGATGAGTCAAATGTGTTGCAAACACATTAACTAATTTTATCGCTAGTACAGGAAAAATTCGTTTGCAATTACTTCCATAGAGGTACATATTTACTATTTTACTGCAAGCTATCAGGGAAAAGTGTTTAACACCGATTGTTAGTAAATGTTTTCATGCGTTCGAACAAACCAAAAGTTATCGCAAATATTTTTATTTTGTAAAAAGGGTAGATAGCCGAAAAATTATTATTTAGTATTTCATTAATAATAATGAGGCAATCGGCAAGCATGTTTACGAACATGCCCATGGTCAAAAGAAAGCATGAGAGAGTGAGAAGTACGAGGTATGTCTATGTATTATTATAACGGGGGAGAATCAGAAATTTTTATGACTTTAAAACTCATTGCCTTCAAATAACTTTACAGCGTCGTAAAATAAGTAAAGCAATAGAAAGAGAAATATTACCTGAAGGAGCATATTGTTCCCTCCAGATGATGTATTCGTTTTCGGTAACTCAGATTGGCTTGAAATCGAATTTCTACCGCTCGACACGTTTCCTCTGGGGCTATTCCTGCTTTCGTTTACATTCTCATCCTCGTCGTGTTGATTCAGCAGCGTCTTCAGAATCCTATTCTTCTTGTCGGAGTCGTTCGCCGAGTCCGCCGAATCCTGCCGTTTCGTCAGTAAGGTTCTTAATCTACCGGAATCAGCCATAATCGTGGATGGTTCTTCTAATACAATTGCTTTGGTATCTTTCTGCTCTTCCACATCCGCCGGCGCAGGGCTAAAAACGAAGGTACTATTGTAAGGAAGGTTGGCGGCGTTCGCGGGGGTTGAAGGGTTGGGAACTGACGGACTGGGCTGAGTGACGAACTGCGTGATGGGGCTTTGGGCCACCGTCGTGCCGGGGCTATACGTGGGTGCACTTGGTGGCCTGGGGGTCGGCGTGGACACGGGGGTGACGCTTTGCCGAGAGTCTGGTCTCGGTTCTTGCCAGGGGATTTCCCAGTTCGACGTAATGTTGTCGAAAATAAATTCATTCTCTAACGAAAATGAGGTATACACTGTAGAATTCGTGTTGTGGAGAAGAGTGTTATTTATAGACGTTGAATTTTCACTTGTGGTGTTAATCGGTGGGCCGTTTCTCGTACCATTTACAACACTCGTCATCAGAGGTCCTCCGACGTTACTGTTGTTACCACCACCGCCACCACCACCTCCGCCACCTGGATCTGAAGGTCTTGAAGAATCATTCTCACTGAAAAGACATTTTACCATTAAAGAAATTCTTCTCGTTTTAGTTATTCATAAATAACATATAACGACGAAATCTATTCAAATTAAACGTGATACTAATTTTAACTGCTACGTTTTGTATAAGCAGAGTGTATTATAACTACCGCTAAATATTCACACCACGTTTTTCCCTAAGTTACTTGGATATATATTTACATACTCGCGACATCCTCTCAAATTATAAAATGCAAAGTATTTGCTTCAATAAAATTTAAATTATGCGTAAGTAAACCGGGAAAAAAGGAAACGCAAACATTAACTAAACCTATCGGCTACATGTTTTATATAATTTTGACAACATCGGGTAATATTTAACACACCCTATTAAATTAGCAACATTTTCAACAATCGATAACTTCATAATGAGCGAGTTAAGAGAAAAGTGGTTTTAAAATTTTAGAATCGCATGGTGTGAAAATTTGTCGGAGATTGTAATACACCCTGTATTTTATTTTTAAGTGGAGAAGTGAAATTATAGTATACATAATTAATAATAAAATCTGTATTGTTAGACTCAGTGTTTCAAAAATGGACGTCCAAATTGCAAGAGGACTTTTTTATTTAATTTTATTTGATTATAGCTACACAATATGTACATTGTTAATTAAAGGGTTTTATAAATGTGACTAGTAAAAAGGCTATTTAAAAAACTGATACGTTAAGATACGTAGGCTTTTAAATTTGAGATTATAATATTGTTGTAACCTAATATAAAATGTCCAAATTTCTAGGTGATTTTTTTTCGGAAAAGTTAATGTTTTGTGTACGTCGAAAATAGTTTAACTTCAAGAAGGTTTCGGATTTGATTGTAAAGGGGTAGAGATTGAAACAGACAAATCTCAAGCTGAACTTAAGGAAAAAGTGATACCTAAAGCTAACTTCATATCAAATTGTGCGTCGTATAGTTACATTGTTCAAAGTAAAGATTTACCATGGCTTAAGTCTAAGATTTGTCTGTGCATACGGGCATTAATGTAATGTAAACTAAGGACTAATTTTATTACAAAACTAAAAAATTAATAAATACGGTCAACTATTTGGCTTTCAAATTAACATACACTTAATAATTCTTTATGAATTTGATATTTCTCAAAGAGTTTGGTGTTTTTTTTATATTTTTGTATTCTTTTAAACATGTTTATTAGAGGAGTACCGAAATTTTAAAACTGAAGATGATTCTGTAATAGAAAAAATAGAAAATAGAATCGATTTAGAAATAACTATTTTATATATAGGAACTGTTTCTACTTAATGTAATGGCTCAAGCTCTCAAAGAGAGAATAATTTCAGATTAATCTTGTAACTACAGAGCGTATCTTCAGTTAGGTATTTCAATTGATTACAAACTCGTAGAAAGTCATGTTTTATGTTAACAACTTCATTACTGCAATTAGACTGATTAGGAGATAAATAATTAGGGCAAACTGATACTGACATTGAAAGCAAACGGTGTATTTGTTGGGATGTTTGGAAAGTAATTCTAACGATTTTGATCGTTGTGGGGTGAATCATTTATGGTAAAATAAAATGCGTAAAGTGGAAGGGCGTAATTGCCCGAAGATTCAGAAGCCAGTTTTTAACGTTCCCCAAACAAGGTACTTTCTAAAAATGAATTTTCTTTCGAATGCAAGAAAACATATCACATGTTCCGTTTTACGTTGAGTTAAAAATCAAAGAATCACAAACGAACAAGTATTTAAACGAGTGAATTAAAACTATTTTTTCTCATAAAGCAGTTAAATTTGAAAAAGAAATACAAACGGTTTAAAAAGAATAATATTAAGAGTGGCACCAAGACAAAAATTTACTTCAAAAATTAAAAGCCAATGATGAATTCTTATGAATCTTTTATGTACAGTTGTGAGCAAAAAAAATTGGTCGTCAATGTCATTTGAAGAAATGATGGAATCGTCACAAATTTAAAATATCTTCTTGTCGGGTGTGTTAGTTTTTAATCAATTTGACAAATAGAACACATAACACATGTCGTTGTACAAAGCTTATGAGAATCACGACCATTTCACAATAAAATATAGGTCAATGTATCAGTGTACGATACTTACGACCATTTATTTTGCTCGCAACTGTATATCCGGATCCAGTTTAAAGAGATTGACAAGGAATGAACTTTTTAAAATGCCTTGTTCGCGAAACAATGTAACTAGATGAAAATTAATAAGCAATAAGCAAGAACGTACATACAAGTTTTGTAAATATCATTACGGACATATTTTTTTTTGAATTAATTAATGTTATATGTATACAAAAAGCTACCTACATCAACAGATGTAAGTCAAACATACAGGGTGTAATTTTGCAGGGGGTAATTCCTGAGCTGATTTTAATTAAAAAAAGTGTGGTCTAAAATACTTCGTTTTCGATGTACAGGATGATAAAGTTTAATTTTTGTTATGGTTTTTTAATGAATGTAATAATTAAATGAAACTTGGTACAACGTTAGCTTCAGGTGATATCTATCTGAAAAGAATATTTCAATTTATAATTTTAGAATATAAATAATTGTTTAAGAAAGGAAGTGTTAAAAGTTACTATCCCTCGCTTTGATGGCATTGACTGTTGAATTCGTTGAAAAATCCCTGGATAGTTTTGTACATACTTTATCACCTTGTATATCAAAAATGAAGCATGTTTTTATGAATCTTTTTATTTAAAATCAGTCCAGGAATCAATCACCCCTTCAAATATTTTGCAATCATTAAGTTACATCCTGTATAAAACTTTTTGCAAACGTTTGATATCAGTTAAGAATTTCAATCAGATCACAGATTTATTTATTTATTTTTTGGCAAAAATCTGAATTCAAACAAAGCTAAAAACCACACAATAACTTTAAAATGTCGGAAGTAAAAATGAAAACAACTAAGTTAGTACTATTAGGACCGGCGTTTTCATCTCCAATTAACTTTATTTGGCGATTAATTCCAGTAACGATTGTTACTACGGGAATAAATCGTCAGATAAAGTTAATTGGACATGAAAAGACAAGGCCGTATGGCCATATGCACCGAACAAATAAACTGAGCTTACATTTGACTGACGTTTATAATATGCCATTTGAGTTACACAAACATTAGCTGGGTTCCTTTTATCACAAATCTTACCTCAGATCAGATAATCGTCATTTCCGTTAGCACGAACAAGTAAGTTTGAATGAATATTTCAATCTGGCAACTAATGGGAATGATCGAGCGGCAAGGTGGGAGGTCGGAATCTCAATTCAAACTCACTTGTCCGTGCTAACGGAAATGACGTTTATCTGATCTGAGGTAAGATTTTAGGTAAAAGGAAAGCACCTATTGTGTAAATCACATTCTAAGTGACGTTTAAACTTAAGCTCAGTTAATTTGTTCGATGCACACGGCCATTAGATAAACACTTGAATTCATATTCAGACTAAATTGGACACTGCGATTTGAATCTTACAACATTTTCTACTGGCTGTACAGGGGCGCACTGAGTGTATTCTCATCTCTTTTTAGCTTCATGTATTAATACCTACAAGATAGAGATATACTGACTGTGCACCAGTGTAAGCAAAGGAAAATGCTATTAAACATGTCAAAGTAAACTGTCCAAGTTAAATCTACCATTGCATTTTGAGAAAAGTCAGTAAAGCAAAAGATACATAAATAGTAGGTGTTCCACTCACCCCATTATAGAATGCGTGGCCATGATAAAGTCTGTTTCGTTAGAATGAGGATTAGATTTAAACAACTTAGATTTAGTTTGTACGTGCAAAAACTTGTCCTGGCCAATTCGCAGGCGATAAACGACACTGGTCGCCTGCCCCGCACTTAACGTGTCTCTGAGATGTTGAGTGAGTTTATGAACGTCCTGTTGAGCACACAATTCCTGTAAAGCGCGGCCCATAAGGTCCTTGTTGAGGAACTGACAATACGACGACACCCCGGACGTATCGACCCCGATAATTTTTCCGGTCGTGTCGAGTTTGGTTGTGAAAGAGTCTACAGAGGCAAACGCGGCCCGATCGCGGTAAGTCATTCGGCTAGCAACACACAAAAGGCAAGGTCCACTGTCACCACTTTCGTCGTCGTTAACTGTTCCTTGGCCCAGCTGGGTGCTGGAGATGTGCATAAGTTCGTATCGGACTCCGTGTTGTTGTTTGTCGTCCACGGATTCTTCAGGATCATCGGAAGATTTCACCAAGAGACGGCAACTGAACGAACGAGATTTATTTGTTGGTTCACTCGCCCAACCTATGGACATAGGCAACAGACTAGAGCTAAAACGAGCGTGGTCTCCATGGTGGATGAAGTTGTAGATACTTTTACCCAAAACTTCTTCCTCCGTGTACTTGATGTAGTTGCTTACGTTCTTGGTTACGTGCTCGACCTTGCCTTCTGCATTAACCACGAACAAAAATCCTTCGAGGGCTTCTAGTAAAAGTGGTCCGTATACGTCTGTAGAAAGAATAGCCGGGCGCGACGATGATACTTCTCCCTGTTGTACGGGGTCAGAAGATTGAGAACCGCCCTCCCGCTGTTTTATGCTGCGAATTTGGTTAACGGTTTCTTGCAGGATGGCGCACTTGTCCGGTTTCACCGACAGAGAGCTCATGTCCGCGAAATTTGCGGAAATTAGCTCTGCCAGCTCTTCTATGTAGATATTCTCTTGCTCACGGCGCCGTTTCTCATTGTTGCATTTGTTACTGGAACAAACGAGATCAGTCATTCTCACTGCTGATGACGCCCTCAACTAATCTATGAACATCCAACCCTAAACAGAACCTTTAAACTACTGACTAACAAATGTGTCACACGAACACATAAACGCGAACAAACTTGGCTTACTTCAGCATTTCGAAATTACAAACACCACGGTACTTGGTGGGGCAATAACAATTCTACGGGTATTGGGTTACCTTATGCAATTATTAAACATTTATGACCAAAGGAATTTTTTTAAAGGTAAACAAGCGCAGTTACTTTCTGCCATAACGTGAAATGAAGTCAAGAGGTACTAGCAATGAGTACCAAGAACATCAACATAACATTATATCTCAAAACATAAATCATTTGCTTACACTTGCCGATGGTGTTTGGTTTTGGTATGACGTGGCGATTCATGTTACTATTATGGGATGAACATCTCCAACTTGTAAATTAGTAAAATCTTTACAAAGAGACTTTTTTCGCCCGTAATTGTTATTATAAAATTAATTCGAAAATAGTAGTGCGAAAGCAAATTTACAATTTTTCTTCTTTTTTAATACAATAAGAATAACCGTTACTTCAGGACTGGTATAAATAATAGAAGTTGAATGAATGCATAAGCGACATTGGAAATGTTAGTATTCGTCGCACATAAAAATAAAGAATACACCAAGAGCATTGTGTAAGCATTTCTTGCACAAGCGGACGTTCCAGGAAGGTACGGTATCTCAAGAGTCACGTCGTCGTCGGCCTACATGTAGTGAAGAATCACCCTGTCAGCGAATACTCGCACAGCTTTGTATCAAAGGAAAACACGAGGATCTCTTGAGGTTTTTCACGAAGATGAAAAGGTACTCACTCCTAGGAGGCGCTGATTAAAGTAAGGCGCAGCAGAAAATTTGGGACGACCCAGAAAAGTATGCCACGAAACGTGTTGGCACAATATAAAAACGATGACGTAATTTGATTAATCGGCGAAAACAGTAAGTGCAATTTTTAATCTGTTACATAATTAGGCGCAATGAGTGGGGGATTTTTATTTTTCGAAGGTTTCCATTAATTAAGTGTTGCCATGAACGCATGAAACGGTAAATATTACTCCTATTACACAAGCAAAAGGATATAACGGCACCAAAAGCAAAAAGTATTACTTTTGTATTATGTAATTTAATTAGAACATCAAAGTGACAAAGTTTGGAAAGTAAATTTAAAGTTATACAAAGAATGTAAAAATGTTGGCTTCGCCGAATTCGTTCCTTTTTGAGTATCTTTCAAGTGAGAGGAATTTTCCAATTTCCAGAACTTTTCGAAATTGATCTCGAAATTACAATATATTTTGTATAATCCTTGTGGAAATGTAAAGTGGTAACTTTGTTAAAAGTTTATTTTTATAATTTTCATAGTCAACAGAAAAGAAAGTATTATTAGCGTTAATAACCATGAAAAAACGAGCATTGACTAATAATTATAACAAGTGAATTATTTCATAGTACAGTCGCACATGAGAATTTTTCATGAAATACCCAAATTAACAACAGTAAAACAGCATTCACAACCTTATAATTAGTAATTACAATTAGTTGATTTACGTAATTCACAAATATGTATGTTCGTAAGGAATAGGAAAAAAAAGAGTAACACTTACGCACTTTAAGCTTAATTTGATTTTGGTCTATTTGTACAATTCCAGTTTAATTTTAAGTCAAGGCTTAAACCGTTAACAACAATTGTTGCAATAATTATTGTTACGGGTTTAAGCTGAAGCTGGGCCTTAATTAAATTAAAGCGCTTTAATTTTAATTTTAATTAAATATTGTGAACGTTGCGGCTTCACTGCAAGTATAATTACAATTTTACATCTTCATTTATGTATAAATTACTAGGTTGTGAATGAAGTTTAAAAAACACTAATTAAATAAAATTACCTATAACACTTCCTAATGAAGGCTTATAAAAAGGAAATGAGATTAAACTAAAAGTGTCTTGCAAAAACCAAAATTAAAAAATGTAAAGTGATGAATGTTCTTAAACAAATAAATCTCATATACAGGGTGCATTATACTATTGGTAAATATTCACAATGCGCGGTTCCCTAAGTTACCTGGACATATATTTATTGTAACATTCTCTCAAAATATAAAATGCAAACAATTGCTTCAATAAAATGCAAATTATAAGTAAACCGGGAAAAAAAGAAAACGAAAACACTATTTAGTTAAATAATCTACTCCATGCTTTATACACGGTGTCGCTAAATTGCTGGGACAAGGCTTAACCACAAGTTCCTATGCTTAAAATAAGTTGATTTGACCCAACTTATCCTATATCCAAAAGTGCTTCGTCAAGCCAGTATTCTATTTCAAAGTTCTTTAAAAAAAAGGTAATTTTTCTTATAACAGGAATGTTTGAAGCAATTTAAATGATATTTTCTATGAGGACCAATAAGTCACATTTTCAGATGCTTTAAAGCTTCAATCAATTTTTATGATATTTGGTGAAAACATGGTTGCTACTACACAGATCTTGCAATAACTTCTTGGAGGTTAAGAAGGTCACTTTAAATAGTCAATTTATAAAAAGAAGCATTCATTAGGATACATTTTTTTGACTTTGCAATTTTTGATATTTCTTACGGTTCTAACATCTAAGAGGTTGGAGTGTCTCTTATTAAAAACAGGTACACTACAGTAAGGCCATATGGAAAAACCAATACCTGCTACAAGTATAACTATTTTTTTTTCAGATAGAGGAATTCATTAGTAAACTTTTTTGTCTTTGCAACTTTTGATATTTGTTATGGTTTTGACCATAAAATAGAAAAGTCTTTTATTAAAAAAGATGTAAATTAGTAAAGAGCTTTCAAATAAAAAACTTCTATAGCATGCCATGGAAAAACATGATGTCGAAAACGTATGTCTGCGCATCTGGCACAAGTAATAGTAATACTTTTGAAGAAAGAAGACTCTGCAGATATTTCAAATGTTGTATTTATAAAAGATGTGAAAACGTTCATTACGAAAATAGGATGTAAACATAAACGATTTCTGTTTTAACATGAAAACCATTTCACAGGACAGTACGATAGAAATTAAATTTTAACAACACCAAAATGTATCTGTCAGTTGACAATGCAAACGTGTTATAAGCTAAGACATGCCTTTTTCGGTCTTTGTCATTTCATGGCACATTGGGAGAAGTTTTTTTAATTAAAAACCCGTTATAATTGTACGCGAGAAACAAACGTCTACTACGTGCATAACTAACTTACTTTCAGAAAGAGTTTTTTATTAATAAAAAAAAACCTAAAGGTGCAGATAGACATGCGAGAAAACTTGCGCGAGTTACTGTCTGACACTGATGTTGCGAGTTACTTGCGACAAATTTCGCATAAGTTACTCGACTCGCAACTCTATTTATATCAGCGACATCAGTGTCGGACAGTAACTCGCGCAAGTTTTCTCGCATGTCTATCTGCACCTTAAGATGTAACGCACACTTTTCAAAAGCGAGCTAATTTTATTTTAAAAAAGGTAAATATGTACGTTAATAGATTTACAAGAAATGTTGAATATGGTCATAATTGTCCCGAATATACAGATTAAACGTAAAAATTAAGTATGACAAATAAATCTATTACTATTACAATATATAATTAATAAAGTGATTGTTATTATTAAATTAACTTCATAACCAGAGCACCAAGAGGAACGTAGGATTGCGTGGTGTGAATATTTGTCGAAGGTTGTAATACACCCCGTATAGTAACAATTTCCTGCTCATGATTTTTTTAAAATTAAAATACTTTTTGCAAATGAATAAAAAAATCTACTTAAAGACTTACTTTTGCAAACGACTTGATTGTTTGATCATCTTTAGAAAGTTGCCAAAAACATGTTCATGATTTTTCTACACACTTCAAAATTCAATGACGATTTCGATTTTTATTTCCTTAGAGCAACTTAAGACCTTTGCTGTATTGTTTGAATTTTTGTGTCCGTATCTTAATTACTTAATTAGAATAAAATAAATTTCTAGGGGCGGTCTTTCCATCTTCCCGTTAAAGTTATCCGCGAATAACTTGATTTCTATGGATGGTTGATTGATTTTTATGAATTGTTTCCATGGCAGTTATCCGTCAGGTAGTTTATCAAGAGATGGAAAGACCGGCCTTTAAATACGATAAACCCAGTTAAATGAAAATGCCAGTAAACTTAATTTCGGATAAAATCTAAATCTTTCTAATGAGTAATGACCTTGCACTGCGAATTGTTAATTAGTTAATTACAGGATTAGGAGTACTTGGAAAACGAGCAGATGTATGATTTAGTTGAGCCAGATAATACGACCAGCTCAATTACCTCCGTGTATTTTGGGCTTACTCATTACCGGGCGATTAAAGATACAAATTAAAACAGATTTAGAAAATTGAAAGAGCTTGTGTAAAACTAAAATGTGGACGAAAAAATTTAGGGTTAGTTTTTCAAACTTTTCCCTCGAACATCCCCCTGTGTTTAATCAAAAGAAGTCTCGAAGGTAACATAGTAAAGAACACTATGTGTGGTTGGCCAAAAAAATAAAAGGCAAAAAGTAAACCGTGAATATTTAAGTTGGAGAATAGAAGGTATACATTGGCTAGACTACCTTGACGAATGGTTAGAGCCTTCAGAAAGACAAACAGAAAGATTCAAAAAAACTAAACAAAGAACAGAGAACTTGGTTTAATCACAAAGAAAGCAGAACAGTGAAAGGATATACATAAAGTTTGGGTTGTGTCAAATCTGAGAAAAATTTCTACTTTATGATAACAATTCGTCTTGAACAATGTCAAATTGATTATAATTTCATTCATGCTAAACGTACTCATTCCGTATCAGACAACTTTTTTAAATGGCACATTTTTTTTTGTAAATAATAGTATAATTAGAGAAAGGTAAATTGTATAAAAACAAAAATAGAAACTAATAACTTCTGTACAAATAATTCAAAGGTCTTTGTCAATAAACATTAAAACCTTTTCAATTATTTTGGAATCAACCAAGAGAAACACGCTTAATCATTTCAAATAATAAATCCAACTCAATTATTTGCGAAGGTAGTTCTTGCTTTAAGAGCTTTAACATTTTCTTTACTCTTATTTTTCCGCTCGTAATTGTCTATAATTATTAAGCCATCTGAGAGTTTAGAGCGTTTCAGTAACTTTATACAAAAATTATTTCATATACAGGATCATTCACGTAAATTGTTCATTAAAAGCTTTTAAGCAAAAAGTTTTAGACAGAAACTGGAAATTTACGGAGCAGAAGTACTTCAAAAAGAACTATTCAAATAATATAAAATTGACGACTTTCAGTTACTTTTTGTTATTATCAACTCGCTTATTTTTAATGGTGTGCTACATTTCTTGTTGCATTTCAGAATTATATAGAAGTACTTTTTTTTTTTTAAATGGACAACCAATATTCGATCTCCATTAGCATTACCGATATCTGTCTTTAACAGGTTTTGAGAGTTGACACTTTTTAATTTGATGAGCATGGAAAAGACAAACGGTCGTATTTTATTATTTACTGTTACTACTACCGGTACAACCGGAAGTGCCTGAAAGACAATTTTATTATAACAGTTCTTTTTGAAGTACCTCCCCTCTGCAAATTTTTTATTTCCTACCTGAACTTCTTTCTTGAAAACATTCAATGAACGGTTTACGTGAATAACTCTGTATAAAGGACGACCTACTTTATTGTAATTTCAAATCTTCCAATAGTTAATTAAATATGAAGATTCAAGTGAAGTTTTAAAAATTAATTTTCAATTAAAGTCGCCCCTTCTTTTTTTCTTAGAAATACCCTGCAATGGTCGGTTGTGCCAGTCTGAGAACAACTTACATAAAGAAACATATTCTAGCAGTATTAAACTTTTAAACATTAATTAATGATATGTAATACAATAACTAAGCAACTTTTGAATGTAAAATATTTTTACAAAACAAATTTCAACTGTGGATCCCCGATCAGGACCATTTTCAGAATCAATGCATTATACCATTGTTTACCTAGCGATAAATGGGCCTGGGATACTTTGCATAGATACAACTGAAAACTCATTACCGCTATTATCAGTGGCATACTGCGGAAAACACTTCAAAGTATTGAACACGTTTATCATATAAAAATTGTAATGCAATTTCAAATGTTTGTGATTGTTTTATCAGGTGAATTTTGTTTTAGTAAAGTACTTAATACGCAAATATTGATTCTTTTATTCATATTCTGAGGCACGAACGCTGTTAAGAATTGGCCAAAACAGTGTGCAATCAAGAAACCTACAGAGTTGTATTAAGGAAACAATTTTGGACTTGTATTCTAAATCGAAAATGTAGAATGCGAAAATTGACCTCCTCGTTTTTATTAAAAAGTTATTATAATATTACTACTATACAGGGCGAAAGGGAATTGAGTACATTAATTTGTGAGGCTGGTAGTTTGGATCAAAACGATTAACCAATGTTAGGAAAAAAAAAACCAATTGAATTTCAAAAACACTCATCAAAATGGATCTAAAACAGTAATGTTCCTATTGGGAATAAACGATTTATAACAGACTTGACCGTAGAGTAGTTTCTGGCTAGTCCGAAAACGTCAAAAGCATGCATTCATTAAAATTATACACTTTAGGATGCTGTCAAAATTGTTCGTTACTTCATTGGGCAACTGATTCTGAAGGTTCCGAACTAGTCAGAAACTGCACTATGAAAAATGTAATGTTATTTATAATAGAACATTTATAACATCTTTACGTAGTTTCGCGAAAATAAAGTTTTATGGTGTTTCAACAATCCGAATAAACAAGGAAATAAACCATAATAGCTACCACCCTGTCAAATTAATGTACTCGATTGCCTTTCACCATTTAATTTTTCCTCATTCAAAATTTTCGTTCATCTACAATTCTTAAGCATCAGCGAATGATAAATGTACAAGAAATAGTTTAGTTAGGAGTAAAATGACTTCTTAGATTAAAGCTTGTTTTACATTATCATAAAAAATAACACTAGAAAACGGTATGACCATTTTTAGCATAATGTTAAATAGAAAAACAAATTACCTACAGGCCGATACTGACATATGGAAGCGGATCATGGGCTTTGACGAAGAAAATGAAAGGAAGACTAGCTGCAACGGAGATGAAATACCTTAGGCGGGTGTTAGGAGTTATGTTAAAAGACAAAATACGAAGCAGCCAAATAAGACAAGAATTCATGATTAGTCCACTGACGGAGTTTCTAGAAAAAAGACAATTAAGACAATTAATTTAACGCCTGAACGGTCCAGTGGTAAGAGGACCGGCCTTGCAATCGCATGGTCGTCGGTTCGAACCGCACTCTGGGATTTTTCTCGGGGGTGGTCGGTATCGACTTCAGGCACCCTTCAGTATTGGGGATAAAATGCGACACTGCTTCCCCTTAAACGGTGAGAACGTTGGAAGTAACAAAGCCATGGAACACTTTACACACACACTCAAAATACACTTCCGCTCCTGAGGTCCTGACAAGTCTTTGACTTAGGACCCCGTTGGGCAGCCACCACAGATAAAAAAAAAGTTTTTGGGATCACCTACAAAGGATGGGTGGAGAAAGAATGGTAAAACAAGTTTGGGAACCTAAGGTACAAGGGAGAAGAGGAAAGAGGAAACCGCAGGAGACATGGAAGAAAGCAATAGAGAAAATACTAGCCAAGAAAGAGAAAGCGTGGATAAAAGCAAGAAATATGGCAAAGGATAAAAAAAGCGTGTCGTAAGTTTGTACATGAAGACGAAGGAGAATGGCGGTAGAAGAATAGACACAGAAAGAGTGGAAGAAAGAGATCAATAGAGAATGTGCAAACAAACCCTACACCTAACGGCAGAGGGGATGTCGATTATATATGTATACTCGTATATAAATAATATAGAATAGAACAAAAATATTAGTAGTGTAACAGAAATTTCAAAATATTTACAACTGATTATAACTTTTTTTCTAATACTTTCTAGTAATATTCTCCCATAACAAGAAATAGTAAAAAGTGAGCAAATAAAAATCAGATCAAAGTAGGTGGTGCAATGTCTGTGATTAACTGAAACTAATACATTCATGGACTGTCAAATTTATTGACTTTTTATTTAATTACAGACATACATTTTCTTTGCAACGCCTACACTAATTTGATTTTTATTTGCTCACTGTTTATAATGTAAAGCAAGCTTATTACAACGCTTTCCAAATCTTTCTTTATTGTGCTCGGTGCTTTGCATTTCCTTTAGGCCAGAGTCTCTTAGTTGAACTTCCCAACATGGAGTTGTGTCCTTCATTTTACGTCCTATTTTCGGGTTTAAAAAAATTACCCTTTCCAGATTCTTTCCGGCCAAATCCATTATAGTGTCCGCAAACACCCCTTCGGTCTTTTTCGTCCTTAAAAATTCTTTTGTCTATTGCATTGAGTAATTGTAGATATAACCAGGTTTCTCACTGTAGTGTCACTTATTTCATGCTCTACATTTGACTGCCCGTGTCTATCCTCCCTTTTAAAACTTTATCCCTACGCTCTTCACACACACATTCTCAAAATTTTCCATTCCTAAAAGCTTCCTTCTAATCCGTATACAACTTTCTTGAGCATTATTAATTTTGTAGTTATTGAAATCTCTCTTGGTTTGAATGCGCACATGGTGTAGTGATTGGTGGTTCTACGACGTGCAGTTTTCAAATTAAAAATGCATTCCAATTAATCTTCCAAATTGGGTATTAACTAGATCTGTTTCCGATGTAATCATAGCTTTTGATTTATTGCTAGTCTTATACCTATTCCTGCGAACATTTATGATTCTTTTCAATCCTGCTAATGGCTTAGATGTTGTTCTATCAAATATCCTATTATTTTCATTTATGGATACTCTTCTTACTGCTCCCTCTCTCTCTCTTACACCAAGCAGTGTTTCTTAAGCACATCTTTAACAACTTATTCGGAACACTTAAGTCCTCCAGCAGCATTCAAAACGGTTTCCCTTAATTCCCTTGGTATTATGGGGGGCATATTTTTCAATACTAGAACACCCTTAAGAATTATTCCACGTACAAACGATGAGTTTCGATATTACTGACTAGTAAATTAAAAATCTGTGTTAAAATTATCGAATAATCCTTTTAACAAATAATGTATTGTGGTGAATTTCTGTATAGCACTTTCATGATAAGTGGAAGAAAGAATGACATGTTTATTTATCGCAAACAAGAAGCGCGCAGCGCTTAGAATTAAAACCATAATTTCGTTGATAACATAACTCAAGACTTGTTGTTAATGATCATATCTGTAAGGGTCAGCATAAACTCGAAAAAAAAAAGAAAGAATACGAGGTCGGGATTATACATGCCATTCAACACATCCAGTAAATTAATTATGTATAATGATATCGTCTAAACGAGGAAGAAGAAAAAAAACTTAAAACAAATAATTTGTCTCAGTTGCTCAGAAAATTTCGTAATTTTTAAATTATAGTTTTCAGTACAGACTTGTTAAAGTCTTAACATCTGTTTCCGATAACAACAAACAACGGTGATATATGACAGAAAGTGTCGAACTTGATAAAACTTATTTCTCCGAAACTGATTACAGCGATGCTAAGTCTTAAAAAAACTTGCACAATTTCCGGTAATTAATCAGGAGAGTGAAAAAAAAACATCTGTAATTGCACGATTTTAGTAGACCGAAATGAATAAAGATTCAACATAAATTCTAAAAAATTCTTACTAAAAACGCGAGCCGTATCTGCTGGCAAAAGTATTTATTTACCTGAGCTACTTGTGATAATTGGGATCATATTCTCTGATAAGAGAATTGTATTTTTGAGAAAGTAAACGTACTTTATGTAAGGCAGAGCTGATTATTAATGTATTCTTTAAACAGTGCAGTAGAATAGGGTGATTTTATAGATTTTGTCAGTAGTTTATAGGTAATATTGATCGAAACGTTTTAGAATACTTACATTTGCGCCTGTGGTTTGGTTTCAGACTTCTTTCTTTTCTTGACGCCGGCGGCCAAGGCGCTCATCTTGGCCCACACCGGGTCCTGAAGTTCACACGGGCCGAGGCTGAAACCGAAACCGAAACGTTACACTCACAATTTTTTTCGTTTTGTGAATTACACACCTGTAAGCACCTCTAGCGTTCAGGTACATAATAGTGAAATAGAATAGCCATCATAAAATTGATAAAAGTCCAGATAACAATCTTATCAATGTAAAATACGGCGCACCGCAGCGAACATTATAAATATTTCTTTCTAGACAACCGTACTGTATACAATAGAATAAATGTGATCTGATGATTTTCAATGATATCTAAACGAGGAAATAAATTAAAATTTTGTTGTAAATTGCGTTAATGGTGCTCGTATTTTTATGCACTTACACGACACATTTATTCCGAGCAAGTGCGTATTATGTAACGTTGATGTAATGCTCATGAATTTATTGGAAGTATAATTAAAAACAGTCAAGGTAAGTACTTTCAGTTAAACTGCTTCAGCGTGAAAATTCTATAGACTGTGAATTATAAATATTTATGGCAGGGGGGAAAAGTTATGGTTATGTCAAACTAAATTATCTTTACGGCTAACAACTGCAGCACTGAATATTTCTGCTTGATACTAAACACGTAATAATAAATGACCGGTGTCTATCAGTCAAGAATTGCGATTGATGATGTAATTTTACATTACGTAGGAGACCTCAAGCAGGATTTAACGTCGGCATAATTAATTGGAAAAATATAGGTAAGCAAGGATAATAACTTCAGAAATGGAGAGAAAACATAGTAAACATAATCAACATTCAAGAATAAGGATAATAAAAAAAACTGGTTGTGAATATTAAGTAGCTGTTCTTGTTCTGAGAATACTTTTTATTTTCTTCGACATTATAGGCAGGCAATAAAAATAAAAAAAAACATAAAATTATCTACATCAAATAAGGATATTTAGGAAAAATCAAGAAACAATGAAATCAAAAGTTCGGAACAGAAAATATATGTAAGTAAAAAAAAGAGACATTAATTTTTGCAATGAGCTGTATTTTTAGGTTTTGAGTCATCACAACGCGTTGGGGAGTGACGCATGACTTAAAAATGCAACTAAAGCCGTGCCTTAGTTATGTTTTTAATTTTCACGTAACCACGAAAAGGACTTACGTACATTTGCTAGTAAACTTTGGTTGAAAAATTATAAAGATGAAGAATTTGAGGTTTCTTTACTCAAAAAATCAAAAAATTTTATTATTGCTAAAGGAAATAATACAATTTTTGGAGACCGTTTTAACACATGTAAATATGATATGAGCTAGAATGTGTCTACTAAAGAAACTTTTATTTAGTCTACAAATGCCTATATCTTTAAGGGACACACACACGTAGATATCTGTACGAAGACGAGTATGTAGCTTTGTCCGAAGTAAAGAGTATGTGGTTGACATTTAAATTGAAGGCATTATTCCAAAAACCAGACAAGTCCAAAAATGATAATTGGCTGGCTTTTGCAGGAAACAAGTGGGATTTGGCTTGTTTTTATAGAATTGCACATATTTCTCCGTGCAAAACCGTCGGACATGTCTGTTTCATAGCGAAACAAATTATACCACTAGATAGCTATTGTCTGAAAGTATATAGAATAGCGACAACTTGTAAACCAGATATTTTGGACTTGTCTGGTTTTTGGAATAATGCCTTCAATTGAATTTAAAAGTATCCGACAAATCGTATTTAGGTACATAGGATCGCGAGTATGAAAAACGGGCCACGTCTAGAAACTAAAATGCCCAAAATCTAGCTGCATGGTCGTATTTTTCGATTTCAGAAAAATGTTGGGTCTGTTCCAACCACGGTTTGTGACGGTTTCGAAACCGTCACAAGTATGCACTCATCAAAGTTTTACACTTGACAAAGTTGTCAAAATCGATCATTATTTCGGTGAGCAATTGATTATGACGGTTTCGAAACCGTCACAAAGCGTGGTTGGAACAGAGCTGTTATCATCGTTGAAATATCATTACTCAGGCCTATGATGTATCATTAGAGAATAACAGCTCTGTTATCTGCGTAACTGCAGAATTGTCAAAATTGACAAGATGTATCATCGTAATATAACTTGTAAACTTATCTCCTGGTGTTATTTTATGTTAGTGTTATTTGTAATCTGACATGCACATATCTCAACAACGTTAAAACTCTGATGCATCATACTAAAATTCCTCCATGCATTTAAATGAGGTGTTATCCAAGTGCAGTTAAGTTAACACCCACGGTATATCATAGGCCTGATCCATGTCAGATCACAAATAATAGTAATCGAACATAAAATATCACCACAAAATAACTACACAAATTATGTTACGATGATACATCATGTCAATTTTTGACATCGACAACAGGTACAGAGATAACAGCGCTGTTATCCTTAACACCAGTGATACAACATAGGCCATGATTATAACCTAAGCTGTAAGATGAAAAACGTTTAGAACTGTCGTTTAAAGCTGGATGCTATAAAAAGTGTCCTGTTTCCAGTTTTCTCTGTTCTCGACTGTACAGGCTGGATCAATTTCGATGTCTCTTATGGGCATCTCTGTAACTATAAGAGATAGAAAAAAACTAGTGACCAAGTCTCGATCTCTTTTTTAGAGATAAAGTTAATAGACTAAACACAAATTGGCTATCTTCTTTTGTTTTCGAGTTATAGGCAAAAATTGACATTTTCGATTTTTCGTCAATCGCGCATAGCTCGTTTATTTTTACAGATATTAAAAAACTGATTTGACATTATTAGGACACTTTCTTGAATACGATTCAATGGTGTAGTTGATTTCTTGATATTTAATAAAATGTTCGAGTTATAACATAAAGTTATATTTTTTTAAATGGAAATCATAGTAGGCAATGCCACCGTTAAATAGAGATTTCTTTTCTGTTTTCAAAAATACATACTTTATTGGGTTTATTTGTTACAATTAATAGAATAAAACGCCTTTTTTATTATTTTGGGTGCATTCTATTCTTAGTAGGCTGGTTTCAACAAAGATAGACAATTTTTTTGTTTGTTTTTATTAAATATCAACTCTTGTTCAAATATTTTGACAGTTACAGCCGCATAAAGAGAAAGAAAAATAGAACGAGCATCCTCTAAGAGTCACAAGATTACAACAATACCGATACCATGTGGTTTGGGTCAAATTCGAAATTATGTAACTTCATTTAATATTTAAGTTTAAAACGCATTTTTTTCCGATCAAATATGCATTTCATGAGATAATGAACTAAATTGTATGTATAAATTAAAAACATATTAAAAAGAAGAAATTATTGCAGAAAAAGTTAAAGAATATTGAAATGTAAGTAGATAATAAACACAACTCTTGAAATATCACAATAAATAACTTAAAACCCAGAAAATAACATCAAAATAAAATCACAATTTAAACACTGTCGCGCTAAAATACGCAGCCAACTCATGTTGTAACCCAACCCAGCTCTATCGGCACTAGCTTTCTATCTCTTATGTTCATCGCAATACCTCTCACTCTTGTGTTACCCAATCATCAAATCTTTATTAATTTTTAATAAAAATAAAAGAAAATTGTTGGCTTTTGTTGAAACTAGCCTACTAAGAAAAGAATGCACCAAAAATAATAAAAAAGGCGTTTTATTCTATTAACTGTAACAAATAAACCCAACAAAGTATATATTTTTGAAAACAGAAAAAAAAATCTCTATTTAATAATGACATTGCCTACTATGATTTCCATTAAAAAAAATATAACTTTATGCTATAACTCGAAAATTTAATTAAATATCAAAAAACCAACTACACCACTAAATTGCATTCCACAAAGTGTCCTAATAATGTCAAAACAGTTTTTTAATATCTGCAAAAATAAACGAGATATGACTGATTGACGAGAAGTCGAAAATCTCAATTCTGGCTTATAACTCGAAAACAAAAGAAGATAGCCAATTTTTGTTTATTCTATTGACTTTATCTCTAAAAAAGAGATTGAGACTGGGCCACTAGTTTTTTTCTATCTCTTATAGTTACAGAGATGCCCATAAGAGACATCGAAATTGATCCACCCTGTACATACATATTTTGTGAATTTCTATAATTGTTGTCTATTTGTATCTTTAAAAAAATTGGCAGTTACAAAATACATACTTATATTATTGTTAATTTGATATTAAGAATAAATAAATTAGGTACGATTTTAAATACTTTCCACAACAAATTGTAAATTATTTATAATACAATTAAAATTAAAATTGTTTCTCCAAAATTTATTAAATTATTTTTCAGAAGACTGGCTATTACAATACACAATACCAATTGACTGTAAATTACTTTCTAGGTTCTATTCATTTTCCATGAAATATTTAATAAATTATAGAGTTGTTATGAATTATCACTGATTGGTTAAGGCAGGTGCTTTACAAACATAACCACGTTTTTAAAAAAATGTAAAAAGTCAACCAAAACAGTATTAATCAATAATTAAGGTCGCGACATCCTACGACCGATTTTTGACCTAACATTGTGTGAGAATTGACAAGTAGCAATCAGTCTGATTGCAGTGGAGTTCTCGAACTACTCTTCTGCTGAAGAGGCTCCAAATAGGGCCGAAACAGCTGTCGAGAGGATGCTCGAGGAACCCATTGCAATCGATACCGCCTTCAACAAATTTACATACAATATGGTACTTTTTAAATTTACTAAAAAGCGATTTACACAAACAAGTTTTTCTTTTGAAGCGGCTTTAAAAGTGACGTTAAAAGCATACCTACATGTACAAGTTTTTCTTATAAATTCTCTTGCTTGTGCAAAACTGCCAACTTTAAACCAAATGTAAGTATGAACATGATAAGAACCAAATAAGAACATGACCTTTGAAAGTGAAAGAGACAGGACAGTCTTCTACTACCGCATATTATTTCACAAACAATAAAGACACAAACTTCTAATTGTCGGAATTAGAGGTCACACGTTGTAAAGTTAAGTTGGTATATCGAGAAATAGGTAGATTGCGCTTGCGCAAACCATCAACTTTTTGAACTTTTACAGAAACTTGTAGAAAATAGCGCTTGTTCCAGTTTTTCTGTAAAAGTTTTCTTGTACAAGTAAACTTTTAAGTAATTAGTTGTTTCTTTCTAATGCATGCAAATATTAGAGAGAGAAAACTTTTAATGTCACTTGCAAAGAAAAACTTGTTCATGTAAATCGCTCTTAAGGGGTACAAGTTTACATAAATAAAGCAATTTAAGTCTTTGATTTTTTTGCTATTTTTGTTAAATAAACCAGGGCTTGATTTATTAAGAATAAAGGAGTTGACTGCAAAAAAAGGTAAATTAAATAATTTATGTAAAGCGTAAAGCCTCATACTCAAATTCTTTTGTCGATTCTCCCCAAGTTTGTAATTATTTGAAAGCCTGGGCTTTTAACTGTGAATAACTGAATAGGTCTGTTCCAGCAGTATTTCCTAACTAGTTCGGAACCGTTAAAAACAGTTGCCCATCGAAGTAATGAGCGATTTTAACGGCGCCGTCAAATGTACAATTTTGATGACTGTATGCTTTTGACGGTTTCGAACTAGTTACGAACTGTTGCTGGAACAAGCCTAATATTAATGTTAACTTTAGAAATTTAGATTATAAATCGACCGCGAGATGTCGCCATGTAAACTATTTATGTTAACATCTATCAGCTCCACTGTGGAGTAAATTTTTTATTATTGTTGAACTCTTATAGTTACAACTAGAGAGCGGCCAGTTTTAGATTTTTGATATCCGAAATAGGCAGTTTGCCTTGAATAAGTCATCGCCAAGAATGAATGAATAAAAGTAAATATGTATGTACAAGATTTCGTAAAAGTAATTTTGGTTAAATGGTTATAGTTTGATGGAAGACCTTAGCTAAAACCTAACCTGTATTATAACGAGGTTTGGTCATAAACTAAACGGCGGGGATTTGGTGGGATTGTACGGCGAATGACCTAATTCGAGCGCAAAAACTGTACAAAATACGTAAACAACAGTCATTTACCTGGCGCTAGCTAACTGAAATAAAATAAATATCCACACCTAACCTTACGTACGATCGAACGCGCACCGCATCTGACTAAGCGATTGAACTTTGGACTCCACCGCTGCCCCGCCGCATAGTTATAACGCACGCTTTCAAGTTCAAGTTCACCTGATAAATATTACATAGTTAGATTCTAAAGATTATATTACAATCAAAATAGTAATAATAATAATTCTTGACATTTTTAGGTTTTCTGTTAGTTATTATTTTTTTCTGAATTATGTTTTCCAGATAGGAAAGGGATAAGTGAGTTATTTCTAGACCCAATCACATGAAAAAGTCAAAAGAACTAGCTGGTAATATACAGGATGTCACTGAATGACTTGTCCAAACTTTAGCGTCGTATTCCACTCCTCAAATTAATGACAAAAATTCTTATAAACATTGTCCGGAATTGATTCTTTATAAAGTTATGGTTATTTACTGTATTTATGTAAAATTAAATGTTTTAGAAAATAATTGTAAATGTACTGAAGGTAATGTTACTTATGCCCGGTTGCACCAACTTTTAAGCTGAGCTTAAATTTAAGTGATGTTTAGACTATGACATTAATTATAGATTTAACAAAAGTTAGTCATATTCTAATTAATACTTAAGTTGAAGTTTAAATGTCAATCAGAATGTATTTGACATTATACTGACCATACGTAAATGTCACATTCTAAACATAGCTTAAATTTAAGCTCTGCTTAAAAAGTTGGTGCAACCGGGCATTACTACTGTATCAAATATTTAAGGCATACTGCTATTAAAAAATATTTAAAAAACATTTTCACACTTTATCATTTCTTAAATTTCAAGTTACCATAACTTTTTAAAGAATCATTTCCGGACAATGTATGTACGAATTTTTATGATTAATTTGAAGAGTGTAATACGACGCTAAAGTTTGGCCAAGTCATTCAGTGACACCCTGTATAAACATATACATCCTGTACACACATATTACAAACGTAGTTCTTAAATATCATACATAGTATGAAGGGCAGTTATTTTCACACTTGTAAATCGTTGATTCAAGGACATTAGATTCGGAATCTGAACTCGTTAGTTTTTCTAATTCAGCAATACTGTATGATTTCATAGAATTTGTCAACAGTTACAGAGAATAAAAAATAAATAAGAGCAGTTCAAATAAATACAGTTAAAAAATAAAAGATCAAGGCTGAGTTTTCCAACGTTGATGTTAAGTAATCCCAGATTAAACTGTTCCTATTAATTCAATATTAACTTTAATCAATATCGGTGCAACTAGACATGAGTGTTTTTTTTATAAATTAAATCGAAATTTTTCAATTTCAAATGAAAGGAAAAAAACAACCATTTTTTTATTTCAAAAGTTTTGTTTAATTCAGGCCCAGTTTTACAATCGTGGAATAAGAACGGAATAACTGTTCGCCACATATCCTTTAATGTTCCTCCATATCTACGTCACGCCTACGTCACGTTATACCAATAATAATGCTTATCCGACGATTGTAAAATCGGGCCTTAATAGATAAAACTTGAACCTCTTTACGTCGGCACTTGGTGAAAGTTCGCTTTAAAATTTCTTAAATTAATTGTTGAGCTAAAAAAGTTATTGATTTAATAATAAGTGAGTTGCGAATGGGAATCACTCAATAAAATAAATTAAGTGAACTACATAGCCCATCTCTACTTTCGATCTGATAAGGCCCAGTATTGTTTTTCTCTAGTAATGAGATTCGTATTTTTCAGACTTTCTTCCTTGATTAATATGCGTTTTATTCAAAACTGAAAGAACATTCTTAACGAAGTAGTTTTATATACATAACACAAACACATTATAAGAACCAAAATTAAACTTGGACGAGTGCCAATTCGTTGGCCATAGCATTCCGATAAAAGGTTTATAAGTAGCCGCCAATTCGCAGTCCATTTATCTCGATCGACATGTTTAACGCAATAATAATAATTTCGTTTATTTCGAAGGTTTTGTTTCGACTGCCCTTTCGTCGAGTGGATTCGATCAGGGACGAATAAAATTCCTAGACGAACGTCCCAACAAAACAAACGGAATGCAGCAACAACATAGACGCCGGTGGTGGGGTCGGCAGTGAAAAATGGCAATCAATACTGGGGTCGAGGCGTCGCGACGTCGGCACGCAACAGGCGTCGAGAGTGTGCGCAATGTGTGCGCAGACACCGTGAGGGACGGGCGCGCTCTCTCGCAGCCTTCAAACATTGAGGCAGGTCGTGATCCCAGCTGCGGCCCTCGTAAAAACCTAAGCAAACTTTACAAACCGGAGTGTAAAAATAGATCGTCATAAAGCCACTTGATAGTCGGGTTTATATTATCGCTGTTGCTGCTGTTTTCTCATGGCGTTCAACATTCTACAGGACTTGTGCGCATATCTACCAGTTATCGGCGAAAATTTTCGATACAAGCCCTATCAGCGGATTTTTTTGACTTTTAGATCAAAATAAATCCAAAGGTCAAGGATAGTAAAGTTTAGTTTAGTGTTTCTTGCGATAAGAACAATTTCAATACACATCAAGGAACAAATCTTATTTTTCTAATTAAATTTATTATCTTTATGTAACATGTATCCTTGCCTTTTGTTACCATTCTGCAAAGAAACATTATTGTACATATTTCTACTTTGCTTAAAGAATATGGTGTTTATCCTCCTAGAGGTTTTCCTCATGTAATCTTGCTGATGGAATTTGATGCTTTACCACTTGTTCATGTGTCTCAAGTTTACTTTTCTAGCATAAGTTGGATTCACAACAAGGTTGATGCTACAGATCTCTTGGTAAAAATTTACTTTCATGTCCCACGTTTGACTGGCAGAAATTCTCTTTCACTATACTTGCCTGTTCCAAGAACCAATGCTTTAGCACGTTCCCCAATACATATTTCTTCCACACTCTTCTATAACCATCTTTGTAGCAGTATTGACATCTTCTATTTGAATTATTCTAGTTTCAAAAAAAAAAGTCTAATGAATTTCTACACTAATAGTTTTACTTATTTTTTTTTCACTAAGTCCCTAAGGCTGGGTTTCTCAGTCTTAGTTTAACTTTAAACTCCTGTTTATTTCCATAGGAACAATTGTTATTATAATTACTACCATAGGATTAAAGAGGAGTTTAAAGTTAAATTAGGACTGAGAAACCCAGCCTAAAGGCTGTTTTACATTATACTTTTTTCGTCTAGAAACTTTGACAAGTTCAATACTAGAACTAACTTGAATAATGTAAATCAGAAAAAAGTCATCCAAGTTTTCATACTAGAAACGTCTAGAAACTTATTTCCAAACTAGTTCTCAACCTATTTTTCGTCAAAGTTTACAAACTAGACTTGCGCGTAAGTACACGTCGCAGTATTACCTACACTCTAAAAGATAAACATAACTGTGATTGAAAATATAACCTCAAAGCATCTCCGCAATAACCAGTCCTGACTCCAAATTCTAGGTTTCTTGTTTTGTTTTTGCAAATAATAAATTTGCAGAATTTTTGAAATTTTCTGAAATCTGGTTTGCTTTCTTTTATAAAAATTCATTTTTGAGCACTTAACTTCTCTTTAATTTTATATGTTGGCAGTTTTGTTCCACGCTTAAACTTTCTTCACTACGACGCCAGCGATCGGTTTATGAACTAATATTTAAAACAACCTTGAATTTAGATACTAGATTCTAGTATTCAAACTTGTTCAAGTTTCTAGACGAAAAAAGTATAATGTAAAACAGCCTTAAGACTAATAAAGTACCCGGATAAGTAAAACTAATTCCCGGATAATAGAATTATCGCTCTGCATGTCGTCCTTTATTATATAACTTCAGAATTTAACTGAAAATTTCTTGTGAAGTGGAGAAGAGCAAAATAAGTGTCATCATTTTAATCAAATGTTAGTTGCTTTTACAATTGAAGTAGGGAAGTGAAAGGAATTAGAATATTACTATAATAGATAATGCGTGTCTCTCTTAAAAAGAAAAAAAAATAGTAGGAGAATGAATAAGAAAGTGTCTCAGAGTAATTCATCGATCACCGCGTTGTCATTCAGGAGCCTCCTCCCCTATTCGAAATGGGACGTGACCATTATGAAACGAAGTTATGTAGATCTTTCCAGATAGCTAACGAGATAGGAACAAATACTGTGCGATCCAATATTTTTTAGATAAGGGGAGGCTACAAAAAATGAAATCACAGTCTTAGTTTGATCAAAACTTTTAGTCTGACATTTGCTTTCTGACTTCTGTCAAATCTGTTAGTTGTTTAAACGCTCTCGAACACTCCCGCGGCATTTGAAATTGGTCGTTATCATATTAAAGAGTTTTAACAAATCCTTATGTACTTATTCAATTAAAAGATTTAGATGTATCTTGACGTATCAGTTTTGGCAGATGGTCAATGGCCTAATCGTATCAATTAAACTAAGACTCTGAATTTATTTTTCACCGCCTCTCATTATCTAAAAAATATTGGATCGCACAATAGCTTGCGCAAACAAGTAGCATCTATTGAGTATTTAGCAAATACGAAAATTGAACATTTGTCACAAACCATTTGCTGAAGGCCGCTTTCGACTAGCCTATTTCTTGTACAAGATTTAGTTCAATTTCTACAATAAAAATTTAAAACTAGAAGCTTCTGATACGATTTTCAGATAGAACATGATCTATTTTTTCAGATAATTGTTAATCCAATTTAAATTTTGCTACAATTTACTTACACAAATTAAATTGTTTAAGAAATTGAACCTAATCTAGTACAACAGTACAAGAATTAGGCTAGTCTAAAACAGCCTTAATTCCGAAGCTCAATTGGCTTATTTACCGCCAGATGTCTCTTTTAAATGACAGAGAAATAGTGTAAAGTGGGGCTAGGATGCGAATATGTGACGCACGGTTACCTATAATATGCTGTTAACTCTCCTTTTAAATTTTGCATCACACCACTTAGGTATAGAATTTGTCTACATTTTATTTATAATTACAGGTTTCGCTTTTCCAGTCTGCTATTATAAAAACAGCGCCACCACGTATTTGGTGATCTAGCTTCAAACTAACACCGAGTTTAGCTTCAAATTGGGGCGTCAAAATTTAAAACATTTAGGCCCAGTTTCATAAAACATAGTTAACCACTCGTTCAAGTTAATCGTGTGATTAAGCAGGAAATTTAAACTTTCCTCCAATGATATTGCTTAATCAATTAACTTGATTGACTTGATCGAGTGGTTAACTACATTTTATGAAACTGGGCATTGATGAGCCATCTCGCCATCTGCTAAGCTCTATTATGTGCCATCAAAATTAATATATTACCATTTTTGAACCAAAACGGCAGTATCATTGTGATTAACTTTTAACATTCTAGAGGACATAAAATTTTATAGCTTCGATTCACTGGTCTAGAACACTTGCAGAGTATATGTACTTTTTTATGTGAGTATTCAAAAACTTTACGCAATCGTCACAAAATACTGTGACGATTCCGGCGCCAGCCCGTCTCATGCGTCACCACCGCCTTAGACGAGGAATTTCGGGCACTTCGAGATCACGCCAGCGGTGGAATCAACCTGTAGACTCTCCTTCCAGGCGATTCTTGAAAAAAGGGCCCGGTTTATAAGGGAGCAAGCCGACCGGGAATAAATAATTCGGAGTTGGACAGTTCGGCATTAAAGTTCGCGTTAGACTTTCGCTCGGCTGTTAAAATAAATTAGGTATAAGCTCGTAAATAATTTAATATATAATTTAGTGTTAATTAGTGTGCTTTTAAATAAATTAGTTTATTAACTATTTCGTGTTTTGTTTTAAAATAAAAATTAATAGAACACTTAAAATCGTTACAATACCTTCGCGTCCTGCCGGGTGTGTTAGATTTTAATCAATTTGACAAATAAAACACATATGACACGTGTCGGTGTACAAAGCTTATGGCAATCACAATCATTTCACAACAGAACACTGTAACACTGTGCTTGATCAATTGTATTGATAGTACCTATATGCTCAAAAGTAATGTCTATTTGTTTAGTCCTGCACTAACCTATTAGATGGCGCAAAATCGTATTACTTAGAAATCTGTAATAATGTTGTAAAGTATAGATCCCAAATAACGATGCGGAGTGCGTTAATATTTGAAACCACAAGAAAAATTCCAAAGTAGATGATTTTCGGTCAAAGCTTTTATAGAATATTGTTTTAATGATTAATCGATTTATAATATTTGTAGCTTCTATGTTGCTTCTAATTTTTAGTCCAAATTTGGTTTTGTTAATTTCGTTATTTTGTACGTTTGCTTCAATAAATTTGTTTATTTTTTATTTTTTGAGTTCAGGCTATTCCAACTTTAGACATCATAGATTTTTCTTACGCTTAATTTTGTCTGATTACATCAGTTGTCTCTCGCCAAATTTTATGTGATCAACTAGAAGCAAATTTTTGCGTATGTATTCATAAGCATACCACTCTATTTTTGCGAGAAAAGGTATTGTAGGGGAATGTCAGATGACATCATTGTTAAGTATCAAATAACATACCGAATGTAATGGTCCGTTTTCACGCTCAAGCAATTTGCGCAAATGGATTTGTTCAAGCATTGGCGCATACAAATTTGCTTGCGCAAATGCATGTGCAAATACATGCAGTTTACCAAACTTTCTAGCTTGTGCAAACAAAAAAAATACGTTTACATGCAACGACTTCCTTGTGCAAATTTGTGTGCACAAGCACATTTGCGCAAATTGCATGAGCGTGAAAACGGATCTTAACATAGGTTGCGAGGCATGTTACATACGGTATGAGGAATCAGCTGTATAAAGTGACGTTAGTTGCTAGGAATAGTGTGATTACCGTTCACCTCTATATTTGTTCTTAATAAGGCAATACACATCATTTGTCAGAATCACATGTAGGAAATAGTCACATAGTGTTCTTCTTTACACGAAAAAGCTTATAATAAAATAAAATTCCGTTTCGATGTACTCATTTAATCATTGCTCATGGTGCAGTTCATATTTTAAGTAGGCTTATCTTAATTTTAAAAGGACTTCGTATTTTCTAAAAATGTCGTCATTGCTATAACACATTGTTTGTCGGAGTAAACGCACATACAGGGTGAATGATCAACAAGCGTGATACGACAACATTACATACATACAGGGTGAATGACAATTGTACCGAAAAAAAAAAAACGCATAAGAGAATCGATGTCACAGATTACGGGAAAAATGTTTAAAAAATTCTTGTGAACAGTTTATAATTAATTAAAAAATTACCCCAAAATCAAGCTTCGGCACTGCGTACGAAATACGGCGCCACGTTCTATAAATGCGGCTGCATAATAGGACTATGTTTTTATTGACTACTCGCTTGTACACAATGCGACCCTGACACACATCTCAATTGGTTCTATTACACATTTAATAGCTGGAGAACGCAAGTTTCTTTTACGCGGCGTAATTATTAGTAATTTCTAAAATATATGGAATTTCGTATATGAAATACGAATAATTAATTCACAAATAATTGTGTAAATAATTTGTTTATTCACGCGGATTATTTACTAAAGCGGAATATATCAGTCATTTCGCCCACAAAAAAATCGCAACGATTTAAATCTGGTGATCGCATGAGTCAAATGCACGGCCCGACAGGCAGCTAATAGTAAAACGTTCGTCTCATTATCGCACGCAGACAATGAAACAGTGCGCCCAGAACACAGGATGTGGAGTTGTAAACGCGTCTTGAATTTGTTAAACTTTTAATGGATTCCTCACACACAAAACGAAATTATAATAATTAACATTCGAAACAAATTACGAATGAGTTTACTGATTTATTTGTTTACCTGTCAGAGCAGGTGTTCAAAGTGTGGCCGTTGTTATCCTTTGCGTGGAATAATCTACTTCAGGTAATTTGCTGCATGCATTTGTCAAGTAAATACTTTCGAGTTCGAATTTCACGTCGGGCGTTGACCTACAAACGGAGTTGTGAAATTCCACTTTAAAGGTTAAGTTCACCAAGTCACGCCGCTGTATTATAAAACTATAAAAAACTTTTATGGCAGCATTTATTTCGTCCATCTGCTCCTCGATTTTTTAACCAAGGGCGCATCGTCGTTTTGGGGCTAATTTTTGATGAATTATTTCTCAAAAACTAAAATAGAAAGAATTTTTTAAATATTTTTCCCATATTCTCGGACATCACTTCTTATCGTGGTTACATTTTGTCGGGTTAATTAACAGTCACACTGTGTGCAGTACTATTACACAGCAGTAGGACTTCAGTTTTCTATGATCTGGCAAGCCACCGATTTTATTGTGGACACAATAATTGTTAAAATTAATTATTTTTAAGTCGTTTATAAACACACTGCCTGAAATATACTAAGCAGTAATACAAGGGAAGTGGGGGCTTAAATTAATGTAACCACACAGTATCATACCAGTATCTCGCAAAATTTTGATTTAGGTTGTGTTGTTTTTTGTTTTTATTGATGCATGAACTGATACTAATAACATTTTTTCGCAAAAGTCAACAATACATTTCTTTCCATATTACGAACTTTATGAAGGTCAGTTGTATGTCCAAATAATTTTAAATTGTGCATAAAGTCGATATGTACGAGTATATTAATTAGTGCGTACACAGATTTTAAAAATGTTCAATAGTAAAGCCGCCGTCTTCCGCCACTTACTACAGAGTGTCCTGTAAGTGCGTGACAACCCTAACTTATATTTTTTTAATGTGACACCTTATATTATTTCACAGTCACATAGCTCATTACGATGAGATGTAAATAATGAAATGTTTTATTATTTTATTTAATTTCATGTGAATAAAATTTAATTCCTTGAATAATGAATTTCTTCAGTCCAACGTCTTCCGATAACATGTCTACAAAATCGTTAACGGTCGTCTTCGAGTAGTGAACAAACAACGTTGAACGTTAATTACATTTACACGAGCAGGCGGCCGATTCGAATAATTTGTTTTCTTTCATGTTTACGTTTACCAGAAAGCGCATCTCGCCGAAAGAAATTATCACAGAGGAGAAAGTGCCGGCCTTGATGAGCCGCCGTCTTTCAAACAAATTTTCCATTCCGAGCTTGAACGGAGGTAGTTAATTTGCACGGCGAGGAATAACTTTCATATTGCTTGCTGGCCGAGTATTTTTTTTTTGCAAAAATTCTCGGAGCATATGGTTACATGGATACGTAAAGTTGAAAGAGAGAGTGAAAATAAAATTAAAAACAACAACATTCAGCAGGTAAAAACTAAAAGCTTTTTTTTTATTTATACCGCTTCAAAATTAAATACTTCAGTACCCACTAATTAAAAAAAACCAAATGCAATATTTGATGGAAAATTATTTATGTTTCAAAAATCATAACGACAATTTATTCAAAAATTGTCTCTCAATTTAAAACGTACAAATTAAAAAAGGACCAAATCACTGCAAATCAAACTTTTTATATTAACTTAATAAGTTCACGTTGTTATTGAACCTCGATCTCAGCTGAATTTCGATACAAGAATTGCTGCTGTATAAACAGCAACAGCAAAGCAAAACAAAAAAAAGAAGAAAATTGGCATTCCATAGCGCATAGGAAACGATGAATATTTTATTCCTTTTGTTCCATTTATCAAACACGTAAGAAACAAAACAACATATTTTGATTGGTATGCATGCATACATTTGTGTGCACATAGTGTACATTAGTCATGCAAATTTAAATTATTTACATAAAATTGTATATTTTGAATCATCGACGGTCCGACTTAATCTTAATGGTTTAAGCCACGTTAAAATTTTATAGATTTTTATTTGTACAAAATGTATTTATAAGCTGCTAGGGTATCATGAAAATGTGAGCTTGAAAGCGAAAATAGCTCCAGTTGAAACAGTTTTGAAAGTTAGTTAAGTACATATGTGCCTAAGAAGACTACAGTAGAGAAGCGAACGCGAAACGTTTATTAGCATATTAAATTCTAACCGTGTGAATATAACTTTCTATGCATAAAGTTATACTACTATTAGTTATAGCAGTTTAGATAATGTAGTCGTCTAGAATCAAGTCGGTGTCTTGATGGTAGTAGCTTTACTGCCGACAATCCAAACTTTAAGTTCGTTTTATATTTCCACATTAATAAAATTGCTGTTTAGTCAAAATAGAAAAGATCGTAAAATCGTTTATGATCGCCGAACTTGAATATTTATTGAGATTTTAAGCGGGGGAGGCTCTCAAATATAAAGTATTAACATACAAATTTACCATAAATAACTTAAAAGGTGGAAAATATGGAAAAACTTCGGCACAAAAATATGCAAAACAGGATTGTCCTAGACCGTAACTTTTTTGTTGGAACTCAATATGGAAAACAAACCATTAAAATTACTACATAGTTAATTAGTGGAATTATGCTTGTATCAAAATTTAAACCAGACTTTTAGCAATTATCATTTCATTTAATGGACTGAACTTAAAACAGAGAGAGAAAAAAAGAAATAATGTTATCGGACGAGTTCCAAATGAGAATACGAATCGTAATAAATGTGCAAAATAAAATGTTTTAATTTTAATTAAAATGTAAGGTTGCTTACAAGTGACTGGTCATGAATTTTGCATATTATGATTCTGTTTAATTAAATTCAGTAGATTCCAGTAGGCATACAAAAAAAAACTGAAAAATTCTCGAAACTTTAAGAACTTCACAGTCTTACCATCATTTCCACAATAGTAGGTACTTATAATTTTTATTGATCACTATAAAATATGTATTCCTTACCTTCTATTAGTAAGGAGATACAAATTAAAAATACATTTTATTACCTTTTATAGTAATAACTGGATTTAGTTAAATATGTATGAATCACTGGCAGTCGTTCTTGAGTATAATTATAAAGTGCGACTTATTTGGTTAATTAAAATTTACTTTCATTTTTTCGCTGCTATTACGGCAGCCAATTGATGTAAATTAATTTATCTTCATTAAATAATTAAATTATGGGTCAAATAAATTAGATATCACTTACGCTTTATTCATTCTAATTTTCATATGAGAAATACACTGCTCAACAATTGAAGTAGATAATTATAATTGTATTGAAATGTGCATTCGAAAGTCTTGTTAAATGGTTTGCACTGTATACTGCCTCTCAAAACTGTTTTGTAAAGAATAGTTTTTGCAAGTCTTTTTTATTGTTTTGTGCTGTTATCGCTTTAACAAAAAAAAAGGTAACAGAATTGCTTCTACCGAAGCCACTACTCTTATTTTTAATAATATTTCTGTTTAAAGGCTGGTCTACACGCAACGACTTATCGAACGACTTGTCGAATCAAACAAATCGTATCAAGTAAGACGGACCGGATTCGACAAGTCGTTTGATAAGTCGTTGCGTGTAGACCAGCCTTAATACCATAGAAATTATGCCTCTACGACGTTTGGGAACAGTGCAACTCGAGCAAGATTGCGTTGGATCGGTGAAGGTTTGTCTCAAGAGGAAGTCGCCATTCTAATCTTCCACTATCATCGACATTATCAAAAAATTCTCTAAGATTAAAAAAACTCGGAATATTCTAAAGCATTTTATCAATCGTGTTATTCGATTAAATCGAAGGCAATTCAGAGAACTCCTTTAAATAAAATCTGAGATTAAACTAAAGCAAAACAAAAATTACGATAAAATCATAATATGAAGAAGTAACTTAAAAAAAAGCAAACAGTTTTAATTTGAAACATGAAAGAAACAGAAAGAAAGAACCGCAACCTAATAACAAAGATAGTTAAGTTAAATTAACAAAAATAGAATTAGGTATAGAGCTCCAAAAGGACTGGGTTTATTTTTAGCTTCACTCACTACCTCTTTTTTCCTCTCAAATCATCTCTCCACCGTTTCTTTGGATTTCTCTTTCCTCTTGTGGTCTGATTCTCTCCGAAGTGTCCCATTGTCTGTCTGTTCTATCTCCAGGCTCACTTAAGATCATTTACTCTTACGCTGGTCTTCTCATATACCTATACACCTCTCAATTTCGCTCATAATATTTATGAAATATTTTTCTTTCCGTTCTTAATTTGCCTTTAGTTTCCAATTCATCATCTCTTTTTCACTAATATCCATTGTCCATCGATCTTACCTTCCATAAATTCTTCTAAACATCTTTCTATTTGTTTTTAATTTGCCCTTAGTTTTTCCTTTTTCATTGAAATCATTCTCTCTTCAACTTTTCTTCAACCTTCTTCTTCACTTCTTGTAGTCCAGTTTTCTCCAGACTATCACATTCTCTACCTGTTCTATCCTGAAGCTCTAATCTCTGCATAATCTAATTCATTTTAAGTTCTTCGCAACTTTCAGCTCAGCTACCTTTTCTTTGTCACATATTCATTTCCCAGTTTCATTTCTTTAATTCGCCTTTAGTTTCCTATTCAACATCTCTTTCATTTTCACTGAAATCATTCACCGATTTCTTTGGCCTTTTATCTTTTTCTCATCCTTTTCTAACAGGCATCACATTTGGCCGTATGCCCTTATTTATATGAGCTGTAGCTCTTACTGTCCTAGTCCAGTTTTCTCCAAACTATAACCTCATTTCTTTTTTGTATTTCTTGTAGTATTTTAAGCTTGCGGTAACATACAAATAGCTCTCCCTTAACAATCAACTCACAGTTTCTTTCCTCCTCAAATTTTTCTAAACATATCCTCCATATGGACAATGACATACCATACCACTAATTGTGTTTGGGAATTTCAAAGCGTCCGATTTCACGCTCAAGCAATTTGCACAAATATGCATTTCCACAAGGAAGTCGTTGCATGAAAACGTATTTTTTTTGCTTGCACAAGCTAAAAAGTTTGGCAAACTGCATGCGTTTGCGCAAGAAAATTTGTATGCCCAAATGCTTGCACAAATTCATTTGCGCCAATTGCTTGAGTGTGAAAATGGGCCATTTTAGATTAACTTGAGGATGAGGCAGCAGTGGAGACCACAGCTGAATGTGTCGCGAAGTGTCGTAAGTCGAGCATGAAGTACACCCATGACCACAACCCATGCCCAAGACCGTTTGATAGTCCTGATTACAACATTCACGACCTCAAGAATTAACAGCTTCTTCAGGCAAGCTACTGGAAGAGTGATTTCTTGTCAAACTATCAGAAGAAAGTTGCATATTTTACTTCGATATAAAATTCACAAAGAAAACCAAATATGGCAGATGGCTTATCTCTGCAGGCACGTAGTTTGTGCGCAAGAAGACGTGCGACACACCTACGATTAGCGGCGGATCAACGTGCATGCAGATATCGTTGGGCGATGAAACATTATCATTGGAATTTTCAAAATTGGAGGCATTGCCTCTTTATCAACGAATCTAGATTTCGTTTGTACACGTTGATGGTCGAACAGTGGTATGCAGAGAAACAGGACAACGATAAAATGAAAATTTAATGGCATCAACCACTCTTTTTGGTGAAGGATCACTTTGTGTCTGGGGAGGCATATGTTTTGATGGTCGGCACTGACCTGCTGGTTTTAATTAATGAAATAATGACTGCCATAAGATACTGCGACAGTGTTATAGATCCGATAATACTGCCATTTGCTGCTGCAATAGATAGATAAAAGATTTGTTTTTATTGCACGTTCTCACCGTGGAGTGGCCACCCTGCTCACTAGACATGAATTGCATTGAGCATGTTTGGACCGAGATGTCCAGGCAATTTAACCAGCTCCAACAGCTTCCCTACACCTTACAGGGCGTTGCAAGCAATTTGGGAAATCATACCTCAGGATTTTATCAATAATTTGATAATGAGTCTTCCCAATACAGTAACAACATTAAGGCGAACCAGAGGTGGGTCTAAACGATATAAATTTTCTCTAATTCATCAATAAAAAAAATTTGTGAGTAGTTATTTTTCTCTCATTTATATAATATTTTTTCAATTACTCATTTTTTCCCATTGAAGGTCTGTTTCTTTTGATTTCTTTAATTGTATCGTAGCATCCATCAATGAATGAGTTTGTATCAACATGGATTTGCATTTCTTTTTTTTAAATTTCTGTGTCAAAAAATAGATAATTGTAAATATCCACTTCAATTGTTGAGCAGTGTATACTGGGTCGGCCTGACCACCACTGGCTATGCGTTTATCATGAGTAAATGAAGGATAGAATAGTAGAAAGCACATGAGTAAACGAAATAGCTACATCAATCGACGTTGCCGATTGATAACGCGGGCCACGCTCTGGCCGCAGCATTCCTACCTTCGCACGCAACATTGTAATATCTCTATTTCATTTCCACACAAGTTTCAATGAGCCTCTCCTTCATTTACTCACAATTAACCGTATACCTAGTCTTAGTCAGACCAACTGTGTATTACATTCTAAAAATCATCTGTAGTTTGAAATTGTACCACCATAAACAAAATTTAAAGATTACGTTGAAAATATATGTTGAAAGTCGAATACTCGTATAATCTGCACATGTAAGTGTTCAAGATTTAAAACGATGATGTATGTATATGTATTTCTTTGAGACATCTTGTATTATTTTGCATAAAGAAAAGCAAACATTTGAAGTTACTGCATATGCCAGACTAGAAAGTGAAGCAAATATAATTAACCTCCTACATAAAGCGGTGGAACAAGCATAAAACATATCGCAAAACGTAAACCAGAAATATTCCACAGCTAAAGCAAGAAATGCGCATAGAAACCGGAACGTTACGTTCACGGCGATGCATTTCATTGATGCACACATACATACGTATCGAGCAATGCACATAAGATAAGAAGCATAAAATAAGTACTGAATCAATATCGAATAAATCATCCTGCAAGGCGTGATAGCGAATCTTTAGTTCTGTGTATGTTTGTGCATGAATGTGTAAGTTGCGTTAAGAATGAAATGTTCGAGAAACGATATGGAAAGGTGATATGCTAATATTAAGATTATCATGTGAAACGTAAATAATACGATCCTGTTGTGTCGCACCGAGAATGATATTTACGGCAGTCGTCGAAAACTGTCTCAAGAAAACAGACTGCAACAGATCGAGTGTCGTATTATGTCTCATCCTATAGATCAAAACTTTAAATAACTCGACTATCATTGTGAAAATACATCAAATTAAGTAAATGAAACGCATTCTTAGATAGAGACTACATTCTTGTAAACACTTATAACTTAAACGTTATTACACAAGATTGCCTGTAAAATCTAATTTATTTTAACAAAAGCGTATGGTATCAGGCTGTATAACTTATATTATGCATTCAGTAAGAAAATGGTTTAATATTCATTATTTTTATAGACCCCAAAATAGCGCAACTTTTTTGTAATTCAACTACCTTTGTATTTCTTATATCACAAAATCTTTTAAGCGGACACTAAATCGCGCACCATACACTTAACGTTTCGCAGTCGTTCGACAGCTTCGTCAGAAGTGAAAAATGCGAAACGTTAAGTGTATAGTGCGCGATTTAGTGTCCGCTTAAAAGATTTTGTGATACAAATTTCATCGGACAAGAACCAACTGTAAGTAAATCTTATAGTTTACGAGATCGCCTTTTAATTACTTGTGAAGCATTTTCATGTAATGTACACTGATGATCAAGTAAATCCTTACGACTTGAAGGATATGTAACCCTTAGCAGCAATATGATTGGGGAGACCTAAACCAATTCAAATAGCCGTAGTTTCCATTGCACGTCAATAGCGGTGAGGTTAGCATGCAGGGGTAAAGATTTTAATGGCCATCACCTACCTAGTCGAATTGAAAATTAGATTAGCCAGTTATTTTCAGACTGTTCTATTAAAATATGTATTTGGAGTTTGAAAAGATTTACAGAGCTTTCCATCATCCTCCGTTCATCCTAAGTAAAATTTGGTATCGGGACTTTATACAGGATTCAAAATCAGGTCCACCAATTGAAGTGAATTGAAGTGAGAATTGGAGACTCTTTAACAAAATTAAAAAGTTAGACTGTCGAAGCTAACACACTGAAAGTATTACATGAAAATTTACGAGGTGAGTGCCAACATTTCCCCGCCAATTCAATACCCCTAAAAAAATATTGCCCAAGTCTTCATCCCTCCGTCTTCACTGAAATGGCGCAAGTGAAGGTCCCTTTTGGGTGAAAAGGAAAAGCATCACCAAGTAACTTCAGGGTCTATCAGTCGACAAAATAGGTGATGGCCATGATTTTCTGGGATTGTGAGGATTAGAGAAAAGGCGTGGGAAACTGACTAGAGGCGTGCGTTTGCTGTACGATAATGCACCCATGCACACAAGCCACAATTTGGTTTCGAACAAATCGATCACCCTTCGTATAGTCCAGATATTGCCCAGAGTGACTATTATACAGGGTGTCCTAACAGTGTGTTCTCGGGCCATATCTCCATAACTGTTGAAGGTACAAACAAATTTTCAACATAATTTCTTTTTTAATTTAAGAGATCTACAATATAAAATTATTTTCATCTATACAGAGTGAATCAAAACAGTGGTGCCGGACACAACTTTTTTTATATCAAATGCCATGCCCTATCTATGAAACCAAATTTGGATTGCCCATAAAATTCTACATATTTTCTATATACCATTGCCTATACCTAAACCTAACCGTTCTTGAGATATTTAACATTTTGTCTAAAAACTGCCATTTGCAGCCACTATTTTATTTATTGATATTTTATTTATTTTTAACCCTAAGAAAAAGATTTTTGGTACAGATGTAGTTGATACATAAGCTTATCATAAGCCATTATTAAATGTACCCTTATCGCCACAGGGAGGTCATGGTAATAAACGAAATCTCAGAAATTCCAAAATGACAGAACTCAATTTTCTTAAATAGCATGCCCTATATTTTTCTATCCTAAATTCTTCGTTTAATAAAGTACTTTCATTTTTGTTAAGTATGTTTTATACCTATCTGAAATATTTTCTGAGATTTTTAGATTTATTTGAATTATTTCTTTTAAAACGAATTATTGTCTAAGGTGCCCATGGAAAACGGCAAACAAATGAACCTGTTGACTTTAATAATTAATTTTCAAGCGACAATAATGTACAGGCATTAGTTAGTTCTAATACGTGACTCCTTTAAACAGTTATACATTTTTTTGTACTTACGTCATACATGCCCCAAGCTCTCTATGAGCTTGTCAGGAATGCGTTAAGCTGGTTATTGTAATATTACCCGCTACGGCTGCGACCGACCTACTAGGTGTTTTCCATCGGCATTCGTCTTACAAACCGGAAAAACGCAGAAAACCTAGTTCGAAGGGACCGAAATGAATCCTGAACACAATCCGACATATAAGTATTCCATTTTTCACATAGGACCCATATGTACCAGGAGGGGATTCGAACACCCACCTATAATTGCGTCAAGCCCGTTGTCAGCGGATCCAACCAACTTTGGCTATGCAACTATTTAGTAAAGAAATAATTCAATAAATCTAATAATTCATGTCTTAGCAAGTGCCCAACAGTCTAACACTTTGAAAAATCTTCAATAGTTATAGAGATATGGCCCGAGAACACACTGTTGGGACACCCTGTATAATAGTCACTCTGGGCAATATCTGGACTACACGAAGGGTAATCGATTTGTTCGAAACCATACTCACAAATTGTGGCTTGTGTGCATGGGTGCATTATCGTGCAGCAAACGCACGCCTCTAGTCAGTTTCCCACGCCTTTTCTCTAATCCTCACAATCCCAGAAAATCATGGCCATCACCTATTTTGTCGACTGACAGACCTTGAAGTTTCTTGACGATGCTTCTCTTTTTTACCTCCACTCCATCGACTCCCCTTTGGGTACAAGATTATAGTAAAGAACCATAATTTCATCCTATGTGTGAAAATTGCCTTCAACATGTCCACGGCTTTTCTCCACAGAATTCGAAAAAAGATCCAGCACATTCGCCACGACCTGGCACTGAACTGTTGAGAAATCCTTGGGAACTCACCGTACACTAACTTAGCTTCATACCTAAATAATCGTGGAGGATTCGGCGAGCGCTTCTTTCTCAAAATCCCTAAAATGTTTGGTATTTCTTTCACCTTCAAACGTCGATCGTTTAACGAGATCCTTCTTCCACTTCCACTGTCCTTCCTATTCTTGCGCCATCTTCCAAGGTTTCCTGCCCCATTCGAAATTAGACCAGTCTTTTACCACAGAATAAGACGGGGAATATTCCCTGACACTCCATCCAGCCGATCTTTTCGAGTAAGGAATTTGGTAATTTAATTTTTGTGACTTCTGACATCGTGATGAATCAAAATTTTGACCCACTGCGATATATGGATGTATGTATGTCAGATCGGGAAATTTTAGCGTTAACGTCGTAGACAGAATTACGTCAGGAAATAAATTTTGCAAAAAAATAGTAGCTGATAAATTTTTTGAAGAATTATTTTTATCGGGAAACAGATAATAGATTATAAAACTCCTTGCCATTATTTGTACGTATAGATTTCTCAGAATATAATTTTTATCTGCAAATAAAATTATCTGAAAAGCTTTCTTTATCTGTCTTATTTTTTAATCCGAGTACCCAGGTATACTTAGAAAATGTATTAATCACAGCCAATATGTAGGTAGCTATCAAGTGTTCAATTGAAAAGCTCAACAAGTAGCCTTTGAATTTTTCTTCATAACATTGTGAAGCAGGTCTTTAATTAGATCAACGCGAAATGTCACTTTATGTTATGTCACTTTAGATTACAACTCTTTGACAACAGTCATCCACCAATTGTCAATCGGTTGGGAAGTCATCCTCTTTTCGCTCTTTCCTTTTTCGTCAAAAAATCAAAACCAACTTGATAAACTTTTCAATCGAATAGTCCTTTATTTTCCTTTCAGTGAGGAATCGTTTAGATTAATGTCCGTATTCACAGTGCTTCCTAATGAGGAACCCCTTAGAATGGGATTGTTGTAATGAAACTGTCTTTCTAAGGGGTTCCTCATTCAAGGAAGCCTCGAGGAACCACTATGAATACCGGCATCAGTCTGCCTGGAAGAGATTTCTTCGACTTCCATACCACCGGAACCCTCCTACAAGTCTAGAGTCAATACAGAAGCTTTTTCGCTTCCAAAAGAAAAGCCAGAAGAATCTTCGGCCGGAAAATTCATAGCAACAAATTTGAAAGAAGCACTGAAATTGAAACGACCTTTAATACCAAAAGGGCTTCTTCCTACATGACGATTGTAGAATTCACAAAGTGTCCAATCTGTAAAACAAAAATATGAAGGCAATTATGTTGAAAAATAAATTTTGTTTATTTTTCTTTGTGGTTTGTTTCACGGCACTTTTTTGTTGCAAATGAAACCATAGCATGAGAAAGCAAACTATAACAAAGTGAAGATGCAACATGTAGATGCCAAATGCAAGGGTATCTAAATAAGAAACAAATTCCAACAAATCAGGTTGTGCATACGAGGAAGTAATTCGTTCATAAAAAAATATAGTTATGTAATATTTCACGCTGAGATAATTTACTAAATTCAACTCTGGTTACTGATAAAATGAGGGAGAGCGAAAGACAGAACATGTAAATAAATAAATCACAATGATTAACTCTACATCAATGAAGCGGGATTAAAATTATCAATAATCGATTCGCAAAAAATGGCCACCTAATGACCTCAAAACAATTAAAGCTCACCATAAGACAAGGTTCAGAAGAATGATTTATTATTAATATTACGCAGTACTTTTGTGTTGTTTAGCTTTGCAAAATCGGATTCGACGCTTGTTTACGAGTTATAACTTATAACCTAGAATATTGCAAACACTGAATTACGCATAAGTTAGTTAATATTAATAGAACTCTCTTACTATTCTCATTAATAATAATTTTAAAAAGATTCATAATCCTGCAATGTTGTTGGGCTTTTGCGTATATGTAATCAAGGACGAAAACATTTAATAAGGAAAATGTATAAAAAAAAATTCTGTTTTTTTAATAATAGAAACGTACAAATAAATTACTGCAGAATCAGAAACCATTTACTTTTATACTCAGTTTCTGATTGTTAGGTTTACCTTTCTTGTCCAACTAATAACATAAATTACTTCTTCTACTTTTTTAAATTTAACATTTCTTTAACTGAATCTTAAATTTGTGCTGACTTTCTTTTGCAGAAAGCATGAGTTATTATTTAAAAGTCTTCAAGATAATGAAACTGAACGTACTGAAGTAAAATCGTGAAGATTTATTTTTATTATACGTTGAAATGGATTCCACGTTTGGATTCAACAAGTTCTGTCATCATCGCAATCGTACAGTCATCAAGGAGAGAAAATTCCAAAGCATTGAGTCATCTGAACATACAATGCTGATATTCAAGGGTTTGTTTAAGAATCATGGACATAAATCATATAGGTAAATTAGGACATGCACAAGGATTTTAAAATGATTTGAAATATTAATAACCATTGCAAGTATACATTCCCTAATGATAAAGCAGTCAAATCAGCTGTGAAACATCAAAATCTTAAATATAATAGGTATATAGGAAGTAGTTTTCGCTCGCTTCAAAAATTGTTTTTATTCGATGATAAATAATAGAAAATTAACAATAATTAATAAAAAAACAAAGAAATAAAATACGGTGTGATAAAAACGCTTCGCTTTCATGAATGTCTGATATCAGTCGAGGCCGACTGGTATCTTGAGGAAAGTACCATTGGTAAGTGCCCCAATGTTGTATAATAAACAAACTTTAAAAAGCAAAACTAATAATAATAAAAATAGAATTCTATTTGTCGTTGTAAACGTGCATTATTAGCTCACACTTTTTTGCATTGAAGTATACAGTATGTGTTTCGTACCAACCAAATATCTTTTGTGTAGTTAATACATATAGTTAAGTTTCTTTAAGTGTAGTTAATACATGTAGTTAAGTTTCTTTAAGTGTAGTTAATACATGTAGTTAAGTTTCTTTAAGTGTAGTTAATACATGTAGTTAAGTTTCTTTAATTGTAGTTAATACATGTAGTTAAGTTTCTTTAAGTGTAGTTAAGTTTCTTTAAGTGTAGTTAATACATGTAGTTCAGTTTCTTTAAGTGTAGTTAATACATGTAGTTAAGTTTTAAATTTAAGTTTTAACTGAAAGTGTACGAGTTGAATTTTTTTCAAGATAATTAAAATACTTAGAACAAAAAAATACTTTACATTGACTAAAATACGTTGTGTAATTAACATAAAATGATTGCAATTAATAAATAAAGTAGAAAAAAAAACACTTTCGACATTAATCGCACGAAAATAACGATCCACTTCAACGTAAAAGTACTCAAACAAAGTGCAAATTACATTTAGACAGAGCGGAAAACAATTAAGCGCGAATAACACTTTCAGGCTTTGATGTCGTATCCCGTTAGGTATAAGTAAGCGATAAAAACGCACGAAGCAGTCGAATAAAACACTTCACATATTTAGAGCTTAATAGTGTCGGATTCATGCCTAATTTTTATCGCCGGGTGTCATTTAGGCGAGGAAAGCGTTAACTCATTCCGATTAATGTGAAATAATTACCACTCAAAAACGCAACTTGTAGTTAATGTGCAAATTGAAGGAGGAGAAAAAGTTGCTTGCGCAACTTTCGGTTAATGACGGTGCTACTCCAGTCACAATAAATAATTAGGTATTCATCGTTAGAAATATTACAACGACGTTACAGCTAATTATACTTGATAATTACAGTTACAAATTAATTACAATTTATGAAACAATGCAAGTATAGCGGTAACCAATTGTCAGAAGAGATAAGTATGTGTGTACAATACGTATGTGTGTGCTTAAATATAAATACAGTTAACATTAATATACATACAGGGTATCCCAAGTTGGGTGGCCTATTAAAAGTTTTCGGGGAAGGGAATATACAAAAATTCTGAAAATTAGAACACTACCCTAAGATTAAAATATTTTCCGGTTATACCGGAAGTCGCCGTTAACTTTCTTATTTTAAATGGAATGCTATACTTTTTATTGCAGGTTCTGATTCTACACATTATTCTAAATAAAAAGTGTTAAGGCTTCCCTATACCTTATTGCAACCGATTTTGAGATATCTTTAATTTATTAAAGACATTGTTTTGGTGACCTTTCATTTAAGAGAATGTAAAAAGTGAGCAAATAAAAATCAGATTAGAGTAGGCGGTGCAAAGAAAATGTATGTCTGTGATTAACTGAATTAATTAATGTAATACATTCATGGACTGTCAAATTTATTGACTTTTTATTTAATCACAGACATACATTTTCTTTGCACCGCCTGCTCTAATCTGATTTTTATTTGCTCACAGGTTATTTACGACATTTTTAAATTTCAAGATTCAAGTGGCATGTCGTTTGAAAGTACAATAATGTTCAGGCTTTAAAATCACATCGTAATTATCCCTGAAAAATTTACAGGTTGGTCATAATATGATGTCGAAGCTCATTATCTTTAACTGCTCAAAACTCAATTTTCGTAAATGGAACACCTTATACATTTTTACATCATGAGATACAGAATAAAATTCTACATCGATTGATATTAGCATTTCCTATACCTATTTCTTTTAGTTTTATTATAATGGCATATTTATTGAGTTACACCATTAACAGATAAGTACAAATAAATAAATAAGGTTCAACGAATGCTAATACAGAAATTTCGTTCTGGGAGAACTAATGAAAAGTGCTTTCGATAACTGACACTAAGAGATCTTTTCTATGTTCAGCTGCAATTGAGATGCATAGGCTAAAAAATCTAATACAAAGGATGTCGATTAGCATGGTTTGGTTTTGAAGTCTACCATTAGTACAATTTCATAAAGACCACCAAGCTCCAGTGATATCAGGAAAGGCAGTAATGGGTCAAGAAATGGTATCATATTATCTTCGTAAGAGATATTATAGCAAACGATTACGTTGGTCGATTACACTGGAAAGTGTTTGAAATGCTAGACGATACATTGCACAAGTTTCTGTAAAAAAAAAGAAAACAAACAAAAATTTGGCCTCACCAGTTTGTTTTCCAGATTTTTAAGCCCATGGAATATACACACACGGTAAATTTAAAGGAACAGATTGTAAAGTTAGTTTATTTCTTAATTTTATTATTTTATAATCTGTATCTAGATAGCTTTGAATGCTCCACTAAACAATTGAAGTTTTTAATATCAAAACTTCTAATGTGTGTGTTTAGTCTTAAGGCCGTTTTACATTTGTTAAATTTGATAACAATTTTTGTTACAAAGTGAGAGAGATAAGCTACCACAGTGAATTCTGATTGGTCGAATTGACACTTTTCACACTGTAACAAATTTTACATAAAAATATGTCATAGTGTAAAACGGCCATTACATTTGAAACACGTATTATCTGTACATAACAATTAAGTTATTGTTAAGTAATCAGATTAATTTGTTCAGGTTTGTTGGAATTTGTTTTTCTTTTGATTAGTTGTCGTCAGTTTGTTTGTATTGCTAAAACCTGAAAATAATGGGTAACTTAGTACCGACTGATATTGCTACTGCCGTAGCAATGATCGAACATGGTCGAACATACTGTGAAGTTGCCCAGATTCAGTCATCCATCGTAACGTAAGTCGTTGGAGGCAAACCGGGGACTATGTGAAAAGAAAAGGGCAAGCCAGGAAACGCTTAACCACGACTGCAGATAATTGTTTTATAGCATTGCAAACACTGCGAAACAGACGTCCAATGATGTATCAAGTAGTTAGATTCCTTGTAGACAAAGAGGAACTGATATTAACTTAAGAGTGAGATGGTATATACACCCGTTTCAAAAGCCTTGTTCATCACGTGATCTAGGCTTTGAGTGACATCCTTGTCGCATACATGAGCTAAAATCACTCACAGATATTCGCTATTTCACTCACATGCTGATATCAATCGAGAATGGAGAAAACATAAGGCAAAGTGTATCTAGGTCTTATCACATCATTTCAGACGTCAAACGGCAGTTCAAACAAGAAACCTACTGGAATATGTTCGTGAAACCACCATAAGTGAGCGCACAGTAAGAAGAAGACTTAAAGAAGTTGGTCTCAAGTCAGATGTGCCAATAAAAGGACTCAAGACTCCGGAGACGTCATCGTGTAGCGTGACTAGAATTTGGTCGAGAACATCGAAATTGGAATGATGATCAGTGAAGTCAAATTTTGTTCACGGACGAGGGCCGTTTCTGTATAAATTCAATTGACGGTAGGGAAAGATTGTATCGACCCCAAGGAGAACAAAATGCACCATTTAATTTTACTACTACTGTATTTCTTGGTGGAGGTTCAATTATGGTGTGGGGCAGCATATGTTTGGGAGCATGCAAAGAGTTAGTGGTGAATGATGGCAGATGCAGATGTAGATAGGTACATCAGAGATATTCTCCAAGACCATGTGGAACCTTTTGTCCCATATATCGGAGAAAATTTTAGCCTAATGCAGGATAATGCGCGCCCAGACGTCGCCTACTGTGTAACTGACTTTTTATACCAAGTGGGTATAACAAAAATGATTTGGCCAGCGTATTCCCTGATCTGAACCCGATCGAACATGTGTGGGACATGCTAGGCAGAAGACTTAGGTCGAGAATTCTTGCGGTTCAAAACAAAGAAGAAGTAAGAGTTGCATTGATTGAGGAATGGGACAGATTGCCTCAAGAACCTACCGATGACTTTATCAGAAGTAAGGGAAGACGAATGGGTACAGTCGTAAGGGCTCGTGGGGGGTGGGGGACACACGTTATTGAAACAAAAGAAAAAGCACATTAAGTGATAAGCCAAGTTCAAAATGTATAATACAAAAAATACAATAAAGTAATTCTGTTTAAAACCATATTTTGTTCGAATCTGACATCTTCGAGTTTTTTTTTCTTTTTCAACAGATTTCACATGGCACAACCTTTGTAAAACAAATTCCAATTACTCCACTTAACTTCGTATTAGGAGATTATCTGAGAAATATTAATAATATGTATACTATAGAGTATAGAGAATAGTATATTGATTTATAAGTTTAGAAAAGTGATAGTTTTCCAGTGAGTGTAAATGTTTGAATTCACGAGTGAGCGTAGCTCACGAGTGGATTAAATTTACACGAACATGGAAATTCACTTTTCTAACGTGTAGATCATGCTATTTTTTCGTGTAGTTGACGAAAATAACGCTAACATTATGAGAGTGTCGAAGAATAATAATTATATCAAGGTATGTCAAGCATTTGTTGACATAGTAACAAAACATCAATCAATCAATTTTCGACCTATGAAACATCAACATAAAGAATAAAATGAATGAAAAAAAGTGTTGCTAACTGAAATCGTGAAGAAAAGTGTTGCTAACGAGACAAGTCCCACTTTTCTTCACGATTTTTGATTAAACATTGTGTCACTTTTCTATCAACTACACGAAAAAATAATTAGATATTTTATATGTTCCTTTACATTTGCCGGTGTGTGTATGTGTGTATATGTGAGTTATGATAGATTGCCCCTTAAAACATTCCCTTAATTGGCAGAGAATTTAGAGAAGCCGCGTCATCATCTACAGCAAGCTCTGGGATGAGATACCACAAAAGAGTACAGATCATCATTTCATTGGGCGTAAGCCCGAGCTACAAAATGTGTAATCTTTTAAGCATGGTGACCTGACACATTTTTTCCAAAATTAAATTGTTTGCTGCTTAGATTAACTGTGAAAATTTTAGCTCTACGCTTTTGCTTCTTTTGGATAGTGTATTGGCAAGGCGTTTAAAAAAAAAGTGGATTCCAAAAGTCCCAGATCTCTCTCTCCCATTTTTTAATATCTTGAGCCACTATTAATTAAATCAGAATACACGTGTATGGTTTAATTTCGAGGGTTTCTGAATCAATGTATTATAGTTTCACTGTCCAGAAACAGTACTTTTTTTTACGTTCTGTAAATTCTTTCGCGAGTTGTTATACTGAAAGATTATTTGACAACAAAGAAGTTAACAGTAAGACGTGCAACAGGAAATACCGAAGTAAATTGAGAAATTACATGGTAAATGTTCAAATAATGGCGAAAATAAATATGAAGTGAGAAATTATTCATCTTTTCGGCGTTACAAATCAAAAAATAAACCGTAAATACTTTTGCATGGTAAACAACTTTAAGCCTAAATCAAATGGTCTGCATACTTTTTAAATGTTTAACAGGTATTAGAAGTTTTTTTTTTTAATAATATTTGACAGAATAATACAGGTACAAATATACTGTTTTTATAATCAAAAACTAATCTGAAATTATAAAAAATTGTTATTCGATATAAAAAATATTTCGCATATTTCACGTAGGTTCGATTTTTATTAGGAAAACAAAAACGATGAGTGTACCCTTAAAAAGTTCCATTGGTTGCGTCGGCCAGAGCAAAAATATAAAGTTGGTTAGCTACAAAACTAGTTAGGCGAGTTATGTTCTACGACCATGAATATGCAAGCACCTTCTTCAAGAAATAATTAGCCACGGTTCGGATAAGACGAGCGACCGGAGAACGCTCGTCCAAATGAGTGAGAGTGAGAAAGCAAAAATATGTGTCACAAGATACATTAAAGACGCATAGAAAAGGCGTTTAATTATATATCACAACTGTGAAGCCGAGCCATTGTTATTCATGTTTTATTGGGCAAAAAGACGTCCAAGAAAGTCTCGAAACTCATTAATGCCGGATGACTGAGTTTTCATGCATTATTTGCGATTGTAAAGTCAATTTCAGTGACACACAAAATCAAATATGTACACATACAAGATGTTTATGTTTTATAATTAAGGAGCTCGAAAATTTGTGGAAAATTGTCTGAATTATTGAAACTCAATTATCTGATTAGGTTTACTAAATTATGAAAGCTATAAAAAGATGGCGCAAGTAAATCCAATATATTTAAGCGTAAGGTAGCGTTAAAAATTGCCAATTACAATTAGAAACTGCAGATAAATCAAAGTAATAATAATAAACTGATGTAACACTTAAATTACATTAATTTTATACCGTCATGTGTGTTTCGTTTTACTACATTAAATTATAAACCAAACTTAGATCTTCAAGACGAACAATTAATGATGTAATAAAAATAAAATTATTTAAAAACTGCCGTGAAAGTTTTTCTTTTTTCATTTACACGTATTAGTTGCAAGTAAACATCACAGCGAATTAGCTACTTTTAGTTCGTTTTCTAGGACAGAGTACTGTTGTTTGGTCAATGGGTACGCGGAGAAGTGTAGAATTACACGAGTAATGGATTTTCTACACTCAAATGAAGTTTCGTCGGCTACGCGTTTTAAGCAGCAAATTTCAACAGACAGACACTTATTTATAATTACATTGGCTGGTAATCATTGTTTTATAACTTCAACATTAGCCTTCATCCAGTAATTACAGTGTAACAGTAACCATTCTTATTTTATTATAATCATTTATGTCGATTGACCAACTTACACATTAAAAAAAAGTATTTTTTCAAAAAGAAAAGGCAAACAAAGCAACGAAACAACATTGAAATCTTTTGTCTAACAAATCTTAATATAATTCTCCGAATTCGCTCTGTAATCGATGTTGAACGGTTGAGAGTTTTTTTGAGATTATTCAACCTATACAGGAAACGTGGATTATAAAGCGTCCGGAAAGTCATCGCAAATTTGTAACATAAATTTTTAAGGTCCATAAAATTTAACTAATTTAACTTTTTCAAAGGAAGAGTCATTGCTCCGGAAAATTATAGGAAAAGAGAAACAAAATATCCGATGATAATCATCGGAATTATTTTTGAAATTACTTCGAACAGAAAGACATGTGTTAAAAATAAATTTCTTGGTCACGGTTGCTCGCTCAGCTTTGCCGAAAAGTTACACATTTGGGCTTCTCAGAAAACATCAAAGGTCCGGTCCGGATCACATTTGCCACGAATTTCTCAAACAACTGCGTAGTACGTCACTTCTTTATTTTAATAAAGTACCCTTACGAAACATTTAAATTAACATTTTAGGTAGGTACACAAACAATAATTATTTTATAACAAATTTTCAAAAGATAAAGTAAAATAAAAACCCAGTCAGAGTTGGACTTGTATGTCAAGCGACAAAAATACGACTTCTAAAATGATTCTTTTTTTAACTTTTAAACCGTGGTTTTTAATAATAATTAAAAAAAAAAAACTGAGTGCAGCAATGAAGTCGTATTTCAATTAGTAAATTTTAAGCATGGGTTGACGTCTCAATGTTAAACCTCGCAGCAAGGAAAATAAACTAAAGTAGCTACCGCTGCCAATAAATTTTAGACATGGTCCACGTGTGCACGACCGCAATTTTTTTCCGTTGCTTTATCAAATAAGTTAAACGTTTAAGCTCTAGAAATTTATTTTCGTCAGGGAACAGGAAAATGTAGTAGAATAAAAAATAAAAGTTCCTTATTTCAGTTTTAGGTCCTTTGAAATTTGTGGAAAGAAAGACATTTTTTTATATGAGTAAAATATTCGGATTCTTTGCTGTAATAGTAAAATATACGAGTTCTTTATTGCGACAATAATTATTAATCAACTTCAGTTTTGACAAAGTTCTAAAAGAATCCAGTTAAGTAAAAAGTAAAAACTGTGTATTAATGGCAGGCATGTTGTAAAAAAAATTATGCATCCTTGGCACACCTGCATATGTCACCGGCATATTTTTTATTATGCATTTTATAAGATCGCAAGGCAATTTATTAAACTTTATGGACTGGTCTGATCATTATCAACATAAGAGTTTTCGAAAAAAATTGATTTCTATTTATATATTCAGCTGTGCATTTTTTAACTTAAACATAAATCCAGTTCTGATTTATTAAGTTGTCTTAGTTTTATTAAAATGAATTTTGTGCTTCGTCATTGTCTGTAAATGTTCGATTTCTAAAAATTATGCGTTTCAGTTCGTTGTTTCAAACAATAAGACATAAATAAATCTAAATATTCCCTATTTATGATACCTGAAATTTAATTTTTAATTTTAGATGTAATATGTCACTGCTGCTGCTAATATGTGTCATCTGGTGAACACTAAATACGATAGAAACGTCTAAAGATCTCACGCATAATTTCTCAGTAACAACGCCAAACAACAAAGGACTTGCAAATTCTTCGCCACATAAATAAATAAACAAAACGTAAAAAGCCAGCCGGCCATAATTCACTATACGACTAGAAAGCAAAATGATTCATCTTGCGTTTTATGTGCGCCATACATAAATTCTATTTTCCCTGAAAGTAAACGCAAAAAAACCGAACGTATTTTCTAAGTATGTGCATCAATATTTTCCTAGGTAGGTGTTGTGGCGAAACACGTAAACATCATTTATTGCAAGCTACGCACTGGAACTCCGGTTCAGACTAATTATTTCTTCAATCAATATTTTGCCACGTACTATTTTCGCGAGAACGGAAAATATTTTGTTAGAAGAATTGTCCAATAATATTCCATATACAGGATGTCCCGTGACGTAATGTCACCACCTTACCTACGTGATTGTCAATTCAAATTAAGTAAAAAACTCTAGTAAAGTTTTGTTCTAAAGTAAACCGTTTCAAAAATACTGGGTGTTTAATGTTTAATTTTTTATTTCTTCTTTCTTTTTTTTAATTTTAAAGTTCATCAAATCATTTATCCGTTCACCTTATAATCAATTCAAACAAAAAAAAAAAACTCTAATAAAACAAACCGTTTTTCAAGAATACAACGTGTCTTGTAATTTTCAAACTTTATCTCAAAAGGTGTTCAAAGCCAACTAGACCTCTTTTGAAGCGCGCTAGAATGTGTTTAGCAAAGAACGGAGGCCATTTCGAACACCTTTTGAGATAAAGTTTAAAAATTCTGAAAATTATAAAACACGTTGTATCCTTGAAAATGGTTTGTTTTATTAGAGTTTTTTTAAGTTTGAATTCATTATTAGGTGAACGGATACATGATTAGATGAACTTTAAAATTAAAAAAAAATAAAAAATTAAACATTAAACACCCAGTATTTTTGGAACGGTTGACTTTAGAACAAAACTTTATTAGAGTTTTTTACTTAGTTTGAATTGATTATCACGTAGGTGAAGTGGTGACATTACGTCACGGGACACCCTGTATAAAGGAAAGGTTCACTGAATAATAGGGTGGGTCATTTTTGTATGGAAAAAAACGAATATTGCGCTTTTGATTTTTAATAGCAAAATTATGTTGCCTTTACATGAAAACAGTGTAATGCTGGAATTTAAAGTAAATAGCACCTCAATTTCAGGTTGCGCTTTGCCTTGGAAATACGAATAACTTGAACATATTCTGGTAGTCATATAACATAAATGTCTCAAGGAAAATAGGGTTTTTAGAATAAAATAATCATTTATTAATAATTTAAAAAATAATACAACAGAAAAATTAATGAAAATAATTTAGTATTGAAATCTTTCTTGCTATCGAATTTAGGCACTGCTGCGAGATTCGAGTTTTAATTTTATCCACCTTCTCTTGCCTTTTTAGTATACAGTTTTGATGATAACTCTGTTATTATTATTATTACAAATACGAACTTTTCATGGCATACTATATGACCTTTCTTGTATAATTTCAAAAATTCAAACGTAAGGCGCACCCTCTAAATATTAATTAAATTAAAAAATATTTCGTAGGTGTCATAATATCACTAAAAGACAACATAATTTTGCTATTAGGTAAGATTATCTCAAAGTTTGGTTTTTTGACCCACCCTACTGAATAAGCTAAGGATTATTTAATCTTTATCATAAACAGTAATTTTTTCAAGTTTTTTTTATCTGTGCTGATAAAAATTTTAAGTTAAGAAAAGCAACATTTCAGAGTCTATTAAAAAATTTATAATATCATATTACGTAAAAAACAAAACTGTTTTTAATAGTTAAATTTAAATATCACCAGTAAAAAGGAATATGTATTTTAAAAAAAATTACAGTGTATTAAAGAATTAAAGAAGTGGTCTAAATACAAAAAAGAAAAACGCTGAAATTCAACTACACGATAAGATTTGCAAGGTATTCTAAAATAACTCTATGTTAGTTGATGGTCCATAATTAGGTAAAATTGTTAAATTGATACTAAAAGTACTTCCTAATTTAATTAATTAATTAAAAATTAATACAGTGATCAATTTTGATAAAATTTTTATCTTCTTCGGGTTGCTATCGCTAAATATAAAATAATAAATTTGAAAACTCATCATTGGAGTGAAAAAGGAACACTCCTCTTTCTTCTCTCCAATGATGATAGTTTTCAAATTTATTCTTTTATATTTGACGAAGATAAAAAATTTATCAAAATCGGTTGCCATGCTATACTAACTTTCTTTTTTAAATTAGGAGGTACTTTTACTACCAATTTAATTCTATATTAGTTTATCCTATGAGTTAAACATTTAAGGTTTTTTAAACCGCAGAGGCTCAGGGAAATGTAGTAGAATAAAAAAAATATAAGTCGCTCCAGGTCCTTTTTGATTAAATATGCGTTATAATGCGTTATAATTTTTTTTATACCGGTGTCCGGTAAAGAATGGGCCATACTTCAAGGGTGGCTTCTTTGGGTCAAAACAAATCGATATAGACCAATTTATCTTAGTACAATTTTGCTTCATTAAAAAGTTATGGCCTTTCAAAGATAACTTTTTTATTTCAATATTTTAGCAAAACTCGTTCATTTTTAGAGATATTTAATTGTAATTTGGTATTTAAAGGTTTCTTGTACTGCTGAATCTCTTCCTATTTTTAACGTAATATCTTCCTATTTTTAACGTAATATATAGGGGGCGCTCTCGAGATCCTGATATTCCTTTGTTTATTGCTGTACTTTTTTTTAACGTGAATATTTTTAAAATTATATTCATTTTCTTGAAAGAACTTTTAATTTGCTTTAAAAATGGTATACTTGTTACATGTCGCTAAAGTATACCAGTTTTGAGAAAAATGGCTTTGAATATGATAATGCTGAATATTACTGTTTTAGGTCTACATTGAATTAGGCACATAGACCCGTATTTCAGTTACAGTTTAACTTTAATCTTCACTTTATTTCCATGGGAACAACTGTTTTTATAATTGTTACTATGCAAAGAAGTTATACAAAATAACACTGTTAACTGTAATCTATGGTGCAGTTAAAAGATATAAAATAAATGAAAATAATCATATTGAATAGAAAATAATTAATGACAAAAATAGTACATTACAATACAGCGGAGCAAGATACAAAGAAAACAACATTGAATTTCATAAAAAATATATATTATAAAATTGTCATTCATATTTGAATCAGAAACAATATTATAAAACAGAGTAAGGCCCGTGTGACACTATGATATTTCTTGTGCAAGGTTTGTTATGAAGTGAGCGAGAAGTGCCAATTCAACCAATCAGAATTCACTGTGGTAGCTCATCTCGCTCACTTCGTAACAAAAATGTTATCAAATCTTGCATGGTGTCACACGGGCCTAATTAATAAATATAGTAATAGAAAACGTAGTTAATAACTTAGGTCAAACATCGGCCGCAAGATGTCGCAACCTAAACTAGTTCTTGGTGGAAACTAAAATAATTTTTTAATTTTTAGATGCACATAGGGAGAGTATATTTTTTTTATCTTAAGGAATGCATCATTGATAAACAATAAAAATATCAAAAGTGATTACACTCGTGCAATATTACTTATAGCTGGTTGAATTAGTGTATAATCAAAATTACAAATTACAAAAAAGGCAGGTCAATTAAATGAAGAAAATTTCTTTTGGATTTTACCTTGAAGATATGGAATCTAAATTGTATTACTATCCTCAACATTTTTATTCTTAACACAAACTTTACGATGAATCGCAATCTGTGATTAAAAAAAAAACTCCACAACCTCGATTTTGTACATATTTTAAAACTATTTTTTTTTATTAAACCGGCATCTAAAGCATAACATAAAAAATATATTTCCAAAATAGAAGTGCCAATACTATATTTTCAGTTACCTATCGGAATTGTTGGTCTTCCTTTTTATACAGGGTGGTTCAAGTTAAGCGTTACACAGAACATCTGCCATTTGATTTACTTTGCTATGGCGCCGTAATTGTAATACATGATATTAAACTTTACATCTCCTCTTCTTCTCTTCAAGAGAGTGTATATCTTTAATATTTAATGATACAATGCGGAAGAAAATTCAATTTGACACTGTACAGTTGCGGAATTTGAAAAAGCATACACTCAAAATGTCTTGGTTTTGTTCTTTGTTTGAAATTATTTTCGTTTTAAGTCAAAATATCTGTCAAAGTGACATTAACGTGCCCCATTTAAGTGTTAAGTGTAAATAATTACATTGATTAAAGGAAGGTGGTCTTCTTGGCTCTGAAAAATAAAAATAGAATTACGCGTTGCGTTGTTTTAGATGGTTTAACTGTCAATAAGACAGAGATCGATTTACACTACTCCAGTATTGCAAAATATGTATAGCCTAAAGACTTGTCTGCTTTTTTAAATTCCGCAATTATACATGAGAAAGAAGTTAAAAATGCTTGTTGTAGAATGTTTACTTCAGAAGTTACGTGTAAAAGTAACCCTTGATTACTACATATATTTGCTTGGAATTCTTATTACAAGTACAATTTATGTTGTATACGAATGTTAAAATATAATTCAACAGCCAACACTGGAAAATTGGAAATATAAAAATTATTATTTATGTATTCCATGCTGTTTTGTAGTTTTGTATTTGTATACTACAAAAGTTTCTTTTTTAATTTTTCTTTCCAAACCGGTTCCACCTTTACAGTATCATCAGTGGAACATATTAATAAACATTACCTTCTAAATTGTAAGGGTGGGTTTACAGAAAGCAAATCAAATATTTAATTTCGAATTAAACTAATCACGATTAAGTTGCCATAAGAATTACATTGCGAACTGTCAAATTAACAACGTCATTAAAATTTGATTGCAATTAAATTTTCTGTAAACTGACCCCGTAGTTTATAAGTGTAAATTTGTCTAAAATATTTATGTAGATGACGGAATGTATAATTTTTTTTATACATTCCGTATTCTTGTATTAAAAAATTATACATTTCATCATTATACAGGCTGTTTTCGAAAGTGTGGCTGAAAACAGAACTCTGGTATTTACTGTACTAGATATATGATTGAACACTTTGTATTTTTTTCTTTGTATTCTACCCCGAACCCGGCGGCACTGGTGAATAATAAATTCTCAAGAACAAAAACAAAAAACTAATGTCAACACCTAAAGGTAAACTGTCACAATTGTCAAAATACGGAAAAATTAGTAAAAATTCAAAATCAGTACCGTGTAGCAATTTTCAGTAATTGAATGAAAATTTATTAAACTATTTTTTATTTTAAAATAAACACAGAAGAAAGAAAAACAAATCGGTAATTTTTTTTAGATTTGTTTCATATTATATCCGGATTCTTTTCAACCACACTTTGAATAACACCCAGTATAGGTGTAGATGACGGAATGTATAATTTTTTTTTATATATACATATATTCCGTCATCTACAAAAATATTTTAGACAAATTTACATACTATAATTTAGATAATTTAGAAGATAATGTTTATATAGCGTAAATATGTTCCACTGGCGATACCGTAAAGGTGAAAAGAAAAATAAAAAAACTTTTATAGTGAAAGACTTCTCATTCTTCATATACAAATATAAAAATTAATTATTCTCTACCTATTTAACAAGACAAATCGATATCTCCAAGGAAAACTATACATAGCAACTGACATCATCTCAAAATATGAGTAAGTGTCATTTACTATGTATAGTTTTCGTTGGAGGTATCGAAATCATGTACTATTGCTATCATAAAAAACTAGGACAAGATTTTTTAAGCTGTGTAAAACTGCTACCGACCACAAATTTAAAATTATTTGAAATTGTCAATCATTTCTACAGTAAATATTGTTTTAAAAGCTAGGATAGCTATATTCATAGAAAAGGGTGTCACAGTTACACAAATTGCTCAGAATTTCAGCATTAACAAAAACACAGTTACTGACATGACAGCAAAGTAAGATTCAATATACTAAAATAATGGAGACGCATGGCTACTGGATTGAAAAGTTGTCCTAGTTTTTTATGATATCGATAGTACACCGTTTCAAATTCACTACTTCTTATTAAAAGATTACTTATTTTTATAATCATCATCATCATAATCTATTTCCTCTTCTACCCGTAAGTGTTGAGGTTATATAAACTGTACTTTTTTAAACAGAATACCATTTAAATCTATGTAAATGTAAACTGTTTATAACCATCTCGATTAATTCTTATTTATTTTTTATAAAAGTGATCTCACAGCTGTGATAGCAGCTATGTTTGCAAGCTGTGATCCTGAACCACTTAACTTGAGCCAGCCTGTATAATAAAAAAAAAGTAGTCGTCGCATTTATGTAAATCTTTCCTTACATTAGTAGTGAAAATGAAGAAGGCAACATATGAAGGTACACGAATTTTTAAAAAAGGAAAATTAAGCTGCGGTTTTTTTAATAAACACAAATGTAGATTAAAAAAGCTGCCTAAAATATAATTTTGATTCTAAATGTGCCGCCTTACATTGAATCACAATGAAATTTGAAAGAGTTATTTTTCATTCAACTTATTATTATTTGTTACAATATAAACTGAATCAAAAGTTCTAATTTGCAATCAAGGTTAGTTATACTAGTGATTTCTAATTAAAAAGAATATTTAACTGAAATATAGTCTTTCATAAGAATCTTATCTATGGTACAATTTGTAAATTTTTTTTTATATAGTACAATATAAAATATGGAGCAGGATGTTAAATTAATGTTAAATTAATCGGATAGAATAAGAACAGTAAAGACTATAGGCGAGGGAAAATAAAATCTGAAATGAAGAAATATGGAAAATGTTTTCTAATGCAAAAATAGAGGGGGATAAAGCTCTGTAATGATACAGTCACGTGAGTTAAATGGACAGGTCAGAGGAGAAAAGAAGGTGAAGGTGAACCCTAACATAATACATCCAAAGACATGGAAGGCAAGTGGGATGTAGAAGTTGAAGGAATAATCGGAGACAGTAGAATGAGAAATATGGTGAATCAATAGCAAAGGGATAAAACATTGTTTTGTTATTGCAGCACGAAAATTTTTTTGACGTAATCATAATTTCAAAAAAATACATGTACACTGTAAAAAATGTTACAGCGATAATCGCGGGCAACTTTATGACCCGCGATTATCGCTGTAAAATTACACGTTAATACTATGTATTAGTAATGTAATGGTAGGAAATCTACTGTACATTTTAATGTGTTTTCACAAACCGAATGTGATATTACCCCAAAAATCCTTGTATATTTACAACACTTTCTTTCACATAGCTTTCGCTGTAATATTACCATACTTATCGCTGTAATATTATCGTACTTATCAGTGTAATTTTACCCCCATTTTTTACAGTGTAAGGATGCAGTTGTAAACTATAACGATTTAAACTCAGTTTGAATAATTGTAAAATAAGATCCTGAAATAAACAAATAAAGGAATCGTCATCATCACATTAACACATCACTATTTTATAGGTGCGATGGTTAAAGTGTAATCGACCTTGACGATGATTACCAGGTAAGACAACATACCATTATCAACGAAGTATAATTTTCTAATATTGTTCAAAGACGAAAAAACGAAATTAATCATCAACTGACACTTCATTGAAAGATTTGAACTGAATTTGGGCATACAGACTAAATTTGATTTCTAAATTTATTCAGTAACACATCGCAGTATAAGCGATGTAATCATCCTTGAAGCAAATTATTACACATGTAAAAGTCACATTAATGATGTTTTGCTACAAGACATATACGTGTTTGGAAAACGTCAATGATACGTTTTAATTTTGTATTTACAACTAGCTTTCATTATTTGAAAAGTTAAATGAAAAATATGAAGGAAGTAAATTTTTCGTTTGTAATTCACAGAGTTTTCACGGCGATTTACTTAAATAACTTTGAACAGAAGTGATTTGTAGAATTATCAGTAATGACGGTGCTCTTTGTAAGATTTTTTAGTGAACCCTGCGCACAGAAACATGACCATTAAACGGATAATCAATTTATGTATTTCTTGCAAAAACTTAAAGCCAGCGTTTCTGTTTCCACAGTTTATAAATAAATGTAATCGGACGTTGTTTATTATTAGCCTCAAAAGTACAGGTGCAGTCATGCATTACGGGACGCATAAAAAAAATTGTTACGCTGCGCAGAAATGGCAAACTACTACTATTATTTATTGGTAATAGTAAAGTTGGCAGAATTTGTTTTAGTAAAGCGAATGTGTAAATAAGGATGTGTTAAGTAACGATACCGTAAAGTGCAAAGTGTGTGACTAAATACTAGAAGTTCTCTAATATGACGTCCAAGTTTTCGCATGCTATTGGGTTTCTTGAAAGACACATCATTTATTCAAAAACGTATTTAACCGATTGGAAATTTATTAACTAGTTGAAAGGAGTTAGATTTAGGCCCACTTATACAATGCCAGTTTAAGCCGAAGCTTAAACCCGATTAAACAACGATTGCTTCGATAATTGTAGTTAAGGGTTTAATCTTTGGCTGGAATTGTACAACTGGGCCTTAAAGTTACTAGTAAGGCAACATTGTTGTAATTAAGGATTGTGTAAATTATTATGAATTAAGTATTTAATAATACAAATTTTAAAAATATATATCTTCAAGGAAACTGAATTTAAATTGTAAAAATTTTCTTCAAATTCATTTATAATTATGTATTTAAAATCGAAAAGGTTACAAATATTAAAATTGTATTATATTACCCTTTTAATTTGCAGTGCTGAAATGGCTTTTTCAAAATGTTCGAAATATATTCGAATTCTTTTTTGATTCTATATCATACGGGTATGTAGCAAGGGTAAAAATATCTCTATGAACAATTGATCAAGATTGTCCCGTGATGAATTTGCGCGCTCTTGAAGTTAAATTCGTCCGAAAAGGCCGTCTTAATATTAAAATCACTTAGAATCTGTTAGCAACAGGGAACATCTGCGGCGAAGTCTTTAGCGCTGTACACCATTTCGGCTTGAATTGGCAGGAATCCAATGTCAAGATAGAAACAAAACAGACCACACACACGACCTACCGGGTATAGAAGTCGGGAAAAGGAGAGGAGTCGTCCTCGCACAGAGAGACGTTGAAATACATGGCAGTATGCTCCAGCATTATCACAGAACAGATGTCAGGCAGTGACTAGAACAGTTGGTATGCTGAAGGCTTCTTCAGCCGAACACAGTTCACACTAATAAAAAAAAACTCGGCGATTTTATACCGGGGTAAGTAAAAAAGAAACTTTAGGTTTTAAACAAATGCGGTCTCATTTTGCACTTGCGTCACTAAGTTCCAGTAGAACCCTCCCGAAGACGATCTCCAAGTAAACGTTCACTGCACTCACTGTTTCTAGCTAGATCACACGACGTCAGTTAATCATCACACTAACAACACACGCCGACAATTGAAAATTTAGCTGACGACGATTGAACGCGAGTGCTTCGTGCTGTTGTCGACTGCTCAATGGCAGGCTACGTACATCGCGGCAAAAGCGAGCCTTTCAAATGAGGTTAGTAGGTCGTCGTGACGTAGTGGACTCGCGAACACTGCCGATTCGCGGTTTGTGTCGCGTTCAAACGACAAGGTTGATCAAAAATAGCGTTTTTTCTTCCAACTTACCGACCTCACCGTCGGTGCTTTTTCACGTCCACGTATGATATCAGACGCCTGACGAAATTTCGGGCCTTCGCCGGAGAGTTATTAGGCCGGCCACGTAATGCTTTGTACGTGGAACGCGGTATTGATGTTTCCGTTTAAACGCTCCTCGCCTGCCTCGTCGATAACCTGTGCTCGAGAACTAATTGAATAAAACTTCCTTACGACCGGTGAAGTGGATGGAAAAAATTAAAACAACGGCGCAACGTCTCGGTTAACAGATTTCCTTCCTTTCCACTTCCTCTTTCATTACTAACCACTACAACTGGAAACAAAGTTAACCACCACCAAAAAGTTCTTCATCAAATATACTTCTACTTCAGTTCTTCTTCAAGTACAATAATCTGCTATATAAAACCTTTCAATACCATATTTTTGCTTCTTTGTCGTATAATAGTAGTGGTAGTCGATACCTTTACTCTTACATCAGTGATATAGAATAGCATACAGGATGATCCAAGTTACTGCTGCACTATTGCTAACTTCGCTGTTATTGGAGCTACGAAGTCATTCAAATTAGCAAAACTGAACTGGTTTTGCTCAGGATTACAGTGGTGAAATGAGGAAAACATTTGCACATCGCATTCTTAAAATACTTGCGTACGTGTAGTTTTCTTTAATGGAACGCTCTATATTTTTTGATGGCGAATGAAAGAACATCAAATTCTAAAGGCCGCTTTACAGTTCGCAATTATTTATTGCCGGCAATGAAAATTGCAGCGATTTGTATTGCACACATGCGCGGTATTTGCATTTTGTATAAAAATACGTGCAATATAAATCGCTGCAATTTTCATTGCTGGTAATAAACAATTGCGAACTGCAAAGCGGACTTTAATACAAATTTCTCTTTACGATTTCCCCCTAAAATGAATAATAAAAAACTTATTGCGACAATTTTAGTCGGTATGGCATTTAATTTATGTATGCTCACATTTGTTAACGGGAATGGAATAAAAAATCTAGCCTATTGGGTAGGATTCGAAGCTGTTTTGAAGCATTTTATGATTGAAAATGAATTATACGCATGGCATAAGACATACACTTTGACATTTTTGACATTTCGTTCAATACTATGACCACGCTGCGCTGTAGCGCTGAAAGTAACAGGTGATCGATATCTTTTCTAATTACATAAGTGACCTATGGAAATAAAATCATGTGTCTGTCTTTGATTAGTTCATTATTTCAAATGCCACTTAAATTACATATTTATATTGCATTCCTATACAAAACGATAGGAATGTAATAAAAATAATTCAAATATCATTTCAAATAATGAACCAAACAAGGACATTTTTTTTTCATAGGTCACTTGATTAGAGAAGATATTGATCACGGATTATATTTAATAATGGCTTATAACAAGTTTAAATATTAACTATATCTGCACCAACATTTTTTTTAAATTGAAAATAAATGAAATAAAATTAAATAAAATAGTGGCTGCAAATGGCAGTTTTTAGATAAAATGTTAAATGGTATACAGAAAATGTGTAGAATTTTATAAGCAATCGAAATTTGACACCATATACAGCGTGTCCACCGAGTGCCGCGGTCTTCTCTACCGTCTATAGTATATTGAACAAAAAATAAAACATATTCATTGATTTATCAGCAAATCAAAACAAAAGAACCGGTCGGAAAGACTAAATAACGTCAATATTGAAAGAAAGAAAATTATTAATTTTTGTCTCACGACTTCTTCAGTTTAGACAAATACATTTGGCGTTTTATGAAAGTTTATTAAAACAGTGTTTCACGAGAGTCTAGATATACTGGGTGTTCCATTTGGAAATTTTGAGAAAAATTATCTTTTGCAAAACTCAATACCCTGTACACATAATAACTGATAGGCCGAAGCTGTTTTGAAATTTCTGTAGAAAAGATATTGTATTGAGTACCTACAAAAATTCCAGACGAAATGTAAATAAATAACAAAAATATAAGAACTCACATTATGGTAATTTTTTACACTTAAACATCAATATCTTCCAAACTCTTTAAGTAAAATTTCCTAAATTTTTGATTATTACCTATTCGTTATGCGTACTTTCGAAATATGTAAAAATATACTGGGTGTCCCATTTAAAAAAATATAACTTTGGTATGGCTCTCAGTTACTGAACACTCTGTATAGCCAAAAATAATTTTATGAAGTAGAGCTGACTGAGTTACATCTTAGCTCGTTTGAATTTTTCTTATATACTATAGACGGTAGAGAAGACCGCGGCACTCGGTGGACACCCTGTATAGGGGTGTGCTATTTGAAATAAAAAAAGTTGTATTCGGTACAGCTGTTTTGATTCATTATGTAGCTATATGTAGCATTTCATATAAAGTCCAGACACTTCGCGAAATGCAGATTCATATCGTAATACCCAGCTTTAACTGACTTTTTACACCAACTGTCTAAAATATTTAGCCTCTTCACAAAATGCTGGCAGTCATTAGGTTTATGCTGTAACGTCGAACAATTACACTATCGCATCGGCCCAGTAATTTTAGACACTTCAACAAATGACTAAAGATATTTAGGTCTCTCGTGAAAAAGCTGCAGATTAGCATCGCGATGGATAAAGTAGTATTTATTATATCCAGAGTATAATTGAGCTGAATAAGGCCCAGTTTTACAATCATGGAATAAGAACGGAGTAACTGTTCGCCAAATATCCTTTAATGTTCCTCCATGTCTACGTTACACCTATGTCACGTTATACCAATAATAATGCTTATCCGACGATTGTAAAATCGGGCCTAAGATAAATTCTTGAATAATAAATATACAGGGTGAGTCGGGAGTAATGAACCAAACTGCAGGAGTATATTCTACTCGTCAATATAATAGAAAAAATCTAAAAGTTTTGATCCGATTTTCATTTGTTTTCGATTTGGAACGTTTTAACAAAATACCTTACATTAGTAGATTATACCACGCGATCATTTAAATTTATAATTAGAGTAGGCTATGAATTTTGAATTCATAACTAACTGTTGGCAGCTTAATTTGAGTTTGAATTATCAAAGTGACGCTTCAAAATGTTTAATTAATTTCCGGGGGCGAACACTTTGAACATTTGCTATGGTTGTCACTAAAACTGTTTCACTTTCTTTAAATGAAAACGACTGAATCCGATGAGAATCTTATAAACGTCAAAATATTTACATAACCTCTAATCTAGACAGTGAGTCGATTGACAATGTGCACAACCGTATAAAAAATATCCCGCCTACTTTAATTATAAATTTAAATGATCGCATGGTATTATAAGTAAGAGAAATGCAAAATTATACATGAATGAGAATTTTGGCTCACGAGTGCGAAGCACGAGTCTCACTAGTGTATAATTGCATTTCGCTCACGTGATATACGACGTTTTGTCCAACAGTTGCATTTTTTAACAACAAAGAATCTTGAAAAGATATTTTTGAAGTGACATTACTTAAAACGTCAAGCACTCATGGTCGGTCGTCATGGACAGTTGTTGATCTTGCACTTTGCACACTAGTGATGGAAATTTGATTTTAGTCACTCAAAACGAACGTATAAAACACCTAAAAACATGCGACTGTTCGACAAAATATTTTTTTCTCAATTGAAGTATTCAGATCAAATGATTCGCTAGTACACAAATGCAGTTTTATTAGGAAATTTGAACATTAATTAATTACAAGGGTTAGGATATGTGAACATTTCAGGGAAGTAAAAAAAAACCTGCATTTATGTACTAGCGAATCTTTTGATATGAATACTTCAATTGAGAAAATAATATTGTGTAATGTATTTTGTTAAAACGTTCCAACTCGAAAACAAATGAAAATCGGATTACAACTTTTGGGTTTTTTCTCTTATATTGACGGGTAGAATATACTCCTGCAGTTTGGTTCATTCCTCCCGACTCACCCTGTATACATAGTAGTAGAGTATGTATTTATTTATTACTGTGGCACAATACCTTCATTTTCTGTATTTGCTGTATCTTCTTTCATTAAAATATAAAAACCAACTTGATGAGTTTTTCAACTGAACAAATAGAACACTTAGTTATTTCCTAGACTCAGTTGGATAATACCCTAAATAAAACAATTAATATAAAAGTGCATTTGTAGTTTACTTTCGGTAATGTTAATTTCTTCAACAATGATTGCCATCTTTTCTTTTATATAAGAAATATTCGGTTCTTGCAAGTAATAACCGATCAAGTGTCTCATAAAAATCAGTTCTTTGTGTATAACCATGTTCTTTTTCAATTCTAGTTATTTTGTTCAATTTTTCCCAAATTGGCAATAAACTTTACACATTACGACGAGAGAAAGCACAGACAGAAAACACCATGTTTGTGCAAGTGCGCGAACGAATCACTAGTCAATTACGCTATCAGCATACACCACTGAGTTGTGTACATAAACTATTCCTTCGAGTACACCCTGGGTGTGTAATCGCATCTTTCTCACTCACAATTTTTCACTTATTTTGCGTCTCGCTCATCACTTTTAAGAAGTCTAGTGTTTACATGATTTCCACGACAACGAGCGAACTTTTCACGTCCCACTTTTAAGTAGGGTGTAGAAAATGTGTTTATTGATATGGAAACACACGCCTAATTCAATTCTTTATGATTCTTATATGAGAAACAAAATATATAAACTCATTTATGCGAGAGAGATAACAATATTACCCGAGAGTGACTCTAGAGTGTAATTTACTAATTTATGAACACAACCCTGTAGTTACTTCATGAAGTGTCTAAAATGTACTGGATTGATGGTGTAATTGATGGGCATTGCAGCACAAGCCTAATGGCTAGGAGCATTTTTAAGCATAAATATTTTAACCAGTTGGTATAAAAAATCGGATAAAGCTAACTGTCTGCATTTTGCGAAGTGTCTAGACTTTACATGAATTACTACTTTATGTCAAGTGGCTACAGCATATAGATGAAAATAATTTTGTGTTACAGATCTCTAAAATTAAAATCTTCTGTACATATCAAGATATTGTCCGAGAACACACTATTGGGACACCTTCTATATTCGTTTCCCACTTTCTTGGGTAAGTGGCGCCAGCGGAGAAACACTTAAAATAGTAAACAGCCAGATAGATGTGATATTATAGAGAGCGGATTTCTAGCCTTTATGCTTTTCGTAAGGGATAAAAGCAACGCAAAACTTTTCATACACTGTAACTAATTCAAAATTTGATATTATTTGACGCATACTTTTTTATGCTTTATTGCTATTTTGTTAGTTTTATGCATATTTAATTTTAAATGCATATTTACTGCTTTTTTACGTCTTTTCAAGTTTTAAATTTTATTATTGTCTAAGTTTTTTGATCTGTTATCGAAAAAAATAAAAGCTTCTCGAATTTTAAGTACAGTTCATTTTTTTAATGTATGCCGATCGATCGATAAGTCAAAGAAATTTCATATAGCTATCTTCTTCTAACTTTCGTGAAACAGTCTTACGGCTTTTGTCATGTCATATCATTTCATCGAATATTTTCTTAACTCATTGTCAGATCTATACGATCGACATACATATAACAAAAAATGAACTTTAGTTTTTTTTATATAAGACGATAAAATTCAATTTTATCGGCGAGTATAATTTCTTTTTCTATAGCAGATGTTAAAGAAAAAATAAGAAAAATCGTGGAATAAGGACAGAATAAGTATTCGCCGAATATCCTTTAATCTTCCTCCATATCTATTATAAAAATGATTGTTATAAAAAAACGGACTATAGCATGTTTATAGTTATGTTTTTATTTGTGAGTTATTTCTATTTGTTTTTATTCTTATTAACAAATTACGGTGTATTTTTTTTAAGTGCGATAAAGGTCGGCCATGAAAATTAAAACTCATGTCGTAGCTTGGCATCTAACATATGCCAAAACTGATAATTTAAAGTACATGAATGGAGCTAAGACATGAATTTTCTTTTCCACAGCCACCCCTTATGGCATTTTTAAAAAAACACATAGTACTTTATTAAACATAAATCATGTTATTCAAAATATGTAAATTAGTTCGACAAAAAAAAATATTGCTTTGTCAACGTTGAGTCAGATGGGTTTAAGAATTTTTGCTATTTTGTTTTACATGTGTTTTGATTTATTTTTATTTTTCTATAAAATATTAAGCTTTTTAAGCGCTTATTTTTATTTTTATTGTGCTTACAAATAGAGGTGGGCCATGCGGAAACTGTGTATCGAATTTCGATACGATTTCTGTATCGATATATCGAATATCGATACTTATCGAGTATCGGCTACCGATACGTATCGATATATCGAATATCGATATATCGAATATCGATACGTATCAAGTATCGGCTACCGATACGTATCGATATGTATCGAAATATCAGACCGATATGTATCAATATATCGATACGTTTCGAAATATACGATCGAAATATTGAACAGAGGCTTAAAAAATGCGAGATGAAAAATAGAGCTGGAATAAGTTTAAATAATAACGCCGAATATTCGACCATATAAACACAAATAAATAAATAAAATGTTTAGTTAGTTTGTAATTCGATACTTCGTATCGACATCCGATATTTCGATACGTATCGATATTTTGATACGTAATTTGCTAATGGCTTCGTAACTCCAATAATAACGAAGTTAGCAATAGTGCGGTTGTAACTTTAATCACCCTGTATATATACGAAAATAAGTTTACATTCATAAATGTATTTCGTGATACTTTGTTAAATGTTGAAGCAAGTCAAATTATGCCTATTGGTTACTTGACTTTCCGTAATTGCGAAAAATACGAATGCAGAGTTGAATATTGTGCTCTTCAAAGATTTCTTTGTGCTGTACAATACGTATACTGGCCGGCACTTAAAACGGAACGCTGTACCAAGACCATAGTTGGTAAGTAGTACTACTAAGGTTTATTTTCGAACGAATTTATTGCGTTTTTAGTGCCGGCGATGGTACCTTTCTGTGTGTTTTATGTTACAATGGAGATACTAAACTTTGCCATTCTAATGTGCCACCCTATATAAGCCGTATAAGAACATTTCTTTGGTAGGCTTAGGTCTCGTACACAGTTGGGTACAATGTCGCAACTTTGTTTTAGGGTTATGTTTAGGGATTGTATCTAAACAGTAGCTAAACAAAATGTGGTGTTCGGAGACAGAAGTCCCATTTCAAATGGGAAGCTTTAGACAACATTTCATAGTATGGACGTGTTTAAGAACATAAACTAGAGCAATCTCGCTCAATCAGCTCTATGTGCTTGTCGGCGCTGGTCGTTTTAAAAAAGTGTGGTTTATTGAAAAAAAAAAAAAAAGTTTTCCATACAGCAGCTTTCCTGTGGGACGTTTCTTCAGCAAATTATAAAAATCGAATTAAGAAAAAAGCAGCTGTAGAAGATTTGGACAAAAAGTATGAAATAGTAGTTTTTGAAATTGAAGAAAATCCAGTTTCGCCGTGAACAATAAAAAAAAGTTCCTCAGTCGAAGAAAAGATGTAATTAGGACTTCGCAGACTTCAGAAATTATCTGTGTGAGTGACTTCCAATCTGAGGGAAAAAGTGATGTTTTATCCGAATCTGGTGTGTGTCCTTCCAACCATATGAAGTACTTCTTCAAACCGTGTAAAATTTCTAAAACCCAAGACGTCTTCCAATTGTAACTTTTCGAGAAGCGTACAATCGAATTTCGGCCCCCCGGCAAAAAGTTCTCGGGTCCACCAATGTTTTGGTTTCTTCTTATTTTAAATTTTTTTACTGAGAATGATAACAGTGCCAAGCAGCGATGCCACAGGTAGCAATTCCAACGTCCGTTGCACGGACTAAGTTTTCAAGAAACAACTTTTAGAGATCGCTTGGGGGTCTCCACAGGCTTGCATGCTTTCCTTGGAACCCAAATAGCTTATGCTATTAGTTTCTTAGCGACATTTATAAAGAGAGGCAACTTCACAGACTTTTCTGTTAATGGTTAAAAAATTATAAAAATTTCGCGTTGGTTTTTCTTTTAATTATTCTGAATTAGTAGTACTCAGTACGTGTTTAAAGTTTTAAATGCTCCTTTTACAAAATAATTTTTTATAAGATACTTATTTATTTGACACTTAATAATTTGACTTAACCCAGGTTCGTAATATTATAAAGGTGTTCACTCAAGAACAAAAGGCTTTCGCTGTCAAATTATGTTTTAGTAGCAAGTACAGGGTCAATCATTGTATCAAATTTTATCAAACGATAACGAACCGTTGAGATTTGTGCGGTTTTTAATCTATCTGTGATATTGTTAAAAATTTATTAACTAACTGTATTATAGGCAACAGCAAAAATAAATAAAAGTTTCGGAGAATTAAATAAACTGTTGTACGAGTCACTATTTATATTTAAAGTTTACGATGGATAATGCAGTTTCTATTTTGAGTTTTACCAATTAACAGGAAAAAAAAAGATAACGCGGCGATAACCATAACAATATTGACACATTTATACAAAACAAAATCACAACGCAATTAAATGCTGCTGAAACAAAAGAAAATAACTTTCAGTTATTGCGCTCGAATGCATTGACCTTCAACAGCAGTGACATATCAACAAATAAAAACAACAATTGCCTAGCCAACGCCGTACAATAAAACATCCACTTGCTAATAGTTTAAAATCCATTCATTTCAGGCTGCGCAATCAGAAATCTTTCAAGCAAGTAACTGCAGCTCCACCAACGTAAAAAAAAATACATTACGACCTGTCGTCTCTGGGACAGCATAAATATGACAACTGCAGCTGAAGTTTGCCGTCATTGTTAATCACGAGAATTGTTTTCAAGTAAAATGCACAGGTAACAATACGGACAGATTGAAAGAAAACGCGCCTGAACCAGTTGCATATTTTAAAAAACCACATAAACTATTCCTTGGATATGCAATGGAAATTTAAATGACGCCGCCGACTACAGTTAGAAAAGAAGAAAGAAAATGAACGAGTATAATCAGTTTTATTTTAATGAAGTACATTTAAATTATACGAGTATTTACGTGCGCAAAGATGAACAACTATCATATTAACATAAGGTTATACAAAATAAAAACCATATTGAACTACCAGATGTTATTTCAAATTTAAAACATTGTGATCATATGGCAACAAAGTCTATTTCATCATCTTTTTTTGCCCACACCTTCTTTAATTTTTAAGGGCGCTTGTGCTCAAAGTTTTCGAATTTTCATGTTCAAGATATAATTAAATATTATCAATTTGTTTGCATCTACTGTTTGTAGTTTTAGTTTACTTTGGAACTTACTTGAATTTGTCTACTGAAGAGTATTATGTTATGAAAATGTATATTATTAAATACAGACTTGAATCTCCTTATAACAATCCAACTGCAACCTGATGTCATATCCCTTCATTTACATAAACTTAAATTGCGCATATTGCAAGGATAACTGCGTCTGTTGCAAGGACATTGTAATTTTCATAACGCAGTACTTCTCTCATTGTGTGTTACACTATTGAAATCCATCCAGTGTGTTTCTGTTTGGCCGGAATTGTCTCGAGTGTAGGTGCTAAAATAAAAACAGACGTCTATTGTGTTATTGTGTATATACATAATTATGCACGTATACCTATGCATTCGTCACTGTTCAGGTGCATAACCGCTCGTATTAGTACACCGTGACAGTGACATTTACTTTCTGTCTACAAAAAAATTCTAATTTACAATGTATACAATGTTAATGCGTCATAATGCAACAAAATAAATTAGCGAGTTGTGGCATGTTTAATAAAATTTTTATTTTTATTTTTTTGTAGCCAAGTTAACGAATCCAATTGTTCGGGTTTTTATTGAATCTTAAAGAGGCATTTGCAACAATAAAATTGAAAAGTTACGACTTGGCTTAAAGGTGTTATTTTTATGTAAAAAAAATAGACAAAGTTGCGTACATACGTAAAGTGCATTGTACCTATTAGTCGGTGAATATTCAGTTAATTAACATCTTTAAAAATTATTTATCAAATTATTGCGCACTGTATGTATGCACTTTAATGCCAGCCGCACACTTGGTGAAGCGCTGCGAGGCGAATGGAAAATTTCGACAAAAAATTACAATTTGTATTATTTGCGAAAAATGTTGATGTTATTGCATCTTGTTTTTAGCTTTTACTTTGATATGCAAAGATAATCTATCTTCGATTCTTACTTTCGAAATATTAAAGATTTGTCTATTGCGAGTTATCGATTGTAATTTTGCAATACAGTTTAGCTTGCACTAAGCATATTCAGTAGCTCTCTTATTTTATTATCACATGAGATTTCACATGCCTTCAGTTTGTATACTTCTTGGTACTTTAAGTTTCTTAAAAATAGATTATGCTAATTCCTGTTCTAATATTATTGTATATATTCCACGTCTATTGTGATCCTTCCCTGGATGTTATTACTACATACAAAATAATGTTACTTTTACTACTGATACTATTGTGACAATGCAGTACATCAATGAGTAAGAACAAAACAGACGAAATTTTATAGTTACCACACCAGCAGGTAGTGCAGTCAAGAAGAATTTTTTTTTGTGTGTTGGGCAGTATTATTTTATATTCAGCTGTAAAGTGATGTATGTTATTAAAGATTGTATTACTTGGACTCACAGAAAAGGAAAAAAGGAATAAAATCAACAATTTACTTTAAACATATTAGAAAATTCACTACGATAACATTTGATAGATAGCAAATACATCGATATGTTATCAAAAATTAAACTGTGACTGGAATGTACACACATAGTTTAATTGTATCGAGTGAGCCAGCCATAAATTAAAATTAACTGAAAATCCAAGGCGCATTTTACTTGCTACAATCAACATACGCTTTTGAATGCGATTCAACAGATTTGAAAACTCGGTCAGGCGTATAAACACGTTTATTTTAGTAAGTGGAATTGCTTTGTACTCGATGAGAACTGTTTAAACACCGTGATGCACCCAATGATTATCTCTTTTGTAACGATCGCGCGAGCTTATTGTTTACATGCACGTTCTAAATTTCAAAATCGTTACAAGTGCAAGTTGAAGTTTGCCGTGAATCACATGCATGTGACTTTCGTTTTTTGCTTTGCTTTGAAGCGGCGATTTACATAAAAATTCCGGCAATTACACCCGAGCTCGGTTTCAGAATCGGTAAAACCTTATATATCACCGGGCGATGAGTTTCGAAATTATAGTAATTATTAGCCGCGCTCAACAAAGAAACTTTGCGCTCTTCGAATATAATCTTTTTAATTAATCTAGACTGACGCCGTATTTCCACATTTATTTCTTGAAAAAAAATTGTCTTAGACGAAGAGCAACGGACTTCTAAATATATGTTGGCCAATTTGAATAAAGAATTGCCCTGATTCCTGGAGGATATCGTTTAAAGATGCTATAGAGAATATACAATCAGCAAGACAAAACACTCATTATTCGTATGGTGATAGTTATACTCTACTGTTTCGATTCACAAAAAGCAAATATAGAAAATGATTGTTAAAGTAACATCCCTATCATAAAAAAGGTGTGCCGACAACGCAACTAAATGGACAAGATAATTTCTTGCAGGCCAGTTCAACACTTATCACGGCATCGAGAATTTTTATTGCAAGGCCATAAAAGCAAAGGAGAAGTATACTTCCGAAACTATTGAGAATAATAATAAATTAACATTAACTTTTTCTGTGGTCTCTAAGGCCGCATGTCCACCGGATCGGGCCGACCACAATCGGCTCGATTGGAATCGTGCGATAAAGATCGTGTAAATGTATTTCTATTGTAGCATGTCCACTGAAACGATTTCAGTCGCATGTAATTAGACGCGACTGAAATCGTTTCAGTGGACAGGCTACAATAGAAATACATTTACACGATCTTTATCGCACGATCCCAATCGAGTTGACTGTGGTCGGCTCGATCCGGTGGACACCCGGCCTAAGAGTATTTTCCTTGCCTCTTCACTCACGTTGTACAGTACTAGTAGTATACTATAGTAGTATAGTACTATAGTAGTTATTTATATAAATTTTGTAATTTTGAGACTTGTTTTTGTTTTTGTTACTGGGTGTTGGATTCTTCTTTTTTCTTAAGAAAGCCCTTTCCTCCTTTTTTAATTTGTGTATGTGTTATTTCAGAAATTTACCAATAATTTTAAATAAATTGATTTCGATCCTAGCAAATCGTCTTCAACACATTCCTTAATTGAAATAAATTTCTTACGTGTGTATAAATTTTACGTCAGTAGGTTTAAATCCATTAATTACGATCCTAGCAAATCGCCCTTAAAACATTCATTAAATGAATTAAGATTCCCATGTATGTGTCGATATATTTTTTTTTATCTGTGGTGATTGCCCAACGGGGTCCTAAGTCAAGGACTTGTCAGGACCTCAGGAGCGGGAGTGTATTTGAGTGTGTGTAAAGTGTTCCATGGCTTTGTTACTTCCAACCTTCTCGCCGTTTAAGGGGAAGCAGTGTCGTATTTTATCCCCAACACTGAAGGGTGCCTGAAGTCGATACCGACTACCCCCGAGAAAAATCCGTGTGCGGTTCGAACCGACGACTATGCGATTGCAAGGCCGGTCCTCTTACCACTGGACCGTTCAGGCGTTATCTGTCATTTTCTAATAAAATTACGTACTTGTCAATATTCCTCTCTTTTAACTCTAATGTCAAGGAAGCTTTAAATATAAGAAACTTACTACTGTGACATTTTTTCACAGGGTTCTGGATGTGGACTTCTGGTCTCAGGGTTCAGGAAATTCTCTCTATTAATAAATAAATATCTGATATGATTTCAAAAATTTAACGTTTATTTTGTCAAATTGTAAATTGTGATTTTATAATAAAATTAATTTCAAACATTAACTAAATTTGTATTGAACATTAGAGTAAATTTGAACGCTGATTGTTTTTAAACAAGGAAATAATCTAATTTGAATTGTATTCAATTGAGTTGAGTTGAAATCAAAAATTTATACCAAAGGCAAAGATTCAGTTTTCGATGTTGACTGTTAGAGGAGCAAATTGTGAATGAATCGATTTTTACTCGGTTCTGTTATTTACATCAAAATTTTCTATTTATTTTCCATGCTAATCATCTCCATGGCAACGGATTTCTTACATTTTATACATTTTGTAAGTATTCTAAATATATCTAACAATATTTACAAGATTTCTTTCTAGGTATGGAATTTCAAAAATAGCAATTTGTTTGAAACACAACACTTAACCTGATTTGAAATTCGTATGTATCTACCTTCAATAGTATAACTGCTTAATTATTTAATTCCATGTCCTTGATCACTTTTGACTATTTACTAATTTTAAATTTATTTTTAACAGTTCTTCATAACTGACCTGCACGTCTGCTGCAATGGATATTTTTACTTGAACTCGCCTTCCATCCTTCAAGTAGACTAGTCTTCTCTTGCGATGGTTTTTGGGAGCACGTACTGGCCAGTTTCTTGCCGTCAATGGATGTCTGGGTTTCTTCTGAACCTTACTCAGGAATTGACAAAACTCTGTCCAATTCATGGCATCTTGTAATTCTTGAACCCAGGTGACCTCTTCATCCGGAATGTGAATAAGAATATCATCTTCATTTTTCTTGATCAATTTTGATTGATTTAACTTGAAGGCTTCCGCGGCCGCCGTCCATGTTTGAATTGGCTTCCGGTTGGAACCGCGTCACTTTGACTTCTACTGCCGACGTTTCCTTCTCCATTGCAGAAGAACTTTCTCGGGGCTGCTGGTGGTGGTGGTGTTGCTGACTAACGAGAAGCAGCAGCAACACCACCAGCAGCAGCAGCCCTGAGGAAGTTCTTCTGCAATGGAGAAGGAAACGTCGGCAGTAGAAGTCAACGTGACGCGGTTCCAACCGGAAGCCAATTCAAACATTTTTGATTAACTTGTTTTTTGGTAAGCATTAAACTAGTTTTGACCTCTTTTTTTAGATTTATAGACTCAGTATTGTATGTATATGACCTTTGAAGTGTTTGAACTTCCAGAAGACTGTTTTGATGTGTGAAGAATTTATTGGCTGGTTTCAAAGACATTCCTTTAAAATATCTTGAAGTTCTGCATTCTTGTAGCTGTTTCACGTCCGTTCTTCATCATAACTGACGGAAATACGTGGTGATTTAGGTAATATCACAGCTCAATATACATATTTATACTAAAAATAATGAAGAACATTTCTCTTTTTCGCAATTCAAATACAGGTTGGTTTTAGTTACGTGTAACGAGGTAATAATTACTCGAAAATGTTTACTGCAGTTGAGCTGTCGCTTTTGTTGACAGCAATGATCTTCTTTGAAATCTTCTTAAAATATCCTTTTCTCTCCCTTCTTAGGGGACGGATTAACATTTTTAAGTTTTGGAACATGTACATTTATATAAAAAATATGCAACGCAACATAGGAAATCCCATGTTAATTTAGAGGTATTCAAATATTGGCTTCCCTAATTATTTTACAGCAAAATCCCATTTAGGTTTTTTAAAGTACTCTTCAAGATGAATCTATCTGTGCAGTTTGAGAATTTTTCATTTGCTCAGTTTCGAAATATTTTAAAAAGATACAGTAACCAAATTCAAGTTATATCAAACTATCAGCACGGCCTTGATTAGTGAATGTCAATATAAATGACTGGAAAACATCATTTATTTCTGTAACATTTTGTAAGTTGCTTTACTTTATTTTAACATTCACTGATCAAGGCCGTGTTGATAGTTTGATATAACTTGAATTTGGTTACTGAATCTTTTTAAAATATTTCGAAACTGAACAAATGAAAAATTCTCAAACTGCACAGACAGATTCATCTTGAAGAGTACTTTAAAAAAGCTAAATGAAATTTTGCAGTAAAATAATTAGAGAAGCCAATACTTGAACACTTCTAAATTAACATGGGATTTCCTATGTTGTGTTCATCAATGCAGCATCCTGTATAGTTAACATTCGGCATTTTAAATTTATCAATTTTTTTCTTTAAGTCGCAAGTAGTATCATATTTGACAATTATTTGGAACATATTGTATGTAGCACAAAACTACCACACGCACTGTACAAATCAAAACGCCTTGTAAGACTTAAATTGATCTACCTGTATAATTAACCAACACTCCAAGTAACTACATATTTGTTTAAGACGATCTTGCAATTCTTCTAAATTTATTTACAGGGTGTCCCAGAAATGCATATAAAGCTTCAGGTATTTCTTTTCTACATTCCCCAAGCGTCCCAAAAATGCAAAAATTAATTCTCAGGGTTTGTTAGTTTCAGTACACGAGACAAAATACGAGGTAAAAAAAATTGGTAAACTTGACAACATTGCTTATGTATGCAGTTCGATTTACAGAAAGGCTTCAGACTAATACATAAATTTCAAGTATGTAGTTGCAAATGCAACGCCTTAATGATATATTTATTTTACTGTTCTCTGCGCTGCTTTTTTTAACAGTAACCCAAAAAGCAGTCGTAGGTGGGTGAAGTGCGTTTTAACTATTTTCTGTTAATGATAAAGACTTCTTTACTGATTCAATAACATTTTCCGTTCCGTTCAGCCATTTACTTCGCAGTTTTTTGTTAAAAGTACTCTATTTGGAGGGTTCGTACAAGAAAAGTACACTGCCCTGGGAACCGTTTTTTGCGGTTTTAGAATGAGGAAATATAGAGGAATAGGTTCACCTGCATTTCTGGGACACGCGGTATACAATTGAAATTTGTTATACCTTCATTTTACTTATATATCACTATTATTACAAGGAAGATCCCGAAAGTCAGGTTTACATAAAGCACATAAGTTAGGCAATTAGTATAAAAAATACACTGCAGTGTTTTATTTTACTATCGCTTTGGTTGGGAAGAATTTTAAAATTAAACATTAATTATCACTTTCGAGCTTATATACTTTTTTAATTATGTAAGGTACCAAATTCTTCGCAGAGCAGCTGATGTGATCTTGAAGCTAAAACCTGCTATCCGCCATGTGGCGAAATAGAAGGTGAGAATTAGTAATAAATTCTCCACGCGGATGCATGCAGACAGATTAAAGATATTTATAACGTGTAATCACCGTGTATTATTATAAAAACTGAAGCAGTTCGCCGGGTAATAATAAGAAGTCGACTTCGAGATTTTTAATTAGTGGCGACGAGGCAGTTTCAAATTAACACTTTCGTATTGCACGCCTGGTAATAATGACTCTCATTTTCTGTTTTTTACTTACTTCGGTAGGAGTTGCTATTGTTATTTCATTCAGTAAGTAACTACCAGTGACATAAGTTTTTGTAATTATGTATTATTACTAGGTAATAAAAGCGGTGCAAAATTGGCTTTGCAGACAACCAAAAGAATTTTTCTCTGTCGGTATATGCAAATTGCCTGATCGTTGGGATAAGTTCATATTACAAAAAGGACATTATTTTGAAACATAAAATTTGTTTCATTAACTTTGTTTTATTATTATAAGAAAGTCCAAGTCATATCTATACTCCCCTGGTAATTGTACTTAATTCTAATTACAACCATTAAAAAAAATCGTATTTCTCCTTCCTGAACTTATACATACCGGATGACTAAAAATTAACCTTGTTTACACGCCTTTGCAAGTAATTGAAATATGTATAAAGGATGGGGGAATAGATGTTTGGCATGGTCAGTGGGATATAAATATTATATACATACATATTTAAATTACTCAGCAGGATAAATTTAATTGTCTTCAACTGTGAACATTCGTTTTGCGTGTTTTGTTGTGAATGAATAATATTTACATTAACTGACGAGATAGTTAAATGTAGGTACCTGTATATTGTTCAATGCCTTTCATATACGTTAAAACGCGAGGTATTTGTAGGTTACTTTAAAAACAAGTCGGCCTTTCTTGTACGCGATCAATAAATAATTTGAAAATTTAATAAGCTCGGAGGTGGCAAAAATGCATTACGAGCCGGTCAAACCCGTTCGATAAATATAATCGCACGCAGGAATTCGAGTTTGTTTAAAAAATAAACCGCTAGCGCGTCTTTTATCGCACATAGTTATGCGTAAAAGGAAACCAGAAACGCATACGAAACACATTAATGAGATGCGCACGCAAAGTGTCGTCATGTGTACGTAACCATAATTTTTATGAGCGGTTACAAAAGGCAGTTAAACGTGCGGATGTCCTACTTTTGTTAATGCGATAATTATTTATTAAAAACCAGACACACTTCTACCGCTACTACCTGAGTAAAAGAGATGAGTGACGAATTGTTTGACGAAACGTCATATCATGAGAGGACGAGTAGTTTCCAAAGTTTTGGGCAGACTTGAATCATCGACGATTAGGAACAAATATTGTAGTTTGTGGAAATTCCGGGAACGATAATTTGTATTCGTCATCATGAGATGACAAGAGTTTTTTGAAATTGAGGTCAGTTTTGAAACTCTCGGATGTTGAGAACAAAAATCACTTTTTCTTAAGATTTCCTTGTCATGAAAGTAGAAATAAGAAATTTAATAGACAGGAAGTATTAATTGAAGGGGTTAGAACTATAAAGATGTAAGTGACATAACAGTTTAACCCTTCTTGGAACTAAAACATTTATGTAAACTGTTCATATACAAGGGGAGTATAGATTTGACCTGGACTTTCTTATACAGCGATAACACAAAGCTAATGAAGTTATTTTTCAAAATAATGTCCTTTCTTTAATATAAACTTATCCTAACGATCAGGCAACTTGCAAATGCCGACAGAGAAAAATTCTTTTGGTTGCTTGTAAAGCCAATTTTGCAACGCTTCTATTACCTACTCATTCGGTATAAATCTCTTTGATCCCAAGTACAGCCTCAATCAAAAGTAATGAAATTTATAAAACTGAAACGCTGTAGTCAGAGTGCAACGGTGCCAAGTTAGAGAGAGCGTAACGTGTTGTGGGGTTCCGAAGGACTTCATCGGTTTTGAGCGTTTCATTACTTTTGATTGAGGTTGTACCTGCTATGAGGCCTAACCTCTGAATTTGCAGTCACTCGGTGAATTAAGAAATCTATTAGAATTGGACAGTGAATATCTTAAAATACCGTAACCATCACGTTGCCTGCTGACGATGACGATTTGAGTGGTGCCATTTCATACCACCTTGTTTACTTTCTGGGATTAAATTGTGCACTCCAGATTTATCAATAGTATAATTCGCTCCAGGTTTCTCAACCTCAGCATATAAAAATTTAATGATCATTCGCGGTGCAACAGAGCTAGGTACAGTCGTGTTCAAAAAAGTGTTGTACAGAATTTGTACTGTGTAAACTTGTATAGGAGAGGCACGATAGTTAGCGTTGCACGTCATTTACGATTTCAAGACGTCACATTATGCGTTGCTGCCGGATGGCAGAATTTCAAATCAGCTGACATATATAATTTAAGGTTATATTTTGTCAATTTTTTATTTCTTCTGGACGTGTTAATGGTAATGAGAAAAGTATAATTCTGTTACTTTTGCAGAGTGGAAACTTTTAATGCTTTAAATAATAAAGTTGGTCGGTAATAGCATTCATATTTTGTAAACAAAAACAGTTTTGGGAATACACTACAATAACAGTAGTGAAGAGAAATGCAAATTAAAACCATTAAAGATGTTTTGTAATCTACTTTTAGATTACAAATTCATAATCACTTCTCCTCGACAGTCAAATTCATCAACTTCGCAATGCTTCTTCGGGCACTAATACAGTGAATCTGTAATAAACATTTGTACTTTTGAAGGTGTTTGTGAAAAGTAATTATGAATTTATTATACAAATGTTCATCAAATAAGAATCTATTTTAATTTATTATAATCTTTATTACATAAATTTGGGTAAGTAATACAGTCAATACATAAATATTTTATCGTAATTCTGCACAATATTGCCACCAAATTTTTAACGTAGTTCCGTTCTTTCTTCTCATGTATAAACACTAAATAAATTTAATAGCTTTAATCAGCGTCACTGTCTGATTCACAGCAGGAGCTAGAGTCTTCCTCCAAATTGATAATCAAGGGACACACATCGTCATGATCCATACCCACTTCACGTTCCCACCATCTGATTATTTCTGCCTCTGTACGCTCAATAAACCCAAGTTTGAGTAGTAATCGCTTGCAAAGCGTCTTCCCACATTTTCAAACAATTTGCTACACCATAGCTATCTCGTCCAATATGCATATTATAATAACTTTTGTGAAACCCCAAATATTCATCAATCCTCTTCGGCGGTTATCTTTTTTCCAATGAAAATCAATTTTTTTCAATACTTTGCCAAGTGATGATAACTCCCGTTATACAAGTCTCTTTCTTTTAACAAACTCAGCAAACTTTTACGTGTAACATGCTGACCTATGACAAGTAATAATTTACATAATATACAAAAAAATTATTCGTAAATGCTTACGGTTGCGATACATTTCATAAATAACATTGCGTATTGCAACTTGAGTTACATCATCCACATCAACATTAGGCTTAGCTCTGGTTCGTTTCCTTTTAGGTGAAGGCAAGGGTTGATTTTCTTTTGATGCCGTTGAAATTCTACTAATAGTAGCAATACTTAAGCCACATGCTTCAGCAGCACGCTAAAATAAAATCGTGTTTTTATGTAATTCATAATAAGTATACAACTGTAATACCTCTCTAATAGCGCCTAATGGTAGCAATGGACCACCATTGTCACGTTCTCTTTCGAAGTAGTTGATAAGACGACTGACAACTTCCTTCGTCTGTTTACATAAATTTTTAGGCATGTTGCACGAAACTCAACACACGTTAAGTAGTTCTGACAAAAACTGTTTTAGGTCGTAAAAATTTAGTAAACTATAGAACGCAAAATGAAAGCAACTGAAACCACCACAAAACTTGTTGACATAACTAAATTGGCAACAACGACAAATTTTAAGGAACACCAATTCTCAAAACACAAATTCACTAGAATTTTACGGCTAATAATAAAATATATCGAGCATATTTACTTTACATTTATTATTCAGATTTCTTAAATTTTTATAGAAGAAGCATTTCATTGTGATTTTACAACGTTAATACATTAATAAGTTACTTTCAAAATTTCTTTTTCTTTCGTTTGATGGCAGACATAGCTAGCTTCTGACGACACGTCTGACGTCATTAATGACGTGCACCGCTAACTATCTTGCCTCTCCTATATGTGCATTCATGAAGTCAAAAAATTGTTGTACAAGTTGTTTTGTTACATATACGGTTTCTGGCAATAATAATATCATTGAACATAAAAATAGAAAAACCAACTGCCGTTCAAAAGCAAGGATATTTAAAACGTAGCTGTACAACACCTTTTTGAACACAACTGTACATCACCGACAAATATGTTTGATACAATTGTCAATATTTATGGATACAAAACAAAGTCTTTGGTATTTATTAAGTATATAAGTATCTTGATTATTCTGAAGTGAATTTGGATATTGTTCATTGTTATCAATCAGAAATTTAAAAGTCTAGGTCAACCCTATACTCCCCTCGTAGTATATTTGACAGTTTATAAATGGCACTACATGTCGTAAAACCAATTACTTCGTTATGCCATCAAATAAATTAGTATTTCGTCTCCCCTTTTAGCACTTATATCAGTTCACAAAAAAATTGTTTTGTTTCATAAGACATTCAAGTGATAGAAAGCTATGTGCTTGAAGTTTTATATGTATATATAATCGATAAGCCTTATTGTACCCAAGGTGTTAAGACGTCTAATTGTCCTTTATTTATGTACAAATCTTGCCCAGTCTTTTGCCATTATTCTTCCCCTGTTCCAGTCTGATTCTCTTTCTTCCAAGCATTCTGCCACCACACTGTTTCATTTTGTACTTGGTCTGTCTCTAGTCCTCTTCTCTGTGTCTTTGTGTGCCATACTTATTTTAGTTGACTCTGTCATTCATTCGTATCATATGCCCAAACCATTTTAGATGTTGTTTTTCTATACTCCTTGGTTCCACCTTTAGTTCTGTCCTCACTATTTCATTTCGTATTCTGTCTTTCCCTGAGTGATATCTGTAGTTGCTCGAAGTTTTACGATTTATTATTTTAGTCAATAATTTTTCAAGAAATTTCTCATGAAACATATTGCCACGTTTGTGGTTTCCTTAAAGTATAAGACATGAATAGTTACTGTTTAATTAATTTACTTGCGTTAGCTCTTCCTCACAACAAAAAAAGCCCCTAAACTGGATTAACCTAAATCTACGGCATAGGAATTAAAAGGTTTCCTAAGTAACCGGCGGTCGCTGTTGGTATCGATTCCTCGCAGACTTCTCCGAATAAAACGATTTTAAGCACGCGGGTCATCGGATTATCAAGCAAATACAAATTGCGTAATTACCTGCTGACTCTGATGATGATGACACGAGCTCATTGAAGACCTCATCATCATGGTAATTTCGCGGCACAGGGAAACCGTAAATACGGCCATCTCGATTACGTAAATTGCTTTGTTTAGGTCTAGGTTTTCTGTTCGTATTCTCGAAAACTACGCAGAGCAATGCGGGGAGGAATAAATTCCAGCGCATTAATGTTACCTGTTTTGCATAAAGTAGGATTGTGGAAATAAATGAAGAAAATATTTACGTTCGCGGTTTTACAACTCGCGTAAAAATAATTGTTTTTTAAAAACAGTTATATACAAGGAAAATATTTACATTTGTGGTTTTACGATTTGCAAGCAAAATTAAGTACCGACTTATTTATATGTGATGTTTTAAATAAAATTTATTTTTCAGAAAATTTCGGATGTCACTGTCATTCCACTGACGTAAAAGTTAAGAAATTCTTATATGTATTTGTCAGATGAGGGACAGTGACATCCGAAATTTTCTGTCCGCAACTGTACTGCAAGTAAAAGATGATTTTATTTACAATTTTCACTATACTTTTTAAAATTATCATTTATCTTTTTTTTGTTTATTCATTTATTTGAGTATTTATTAATGTCAGGTGGTTCAATAAATTTCCACTCTAGGTTGGCTGTGGAAAAAAAGTGGCTTTGTTTATACCTAAATTCCATAGTTGTTCCAAATGGTAGTTATCATAATGAAGTAAATAAATATATGTCCTTAATTAGGAAAAGAAAGTCAAATTCGAATATCAAACAAGAATTTGTTTGAATATTTAAAAGTTTGGCGATACCAAAACATACATAGGTATAGTATTGGCATATTTGGGATTAGAGATTCTCAAGTCTTCAATCAGTAATATATGTAAGATCTATTGCTATTACTGTATGCATTTAAGATAACATTTTTTCTGAAGAGTATATGTATAGTACGTGTACCAACGTAATGTAAATATTAAGCAGAAGTTTATTTTGCTCATATCAGTTATACGAAGTATTAAAATTGTGTTAACGTTTATCATAGCTCAAAGAAGACGTATAGGAAAATAAAGCGCGTAATAAATGATGATAATTTAAGGCAGCGTCAAATTATTTATAGAAAAAAGAAAAAGAGCGGACCTAAGGTGTGATCCTTGAGGTATGCCAGACTATTAATTATTTCATCAGAACGATAAATAAATTACTCTTTGTACTATGTCGTGAACGTAGGTGTAGAACTAGATTAAACAAGGTCCATACATATTATTCTGTCGAAATTAAATTCTTGATTTTATTTTGAGAGAATTATAACAGTAAATATAAAAGAAAGTAGTATAAAATTTAATAAAAACATAGAGAACTTGCAAATATGTAAAATTTGATAACAACGTATCGCAAGAATACCAACAAAAAATATACTAAAAAAGAACTTTTAATTGCAAATTATTTTTTAAATTTGGCTTCCAAAATATGGGAGAATGAATAATTTTCTAGAAGCTAAGTCATTGTTAATTAAATTAAGTTTATGATACATTACAGAACAATGGCAAAATGAAAGCGAACCTTACAGAAACCATTACGAAAATAATGCATGTGAGTTAATTTTTTAATTATTACTCTCTGTATGTATGTAAATACATAATTTTAAAAAAATCTGCTTTTTCATTGCACCTGCGGAAGGATGTAACTTCAATTATTTTGCATCTGTTAGTAAGTCATTAAAAAAATTGTTAGAAACTTCATATCATCGTAGAGCAGCAAATTAAATTTAAACTTAATAAATCAATATGTATACTTCCTCCTTATACAACGAAATCAATAAAACTATCTGAAAAATAATTACTTTCCAGGAAGGATTATATCAATATTTAGGACCGATTACAGTCAAGTGTATAACTTGAAGTTAGAATTTGGGGAAATTTAGTGAATTTTGTTTGTCTATTTTTTTATATTTGTTTACTTACTTCGTTGCCATACAAAGTTATGTACCTGTTTTAAATACTGTTTTTCATTAAAAACAATTTCGTAATTGAAGATGACATATTGGGTGGTATGCATAAAACGAAGTACATGCTAATACTTCAAGCACCTACTTCGAAAGTGAAGTACCTACTACAGTATTGTAGTATTTACTATGCGATCTAGTAGATACTAGAGCACAAGAGCACATAGAAGTTTTTACTTCGCTGTAGAAGCACCTACCGTAGTATCTACTTCAAAGCCTCAGATTCATTTTAATAGTAAATACTACTGCAGCGTAGTATTTACTACGTGCTGTAGTATAAACTTTGCTTTCGTAGTATATGCTTCAGAGCTGCAGTAGGTACTTTATGTAATAGAAGATACTTCGAAGAATATACTAATTTGAGAAGTATTAGCATCTACTTCGTTTTATGCATACTACCCATTGTAACATATATGTATCTACAAATTAAAGTAGCCGTACAGACAGTCCACTATTGATCGCACTGTACTTGGAAAATTCTGTTTTTATCGGTAACGTCATAATATCATGACAAAAACGGCACCAAACTAAACCAAAGGCCCTTTTTATCACATGCAACTTGCAGTTACCGAAATCGCTTAAGTTTTCAGGAGTTTCTCGTGTTTCTTATTTTACGGTCATGCTCATTTATTCAGACATAAAATAAAATCGTTTCCTATTTTTGTAGCAGTTAAATTTCGCAATATATTAAGAAGTTTGAACACAGTCTACGTAAAAATTTGATAAAGGGACTGAAATGTATGTATAACTATTTTATACCGGGTGGAAAGTTTCAAACCCGAACATAGGAAACTTGCATTGACAAGTACGTTTATGGAGATTGCTGCTCGCCATTTAAAGATACAAAAATGGTTATGGTCTTAAAGGAAAGAGAAAATTATGACCATTAATTACCATGCTAAGATTATTGCTAAATGTTAATAATTTCGTGAAAATAAAATTTTTAAATTTCATCTGAAAAATCTAGTTACCAGTATGTCATGTTTGAAAGATTTATTTATTTTCTATTGATTGAAAATAGTTTCTCCGTCACTCAAAATGTATCATAAATAATTACACAGAAGGAAGGACTTTTATTTTAGAAATCTTTTACAGTGGTGTTGGGCTTCGGATAGAGAAATTTATTTTCCGTGAAATTCAAGACATGAAAAGTTTTCTCTATCGGTTAGGATATTGTTTATTGCAAAACGGTGTCTTATTTGAATACCTGCTGTAAAATGTATTGTATTAAGAACGTTTAATAAAGTTTCAATGTGTAAATTATTCATCATACATTTTGAGTGACGGAGTGACGTGTAAATTATTTTCGCTTAATAAAAAATAATTGAAGGTTTCAAATCTGACATACCTACCAAGGAAACTAAATTTTTCAGATGAAATTTGAAAATTTAATTTTCACGAAATTATTAACATTTAGCAATAATTTTTGCAAGGTAATATTGATCATAATTTTCTCTCTTTTAAGCCTATTACCATTTTTGTACGTTTAAACAGCTAGCAGCAATCTCCATAAACAATGCAAGTTTCCTATGTTCGGGTTTGAAACTTTCCACCCGGTATATCAGATGCGACCTATGAGCTATGACGGTCAGTCCTAATGATCAGTACTAAAGGTGCAAATACATTTTCACAAAGCTCCAGTCAGGGTAGTTACTGATGGTATAGGAAGTCAGCTTAAACAATAGCCCCCAAACATCAGGCTAGATCCACAATTTCATATAAAACGGGCCTTAGTGTTTTTGCTTTAATTTCGAAGGCTCAATTCCACTGAAGCAAGAGGTAGTATGCGACTGATCAAATTTTCTAGAGCGTGTTCAATTCAAATCAATAACCTTATGTTCTTGCAAGCCGGAGTTATCGTACATCATTCATTATTAACACAGACTCACGCCGATTACTTTCACTCCAATATCAGTTAAAGTTATAAATGTTTCCACTTAAAGTTACACGTTTTTCTCACATTTTTTCAGCAATCAAAACAACGATGTTTTGATTGTTGGAAAAAAGTGATAAGAACATATAAGTTTTGAAGCCGCGAACTCAAGAACCCGCATTTCGAAGCAGGGGATCTAGAAAGTGGGTTGTTTATAAAGTTTATAAAAATAGTTTAAAAAAATAACGTAACTTTTTGAACAACAACTTTCAGTGCGCTCTGATGTGTAATATGATTACCTATCCCAAATTGTTAAAAGTCGACTTGATGCATGTTACTTGTTTCATTAGCGTTATATATCGAGACATTTAAAAAAAACCTCATTAAAGCAGGCCGAGGCGTTTTTGTTCTTCAGCAAACGTAAATTCCATATTTGTGTAAAACGTTTTCACGAATCTTGACATCTGTCACACAGCTTAGCTTCGACGTGACTCCTATGTCTATCGTTCTCGTTCATGGCTTGCTTTGATGACGGTTTTTTTTTAATGTCTTGTTACCACACGTTGCCTCAGTGGAATACTGCCTTAAGATACATACATATACATTAAAATAATTTTTAAGTTTTCACGTAAAAACAAAAAATATTAAAAAAAAATTAACTTACGAATCATTTTGTCGTCCCTTTCCAAAAAGATCATCTAATTATGAGCTTACCTGAAACAAAAAAAATTGAATTAATTCCCTAAATATTAATAAAGTTTTCACATTCGTTGATGAAAGTGAAATCACTATTGCGAAAAAGCGATATTAGCAAAGTCATTGGAAAGTATCCCGAGCAGCTTACTCACCTAACAACGTACACCTATGAGGATGACCGAGGCAAAAATTACAACATTTAATTATCGTCATCGCAGACTTCTCTTAAAAATCACTTTACCTCGGCGCAGAACCATAACAGGCCAAAAAAGGTGAGACGCTATTAAATTTCGTCATTTAAAATTCGGCTAACGCGGACCTTCATTTGATAATTAGCTATTTCAAAGCCGAACGAGCATACGTCAATTAAGGATTTCCAGAAAACGGCGAAATCAATTACCGAACGTATTCTTTTGCGGTAAACACTGCGCTTTCCGAGAATATTCGTAAAATTAATGGAATGATCGGAATCTTCTTTGTCTCCGGAAATTACGTCCGTCCCCAGAGCCTTTTGTTTCAACATCAGTCACAGATGTTCTGTTCCTGATGATGAATACAATACAGTCACTACGCAGCGCGCAATTCTGTTCGTCAGAAGTGTATGCGCGATCGCCACAATTAAAGGTTTGTTATAATGCGTTTAGCATTGAGAGATGCTTAATTACTCCTGAAACTGATAAGTAACTGTTGGGAAATAAAAATGTGTGTCAATGTTGTAGACTCGTGTTTGTTAAGTTATTACGAGATTTGATACTATTTTTTTTTTATAACACACTTGTCAGGAACGCTTAAAACTCGTCCGATTCAAGTCCATTTATGTAAGTAAGAAAAATAAGACAGTACTTTCATTAAAAAATAAAAATTAAAAAGAGTGAAGCAAATGTTAATCCTTTAATTGTTCTGTTTATTATATACAGGCTGTCCCAGAAATGCATCTAAAGCTTCAGGTATTTCTTTTCTACATTCCCTAAGCATCCCAAAAATGCAAAAATTAATTCTCAGGGTTTGTTAGTTTCAGCACACGAGACAAAATACGAGGTAAAAAAAAATTGGTAAACTTGACAACGTTGCTTATGTATGCAGTTAATTCGATTTACAGAAGGGGTTCAGACTAAATAAATTTCAAGTATGTAGCAAATGCAATGCCTTTAATTAAATATTTATTTTACTGTTCTCTGCGCTGCTGTTTTTAACAGTTAACCCAAAAAGCAGTGGTAGGTGGGTGAAGTGCGTTTTAATTATTTTCTGTTAATGATAAATACTTCCTTACTGAATTAATCATATTTTCCGTTCCGTTTTCAGCCGCTTTCTTTACAGTTTTCTGTTAAAAGTCTCTATTTGGAGGGTTCGTACAAGAAAAGTACACTACCCTGGGAACCGTTTCTTGCGGTTTTAGAATGAGGAAATATAGAGGAATAGGTTTACCTGAAGCTTTATATGCATTTCTGGGACACGCGGTATATTTATTATAATTAATGGTGAAAATTAGTTTAAATTTTCCTTCCTGAAAATTCCATTAGGGATGGTATGATTATAAAGCAACATGGCAGTTATATTTAAAATTGTTATAGATGTCACTAGCTGTCATTTTTGTTTACTATACTCTAAAAATTTTATGAAAATAAACGTTCTTTTATGAATCTTTAACGTGCACTACTCTGCCTTGCTCTTGTCCATCGCATCGATCGTTGAAAAAGTTGAAAGGGATTTTACTCTTCACGATGTTGAAACATCAACAAGATATCGAAATGCCAGAGGTTGTTTTATTGTTTAATTAACATTATTATGATTATTTGGCATCCTTGATACTGTTAACAATTTTGTTAATGGTGGTAGCTACGTCAATAAAAGCTTTCTCGTTTTTTCTTTTTGACATCCTTTGGAGTCTTTTCCATCTTTCTTTTTAGTTGGTCGGGCTCTTGCTGGCAGTTTCTTTGAACATAGTCGTCCAACGTCTGTCAATTTCTGATGAGTTTCACTTATACTTTGTTAGATGTAGGTATCGTTCGCTAGAAGTAGCAAGTTTATCGATTCCTTGTCGTTCTTAAGAATTAGGTCTTTCAACAGCGACAACTTGGCGTATGTATTTTGCAAAAAGACTTATATTATATTAGATCGTGTTGACCCAAGAACTGAAACCGCTAGACCATCGTAAGCGTCGTCGTCACTTCGTCAACTGGGCTTTAGAGCAACTTGAAAATGATCTTAATTGTGGTCAAAAAATCAGCTTTGCAGGTTAAGCTTATTTTTGGTTGTATGGTGTGAAAAAAATCCCTGGTTTATGGCATAGTGGCATCATTGGACAATATCTTTTTAAACGAGGCAGGAGATGCGTGAATGGTGAAAGGTACCGATCGTTGTTGCACAGATTTTTTATGGCCAAAATTTGATGAAACTGATTTGGACGATACGTGGTTCCAACCAGACGGTGCCACATGTCACACTGCTAATGCGACTTACGATTTATTCTAAGAAAAGTTTGGTGAAATGTTTGGAAGGGTCTTCACGTCGTCGTTGCTGATTAAAGAAATTTGTAAATGATTGACTCAGCTTATCATTTACAAATTTGGTGAAATAATTTGGCCTCCAAGAAGTTGTGATTTAACTCCTTTGGATTGCTTTTTGTTTGGTTATTTGTAATGAATGGTCCACGCAAACAAACCACACAAACACTTGACGCATTAAAATTCAACATCGTACGCTGCATTCATGAAATTAGGCCTGATTTGTCTCACAGTTATCGAAAATCGGGTTCATAGAATTCGCTCCTGTAGACATTTAATGTAATCGACTGTTTCAAAATAAAAAAAAATTGGTTGTATCTCAAACAGTTTTTGTTTCATTTTATTTCGTTTCAACATTATGTGGTTCTTATTCGAAAATCCTTTAGAAGGAATAGATAATAAAATTCTTCAGGCAGTGTCTAAAATCGTGTATTATTAAACTGCAATAGAATTTTGCTTAAATTTTCTTGTTCGAAAAAGCACTTTTTTAGAATGTTAGCTTGTGATTTAAAAATTCTGTAAAAAATAATGCTTTGTTTTTTTCTGTAAACATTGCAATGGACTTATAACATGTGTCTAACAATTATTGTAGTCCTGGGTGACTGTGGTGTCAAACATTTTTAACTAAATATTGTTTCAAATGGCAATAAAACATTAAATACGTGAAGAAACATTTATTTGTTGTTTAACAGTCAATATTTAAGACGTCAGTTCAACGATACAGGACTACAATAATTGTTGGAGACATGTTACAATTTGACTTAATTACTTAATACTACAGAGAGTGCAAAATTAAAGACACTTTACAATTTATAGCATTGTTGATCATTATAAAGTTCAAAAGATACTGTACATACATAAAACAAATCAAAACACAATCATAGTGAATTATTTTAGCAATATTAGTACTGAAGTTCTGCAAGAAGTATTTGATGTTTTGACCGATCCAAACAATATAATTAGGAATCTCTGAAACGCAAGTGTTACGAAAGACACTAAGCGAAAAACTAAGGAAGAAAGAGACGCGAACATACGACAAACCTGCTGAACAGAATGGATACTACAATTAGGACGGAGGAAATGGCATAACCAAATAGACCGAATTGAAGAGAAAAAAAATAGTAAAAGTAGCAACAGACAATAAATCGATCAGAAGGCGAGTAGGAAGACGAAGACTCAATGAAAAAAAGAAGAAAGGAGATCAATCAGAATTAAATTTGAAATGGCGAAATACATAGATTGATGAAAAGCTGAGTGTAAAATCAAAATCTATTAAATACTACGTTATAGCACAACGTAATGCCGTAATGATCAATATCTTTTCTAATCAAGTGACCTATGGAAAAAAATTATGTCTTTGTTTGGTTCATTATTTCAAATGCCATTTGAATTATTTTTATTGCATTCCTATCGTTTTGTATAGTAATGCAATATAAATACATACAGCTATGTGCATATGTATTTAGCACTTTTGGAAAACCCCATATTTGTTGATACTATTCAGATTCCAGGTAAATCGATCTGAGGGATGTTTACACTTTTCATTAAAAAGAGCTTCAAATGAGGCTATTTAGTAAATATGTACAGTTGCGGACAAAAAAAGTGACCCATTACATTGAAATTTAATGACGTTTTGGTTATATTTCCTTATTGTGTACTGGCCTTGCAGTATTGGAGGTTATACTAAACGTCATGTTACATTTCTATTCTAGTCTTTCCTATACTGTCTGTATTAGTGGCATTATTCAAAGTAGCAAATTAAATGTGATACATATGACAGCTCCAATAGTTTACTACTTTGACGGATCGAATAGAGATCGAAAGTCAATTTGCAATACAAAAAAATCAATTTGCAATACAAAAAAAGAATGAGAAAGGTTCTTTGTCCGCAAGTTTACATGTTGTTTTATTTAAATTCCCAACTTTCTGTTCTTTTATATAGAATTATAAGGTGCTAAATACATATGCACATAGTTGTATGTAATTCAAGTGGCATTTGAAATAATGAACTAATCAAAGACACATGATTTTATTTCCATAGGTCACTTGATTAAAAAAGATATTGATCACTTGTTAGCAACACTTAAATATAAAAAAGAACTAAGAAATTAAAACAAAATTACAAATGAAATAAGTATGTATACACATTTCATAATTCTTCATTGGGGATAGTTTTTCTTCTATTCATTTTAAGTTCTTTAAAAGTCAGTTGACTAGAAATTTTGTATTCTAAGTTTTTTTAATTTCCAGAGTGTATTTTAATTTTATAAAATGGTTTTATTGCAAAAACATAAGATTTTTATGGTTGAAGCGTATTTTCGTAATGGGCAACGAGTTGATGGTGAATGGAAATATTCGACTCAAGGGTGTTACCACGAATTTCATCAACAGTTTCCAAACATCATCGTCATTTATAAAGAATTTCGCTGTTCACTGTACCGATGTGTTGAACGATTTCGGGAGTGTGGCTCTATATTACGTAAAAAAAGCAGCGGTCGTTCTACTAGGAGAACGGAAGAAGTAATTGAAAATGTTACCCAAATTATGGAAGATGCCCCCCGAACCTCTCTACGCCGTCTGTCACAACTATTTCAACACAAGTTCAACTATCGACCAGCACTTGCCGAAATACATACATTTGTATCCTTATCGTTTGACTTCTGTACAACAATTACATGAAATTGATTATCCACTGAGAATAGAATATTGCCAGTGGTTTACAAATACTCTCAATGTTGACTTGTTAGATAAAACTTTTTTTACAGATGAAGCTTGGTTTTATCTAAATGGATATGTTAACTCACAAAATATGAGGTTATGGTGTTCGGAGAAGCCAAATCTTTTCGAAGAGGTACCACTATATCGTCAGAAAGTTGGAGTATGGGCGGCTATTTCAAGACGTAGAATAGTTGGACCACACTTTTTTCAAGGTAAAATTAATGTAGATTTAATTTTGTAAAAAGTTAATGCAAAGTTTGTAGGCACACTAACTGCAAATAGGTACCGACAGGAGATTTTATTGCCCTTTTTTAATGAACTTCATGATGATGAACTCTTTCAACAAGATGGAGTTACTGCACATACTACTCATGATACTTTAAATTTGATAAGTGAATTTTTTGATCAGCGGATTATTAGTCAAAACACACCTATTCCTTTCCCTCCAAGATCTTGTGATCTTACTCCTTGTGACTTTTTCCTATGGCCTTACATAAAGAATTCAATTTTTCAGCAACCAATACATGGACTAGATGAATTGCGGCTCAGAATCTCAGAAAAAATTGAATACATTAACAACCACCCTGATATTTTAAGAAATGTAAGTAGAGGAATTTTGCGAAGAGTCCAAAGATGTGTCGACGAAGGTGGAGGACACTTCGATCATTTATTATAAATTATTATAAATAAAATATAAAGTCTAGAAACACCACACTATTATCATTAAAACAGTAGTAACTTATCTAAAAATGCATTTAGATTGTTGAGCGAATGATTAAAGTTTGACAGAGCTAGTTAGATCATCATAGTTATAGGTTATAGTGGTATATTCACAATGAATGTTTTACAGCCAACTTGACGTCGGATTTAAAAAACAGCTCACTTCTAAGTGAGCTGTATCGATACAAAACTTAGTTTCAAGTAAGTTTCAAATCTTAGTGTCGCATCTACATATATAACTATCGAGGATTTGATTTATGTTTATAGGAAGATCTCTGCTTCCTTTGTAAGCAAGTTCATCGTAGGACACTGTACATGAAGGTTGTTATTGATGTCTTACTTTCGCTCTATCAACGAAACGAATCAAAACTAAAATGCGAAGAATTTTTTCTTACGTAGCGATCATAATTTTATTTTGATTGAATTTAATCAAATTTGGAAAGAGAAATAGTACAATCCTTACCCATTTTGTTCATACAACAATAATTGTGAATAAGTGCATTTGGTCATTTTTAAACAAAGCAATAATAACAATTATGTTTTATTTGTGCCCAACATTAATCTAATCCAATCGACTGACTGCGCCAGAGTACCCTCAGAGTGTCCTTCATCTAGTTTTTACCTCATGTAAATAGGGGATGGAAATACTCAGGGTGCTCTGGAGCAATCAGTCGAAAACGCATGTCGCAGTGCTCATGGTCCTTCATACAAGCATACGAAGTAATACTGATAGAATTTAATTAATTAATCTAATTATTAGTAATATATTTTCTTTAAACATTTTTCCAGTGGCGACCATCTTTTGCAATAAATGTCTTCAGAAATAACAACAACAACAAATTCTCTATTAAACTGTTCTCTAAAAGCCGAATGTTATTTTGCCACTCGCTAATTAGGTTTTGAGGCGCGGTGGCTGTGCAAGAAGACGTACTTTTTTCGATCCAAATAAAAACATTCTTTGTATACCGGAATTGTGTTGCGTCATTCGCTTCAAATTAACTCCATCCTCGAGCGTAAAAAACATGGCAAAAACCTAACAAGAAATTTTCACTACGCCGTCGAGCAAATAAAGACGCCTTGTAAACGATCACTTTAATGTGGTGGACTGGCGAGGGCGTGCGATGGAGCAGACGGCCCCGATGGAGTCCTCCTTGTGATTATATCGCCGTTGATATTTCGACAGAGTTGAAACTCAAGCATGCAGAAGAGAGCAGGCGATCGGCTTTTGAGTGACTTAATTTGTGTATTCATTCGTAGGTGGTCGAGACCGCATTAAAATACCTTTAAAATCGTAAAATTTGGACAGCGCGTTTAAGGTCGGAGCCAATAAAAACTTGATTTGAAAATATCGACTTGGGTATTTGTTTGACATTGCGAACGAGGTTGATATAAATAAAGATCAATAACACAACACATACGTTCGAGACGACACAATCGAACAATAAATGAAATGCCATTCGCATGTGCTTCAGATACAACGAAAAACATTGTGTTACAAAATAGGAGAGTCATGCATGGCAGTACCACTGAAATGGATGGTGAAGGATATCTAAAAATTGATTTAGAAAAGGAAATGATAACAATTTTTCAAGTTAGCAAATACTACAGAAGAAGTGGTAAAGCTAATTATTTAAGAACACAAAAAAATGGGTCGACTAAAACGTTGATCAAATAATCTTGAAAATCTTTTTAAAAACTACGAACCTCTTGTACAAAGATGGTTCGAATAAAGTGTATGGATAATAGAAGCACAGTATTTATTGATAATTCCCAAATATTCCACCTCTCAAGAAAATTGTCTACGAGGTACAAAGCTTTTAAGTATTATGGGTTCAGGTTCGAAGATTCTTGAAACGTAACAATATTTAAAACCTCGAAGCAATTGGGAAAAGGTAAGGAGAACATCTTAAATAGAAAATCCGGTACAAAATGGGTATTGAGGATGTGGAAAAGGAGAAGAGCAAACTAAAGAAGTTGCCAGGATTTATGGACTAAAATTGTTTCGTATGTGACATTCTCAAAAGCGGCAAAGGATGTATCAAAAAAAAAAACTTAAAAAAGAAATCATGTATTACACATTTTTGTTTTAATTCTGTAGAATTAGGAGAAAGGAAACAATTGACATAGTCCACTTTTCAAGGCAATGTGCATTTAAGTCCTTGTTATAAATTGTAGTTTTATACAAACCAGAAAAAAACTGCCCATCTTTCGTAAAATTCAAACACACAAAGATTTGAATAAGACAAAAAATGTGTGGAAGGTCACCACCACCATGTAATAAATTCTTTTGTTTTACATTAGCATATACAGCTCTTCTAAAGTCTACATAATTGGATCATAAATTCCAGACGTCTAAGAACCTTAAAATTCATCCGTATGAATCATCGATGAGAACTTGCTAGGATCGTTTTCATAACTTTCTGTAGAAGGACGACAGTAACTGAAATGCATCCCCCTTAAAACGTAGATGTTATCTAATGAATATCCTCTGATTTTATCGAGATTTCCTCTCAAAAAACCAGATTTGGGTGTTCGGTTGGGCATACATAAAACTATTTGCTTGTTGGTTCGGCGTGAATTTCATCTGTTAGAGGTATCACATTCGAATTCGTTTCCAATTCAGAATTCAGCAGATAAATTACCTTATTTCAATTCTTTGAAATAAAATTCTCAGAAAGTAACAATCCCGATTAGTCTAATGAACTTTTACGTGAATTCTAAAATAATTATAAGTATGTAGTTTGATAATAAATGAGATCCTATGTGTGATAATGACAAACAGTACCAAATTATTTATTTCTTATGCGTTATATTGATGCGTTGTTAATATACGTAGGTTTGGCCGCTTGTTAATAGCTAGCCATACACCAGCATTCATCCATGCCATTTTTTCCTTCGACAATCTTTCTCTTCAAGAAATTGAAACGAAACAAATCCTATTCTAAAACCACAAGAGTGGAACTATAAACAAGTCTACGAGAAACTAAGTATTTATCATGTGGGTCAGGAACGTCCTAATATGATTCTCGAAGGAAGTAAGTATGTTGGCTAGTCATCTCGTACTTCATTCACTAACACACGTTCTTTGCTTCACGATTGCACTTTCCGGCGGGAACGAATGCTCGTGTATGGTTAGCTAATGGGACAAATTAAAACTATTTCCGGAAAATGAAACTCTTTGTAAAATAAAAAGTTACATTAAATATTAATACAATTCGAGTTCGCAAAATGTCAAGTCGAATACTGTTATTGTTTATATCCTTGATTTTTTCATTTGCATATCAAAATACGCAGCATATACTATTATTATTTTCACGATGTAATACTGTTTAATATCATCATGTTTTTACTCAAACTTCCCTTAAATTGAATAACCATAATGCAGTGGACGTTTTCTTTAATAATCATAAAAATGTAGATCTGTCAATTTTTAACATTTATTAAAATAAAATATTTATTATATTGTGTTTAAAATTAATTTTTTAGTTTCCATTGACAACCCTGTTTATTTTTTTCACTTCTGAGGAAGCTGTCAAACGATAGCGAAACGTTAAGTGGTAGTACGCATTTTCGGTGTCCGTCTTAAAGAATTTGTGTACATAAAAGTGTACGTCTTACGATTCTGACTGATCTCTCTGCCATTTTTGTATATATTTTTTCTGTTGTGGTGACTTTCTGTTTTCGTTTTAAACAATACGAGTATGCATCAACAATGAAATTGTACATTCATTATTAAATATCTTTTTGAAATCTGTCTTTGGTAATTCGAGAAAATCAATACATTATCGAGAAAACACTAGATAATAAAATAGCTGATTAAACACTTTCAACTTGTAAATATTATCAAGTGAGGCTCTAAAACTGCTGTGCATTCACTTCACATATCAATTAAGTCGAAAACACAAGAAATAACACAGCATCTAGATTTGAATTAGTTCCCCATCCTACATTTTTATTATTGAATGTTTTACGCAAATTACATATAGAAAATATGTTTTCAAACGATATTCGTAATAACAGAAAACAGAAGATAACTAGGGACTAATTTTCACTGAAAAGTGAAACAGAAACTCGTGCAGATTAAATTTATTAAAAATCAGGGCGTCACAGAGAATTACATTAGGTTTGTTCGAACCGATGGTTCTGACAGTTCAGAACTGTTCGAATCAGTTGACCTTCGAAGTAGTGAATTAGTTTGACAGCTCTTTGAGGAGTACAACTCTGATGAGTGAATGTTTTGAACGGTTCGGAATTAGTCAGTACTCGAGGTTCGAACAGAGCTAGAAGGTTTGTTCGAACCGATGGTTCTGACCACTGTTCGAATCAATTGGCCTTCGAAGTAGTGAATTATTTTGACAGCTCTTTGAGAAGTACAACTCTGATGAGTGAATGTTTTGAACGGTTCGGAATTAAGTCAGAATTCGCGGTTCGAACAGAACTATTGATTTCATTTCACTCAATAAGTAATTGAATATTTCGAGAAGTTTGCACTTTCAAATAAGCTTTAATTGTTGGCTTTTTAAAAGAAATTTCAAATACCATTAGAAATGGAAAGAATACATTTAGTAGGACACAGTTTTGCAGTGAACAACAATTTCTCTGCAATTAAACTTCAAGATCTTTCATTTTCAGTTTTGAACTATTCATTAAATAAATTCTGCTTATTACTTTTTAAGCAATTTCTGTACTCGTAGAAATAATAAATTAAAAAAATTAAATCACGAAACAATTATTGCAATGAAAAGTAAAACTAAATTTTACTGCAGAGCTTTTAATTTATAGATTTTAAGACTTTATGCATTGTATCTCGGAAACAATACCACTGCTGGTTCCCAGCTTGGATAAAAGAGGTAAGTTATTTGGACAAGTGTTGAGTACTAATTTATATGCGAGATAAATACTATTTAAACAATGATTTTTTTTAAACAAAACATGGTACTAGTTCGGAGACAGTTGTAGTTGAACAGAAAGTGGAAAAGAATAGTCTGTTTCTGGGTCTAGGACAATTCGCCGTCGCCGATTAGCCGCAGGCAGGATTCGCCATCGATAAATTCGAAATGAAAATGAAATTTACTTAATTTAATTAAAAGGAGATATTTTATAAATACGGTGTTAAGAGACGACTGAAATTAAGCTGAAAGGTACGAATATTTTACACTTTAAAATTTGTTAGCCAACTTTTAAAACTCAAAAAACCAACAAAAAACTTTTCCTTTTAGAAAGAATGATTCTTACTAATGTGGTCATTACGATACATTAGAGAATACTTCTGAAGAGAAATCTTCTGAAGAGTTATTTTTTTCCCCTTTGACCAGAACCCGTCTGCAAAAATGCGCCGGGGGCACCGCAGCCATTTAGGCTTATTGTGCTCGCCCTGGTTCAGTTAACGCAACCATTCAGTGAGGCATGTCCCCTGTACCAGCTGGTACAGGTTTTTCACTGATTGCGTATTAAAGTCTTCAGGAGCAATCATAAGATGTCCGAATATGCGCTGTCTACGGTTTGCCAGCGCATCACATCTACACAAAATGTGCATTGCCGTCTCTGGTTCCCTATTGCAAAGTCTGCAGTTTAGATCCCCATTAAATTTACCGATCCTCCGCAGGTGCTCCTTAACAGTCAGGTGTCCTGTTAGTAACCCTGTGGTGATACTGAGTTGCGCCCTGCTCAAAAGCAAAAGTTCCGCAGCTCTCTTCTTGCAAGGACCTCTGAGGAAGGTCTTGCTATGGCGATGTCCTGGTCTACTTAGCCAGTATCTATTGTGTTCCTCGCTTATCCAGTCACTGAAAAAGCCCCGAATAGCGTTCTTGGTTATGCCTAGGACAGGTTCAGGGCCAAGGTATGCCATGCCCGCTCCCTGCCTGGCTAGTTCATCGGCCCGTTCATTGCCGATAATACCTTGATGACCTGGCACCCACACTAGCGTAATGCAGTTGTGCTCCGCCAGGTCATTGAGCTCACTTAAACATTCCCACACCAGTTTGGAAGAGATCTTTGAGCTTACTAAAGCCTTCAAAGCCGCCTGGCTGTCGGTTAAAATGAAGATCCGCTTATTTGTGTAAGCCCTCCTATTGTTTTCCCGCGCACATTGTAATATGGCGTATATTTCTGTTTGGAAAACAGAGGCAAATTGGCCCAATGGGAAGCATAACTTCTCCTTTGGTCTATGCCCGTATATTCCAGACCCGGCACCAGTTTCGGTTCTGGAGCCGTCTGTATACCAAATCAGACTTCCAGGAGGAAAATCCTGTTCAAGTTTCCGGTGCTCATCAGATTTATTAACTTCTATCTTGATGGGCAGGTTTATATTGCCTTTGGGAGCCATATAGTCCGTCTTCATGGCGAGTAAAGGACCCCTTATGCTGCCAACGATACTTGTATGACCCGTACTTATATTAAGTAGGTGACGTGATTGCTGCAGTCTATGTAGTCCTCGTCTTGCCTCTCCCATTATCACAATGTGTAAGGGAGGGAGGTCTAGAAGAGTTTCCATTGCAGCGGTGGGTGTTGTGCTCATCGCCCCCGTTATGCCTAGGCAGGCAAGTCTTTGTACCTTGCCCAGTCTAAGTTTGGTGGTCTTCTGCTTGACCTTCGGCCACCACACCGAAGCCGCATAGTGATTGCGGGTCTGACCATTCTAGTGAACAACCAATGCATCATACTTGGTTTTAAGCTCCACATTCTGCCATAGGCTCGTCTGGCCACCGCGAAAGTGGACACCGATCGCCTCACTATCTTATCTAGATGTTGGTTCCAGGTAAGTTTGGAGTCAAAAATCACTCCAAGATACTTTGCCTCCCCCGACAAGACTAGGTCGCTTGCACGAAGATGCAGAGGACCTAAACCCTCTAAGTTCCGCCTTCGAGTGAATGGCACAATGGTGGTTTTTTGAGGACTGATCCTCAGACTTTCCTCCTCGGCCCACCTTGTTACTACGTTCAGGGCAACTTGCATTCGGTCCCTGACAATGCTATTACATTTCCCTTGTACGGGTATAACTAAATCATCAGCATACCCTAAGGGATCAAAGCCTTCACCGCTTAGCCGTCTCAGAAGCCCGTCCATAACGAGGTTCCACAACAGGGGGGACAAAACGCCCCCCTGCGGACAGCCTCTCGTTACCCCAGCCATTAGAGTGTCGTCCAGCAGTGATGTATAGACCACCCTTCCTTTGAGCATGCAGTCAATGCACCTGTAGCAAATTTCCTCCACCCCTCTACTCCTTAGAGCCGTGGTGATGGAGTCAAAGGATGTATTGTCAAAGGCCCCTTCGATGTCTAAAAAGGCAGTTTTCTTACTGAAAGAGATTACTGATGCCTCTCCCTAATGTGACTTTTGACAATAAACGCAATGCAACCGTGTTTATTTTCTATTATAAAGGGTATCGTCTAAAGAAAAATTAAATTAATTAAATAAAATTTTCAAAAATATCACCATCAACTTCGATCCATGCGTCCCCAAATCTTTGGAGAATATGTTCAGGGGGGTTTTCAGAGAGAAAACACCCTATGTTCATAAGGCAATTTTTGTTTATACTAGTCTCCTGAATACATTCTCCAAATATTGTATAAGATTACAGTCCATTTTAATTTATTTGAAAACTAAATTATATGATGACTAAAAGTCATCAGTAAGTTGAAATTGTGAACTCGACGGCGAATTGGATCTACGGCAAATTGGCGATGGCGAATTGGCGACGGTGAGTCGTCCCATTCCCCTGTTTCTTGACTGTATAATGTTTTTGTTTTATTATTTTATACCGTGAGTTCAAAAAGTAATCACATAAGGCTTGGCCACAGAAAACTAAAGTTTTATGTTCTACTGTAAAAGTCATTGCAATTGGAGTTGAATTGAATTTAATAAACTGAAACTTGAAATAAACTTATAACAACAGCAATGAATTCTGAAGCATGCAGTATCGTCATTACTTTTGCTTTCTATGGCCAAGCTTTATGTAAATACTTTTTGGACACATGGTATTTATATTCAGTAAAACCTCTCTAAAGTGTATATCAATGGACCATTGAAAAATGTCCATGTTAGAGACGTGCACGTTTTGTATAGTTATTAAATTTTTTTATCAAATCACAGGTGAACCTTTATTGCATCCTAAGTGTACATATAGTTTTTATATGCAACATTGCAACATAAGTGACGTTGCTAAATTGACAACTGACCAAGAAACTAGAAACAGGAGAGTTGCATGCACAATGTGAAAACAGTTTCGAATTTGCTGCAGAACAGAAAAGGTGATTGTTAATTAATAATGCGAAGCAAATGTGTTATTCGAACTAGAAATCTTGACTGGTTTTTTAGTCCACTGAAAAACAATCAAACTGATTAAACTATGACAAATAACAGATAGTAATTATTTTATAATTGTGAACGTATGTAATCATGAAGAACTTGTTCTAACTTTCTTGACAATTTCGGATGCAGCTGTTTGTGGAAGTATAAATACAGGATTGCCTTATAACAAAAGTATTATTATCCGCATCGCTTTGCAAGTGAATAAAATAGAAACGGTACATGGAAGAGGCAATAAACACCTCTCGCATAACTTTCTAAGCAATTTCCGATTAGAAACGCGTAACCGAACGTGTGCCTATATGGAAAATAATAAATTTCACGGTGCCAAAGTGCGATTTCGTCGGAACAAACAAAACCGACGATAAACAAGTTAAATGGAGAAATTATCTCGACTTTATCGTATGTAAATTCGATCCAAGGCAGTGTTACAAGTACACGCCAGTTCGGTTCACGCATACGTGCGCTGACCAGCCGGCAAAGCAAAAGCAACCCAACACAGTTACTCTTACTTTATTGCCTGGCATTGATAGCGCCTCGCGGACATATTGAGCGATGACGTCATACTGACGAGTTTCTTGCCGCAGGCGGGGAAGTGGTGGCGCTGCTGTCGCCGGTCCGGTACCTGACTGGTTTAGTTGGACTTAACTGTTAAGAATTTGCTTAAAGAAATACTCCTTCAACTTCACCAAAGAGTGAATCGGTTTTTTTAAGTCCGAACTTTCACTTTTCATGTCTAAATTTCGAATCATATTATAAAGCAGCAGAACATTTCTTTCTTCAATGCCATCAGGTACCCGATTTCTTTTTAATTAAGGGAACGATGTGATACACGAAACACCTTAGAAAAAAAAGTTTTTGCATTTGGTATTTAAGTATGCATTCAGTGCAAACGAATTTGTTTTTATATATTTCTTGTACAGGGTGCAAATAAAATGTGGATCAAAAAGTATACTACTTTGATCACTGTCATAATGGGTGGTATGCATAAAACGAAGTACATGCTAATACTTCAAGCACCTACTTCGAAAGTGAAGTATCTACTATAGTAACGTAGTATTTACTATGCGATCTAGTAGATACTAGAGCACATAGAAGTTTTTACTTCGCTGTAGAAGCACCTACTGTAGTATCTACTTCAAAGCCTCAGAATCATTTTAATAGTAAATACTACAGCAGCGTAGTATTTACTACGTACTGTAGTATAAACTTTGCTTTCGTAGTATATGCTTCAGAGCTGCAGTAGGTACTTTATGTAATGGAAGATACTTCGAAGAATATACTAATTTGAGAAGTATTAGCATCTACTTCGTTTTATGCATACCACCCATTGTCTGCACACTCATGTATCGTCATTAATAATTATTTATGTTGGTTATGGTTTTTAAATATCCAATAGTTTTGAAGTACATAACTACGATTGTAATAGAGAATGTATTTGAAGTTACCTTGAAAAGTTATAATACACTGCTTCAAAAATAAAAATAGTCATTCTTGTTTACTGACGTATATTTAGCACAGCTGAAAATTTGTAATTAAGTAGATTAGATGTAAATTTACTTTACTTTAAACAATTAGTACATAGCTATGTATATACATGGGCCAAGTCTTGCATCAATTAAAATTCTACGCCATCAGAGAAGAGGAACTCAAGTTTGTTTCTTGTGTTTCTTACTACGACATTTTATGATTTTATTTGTTTATTCATCTCAATTGTAGTTTTATTCTTATTAAGTTCTTCTGGTTCTGATTCTAATGTGTCCATTATACAAAAAATTACTATATTCTTTTATGTCTCGCTTCAATTATTCTGAGTAACTTATTAAGCAGTAATTATATTATTTGTAGTAGTATTTCATCTTGAATTAAAAAAAAATTGCTTTCATATTCTACAATTGAAAAATAGAAGCGTTTAGATGCTTTTATTTTTTATTTAAACACATGGAAATCATGTACCTAACTAGAGCAAGGTAAGTTCAGCAATAAATCAAAGCAAACATAAAAATATCACAAATGTAAAAAGATGCAGCTTCTAAACAAATAAGTAAGCGCGCATTAATCTGATTTCCAATGTCTTCGTCACTTGTTGCCTCTTGTTAAAACTGGTTTAAATCCTGAAATTAATTCGATTTTGGCTGCGAGAAAGTACAGTTTAAATCTTTTAATACGAATAGATTCTAAAATTCTTTACATGTCCTAGTATTCATGCCGGTACCAGTGTCTGTTTCTCCTTAAAATTTTCCTAGAAAAGTTCAAATAATTTGATAGCTTCTTTTTTAGATCATTCTAGGGAATCAAGCAGACTATAAAACGCACAAAATTTTTTTCTTTTTTAATTTTAATTGTAACACTAAGAAAGATGTTCCTCGTTAAGTCCTTGCATTCGTCTCATGGACAACTAAACAGGTTAGTGTGCTTTCTTGAAAGTTTGTTAAACTCTTAACTTCTTTTTTGCGAATCCTCTAAATTATATACCTTGTATAATTTGCTCAGGTGCATAACTTCAGAAATAACATCTTGAAATTCGTAAATTAATAATCGTTTAAAAAATATTTCAAAACAACCAATTAGAAGAAACGTTCCCACCGAAAAACATTTACTAATAACTTAGGACAGTTAAGAATCTTCATTTATCGAAAATGGTTGCAGACAGTTCGTTAGTCCAGACGGAGGAGATCATAGCGCAAGATAAAACAAATAATATAAAGTTTCCAAAAAGTACATACTTGCGGCCGGCGAACATAAATTTCGGACGCACAAAATGTAGAATTATGCGATACCATCAGATTTATTTTTGGGTCTTACCCATGAGGAATGCGGCGCACGTCGTGCTTATGAATCTCGCAACTCGAGAGAGACTTTCCTCGGCTCTCTCGTCATAGAGTTGCATAAAAACAACCTCTCGCCCTCCATATAAATTGCTGGCAATTAATTACAGCAGCCGCGAAATCGAATTAATTTGCTGGATGGAAATCAATAATAAACTGATAAAGCTAATCCTGTTACAGTTTATTTGTTCCGGTGACTGATTATGGACATAATTTATGGTATTTTGTTCCTTTGAAAAGTTTAAATGTAAACTTACCAATATATCAATCATTAATAAAAAGAGATATATCAACATTACGAAGTAGAATAAACTAATGCAACTGTTTAATTAATTACTGGTTAATTTTTTTTTATCTGTGGTGGTTACCCAACGGGGTCCTACGTCGAAGACTTGTCAGGACCTCAGGAGCGGGAGTATATTTTGAGTGTGTGTAAAGTATTCCATGGCTTTGTTACTTCCAACCTTCTCGCCGTTTTAAGGGGAAGCAGTGTCAAATTTTATCCCCAACACTGAAGGGTGCCTGAAGTCGATACCGACCACCCCCGAGAAAAATCCCGAGTGCGGTTCGTACCGACGACCATGCAATTGCAAGGCCGGTCCTCTTACCACTGGACCGTTCAGGTGTTCAACACAAACAAAAACAATGATGAATAATGTAAAATATGAGACACTATTAATTTTAAAAGATATTCGAGGTGACAAGCAAGGAAGCAAATAAATTTGGGTTACGAAATTCATATTGTAGGAGAGCAAATAAAGCATTTTCTTGTAGAAAATCATTAGAGGAAGAAAGATCTCAGAAAAGATGGTTTGATTAAATTGAGGAAATTTGACAAATTTGGACATGTAAAATCACATCATTCGAAAATATGGAAAACATAAAATACAATCTACTTTGGTGTATGAATGAAAGATCCCTCCAACAAAAGGTTCTGTTCCAGCAGCACTTTCTGAGCGGTTTGAGATTGGATACTGGATAGCAAAAAGAATCAGAACTGGCTCCAGAATGGGTGCATACTTTTGGAGTTGTTCAATCATAAATGTAAATGGCAGGTAAGGACTTACAGGCCCATCAAAAATTAAGTATTAAGTAATTAAGCTAATTCTTAAGAGGCCAACAATAAGAAGAAAAATATTAATTTCTTTTTTTATTGGATTATTTTCTAAATGTAAGATACAGGAAGACTTATGTATTTTCAATTAATTTTCAAGTTCAGAATGTTTGTAAGTATTTTAAGAATCTCATGCATGATGGAAAGGGCTTTGTAAATTCACTTAATTTTAATGCACACAAAAGATCCTTAAAGCACTTGTTCTTTAGCTCTGCTTCTGTTTTATACAAAATAGAACACGTCTGCATTCTTCTTCCACTACACACGTGTCTTGGATCTTTGATGTGATTCACCTGTGTCCATTCAGACGAAATGTGATGTTCTGTGTTTGGCTGGCATATGCGAATGTATTTGTTAACTTAAAAAAAAGTATTATGATGTAAAATTCGATCCTATACCTCATACTAAATACACAGAACGTACGTGAATCACCTGTATATGCGAAAGAGAGGCGCAGGAAATGTGGGCGGAAATGCGAGGAGTATCATCAACATAAGATACAGAATCCAAAGCACCGGAAAGCATAGAAATTTTAATTTGCATCAAGTTTAATTACATATCTATTTAATAACTATTATTAAAAACTCATTTCCAGGAAACGATGAATAAAAGAAGCAAATGACTGAAGTAAAATTTCAGAAATAAGAAATAACTACACCTATGGTTAAATACAACAGAAGAAAACAAGAGTTTATTTAATTTTGTTCCAAACTGCGTTCTATTTTCATCAATTTTCTTTTTCGGCAAATACTAACAGAGTATGGTTTGGTGACGACTATAAGTATAGTTAAATCGTGAACCAGATGCACTGATAAAATGTTGTACTTGTTTTCCTTAAAAATAAAAACACATTTAGTGATAATTATAAAATAATTGTTTATCAGTTAAATTTTTTTTTTAATTTGTGTTAGGTTATGTCAAATTGTGTAAGTATAACATTTGTGAACAAAAATCCTCGAAACTACTTAAACATAATCGAGAAAAGTGTTTCTATTTGGCTAACGGAATATTAATTGTCAATCCCTGAATAATTTAGAAAATATTGAATTGATTAAAATCTGTGAAAAACAAATAAAGGATACTTCTAAAACAGATTACTCTGTAGCAATACAGCTTCCAATTTTTTTGGGTTATTTAATGTTACCAACATTCTATGTTTATTCTAATGTTACCAAATGGTTTTCTAATATCAGCAAATCTTAACAATATATGTCGATTTAATAAGAATGTCTAATTAAACAATGTCTTCAGACATACTTTTATAGGTCAGAAAATAGTCGTGCTGGGGCGCACTTATTTGAAATGTCTTCAGAATTTACAGAATGTACAGTTGCGGACACAAAATTTCGGATATCATTGTTATTCCACCAACATAACGGTGTGAAATAGTTCTTATGAACTAGCTAACCTCACTTTCGGCTTCAGTCATATTCACACCTGTCATTTAGACAGCGAGAGCAATAATATAAATGCATGCAATTTGGTGGCAGATAATTTTTGCCGATTTGAATACGTATTCATTTGAATAGGCGTATCTCTTTGGACAACTTTATTGAAATGTGAAAATTTAATTTCAAAACGTCAATCAAAATGACAATAAACACTAGTTTACATTAACGAAAGGTTTTTACTTTGGCATCGATAAAATGACACTGGTGAAACTATACCGGGTGTCCCAACGGTGTGTATTTCTTCTGTGGAGCCTTTAGCAATAACAAGTAGAGAAAAAAAAGAATGAGAAAGTTATACTAGACATCACGCGGCACATTTTAAAATTATTTTTAACAAAGAAATGTTAGAAATATAGGTATATAACCTGATATCAGTAGAAAGCTAAGTATAAGAACTACCCATTCCTGAAATAATTTAAAAAAATGAGATACTGAGATAAGTACTGTTTGCCCTGTATAATGCTAAAAGATATTTTAACTTTTTTCATATTTTCATAAAGTTCAGAGTCCTAGGAATATTTTGTTATATTTTCGTAAGGCTGTGCCATCTCCATAGTCAGAGATATAAGTTCAAAATTTGTAAATTTTTAAGGAATTTTGTAAGAAATTTTTTTTCCCACGAAAATAACTGAGCGAAATCAATATACATATATTTATATTTTTGTAATCATCTCTCCGCGGGAGATCCAAATTTATAAGAATATACAGGGTGTTCCGTTAAAAAAATCGCACTCTATGCACCAACATTTTCTAGAACACCCTGCATAGTTGAAAATAATTTGAAAATGTGCTGCGTGATGTCTAGTATAACTTTCTTAATCTTTCTTTTCTCTACTTGTTATTCCTATAGGCTCCATAGAAGAAATACACACCGTTGGGACACCCGGTACACTCTATCAGTATCCCTTTCCACATAAAAAAATGCAATAAAAAATATATAATAATTTATTGAAGCAAACACTAAATCATAAAATAAAATAGAAAAAGTTTCTATCAAACAAAACAAAATTAATTCTTTTATGCTACATTATCATTCATTTTATTTGAAATATGAACAAGATATTTCTCTTTTACCTAAATATTATTAGTACAAATACATACCGTGCCTTCAATTAAATTCCTCATTAAGGTGGGCTATGATTTCATTGTTTTTTTTCCTAAAGATTTGTAGCACTGATATTTAATTAGACAAATGTCAAATTGACACTTTCTATTTTCATTTACAAAATGCTAGAATTACAGCAGAAAATATTTATATTGTTGAAAGTTATTTTCAAACCGGTAAATTAGAAAATCATTCAATTAATCAGTGTGTACAGAATTTTCGACAACAGTTTCCTAATCTTGCAATTACTTATCAACAGCAATGAATTGAGTGTCGCGAACTTTATAAAAAAATCACAGCTTACTTGGATGAGGAACTTAATTGAAGGCACGGTACATATTATTATTTAATTATAAACTAGGTATTCCTAAAAGCGTGTCTGCCTGCAAAAATTATTCCTTTTAAACGAGTCCTTTAACCTTTTTGTCATAAAACAAAAAACGAAAAAGATTAAAGCTGGCAACTCTGGCAATGTGAAACAAGTGTCGTAAGTATACACTGTGATCAACCATGGTTTAAGATTTGCATTAAAAATGTTTTATTCCGCAAGAGTTATTTATTATTTATAAGGATGTCAATAATAATTTCTATACAACAATAAAAAATTATTGTAGAGCGGCACATTCAATCACTGTTGATCACGGTATAGAAGAAAATGAGGGAATTTTTTTTTATATAGAATGCGTGCGCTAAAGACAGACGGAAACTGTTTTACTGAAAATCTGATAATTTCTCTTCTCCGATAAAGTAAAATAATAAAGATAGATCTGATGCCTGTCTACAAAAAAGAAATACAAGGCTTCAAAGCCTCGAAAAGTCTCTCTAAAGAAACTTTTCAATAAAAAAAAATGTCTTTGCTCCTTTTGGGTATAAAAATCTCCAAAAAGTGAAAAATTCCTTGGCAACTCTGCACTCTATGTGTAATAAATAATAAAGCCCGGATTTTTAGGCACTTAAAGACTGAATTAAGTAGGCAAATAGGCAGTTAATGTCTAAGAAATAGGCACACTTTAAGACAACCTAAAAAAATTTAGCGATTAATAATTTTTACTTTTCCGTCGTTTTATAATAAAAAATATATTGTATCACAAAATCCTTTAACCGGACACTAAATAACGCACAAACACTTAACGTTTCGCCGTCGTTCGTTAGCTTCGTCAGAAGTGAAAAATATTTTTTACTGAAATTTTCAAACATTTTTCACTTCTGACGAAGCTGTCGAACGACGGCGAAACGTTAAGTGTTTGTGCGCTATTTAGTGTCTGGTTAAAGAATTTTGTGATACAATTTTCATCGGACAAGAACCAACTTTAAAAAAATATATTAATGCTTACTTTAGTTACATGGTTATTTAATAAGAAATCGGAGGGAGTATATTATTGTAAAAACACGCTTTAAGTAGGGACCATAAATCCAAAAAATCCAGACAGTACAAAAGATGGCTTCCTACTTAAGGGCTCAGCAGTAGAGGACCTCTTTACAGTTTTCCCTTTTAGGGCTTTTCTATTTCTCTATGGTGCTCTAGGCGAATATGTTCTTCATGTCGTACATTATCACATCACCCACACCAGGAATACTTAAATTGGAATACCCATTCGCAAAAAGGAGTTCGACGATAAAGTTAAAGAATAAGAAAAAGTAACAATTTTTTAATTTGAACAGAGATATAAAAATACAATAGTAAGGGGGACACTTCTGTTCACGAAAAAGATTCGGCGAACATTTTATGAAAATTACATGAATGTGAATGTGAGAATTGGAAATGCAACCGTTCGTGAAAATGACTCTGTGAACATTAATTAATTTTTTGAATCTTCTCTCCCTGCGGAACCGTATTATTTACATTTTCAAAACCCGAGCGAGATGGCAACATCTGTGCGAGTCCAATTTTTGGTCCCACTTATTTAGGTCACTGGAGTGACTTAAGTTGCCTACCCTCGAGGGATTTCGAGGCGTTTTTGGATCGGCTCCGCTATCTTGCGGGAGTGAGGTTTTCACGCGTTCTGGGTCTTTATCGCGAGACTTATTTACTTTTGCGTATCTTAAAGGCCAGTTATTGTAAGGAAAGTATTTTGGTTTTAAAGTTTGTCTGAGATTAACAATTAAAGCGTGAAATTCTTTCGTGAATAACCCCGAAGTCATTTTATTAAAATTTAAAAATTTTGCATTTCAATTTTCGGCTGTTTACAAAAGTGTTGCAGCGCTGAGTTTAGCTGAATACGTCCAGTGTCTTTAAAATGTTTTCTCACATATTCTACATACAGAAAAAACAATTCACAAAAATTAATTATATAGTAATCACCCACTTTAAAATAGTGTAAAAGTAGCCACTTAGGCACAAAAAATATACATCTCATTCTAATTAAAATTGCAATCTAAGGTCCAGTTTTTTCATCTCCAGTTAACTTTATCTGACGATTTATTCCCATAGCAAAAATTGTGATCACAATCGTTACTATGGAAATTAATCGCCAGATAAAGTTAATTGGAGATGAAAAAATCAGGCCTAAATGTTTAAAACTTAACTGCCCACGCAATTGCCTAAAGATCCGGGCTTTACTAATAAAGCAGTCTGCGCAATTGTCAAGACATAGTAGGGTAAGAACAACATCAACAGTCAGCTGTGGAGATATGTGATGTGCAAGTTGACCTCCATTCTAATGCAGTGTTTGTCATTAACACGTTTAGTACAACGTTTCCTCCTTTAAGGAGTTGGAGTGGATTTCTATTTCATTTTTCTCTCAAGAGTTCCTTCTTTTCTTCTGGATTCCAATAGTTACTCTAAAATACTAATTTGTTCAATTTAATAAATCCCAGTTACTTTTACTTCGCATTACTATTTTTACTTCCCACACCTAAAATTGAATGAGTTTCATTTATAAGACAAACGGATATTACTTTGCCTTGCAAGGATTCGGTTTCTTAAAAAAAAAAAACTCTTTCCTTTGCATACATCCTGTGTGAGGCATCTGCGGATGAATTCTTCCTTTCACTGTTATTTTTACATCACAGGAGTGCACAACAACGGCGATTGTCATCAATAATATTGCAGGAAGCGCGTCAAGTGCAGTTATAATAATAAGCAACACGGACTTGCGTAATTTATGTGCGTTATGTGCCGCTGAATATTTCCACGCAGTACTCCCCAACAGCATTTGTCATACGGACCGCAGATGAAAGAAACAAATAACACGAAGCTAATAATAAACGTAAGGCATAAAATCCGATGCTACATCCGTTTTCTTCTCATGTCGCGAATATTAATAAAGACCGTGTTTGTTTGTGGACCGCCAATTTTGTTTCATATTGGAGCGTGCGTGGAATTGTTTGCTTCCAGCAATTCGCGTCTACTTCCACAGCATGTTTTCAATGTATGCAAATGTTTACACGCGCGAATCGTACGTGCGTACATTTTGATTTCAATATTTTTTTCTTGTTGGTAGTTTAATTTAATTCTTATTGCTCGATCCAAATTTCGTTTGAACTGTAACTAATTTTGGATCAGATCAGAAAGGATCAGGATTTCCATTGCTGCGATAATACGATGAATCATAATATAATTGTCCGCGAACATGTTGCACGGGTGACATTTATGAAGGAAGGATTTTAATTAAAATTTTAAAATATCATTACGAGCTACGGATATTAGTTTCTGAATTAAGGACTTAATAGAAGTGCATTAAATATTTCCTCTAAAGGATCTGCGAAACGAAAATTTAATATAAAGTTAGTGCCTTTTGTTTTCGTTTCGAAAGTCATATTGCTGCGCAAGAGGCCGTCCTGTGCTGTCCTTTGAAGTGCTCTCGTTTTATATTATTAAGCTATTAATATACATAAAAAGATTGGAATTTTTATAAATTCCTAAGCGTTTTTCGGCCTCATTTCCGAGCGAAATTTCGCTTATTAATGACGTTTCTCGGAAGGTTTTAATTTGATGCGATGCGAATTACGTTTTTATATTTCGGCGTTTTAATTTGTTTCGTCTGAATGGCTCTGTGAGGAAAAGGAGATTTAAAAAAATTAAGTCCCACTTTGAAATATTCGCTTACCAAAACGATATCAAATAGACTACGAAGTCGTTTTTATTCGAGGAAATAAATTTAAAAAGAATTCATTTATAATTCATGTAGTATACAAAAAATTATAAAATATAAAAATTATTGAGACCATAATTTTATTATTACTAAGTTCGTGATTAAGGTATAAAAATATTTTTTTAAATAAGATGTAAATAACAATTTTTAGCAGACTATTCAGACTTTTATGTACTGCAGAACCTAGTTCGCGAACTTGTTCGTGTGTCTGGAAATCTCTTAGTTTAATAATCACATAAAAAATTAAACAATGAACGACAATATAACATAAACCGAATCACCGCAATGTGGATCACCCAAACCCAATTATACAACGTTTCATGCTTTAATAGGCTTAATACCTGAATCTAGAACATGAATATTTGAGCAAGGAACATGTCAAGGTTTATGCTAGACAAGTAATATTCTCGTCTTTTCTGCCATGTATATAAAACAAACGATTTCCGAGATATTGCCGCGTGTCGTCCGGTCTCGATTAAAATACTCTCGCAGATATAAATCGTAAACAAGCGCTGCTAAAGCTGTTACAAAAACGAGGAAACGTCAAGGATGCCTGCATGTGTCATCCGAGGAAATGAGAAAAATGCGACAAAGCCATAAATTGCTTGCCTGTATACACAATGATTGTTTCTTGTTTTTTGGAGTAGAGCGATTTGCTAAAAGTAACAATACATAAATAATAATTTACCATCGTACATTTTTTGTAAATATGTAATTTAAAATTTGCAAGTTAACAAAGTTTGTAACAGAACTTTTCTTTTTAATTTTCCAAGTATTTTGACTGTGTAGTTGTTGACTGGTTTACTTCAAATAATTTGCTATTAAATCAAACAGTCAAGATGATCTTTACACATGAGAATATTCATGATCATGACAAATCCAGAGGTAGCAAAATTTATGGGATTGTGCATGGCTAAATGTGGTTGCAAGGTTGAAATTAAATTTAACATTAGGTTGTCCAAATGCCATAGTCATACGATATCTCAATTCGGTCACACCCAGGTCAAACATATAAAAAAATCTTTGGTGTTACAATCAATGAATAATAACAATATTTGCAGACTGTTATAAATGAAAAAAATGAAGTGCAAATTAGAACCGTTGCGAAGCAAATTAATCATAATAGGTGCCATGAACTGTCTTGTTGCTTGTTTAAGCCGCAAAAAAAATAATTAATTTTCTAAATAACTCCGACAACAAACGATCTTAACCATTTTCGAATCTATATATGGATTATTTGTTTGCAGGACTAAAAGCAATCAACGGATACGATTTCTATCACGTCATTGTCCAAAATACACGACGTCCAGTAATCAACCGACAATAGCTCAGGGATACCGACCGACACCGAGAAATAAATGGTGTCACAATTCTTTAAATTTAATTATCCATGCGGAAACACCATGCTCACTTGTGTTGTTGATGTGATTCTCGGAAAGAGTCTGTTTTTGTAGTGTAACAGAGGTTTTGATTGTTCTGATCCGTTTGTTTAATTACAAACGGTTGATAGTGGCAGCCAAAGCTCGCTAAGAATGCATAACAATGTTATTAGTTTATTTAATGTGCCGTAACAAAAAGCGAATAACACGCAACCTTACTTTCGCGCTGCAAATTAATACAAGCACAGAGTTGATTGCGTCCTTTTTATGTGAATTGTGGAATTCAAACCGATGCAGGATTGCAGAAAATGTATGAATGCGAAGTTAAAAGTGATTTTTCTTTTATTATTTAATAGATTTAGTTTACGTCTTTTAATAATTACATCAGGACTACCCAATCTTTATTATATAAAAAAAATTGCTTCGACCCCCTTTCAAACTTATTTTTTACTATTTTAACGACTTCTAAATAAATAGTGTTCACGTGAATCCATATTAATTTGTATAATTTATTTATTTTTTGAAACATAAAAAAATGAAAGGGGCACACTGAAATGTATTGTACCCTTCACTTAAATTCATCAGTTATATTTTGATTACAAACGATTTATTCAGGCTGGTTTATTATCGCCAGGCAACTTGTTTACATCCGTTTGTAGTTCACTGACAATGTTGTGTGATCTAAAGTAAAACTCAACCGCTGTCGCAGATTCACTTTCTGATATCTGCAATCGTGTCAGCTGTAGCAAATTAATTCTAAAATGCTTTAGAAAGCAAGTTGCTGGCAGGTATTCCTCCCATGCCACCCGTTCGCATGAGTTATTGCGCGGGTTATTATAGAATCACTTTGTAACTGTAACGTGCAGAAGAGATTATGTCTATTTTCTCTTTTCTGTTTACGCGGGCATCTCGTATGTCAGATTTAGTTTGGCACCACAGAGCTTCTTAGCACTTTTAATATAACACTAATCGAAGTTTCTAAATTGAAATAGTCCACTGACAACAATTCTTTTGCTTTCTTTTTAACGGCAAACCCTTATGAAACCATTACGGAGATGATGAGGTCCACACTGGTGCATTTTGTGAGCAAAACCTTTCAGTTGGCATTTGCTTTAGTTTAGTTTAGGAAAACTGAATTTATTTCCTCCTCACACCAGTCACGTGGTTTCCTCGACTCCATCTACCACAACTTACTGTTGAAATAATCTCTTCCAGGTTTTTACTGAGGATTGGATTTCGAATTTCTTAATTTCAATAGCGACTAAAACTACTTCTTGGTTGTGGACTAACGTATTGCAATATAATGGTACCTCAGGGTATTTTGCCATTTTTTTCTAAATCTTATTTGTTTATTGTTATTCTTATTTGGTTGTTTACTTGCGTAATCTCCTGCTGTGATTTGTGGATTTTGCAGTGTATCTCGTAGACTGATTCTTGCTTGTACCTACAGTGTATTTTGTTGTGTGATAAGTTTTGGATGTAGCTTGTTACGTTTGGACGGTTTTTCACAAAACCGCCCTTATACTTTAATTACATCAGGTCCGAACCGCGTGCTTGACTTCCCCGTACTGCACGGTGAATTGAATACTAACGGTGGCAGCATTTCGGCAAGCGAGATAGAGAGCCGTTACGTTATCGCATACCCTCTCCTCCTTTTACACAATTATTAACCAATATTAATTGTCACGGTTGACAGTTGTATTAGAGGGAGAAGCGGGTATGCGATGACGTAACAGCTCTCTATCTCGGTTGAATGCTGCCACCGTTAGTATTCAATTCACTTCACCGTGCCCGTACTGCGCTGCGGGCCTTGCGGGTTATGAAGCGCGACCGGGAATTTTCACTTACGCTAGCTATACAGCGCCCTCACTTGTTCATTTTCCGAACTCCTACTTACAGTTTCCTTCTAACATCCGGAATTATCATGACATTCTTAAATAATTTTTTGAGAAGAAAAATCTTGATACTCGGTCAAAAGTTGATTTGTTTCTTTTTACAACATAACGTTCGCTTTCGAACCCGGCCGGGTTCGTCATCAGTGTAGACTAAAATACAATGCAAAAGTTTAAAATTGCGTAAAGAAGATGTATTGATAACACATAAAGTGAAAAAACAAGATCTAACTTATAACAAATCAACGAGCCCTACGCCCACCGAGAAAGGGGAGAGGACTGAATTAAGTGATTGCAAATTAGTCATTTGTATCTCGCACGTTTGTCGGTAGAGGGAGAAGTCTTAAAATTGGTTGATAATACGGGTTTAAATTGTTGTAATCAGTCCTTTTATTGACGGAATTAGGATTATTTATAGTAAAGCACATTTCCAGAATGTTTCTTTTATGAAAATTGTTTTCCTGTTTTAGGATACCTAACATTGTCCAAGTTAAATTTGTGTAAATTGTTTAAACAATGATTTACTAACATAGAGTATTCAGGGTTATCATTTTTAATGTTGTAATTGTGATTGTACATTCTAGTCTTGGCGTAATTTTTGGTTTGTCCTATGTAAATACCATCGCACTCCAGACAATCTACTTTATATATGACATTTGATTTGTTATTAGTGTTTATTTTGTCCTTTAGGTTGCCGAAAAATTTTTCTTTGTTGTTGTTGGTTGACTTTCCTGTAAGAATTATGTCATATTTATTTAGTTTTCTTTTCAGAAATTCGAAAGTGTTTGGAATGTACGGGAAAGAAACTTTTCATTTGATTTATTTTTGTTTTCGTTGGGGTTCTGATTAGATTTTAATTTTGTCAGTCTACTTTTTATAACAGAATTGATTAAATTGGGTGGATATTGACTTTCTTGTAAAATATGTTTAACAAGTTGTAGATTTTCTTTGTGAAATATATTATCTGAAAGTAAGATGGCTCTATCAACCAAGCCTGCAATAACTGAGATCTTTTGGTTTTTAGGGTGATTTGAGTTAAAATTTAAGTACAGGGTTAGTTTTATTAATGTTAACGACACTTTATTATTTTAAATATTAACCGATTCACAAGTCGTTTATGTCGATATGGCTTACAAATTAGAAACTCGGAAAAGCATTAAATAATTTGGTCGGGCATATCCTTAAAGCTGAAATATTTTTGAAAATCAAAATATATCGCATAGAACCATTTATCGCACAATTGCTGAATGTGAGCAAGGTATTCCTTGTATGAACCTTCCAAAAAATAGAAGACCTCGCATTTTTACCACAGTAAGATCCGAAAGACTAATAAGAAGAGCAAAAAACACACTTGGCACTTCAGTAAGAAAACAGGCACGAAAATATCGAACATCTAAGAACGCCATATCGCGAGAACTGTCGCGGAATGGCCTCAATTACCGAAAACGAAGAAAAGCCCTAAAATATACAACCAACCAACTAGCCAGCATTCCGATATGTTGCCGTGCTTAAGAAGAGTACATTTTGCTAACAATCTAATGATAATTATGGATGACGAAAAGTACTGCACACTAAGCAACTCTGAAATGAAGGGAAATGATGGTTTTTATACTGACAATATTGAAGAGGTCCCTGCTAGTGTCAGGTATAAACAGAAAGCCAAATTCGCAGATAAGGTGCTAGTATGATGTGCCATTTCCATAAGAGGTGTATCCAGGTTGTATGTGGGTCGAGTAAGAGGTGAAGCCCTGAATAATCAAAGATATATCGATAATTGTCTTACAGGATAGCTTCATTTTATTGAAGAACACGCTGGGACAATATTATATTCTGGCCAGACCTTGCCTGTCACTACGCAAAACAAACTCAAAATTGGCTTGCAGACCAAAACGTACCATTTGTACCGCGAAACGACAATCCTTCTAACCTTCCTCAGGCTCGTTCCATAGAAGATTTTTGGGTTCTTTTATCTCGAAAAGTTTACGATGGAGGATAGCCGATGGGAAGCCCAAAATAAGGAGGAACTTCGACGCAGAATATATAGAAAATACGGAGATATCGATATAAATGTCGTCCAAAACCTAATGCGAGATGTCTGCAGAAAGTTGCGTTTTGTGGAAGATCATGGTCCTCTGTATTTAATCTTTAAGTTTATAATTTTGTTGCTTATGAAAAAGTATTACAAAACTTCAAGTAAATAAATTTTTTGCCAAAAAAAAGTTGAAATTTGTTTTATTTATTTATTTACTCTTTTTTAGAATAAAACGGAAAACGACAATTTATTAATTCAAATTTTAAAGACTTGCACAAACAAATTTATATTATGAAGAAGTTCGGAGCTTTAAAGAGAAGAAGTTTATATATCTGGTCGGTTTTCCACAAAACCGCCAATATACCTTACTTACATTAGGTTCCGAATCTCGTGCTTGACTGCCTCCGTCTTTCCCGCGGTCACTTATGAAGCGCGACCGGGTGTCTTCACCTAAAGTCGCTACACGGCGCCCTTACTTATTAAATTTCCGAACTCCTTACTACCTACAGTTTCCTTCTAACATCCAGCTCGTCATGACATTGTTAAATTAATTATTCTAATCTTTACAATTCTAAGCTTAATTTCTATGTATTGTTGTCGTTGTTTATTTTATCAAGTTTAGAATTTAGAAAAGTTTACGTATTTTCAATATATCCGTAAAACACGAGCTCGTTTGTTTATTTTATCTTATGGTTTGGAGTAAGATACGGGGTACGTCTCAAGTAGAGGGATGGAACGAAAGCACTTCAGTCTCCGCCAGCGGTTCTCGTGGGGCGGACGTCTTGATAATGTTGCGCTAATTACGCAGACAGGCCCGCGAGTGTTGTAATAAATTGCAAGGACATGTGATGAAGTAATTGTGCAAGCGTAAAAGGTTTTGCTGATGGTAGATGATGCTCTGAGGTAGAGTAAGTTGCCAATCACGTTGTGTCCGCTGATGGCTCGGACAGAGAGTAAGAGATTGGGCATTCTTTCATAAGGGTGATCGCTCTGGATTCGCCCATAAATGGGAGAGAGTCGAGGATCATTCCACCTGTATACGGTATTTGACCTTATCCGCTACTGCAGGTGCGTGAGTAGTAGATACCGGAAATACAACTAGTTGTAATACCTGACCAGGTGATTGCCTTGTGCTTTCAAAATGGTCATGACTTGTTGTTAACTGTGCTCGGACCGGTGTAGCAACACTGTAGAAGGCAGTAGCACCAATGATTCTGAGAACGTACGCTCAGAAGGCAAGGTATGCTAGTATCCACCCGGGGTTTGTCGTTATGCATGCGAAGTACGAAGATGGACATTCGAGGACACCTTCCCCGTGAATTCGCATCCTAGCAGGGAGCTTCCGCATCTAGAGTCACCGCTGGAAAGGAGTGGGGCCCTGGTGAGTAAATAAGTCCGATAGTCTTGAGTAGATACTCGTAAATGGTTATTTGTAATTTTGCATGACATCCTTATCGAATCGAAAAGCGAAGCCCAGATGTTAAGACGTTTACCCTCAGCTCCGCAGTGGACGAGAAAGAGAGAAAGAAAGCGGGAAAGAGAGATCTAACCAAAGGGTCAGTGAATGTTTATTGTAACTCGGTCCTCTGACATTGTTATTAGTCGAAAATGTTTAACAAAAAAAAAACTGTCCAACAGTATTTACATTTTAAAAATTCTAAATAATTTATTTATAATAAATCATAAACACCGCAATACGTTATGTAAGATAAAGCCGAACTCTCCTGTAGTTTGATGAGTAGTTCAATTTTTGGGATTTTGTCAGTTTCTTCATTTCTTGGGAATAAACAAATAAATTATGTATTCCCTTGATAACCAGTACGTTCTAATTTTATAGTGATCATAATAACGATGATTTGCATTTTAAGTCCGTTGAAAATGGGAACAATAGGATCGAAATTAAATTAATTAGCAAGTCTTCAACACTCTTCGACAACAAATACAATGCGTCACAGGTATTATTCATCATTTTACAGTTATGCCATGAGACGGTTGACTATTTGAATACGTAAGCCACAGGTTGTAACTTATACTGTTTATATGTATAATGCCATTATACGTACAATATTTCATGGTATCAGCACTCCTCCGTCCCATTTATCGTAAGTCGCAACTCAACGAACGTTATGTGTGCGTAACGGTACAGACCTGTTCGATTGCAATGGTTAACGAATCGTTTCTCTCTGCGTTTATACCATCATCCAAAAACGAAGACACCTAACGATAAAAGCAGTAAACAAATTTATCCATCGCAGGCAACGTCGTCATCGATAAAAATGTTCTCACGTCGGTAAATATTTGCCATCGAACAAAGCAAATTAGTTCAATTAATTTAATCTTATTATTTATCGGGAGGTGTTTATGTCTGTCTTTATGTACTCCACTGAAATGCAGCATTAATTAGTGAACTTGGCCTGAGCTTTCTCAGCTATAGAAGCCGTGTCGAAAGTTTATACTAAAACTAGAATTTTGCGTTATTGGCAATTTGCTCTCAAACGCTATAGCACATAATATAGAACGAGTGGGCCCTACGCGTACAAACTTAATTTTGACTGACAAAGTTCAAAACAATGCGGCTAAATTTGAAACCCACGAAGTGTGTGTTCTTGACAAACTCAGACCAGTTCGGCATTTGGAAACTTTGGCGGCGAAATTGTGAAATGCGTGAGACAAAGGCGCGAAGTTTTAGGCAAACTTACCTGCTTTAACAAAGAACGTATTTTCCCAATAATCGATTCGCAACGTCCAATGTAATGAAGGCGTCAAAAACACTGTTCGTTCCGATGCGAGTGACGACGCGCTTGCTGGGTTATTGATCGTTGAAAAAGAATTTCTTGGAACGTTTGTTTGTGCTATTATGTTTCATGGAACATTATTTCGCGGAAATTTCTTATCAAGAGCGACAGATAAAAAAAAGGCAGTCGATACGTAATTTAACGTTAAAAAGAATGGACAAAGTGATACGCTGCATTTTCAGGAAAAATACAGTTGAAGGGTTGATTACAATTTAAAGTCAGACAAACACAAAATTGAAAAAGCATATTCTTCTTTATAAAGTGTTTAGATTTAGATTAAATAAAAATGAAGTTATTAATTTAATCTAAAATAATACTCCTAACATACTTAAGCAGAAACATCGAAATAGATTTGAGATTTCACTTAAGTAGAATCGAGTGAAGAATTTTAACAGATTAATTAATTTTGTAGCGGTTGATTCATTTACAACTACTCTTTCCTTGGTGCAATTAAAATATTTCATAAAAAGTAACTTTTGATGGTTCAAGAAAAATTAATAGCTGTTGAGGCCTGCTTAGATCAAGCGATAGTCATAAGTTAAGCAAGTAAATAAATAAGTGTTTTATATGAACGTGAGGATTACTTTAATTGTTTAAAAGTGTTGTATTTCGGTACACACACACACACACATACACTCGGATCCAATAATAGTAAAAAGTGAGCAAATAAAAATCAGATTAGAGTAGGCGGTGCAAAGAAAATGTATGTCTGTGATTAACTGAATTAATTAATCTAATACATTAATGAACTGTCAGATCAGCCTAACGCCGCGTTAGTAACAGACATACTTTTTCTTTGCACCGCCGACTCTAATCTGATTTTTAGTTGCTCACAGGTTATATTTCTTTCGAAGCTTTTTTGTTTTTTGCTTGTTTTCGAGCCGGTGTGCGTGTGGGCAAGGGATAGCCGTAGGTCTACTTTTTATAACACAATTCAATATACTGTTTCTTATTCGTAAATAATAAAATCCTAAAGAGATAGTTTCTTACATTTTACCACAAAATTTGATTTCTTTGAAATAAAACTGTATTCTTTTAGCAAGAACAAAAAATATTTCAAAATCCAATAAGATACAACTTCTTTTTAATGAATCGCGTATTGATTTTATAACACACGGAGGCTATAGTATTAGCGAAAACATAAGTATAATATTGTAACTTAATGTACTAGACAAAAGTCAAAAGAAGTTAGTTTTAAACAAATTAAAAAAAAATGAAACTTAACATAACTGTCAATTTTAACATAACGAAGATGTGCTGTGAACAATTTAAGTAACGACATCTTGCGATCGCTTTCTGACCTGACATCGCAGTAAGATGTCGCTACTTAAATTGTACATTACTTTCACATCGCAAGGGCGAATAACCTAGGACAGATCGGTTTGGTTTGCAGTGGAATTCTCGAGCTACGGTTCTGCTGTCGAAGGCCCAATTAGGCCTGAAACAGCTGTACAGAGCATGCTCGAGGAATCTGCTGTAATCAAAACCTATTTGCACAATTTTTTTTTTGAAGATGTGTTACTTGATAAATAAATTTAAAAGTAATGAAGTCATAAGATTTGCTTAAAGGCGACGGGCCACTGCGCGCGAAGTGAAGCTAAGTTGAGCGAAACTAAGTCTTTTCAAAATTAGATCCAACGTAATCTTACGCGGATGAGGCAACCGAGCGAAGATAAGATAAACATTGTTTTATAGCTTTGCTATCCTAACTTCACTTCCCTTAGCTTTAGTTGCCACGTCCGCGTGAGATTACGTTGGATCTAATTTTCAAAAAATTTAGTTTCGCTCAACTTAGCTTAGTTTCGCGTTCAATGGCCGCCCGCCCTAATGCAGAAAGGGTCCTTATGCCTTTCTTGACATTTTGAGAAAATTGAAAAACACATTCTATCTTTAGGTGATTTTGAGGTTTTTCAATGATTCTTTTTCTGAGTGTTCGTCAAAAAGCGTGTATCAAAAACGCCATAGTTTTGGTTCTAGATTTCATAGTTTCAACAACATAAATCCGAAAAGCTGTTGGACTAATGGCCGTATGCATCGAACAAATAAACTCAGCTTAACTATAAGCGACATTTAGGTCCAGTTGTGCAGTTCCAGCTTAACTTTAAGCCAAAGCTTAAACCCTTAACAACAATTGTTGAAATAATCGTTGTTATGGCTTCAGCTTAAATTTAAATTGGCATTGTACAACTGTGCCTTAGAATGTGACTTATACAATGTTGTGAAACTTCAAATCTCATATTCAAATGTCATATTACAAACGTCACTTAAATTTAAACTTAGCTTAAGTGTTCGGTGCATACGGCCATAAGGTCTCTTTTTGCATGAATCAGTTATGGCGGATTAAAAAAGGCTCAAATTAGTATTAAAATGAAAACTTCACTTGATCTCAATGTTCGAGTGAAACCAGTCGAACGACGCAACAAGTTGACAAGAGAGACGAGATCCAACAACGGGAGTAAGGGGAGTCCCCATGTCGTAAGAGATCATGCAGAAAAGGACCTTAGTCCTGGAATAAGGCCTTTCTCGCATGAAACGAAAAATCAATCTCTAGCCCGAAGAAGTCTGGATAGGTTCCATTTTTGCATAAAATTGAAACCAACGCACAAAATTTAAAATTCACAGTCATCTTGTTTTTGTTCGAAATGGCGCTAAGGACCCTTTTTGCACGAAGCATTTCAAAACATTTGGAGACATGCAACATAAGGGCGTCATGGTTAGAACGGTGAACGTTCACCGTTCTTAGAGCGCTCTTATATTCCATCTCCCTAAAAGTTTATGAGTTAATTACTTTTAACTTTATTTATCAAATAACACATATTTCTAATGTTGACACATTGACATACATTGGCTATGTATGTTGTAAAAAAAGCTTCTTCTACAATGAAACACAACCAACTTTCTTTATAAATTTCGATTTAATTTTAAGTAGTTTTCATTTGAAGAGAATTGGTTTCGTACATACATGACGTCCACATAAAAGCCATAATTTTTAACTTATTCGTTTTTACAAAACAAAAATATGCAGTGGTTTGTTTCTGGATTTTCCTTATTACGGAAGCTTAGAATTTCGTGCAATTGCAAGTGTGCGTTTGCAAGATTTTGTGTGGTGATTGAGTTACCTGCCAGACACACAGAGAGATTAAAAACATCGTTGGAAATAAGAGCCCAAATATTTTGACAAACGTTACGTTGATTACTTCTTTCGGCGCGGTTTCTTGGGCAAACAATACTTTAAAACGAGCTTTGAAGTGCAGCTAGAAGGATCATACTTTCAAAGCTATTAGAGTCTCCAGAAGGAGTCGCTCATTTTCAAATTTCACATTCATCGTCAGTGCTGAAAATGAGTTAAGACAAGAATGTTCCGGTCACCAATCGGTGATGAAATTGTGGTTTATGTGAAACGAAGATTCCATGTAAACTTGAATTTGTTTATGGAAAATTTTGAAAATTCCCAACACAATTACGCCACGAAGAATTTACAAAAAAATTTGACCACCGAAACTGCAAGAAATCAATTTGACCAACGGAAAATTGCCAATTGATTTAGACAGTAATTTATTACAGGTTTCAACTGTGCTTTGGAGACCTTACAGGGTTTTAATTTTGTTTTTTAATTTAGAGTTTTATGATGTAGTAATTATAAAATCAGTACAGATTTATTAAATTAATTATTGGACCTTGCACGTATAGTGTTCCTGCTAATAAGAGAAATATACAATGAATTAATTTTACAAAAAAAAAATTAAAATATACGAATCATCAAGAGAGTGAATAAAGATGACGAAATAAAAAAGTTACATATAAACAAACTGAATATAAAATAAAACATGACAAAAGTGACGTTTAAAATTAGGGCCCGATTTTATAACAGCAAGTTAACATTTACCTTCAGTTAACTGCCACCATAATTGCAAATCTGGAAGTAAACCGAAAGTTTAAAGTTAACTTGTGATTATAAAACCAGAACTAAGAAGTCAGTGGAATTCTGCCGATGAAGTCCCAAATAGGGCAGAAATAGCTGTCTAGAGGATGTTCGAGGAATCCAATGTAATCAAAACCGACTTGCAATAGATGTTTAAATATATAATATTTTCCTATAACTTCCCTTTCTACAAAAGTTTTTTTATTGCAAAATTACTGTTTAGTATTTACAAATTTTATTCTAAACTTTTAGGCTTTTGGACTTTTAACACAAAATGAATGGTGAAGACTGTATATCTTGTAGCGCTTAAGAGCCTACGGGTGTTTTTCAAAATTCTAAAACCTAATTTTCAAATTTCTAGAAACCTCTTAGCTTTTCTGTTTATGAAAACATGGGCGTATCCAGGTATGGGCAAACCCGGGCATTTGCCCAGGGTTAATATTCTGAGCGAAAATAATAAATAATGAGGAATCGATTATAAAATAGAGCACTTGTATACCTAATTTTAGAGTTTTCAAAAACTAAATCATTTACAAATGCTTAAAAAACGTATTATGTTTTTTTAAACAAAATATCTATAGCTACTATTAAACATCAATGAATTATATTAATAGTATTAATTAGAGATGCAGCGGATAGTGATGTGGCCGCATAACCGGATACCGGATATTCGGCGTATATCTAGTCCGGATAACCGGATATCCTGCCAAATTTATTCAACTTACACAAAGAGAACAAGTTAGAAACTGTAAGACTACGGTCATACTATTTTTAATTTTTACACTGGCATTTGTTATTTTTTATAATTTTCTTTTTTCATATGTTACTGTGGTAGAACCCTTATTAGCCTTTAATAGTACACAAATTCCAATCCAATTAAATTTCTTTGTTCTTTTGGAAAAGTATCAAAGGGAATCTCTAAATCAGTCAATAATTTTGCAATACATATTCATTTTGATTGGTAAACTAAATTTTGGACCTAAAGATAATAAACTTTAAATTTCTAGTTAGTCTACATTAAATAAATTCACAAACCATTTTTCATTATTGTTAAAAAGTTTTATTTCGTTTTGAATTTCCAAATTATTAAGTTTCTTAATGTTACTAGTGGGTCGATTCTGCTCATATCTGTAAGATCTGTAAGCCTGTAACTCAATTATTAAAAAGTGGAATTCTGAAGTTCTCAGTAAGTTATGATTTCTTGTAACTCTCTAAGATAATATCGCAGAGACTTACGAGTAACCCTAGATACCTAGGACAAATCATTTCCTTACTGAGAATTTCAAAAATTCATGTTTTTAATTACAAGCTTACAGATCTTACGATTCTTATAGACATGATTAAAGCTGGTTCTTGTCCGATGAAAATTCACGAACTCTTTTAAACGGACACTAAATGGCGCACAAACACTTAACGTTTCGCAGTCGTTCACTTGAAAAGTGAAGTGAAAAATATTTTTCACTTCTGACGAAGCTGTCGAACGACTGCGAGACGTTGTGTTTGTGCGCCAGTGTCCGTTTAAAAGAATATTTTTCACTTGAAAAGTGAAGTGAAAAATATTTTTCACTTCTGACGAAGCTGTCGAACGACTGCGAAACGTTAAGTGTTTGTGCGCCATTTAGTGTCCGTTTAAAAGAGTTTGTGATACTTATAGATATGAACAGAATCGATCCATAAATTTGATATCATTAAAGGATTTTTTAAAAGAATTTTCTAATGGTGTTGAAAATGCATTAATATGTTGTGGTATTAAATTTGAAAGTTTTTCTTGATATGAAATAATAATTTCTAAAATTTCAATTTCATGGTTTATGATTTTCATTTCAAAAGTAAGTATTTCCAAACCTTTTGCTAAAATTAAAGATTTCGTTTCTGATTCCTTGATAAAGAGTAACCAAAAATGTACCCAAATGTTTTGTTTTAAATGAAATGTGACTGGGAATTAGTCCAATTGTTTGCAATTGGTCTCATTTATATGATTATTTGCTAAAAACTTTAACAATATAATTCAATGAATTTTCGATTTCATATTCAAAATTTAAATTTAGCATATGAATATTTAATTAATTTTGATTTCTCAAAACATTCAGAATAATGATAATAATTCAAATAATGTTAATTTCACAAATAATCTGTCACAATGAATTTATATTCATTTAGTAAACTATGAAGTTATAAAAAAAATTGATTATGTCACACAAAATAAGAAAACATTTTTTTCGAAACGAGATAGATGAATAGACTGGTAAGTATAACTTATTTAAAATTACTTTGTATCCTATTAGATGATTTTTTTATTATTTAATTGTAATTTAAAATTATAACCAATATTCTGTAGTGTTCTGATGAAGTTATTAAATATTAGCGAAAGCTCAGCAAACTAAGGAAGTTACTACCTACTACCTACTAATCTTTAGATCAAAATCCTGAAATAAAACTTCTGATTTAGGTATTATTGAATTTTAATTTGTCCATTATCATACCCCGCCATAAATATCCGGCGTGGTCGAATATTAATAGTCGGTATCCGGTATACGGCCGGATAGCAAAAATGTGGCCGAATAGCCGGATAACCGGATAGTTGCCGGATATCCGCTGCATCTCTAGGTTAATACATAAGTACATACATATTGTGTTTGGTGCTTAAATTACTAACGCGTAAAAAAGAGTGTTAATAGTAGGATGTCAATGTAATTTTATATGAATTTATTTTATTTCATTTAGAACAATAATTTTATTAACTGAATATATTATTAACGATTGCTAATACTATGTTAAGAGTGAATTTTTCTTCTTCGCTTTTTATTCGAAATTTTCAATTATTAAAATACATATTTTCTTGTCTGTTAAATGTATTCAACAAATGTATATAATTGTTCCTTTTGCAGTTTTTAAAAACTTCTTCAGGAAATTTAAACATTATTAATTGACTCTGATGATACTTAAAAGTTCGAAAGCAAAATTATCACAGTGTAATAGCAAAAGTATCCCATGCAATGTTTCACCTTGGATTAAATGAAATAAAAATCTCAAATTCCTCAATTAATTAAATCCATTAATTTTGATGTAATCCGAATTAGTAAACACCAAATTAAATATATGTATTTTTGTTCCCTATTCGGCTTAATTATATTAAATTGTATATATGTTTACATAAATAAATATTTATGACTTTATAGTCAAGAATTCTGTTTGTATACAATAAGGTCCTGGACTTTGATCCTGCAACGAGAACAGAAGAAAACTAAGGCTTTAATTCCGTTATATTGATTCTAAATTTATTTAAAATAAATTCTTTAATTGAATAAATTAACAATGGAATTGTGTGAATGAATAAGAAAAGAAAATTCCGCTAGAAAGTTTCTGTTACTTTTCAAGAAACATTGTGATTATTTTTTTTAAGAAAAAAAATCATGATGTGTTGGTATATTTTCAAAAATAGTAAATTAATTTCATGATGGCATGAGTTTCCTCACGTCTTCTCACATCAGCTGATTATCTATACATCAATCGAAAAAAATAAAATATTTGATTAATAATTTTTTTTCTATTGTATTCCGAAATTACTGTATTAACGAAATTAAGTAAATCATGAGCATATTTTAATTCTTCATAGTTTATATTATTTATATCAATCTAATTGAGAAAAACGGGTGTGCGGTGGATACAAATAAATCTTGCAGTAAGAATAAAAAGACGGCAAAAACCGACCCAAAACGGAAAAAAAAAACGCGCAATGAATAATTCAATACAGTAATGGACTATTTGGGTTAATAAAGACGTTTCCTGAAAAATAACAGGCGGTTGACGTCGACAACCAAAAAAACAAGCGAGTGAAAAGGGTTATTCACTCTTGGTTTCTCCAAGGGTCGACCGAAAGTATATTTGGGCGTAGGCCCATGCCCTTGACCCTAACCTAACCTGCCTCACGGCCGTTCGATACCACCACCAGGCGAACATATCGATCCCGACGTCGTTCGTCGACGCCTCTCAGCATTTGCACGCATCGTCACCGCCGAACTTCGCCTGCGTCTGCTCCTAGTCGGCCCGAAATCCATTAAACCGTCTGAGCCGGAGGTCCTTAACAAAACTTGCTCTCGTAATTTACGAAATGAAATACATTCCGGGGATGGGATTTAACGGATAAGCTCTTAATTGAACGCTTATGTTTAACATGACTTTTTTTTTGAACATTCGTCTTTCACTTTTATGATATTTAGATTAAAAAAAAGTCAACGTTTTCATTGAAAAAATTGGAAATGTTCATGAATAGCAAAAAAATGGTAACTTCAATTACGAATTCAAATTTGATGGAATTAGAACGTAAAAAGAATTACGTCGACTGAAAATTCATTATTTACGATTTCTAAGAGTGTACGTTTTGAATCCCGATCTGATGTTTTTACCACTGAAAAGAAGTAATAAAAAAAAGTGTGAGCGGGTGTAAGAAATTTATATTTTGCCTCTTGGCATACAATACGAATAGTAACGGCCCCATAAAATGTAGCATACACATTCATACACACATCAGATGGGTAAACTTCAACCGCGCCTATCGGAATTATTTTGGCCCTGCGGCGAAGAATGCCGAGGTAAGTTCTTACCATTATTATTCATGATTGGCGTAAGTCAGACGTTGTAAATAATATAAGCTTATTATTACGTGAAACATTATGTCATGTCAGAATTCACTTGTACGAATGCAAATTACCCAGAAGTAAGCAGTTAACTGTTCCAGATAAAAACCCAACAACACCCACACGCGAAGCAGAAATCGCGCGATCTGAAGCGTAAGATTAGACGCTAATTCCACAGGAATCTGTATACATTAAAATCAGAGATGCGAACAGAAATTCAAACGATATTATTATTACAGAGTCGAGCATGAAACCTAAATGAAGCCGCACAATACCGTTACTTCACACGTACGTAAAAGTGTGAAGGTAGGGGGCCAGAAGCAAGATCACCATACGTCCTTTACGAATACAGGTCAAAATCGAATGGTTCTTGTTCTGCCCCAGGTTATTTCATATCACGTTTCACGTGAATAGCGGAGAAATCAATATTCAGCTTTATTTCTGTTATTTCGTCACACAAAAATCGATATTCTTGCGTCAACAGTTAAATTAAAGAATTTTTTTATTTACATAATTCTCAACATTAATGTACCTACAGGTCACGTTACATTAAACTATTTACATATTTCTAGCAAATCTGAGTACCACATTAAGAATTAAATCGTTATATTTTGCACCTTGTGTAAAGGTTATTCACATCAATTTTGTATTATCAGCAAAATGAAGCAAAAAATGAAAGAGGTTTACTTAATTTAAGGAAATAGGAAACAGTTTAATTTACCAAGAATTTTCTATAGTAAAATAACAAAGCTCCGGAAAAATTCACGGTCACTCGGCCAATGTCGTTCATAAGCAATTCGATAACGGAAGAAAATTCTAAATATCCACTCGCGTTGACTACTGAATTAATTAATTATACGCCAATTTTTACGTATTGTTAATAGTTTTTAGCCGCTGCTCATAAAAGAGTAGCAATTTACACTGACCTACCGCAACATTTACTGTATCACATCTGCGGGGGCAGCTGGGGCATTTAAATCATATCTAGTGCCTCTCAAATGATTTTTGTAAAAAATAAACGTAGATTTTTCTGGAGTTACTATTAACCCTTGTCTCATACGTAAGTCATAACTTCACTTTTTTTCTTATACATATATTAGTGGTGACAGTAAATGAAACTTATTCGATTACACATTGTATATGTATACAGGTGTAGTACTACACAACTTTAATGCATTCATATTCAATGAGCTTTCGCCTTCTGGAAATATAATAAAATTATTCTGAAAGCAGTTTTTTTTACAAATCTCTAAATCTAAGCAGTAAAGTGATAAGGATAACATAGGATAGATAACACATGACACCTATATTTCTAAATGTCATGGTATTATATAACAGTAAAAAAATGAGGAATTCTATTTTATTTCTCAGATGACTTGATAGATCAGAGATTACGTAAAGAAATAGTTTTCCTACACACCTATCACAAAATTCATTCAACAAAAGATAAATTTTATACAAAACAATTAATTAATCGAAGTCGAAACAAATTACCGTAAACATTCGCACGGTGAGATTTTTATGCCGAAGTGAATACATTTTATTTATTGTGGGACAGGTTTTGAAAACTGGGAACATTAATCTTCGTAACAGGAATGATTTTTTACAATCATTTGCATTGCCCATTAACGAAAAATGTTTATAAGTAGGCAAAAAATTCCAAGCCCATGAGAAACGTGCACACACCCGTTTCCTCTTTTTTTTTCTGTAAATACGTACGATTAAAGTTAAATGTCAGGATTCATTTTAGACCGAACAGGTATGTGGTTTTCGTATGACGTAATTACGAAGTAAGTTTTAAAGTGCTCAACTATAATTATTATACCTGTATAGGATATTAATTATAACAGTATTGCAAAGTATTTTCTACTTATTAAATGCAGGTTACTCGAACAGATATAAAAGGAATTTGTTTTTATTTTACTGTTTCTACATAATAGGAATTGTATACATAAACAGATATTTTTGAATCAAGACCTTGAAAAATAAATTGTTCATTATTTTAGGAAAAGGCAGTTGTAAATGCAAATTCTTTAATTTCTTGTTGATGAAAATTGAAAGTCACCAGGTCTCGAAGTCATTCCAAATTGAGTCTATCAAAGATTCGCAGATTTCAGAAATTCAACTGCGGGAGATAACGTGGTCCTATAACATGGAATTAGGCATATCTTAACCCAATTCATAAAAAGAAGCAGAAAATCGTGTACCAATAAAAGAGGTAGGTATAAGTTGGATCGCTCAATTGGAAGAATTACAAAGGTAATAATAGAACAAGGTTTCAAAGACATTAAAGAACAGAGGAATTTTCCTGTTGATAGATCTAGGTCAGCTTGTCAAGAAACGCATAGCAAGGAGTCTCAACACTCACCTTGTTTTTAGGACTTGGTGATGATAACATGTCTTTAAGTAAGCTATCAAGTGTTCAATTGAAAAGTTCACCAACTAGACTTTGAATTTTTTGTAACATTGTGAAGCAGGTTTTGAAAAAAAATGTTCAACGACGAAAGCCATCATTAAACCAAAAAAGATATTCAGTTTAGCTCTAAAAACAGCTGACTGAAAGAGGAACTTAATCAAGAAATGAAATCATACAACAGTTTGGATAACTTTCTACCATCAAACGTTAATCGGTTAGGAAGTCAATCTTGTCTTCTTTCATCAAGAAAGCAAGGCCAACTTGATGAACTTTTCAATTGCATACGTGTTATTTGAAACAAATAGGTAACACGTGTTTATATTAAATATTAAAGGAGTAATTATTCACGTCATTAAAAGGATAACAAGGATATTGCCTGTTCCACATTATTTATGATGTACATAGCAAAAAGTTATGAACAAAAAAGTGTTGAAGAATGGATTCTGAGTCAAGTCAAAGGTACGAAAATTTGACGCTTAATATCGAAATCACGGAACTTGAGCTCTGCGTCATCAATCACCGTTACAACCGAGAAATATTCGAGTATTATTTCTTTGTCAACGGTGAATGTGAAAAAAGGATGGAGTCATGCTTCTTATGTGTGATGAAGCAACACCAGACGTGTTTTATTTATAACGCAGAGGCTCTTCTCTTCTGAAAACAACTTCATCTTTGATTCATTAAAGTAACATTAACTGATAACTTTGTGGATTCAGTAGCTGGTTACCCTCGGAATGTTGGGAGTCCAAAAAAGGCAAGAAAAGATAACAGAAGCTAAGTAAGAAGAAGCAACGTAATAAAACAACAGAGGAAACAATAACTGGATGCAGTGGAACACCGCTAGCTCATGTCAAAAGAACGCAGGAAGAAAAGTGGTTCAAAAAGGGAAAGAAGAAGATTAAAGACATAATCAGAATACATATACTCGGTCAAATACATTAGGAGACTAACTCGGCCCGAATGTATTTTGTTCGAATCCCATTTGACTTGATTTACAAGAAGTGGCAGAAGCCATGCATCAAAGAAACCTACAGAACAATGATTGGCAAGATAGAAAAGTTTGGTAATTGAAATATGGAATATGGCTACTGAAATGACATCCGTAGGATCTCTATCTATACGTATACACGAAGTTTGTGTAGTTCTAAATAGTCTTACGTTTGGTATTGTTAGAAACGAGAATATTTAATGTAATTCCCTCTTGTCTTGTTTCAGCAGTTTATTACAAGGCTTTAGACAAACTGTTTCTTTCCTGTTTTTAGTAATTCATAATAAAGCACCCTTTGTTATAGTTATGTGGGGAAAAACTTCTTCGTCGAGTTATCCCATATGGCATGTCGGAAAACTGAAATGTTTATTTTATAATTTCTTTTCCTTAGACATTAATTTAATTCTATAAATATTAACAGAATTGTAAGTTGTCTTTAAAAAAACAAGCAAATTAAGTTTTTTTTTCTTACATGATGACGTTTTATTATGAAAAAAGAAAACATGAAATTAATAAACATAATAAGTATCTAAAAAATTACCAGTTAACTATCGATTAATGAAGTAATAAGCATGAACAGAAACTTACACTTAAATTTAATTAACACTTATTACAACAGGTTGAAATGATTATATCTCATAATAATAATTTATTTTAATGAAATAGAAATAGTCACTTTGACATTTTAACAGCAAACCATTTTTCTAGTTTACTTAAAACGCTCATAGTCATGATGATGAAATGGTTCGTTTAATTTCAAATAAACGGCTCGAATTACGTGAGAAAGTAGTAGTGCGAAGGTGAGAAACAGTTTAATCAATAAATACATTTTTATTGACCTAAAAATATCGAGTGCATACTTGAGATTAAAATCAGGGCATCTCGCTGCAAATTACCTCAAAAAAAAACTCCGGTTACCTTTTAAAAAACCGAAAAATTACATACTTAACGATCGTACTTTCTTCTGAAACCACGAAATTATTACCTTGAAAATATAATTTCGGACCTTACATTATATTATTACATTATGCATAAACACGGGGTCCTTAATTCGTAAGCTTATTATAAGAGTTTTGTAACATGTTCTGCTAATTAACAACTTCTGTATTTGGCCGGCATGTCCGGTTTTCAATAATACGGCGCTGCTTATAAACACCGGAGTTAATGAACATTAAGCCGCTAGTTGTGAGTATAATTAGTACGTCCATGCCGAATACGAATCGAAATTAAGTCGAGGAACCCATAGATAGACGGACAGACCCGTCATGGAAACGGAATACACGCTGGGCCCCGTAAAACGCCCGTCAATAATCATAATTGACATTTACGTGAAGGCAGTAAAAACAAACGTAGGTCAAATATTGCAAAAAGTTTTTAAACGAGAAAACACGAATTAAGGGACGCCCTGATGTATGTTGGTGTTTTGCCACTTGCTTGATGATTTATTTGACAACCTGTTTGATGAGATAACGTGCAACAGTTTGCAAACCAATGTGTTTTTCGAATTGTGAATGTGGTTATGATCTCCATTGAACTCATAAAGATCCTCTATAAAAATAAAAAAGGTTTTATAACAAGTTACGTGCTCTATTCTACGTCAATAGTTCGCTTACCTATACATACTTAAATCTGCAAAACAAACAACTTAATTATGTTGTAGACACAATTAATAATGAGTAATTTTAAATGTCTGCACATTATGTTCGGTGAGTGAGTAGTATAATGCGTTACAAAAGGCACATGGTATATGTTCAAATATGAAACTGTCTCAACTATTGCACTCCCGAACACAAGATTAGGATTAAGTATATAAAATTATCAAATAATTACTGATACAAAAGAATATTTGACTATTTGAGGTTGTAAGGGATGATATGATGACGAAAACATTATAATCTGAATGGTGCCCAGCATCAGGAAGCCCCCAAACCTAATTGTTTTCTCCTTAATCACTTCTTCTCTTCTCCCCCTGTTTGCGATTATTAATAGTCTTATGTATTCATTGATTTCTTAACGAATACCTGCAACGAATAACACCCCTCTCTATATTACATTCAAGCAACCTCACCAAACATGTAAGCTCGTCTACGAATCCCTATAGACAGATCGATGAAAGAAATGAAGGACATGCGAGGAAATGCTCGTTTTAAAGTTCACTGCAAATGAAGAAAGAAAAATGATGACGTGACACACTTAAATTGTAACTATTGCTCAAATATTAACATACGATTAACGCCAGATGGTGTAACACTTGGAAAGAACGCGCGATAAGAATGACTTCGTAAGATCGATGTTTAAAAATAATGCTCGTCGATTTGAAATGTTTGCGTAGTGTGCGTGCAAGTTTTCGAAAAGGGTCGTTAATTGTATGTTAATTGCCGGGGTAAATGTATCTCTCTCTCGGTAATTACATGGGCCGCACATTTGTTGTTCTCAACAGTGATTTTTAGCTCTACCAGTTCCATCATGTAACCTGTAATTACGAAAACTGTTATTACACAAATTTAAATTAAATACGCGTGCTTCGCATTTCAAGTGATTAATAATTAAAATGAAATCGACATAACCACGTAGCTGTTTCAGGATAAAAAAAAATAGAATCTCATATACCATGTGTAAACAGGTTTATGTAACATAGTCGAAGGATCTGACTAATCTCAACAATGTTTTCGACTAATCTCACCAATGTTTTCTTGTACACATCGTTGGGACACCCTGTATAGATCAAAAACCACTATAAGTATATATATTTAAAGTCAAGACAAAAGAAGATATGTATGTATTGAAGGAAATATGTTAAGACCGTTTTACACTATGGTTCCATTTCATAAACAATTTAATTTGTGCAGTAAATTGTATCAAAATTTAAACTGAATTGAAAACTATCAAATCGTATTTGCAGTTCGAACATTTTTATTGTAGGAATTGAACCAAATCTTGTACACGAAATAGGGCAGCCTGAAACGGCTTTTAATGTGATGAAATCTGCCTATAAGTATATCAGTTTAAAATGAAGTGAAGGTAAACTGCACGAATATATCCACACTTTATTGTTCTTTGCTATGTTTACTGCCAATATACTCCTCCTTCGTCTTGACCATTTTTGCAAACCGTCGTGTCACTAAAGTTCGTTTTTACTAACAATAAGGACCAGTTTTAAAATCGTAGAATAAGGACGGAATAACTCTTCGCCGAATATCCTTTAATGTTCCTCCACCTCTACGTCACACCTACGTCACGTTATTCTAAGAATAATGCTTATCTGTTTATCTTATTTTTGTTTTAAGAAAATAAAATTTAAAAGGAAGCTTTGTCTTGTTTATATTTTACAAACATAAACCACTAAACTCATAGAACAGTTTGGTACAATGTATGGTCAGAATAACAAGTAATGTCGTCCCCATAAATGTTAATTAAGGGACGCCTATATAAATGTTAATTAAGGGACGCCTATAAGTAGATGGACAAGCAAACGAGTAAGCAAAGTAAAGTAAACAATCATGAAATAAAATTCGCGACTTAAAATGTGATTGGGGAAGCATAACTTTTAACTCTCAGTGTACACCCGCGCCTATGTAAATCGATATCATTCGCGAATTTGGCAGCATTAACAAGGGTGCAATTAGCAAACAAGGGAATTGATTTTGTTCTATATGCCAGCGTGAAAAGTAAAATAAAAAGCCAGCGTGAAAAGTAAAATAAAAAGCACAAGAAACGAGAACGTATTCAGTATTTAATTTTTATTGCGCATATATTAATGTATTTATCTGTTAATCTGATAATATTGTAAGATACTGTGAACATTATACTTAGGCAATTACATTTTTAAACCGAGGTGAAAGTCTATAAAATTGAAGATGTATTTGAATGCAGGCAACACCAGAACAAGTAAAGCTCATGTTATTATACTTATTTAAAAAACAAACTGTATTATTTTTATTAGTCATTAAATGTACAAACTCATGAATGATTAGATAGATCTTTCATATCGTTTACTTTTGTAATTGAAGAGTGGAAATTCAAAAGGATCTAAGTGCCATTTCCAGAAAATTTCAGGCAACGCCTGTTCATGGGTCTGTGTCAATTTTTTTAAATGGGTAACAATGTGTTTAGTTCATTTATTCTTGTTTTCTTTACTTAATAAAACTTTTTCAAGAAAGATTTTAATTTTATTATGTTCTAGACATATTTTATGTAATTTAACTTGAAGGCTTCCGCGGCCGTCGTCCATGTTTGAATTGAAGAAGAAGTCAATGTGACGCGGTTCCAACCGGAAGCCAATTCAAACATATTTTATGTAGTACATATCTCAGTGTCATTTTTTTGGCACTTAAGACACTTGTGAATTTCCACTCTTCAATTTCAAACGTGCGAAGAAAATAATAATTATGTATTAAATTATGCTTCTAAATATAAGTCTCATACATTCCTTAATAAAAAATATCCTCAGTACTTAATCCTTAAAGTTCATTCTTACTAAATAATACTCCTATTTATTTTAGTATTGGAGTTTTGTTTGCTAAAACTTTTCTTTTTAATTTGTACAAATTTCCAATTTATTCTTAATTAATTTTGATATAAAATCGTGTTTAGTATAAGATGAATTTAAAATTGAATTAAAATCACCGGTAGATTTTATACCGGACGCTTAAAGAACCAAAAGAATTCCTGGTATGTAACGGCGTAAAAGTAATAATAATTTCTAAGTAGCACAAATAATATGAGACGTGAGACATTTGAACGTCAATCCTACACACAGGATTCGAAATTCCGTTGTAAGGCAACACCTGGAAGTAAACCATTTTCTTTAATCATTTCAGCTCATAAATTAGGATGCATACAATCTCGTGCACGATTACGAAGTCAAGAAATAATAATTTGCATACTGACGATAAATTCAGAAAAACCGCCATGTGAAATTGACTTTACGCAGCCTTTCACTCGGTACAATGTAACAGAACATGTTTTTGTACATCGTCTTTCCATCCAAGTTAGTTAAGCTCTCTTTCTTTAATTGAAATAAATGATTTTGCTTTCTGTTTCGTGCTGTCTTATTTTAACGAAAACGAATTTGTTTCGTGAGCAAAGTTAATTTATATAATAAAAGAAATTTAGTTATTGTAATATATGTAATTAAGTAAGTCTGAATGAATGAATTCTGTTGATTCGAGATTCTTTAACGTCAAAACTCTAAATTTATTATAAATGTCGAAGCACTTATTACAAAATTTGTATATACAGTAGAGTCTCGATATAGTGAACTATTTCTCGATTACTCCGGAATTGCCGGGAACAAACAGGCGAGAATTCTTGATTCCCGAGAAATTGAAAACGTCGAGAAATCAGAAAGCCTAATTGTAAGATAAAACAGAGAATTATTTCCAAAAATCGAACGAAATTGAAGGTGTAAATCTGTCACCTTGATCTAGTTATTAATTTTTTGTTTTAAATAATAGCGAATTTAAATAAATCATTTTTGTTATTTTTGATAAATACCAAGATAGATAATTAAATACGCTTTTAACTCGATGTATTTAATTATAAGGAATATGTACAAGTTTTTAATTGAAAAAGCTTATATTATTGACAAGAGAAGTGCTATTTGTAAACATTGGCTAATCTGATTATTCCGAATCAAACACTAAAAAAATACAATACAACATTCTCCTCCTCGGAAGAATCTCTTTTGTTACGGATTATTACGTTTCATCTGGTTCAATCTTGTCTAGTAGCAATTTTTTACAATGAACCTCATGAAGATTTCGATTTAAAGGTTTGGTTAAGATATCTGCTGAATTTTGATTTGTCGGTACATATTTCAATTTAATTGTACCATCCATCACTTTCTCTCTAACAAAATGATGTTTTATACCAATGTGTTTTGTTCTAGATTTATCGATATAACTCGTTGCATGTGCGATTGCTGCTTGGTTGTCACACCATATCAAACTAGACTCTCCAGCTATTTCATTTAGATCAAGTGATTTTAGTAACTCTCTCATCCAAACAATTTCTCTTGCACACTTTGCCATCGCAATATATTCGGCTTCCATTGTGCTCAATGCACTGTTTTGTTTGCGCTTTTCCAAAGTACAGGCGCACCTGCTAACATTATCACATATCCAGTTATACTTTTGCGATCAGTTGTGCAAGTTGCCCAGTCTGCATCAGCGAATGCTACGAGAGGTTCAGCAGTCGTTTCATATCTAATTTTGTAATTCTTTGTTTTCTTAAATATCTAAGAATTCTCTTAGCCGCTTCCCAATGACTTCTGTTGAATCTGGAACAAAATTGAGATAGTTTAGTCACTGCAAAAGCAATATCCGGCCGTGTTCTTTGAGAAAGATATAGAAGTCCACCAATGAGCTCGCGGTAGGGGAGATTCATAGAATTCTCTATGTCATCTTCCTCAAGAAAATTTGGCTTAACTTCCATGGGTGTCTTTGTTTCCTTTCGCATTTTGAAGTCCAAATCTGTTGAGTAACTGATTGATATACTCCTCCTGAGAAAGACTTACGCTTCCATCTTTTTCTCTTTCAAATTTAACACCTAGCATTTGCGAGGCTTCTCCTATATACTTAATTTCGAAACAATTTTCCAACAATTTCTTCACTTTTTGTCTCATCTTTTCATTTTCAGATATCACAAGCATGTCGTCTACATATACTGTCAGTATTGCTTTACCATTCTTTGTATTTAACTCATAAACACAAGGATCTACTTCATTTCGAATAAAATTCATGTTTATCAAAGATTTATTCAAATGATCATTCCAACATCTGCCACTTTGTTTAAGTCCATATATTGACTTCTTCAGTTTACACACCAATTTCTCTTGACCATTTTGAATGAAACCTTCTGGTTGTTCCATATAGATGGTTTCCTTTAAACTACTATGAAGATACGCACTTTTTACGTCATATTGGTCGATTAGCCATCCTTTTTCTACACTGGCCGCAACCAACAAGCGTGTTGTTTCAAAACTTGAAACAGGAGAGTAGATTTCCTCATAATCTATTCCTTTTCTTTGTGTAAACCCCTTTGCTACCAAACGTGCCTTGAATACTTGTTTATCACCTACAGTTTTCCTCTTGTACACCCATTTGCATTTAACTGGTATCATATCAGGAAGTAATTCCACTAATTCCCATGAATCATGTTTCATTAAAGAATTAAATTCTTCAGTCATTGCTTCCATCCATTTTAGAGAATCTGCACAATTTGTTGCTTGTTGATAAGTTGATGGATCTTCTTCTCTGTTGCCCTTTATACAATTTGATTGAGGTAAATCAATAAAATTTGACTTCATTGAACGTAGAATCATTTTATGTTGTCTCTCTTTCACTTGTTTTGTAGAATCTTCTTTGTGCTTTTCTAGTTTCTTATCACTAGATGAATTTTTCTCTTGACATGATATTTCTTGAAATTCTGATTCCTCTTCGGTACCACGGTTTTCGTTACTATTTTCATTTACGATAATGAAATCCGTCTCATTATCTGTAATGTCCTCTTCAAATATGTTATTTTGAGTGATAGATTCCTTTTGAATTTCGATAATATTCTTTGTTTGCTCTTTATCATTTGCATGTCTACTAGAATATAATTCTTTGAACACACAATCGCGTGACTCTTCAACTTGTTATGTTTTTGGCATCCATACACGATATCCTCGACCATATAATGCATATCCAATCAAAATTCCTTTTTCAGCTCTTCTGGACAATTTGGAATGCCTCTTTGCTTTAGCATGGACAAAAACTTCACAGCCTATTATTCTCAAATGTTTTACACTAGGTTTCTTCCCTGTCCATAATTCATAAGAGTTTTCTTTCTGTCGTGACTGTTTGTAACTCGATTTCTGATGTACGCTGCTGTATATATTAATTCAGCCCAGGATCCTTTAGGAAAATTATTCTCTTCAATTTCTGTTCTGACTAAATCCATCAGAGTTCTGTTCAGTCTTTCCGCCACGCCGTTTTTGTTGAGGAGTGTATATCATGGTTGTTTCATGACGAATTCCTTCAGCTTCACAAAATTGTGTCCAATTCCTTGAACAAAACTCAAGACCATTATCTGTCCTGATTCTCTTCACTTTTCTGTCAGTTTGCTTCTCGACCTCAGTTTTCCATTTTTTAAATTCATTCAGAACATCTCCTTTCTTCTGTAGAAAACGTACGAAGATGTACCTGCTGGCATCGTCCACAATCCCAAATACGTACTTGTTTCTTCCCCAACTGGGAATATCAAGTGGACCCATTAAGTCAGCATGTACAAGCTCAAGTACTTGTGTCTTAATAGTTCTGTTGTTTGTGGAAATTTTTTGAAATGGTTGTCGAGTCGATTTTCCTGCTAAACAACTATCACATGGAGTTGGGCTACTTTTCTGTACATTCAATCCTAATACTGATTCTTCTTGGGACATTTCCAAAATTTTGTTTTTATTAACGTGCATCATTCGTCTATGCCAAATGTCTAGTGATTTCTCTTCAGAACCTTTACAAGACATTAAATTTAACCTTTCTTCCTTGTATGGTTTTGCTTCAATCACGTACAACTGGTTTTTCTTCTTTGCCCTAATTACCTGTCCATTTTCGTCATAAATAGAACAGCCATTCTTGTCAAAAAGAACTTTCTTCTTATTTTCAGTTAGAACTCGTACAGACAAAATTCCATGAGCAATTTCTGGAACCAACAATGTATTTTCTATTTCAAATTCCTGAATTGAATCGAAATTTCCTATAATTTTAACTCTCACCGTACCCTCTCCAGTGGAAGGTATAGTTCTTCGATCTGCTAAGATTATATTTTTAATACCGTTGTTTTTGTCGATCTTCAAAAAATAATCTTTATTTGGGGTCATATGGTGAGTTGCACCAGAATCAATTACCCAATTATCACTACTCACAGTCACTGTACCGCAAAATGCACTCATATTCTTTGCATTTGTTTTCATTAGTATTTTTCTGTTTTTCTTGGGGACAAAATCTTGCAATGTGACCTTTCCCTTCACAATGATAACAAACAAAATCACTTTATGAGTGTTTCCTGTTTTTACTTCTTTACTTCCTTTGTTTCTTTGCGTTGCTTCTGACGACTTCCCATCTTTCTTATTTGATGACATTCTTTTAGCTTTAACTAATAATGCTGATTTCCTATCATCATTTTCAAGACGTCTTGCATCTTCTGCCAATAAACGTCTTTAATTGTAGCACTAGTGAATTCTGCCTCTGGTAGATTACATAGAGCTGACACTATTGAATCCCAATCATCCGGTAATCCGCAGAGAATCGCCATGGCTAAGTCCCCGTCTTCTATTTTATCACCAATGCTTGATAAATCTGCCACCGTTTTATTAATTTGGCCTAAATAGTTCTCCATACTTTCGCAATTACTCATTTTATAGGAATATATTTTTCTTCTTAGTTGAACAGTACGAAATTTACTATCCTTTGGAGCATATAACTTTTGTAGTTCTTCCCAAACATCTTTGGCTTTCGTTAAATGCCGTATGTGCATCTGTTGTTCATCACATATTGCGAGAGCAATTTTTGCATGCGTTTTTCCTTGACGTGACACATGTAACTTTTTGTCACTGACATTTGCGTTTTCTGCTGGTTCATCTTCTCCAGGTTCAACGACGCTCCACAAGTCACATTCCATGAGCACCATCTTCATTTGATACGACCACGACGCATAATTAGAGCTATTCAACTTTTCAATCGTAATTCTTGAATCTGTCATTTTTGGGATGCTTTATATTTTCAGTATTTCTTGGCTTGGCTTTAATTTGTTCAAAAGAAAACTCTCTTTTACCAATAATTAAAAATTGGCGTTCAGCTTTTCCGTCTCCAATTTATTTTTGTACACTTAGTATTTCTTGCGCTTCTGGCTTTGCTGGGCCCATAACCATTGTTATTTTTGATAAATACCAAGATAGATAATTAAATACGCTTTTAACTCGATGTATTTAATTATAAGGAATATGTACAAGTTTTTAATTGATTTGAAAAAGCTTATATTATTGACAAGAGAAGTGCTATTTGTAAACATTGGCTAATCTGATTATTCCGAATCAAACACTAAAAAAATACAATACAACAATTTTCTTGACTCAGCAAATAAAGAAAACAAAGATAAAAATTTGAAACAACAATTCAAAACAGAAAAAAGAGAATGGACATATCATCAACCACAGGAAAAATTCTCATGTTAATAACGGCCTCTTAAAAATTACAGGATGCCTGCCTTGTGCTTCGACTACGTGACGTTTAGCAGGTAAAAGAAACTCCAATGCCGCAAAATTGGGATGTTAAAAATCATATTAACTACATCAACAACGTCTTAATGTGCTTAAAATTATTCTTCTGCCTTACGCGAATTTATTATTAATTAAGATTGTGCGTCACAACGCAGAGTAAACTATTCAATTAAAACATAATTAATTTTTAACAAATTATCATTTATCTTCACTATGAAATTCGCTATAATTTTCTGTCATTGCCCTGTCCATCGAGCGCAACTTTATGGAATGGAAGCAGGTAATAACACTTTCGTTGACGACGGAATGATGCTTTAGCTCGGCGAGATTCACCCCCATATAACGTTTCGCCTTTCTAATGACCACTCATCAGACTCCACAATATGGAACGATAAAAATTCCGAAGCTTGAACTATACGTGTTCGGGGATAATATTAGTCGGTGCCGGTGCCTTTTTAAAATTCATCTTATCTGCGACTGGCGCTAATTAAGATAGTACCTATTAATTAATGTGTGGTTGCTTGCCTGCTCTCTCGTAATTATTTCTGAGGCGGCATATAATTGCATCCTGTTTCACAATGAGTGTGTGCCGTGATTCACTTACACATAGGCTTCGTCTGCGATGCCATTGTTTGAACTCTATTTTTATAAATAGCAAAGTCTATTATTAATTTTTCATAAATTAGAGAAGCTTTATTTTTAATACCTTCACCAATCTTTCATATATCATCACTTATGGTGCTACATAAAGAAATCTTATGTTTTGTTTCTGTTTGAAGTTTCTTTAAAGCATTCCATCATAGAGCAAGTGCAGAATTGCCAATTAAAGAAAACGTAGAATATGAAAGGTAATGCTGGTGCAATCGAGAGGATATTGTATGAAAAGCTGATTTATGAAATCAAAATCAATCTACATATTCATATTATGGTATTATAATTAGGTGTACCCCAGGGGGGGTATTCCAGGTCCTCTATTGTATGTGCTCAAATGCGTATACGTCAACCTACCCAATAATGTACAACTTCCACTATGTTTCAGTATTAATGGCTTTAGATATAATCGGATTCATGGATTTGAGCTCTACCACAATATCTCAAAGTGATTAAAACATGGTGCAATAACTCAAAATCCATTAATGTGGTTAATTAAATGAGTTTACAATGTATGTATATTAAACAACGTCCTATTCTACAGAAATACATTTGTATTTTTTTAGGAAAATGTATTAGTGTTATTTAATAAAATTTGTATGTACTTGAAGTACCGAAACTCGACTAGTATAAAGCGGCCCCTAGACTGTCAATAATATTGCACAATATTTCATATTGCGCAATATTATTGATAGTCCGTGAATGATATTGAAACATAGTGCAATATATTGAGCAGATCCAGAAAGGTTTGATATTTATTGCGCAATCTGAAAAAAAGGATGCAATGTGTGGTTAAAGTGGCCCCTAGACTGTCAATAATATTGCACAATATTTCATATTGCACAATATTTCATATTGCGCAATATTATTGATAGTCTGTGAATGATATTGAAACATTGTGCAATATATTGAGCAGATCAAGGAAGGTGTGATATTTATTGCGCAATCTGAAAAAAGGATGCAGTGTGTGGTTAATATTGTGCAATATTATTCAGTATTTCCTCCAGTGCGGATATCATGGCAACGAAAGAGGAGGAAAGGCGGTTCATTTTAGAGTGTATCGAGGTGTATAGAAATTTGCCAGCCTTGTAGGATATAAAATCAAAAAATTACAGCAACAGGGTGAAAAGATGAACAGTCTTTCAACCATCTGCGCATTTTCTTTTTCCGTTTATTACGAAAGCTCGCAGACAATGCGATGGCAACACAAGCTGTTTCAACATCAATTAGCATGTTTGCCGCTAAAAAGTTAACAACTCAAACTGACTGGCTGTATATTGTGCAATCGTAGTCGGCTGTTTAGGGCAAATCTCAATTTTATTGTACAATATTATTGCGCATTATTATTGACAGTCTAGGGCCCGCTTAATATTGTGCAATATCATTACTATTTCCTCGAGTGCGGAAGTCATGGCAACGAAAGAGGAGGAAAGGCGGTTCATTTTAGAGTGCATCGAGATGTATAGAAATTTGCCAGCCTTGTGGGATATAAAATCAAAAGATTACAGCAACAGGTTAAAAAAACGAACAGTCTTTCACCTAACTGCGCTTTTTCTTCTCCCGTTTATTGTTACGAAAGCTCGCAGACGATGCGATGGCAACACAAGCTGCTTCAACATCAATTAGCATGTTTGCTGCTAAAAAGTCAACAACTGACTGGCTGTATATTGTGCAATCGAAGTCCGCTGTCTAGGGCAAATCTCAATTTTATTGTACAATATTATTGCGCAATATTATTGACAGTCTAGGGGCCGCTTAAGATGACATGATGGTATAAACATATTTGTGTTTTCATTTTGTACCAATACGTAATAAATCAAGTATTCAGTTCCTGGTATCGTTCGTTTAACATGCGAGTCAATTAAAAATTTTCCCATAACGGCGCTAATTAGCAAGCTCGTAATAGTACGTACTTAAACGTTGTCATTATGGACTGATTACATATCGCAATTGTTAATTAAAAAATTAACCATATGGTGCGTGTTTCTTATGTGTGCTTGTGAATAAAGCACGCCATGTAACAACTGGCCAGATGTTGTGCGCTGAAATGTTTGTTTCGTTTCAATTGGAGCACTCCTTTCGAGAAGTCGTAATGTGAGAACGTGGATGTTTTGGATGCCGGCTTGTGACCGTGTGCTAAATTTTTCCTAACTTCGCTTTTTTCTTTCTTTTTGAAGTACAGTGTTGATATATTCAAAAGTAATAATCATTTCATTACGTAGTACAGAAAGAAATCTTGAAGTACTATATATACTTTTTAAAAATCAACTAATGATATTCATGCAAAAATTTGATTAATTCTGACTTAACAACTATCTAAAGTAAACTGACATCTGTCAATAATATTAATTTTTTTCTTTAGTTCTTGAGTGTTTCAAGGTTATATACAAAACATACTTTTTTGATGAAGTATACAGTATGCATCACAAAATCTTTTAAGCGGACACTAAATCGCGCACTATAACACTTTACGTTTCACCGTCGTTCGACAGCTTCGTCAGAAACGTAAAGTGTTATAGTGCGCGATTTAGTGTCCGCTTAAAAGATTTTGTGATACAAATTTCATCGGACAAGAACCAACTGTAAATATACAGTATGCGTACGTCTGCTAAGGTCATACCTCTGCTTCGTTCTCTACTGCGGTGCCTAGAACACGCCGTCCATGATAATCGCTTACTGAGCTTGGGGAGCATCCGCATGCTGTATATATTTTCTTCGTAGCGTTCCACCCAGTCCGTGGACTATAAAATAGATCGCAGCTACGAATTTGGTTGCGGTTTTTTCAGTTATAAATTAAATTAAATATTTTTGCAAGGTACTGGCTTCTCTACTTGTTTTTTTTTCTAAATTATTTTTTACTTGTTACGATTACAGCAAGAAATATGTGTAATGTATGTACTCCTATATTACACAACTTGTGCTGAAGTGGAATAATAGAAATGATTTGTATATTAAAAAAATAAATATAAGGGTATCAGTTAATAAAATTTCGTGCAATTTATGATTAATATACTTTCTCGAAACACCCGAAACTATTAATATGGTAATAGGTTTTTTAATTAAATTCTATTCGGAGCAAGGTCACACCTCTTGATACACGTACACCGAAATTTCTGCCGATTCATTGCTAAACCTGCGGTTTTTTCATCAAACTTATTTTCCATCGTGCTTTAATTACTAACACCGAAACGAAATAACACACCGTCCCGTCAGCAACAAGGCTGGAAATCCAGCAGGGTGACAACGTAAAGTTGCAGATATTACTACCGTTGCTTTTATTTAAAGTCGAATTAGTATGCATTAAAATCTTGAGAGGTATAAAAACTGAAAATGCCGGCGACTTGTTAACTGTAGACCGTATATTGCATAATTAACGATTGCACGAAAGGTTAAGTAATGTTAATACCAAGGAACGAATTAAAGAAATTAAATGTAACGTTATACGTAACGCTGGTTAATTAGTTCGCATTCCTTAAGTTCTGCAAATATTCTAAGCCAGGGACAACGTAAAATGTTCCTGGATAGAAATCAAATAAAAACGAAAGCAAACTTGTATATGTACTTGCATGATTTATTCAGACTTCACCTAGTTTCAATCTGATGTACTTTTCATTTTGGTCAATTTTGGAACAGATCTTTCCTGCCTTGCACAATTTAAAACTCGAAAAAATTTTGAAGAAGAAAGAAATCCATCGTACAAAGCCCCTATTACTTACATGTTTCTTTATCTATGTAATAATAGTCTTGAACTGTCAAAATATTTTCAGAAAGTGAATAATATGTTAAACTTTTCATTCGAAAAAGATTGAACTGAAATATGTACCTACAACAAAACATTAAACGGTAAATTTCTAGGACACAGATAAAACTCTCCAGTGTATTTTCGTTTCCCATCATTACGTGTGCCATTACATAATTTTCTGAGCTCTCAATTGCCTCAATTTTCCTCTAACCTCTGTTCCCCTGCAAATCAAAAAAATTTATCAGCACCGTAAAATCGCAAAACGAAATTCCCACGCAATCGATTGCACAACGGCAACGTGAAAAATTCACAATGCCAAACAACTAACGACGATAACGTTCCGGATCATATTGAAACGTGCACCGGAATTAGACGTAATTCGAGTTTATCATCGTACGAGCTTTCACTAAAACCGCAATGATTCAAGCTCCGAGCAACAATAGTTGCAGCGCATTGTCGGATAAGGTAATGAATTAACGGAACTGCATGATGTAGCAGAGAGGAAGGCATTACTCAGGTTTGGATTTGTGAACGCTTTTTAGTTACGTTTTCTTACACAACAACTACACTACGAGATCCAGGAAACGTACATCAAAATTAAAAGTGCTTCCATTTTTCAAACAGCCCATTTTATTGCCGTAGATAGCAATCAAACTTGAAAGCTAACATTACTCAGTGTCTTTCCTTCTGTGTTCTTATACCCAATTTTATTCAACATTTTTTTTTTTTAAATTGGGACACCTTTCACCTGAAATGTTCTTGGAAAATATAGAATAGAATATTACAGTGAAGTTAAAAATTACTTCGTTCTTCTCATCGACTTTTCAAAGTTGTAGCCATGCAAAATAAATTCAATTAAACAAAACATTTAAAAAGTCTGAAATAAAAAGTACTTGCAAAGAATTGGATATAAATTGAACAGAAAATGTTTTGTAACGCTGCTAACTGTGATAAATTTTTAAATTTATATGTTTCATGATAATAAAAGCGGAACAAGAAATATTATTCGCATATCTTGCTCGTAAATGGCACTGCTTCTTTAAGAATGTTTTTAAGATGGACTAATCATCATAGAACAAAAATTGTTATACAATATGGTGTCTTAAACGTAACCGTTTTCGAATTATAAAGGAATAAATAAAGGCATACAATACTTTCGGCCAAATACGGATTTTGGTGTCGTCAGACGTTCATTTCTTCGTTTATTCGAAATGTAAGCAACAAAAAAATTTATTTTCGCGAAAGTGAAGTAATATTTAATTAAAAAAAAACATTGTAAATCGTTTTTCCCAATGGGAATATTACTTTGGACGCAGAAATTTCCATTCTTTTTGATGAACTTTTTTGAAATTTAATATATTCTTTTTCGAAAAAGAATACATTTAGGACACCATATTATATAACATTTTTTGTTCGTCTTAATCCAACCTAGCACCATGTGAAATTATTCCTCTCAATTCGATAACACCCTGTATATTCCTAATAAATATCGAGTCATAATTATTTTGTGAAAAACACTGTGTTGTGTAATGCAATCTATAGTAATTAACTACACTTACAAACATTTGTTAAACTTAATAAAAAGAGTTTAAACTTTATCTTATCTGAAAGTCAATCAATTTGCTTGGAGCAAGCCCTTTTAATCTCACGAAGTCTATCAATCTTAAAATTCCGATATTTAAACACTAACATTATCAAACTTCTTTAAATATTTTAAATTATTTTGATTACAAATCAATATATTAACATTAGTTCCTTATACCAACTCGTCTTTGAAGTTTGAACTACAAATTTGTGGCAAAAGAATTTTTTGTTCAAGAAATGAGTAATTTGATCTTTTACGTTACGCTTCCAGCTGTTCTTTCAGTTTACCTACTTTTAAGGTTAAAGAAGCTGTATAAATGAGGCATAACCTTTAATGAAGTTAATTTCTTCCAGCATACAAAGAGATTGGAACTGATTGCCCTGATCCTACACTACTTTTAGTGAGCTTGACATCAATATTTACATCCAGCAGACGAAGGTTAGGACGTGCAGATATATTCTGAAAGTTAACATCCAAACCTAATGTAAAAAAGTTTATATACTTTAAGGAACAATGAAGAACATTGATAGATTGGCCCCTCGTAAAGAAAATATCAGGATTTAAAACATTTCAAAATCTAATTACCAATGATAATCAAGTGTCTATGTACAAACTTTAATTATGTATGTCAAGTTCTTTGTGTGAACAATTCATATTCATCATGACCATACGCACAGCCACACAAATCTAATTGTAATAGTGTTCGAAATAATTAGAAGCCAAACCTTTGTCGAGGTATGTAAGCTGCAGGTGTCATGTCGATCGAATTGTCGCAGCTTTACACTCACCTGCAACAAAAAAGACATTGGTATTCAAATTGAATCGATATATCTGCATACAATTTGAATTTTCCAGATAATTCAAAGCATGTGTATGTCAGTCGAACAAATATGTTTGTTCCTAATTGCCTATCTGTAGGCAAACGATATACAAAATTCATGAGACACACATTAAGTTGATTACATATTATTAAATGACGTTGATTTTATTCAAAAATAAAAGTTAACAAGTTTCATTATAAGGTTTATCTGTTTCATGAAAGGAGGATGGGATTTGATCAGGGTTCCGTAAATATTTGATCAAATTTGTAATCGATTCCCTACAGTGCATAGTGCATTAAATAGTTCCTTTGTGGACGAAACTTTATGCAAGATCACACAAAAAGTCCTCAAATAAAGAACATCTGCTTCGACTCATTTGCTCGAAATGAGCCACCACTCTATAAACCACAATCGAGAGGTGTTATGAAGGATGGCAGAATTCTAAGAACTATCACAGTACTCTTAGAACACAATGCCTGAATAGCCGAGGTATGAAAATACGAAAACAAAAATTCGGTACATTCAAGAGTCTTTGTCATGTTTGATTTATGATCTAAGTGTGAAATTGCGCAACAAAACGTAAGTTATTATTGGTGAGGACTAACCAGACTTTCAAACCATTTTCCTCGAAGGATAATAAAGTTCGCCATATCTAAAAGAATAATTTTATTAATAAAATGCATGAGGCTTTTAAATTATGATGATTCACCGTTCAGTTTATACTTGCGGCAACAGTAAGTAACATATTTAATGTGCTAACATGCGCTTTAGCAAAAAAATGGTGCAGTCGTTGCAGCAAGAAAAATAATCACAACAAACGATTACAAATTCCCACGGACGGGACGTGCAAAAAATTTCAAATTGCAATCCAGTCAACGGGAACGATGAAATAGCAAATTACAAAAAGCTTTCACAGTAGGTATACTACGGCGGATTGCAATTGCGATCTAATTTGCAAAATAATGTGGACTGCAGATGTGCGACGACAATGCGAAGGGTCAGTGCTGTCTTTGAGAACGGGTTTGATCTGCAGAAAAACGCTTGCGAAATGTCTTCTTCGAGGAAGGGAGTCGCACATAAGGGAAAAGATGCCATTCACATGCTAATAACTGATCGGTTGCAAGGACAGAAGAAAGTGAAAGAGAATGGAAATAAATGCCATGTCAGAAGGATACAACAACAAACTAAAGAACTTTGCTTTGATATCAAAAGAATTAGTTTTTTTTCTTTTAAGAAACATTATTCATGCTCTGTACTTTATTTCACCAAAATAAAAAAAGAAGTATAAAAAAGAAAAACAAAAAGAAAAATTACCACATACGATGGTGTATTAAAATGTTGGTCGTTCCATTTGAAAAAGAGTATTTTTCTGTGTTTGAATATCCTCGAGTGGAGCGGTGCGTTTTAGACACCCTGTAGCTTAATAGTTTATGCTTATGCAATTTTTAAGAACCTTAAAGCTTCAGCTACAATATCAGCTATTACAAATAAAATTGCTTCAATCATAGCTGTTATAATTTTTTGAAAATCAGGTTGCAGAATTTTCAAGGTTTTCCGGTTTTCAGGTTTTCCGGTTGGAACCGCGTCACGTTGACTTCTTCCACTGCCTTTACTGGCAGTAGAAGAAGTCAAAGTGACGCGGTTCCAACCGGAAGCCAATTCAAACAAAAGTTTATTAACTTACTGTATTCAACTTCTAAATAAAGACTAGACATGCTTTTGCTCATCTCTAATAAGGTACGACAAAACTCGAAGTTTAGATCGAAGAATAGTGATAACTTATAAATAGCTACGTGTATAGCGGGCTTTGAAATCTGTCATTCAATAAAACATGTATTGTCAAGTTCATCGTTTGATCGTAAATGTTGTCTGATAAAATTATTACATATGTGTGAATATCGTTGACGATTTTTCACATGGAAATTATATGACGATCTCAGATTGAACGATATATATATCCGATGATAAATCGCAAAGTGTATAGCGGGCTTTAAAAATACATTTTTAAGTCCAGTTTAATCTGTATATTTGTATACTAAATTTATATCATGTTTATTAAAAAAAAAATGTTGGGTAAAGAGTTGTTATTCCTATAAAATTCTCAAAAGATTTTTTTTTGCTTTTAAATCTAAAGAAGTGTTCAAGTATTTTAAACTAACAATAAGTAAAAACTTCGTACCTAATTCGATTTAATAAACGGTAGTTGTCAAAAACGAAGCAAATTCTAATATAGTGATTACGAACCACATTTCTATATTACCACTTTTATGAAAACTGTCTCTGTTTACGTAAAATTGTAAAATTAAAAAAAAAGCACGGTGATTATAAGAAAACAGTTCTCTGCTTTCAAGCAGTGACATTAATTGAAAAACATGTTTCTTGTTTTATTCTTTAGAATTATTGTAGTACAATACAAAGATGAGGAGTAAAAAGGAAGTTGTACATTTTTGTAGTTAAAATGCACGTATTCTTAATTCTAAGAATATTAATTGTGCCGCCTCCAGCTACTTCTTAACTATACTATCTGCACTATTGTTTTCATTAAATTTTCACAGCAAGCCTCTCATTTCATTTGCTTCTATTTCTCATTCATCCTCTTACTTTTTAAAAGGCACGTTTCATAAGGTAAGAATACGAATTTACGCAATATTTTAGTTAATTTTATAAACAAATTTTCTGCCTCAACAAATTTCGCTCGCGTTGCAAAACAGCCTTTGCTTTCCATTATTGATCTTCGCAGTTTACGTTCTAGAACGTTTTTTCTCCATCAACAATCTTGCGCTCAATTCCCGCAGAAGCATGAGATTTAGCATAAACATTTAACACGGTGGTGTTAACTGTCACGTGTACCGTGCGATATTTTGCATATAAGCTACAAATATATTTGTAATTATGTCCTTACCCGCGGATCTTTTATTTATATTAGTATTATGACGCAGATGTTAACACCATAAAATCTTTTTTTTTTGCAAATTGTAGAAGAAGTTTAAGCAAATTGAAAAATAACAACGAATTAAATTTTAAACAAAATCGAGAATACTTTTCCTTAATCAATTTTATTGTTAAAAAAAAAATAAGAAGTGACCTCGTAAAAACAATGTCAACGTTTCATATTTAATGTAGTAACTACTCTTGCACTCAACCGTTTTACTGTGTAATTTCAAACAGGACTAAGCAAGCAAACTTGGTTGTGGTCGTAATGTCGGCCGGTTCTTGTTGAAATTTCCATGAAAACGCGCCACTCAGAGCAATTTACTTATAACTTTCCGGCTTCTTTCACAATACTGCCTGCTCGGCAAGTTGCAACAATACACAAGCCAGACGTTTTTCTACAAACTGCAATTTGTTATGTTAAATCGGTGCCTTATTATTTGGCCTGCTTCATTTCGTCGTTGTTTTTCCAGAGAGCGAAAAGTGTTCAGACGTTTTTCAATTGAATGCAATTAATTTTCCATAACGTGATTTCTAAATGTAATTAATTGCACGCTTGGGACTCGCTAAAAGCAATCAATATGGCACAGAACATACACAGTGATTATATTATAGTTGCTTTAACGTGATTAGTTTGACGTCAATTTCCTAATATGAATCAGAATTATTATAGAAGTCAAAAATCAATATAGAAATGCGAGCCTTGCTTAAACGTGATTACTTCAGAATTCTTATCTGAGTCAAAAATGTGTGAGTTGCATAAAGCAAAGAAAAATAAAAGAAGTACATGTTTAGGATTTTTTGGAATAAATTATCCGAAAAGCGGGTGTTTTATCTTCAGGAAAACTCAGACTGATTTTTCTACTTTGTGCTGCTATTTATTAGTTTTCGTGTCTAGATATTCCGTCACGCGACGCCAAGATTGTATGGCCTCAAACAGTCGGGTCCAAAATAAATATTCGAGAACGAGTTGTCCACGATAAGGAAGTGACTGCCTTCGGAGGGAAAATATTTAGCGGTAAATTATTCGTACTTAGAGCCAAAATATTCCAGGGCTCTTTAGAGCTTGTGAAAGCAACTAACAGGAGAAGTTCAAGCGGTACTCGAGATATTGATTCTTCTGATAAATTGAGACGTTTAAACCCTGGCACTTTTGAAGTCTATTTGAAAATTAAAAACACTTCAAAATATTAGTTTCATATTTTAAGTCAAAAAAGTTATTTAGTAATTTAATAAGAATGTTTGGTTTGTTGTTTCTTTTTATACAAGATGAGGCCCACAAACAATCAGACAATTTAGGTTTGACGACACTGTTACAACGTGTTAACAGTGGATGGCATCAAAAACAGACCTCTTATTTTGAACCTCCTCTTTCGACCCATGTGGAATTTTCATCCTTCTTGTTTTAAATAAATATTTCTCCACCAATAAAAATAATCTGGAACTCTAACACCGCAAATAGCGACACGGACTTTCGCCACTAACCGCATCCTCGTCGTCCCGGTGGCTATCATCACATAAATATTGTAAACTTGTTGACTGTTGAGATACGCAGGAGGCACATTCTTGCGGTAAACTTATTACTCTTCATTAGCAGTTGATGTTGTTGGCCATCTTTAATCCGGGGAGACGCAAAAATGAGCGCGTCGTGTTCTCTTGCACAATATAATTATTGTATTGCTGGATAATGCACGACTTAAAACAATAGAAACCTTGGAGTTTCGTTACTCAGCATTAATTTTATCTGCCACTGCTGCTTGATTGTTATTATTTATTTTTGAACAAAAACAAGATTTTTTTTCAATTTGTTATTGAATGCAGGTACATATATTAATCTTACCTACCTGAAGATAATCAAATCATTTAAATCATGTCAGTACACGTCGTGTTTGATTTTTTGCGATGTCTGCAGCATGTTCCTCTCTGGCTAATTAGGAAATTAAACAGATGAAGATAAATTCGTCAAGGCCTCACTAAATTTATTCGAATACGCTTTCTCGTAAAAAGGTTAATAAGTTAAAAGCTTAATATTTTATAGATAAAACATTTTTAAGATCAAACTGGCAAAAAATAAGATACAAAAAAATACTTAATTATTTAAGAAAATTATTGCTCACTGCTACTACTCTACTTCTATAAGTTTTGAGTTTGTCACTTTTTGCATTGATGAGGTTTGACTTCTCATTAATTTTTCTTTCCTTGAATGGTCAAATCTAATACTTTTTAAACACATACTTGTTAAACACATAATAGTGCAGATAAAACTAAATCTAAAAAGACAAAGTGATGTAGCACGAACAATTTCAGTAATATGGATGTTTTTAATCCTGTTTGATGTCATAATGCTGTCACAATGAATAGTAGAAAAGAATGAATGGAAAAATTGCTTGATATTGTACATCGACCAAAAATTCTCGATCGCTTCATCTTTCTTGGAAACAGAATTTTCCACAATATCGTATTTTTGAATTGTTACAAACATTTCATTACGCCAGTAATTTTTTAATCCAAGAGGATATCACTTTTTGCCCCGAAATTTGTTTGTCTATTCATGACAGAGTAATTTCCTCCCCAAAAAAGTATTTATTTATGTTTGAAGTAAAGCCCCGCACTGACAAACGTTCGCCGGACGCAAGATGTAATGCGTTCGGTTGAAGTCGTAGGCAGAATTTAACCAAGCCTGCACTAAGCGCATGCAAAATAATAAAATTTCGTCCCGAGGTTATACGAGCGCATTAAATCTTGCATCCTGAACGTCATTGTCAGTGTTCAACTTAAGGTAATTCAATCGTTGCTTCAGTATTCAGTATACGTCAACTTCTTTCTAGGAAATGATACGTTGATAAGTCGACAGCTGAAAAAACTGGACATTGAAACGTTGATTAACCCATTTTAGTTGAAATTCTATTTTTTTAATTGTTGTTTATTATACTGGGTCGGCCTGACCACCACTGGCTATGCGTTTATCATGAGTAAATGAAGGATAGAATAGTAGAAAGCGCATGAGTAAACGAAATAGCTACATCAATCGACGTTGCCGATTGATAACGCGGGCCACGCTCCGGCCGCAGCATTCCTACCTTCGCACGCAACATTGTAATATCTCTATTTCATTTCCACACAAGTTTCAATGAGCCTCTCCTTCATTTACTCACAATTAACCGTATACCTAGTCTTAGTCAGACCAACTGTGTATAGGTATATAAAGTGTTCACAGGCCATTTAGGTCCATAGCTTGGTTATCGTGTTCTATCTTTTTTTGTTCTTCGTGATTTCCTTCCAATTAATAATTCCTTTTTCTTTTAAATCGTCTTTCACTGCTTCTCGCCATTTTTTTCTTGGTCTACTCCTTTTTCTTCTTCCTTCTGGTGTCACCCATCCACATTTCTTGACTTCCCTGTCATCCCCCATTCTCTCCAAGTGTCCTAACCATTGCAGACGTCGAGCTTTTATCACTTGGGATATTGCAGGTTCTCCATTAGCTTTCACACACCTCTGTATTTGTAGGTACGTCTTTCCCACAACTCCCCCACTTTCTTGTCTCCAAAAATTCTTCTTAATATCTTTCTCTCCCATATGTCAAGTTTCTCTGTCAATTTCTTATTCATTACCCATGTTTCGCAGCCATATAACATTGTAGATCTCAAAATCGTTTTATATATTCTGTTTGAAAAACCGGCGGTAGCTCAAAAGTAGAGAAAAGTGAACGATTCGTCCCTTACCTTAAATCGGAGATGCGCTGTCCTGGGCTTGAAAGGCAGGGTGAAAACCTGGATGTTGGTGTTCTTGTATAGTTGCACTTAGCGGTGGATTTTAATTTTATGCGAAGCGACAATACGTTTATGCGGAACGAGCGGACATGTTCGTCTGAATCTTGGCCCGAAAAATGTAAGGGGGGTAACATCGTTCACTAACGAGTTTTAAACCAAATAACTAAACTAACCCGATACTTCTGCAACCCGTAACGCAAATAAATTAATGAACTTAAAATGGATAAGAATTGTATTAAATAAAAAGTAACGCATGGACGCAACACATTCTTATTTTCGCCTTGATAGATATTTCTTTTGTCCTGAACAACCTGCTCAGATTTCCTGCACATCTACTCGCCTTTGCTAGCCTTAGATTTACTTCTGTCCCTTCATTGCATTTCTTGTCCATCAGCGTCCCCAGGTACATGTAGCTTTCTACTTCTTCTAAAAGTAATATCTCTTCCCTTCCTATTCGTATTTTATAAGATTTATCTTTTGTTGCCCATTCTTTCCCTAGCTTCATATATTTGCTTTTCTCTTTATTTACTTGCAGCCCAATGCTTTTTGCTGTCTTTATAGAGTCTTTTGCTTTTTGGCCCAGTTCTTTTTTATTTCGGGCCATTAGCAAGACATCATTTGCATATGCAAGACACTGGTGACTTTTATTGAAGAGCCTTCCCCGTCTGTTTATATTGCTTTCTTTGATTACATATTCGATTCGAGTGCTAGGTTAAACAGTGTTGTTGACAGAGGATCCCCTTGCCTTAAACCTTTTTCTACTTCGAATGCCTCTGATAGTCCTCCGCCTACTTTCACCGCTCAGATGTCATTGCTTAAGGTTAGTTTCACTAGTCTTATGCCCGGTTGCACCAAATTTTTAAGCAGAACTTAAATTTAAGTGGTGTTTAGACTATGACATTTTTATAGATTTAACAAAATGTTAGTCACATTCGAATTGACACATAAGTTGAAGTTTAAATGTCAATCAGAATATATTTGACATTATACTGACCATACGTAAATGTCACATTCTAAACATAACTTAAATTTAAGCTCTGCTTAAAAAGTTGGTGCAACCGGGCATTATTATCTTTCCAGGAATTCGGAAGAGTTTCAGTAAAATTAGCAACCTCTCCCTGTTTACCGAGTCATAAGCAGCTTTAAAGTCGACGAACAGCATATGTGTTTCGTTGCTGTGCTCGTAACAGCCTGTCATTATCTGCTTCAGCATGAAAATCTGATCGGTCTTAGATCTATTTTTACGAAACCCAGCCTGATAGTCACCCAGTAAATCTTCCGCATATATTTCTAATCTTTTCTTTACAATGGTAGCAACTATTTTCTATGTAACGTCCAGCAAAGCTATGCCTCTATAGTTGTGACATTCTGTAATATCTCCTTTTTTGAATACTGGTGTTATTATAGCCTTTTTGAAATCCTGCGGCATGACTTCTGTCCTCCAAATCTCCCGGGCTAATTCATATAGCTTCATTTTCAAAATATCACCCCATATTTCAGATTTTCTACGGTGATACCGTTTTCTCCTGGGCTTTTGTTGCTTTTCATCAGCTTTAGGATCTCTTCGACTTCTTCTTTGCTGGGCTCCTCTACTTCTTCCTCATCTCCTTCTGTCTCCTGCTGATTTTCTTCTCTCCTGGCCGTCGCTCCTAAACCCCAAAAATTCTCAAAAAACTCTTTCCATCTGCCTGACATGGCTTCTTCACTTCCCAGTAACTTTCCCTCTTCATTCTTACAAAATATTGCTCTCTTTTGGTCACCTTTCCTCATGTTTTTAGTGTCTTTATAAACATTTCGTAGTTCCTTTCTTCTATATTTTATTTCCATTTCTATAATTCTTCCTCCATACATTTTTGTTTTCCGTCCCTACAGATTTGTTTTACTTTTTTTCTGCTCGCTATGTACGATATACATTTTAACTGGGGCAGTCCATGGAAGGTTAAAAAAAAAGGCTCAAAACTACAGAACCACCAACTTCTAAATCAGTGTTTTCTTTTCCGTGGTAAGGTTGGAGTTGCATAAGATATCTTGAACACTTGCAGAGGACCACATTTTGTATCCGTCTAGATTTCCAGTACTTTGTCAAATATCAGCCATAATAGGTTATCATATTTTTGTCAGGTTCAGTAAGTTGAGCGTATTTTAGCTAGGGACTATACAGCATATCGAACAGTGGTCAAACTTTAGTTTAGCAAATTTATCATTTTGAAAAAGATTTTTGTTATTTGCTCACTTTTTAATTATTCAGTTGGGTTTCGTCTATAGCATTAGCAACTTTCGTATTTGTACGGCATTCTCCATTTGGGCACTCCGACATAACCAGACAAAAGAATGGCCAGGAAACATTTTAGGTCTTTAGTAGTCATTTCAAAATTGTTGCATACTTCTTCATCAAAAAATAACTCGAACCAACTAGTAGGATCTAAAGATATAGGTGCTGGAATTTTTTGGCTAACGTTGGACCCGTCAATTTTGGTCCGGTTTCGTTGAACTGGTGGAACTGGTTTCCTTGATCTGACGTCCACTCAAATTATCGACAGATTCCGAAATTTGGGTACTGGACATAGCAAGTTTGGTTCGATTCAGTTGGCGGAGAATTAATTGCAAACGGTGGAACGGGCGGTGGCCGGCATCGAACGTAATTGATTACGAACACAAGTGGCCGTGATTAGTCAAATTTTTCTCTTTATTTTTCTAGTGCGTTCCCTATCGCACGCATTATAACAGGATGTCAAGTTAAACATTTACCGAATCTGTACATCTGAAGTTCCTTCTTCGTCAGCGCTGTCTTCTTCACTCTCAGCACGATCATTTGGTGGAGTTATGTATTCATCAAAGCGATTCACATCATTACTAAAGTCATCACTTTCTATTATTGTTGACAACTCTTCTGTTCTCAATGTCCTAAAAAATATTTGTTTTTGACTAACTATGCATTTTTAGGCTAGGTCACAAGCCTGGAAGAAGCGATATAAAAACATTAGAAAATTTATAAGAATGATGTACTTACGAACAGAATGGAATCATACACTTTTATAATACTTTTACATTATTAGATATTTGCTTATTCTTTGCTAGACATTTTTATTACGTCTGAGAGTATAGAAGAGAACAATGGTTTTTACAGTGGTTTTTACGTCAAAAGAAACCGATAAGTCATATGACACAGATGGCGGCTATGATTGGCCATTTCTTTTAAATCTAAAAATATACATCATGTTGCAGTGTTGGAACACTGGGAAAAAAATGGGTTAAGAGTCAACTGTTGAGTCAAGTGTTTTCTTGTTTGTTGTTTTTTGCAAAAGTAAGTTACTTTCAGAGACTCACTTACGTTTTTTTTGACTTTATCTTGCATTAGAAAATGGTGTTGTGATTGAAAGTTACAACCGTAACAGTTCAAAAGTCGATGGGGCATGGGAGCGTTCAGTGCGAAACTGCTTGGAAGCGTTAAGAGCTGAATTTCCCGATGTTATTATTGACCATAAAACTTTCGAAGACAATCTGTAGCGGTGTGTACAGTTGTCTCGTAAAACTAGAAAAAAAAATAATAATAACACGTCAACCGCGAAAACGCTAAATATCACAACAAACTGAGCTTTCTGTGGGAACGTGCCACGAATTGTTAAGATGTAAAGCTCTAACCTTACTGTATGACATTGGCGCAAGAATGCTGCTCAGTGATTCCATATAATGATTGTCTTTCTATAAATGGTTTATCAACACGCTCAATGACGATGATGACACACAAACGAAAAATTTTTTCACTGATGAGGAGAGGTTCTGTAAAAAAGGATAAGTTAATTCTCAAAATTTTTGAACGTGGAATATATAAAACCCTCATATATCAGTTGAAAGCTTTTTGCAAGGTTGGTGCTTGGGCAGGCATTAGCTGAAGGAGAATAAATGGACCAATATTTTTTGAAGTTACTTTTTTTGTTATTTTCAAAATCAATTAGTGACAATAATTTTAGGTAGTATAAATGCAGCAAGGTATCGACAGAAAATTTTGCAACCGTTTTTGGAGGAATTGCTTTGAAGCTGAACTACAAAAAGGATACTTTTAACAGGATGTAGCAACCCCATCCCAGTGCAAATGAAACAAGCGTTGGCAGTGTTGCAAGAATTCTTTGATGATCGAATTATAAGTAGAAATCGGAAATACCTGGGTCTGTAAGATCTTGTGATCTGACTCCGTGACGATTTCTTGTGGCTCCCATTAAAAACACTATACCGTACGTATAATTTGTAGTCCAGTCAGTGAAAACCAACTGCTTCAGTAATGGCATTGCCATCTTGACATTTATTAGACATTTAGTCCAGGCCTATAGGCAGAAATTGTGACGTCACGATAAAGGGGTTTTTGACGTTTCTCAAAATGCGTTATTTTATCATTTTTATCAGTGTTTGTAAAGAAAAAGTAAATAAAATTGTCCCGTAAAGAATGGGACAAGTCTATTTAATAGTTTTTGCCACAGAACGAAGTCGTAGAAGATTAATAATTAACCGAATTCAAAATCACTACCAGAATTGACAGGTATTTGAATTTTAAAGTCTTATACGGTCTCATATTGTTCAAATTATATTATAAAACATCACTAAACTTATTGTTAAAGCGTTTTAAAGCGAAAATTAGCAAAACAATGTAAAGCTCGTTGGTTTAAGAAGTTGGAGCCAAGCATTAAGATGATGGAATGGTTCCGTGAAAATAATGAGAAGGGTTTATATTTGGACAAATTAATACCAATACAAAGCAGAATTATTGCTTCAATAAAGCGTTTTTTGCCTGATGGAAAGTATCACACAGATCTGTAATGATTTTCCTCGGAAATTTTTAACGCTTAACCTTATTTTTAAAACTCATATAAACACATTTTCTTAACATTAACGCAAGGATATGTGAAAACTACAGACGCGTAGTGTCAAGAAAAGTAATATAAATTAAAGAAAACTTACATTTTTATTAAATAAGCTTGAAATTTTTAAGTGAAATAAATTTATGTGCTTGACAGTTACCCCTTTACCGTGACGTCACAGCTGAAAACATTTGCTGCCTAAAGGCCTGAACTAGTATTAAGATGGCAATGGTAATGGCATCGCCTGCTTCTCTCGCAAGCATCTTGTATAATTTAGTTAGATACGTTGTAGTAAGTATAGAGCGGCATGTCTAATTTAGTTTTGACTGGCTAGGGTAAAAATTGCATGATCTGTATACAGGGTGGTCTCGAAATAAGGTGCCAAAAAGAAATCAGTTATAGGAGATGTTGAGTAAAACTCATATACGAAAAATTTTTCTAATACAAGTCTTTGTTTTTGAGATAAAAATAATTGAAAATTTGTTGAAAATTTGCTGCATGTTAATGAGTTTAAATGTTACAGGTACCGTTGCTAAAAAAATGCAAATGTTGTTGCCATACAACCAGAATTACCTTTTCAATTCGATTAACATTAGCGTATAGCAAATTTTCAATTATTTTTATTTCAAAAACGAAAAGACTTTTATTAGAAAAATTTTTTGTGTACGAGTTTTACTCGTCATCTCCTATAACTGATTTCTTTTTGGCACCTTATTTCGGGACCACCCTGTATATCAATGTTAAAAAAAATTAAGTTATTCAAGTTTAGGTAGTTCCCCCACAATATCTATGTGGCTACTACGATAAAAAAACTAGTAATGTTTATTTTTATGATTTGATTTCCGTTAGAAATAAATGTGATTTACTACTTTTTAATTAATGGAATTCTTTTGAAGTGTTTCGAGTGGATCCACCAACCGACCACGACGCGCTTTTTACCCATGTTCGACACGGAATCGCGCTTTCAAGAAAAACGTTTCCAGACATAAATCCGTAGTTCGCACGAAGTAACAAGATTAAATTCCGCGAAAAAACTTTTTAACAAGATTGCTTCTCCCGGCAATCAATTCTGAAAGCGATCGCCCCCGTCTCGACAGCGCAAAAAAGCTAATGAAGACCCGAGATTGTTATGAGCCGATGGATAAACGACAACTCTAGGTTGTTTAGTCAATATTGCGGCATACGATTCGACATCGAATGCGTATCGATTTGATGATGGGAGCGCAGGGAATCGAATGCCGTGTAGCGTGTGATTGTTTAACAATGAACGCTGTTTACCGAATAAATCACTTAGCACGTACGACATATTTGTCATATTAAATGATTTGAATAATCAACAGTAAACGTGATTTATTGAGAATGACAGGATTTTCGGTTTTGTATAAAACTCACGCATTCATAATAAAACAAAGAAAGAATCCAGGCAGGTTTTCAATTAAAAGAAAAAATCCAATATATTGGAAAAATATGTAATATTATTTGCCAGAATATTTTCAGATTGAAAGGACGAACAATTTTGTTCGAAATGTTAAAAATGTATTGGATTTTTATTTTATCGTAATTAAAATTTTATTTTCCCCTAAAAAAAAATTCTTCAGCATTTTTGAAATTACATTTTCATAAGCGTTTCTGTTTCTATTCTGACGAATTTTTGTTTCGGCCAAGAGAAATTAAGGATTATCGAAGGAATCAATTATATTTTCATTCCTTAATTTCTCTTTCAACTTCTTTAAATTGATTTGTTTATATTAATAAAACGTTTTGGTTCAATATTGATAAATAAAAACCTGCACTGCTTTTCAAAAAAAAAAAACCTCAGATTTACTGCTTTAAAAAAACAGTTCCTAAAATGTAAACACAGATTCGATTTATTTTCTCCGAACGTATTCCCTACTACTATGCAAATTAAAAGTCACTCGATACAAAGAAATCCAATCCTGGCGAAATCTAACACTATATCGATGAACATTTGTAATTCAATCATGTGGCACCGCAGTATAATTAATTGAATGTCACTCCGAATTAGCATTCGAAAGAAACCGAAAAAAATATTCGACGTGAATAAATAATGAAAATTTAATGGTCGCCCCTGTGCCGGAGGATTATGGTCGTATGACAATGCAAAAAGACCCGTGTTACGTTGGAGCAGTTGGTCGTGTTGCAAAAAAAATATGCGTATAGCAACAAATAACCGCGGGGCATGCTCAAAAGGTTTGTTACATAAGCAAGTTGAAATTTGTATGCTGCGACAATGTTGCAGATATCCAGATCGTGTCGGCTTTGATCAAAGAAATGTCGGGCATGTAGTTTTCGGTATTCTTCTTTTTTTAATATAATCAACTGTGTACAGTAGCGGACAATAAAATCCGGGCAAGAATTTGACATGTCGTACATATTTCGACAAATTTGGTAAATCAGGCTTTTATTGAGGTTATATTGCTGTCAAGATAAATAAATAAAATTTGAATTAAACGTCAGAATTACTAGTGACATGCATTAAACGTCACAAATATTTAAAGTGAGGTTTACATTACGCAAATAGCTTGCCCGGATTTTATTGTCCGCTTTTATTGTACTCGTACATATTACAGAACCTTATACAGCAACTTCCATTTCTTATTTACAAAAACAATAGGAAAATTTATCATACAATTTATTATACAAGAATTTGTTTCACCTGACTGAAATTTTAATCGTTAAACCGAGATTAGATTACACTATTATTTTATTATTTATTTAATACTATAGCACACATACTTTTCTAATGCAGAAAACCAAGTATAAATGAGATTTTTAAAGTATAACTAACAAACGAAAAAATAGAAATTTGGTGAAACAGTACCTCTTCCCGCCCAGGACGCATGGAATATCCATTTATCGCAAAAAAACAATGCGTAGTAATAACAGTGAGCACTTATTTCAAATTAAAACTTGTGTAATTTTGTGTAATTTTTTGTAAATTTTAATCGAGAAAGTAACCAGATACTATGTTTTGATTTCATATTACTAGGTTGTTAATACATTTTATGTTTCTAATATTTATTTATTTATTCGTTTATCTATGCTTTTTTTCTAATTTTCATACCTAAAATATTAATGCTATATGGGGTAATCAGAGCCAATGAGATCCACAAGTGACTCTTATTATCCCTGATATTATAAAAGTATGTTTTATTGTTGAAGATACCGAGGACTCGTAAAAGAACAATACAGTAAACTAGTTAGATATGTGATTTTTGCACCTAACACTTCAACAAGTAAGCTAAAGTACTTTTATTATTATTTTTCTCATTATTACAATTTATGTTGTGTTATGAAAGATAAGTGTAATATTTATTTTATTAACTGTTGCAGTTATTTGTTAAAACAAGTTTATTTAGGCAGCAGTTGGTTTGCCTTCTTTCGTGGTTCTCAGTACCCCAACAAGTGGGCAATAAGAGCCAATTCTATTTTTATTTGAAGTGAATATATTATAATTTCTGTTAATGACAGGAATGATTTTAATGGTTTTTCCTGTAGCGTAAAATTGTTGAGAGAATACACTTTCTATTTTTCAAAATATATTGATTTTTCCTTAAGTGGTGGGCTCTCATTCCCCCGTCTCCTCTACGACAGCAATGAAATGCATATGGAAGAAAACGCATCCATTTTCACAATCCTTTTAAATTTATTTTGTAAGCAATGCCTGATATCCGCGAAAAACTTTGGTTTCCTTTCTATCTTTGCTGTTTAGGTACATCTCACTCTCTTCTTCCAAAACTAGATAAAACAGCAAGATTTTTGAAATTTTGTAAAGGACATGTCCCAGAAAAATAATTAGTTCGGTGAATCGCGAGATAAAATTCTCAAACAAGGATAGTTGTAAAAATAAAGTTAACTGGAGAAAGAGAGAAAGAGACTTAAAAATGATCTCTTACCAGTTTAAATCCGTAGATACATATTTCGGCAGTTACCTTGATTGTGGTAAGAGATCATTTTTTTTATTATTTCTAAAACCACCAAAAAGAGAAGAAAATTATAGAATCATTACACATAGAATTAATAATAGGGAGTTATCGCACATCGCACATCTCACGGTAACGCTAACGCAAACGTTAAACTTAATATGGAGTTTTTGCAATACGTTCCGTTAAAATTTACGTACGTTAAACGTTAAAACTCGATTCCTGATTGGCTAGATCCATAAGGCTACTAAGCAAAATAGCGTTTGACGTAACGACATTTTTATCGTAACGTTTTGAACAACTCCCTAATATATGATTAAAGCGCATGCTCAGAAAATAACGTAACGGTAAATATTTATCGGGCTCCGTTAAATTTTCTAAAATAGTGGAAACAAATATTGAAACGTTATTACGTATGCCAACTTCAAGTACTTAGTTGATTTTAAGAATACATATTTGCCAATTTCAAGTCATTTCATTAGTAGACAGAATTTGTAGGTTATAAACAATTACTTGGCTCCTCCTTGTTACTTGCTGTTCCAAGATTGACCTTAAAGTTGTTGTTTTTGCATTTAAATATTAATAATAATAATAAAAGCAGAATTCGGTTGACGCCTTTATTCTGTAATTCATAACGATAATCGTTAAGTGACATATTTTGACCAACTGATTGGTCACTTAACGATGTCGTTATGAGTTACAAAATAAGGAGGTTAGTGCGAAAAAGTAGATTTAGGGAAAAATCTCTTTCAAGACAGCTCTAGGGGAGCCAATATCCATAAAATCATTGTAGATAAAAGTAATAAACAATTTACTTTACAAAGTGAAGGAAAGTTCAACTTTTCTTGTCAACACATGTAATAGCCTTTCATCTTCCAATGCCACAAGTACCATTAATTCTACAAAATCTTCCAGTGACTTAAATAACCAAGTTACGTATGTGACTCGTGTTTAAATAAAAACCTGGTCAAGTAGGCTACATTTAGTAATTCTGTAATGTAAATGCAATGGATAAATTCTCGATCACAACCTACTTGACCAGGTTTTTATTTAGACGCTCGTTACTTGTGATGACCAGGTTTTTTATTTAGACGCTCGTTACTTGTGATAACTAAAAAATGTCACCGATCCGTTATGTGAAATATCGTAGTGAGACTATGAGTCAAGTGATTTTAACGTTAGCGTAAACGTTAACGTTGATATTGCGATAACTCCCTAATAAAGTTAGCGGAATCGGTTAACGTCAAAGTAAACTGATCACTTAGGAAGAATGGGAGACTTAATGAAGAAGATTACGGAGAGAAAAGGGGGGTAAAGTAGATGGCTGAAGCGAGAAATCGATATTGAGAAACCGAAGACTGAAATAAGAGAAAGGGAAAAGGTAGATACATTGAATATTGCCAAACTATCGTCCTAAGTCTTCTTTTTAGAAACTCCATTTCCTAGAACCTCATCTTCTATTCTTGTTATCTCATTAACTGGTGCATCTTTAATTACTATCTAAACTTGTTCCACCGTTCTTTTTCTTTCACATTCAATTTACGACTTTTTTCTTCTTACGTTGCTTCGAAAACCTTTCTGGCCAGGTCTCGCCTTCCGTCCTAACGTAAATTCTTTTTGTTGTAATCATTTTGTTTTCAGAAAATAAACAAATTTTTCAAGCAGTTGTTGTTACACATTCTTAGAGTTCATACTTTCCTTCCCACATAAACAACATTTGAAAGTATGAAGAGAAGGGATCTCATGTGGAATTTTTAAAAAATAATTTTTGAAAATCAAATATTAGGTCTTAGATTAAATTTTTAACTGTTATATAACATTTTAGCTTACATATACATAAAACGCTATTACTTTTTAATTTATGAAGCTAAAACAAAGATAACAGATTCATACGAGTATTTCAAGGGTTATCTTTGGACTTGGGTTTTTATCGTTCTCACGGTATAATCAAGGTTTGAAAATAAAAGCTAAAAAAAAACGATTAATTAAAAAAAATTGAAAATATTTTGTTTATTACTTTTAGTCATAAGTTTACTTTAAAAATAAGACAAAGAAAAATTTGCAAATAAAGTTGGACTAGATATTCGATCTATTTTAAAGTAGTAGGTATGGAAACCATGCAAGTGCCAAAGATATAAAAAATGCCTGATGGCAAAACCAAAAAGAAAAATAAGAAAAGAGAAACAATTCATAAAAAATCAAATAATGAACTTTAACAAAGGGGAAAAAATTATAAAGGATATCAGGGCCTATTCTGCATCGAAGACGTTAAATTTAAAGGGTTGTTAAATTTCGTTACCGTGGTAACAGCCATTCAGAAGACTCTATTTTGAATTTTAACGTACCCTTAAATTTGAACAGCCTGTTAATAGGTAGTTTTTGGCAATAGGTTCCGTTAAAAATTACGTAAGCTAAACGTTAAAACTCTGTTTGTGATTGGCTAGATCTATAAGGTTGCTAAGCAAAATAGCCTGTAACGTAATGATATTTTTATCGCAACGTGTTGCAAAAACTCTCTAACAAGTTACAGAATAGCCCCTGTTATCACGCAAATAAAATATTAAAAGTCAGATGAGATGAAAACGGATCGACGTAACGATTATGAAATAACTGGTTTAAATATTTAAGGCCCAGTATTTCAGTCAGAGTTTAACTTTAAGCTTCGTTTTATTTCTACGGAAACAGTTGTCCTTACAATTATTACTATGGGAATAAAACGAAGCTTAAAGTTAAACTCCGAATGAAATACTGGGCCTATTTCACAGGGTGTTCCAAATGTAGCAGATTATTAATTCTTAACATTCTATAAGCAACTTTTGAAGCTTTATAAGTGGTAATTATTGAGTTAATATGTCCTTATCCAAAGTTTAATAATCCTGAAGAAAATTGCAATTAAAAATTGCACCAAAAATTACGGAACAGCACTGGCAGTTACATGGAATAATTTTGTAAAGTTATGCGTTGACGAACCAGCTTCGCACGCTTGTCTTACCTTACGCTTACTAATCTAGACGCTTACCTTAATTAAGGTGAACATTTTCTCAGCGATGGCGATGGTTTGCAGTGAAAATGAGGTTTTACATTTTTGGAAGAAACTGATACGTCTCCTTGGAAATGTGATTGTCGCGTCTTGTGGAGATTTCCAAATATTCCCAACAATTTAGACACCGTCATTTCATTCGCGTTGCGTAAAAAAATATCGATTTTATTCTTCGGAACTAGCCGATGTCTGCGTTACGTAATAAGAACTGTGGGCCAGGGTTCCACTGCATTGGAGGAAAGTAATCATTGCAAAACTATGTATCTTGCAGTTTTACAGCTTCATTTAAAAAACATCGCGCTGTTTTCTTGGAGAGTATCGTAACATGATTTTATGGTAAATTTTTAATTCATTTCCTGAAATCTGGTTTCTCTTGGTAGTTTTATTTGTGGGATGTTGTTAAAGTCAGCCTGTATTTATATACATAAATATGTAATTAAAATTGTGATATCAATTTCTGTATTTTTAATAGTATCTCACTTTTGCTCATTTAAATCTGCTTAAAATGAAAAATTGATACCGGAGTTATTTTCACTTAGTGCATCTGTTTTGTCGAAGCGATAAATAATGCTAAATAATGGGACAAAAACACTTATTGAATGCAATTTAATGATGACTGTAAAGCCATCAACAAGTTTTATTTCTTTCTATTCACGAGTTGTATTTACATAAGGAAACCGTAAAGAATCTATCGAGCTAATTTGCGAATTCTATTTGCAGACATTTATAAACGTCTGCTTAAAAAAAAATTACAACGACGCAATCAAGTGAAGAAATAACGAAATTCATTTTTCCAAACAGGTATAAAACTGTCTTGTCTTTTTTTATTACACTGCAGAACAAGTTAATTTGAAATGCACAGTAATCAACCACATTTCGAGGGAAATACAGGTGCGATTCTAATTCAAGGTAAAAGTTGACACGGTTTATGCAAATTCACCGTCGCGTCTCTATAATTTTCCTTCATACGAATTTTATCGCACTAATGCAATAAATAACACACCGACGGACGGCCAGAAATATTAATTGTATAATTACGCGCTCCTAGCCCCGAATATAAATTTCGTTTTTAACATGTAATTAACATGATTTATTAACTTTTTGTCGGATACGCGTGACATATGTACCGGCCAATTTATTCGAGGATACAGTTTGCTCGTTAAAGTCGTTATTGTAATTTATATCAACAATAATAAATTGTACAAACATAAATGTAATCACGGCGTATTGTCTGTACTTACAGTTTTATTGACGTGATGAGGCAATGTTTCTTGGAAAAAACAGACGACTGCATAGTATAAAATTAATAGCTCTAGTGAAACAAAAACAAAAAGATCAATTAACAACAGCCTGTTTTTATTTTAAAAATAATTATTTATTTAAGTCATTTGTCACCCTAGTAATTTTGCTTACTTCACATCGAACCAGTTCTATCATTATTTTCGCTTCTAGATCAAATAAGATCAAGACTGTCCTGTTTTTGAACTGATCAAATGTACCATCACTTAAAACGAGAAAATTTCTGGTTAAGACTTTTGCTTCAAGTTTTCAGAGTTAAGGCAATAAAATACATTGCTAACATTCAATTCATTCAGATTCAAATATCCAAAACAAATACTTATTTTATTTTGGTTTAGAAACTCTTGTGTGAAATGATAATTTGTAGCAGAATTTCTTATTCTCAAACAATAAATTGGGTGTACATACATTTTTAATATTCACAAAGAAAACCAATTCCACTTTGCAGGAGAGAAAAACTTCGGCATTAGTCACGCCCGATGGATAACTGTGTTGCGCCGAAGCAAATTATTACCATGGAACTTCAAAACGTGCAATTAGCTACGAGACGAGCAGAAACTGTTTCGTGTATAAGAGCAGAGAAATAGGAGGAAGAAATTTCCGTAAATTGTGTAACTCGCAACTCGAAAAAAAGTTGCCTGCTTTACGGCAGCGGCGGCGTAATTATTGCGATTGCCTTGTAAGGTAGTTTTCGATTTCCATCGTGAAGAACACAAACATGAGGACTATATTGCGAGCGGTGTTTTTCTTCCTTGGTATAAACAATACCTGCGCGTGTATGGAGGCATGTGGGTTTTATAAATGAGTGCGTACGAGCTGAGGCTTCATGTATTTCCAACCTTGCATGTAAATCGTTTTACATTTCAAATTCAATAAAATAAAACTGTTATTTCCACAATAACAAAGCGCTTCGAAGAGTTAAGGAATTGAACGTATACATTTTACAAACTACCTAAGTATCTTCTGACATAAAGAACTGCACGGATACAAGAAAGAAAATAACGTTAAAGTAAAGAGCTTGTTAATAACTTCTCATCGAATTCGATTATAGTTCAATAAAACAATTAAAAAATGGCGAAATTAAAAACATTTTCTATAACTTGAAATCTACCATTTCTGGACCGGAAAGTTCTCCCCGATGTATTCCCAAGTTTTCTGGTATCGCCATATTCTTTTTTCCAAAGTTTCTCTTACGTATTCATCTATAGTTCTCTTGTCTAGTTTGTTTGGACACCATCCTGCCCTCATTTCTGTTATTTCATCTATGGTACTTTCTATTTTCGCTTGTTCGTCTTCTAACTTCTTTGTTTCTTATACCGATGTTCTTTGTGAAGCTCGAGTTATAATGACATTATGGACAGCAATTGATAGAAACTTGTCTTTTCAAACTGATCCTCTTCATTTCGTTGACGCAAGCACTTCGGAAACAAAGTAGAGGATTAAAGAAAGTTACGGTAAACTATTCTGCTAAACCCAGTACCCCAGAGATGACTAGAGAAAATGAGATAAGAAGAAATGGAACACTTCTCGACCATAAGAACGAACGCCTGGCATACGCTAATAGAATAGGATCAAGTAAAAGACCAGGACACGTAAGCTAATGGAAAACGGTCGAGGTTAAACTATTACAAAAACAGCATCTGGAGATGAAAGGTAAAACAAAGCAAGGAACCAAGATTTGAAGCAAATGAGAAATAAATAGGAAAGCAGAGAAAACATTGAAATCCCAGAAAAAAATAGTTAAATGTGCTTTAAATGTATTAAATCGAAGAATATATCACGAACCTGTAGAACATAAATTCAGCAATAATGTCCTGCAATGAATTTTAGAAACTAAATCAAAATGGAAAAGACACTACACAAATACGGAGTAGGAAGGTGTTGCAGAGAACATGTAGAATAGATGGAGCTTTATAAGGGACCAACGATAACAACTCTAATTAACTAGGACATGTATATAGGCTACCATTTTGAAAGAGTAGCTAAGTACTGGACTGATGGCAACGCAAAGGAAAACGTAGAAGAGAAAAACCCAGACTAAGTGGACTAAAGCAACAGAAAAAGATTTATCAGAACTGGGGATAAAGAAAAATTTACACAGACTCAAGAGTCAACGAGGCCTCGAGAGCTTATAGAAAAAAAAAACATTAAGTTTGCTGTTCTTAACGGTGTTCTTTGTAATAAACCAATAGCTTTTCAATAATCATGTTTTTTTTTTTACTTTAACCATTAACTCTGTAGTTGCTGGCAAAATTGTTTGGATTTGAAAGTTCGAAATATGGTTTAGTACCTTGTCGCAATAAGGTTCTCCCAAAAGGTAAGTTTGATAAATGCGTTGAGGGTTTGGGGATATGATTGCTAGAACAGACAATTTGTAAAACTATACTTAAATATACGCAAACATGAAATATGGAAAGGTTATAAGGAAGATCCTAGTCCTCTAGGGGGGAATAAAGAAGATGGACATCGTCTTCCAGATGTGGTGATTTCCAGTCTTAATTCCAATTTCCTGTTTGTAGTTGAAATCCAAGATGATAGCGAGTATTTTGGGCGAGTTAAGTGAATGGTCGAACTGCACATAATCGGCAAGTCAATGGTCAGACCACACCACCTGACCAATCAGCGATTGGGAAAGTTGAACACATGGTTTAGTCTGACTAGTTTGACTGTTCACTTACCGCAGGCTTAGTTTATTTCCTTACTTTAACTTGAAGGCTTCCGCGGCCGTCGTCCATGTTTGAATTGGCTTCCGATTGGAACCGCGTCGCGTTGACTTCCACTACTGCCGATGTTTCGTTCTCCATTGCAGAAGAACTTCCTCAGGGCTGCTGCTGGTGTTGTTGCTGCTTCTCGTTAGTCTCAGTCTCAACGACTAACGAGAAGCAGCAGCAGCAGCAGCCCTGAGGAAGTTATTTCCTTACGTAACTTCCATCAATAAAACTGTGGTTAGTGGTTTAAATATGTAATTCCGAATAAAAAAAGAAGATGGATTTTACGAATGGATCATAAAAATTCAGGTAAGTACAAAAAAAGGCCATGGCAACCAAGGCAACCAATACGAGCGACTATCTAAGACCAGGACAAGTTGAAGTAGATTATGCAAAAGAACTTTCGTGGATAATCAGAAAATCAATTGAATTTACAGTAACATGTTGGTCATAAGGCTACTCACGACTGGTGGCCAATTTCTTCACCGTGTTTATCCTAAAGTTAATTTATCTGTCAGTTAGAATGTGACGTATAGTTGACTGTACCAAACTGTGTGCCACATTCTAACTGAGAGATAAATTTAACCTTAGGATAAGGCGGTGAAGAAATCGGACATAAGTGAGACAAATTAGTTTTCTACTTTGCCTAATACGAGCCCCGTCAACTATAGGTTCGGACATTTTAACTTTTTGTCTTTTTGCAACGTAACTGACCAAGTTCTTAATAAAATGAAAATATGTATTAACATGCTATTGGAAGTATACATCATATAAGTACGTTACAACAGAAAAATTATTAAAAAATAAACTAAATTTGGTTTCAGTAGCTATAATACATTTTACTCAAGAAATAAGTAAAACCGTAATGTCCGAAGCTACAGTTGACGGAGCTCGTTGGAGTAATAATTTTTGGTTTTTAAAAACTATTTTGCCCTATTACCAACTATGAATGACATGGACGATATTAAGCAAAGGATAGCCAGGATAACAAGGATACTAAAGAATGTTTTATAATCAGTCCAAAGAAGAATAAAATTATGTAAAGATAAAGATATACGATGACATTTCTTATTTAATAATAAATAAATTTGCTTTCAATAGCTATAATACATTTTACCCAAGAAATAACTAAAACCGTAGTGTCCGAACCTATAGTTGACGGGGCTCGTATAATGTTGTGACCCTTTTCGATGAAATGACTTTCACAGGAAAAATGAATATTATTATCTTGATTACCACAATCAAATATTTGATTGATTTGATACGTTGGTTATTCCATTTTAAGCTACGTGATGAAATCCTCGAAGAGTGCTTTCGTATCGCATCCTCTTTTTACTTGCGAAAACACGTTCTTTAACAATCTTTAACAACAAAAATTATATACAAGACAGTAATGGTAATCAACTTTGAAATAAATTCTAATTTACTGCAGTAGTAAACCTCATTATGGTAGGTATTATTACAGGGAAAGTATGACCCCATCAGAAATAACTTTTACTTCGGAAAGGTTTTCTACATATAAAGGAAGTCATTTCAGCGTTTAGGCCATTTTTAAACTCGGTAAATCTAAAGCCAACAAGCAAGAAATTCACGGAAGAATGTCAGATTTTTAGCTATCGCTTCTTATCCAACGATTTACATGTATTTAGGTTTCAGGAAGAACATACATGTACAGTACGAAAAGTGTAAAGAGCAAGAAATTACTTATGATCACACTTTCTTAATCAAGATCTTCTTGGGTTTAATAATTTAAATTTTTGTAAATGGATATGCAATGAATTGTCATAGCTTGTTCATACCTTCGCCTTTCTCATCTGAAAAACATGTCTTACAAATAAATCGCGTGAGCCAACATTCGACAGCTACTTAATTTTAACTGCTGCAAATTGCCTTGTCTCAAAGTGACACGCGCGTGAAATTTAAATTGAATTTACTTTTGGCGAGTGTTAATTTTAGTTTACTTTTAATTTAAGAAACTATCGATTTCGAATTTTTAATGTTACTGCGAAAGTCGTTACATACTTCATCATTTTTCAGAGGAATAGAAAACTTTGAACTTTAGTGTTTATCTCCCCATCTCAAAATGCTTCACTCAACTTTAAATCAATTATAAATAACAAGCAGAGCCTTTGACAAGCGAATTAAAAAAGAATGCCTATTTTTCGTTAACCACTCGCTCCATGTACGTAAGGGATATTTGCCCTCTATCATTTATTCATAATTTCAATAAATCTAAGTGTTCTTTTTTTCAAATTAGTAGTAGTTCTCACTGTGACGTAACTACCAGGAAATTTAGAATGTCAAACTTTTTGAAATCAATTGTTAACACAGAGGGCAAGAAAGTGAAAGTTGGGTGTATTTTGGTGTTTCGTCTACATGAGTTTGACTTGCCTTGAAGTAAAAAAAACGATGCTTCTCCAAAATTGGTGTTGATAAATATTTAATTGGCTTGCTCTTCTTGTTTGATACAATTATGTCCAAAGTTATTAAGCGTGGAAACTTTTATAATAGTTACGAAGCATGCATATGCACATATGTACATTTTATAAGATTAAAAAAAAGTTAATGTACGAAAATATTAATTATATAATAGATATTAGATATAGCCCAACGACATTAGAGGTTTTCAGAATAATACATACAACATATTTTTAAATATTAATAAACGATTGGGCAGCAATTATAATTAGGAATTATGAACTCCATATAATGACAAAATCATGTTGCCTAATGTAACGCTTATCCCCAAGTCATGTAATCCTAATTTTCAACGGGATCCTTCCCCATGTAATACGTTTTGGTGTGGTGACACACTACCCAACACAATTTTGAAGTAATGAATATTTAATGCACGTCGAAGCCCCTTTCTAATTGAAGTGTCATGATGAAACACGCGCGTTTGAAAATTCGGTAAAATCACGCATTAGCCTTTGTTGGAAATAAGGATAATTTTTTGTATGAATTTTCTTCAATGTATGTATCGGTGTCAGCGTGTAGTATATTATTACGTGTCGTGTGGATAATATACATTTAAATTTGGTTAGAATCAATAACGAACGGCGCATACCGTTGAAGAAGTAGGTTGCGGTTCTGCTTACAATAGACAATGCGCATTCACTGTCAATAAAATGAAAAGTGCAACGATTACGGACAAATGCGCTGGAAACAATTAATTAACGACGATGGTTAATTATTATAACAATCCATCCAATATATGAATCACGTAGGAGAAGGTTGCTTATAATGGCATGAACATTGCGGCCTTGTACTTTCTCGTTCTTTTTTAACTCGCGGCGAGATGATTACATTTTGCGCTTACGCCGAATAGAGTGTATGTAAATTCGCATTTGTTGGTTAAATATTTGAGCTAGTACTTTGCTAATAAATGCGAATTTGAACAAAATGGTATTAAATGTTTGAACATCAAAATTGCCGCGCATTAAGCTCGAAAAAACTGATAAATACAAGATCCTTAACACGTGCTTTGCCACCAATTCTTAGAGCAAACACATTTTCTTTTTTTGCTTATCGCTAAAAGAGGTTTTTAATTTCGTTTTATTTCAGTTCACTTCGCTTTTTTTTTAAAATGAATTAATTAAATTTAATTATAATTTAAAATATTTCTTCGAGATCAAACTTCGATGGAGATAAATAGAAGTAAACTTGGAAATAAACAGATAAATGATAAAGTAATTAGATGTTAAATATGAAATTCAAACGTGGCTCATATGAATTTAAGTACGTAGAAAATATCGTTATATGAACTACAAAGTGGTCAAGAATCACTGTTTGAGTTGGCAGTGCTGAATTTTACTTTTGAATGGTACAACTGGAGTAACTTCCGGCTGTTGTCAACTTGACACTGACAATCATCACTTGACAAGTATCATTTGACATTTCAAATTCAAATTAAAACGCTAGATACTTCAAATCAATTTATTTAAAATGGTTTTTACATTAGAACACGATATTTTTATCGGAATGGCCTATTTTCGAAGCGGGATTCATAATTCAATTACTGGTTGGCAATACTCTCTCGAAGCAACATATAATCAATTTCGGGAAATGTTTCCGGAAATTTTGGTCACTTTTGCTGTATTTAAACAACATTGCATGCGAGTAGTTGAACGTTATATAAATACAGGAGTCCTAACCAAACAAAAGCCAACTGGTAGACCCTCTACCCTAAATGAGGAAGTTGTCCAGGATATTAGAACTCGTATGCAAAGAAGTCCACGCAAATCCATAAGAAAGCTCTCCCTCCAAACAGGTTTGGTCCTTATCCTTCCTCTTCACCCTACGTTTAGTTCATGGACGACATTGTCGATTTTGTTTAGTCCGTAGTTATGTTACGTTGTCTGACTAATCAGCTGAATGGTCATGGTGGTCGTGATTTGAAATACGACCATTAGGCAACCGCGGTGGGGTATGAGTTCCGTTTAAAAGACAGTCTGCCTGGGCTCGTTAAACTTTAACGGTTCGTCTATCAACTAAACGCAGGGTTAATCAATTTTCATGCTTATCCATAATACTCCTGACTTTCCATATTGTTCCAATTCATGGTTTTACAGGTTTATCATATGGAAGTTGCTCCACAGTGCTTAAAAATCTGTTAAGATACCACCCTTACAAAAGAGAGTTCTATTCTGTAACTGGTTTAATGACGTAATTAACAATAATGATATCTTAGAAAAATTTTGTGCGATGTTAGGTCAAAAAGCGATTGCAAGATGTCGCTACTTAAGTTGTTTAATAATGATATCCTCGACAACACCTTTTTTTCTGATGAAGCCTGGTTTCATCTTGATGGTTATGTAAACAAAATTACAGAATTTGGTCAGGTGAAAATCCCCATGCCACCAGAGCTGCAACTTTGCACCCTGTTAAAGTTGGCATTTGGCTGGCGGTTTCGAGGCAGCGGGTGTATGGGCCGGTTTTTTTTAACTTCACCATAAATTCACAAAGATATATTTGGCATATTCTGGAGCCGTTTATAAATCAACTAAATCAAGAGCGGCAAATTGGATATTTCCAACAAGACTCAGCAAGAGCACATACTGCTCGTGTTACGATGACATATTTACGTCAGAATTTTGGTAACAGAGTGATTAGTGAAGGCATTTGGCCAAGCAGATCACCAGATCTCACCCCATTAGATTTTTCTTTATTCGGGTTCTTGAAAAACAATGTCTTCAAGAATATATTGCATACTGCAGAAGAGTTGCAAGCAACAATTATTGAAGAAGTGGGAAACATCACTCCTAACATGCTGGTTAATGTGTTCGAGAGCCTGAAAAGAAGAGTTAATTTATGTTTAGAGCAAAATGGAGGCCACTTTGAGCATTACCTTTAGTTAGTTGTTTTATATTTCAAGTTTAATTTCTGTGCATCGTTAATTTTTGTTCACATAACCTATAATCTCGTCGTTGTTGCTGTTAATAAAAAAATTCTCTTAATTCTATTGCCAACTCAAACAGTTTTTCTTGATTACTTTGTATTTTAATAAGTGTTTAAATCCACCACCTTCCTCTTGTGAATAGTAACCTAAGCGAAATAGAAAAGTACTCTATTTAATAAAATAACAAACCTCGCATCATACTTAAAGCCTAGACTACGGACTGCAATACATTTCTTTTCCCCTGCGTAAACGACCATCAATCACAGTGATGTGACAGGAGGTGCTTGACTCTTACTGTATAAAACTATACGACATAATACTTTAAACTTTAATTTTGTGATTTAATAACTTTGTGTTGTTGAGAATAATCAAAGAGAACAACTGGAATGTATTTATTCCAATTATTTAGAGGAGATTAAATAAAATTCGATTCTAATGGTAACTCAATAATAATAATATCAAAAAAACAAATAAATTAGCAGTTACTTAGTAAAGAGTTCTCATTGTCGATGTAGACAGAACAAACATTACTTTCCTTCCATTGCAATTACGTTTACACTGTTTTATGATTTCTTTTATAAAATTCTGTCAACCAAGATGATACAGGTGCAAGCATACAATATTAAACAAACAGACATTGTTGCCATTCTTGATACTGTCGGGAAACTTTTAGATAATGCTAACAAGTTCATTAATTATTAATACAATAAAAATAGGGCCGAAACAGCTGTTCAGAGGACGCTCGGGGAATCCATTTCGATCAAAACAGACTTGCAACAAATTTTTATATAAAAATAAAAATGAAAAGTTGTATTTTTTCTTTACCTTGAAACGTTTCGAAAAGCATAAATAACTCGCCCAAGATATAGTTTAGAAGCCGGTCTCTACATAGCTTCGGGTAAAATGTCTCCCCACAGAGGGAAATTCGTTCAAAGTTTCCCTTCAGGATAAACCTGGCGGCGTCTCACAAAGACGGAAAGAAATCCTTTAAAATATCGATAGTCCGCTCGATGTACAGACGCAAACGTAGACAATACGAAGAGCAACAGAAAGAAAAACAACTTCAATGTGAAAGATGGTTTCCAAACATATGAGTACATTTCAGTTAAATTCATAAGATAAATATTTTTAATTTATAAGGTATTTCCCCTTAAGATTGACCGGTCATTTTTAATTTTGTGTGGGTTAATGAAAAACTTCGGTCATTTTGTTTTTTTTGAATTTACTTCTGCATAGTACTTTCGGACTGGATCCAGTCCGTCATCAGTGCTTTTATCAAGTGCGAGTTTGTTCTGCCTACGGGAGAGAGAGCGAACCAGTTCGCAACAAAATGACCGAAGTTTTTCATTAACCCACACAAAATTCATAAGATAAAATAAGATTATCATTGTTTTACAATTTTATATTATTCTTAAATCTTAAGGTACAGTAAACTAACGATTTATTATAATCCAAAATCTATATGACACCTACTTAAAGTGAATACATAATTTCAAATCAACTTTTACACATATGATAATTTTTCCTTCTAACCATCCCTTTAATACCGCCATAAAATCCACATAAATACAACACAAAACGTAAACTACTTCGCAAAGCTACTAAGTTATGACGTTGAATGATTTCATGTAAGCCTTACTACAGTACTCTGTGACGTGACGCAATAATTTATAAGTTTCAGCTACGGCAAGTAATGACCGTACACACCGACCCGGTAAAAATTATTCACACGATTAGAGATAATTATAGTTATTTCTTGGGATTACAACAACAACAAGTAAATACGCGCGCACATTATAGTATAGAAAGGCACGTAAATTCATGCGTTGCCGATGCACAAGCTCAGCTTCTATGGTAATATGCAATAAAACAATGCTGTTATTTATTTCTATCGAAGGCATGGTAAATAAATAATATAAGATTCCGTTCTGTAATTGCACTTAGCGAGAGATAAAGGGAACTAGTGAAGTGTGTCAAGTACAGTCGTGATGAAATTTACACACAGATAGCTGATATTAATTTCAATGTCTTTTTAAACTAAATTTTAAATCGAAGTATCAAACGTATTATTAACGAAGGTTCGGAATTTTTAAACGAATGTACTACGTGCATTTACTTAATTGCCATGCAAATTCCAACAAAGTATTGCTTGTCTTTGTAAAGAATTTCTAGATTAGGTTGCTTGATAAGATGCCAATAAATTACATTGAAATATTTTAGAAAGATAATGGAAAGTTAGGAATGAATGCGTCAGGAAAAAAAGAGGACCTAGCAACAAACAAAATAGGGAAAAACATTTGAATGGTACGGCTTTAAGAAAGTTCGTTTCTACGATATCTTCTGATAAAAAGTGAGCAATGTCTGTGATTAACTAAATTAATTAATGTAATACATTCATGGATTGTCAAATTTATTGACTTTTTATTTAATCATAGACACATTTTCTTTGTACCGTCTACTCTAATCTGATTTTTATTTGCTCAACGTTTATAAATAACACTGGGAACACAAATTTCGTTGACTTAGATCTGATACCTGTTTTTGGATAACTTTTGGCATCTGAATCCAAAAATGACCCCAGTTTTTGTCTATCACGTCAACGTTTCAAGCTACAGGATACCCTCTCTTTGTACCAAAAGTGCAAACAAAGGAAAATAAAGGGAAAATTACTAAAAAGAGAATAACTTTATTCATACATGCCATGTATCCCAGCCCTTCAATTTCTACAGTAAATTGCACGTGTTTATTAAAGCTGTTGAAGGTTTTAATAAACACATGCAATTTACTGTAGAAATTGAAAAAGACCATAGTGTCTCCTTCTTAGATACTAAAGTTGTAAGAATGGAAGATCAAAGTGTTCGATTAGACTGGTATCAGAAACCTACCTCATCAGGTAGATATATAAATTTTCATTCTTGTCATAATATCAAACAAAAGCTCAATGTGGTCGTGTCCATGGGAAACAGGGTAAAATACATTTCACATGTTGAATTTCTTAAAGACAATCTAACTAAATTATTCATTAATAACGGTTTTCCCCAATCTATCGTGAATAAATTGATTAATCAAAACCAACAACCCCAATCACCTCATGTTGATGACAATAACGACATAAAATTCAAAAAATTAACTCATGTACAATCTCTAAGCAATAGGAATCATTAATGTATTTAAAGACTTTCAATTTCTGAATATTGTTCAACACAATACATTTTCTATCAAAAATTTGTTCTCAACGACCAAGGACGAGACACCTTTTGGTTTTAACAGTGGCTTAGTCTATTCTATACCATGTAATCAATGTCAAAGAAATTACATTGGCCAAACAAATCAATAGTTAAAAAATCGGATTGCCAAACACAAAAGTGATATTAAGACTAAGAAGGTGGCTTGTGCGTTGGCCTCACATGAAATTAACAACGATCATCATTTTGACTTTGAAAATACAAAAGTCTTAACTGATATTGACAATATTAGTAATTTTTATGCTAACATTTTAAAGAATTTAAATAACCAATAGTTTTTAGTGATTTTTCAATCTCAACTAAGTTTATGTTACATCCTTGTCACACAAAATTTTGAATTTTGCATTGCAATTTTGTGAGTGTACACGTGTTTGTCGTTCCAATTTAACGTCTTTTACAATTTTAAAATATAAGTTAATGATTTACAATTATGTTCAAGTTTGTTAATCAATTCTCAAGTCTCCAGTTGTAAGAAATTTATTTTTAACTTAAGCTTACAGTGACACTTGTTATTCTTTCTAGTTTCTCCTGATGAAGATTTTAATAAAAATCGAAATATTAAGATTTAAACAAAGGAGCTCATCCAATATACCGCATCCCGTTATTCAATACTGATCAATTTTGATTGATTAATTTTTCTTCTTAACTAAGTTACGGTCGTGACTTATAAAGCTTCATTAATATTTATAGCCGTGGATATACTATGTGTTTTTTTAAAAATGCCATAAAGGTTGGCCATGAAAATTAAAACTCATGTCGTAGCTTGGCATCTAACACATGCCAAATCTGAAAATTTAAAGTAAATGAATGGAGCTAAGACATGAATTTTCTTTTCCACAGCCACCCCTTATGGCATTTTTAAAAAAACACATGTTATATCCGGATATTACAATGGCTATTTTTTACTCACAACACCAGTTCCAACTACAGTCAGCCATCATATGTACTATCGCTGACACTATAAACAGAACGAGAAGCAATAAAACTGTGCGAAATTCGACCATATTGCACCGACCGAAGTAGGCCTAAATGTTCAGGTCGTAAAATATGTTAATCCGGGATACTCAGGTAAAAACTTCCGAGACGAATAAATACGATTTAGAATATAGATATTAAATTGAATTAGTAAACATAAATTTGAGCCTGCATGGAATCTTCACATTTAATCATACACAAAAGTTTTATCAATTTTATTTGTAAATAAATTTTTAAAATGAAAAAAAAATATAAAATTTTTTGTTTTATTAAAATTAAGCTTTTTTCAAAACTGTTTATTTAATTAAAGAGAAAATGTTGCGAATGTGTTCAGGTATTTTAATACTTCTAGCAAATATGGGAGAATTGATGCTTACCTTCTTGGAAATACATAGTTTAAAGAAACGAATAATACCTAAATAAAAATATTCGCAGAAATTATGTTCTGTTTAAGGGATTAAAATTGTTATGGGGACGAACTGGATTTATCTGAATTTTTTTCTTTAAATGAAATAATATAAAAGGGAAAATTAAATTTTATACCTTCATTTCTAATACAATCGTGTTCGAGTGTTCATCACAGTAAGTTTAATTAATTGTTCTGAATACGTAGCATCATCAGTTAGGTCGTCAGTGCACCATTGCCGAAAAAGGGAAAATTATAGGAATGTGGCAAAGTGGAAAATCGTATAGTGAAATAAGTGAGTCGATTCATAAATCGGTAAGTAATTTTATATCTAAACGTATTCTGTTATTATTATTACGAATAATATTATTTTGAATGATTAATTCATTCAATAATTATTTTAATTTTTTAAATTAAGATTTATTTTGTACATCTGTAAAAAATTCATAAATTGAAGAATTAAAAGGAAATTCTAAAATAATAAACATATTTTGGAATCAGTACCGGGTGTCCCAACGGTGTGTATTTCTTTTGTGGAGCCTATAGGAATAACATGAAGAGAAATAAAGGTTAAGAAAATTATACTAGACATCACGCGGCATATTTTAAAATTATTTTCAACTGTACAGGCTGTCCCATAAAATGGTGGTGTATAGAGAGTGATTTTTTTTAAATGGAACACTATATATATTTTTAGATATTTAGATGTCCTGTGGAAAGCTAATTGCAACGATATAATTATATATTGGTTTCACTCTGTTATTTTCGTAAAAAAAATTTTTTTCGTCGAAAATTCCTTAAAAATCTGCAAACTTTAAACATATGTTTCTGACTATGGAGATGGCACAGACTTACGAAAATCTACCAAAATAATCTTAGGACTTTAGCCTTTGTGATAATATTAAAACAAATTAGAATATCCTTTAGCATTATACAGTGCGAAAGGCACTTGCGAAACACTCGGTATCTCATTTTTTTTTAATGGAATGACCTATTTTTTATTTCAGAAATGGATAGTATTTTAACTTAGCTTTCCACTGATACCAGGTTATATACCTCTTTTTCGAACATTTCTTCTACTAGAAATCTTGTTTTTACTAAATTATTATTATGTATTATAATTATGTATTTCTTCACATGTTTTTGACTATTTTATGTTGTCTTAATGGTAATATAAAATAGTAGTTATTTTCTTACAACTATATAGATGGCAAAGAGCAAAATTTTCATTATTTATAAAATTTCATTAAAGAAATTTTACTCAGTTGCACAAACAAAATTTTAAATTAATTGTTCGAATATTCTGCCTTCATGTTGCACACATTTGTTTATTTAATCGTTTTATAAAATTTAATTTAACTTTTTGTAAGGTGTCTCTGGGAATGTTTGCAAACGCGTGTCTTATTTTCTGTTTCATATCTTCCACAGTAGTTGGAGCGATTGTATAAACTTGACTCTTCACGTAACCCAGCGGAAGAAGTCGAGAGGTGTCAAGTCAGGGGATCGCGGCGGCCATAGTACAGGTCCTCCTCTGCCAATCCACTGGTTTGAACGCCAATGATTCAAATAGTCTCTCACTTCCAATGATTCAAATAGTCTCCTCACTTCTCTACAGAAATGTGGAGGAGCACCGTTGAAACCATAAATTTGCAAGTGCATCTGGATCTATACCTTGTAGGAGGCCTGGAAGTTCTTGTCTTAAAAAATGAAGATAAGTCGCGCCTGTCAAGGAACCTTCGAAGAAAAATGGTCCAATCACTTGCAAATTGATTATTCCTCCCCAGATGTTCACTGACCAGTGATTTTGATGTATTACTTCTCTAATCCAATGAGGATTGTCGGTTGAATAATAATGCATATTATGTCTATTCACCATCTCATTGCTTTTAAAAGTCGATTCATCAGTGAATAATATTTTGTTAAGAAATTCATGGTCGTCATTTATTCTTCCTAAAATTATATTTCAAAAATCGGTTCTATTTTGAAAATTGTCGCCATGTAGGTCTTGATGTAAAGAGATATGGTTAGGGTGATATTTATGCTTTTTTATAACTCTTTGCACACTAGTCCTACTAATATCAGTTGTTTTGCTAATTTCGCGTACACTTATCTTGGGATTTTCCGTAATTACTGTCAGGACTGTAAATTGATTATTTTCATGGGTTGTGTTGGGACGGCGAACAATTTTTTTCTTATAATGGATATTGCCGGTAAGTTCAAATCGTTTTCTTAGGTTTTCAAAACTTTTTGCTTGAACGGGTCGTCTGGATATTTCTGCTTATAAATTTTGGAGGCAAAAAGACTATTCCTGTTGCATTCTCCTAGGACGTGTATCATGTCAACCATTTCTTCTTGAGATAAATGCATAATTCTTTTAAACGACAACATTCAAACTCAATTAATAAATTCATCTGACAAATTTCTAAAATTTTGTTTCCATGTAGAAGAAATGTTCGAAAAAGAGGTATATAACCTGGTATCAGTGGAAAGCTAAGTTAAAATGCTATCCATTTCTGAAATAAAAAATAGGTCATTCCATTAAAAAAAAATGAGATACCGAGTGTTTCGCAAGTGCCTTTCGCACTGTATAATGCTAAAGGATATTCTAATTTGTTTTAATATTATCACAAAGGCTAAAGTCCTAAGATTATTTTGGTAGATTTTCGTAAGTCTGTGCCATCTCCATAGTCAGAAACATATGTTTAAAGTTTGCAGATTTTTAAGGAATTTTCGACGAAAAAAATTTTTTTTACGAAAATAACAGAGTGAAACCAATATATAATTATATCGTTGCAATTAGCTTTCCACAGGACATCTAAATATCTAAAAATATATATAGTGTTCCATTTAAAAAAAATCACTCTCTATACACCACCATTTTATGGGACAGCCTGTACAGTTGAAAATAATTTTAAAATATGCCGCGTGATGTCTTTTTAATTTTCTTAACCTTTATTTCTCTTCATGTTATTCCTATAGGCTCCACAAAAGAAATACACACCGTTGGGACACCCGGTACAACTTTGTTTACTTTATTATTATTATTGTTCAAGTTTTTAGAGTTATCTAAAAATTCAAATAAAAAAAAAATGCATTTTCACAATTTCATAAAAATGTAATACAAAATAATGTAATTATTTCAGAAATCTACCATTCATCGATGGATACTACGTTTCAGAAATGAAGGTTTGTTAGAGAGGAAACGAAGACCGCTTGGTTTAAATAAAAAAAAAACTACACAAAATGAAGATCAAGAAATCGTAAATGCAATACAAAATACAAAACAATCCTTTTCTTTCTAGTCGACAAATTTTAGATGTCACAGGAATTGGTTGTTCAGCTAGGACCATCATAAGAAGACTTGTCAATGGAGGGTTACATAACCGGAAATCAGCGAAAGTTGTAAATTTTACACCGCGTCATGCCAAGATTAACATCTCGGCAATATGTCAACATGTCAAACAGCATTTATTACCTTTGGCGGATGCTAATGATGGAGACATTGCATTTGTCCAAGATAATTCGGCCATTCATACTGGTAGAGTCGTTCAGGAATGGTTTGAAGAATATCCAGAAATTGATGTGATTCCCTGACTGGCCTGCTAAATCCCCTGATTTAAATCCTTTCGAAAACTTATGGGCACATGTTATTCGACATTCGGACGACGAAAATGCAAACTTAAGAAACAGGCAGTATTTAATAGAACTTGGAATCAATTGGGATAAGGAAATTTATGCCAAAATTTAGTTGGTTCCATGCCGAGAAGACTGCAGGAAGTCATCGCAAATGGAGGATACTATACAAAATATTAATGTAATTATCTTTTGTGTTATTTTTTATATCTAAAAATTATTTGGAATATGTATTTTACTTATTAAAATGTCTACTTCTTTCTTAAAAACAGAAACAAAAAAATTAAATGTTGAAGTTTTCATATCGGCCTTTCAATAAAAAAAAACTTTTCAGGGAGGCTATGAGTTGCTTTTACTCCATTTAAATTACATTGCAACAAATGTTTTCATGACATATGAAAGTGACTTTAATTTTAAAGTCTCCTTTAAATTCGATTATGAAACTGGCCCTAATAGTATTAATTTTGTAAATCATTGAGTTATTTTTCTGAGATTAGAAATGATAAATTATAAATTTATTAATAGTTATGAATAAATGATTAACTAATACATTAAGGCCCGATCTTTTCATCTCCAGTTAACTTTATCTGACGGTTTATTCCCATAGTAACAATTGTGATCACAATCGTTACTATGGGAATTAATCACCAGATAAAGTTAATTGGAGATGAAAAAATCGGGCCTAAATCAAACACGGAAAAAATAATTTAAAAGAGCAGCTGTTTTACTTATTTAAAATTATGCTAGTTATTCGGATATTTTATTATCGAGGATGGACGTTTACTCCGGCACGCGGCAGGTAGTAAGTACAATAACATGCAATAAGGTTGAGTTTCCCTCGTTCTTCAGACACGTTACTGCCAAGCAAATTTTCAATCGTTCTCTTTATACTGTCAGCGATAGTACATACATCCCATCTACCCTGACACCAACAGGAGAGCACTAGTGCTTCCTACGATCCAGGTTTGATCCAGCGGAGAATGGTCCCATAAAGATAAGCTGTAGAGAAAAAACTTGACGTGATAGAAGAAAACTAACTTCAGTTTTGAAATTAGCATGCCTATTTAACTTTAAAACAACTGAAAAATCGAACTCAATAGAAATTGTGTTAAAAATTGTTCCCCAGTGTAATGCATGTAATTAATAGATAAAAACATAGAATAAATTTTTGTTTTGAATTAAGAATAAACAAAAAATTCTTTACCTCCTGTAACGGAAGGACAGAGTTTGAACGATAGAAGAAAGTAGATTAAAGAAACCAGCACTTTTTAGATCTAATCCAACAAGGACTCGTCGAGCATGATTTTTTTGATCTTTATCTGTTTAGAAGGCTCGAGAAGAGCGAGAAAGGGAATCAAATTTCAGGAATCGCTCTCACCGTCTTCTTTTCACGGAATGGAATTTGGTCCTTGTCCGTTGATTTAGTACACATACAGTGTGATCAAAGTTACTGCCGCAGTATTGTTAACTTTGTTACTATTGGGGTTACGAAGTCGTTTAACTTAGCAAAAATATTTTTACTCAGGATTACAGTGGTGATATCAAGAAAATAATTGCGCATCGCATTCTCAAAATATTTGCAAATGTAAAATTTTTTTTTTTAATGGAACAACCTGTATTGTTTGTTGGCAAACGGAAGAGCATTAAATTATAAATACAAATTACTCTTGATTGTTTCACCTTACATCGAATAATAGAGAAGCCATTGTGATAGTTGTATTAATCATTTATCTTATCGATCCGACAATTTACTATTTCAAGTGTTTCTCCGTTGGTGCCACTTACCTAAAAAAGTCGAAAACGGATATACAAGTGTCCCAACAATGTGTTCTCGGACAATATCTCAATAACTACTGAAGATTTTAATTTAGAGATCTACAACACAAAATTATTTTCATCTATACATAATGAATCAAAACAATTGTACCGAACTTACAACTTTTTTATTTCAAAAGGCACACCCTATATGTGATGTCGAATTTGGATCGCTCATAAAATTCCACACATTGTCTATACCTAAAAGTAACCGTTCTTGAGATATTTGACATTAAAAAAAAATGCCACTTGCAGCCACTATTTTATTTATTTTTATTTCATTTATTTTTAACTTTAAGAAAAAGACTTTTGGTGCAGATATAGGTGATACTTAAACTTATTATTAAATGTACTTCTATTGATACAGGGTGGTCATAGCAATAAACGAAATATCAGAAATCTCTAAATGACAAAAATCAATGTTCATCTACATAAGTATATTTTATACCATACGTATACATAATTCATTTTCGGTCATAAAATGCTTCAAAAACAACTTCCAACCAATATGGGTAGATTTAAATAAACGTCAATTTTTATTTATTTTTTATTCCATTGCTTCCCCATTAACAAACGTCAGCATACGCAATTAAATGCCATACCAACTAAAATTGTCGCAATAACTTATTTATTATTCATTTTAGGGGGAAATCGTAAAGAGAAATTTGTATTTAGAATTTGATGTTCTTTCATTTGCCATCAAAAAGTATAGGGCGTTCCATTAAAAAAAAAACTGCATTACACATACGCAAGTATTTTAAGAATGCGATGCGCAAATGTTTTTCTCATTTCACCACAGTAATTCTGAGTAAGAACAGTTTTGCTAATTTGGATAACAAAGTTAGCACTAGTGCGGCAGCTACTAATCAATTTTAGATAAAATGATTTCGTAAAAAATCAGTGCTAGAAAAAGTTAAACGTAATAATACGTAATATTTACGACAATAACATGAAAAAAAATTGTGATTCTAACAAAATGAATAATTCAAAGCTTTGTTTCTCGTACGCCCACGCAAGCCATGCGCAGGTGTGTATGAATTTGTTGGCGAAGCACTTTTCTCCAAGTCCCGAATGTCTTCGAATTATTTACGCTAGATACAAGGTTCCCGTTGTTCCAAGTCGCGGTTTCAATTCAATGTGCAATATTCTCTTTGAGCGGAAAAATAGGTCCCTTTGTTTGAAATTGCGTTTTGGTTTGTCATTGCAACATCCTGCAATTTCTTTTCTAATTTGAAATAATTAACCTTCTGTACAGTATTTCAATTCCTTATACCCCACCAGAAATCTAGAACTCGAAAATAATTGTAATACATATACTTTCTTTCAATGGACTCGAGTTTATAGAGTTTGAGACTTGAACGGTATGAAAAAAGTCCATCTATCTTAGTATGTATTTCTTGACTTCTATAGACAATGTTAAGCTTTTTCATATCTAAAATGTCATGGTGAAACCTTTGCTATAATTGCTAATTGATCCGACATTGTTTGGAAATAATTTTTAAGTGTTAGTTAAACAAATGAACTTTTAGACTCATATTACACACCAAAGTTTGCATGAAATCAATGCTTAGTACACCTCTGCTTAAAAGTCTTGAAACGAAAAGGAATGAAAATATTTGAATTGAATATTAATCAAATCAATCAAAGTTATACATAAAGTAGCGAAAATTAAAGGAAAAGTTTCAAATTTGTGCTAACTAATTGTAAGTAACAAGTCAACAATATTAACAAGTTAATATTCTCACAAATTTTCATGCAACAAGATACCCGTCATTTGACGGTCTCATAAGTTTCTTGAAAAATCAATAATAATTAATTGGCATATCGTCTTCAAAATTATAATAATAAAATTATTTATGCTGTTTTATAAAAAAAATATCCTCGACAAGTATCTGTCGGCTGTTGATAAATTTTCTAGAAAGTTTGCTGTCCTCATCCTCAAGTGTTAATTTTCTACGTTATTACTTCGAAGTCATCAGTGTCCTCGACATAATAAAATAATTTGGGAAAAAATTGGCATTATAAAAGCATAAATTTATTCCATTACAAAAAGTAGTAAAGAAGACTGTGGTTTAAGAAATAATTAAAAAATAATCTCTTCCCACAATTAGTTTATATCCATAGATAGGTATTTCGGCAGCTACGCTGCCATCTTATTTGTGTACTGAAAATGGGAACATAGCTACCGAAATACGTACATATCTACGGATATAAAATAATTGTGGGCAGAGATCACTTTTTAATTATTGATATAAAAAAGTACAAAGACTTTACAAATTTAGCAGTTTCAACAGGTCTCTTATTTATTAAATTTTTTTGTCAAAGTCATTACATAAGTTGAATAATTTCTTTTCGATGATTTTCCTTGTTCTGGATTAATCTTAAGACAACACCAACTACAACGAAAACCTTTTTCTTAATCATCACAAGTTTAAAAATAAATCGGAAGCAAAACCAACAAGAACAATGGCAGTTCGTCATCCGTTTTAACTCCCGGTACACCAAAATCAATTAAACAGGAAACTAGATGTATAGACTTCATTTAAAGACGACATGCAATGCTGATTTTATTGCTTAATTATTATTTTAACAAATTTTCTGTTTATCGAATACATTTTACTTCTAATTATTACTTGCCAGTATTTTGTGTAGAACGAACTTTTCATTTAAAAATTTATGTTTAGCGATTAACATAGAAATAGTGGTACTTCAATTCGTCGTAAAACATACAGTGACTTTCATAAAGTTCGTAACAAATGGGGAAAATTTTTATTATTGTTCTTTGTGAAAAAATTTTAGTACAGTTAGTTCGTGCACCAATCAAAATGAAAGACAACACAATGCCATCCAACCACTCGTTTAAAATGTGGCAGAAAACTTGAAAAATAGAAAGTCTCGAAAATGAGAAATTGCGAAAATTCAAAAGTTATCAATCTTTTTGTTCTAGAATCGATGTACTCAGATAAAATTAAGTGTAACGAACAACTTACAGTGTTTAAATACAATAATTTGCTAGAATTATGACCAAAAATCCATTTTCTTGGAATGTTATTTTATGTGATCTTAAAATTAAAATGCTGTTTTGAATCCTTCAAAAACAAATATAATCTCGTTCCTTGATCTGTGTATACTAAGATAAATTTCACTAATCTGAAAATATTACTTTAGATAGGACGCTTTTACAAAATAGAAATTTCGCTTTAAAAACACGTTTTGTTACATTGCGTTTTAACAAATAAAAATAAATTGTTTTAATTTATTTTTTGCATAATAGAAAGCTAAGATGTAAATATGCTCTTTTTATAGAAAAATGTTCTTTACAGCATATTAAATGCATACTTCTGGCCTTTTGAAAAGTATTGTACATTTTAAGCGAAAACTCGTAAAATAGTGTTAGCCATGACGTGAACTTAACGTCAACAAGCGAAAACATCAGTTGGTTCGTTGATATTTCTTGTTCATAGCAAAGTTAATCTTTATACATGTTCCGTTAAAGACAAAGTTGACTCAACAAGAAATATCAATGAACCAACTGATGTTTTCGCTTGACGTTAATTTCACGGCTAATATTATTTTACGGATTATCGCTGAAAATTCACAATATTTTTCAAAATACCAGAAGTATACATTTAATATGCTGTAAATGACATTTTTTGTACAAAAGAGCATACTTATATCTTGCCTTTCTATTACGCAAAAAATTAACGGAAACAATTTATTCTTATTTGTTAAAAACGCAATGTAACAAAGACGTGATTTTAATAGCGAAATTTCTATTTTTGTAAAGGCGTCCGATTTGAAGTAGTACTTTCATATTGGTGGTATTTATCTTAGTAAACACAGATCGAAGAAAGAGATGATATTTGTTTTGAAGGATTTAAAGCAGTATTTTAATTTTAAACCACATAAAATGAAATTCTAAAAATTGATTTTGGTCAAAATTTAGCAAAATATTGTATTTAGACGCTGTAGGTTGTTGATTACACTTAATTTTATCTGAGTGCATCGATTCTAGTAGGAAAAGATTAATAACTTTTGAATTATCGCAATTTTTCATTTTCGCGAATTTCTATTTTTCAAAATTTCAGCCATATTTTAAATGACTGGTTAGATGGAATTATGTTGTTTTTTATTTTGATTGATGCACGAACCAACTGTAGTAAAATTTTTTGGCAAAAGTCAATAATAAAAATTTTTCCCATTTGTTACGAACTTTATGAAAGTCACTGTATATGAACTATATAAAAAGTGGTAAACTTTTTGGCAATTTTATGGTTTAGTATACATATAAACAGCCCTCAGAGGCATCATAATATATTTCGAGTTACAGAAATTTTAATTTAATGGTACTGATCGTGCGCGTATGCATTCACCACTGAACACAATACTACATATTAAGATTAATTGTGAAGGGTAAAATCGAAAGGAAAAGAGGATGCGGGCGCAAACCCACATAATCACTGCTAAATATCCATTGATAATGGGCAGGATTTTTGTCAAAGAAATTATTTAGGTCACTAGACAAAATAATATGGGACTGAGTGCTGATAAATATCTGGCGTGTGAAAAAGAATTTAATAATTTACTATTTGATTAATTCGATTATTGAGTCTTCACTTATTAAAGAAGGATCATCAGGAATTTTCCCTTGCAGTCAACACGAAGCTCTGGAATCGCAGTAACACTTTTTAGTTGATATGATTTCTAAAGACACTTACAAGACATTTAGCGACGTTAAAAAGCTAACATTTACGTGTAGTTAACCTGTTACCATAATTTCTAGCCTGACAAAAACTTCGTGCAGCTCTATCAGCATCATTTATCGCATCGCATGATTCACGGCATTAAGCTATATTTCGCGCATATCTCAGATTTTCTTTTTTTCTAATCTGAATACCTAAATGTTATTTAGTACGGAGCCCTAAAAATGGTCGCTCATGTCGTGGGGAAAAATCTGGGATACTACTTGATGCGGAAAGTCATAACCACCCACACATTTCATCCGGGCAACTGTACGCCAGAAGTCATGCAATCGCTGTGAAGGAAATTATAAAACACGACGAAGAAATGTTGTTGGAAGAAACAAGCTAATTCATAGCACCAAGGCATGATGGTAACTTGTAAGTTATTATGGGGTTATGTAAACCTAGACCTTACACGACCGCGTTCATGAAGCATACTTTTATAACTTTCGAATTGTAAAGGTCTCAACACAAGACATGACAAGCTTGTAGACTTGCTCGAAGAATCAGAAAAATGTTTTCAGTATGCACCAGGATAATGAGAACATCGTCAAAGCATATCTCTTACTGTTAGTCCAAAGAAGTGTGGTCCTTCAAGTCGTAAAGCTATACCTTCTGCATCAACAATAAAAGACGTAAAATTGAAAAATGAGTAAAAAAGGTATTCAAAAGACTTTTGATTATCAAAATGCAAGATAACAAACCAGTGTAGTGTATGTACAGCTGGAATAATAAGTCATGACATAATCTTTACAGGAAATCTTATCGTGGACATTTTGTTTGTGGTTCTGTAAGCTTTCTGTAAGCGTCATGACTTATTATTGCGACTGTACATACATGTCTACTGGTAAGTTTGCACGTGTGTAACGAACTTCAACCTGAAGATTTTTATGACTTGCGCAACTTATCACATGAGAAAATCGAGGCAAATTAAAAACGAATTGATAATTACTCGGACATAAATTGCATAACTGCGCGGGGTTTTGAATTTTCATGGGACTTCGAACGGCATTAAGATACAGATATCGGTGCTTGACGTCGATTGCAGATTGTAAAACGTGATCTCAGTGGACTAATATGTATGTTCATGGTGCGTCGATTGCGAATAAAGAGGTAATAATCCTCGGTAATGGAATTTGTGAATGTATTCTGAGGCAATTCCGGTACGCTTATCTAATCTAAGAAATACGCTTACGTCAACCATGTGAATGTTTACTTCGATGGTGCTCACTTTTGCAGGATGGGACGATGAGGATTTCTTATGCTTGTGTAACAAAAGAAGGGTTTTTCGTTTGCAAAATCCTTCTTTTTCGTCGAATTTAGAAAAAAAAAAGAAGTTTTAAAACTTCCTAAAATATCATCAAATATATCTCACTTTTAAAGAGTGAATTGTTAAAATGAACGATTTCTTTATTCCATTATACTTCATTTTATACTTCCTAATACTTTTGTGGATGTACCACATCTGCACCCTCCGTACCGCCTCTGTTTAACAATCTTTTAGCAATTGTAACCATTAAAGCGTTCCTTTTATTGAAAATGGAACAGAAAGATGGATGGTATTATTTTACAATACGACATAAATGTGTACAAATAGAATTAAGAAATGAAACTAAAATATGATTAATATGACCCCCACATAAATTTAATTTAATGTCTATTAAAGAAAGAAATACTTCTGTTATTATATTTATTATAATTTATGTTAATGTATTATTTCTGCATACAACGAAACTAGATTCTCATCATTATTGTAAACAAAAATATAAAAGTAGCTTTGCTAATTAAAAAGTCTCCTTTAAGGGCAGGTGCAGTCGAAAATGAATATAAAAATTATCAATGCTGATTATAATAATATTTTGAAAAGGTCTTCAAGTTCACAGAAACAAAAGGTGATTAATGCAAACGACATAAAGGACCGCACAAGGTATCGACATTGAATTCCTAATGAACTTTGCAAAGGGAACTCTAAAACACCTTTCATGACAGGTGCAACTTTTAATGACCGCAATTAAATTTCACGGTTTTTTTTTTAACCGCATAATGGTTTTTATAATCCCGAAAATATGTAGAATGCAAATAGAAACGAATCTTGCATCTTCAAATTGGAAGAACAAGAAATATCATCACCTGAAAGGAGGGAGGTACATAATTTGTAATTTAAGATTCGGTCACATAATATCGTCGTAGAAATTGCAACTGTCAGTTTTAAATGGATAACCAATAACCTGTCAGCTGCAGGAGGTAGAATTAATAGAATGAAGTGGTGATGACATGCTGAAATAAAATTGAATTGATTAACTTACAGGAAAAGTGCTTCTTGTACGAATTCTTTTTGCAGGAGGGTGGCATGATTCAATTTAGCTGAGGCTTATACATACCTGAAACAAAATAAACAAATAAAATACGGCGACTGAAAATAAAGGTTAAAATTATGTAACTCAAATAACCTTTGGGTAAGTATTTTACGCAACACCGATATAATAAATTACGCTCGGAGCTAATTGAAAATCTAGTATCAATTATTAATATTTGCAGTGGACATATTTATGTTTTGCATACGCAAGAAGGAAATACTTGACGCCAGAAGTAATTGGGTGATTGCCAGTGAGTTGTAAATAAAAGTTTCTATTAAGTGCTACATTTTCTGTGACCTTATTTATCATAATTCATTACTTTTACGGTAGCTTGTTCTTGAAAAGTTGAATTTTACATTAAAGAGGACGACGCAAATTTAATTGAATGAAAAGGAAATGTCCTTACAAGTTGCATTTTCTTTCTCTGATAAATACATTGAGAACAAAAGTAATGTCCCCCTATAAATCAAAAGTAATGTCTTGCTATAAATGTTAAATTGCTGCTTCTGACCACTATAATAAAATAACTAAACGGATAAGGAAAGCAAGAAAGCCCATAATTGAATATCAATTATTATTGATATTCCTCTTTCTTCTTTTTAACGATGGTTGATTTTAGTTTTAACAATTTTTTGGCGATAGTAGCCCGATGAAGATGTAATTACAACTACTATACCAAATTATGGGCAATAACAACAATATCATTAGTTTTTCCTTCAAATTTTTTAGGTTACAGGTTTAAAAGAAGTAATCAAAGATGTAGGAGTAGCATGAAATCATTATACACTGATGATAAAAGTTCTTTCATAGAAAACAATATCTATTTCTTATTTTATATTCTGCATGTTCTCCATGGTATATTTTTTAATATTTCCTATGCACAAGTACAATTTATCCAACGAGCACAAGTATTTCTTATTGACAGAGTAGAAATATGTACATATGTAGCAATTGCTGCCTCCATTGAAACCCTGCTTTAAAACGTTAAGTTTGAAATAGTTTTGTTTTGGCATCATGAACCTTTAAAACTGACCTAAGACTACGCCTACTAAGTCTTCAATAAAATCTGTCCACTAGATTGTAAGATTTAAATCTTTTAACCGATGCATTTTACACGTAATTTCTGTTAATATCCTTGCTTGCTCGTAGATTTGGACGATTTCTTACTATAACTTTCACTTCTGTTTTTTATTTCATAGTTTACTGAAGTTATTTTTAGATGACTTCCATTTAACATGTTTGGCATTGGGGTGGTATCTACAATAGATCTCAGGACCTTATTTTCAAATTTCTATATCTCTCTATATTTGAGTTACTCGCCATTCCCCACAGTTAATTATCGTAGGAAAAAATAAGTTTGTTGATGACTTAATACAGTGTGTCCCCAGACTGAAAAAGAGGAAAAACTTGTTTATTTTCAAGTTTAGAGAAAAATGTTATTCTATATAAAAGTTTTTGCTTGTCTGAAAACCATTGATTTTCTAAACAAAATCCAGATACTGTTTTTCTTAAGCAAAATAAAATTTAAAGCGAAAAATTTGTTTGGTAGCTTTAATAAAATTAAGGTATAGTTTGTCGCAAATGTCGGTTAGTTACTGAGTAACTGAACTGTATGATGAATTTAATATTTGAGGAGTGGAAGTAACAAAGACATACATAGGGCCGTTTTCATAATAGTGGTAAAGGAGTCTTTAATTTAAAGTCACTTTAAGCATAGAAAAACTTGTGTTTTTATGGTTTAAAGTCGCTTTAAATTTAAAGTTCTATTATGAAAACGGCCCATAGAACTTTAAATTTAAAGTGACTTTAACCATTAAAAACACATTCGTTTTCCTAATACTTAAAGTGACTTTAAATTAGAGTCTCCTTTAGAGCCCGCGCACACTGCAGATTTACTATCGGCCGATAGTTTATGCTGAATCAAGTTACGAGAAGTGTGATTACGTGGCCTATAATAATTTAATGTACAGTCACGTATCACAGTTCTCGTAGCTTGATGCAGAATAAACTATCGGCCGATAGTAAATGTGCAGTGTGCGCGGGTTCTTAGGGCCAGTTTCATAATAGAACTTAAATGTGACTTTAGAATTAAAGTCACATTTCGATGTGTAAACAAATGTGTTTTCATATTTATTTTGACGTCTGAAAGTGACATTATATTTAATGTCTCTTTTAAATTCCATTATGAAACTGACCCTTACTTCTGTTATGAAAACGGCCCTTTGTGCCAATTTGTCGAAAAATGAGATATTCCCACAGAAAGATTCTATGTACCATCGACTACATCCTATAAAACGAGTTAAGTGCTCAGACACTAAATTCTAGGAGAAAAGTAGGCTGAAAGTTGTGAATAAAATATGTTTTTGTACAAAATGGTGTTTGTGGTAAATAACCAGTAGGACTAGTCTCCGCGGTGATATAATTTTTTAAAAAATTCTCTTGTCATTTAAACACTTGAATTGAACAGAGAATTTTTTTTTACCAATAGAAGGAGTCTTAAATACATTACCTTTAAAGTCACAAGGCGCAGTTTTACAATCACAAGCTAACTTTATCTGACGGTTTATTCCTACAGTAACAATTGTGATGACAATCATTACTACATGAACCGACAGATAAAGTGAACTTGTAAGTTGTGATTGCAAAATCGGACCTAAATACACAAAGTACTGCTATTCATTAAGCCAGCGACGAGCACGAGCTCGCCGAAAGCTCGACCCCCACCCTCAATTATTTGCGGCGATCCCGATGTTTTAGACAAACAAGCGCCGGCATATGTAACTGATTCAGTCGTATCAACGAAATCAAAAACAGAGAGCGCCGAGCGAGTTAGTTCATGTTGGTTTATTAGCGTTTAACAGTGTCGTACAAGTTCGAGGCCATTTAAAATTGAAAAACAAGACTTTTTTAAATAATATTTATAATAATTTTCGGCTTAATTCGATATGAACAGCATCAAAACGATCAGGCCGTCTACAATTTCGTATTTTATGGAACGAAGTCGACTCCGCCGACTACCCCACCGATACTCTGGTCACCTATTGCTTAACGTAGGGGGGGATCATTTCCCCTCTCCTGCCAGTCGCTGCATTAAGCCAATCTTATAGCGTTTTCGATTCACATTGCACCGGTTGCACTCAGTGTATTTGCATTTTCTTTTAACCTCAAGTGATAATACGAGATGAAGATACTCTGAGTGCGCACTAGTGCGGTCAATCGAAAACACTATAAATCTAAATTTGGCGGATAAACGCGCCAAATTTTGACGCCATGAGTTTCCAAAGTTTCGCGCGATTATTTTATTTATCTAGTTACTTTTATCATACTTTAAGGTGATTAAAGTCCCTAGATAGATAAAGTACTCCAATCAAACGCCAAAATAATCACGACGTGAAACGTTAGAAACGCAACATTAAATGTCCTCAAGTTCTGTCTAGGTTCTGTTTGACTGATGTATTAATTTAATATTTATTTTAAAAATTGATTTGAACTGTAATAAGAAAATAAAAAAACGCACAATTCCATTTGTTTTTTTTTCCACTAAAGCTTTGGTTTTCTAGAATAGCGGTACCGTGAAGAAAAGAGAAGATAAATTGGAAGCAAATGATGTCACAAAAAACGTGCTAAGAACAATTTATTAAGTACAGCTGATTGCAGAGAAATCGAGTACATCGAAAAAGTCAAAGATGCAAAAATTATACAATTTTTTGACAATGTAAATCTGTCTCTTTTAAATCTGAAATCTTATTTTTTTAAACGGGCTATATTTGACAATAAAAATGAGAATTTTAAAACTAGAATTTCAGAGCATTTAACAAAAATCAAATTTCTATTATTTTTAAATATTTGCTTTTGGCAAATTATAATGTTTGGATTCAGTCTGTGTTGACCAACTTCCTCTTATTTAGAAGGCATTAGAACTTTGTCACTTTCATTTAACCGCTGTCACGTTGACATCAAAAGTGACAGTGACACGAAAGAATTAAACCAGAGATAATTAAGTGTACCTACTCGATTTTTTTTAAGTCAGCTATACATTTGGTTTGCTAAAAAGCCGTATACCGTGAATATATCTTATTCTGAAACATGCAAAACACACATATCCGTTTGTTGCTAGAGTAACGTAATAATTAAATGACAGCAATGTATTAAAGCGTGTATTTTATTTTGAAACATAGGTTGTCAAAACAATTATTAACTTCAGCTTGTTTAAATTTTGAAAGAATGGGCAGGAGAAAGATAGTTAGAATTGCTTGAGCACAGAGTTCTGCCGGCCCTCAACGCCTTAAATTAAATATTAATGGTGAGGTTTGGTACCAGCATGATGGTGCGCCGGCGCACAATTCTCAGATAGTTCGAACCTTTCAAAAGGTCCGTTTTCACGCTCATGCAATTTGCACAAATGTGCTTGTGCACCCGAATTTGCACAAGGGAGTCATTGCATGAAAACGTAATTTTTTTGCTTGCACAAATCCATTTGCGCAAATTGCTTGAGCGTGAAAACAGACCATAAACCAAAGATTTCCAACCCGCTGGATAGGACGTGGAGGAGTAGTAGATACGTCCGCAAGGTCACCCGACCTGTCTCCAAACGATTTCTTTCTTTGGGCATGTATCAAAAATAAGTTTTAAATGGAGAACCTATAAACAATATCGTTTAAAAAATAAAATACGAGTGGCTGCAAGAGCATATACGAAATACAATAAATTGAATTTTACAATACCTAATGGTCCGTTTTCACGCTCAAGCAATTTGCGCAAATGGATTTGCGCTAGCATTTGCGCAAATGCATGCAGTTTGCCAACCTTGTTAGCTTGTGCAAGCAAAAAAATACATTTTCATGCAACGACTTCCTTGTGCAAATTTGTGTGCACAAGCACATTTGCGCAAATTACATGAGCGTGGATACTGTTTGATTTTTTAAAATTTTGTTCCGTTACTTTATTTCTCTTATGGGCAAGTTCGCGCGTTTACACTCGGAGTACGCTCTGATCAAAAGTGTGAGGGAGAGCGACTGCGTTTCACTGCATGTAAGGTTAAGAGTGAGAAAAAGAACTCCGATCGATCCGAGCGTAAACTCGAACTCACCCTATGTTTCAAAATAAAATACACGCTTTAATACATTGCTGTCATTTAGTAATTACGTTACTCTAGCAACAAACGTATGTGTGTGTTTTGCATGTTCCAGAATAAGATATATTCACGGTATATCACCATCACACAAGAAAACGCAGAAGATTCTTTTGAACGTTCAGAATCCTCTTTTGGCGACTTTTTATTTTTCAAATATTTTTTATAATGTCAAATCGAGTGGCTATTATGATATGTGTAGGATGAAAAATACAGCGTCACTATTTTGCTTGCTTCACATCAATATATGTCATTTTCCAACGTCACTTACCGTCCTATTACGGCGGTCGCTTTACGGTATGAAACCAAAACTTCACTTTTTTTTTTAATTTACAAATTCACCGAGCAAAGGTTTCACGTTTGAAGACGAACTAAGAAGTTCTTGCGCTAATAGTCAAAGTAAGGAGTAAGAATGTCGCAGACCCCCTTTGCACCGGTATTTATACTGAAAAACAATTAAATCTACTTTTGATTTTGCGCGCCGCTCGCCGGCTCTAATATGTGACACAGCCTTAACGCAACAGCTGTTTGGAATAACGGGGCGGGGCGGCTTGATTCATGTTTGTTGTAGGTTATGTTGCTTGTTTACTTGAACAATCACTTCAACAATTTTTTCAATTTCTCGAACTGCCGTCTACCAAAATTAGTGAGTTATATGGAAATATGTACTTGTTTTACAATTTTTAAGTTACATTTAGTCGGTAAGTGCATTAATTTGTTTCTTCGCATAACCTAACTTTCTAATTTCGTATCCTAACTTTAAATGGTCTTGTTTTCTAAAGAAATTGCTAAAATAAATTAAATCTAACTAAAAATTTTCTGTAAATAACCTTAGTCGATGTGTGTAGTGTGTCTAGTGATTCTGACCCGCGAATTCTCGATCTCGATATCCCGGGAAATGTGCTAAATTTGATCACGGGGAAAGACTGTCAAGAAATCGAACAATTTACGAATTCTGCGCTTCCCTTCTTCGCTCAAGACAACTGTTCGCTGCTCCGCACATCTTATTATTCTCTACGGGCGAATTCATACAGATTGAATAGTGGTTTCATGAAAATCAACAAAGCGCATGCGACTTGCATGTACCTACAGCCGTGCGCAACTTAAGTACTACAATTTAACAATTATTGGTGGTGCATTTTAGACGCGCATGACTATACAGCCCTTTTCTCAACGTGGGTAGTGGGACTGGGCAAAATGTAGTGGAGATTACGTGTTACAATTACAACGAAAACTGTAAATATACGAATAGCAATCAGTGGATTGTAATATCTTCAAAAACAGCTACAAATAAATTAATTGTTGCTCGTACAGAATTTTTACTGTAATATTTCAGAATTTCAATCTTTCCGACGATATTAAGCAAAGATATTTTATTGTTAATATCCATCTGTGGCTTAGATGCAACTGCATTTGTTTTGACTCGACTTGATTCTTATAGACAGCAGACCAAGTAGAAGTCGGTATTTTTTCATAAAAACACAGCACTAATTCACAAACTTTATTTACAAAATTATATACACTTTACAAAACTTTAATTATGTATTAAATTTCTGCGGCGATAACTGTTATATCGGCGTTAATTCATGTTGTAAGTTATATTTTAGTTAGCCAAGGTAGGCCATAAAAAAAGCATTCATTGTAATTGTCAAATAAACAACACATAAAAAAGTCATAAGCTTTTACATTTATTACATACTAATTCAAAGATATGTAACAATAACCATTCGTTTAATGAAAAATAAGTCTAATTTCGGTGACTGAACCATTCTCGGCTGGTGATATTTTTCGACTCACTTATTTCTGTAGAATTAATGATAATAATGCCTGAACACTAAGTCAGGGTAAGGGTGGTGATTTCTTATTTTCTGTAAATTTTAACTATACTTAGAATTAATATAAATTTATTATGCTTCCAACCTATCGCATACACATGCTCTTCGTTACAATTCTTGAAATCATTTTTGGCTAAAGTGAAAGTCTTGAAACGGTATATATAATATTGTTTCCAAAGTCAGATATCAATTGTCTGATAAAGCATTTAATGTTCTCATTTTTCTAACTATGTTTTTAAGAAATTTATAAATTTGATGCAAGTCGGTTTTGATTGCAATGAAATTTTAGGTCAAATATAATCTGAAATTCATATTTAACAATCGCTATGCACTGACTAAAAAAAATGAAAATATGCTTATACGAAGCGTTAGTTTTGTCACAGTTTAACTATTGTGACGTAGTCTATGGTCCTTGCATCGATTCCGTAGATAGGTACAGAATACAATCATTTCTCTATTTTTATTTATTTTTTTTCTTCTTACATTTTATATTCATGCGTCATCCTTCTTCTTTTTAGTTAATTTAATTTCAATATATTAATTTAAGTTTAGTAGTAAAAGGTTAAGTGGAAGAGCAGAGAGCTGATTGTTCAGCTACTCTGAACTTCGCCTTTCTCTCAGGTATCTCTAATTATTTATTAGTTATATCTTCTAATTATATTATTACTGATTTTGTATATCTGAGAATAAAGTCTATTATTATTATTATTATTATTATTATTATATTGGCCACGCATTATCTCTATTATTATTATTATTATATTGGCCACGCATTATCTCGACCTTAAACTGTTATTATTTTAAGAATATTTAATTTTATTTTGTGTATTAGTCACTGTTTTTCAGAAGAAATTTGTTTCTTTGTTTTTATATTATAAAAGAGAGGGATTTTTGCTTTTTTTAAATTACTTTTGTTAGTTTTCTAATGCTTATTAGTTGTTAGTTTTCTAATGTTTATTGTTAGAATTATTGTTTTGTTAAATTACCAAAAATATTTCTACTTAAAAGATAAAAGTAGAGGTTTTTAAATGTAAATTTTATGTTAACTAAAGTCCTAGCTTAAAGATAAAGAGAGTGTTAAGTATGAATACGAGGCTGATTTTTGTATACTTAAAGGTCGAATTTTAAATATTAAAGTTGATTTAAATAATATTTTTGTGTACTAATTGATTATTTACTCTTAATTAACGACTTTTGTATTTTTTTTTATATTTCTCGATTTCCCAGGAATTTCCGGGAACACTGTTGGTTTGTGGACATTCCAGAATTTTGAAAAACGCTTGTATGCGCCTATGACATATAGCAGCCATATTTAGTGACCAGTTTGGACAAGAAACTACTGTTAGTATGACCCACCCTGTTATTCTTAACTCGTTGGATGTTACTCGAGTCCCAAGAAATCGAAAAAGTCGAGAAATCAAAAACTCTACTCATGTCTGAAATTTCTGCTATTTATTTTCAAAAATTCTTCTAGTTGCATAACTTTGTAATACGTTCTCTAAGATTGGCGACAATAAAATGATTAGGTAAAAATAAACATACACAATTGCAAGATGAAGTGCTTATAACAATTTATCTGCATTCAAATTTAACTTTGAATAAGAAAGGCTGACCTGCCTTATATAGGGTGTTAGGTAATTGACTGGACACCTTCAAATCACGTATTGAGAACACTCTGTAGAGTAAAAAAGCCTTTACATTAGAGGGTGCTGCGGGTTTCATTTTCCAGGAAAAAATTCAAACAAAAATCGTTAAAAACAGTTTTGAAACCACTGATTTTGTTATCTACTGTTACACTCACGTACCGAACGTCATCCGGGCGGGCGATCCCTTCCCATAAATTCCCAGATGGTTTATTGCTTTACGACAAGCAAATAACGCACGTTCAGTGTTTCAACAGATTTCGGAGTGTCCTGGTCACGGTCAGAACGAATTATTACATAAATAAGGAAATTGGTGACATTTTTCTAACGTACGGTACGGAGAATGTAGGTGCAATGCACGTGCTGCAGTGCGCAGATATCGCCGGCGGTATCCCTGCGTCGTACACCGTCGCGTCGTCAAACAATTATTGCAATTGTGCAGGGGACATCCGAACTGCGGTCAAAATTGAAACATGTAAGAAGGTCATTAAGGAGGTTGTTTTTCGCGACTGAACTGCGGTCAGGCCCTAAATCCCGGGGCGGGGGTCTTAATCCCTTAATATTTTTGTCGTACATCCAATAAATATACTTGTAGTACTGTTGATACTGTTTACAAAATTTAGGGAAACGTTGAATTAATAAATACGGAGTAATTATTGAAACCGTAGTTTTGTCTTAGTTTTGCTAAGACATGGAGTTGCAACGTATGTTGAATATAATGTGTATGTGGTGAACATAATCATAGTTTAACAGAAAATATTTTTGTGCGCCAGAAAATTAATAATTCTGTGAAAAGAAAAAGTAAAGAAAACTTGTCTGAAAGATCTTCCAAATTGATCTATCAAGAGATCAACAGCAACGAGGATTGTTTGGTTTCACTAACGTCAAAGGGCATACGTTACATTCATAAAAATATTAATCATACATGATTGCAACTAGCTTCCAAATTTCCGAAATCAATATACGAAGTATACGAATTTTTAAATAAATCAAGAAGGAACCGTTTCTTTTCATAAACGACACTGAAAATAATATTGTCGTATTTTCATGTGATTCTAATATCAAATTCATGTGTCTTTAGGATACAATATACATGAACGGTACCTTTGACTACTGTATGAAATACTTTTTACAAATGTTTACAATTCATGCTCTTTCCAAAGAAACGTATGTTCCTGTTGCTTTTTGTCTTTTGAAAGATAAACAAAAATTCAGTTACATAAAATTATTTCAATTATTAAAAGACAATTGTAAATCGCCAGCACTCAATCCGAAATCTATCGTAATTGACTTCGAACAAGGCATATATTCTATTATAATTCAAGTTTTCCCAGAAGCAAACATAATTGGCTGTCGTTTTCATCTTGCTCAGGCTTGGTAAGTGTCCTAAATTTTATTAATCCTTAGTTTTGCCCACTTTAAAATTCTGACCGCAGTTCGGACAAGGATTGCATCCTGCCAGGTAGATAGAAATGTTTTGACCGCAATTCGGTAACTTTGGAAAAACGGACCGCAGTTCGGTTGCACCGATTGTGCAATGGGCAAGAGACACTCCAAGAGACATCTGCTTTAATAGGCGCTCGCTCCATAAGTACTATCAGCGGTCCTCGTATTTTCTGATCTCATTTGATACCCTTAATCTACAGTTTTAATTTGTCCAAGCAATAACCTAACACCCTGTATATAATCATTGTGTGCTTAGGTCATGATCTAAAAATCATCGGGACATTTATTAATTTATGAATTCATAAATGACGAATAATAGTTGTAAATTTCTTTCGGCTGGGAGATTTAAAACGCATCTAGTATCCTTCAAACGATTTCTATGAAATAGAAAAATAATTTTATCCAGGTTATTATTGGCTTTTGCCAAATGGTTAAACAATAAATTTTGCTTCTTTTTTATGTAGATATTATTGGTAGTTTCAATAAATGTCAGTATTCCCCTAACACGCTGTATACTTAGGAATTTTGTATCATTAGCTTAAGTCAGTTGGCACCCATTCAGTTAATATTTTTTTACCAAATACTTGAAAATACAAAATTGAATTCCGTTTGTAATTTCAGGGACGCAACAACAAAATTCTAAAGATTTCACTTTGTGCGGTGCCCAGTATTTATTGCACAATTGAAACTGGACCCCACGCCTATTTACCAGCATAATAATAAACGCGTAACCGTAAACATTCATTGACGTTATTATTAATAAATAAGCGGCTACCGAATAATATTTTCTAACAGGCGTTAACAACAAAGACTGATCGAATAACAGCGTAACCGGCAACACAAATGCCGAGGATAAAACATGAGTCCGACGTTTCGCTTCGTTAATCATTAAATATAAGTTGCGACCGCCGTACGGTCAAAATAAAACCGGCGATTTATTAAATAAATTAACAGCGAAGTAGTGGCTGCTACAAGATTATAAAACTCGCCTCAGCAGCATGTTGAGCAGGAATGAATTTGTAGTATTGCGCGTGCAGACCTTGACAAATACACTTTCACTTCTAGCCGTGATTCCTGCCAGTCCAGTCTGGCTGGCAAAGTCGTTTCGTTGCGATTTTAACATGTGATGATCGAAGAACTACTGCCTTAGTGCAAACATCCATCATATGATCATCTATGACATTAAAAATTCCAAGTTATATACTTGGCAAGAAAGGCGTTAATGATAAGTTATCACCACATTTATCGGTGATGTGATAACTTATCATACAAGTTTTTGCAACCTCCGTGCATATGATGCCTTTTAGGACATGAGCATTCAGTACCGCGAGAAACTAATGGAGTAATGGCATTTTGCGATCGTAAATCAAACTAGATTCAACAAGGATACATTAATTAAAATCATGTACTAATACAATAATTATGTGTTAAATGTTCTAATACATCCTATAACTTCGTTGATGCTTATCAATCTAATCTAAGCTGTTATTAATGATGTGAGGAATACGCTCGCTGAAGTTGTGTTTAATAAGCAGAAAGTGTTTTTCTTGTTTTATTTGTTTAAGATTGATTCGAAATGGAGTTTAACATATTTTAAAGAATTTTCTAGAAATAAGTTTGCATTTAGATAAATTACGAGCCCCGTCTCAGTGAAGTTGGCCCAACTATGTATTCAAAATATGGAAACTGAATATAATGTTACAATAAGAAAAAACTGGTTCAAGATATATAGTTTTTAATCCGTCCACGTGTTTAAAAGTATTTCTTAAAAATATTCTCAGATATTTTCAGAAAGCTGCGTTAGTAGCCAGCAAGAACCGTTCCAGGGTTACGTGCTCGATTTCAACAAATTTGGGACAATGTTCCACCTGATGAATGCCAGACTTTAGTTAAAGCCGCATCCAGACGACATGGCCAACGTCAGCCAACGTTGGTGAATGCATTGGCAACAAAATTTTTAACCAACGTTGGGCAAGTTTACCATTTGCACATTGCCTGTCCAAGTGTCCACATGATTGGATTTGCTTGTCAAACTTCAAAGACAAAAAAGTTCGGCCAATGTATAGCGAATAGCTACCAACATTTGTTAAATTAAAAAGATATGGAGAACGAAGAATATGATACGGTTGAAAGTGCTTGTGTACTTCTTTTTTGTGCACAGTTGTTATTAGCAAGAAATAATTATAATAAATTATGATTGCTTTCTTTCGGATCCCAAATAACTGGTTATTCCATTCGGTCTCTGATGACGACATCTTTCTGGTCAAATTAAAAAAAAAAAACAGTAAACCGAAAGCAGAAGATCCACTTTGCTACCAACTCAACGCGCACAATACACAAAAATAAATAATATCCGAGATATGTCATGTGCAAACTATTCAAATCGTCGGGACGTAAAAACAAACGTGATGGCATGTGAAAGCCGACGTTGGTTAAACTCTTTGATGTGTGTCGAAAAAACCGTCCTCATAGCGAATGCATTCCAATGCCAACGTTGACGATTGGTTGGCGTTCATTGGCCATATGTATTTCGTCCACACGGCATGGCAAACTACCCAATAGCCAACACTGGCTAACGTTGGCCATGTCGTCTGGATGCGGCTTAACACAATGTCCAAATGTATCGAAGCGATATTAAGTCGAAAAGGCAACGTAATGCAATGATAGCTTTATCTTTAATTTTTGTAGATTTCTTATTTTGCGACAATATTAGATGTACCTTCGTGTTCCTATTTTTATTAGTTAAAATTTAGTTTTGTGTATTAAAAGTTAATAAACAATTTCCATATCATCACAATATTGTATGTATTCATTTTCATAAGTTTTCCTTCTACAAGAAAAATTTTCTGAAAAAAAAAGCTTTGTTAGTTGGGCCAATTTCACTGAGACGGGGCTCGTATATGAATTCGAAATGACTTGGGTTTAATTAAACAATTTCATCTTCTAGAACCATTCCACAAAAAATAAATAAAATACGCTTCTATTTATTTTTTTAAACGATAATTCTGTTAAATTAAGGTTTATTTTATACGTATGTGTATATTCACACGTTTTATGTTTAAATTAGTTCCAAAGTGAGCAATCTCCATTTCTCACTTTCACGTGCAGCTCCATTCCTTTTTTGGAATATCTTTTTAATCGCTAATTTCTTTATTGGCACATTATCTCTTAACACAAATATGTTAAAAATTAAGAAAAAGTATTATTTAAATTATATGTGTTTTCCGTTTCCTGAGAAATTAAAAATGATACTAGAGATGGTACACTTTGGAACTAAGCCCTTCAAATAGAGATTTTTTTTTAAATTTTAGTTGCCCATATTTTTTATTACCGGCTGTCCTAAAATTTTTAAGTAGCCATTTTTATTAAAGTTAACGCATTTAATACTGGTAAAATGGAAGTGTGATTATAAATAAAATACATCAACAATCAATTTTCTGATTAGATGAAATTGGTTAATATTCTAAGAATTTATTGCCTGTCTGATGAAAATATTTTTTTTGGAAACCAAACATTTATTTTTATTATAAATTTGTTTCTTCAAGTTATATTTGCATTAAAAATATTATTAAATTATTTTCTTTTCTTTTGAAATTTATCATTTTGTAACAATTTTTCCGCTTGAAGCCTTTAAAATTCATTTAATTATTTATCAACATACAGCCAATCTTTAACTTTTAGGTTAATTTTAAAAGCTATCCGATGAAAAATTATTACAATCATTTGATTAAAAATATGTTTACGTGTAAACTATTGTTTAAACGCGTGCGAGCTACCCTTCTGCTGAAGAGGCCAAATCGGGCCGAAATAACTGTCCAGAGGATTCCATTGCGGTTAAAACCAACTTGCAACAATTTTCTTCAAATAAAAGTACTGTTTAAATAACAATAAGAACTACAGTTAGTTATTATATGACATGTAAGTTACTTAAATGAAAAATGAAAACAAAAAGTAAATATTGACTAAGGTTCAAGTGTGTCATTTCAAAAAAAATTCTATACTTCAATCAATGTTGTATTTTGTAAATCAATAAACCTCACAATAAACTGGGGGAGTAAATAACTTGGAAAGTGAACTTGTTCGTAAGGATGCACTCGTAATAAGGATGTGTAGCAGTTCGCATTCCAAATTTAGCAAGGCAGACATTTTTAAGTAACAGGAAATCGGTTGAACAAATTATGGCTGCTGTAATTACCATAATAACCGGAGAATATTTGATTGAGCAAAGTGAACGTTAGATGATGAGTCAAAACCGCCTGCGATCAGTGCAAAATTAGAATCATTTCCTGTTCTATTACTTAAATTTATTATACAATAAACTTAAAATCATTGCAAGAAACATTAGTTAAAAATTTCCGACTGAGCGTACTTAACAGGTACATTTTACGTCAAAATCATAACTGGTTTGGTTAATCAAAAAGGAATTAAGTTCATGTGGGTCGAGGAAAACAAAGAACTGTATTCATAATGTTAGCTATGCAATTGGCAACATTTTGTTTAATTATGTGCTGCACAAAAGCTTTAGCTAACGAATGAACAGTCATATTCCCACTCATAGTAGTTAGCACCAAAGAATGTCACAGTATTGCACAATCACATGGAAATGTTTTATGTGTAATGTACGTAAAAATTATACCAATATTTTCTGTTGGGTACCTACTGCAAGAAGATAAATAATCACTTTTTTTGGCAAGGCCATAAAACCGCTACCAAACTGGGACGACTATACTGCTTGTGATACGATTGAAACTTAAAAAAGGATCAATTGCACCACAAAGCAATATTTCACATTTTATTTATTACAATGTTATTGTCGATTTATTGTTTTCAGCTTGGCATGACAATACATACATATATTTGCTTTTACAACTTATCTTGTTCTTTGGGCATAAAGTGTAAATTTATTTAAGGTACTCCTTCTTAAGTAAAAACTAGACTGACGTTGGCGGCCGTAAGTCGCGATGCTTTCGGTTAAAGTCGCGGGCAGAATTTAAGTAAACCGCACTCGCGAGTTTATACGGTCGCATCGCGACTTGCGTTTAGGAATTCTATGTAGTTTCTACTTTAGATTACTGGGCCAGAATGTTAAAAAATATGCACTGATGTAGTAGTGATCGAAAGAATAAAGACATTTTCAGAACAGGCGATAAAAACTGCTGATGACTCACGAATTAGTTTTGAAATATTGTTTAATTTTTATCGAAGTATGTAAGATCTGATGTATCGTAACATAAGTCAAAATTGTGCAATTAAAAAAAGAAACTGATTAATTTCGTTGGACAATTTGGAAAGCAATTTAGACTAAAGCAGAACAAAATTGACAGATCTATATTCTATTTAAGGAATCGAGAAAACTACAATTTTTTAACATTTATAATGTTCAAATTATTTTTAGATTAAAAAATAAAAATTAAAAAAGAAATCAAGTTACTTTTTCAGTTTCCGTTGACAACCTTGTTTATTTTGACAACATATTTTTCACTTCTGACGAAGCTGTCGAACGACGGTGAAACGTAAAGTATATAGTGCGCTATTTAGTGTCCGCTTAAAAGATTTTGTGATACAAATTTCATCGGACAAGAACCAACTGTAAATATGTTTTTTACAATCACTAATCACCAATGAAACTAAGACAAGGCGAATTAAGTTTAAGCACAATCACGGCATTTCAGAATCTATTAGAACACAATCAATTTTTATCTACTAGTACGTACTTTACTAATTATTGTGGAGCCACTTTAGATCGACATGTTGAGACGTGCAACTCACTTCATCACTGCAGGAAGTGACTCCCAGTAGCCTTCTAACTGGAGGTTTTCGTCGCAGGTACAAAAAAATGCAGCGGGTCATTTGATTGGGAAAATAACAAAATGTATTGCAAAAATTCCGGAATTTATAAATGAATTAAAAAAGCTTGAGTTTGTTATTAAGTGCTATTAAGTAAGATAATTCGTGTTATCATTTTCTGGCTCACGAAAAATAACACTTACTACAGATTTAATTCCCTGAGAACAAGATAAATATTATATTATTTAATTTTATTTTTACGAAGTAAAATAAAATTAAGGTACGCAGGATAAAATTTTTAACGAATGAGTTAGCTTGTAGTTTAAAATGCCTAAGAAATATCTGTATATCAGGGGACGTTTGTTTATGTTTTGACGATAAACCTAGCCGAGGGAACGTAAGATATTAAGAGGAGAGGAATGACAGTCTTCGCGTGAATGCAGAGTGAGAACCGTCGGTAAAGGGCGTAACGAATTGGCCTGGTGTTGCGCGTTGAGGTGACGGGATGTGTGACCTAGAGGGTGGCTGCAGAATATTGGCCTGAGGAGGCAATGTTCTGGCAGAAGTGGTATCGCGGTACACCCTATTTATTGGCAATGCGGGATGAGGATCATGCAATGAGGTGGAATTATTCTGATATAGCGAAAATATTGTCCTGATGGCGATGATCCGGGGGGTTGGCAAGGGGGGTGATACCGTGCACCAGTATACGATATCGTGTGTGACTTGTCGCAGTGGTCAGCACCGCTAATGGAGTGCACGATGTCGGCAAGACAATCAGCTGGAATTCCGTTTCATTGTGAATGGGATTTCAGTTGGTTGTGTTCCTGACCTAGTGGAAGCATTGTGCTCCAGAAAGGTCTAACATGACATGATGCTCACTGGACCGGAAACGGAGTAATGCTGACACTTACGCGGTCAGTGACATCAATTGATCCTAAGAACGTAAGCTTAGGAGGCAAGGTATGCTAATATCCATCGGGACGGTGGGTTTTCGAATTAGAGGTGAATGTGGGGTTAATGCATGCGAAGATAAGAAGTCAACGTCCAAGGATAACTTCCGTAGTGACCATTATCAATGTGAGGGAATGGCTGCTACTAGATTCACCGTTGGATTTCCGCGGGGGCGCGCAAGGCCCCCCGGTGAGTACTATTTGATGTATTTTCGGACATCCGATGTAAATCGCATTGTTTGTTGTAGGTGTATCCGTTTCTCACGATGCATCGTATGCGCGATAAGCGAGATGAAGAGAGAGAGGACTAACCAGCGAACGAGTGTTTATCAGAACGAGGCATCGCTCTGTTTAACGTTATTACTATTTTGACCCAAAAGTACAAAAAAAAAAACGCTCCAACAATACTGTATGGGTATGCCTGTCGGAATTGTGAATAAGCTACAAATAAAGTCATATGAAGTCTCAAATAAGATTTTGAAATCACTCGTGTACCTACCACCTGTAGAATCACTTACATGATGATGATGAAAAATGTTTAAAAGAAATATGGTCCACTAACGTTTTAAGAAACAATTTTTCATGCCAGTATTATTTTCGTTTTTACTTTACAGCGATATAGCAACTTAATACTTCGAAAAACAAGAAAATTAGATGACGTCCAACATAACTTTTCATTTTCGTTCATGTTCCTAAGTTTGTAAACGCGTAAGAAATGCATTATTTATGATACGCCAGACAGTTGTTTACTTCAGGGAACTTTTTGTTTGCGCTCAAGAGAACATGCCGGATATGTTCAGCAATAAAACCGATCACATAGTTGATGCCGAACAATTGGCTTTCATAATAACGCACGCACGGTGGCGCTTTTCACCGCATTAATTTGTCAATTGTTTCATTGCAGCTATATTTCAAACGTCCATAGTCGATAGGCGATCACGTTTTTATCTAACTATCGAAGTTTATTGTTACATAAGCCGATAAACGCTGGACGCTGAACGCGGAAATTAAACAATAGCCCTGTGTTAAGTAATGCTACGTTGATATTGAATAAAATCTAAAAATTTATGCGCTGAAAAAGGAGATATTTTATTTAAATATAAAACTAGTACAAATATACACGGCCAACATTTTCTTATTTAATCGCAAAAGCATAGCAAAATAATTCTTTCAAATACAAACATTCACCCCAATTCTCTAACTCATAACAATATTGCTAGGTTAACAATATTGTTAAGTGAGATATTTTGACCAATCAGGGCTTAGATACAATGGATTTCTATGTACTGATTGGTCAAAATATCTCACTTAACAATATTGTTAACTTAGCAATGTTGTTATGAGTTACAGAATTGGGGTAATTATCCATTATTTATCAATCTATCGAACTTCAGGGAAAAAAGGCTGCTTGACACGATAACATATTTGTGACCGTATAATATAACTGACAGTTCTTACCAAATAGAACATATTCTATCCTAATCCAACAAGAAAATCAGAATTTATTTTGATTTATCTTTTGCTGGATAAAGATAGATAATTGTTGGGTATTTAAAAACTACTTGACATATTCTGTATACAGTATGGTTCAAAGGTAGCTGATAAAGATCTCGTTCAATGAAAGTACATGCTAAGCAAGTAGATTTCAAAATGATCTTAATATGAGAGGTAATCTTTTAGGAAAAAAATGCAACATACTGAAGATATGCAACGTTGAAAGATTATGTTAAAATAGGCAGAGAAAACAACCTTTGCATTTTTCTACGTAAAAAAGGCAAAATTTTTAATATCAGTTGACATTCCACATTTTTGATCATAGTGAATTTACTGTTAATGAAAAGTAGTATTTCATTCAGTAAAACGTAAGCAAAGGAAGTGATAAAACATGAGATCTCCAGCACGTAAATGTTGCAACATCCGCTAACGGCAACCAGCAACGTGGACACACATACAGACATACATATATCCTTGGAGAGTGGGTGTCGTCGCATCATTTGGCACAAGAACCACAACATGTACGGATTAATGTCCGCGTTTTAAACTCGTGCCTGAAATATGACAGCGGCCACAAAGGAAACACGAAATTATTCATGAAGCGAATTTACGGCCCTCTATAATTCATAATTAACGTCGTCGCAGAAACCGAATCTATTCGCCGAAAACTGAGTGCCGACAATGTGTTTAATTGGAGCCCGAGAGGGCTGAGAAGAAGACGAGTTTGGATCAGTTGGGGAGTTTATGCAACCAACGTCTTCTTTCAGGGATTACTCTAATAAATATGAGATTTTAATTTCGTCCAGATTTATTTAAATATGCTGAATATTAAATGAAAAAAATACACTTATATTCGATTTCATTAAATGTTAACAAATGACATGGCTTTCAGCAACTAACTTTAAAGAATTTGAACATAGGAAAAGGCCGCATGATAACGCTAATCTAATTAATTAATAATGTATTGTTTCTTGACAGTTTGGACAAATGTAGCAGAAATTAGATACATCAAAAAAATACGCCATTAAACTCGATTTGAAAGAATTTTATTCAACAAATTAGTATAGTATAGGTACATAATTATCTTTTTCAGGAAGCAACATATAATACATATAATTGTTAAATATTGTGAAAATTAGAGAGGAGAGAAAAGAAGATTTCATTCCAATCTAACATAACATTTAATTGCTTTCGTATTATCTACATATTTTCCAAGAAATCTCCAAGAGCCTCTTAATTAAAAAGGTTATCTCACGATAAATCTTTCATTAATTTAAGCAATGTTCTACGAATTCAAGTATTAATTGTGATTGCCTGGATTATTAATAATTTAATTTAAGAGAATTGCTGAAGTGCAACCTGACTTTTCTTTCAATATTTGATATTAGTAAAAAAAATACAAAATATATATTTGTTTAAATATTTTATTTAAACGTGGACTATACAATTTTTTTTCTATTTTTTGGGACTGATATTAATCAGGCCTAATTAACTAACCTTGAGTAAAGTATATTGTAAAAGTAAAAAATCTGTAATGTAACGTCTAATCTAACGTGTGGAAACTGTTTTATTCTAAGAATAATAATAATAATGTTTAAAATTAATAGTGTAAAATCGTTACTCTGCACAATGAATGTATGTGCAGTGTTTAAGTGTATGTATTTTGTTCTTGAAAAAAGATACTATTTAACAAAATTTTATAATTATTATAACCTGCTTATACATATTTTGAAAACAAGATTTCTTGTTCTGCATATTTTTACGTTATTCTTTGTGGTTTGTTTCTCATACAGACACAGTGAATAAACAGTAACAAATTAATAATAATAAAAGTGAAAAGTTGCTATAAAATTCAAGAATTATATCAGAATTCAAATTTAAAATTCTTGCACAAAAGTTTAAATTAACTATTTTTTAACTTGTTTTTAGAAATTCTGCGTTTGTTTTTCCAAAATAAATTTTACCGATAAGTTATAACTACTTAGAATGCTTGTAAAATTCTTATTAAATGCCTAAAGGAAACATTACAAGTGTATTATAATATAAGCTGTCAGAAAACAAAATGGATGTTTATATTATATGGAAGCTTTTTAATTAATTATTTCTAGGTTTATTATCTCTATACGGGGTGTTTCACGACCTTTCCGACAAACTTCGGAGGATACTGTTAGAGACACTCGAGAGTAAGAAAGGCATTTAACAATTTTTTTTCCGATCTCAGTTACAGAGATAAAAATTTTTGAAAAGCAACCCGCACCATTTGAGAGCCGCTGTGTAAGTAAGATTTATTTCGTTTACTCATTTGCTCGTTATGCTCCGACACTTGCTTATAATAAATAACATTTAAATATGTGTCGCGTGTAGTCTTAGTGGTTCCGAACCGTTTGGCTCAGATTCGCTGAAACAAAATTTAAGCTTCCAAGCCAAAATTGTTTGGGAACCCTGTATAATTCCAATTTCTTGTCTTAATGACAGCTTAATAATTTACCTTTTGATATATTTTCTTGTCTCTTTTAAGTATTTCTACATAAACTGTTTTTAATTCTTACTTTCAGAATTATACTAACTCATTTAGTTAGCAGCAGTGTTGTTAAGTATAGTCGTTCCAGTTTGGTAGCGGTTTTATGGCCTTGCCAAAAAAAAGCGACAGAAATCCGACCGCAGGCCGGTGTCTTTGAAGCTGTTTTTTATAGCAAGATCATAAAACCGATACTTGGACGACTATATATCAAGATGCAAATATTTCGATGCATTCTGAATATTTAGATACGTATCTCAGATACTGCTGAAAAATTGTATCTGTATCTGCATCTAAATACGAAAGCAGTAAATGTAAACTGGCCATAAATGTAACTTTCGATTTGTTGAAATTATCAACGTCTCATATTTACAGGAACGGTCCCCTTAGCCACAACTAGGGTCCCTAGATCGATTTGACATTTAACTTGTCTAATAGGGTTCGGAAGCACTTCGTCATTTCTGTTGATAATTTTATAATTTACGTTGACCATTCTAACTTGGTGTAATATTTTGACATATTGCTATGTTATTTTAATTTTGAAGAGTGAAAGTTGTAACAATATTATATGTTTTTATGATTTTGATGTAAGTATTAAATGTTATTTAGTTCGTGATTTATCATATTTCAACAAAAATGTTGCTATTACTGAAACACAAATTTTTGTTAAGAAAAACATACATGAGGGGAACGATTGAAAGATACAATCTTCATCACCAGACTGATACACACACCAGGTTTGATGGTTCCGATGCATGTACACTATCGTGGACGACTTGCAGTTCTTGAAGGCACCTTTGAAGTTAAACTTCCTAGACCAGGAGCAAGTCGATGGCGTAGATGCAATAGGCCGTAACCCACAATTTTTGAGAATTTCATGTTTTGGCGGTTTGTTATTGATAATTTTACTTTCCACAAGTGTGCAAAAGTTGGTTACACTGCGGTTATCAGAAATACCGATTTTTGATCAAAAACGACAAAGAACTTCTATAGTCATGTTAGACTCAGTTCAGCAGTTTTTTGCGATTCCTGAAAAATTTTCTGGCAGTGGATTACGTCCCATTGCATCTACGCCATTGAAGTCCAATTTAGCAGATTTAATAACATGTACAGTTTCATTTGTTTGGCAACTAAAAGCAGAATTACATGGCGACTCATTTAAGATGTGGGACAAATAATTAGAAAGTTATTTTTTGTATTAGATTTGGATTCGTGTTTAAAAAAAAATGTTGTATGTAATCACTGTATGACGCATTTCATTTTTCTTAAGATAGCTTATAAATACGAGCAACTTTAAATTGGGGTGGAGTCTAATAAAACCCGCGAGGTTGAATGTATCAGAGTTACATGAAATACACGAGTCTGGCAAAATACACGGGTTTGAACAAATCTATTGTCACTATAAATTAATGAACGCGAATCAATTAATTTACGCAAGGTGACGTGTTAATGAACATTAGTTTGTTGCATGGCCTTCTAAATCAAAAGCGAGTTCTAACTGGCCTGGGCGTTTTGAAAAATTTACATTGAATTTTTGTGCTCGAGAAAACGCCAAAAGTCGACACTTTGTGCGCTGGTTATGGGGCACTGACGGCAATGAGTGAAGTGCACTGTCATTACTGTCAATCAAAGTTAGTTCACACAAAATTAATTAATATTGTAATTACCGTAATACAACATAATTTATGTGGTGTAAACTTTATAGATTCATGCACAAATCATTTGATCTCGTCGGAGTGAAGTACGCTTGCGGAATAAAGAAAGACTGGCACTTTCGTGTTATGAGTAATTACAACAAGTTACATAAAAGAGTTTCGACTTTTGATAATGTAAAACGTGTTAAAAAGGGCGTTGATAATTACGCACAATGAGAAAAGAAGCTTTATTATACATGTTGTAACTTACCACAGAAATTCTGAGTATATGCAGGTAAGATTTTAATCTAAAACCGTAATAGTTTAATGCTATATTAAGTTGTCGAAATTGGACATAAATACTCCACCTTATTCCAACGTAAATAATATCCAGTATGCTCAAATTTTTACAACAAAAACATTAATTGTTCTTACACGAACCATTCACACCATTCACATGTGACAGAACTGTCAAGATTTTAGGTTAAGAAAGCGCCCTGTAAGCAGTGCTTGGCGGAGCACGCCTGAACTGTACTTTTGCGCAGGCCAGATAGAACTCGCTTTTCATTTAGAAGGCCATGGTTTGTTGTAAGAAAAAACGTAATAAAATGAACAAATCATTAACTTAACTTAAATAAACTTTCTTTCAAAATTAATAATAATTACGCCTTCAATTACATATTTTCAACTGTTTTGAGATATACGTATTCAAACAAATGGCCATTACAGGAATTTAATTTATAATAAATTCAACTAAATAAACAAACAGCCTCTACTGTCACAATAAAAGAAATTGTTAATAAAGAATTTTAATTTGAGCAGAGTTTATTTTAATTTTTTAGTGAGCGTAAGTAATAATCTACGAATGTGCAAAGGACCCAAAAGCGTTTATAGATTTTTATTTAATTAAAACAAAAGAAAAAGCTTACGTCCTGAAACTAAAAGAATTCCATGTTTATACACGAATACGTACGTTATTAAAAAATAAACAAACGAATTTCTCAATAACGAATAACGTAACCAATATGTACATACATAGGTGTAGATCATGAACTTGATTATTAAAAAAAATTATTTGAAACGCCTAACTCTTTACTGTAATTCTGCTTCTGAAAGATTTATCAATAAAAACGTTTTTTTTTTCTTAGAAGGGACTAAGTTTTCCGTCATTTGTATCTTGATAAATTGCAGATACATACTTTTTTGTATCTGTTTCAGTATCTAGATATTTTCTGAAAAAAGTATCTGCATCTAGATATTTTCCGAAAAAAGTATCTCTGATTCTAGATATTTTCTAAAAAAAAATCTAGCAACTAGACAAATATTTTGGTTTCACTCGTATAACAACGACGAGCAGAACAAAGAAAGCATCAAAGAAGATCTGAAGATAGCAGATAGCAATTCTGTCGAAACGTCGTCAAGACACCAATGGTTTACTTCAGAACTCTACGCGGAGGAAGACCCGGAAGAACACCACAGTATATTTTGGAAAGTATTTATATTTGTTCTCATATAAGGGTTTCGAGATACTTACAAATATTTCTCACAATACTCGTGGTACACAAATTAATACATTTCAGTAGAACGTTTCCTTAGGAGCTTTGTACTTCCCAGCAGAACGTTTCCTTAGGAGCTTCGTACGAAGCGGAAGTACGAAGCTCCTAAGGAAACGTTCTGCTGAAATACATTATTTATATTTGTATCTAGATAAGTACTTTTAGTAGTACTTTTAGTTCATTTTCAGTTTTTCATCTTCTAGACTGAATGCATTAAGATTTAGCTTTTTCTGTACTATATTTCGTACCTATTTCAAATTTCAGAAATTGACTTTATCGTTTATTAGTAGAGCTGGATATACTTATTTCATTAAGGCGCAGTTTTACTATCGTGGAATAAGGACGGAATAACTGTTCGCCAAATATCCTTTAATGTTCCTCCATATCTACGTCACACCTGCGTCACGTCATTCTAAGAATAATGCTTATCCGAAGATTGTAAAATCGGGCCTTATTGTTAGTATTATCTTTCATTATCTAGTGGTTTCCTTTTTTACTGATTCTTTGATGGTGAGCTTTTTTAAAATTAAAAACTTTCCTGTTGTTTTATCTACTTCCACAGAATTTTGCACTCGAAATTGTGTACAATAAGGTTTGTTATTACAAGTAAATTTCTTGTGCATTATTCCTTGAACTGTCTCTGAGTTTTTCTTGTGTGTGAAATATCGGTGGTATTATTATCAGTGAAAACATTCTTTCAAAAGCAAATAAAAATTCCATTAACTGTATTTGCTCAATCGGTGGTAACCAGAGTTATCGCGTATCCGGTAAAACCCGTGTGCAAAGATGGCTGGCGCTTGTGTTTCCATGTTCCGCTGAAATAAATCCTTAATTGGTCGGGCAGCAATCTCTGGCCATCAACGTGTTTGTATCGAGCGTAATTGGGGATAATTTGTTTATGCAGTTGCTGCGGAATAATCGAATAATTCGCCTGTTTAAGGCGGTAACCAAGCGAATGTGTAGACGAATTATCCATGGAAGTCCCACACATACATACGTTTTGATTTATTCATTCTTCGGGCACTACAACATGCAAGTGGGTTGTCTTCAGGAGAATAAAACGCGTTCATTATCGTTGTGATGGACAAAAAAAAATTACGTATGCGAAAATTATTAAAATGTTTATTTCATACTATTTACGCACACATCATGTGTGGTATCAAACGTTGAATTAAATAAGTTAAATATGAGTACAGAAGTTGTCACGCAGCACTAAAAACTGGTTTCCAACGGCAATTTAAGACGTTTTTTGTAATTTCCACGCCGAGAACTGGCCCCATTAGTTCATATTAAAGTCGGATAAATCGAAAATGCACTATTAAGGGCAATAAATTACAAAATCAACGGAGTGTTTCTAATTTCCAGCTTCTGAATCTACCCAGTCGCATAATGAATGTCCTTGTTCGAGGTGGGGCTTCGAAGTGTTAATTTCTCAAGGACCATTTATCGCAACCCAATATTTTGCACCTGAGAATCACTTAAGGAGATTTATTCAATGTCTCGTATAGTTACGTGTAGAAGAGCAATTGCTTTTGTTTTCGTCATTTCTTATCTGATTTAGACACGAATTAGAAATTCATTGTTTCGGCGAAATTTCATGTGCGATACACACGCAAAACAAAATACATGAACCATTAATTAAATTAAATGTTACAGTAAATGAAATATAATAAAACATAAGTTTTACTTGCTTCGATTAAAATTACTAGTGCTCGAGCTAATTGTTATGATTATTATGGTAATACTACTTTAACGTTGATTTTTATACCAAACAAATACATGCAATTTGGTGAGTTTTTTTTTTTTGTATAAGTGTTGGCAATGCCCTAATTAGTGAAACGGTGGGAGGTAGTTGCCCGTTGTGTGATGCGCAAAAAACAGTTCGCGTGTAGCAGTCATACAGTACACACACATGTAACCTGCCTAGCTTGTAAAATTTGTTAATAAACGAATTAAACCTATTGGAGTGCTCTTATACATAACATAAAAAAATACGGAGCCCCAACACGATTAAAGATATTGAAAAGTAGGGTAAAGTTGTTCTAGATTTTGAAAAAAAAAAAACCTTTTTTCCTTAATAAATATAACACGTGTTCAACTGCAAAGTTCAAGAAGTTGGTTTTGATTTTTTTATGAAAGACGACACTTGTCAAACTGTTGTCTAACGTGTTTGGTTTGTGTGTGACTTCATTTCTTGAATAAAGTTTCCCTTTCAGTAAGATTATTACAAATTAGTTGTTTTCAATTTCAACGTTATTTAATAACTCCAAACTTTGCAAACAATAAACACAAACTCTTTCAAAGTTAATAAAAATAAAAATTGTTTCCAACAGAATCTTCTTAGCCACTACAAAGTGACATCTATCCCAAACCGTTGAATGAGATACACCATTAACGAAGGAGAGATGGCGCAAATGTTAAAATGAAGGATTGAGGTTTTTTAGTTGCAGTGCTACCCTTAAACATAATTCGCGCCCCCGCTTCAGAAGTGACACTACTCAAATAATTGAGGAGTTAACATTCAAAATGCACTTTGTCCAATTTAATTGCATTTTAGCGTTTATTTTTGAATTGTTAACGTTGAGATATTCTTGCAAACTATGTTTCCTACCTTCACTATTAATACTGTAAACAATACTAAAAAGAAAATTTTTAAGTAATCAATAATTGCTAAAATGTTGGTTTTTTAATGTTTCCTGAAAGTTTATCGAATTGGACAAATGCCTTTTTGAATGTCAACTCCTCAATTGCATTTTGAATTTAGAGCAGTTTTTAATTATGCGGTATAAACGCGTACACGTAAAAGCTATCTTTCAATTCTCAAGTTTTACTTATTAATTTATAATTATTAGTGGCTGTATAAACCAGGCATACTTCTGAGGCTATTTAGTTCAAGATACAACACTGAACAATCTTGACACAGTCATCAGAAACGACACAATTCGAAATGAGACGGTTATGAAACGTTTCAATACAAGTGAAGTATTAGTAGTTTAGATGTGTCGATTTTTCAATAAATAGGGATTGAACTGAAACTACTGAATACGAAAAATGAAAAATTTTGAGTTAAGTCACTTCTGAAGCGGGGGTGCGATATGCTGCATAGTAAAGCACACGTTACATCAAACCACTGACATTCTAGACACTGCAACCAATCAGCTATCTTCGTTGTAAGTGAGTATTGATCGTGATATTCAGTACGTAGACAATCATTCATTATATAATCATTCCTTTTCTTAACAGTTCATCTTCAATTACTATGACGTTTCATCCAAAACTGGGTTTCTTCATTTGAAAGGTCTCCTATTCAGTGTTTGTAGAGCCTGTGTGCAATAATGGACAATTCCGAACAGACACCAAATCCGATCAAAACAAAGGAGAAGGAAGTGCTGTGCTGTTGGTACTGTGGAAGAAGAATTCTTTTCGGAAGACATTTTTATAAATTTCTCTATTAATTGTTTTCTTAACATATTTCTGGGAATCAATCATCCACGTCGACCTCAATTATTCTAATCTCTTAGTACAGGATTGAGGTCCGGGGAGTGTTTTTGAGTCTTCTTTCATATACGTTTCCTACTCTTCTTTTCTGTTCAGAAGATTGTTTAGCTATTTGTTGGTAGGTCTTCAAATTATTTCTGATTTTAATTCGTTGAATGACTCGAGTAATACTCAAATAGATATCGATCGGTTTTGCTTTTTGAGTTTCATCATTTCTCGAATTAGCTGGGCCCTTTTTCGACCAGGGGCCTATTCCACCAACAACTTTGCAACCTTGCTCTTTGCACTTAGCGTTTTCTTGTCTTTTCGACATTTATTGAGTTCGGAAATTCACTCGGTGCAAGCTCGGAGTGAAAAGTAGAGTGAGAACGCAGCTGTTTTGATATACGTAAAAGTGAGACACAAAAGTGCTCGAGGAGTGAATAGAGTGAGCGCGGAGCAATTACTATTTTTATATCGTATTATTGATTTCTATGGCTTTGCAAATTAAGATACTTTTCATAAATTGCAAATCAATTCAATAACCTGCTAAATGTTGGTAGAACCAAAATAAACTACACTTTTCTGCTTTACAAAGTGAAAAGTGCAAAGTGTAAGGTTGCATTTTTGTTGGTGAAATAGGCCCCTGATCTTGCTAGATCCTCCAAAGTATAATGCTCTCAAAACTTTTGGATTATAGATTTCACATGTGCGTGATGCACTCCAGATCTTTTAGATACTTGATTGAATTTTAATCCTTCTACAGAACAGCAAGTACGCAATGTTTCGCTTTTTATTTCACTTCTGATTCGCGAAATTAAAAGTGCAAAATGTAAAATGAGGTGCAGTCAAATCTAGAAATGTCAACTCCTTACAATGTCAGTTTGACGTTTTAATTTTGCACTAATGTGCTTAACCACCACGGTCCGTAAACTATAATGGTTACCTCATGTCGGCAGTTTGTGACGTCAGCTATAGACCAGTCAAAGCCTGCTTGTTGAAGTTAAATGCAGTTTTGATCAGTTGTCAAAAGGAAAATGACACTAAAAATCATATCTGTTGAAGGTGAAGCATTTGAATGGTCAGTTGCACCAAACTCTTAAGCTGAGCTTAAATTTGAGATTATCCAACATTGTGTAAGTCATATTTTAAGTCTAAAGTGACGCATAAAGTTAAGTTGAGCATAAATGTTTGATACAACTAGTCATAACTGACAATATTTTATCGTTATCTTTACTGTTTACGTTCTCAGTTCCGGGCAATTGTAGACTAGTCTTTACTCTCATTAATAAAAAATAAATAGTAATATGGTTTAAAAATTCGTTTTAATACAAATCTTCTGACAGTTAGAGAAAATTCCTGGAATCCGGTATGCAATCTGAACTTGTACTAATAGTAAACACAAAAAGATTTTCATCGTACATCGTTAATATTGATGCGACAATAATGCAAAAATCAGTCTAACATCGATTATTCGTATAAAAAAGGGCCGTGAATAGATTTAAATTGCCCATCTGATCGTGAGTGACATTTTACCGTATTTATTATTATCACTGACTGAAATTTACCAGGCAGCTTATAACTTTAACTTTAGTAACCATGGAAATGGCGAGGAAGGTCTATCGGTGACGTTGTGTTGCTGTTGGTTACAGGACGGATGAGGCAACCGTTATAGTTTACACACCGTGCATAACCACATTGTATTTTTCGATACAGTCCTTACAATAAAATTATTCAACTCAGACTAAAGTGCAATTTTTCAGAAAAAAAAACGTCTATGATATCGTACATTATCACCACAGTTACTAAGTACTAACCACTTGTTTAAAGTTTAAATCCATTATTATGTCGTCCGTGAACTATAGAGGCTAATTAATAATTTTCCATGAAATTAATAATGAATGTAGATTGCAGTAATAATGTAAATTATTCAGCATATAGTACATTGTTTGAAAGTTGAAGCGAATAGGAAAAAAAAAAGACCAAACTACATTGTTTTGGTTAATTAATTATAAAAGCAACAATAGAAGGTGGAATGTGAAAAAATTTCTTGTGTATTAACGTATGAGTTATCGGTTCCAGCCATCGAGGCAATAATAAATTATTTAAAAAATGCATCGACTACTTCGCAACGAAAATAAACGAGTATTAATTTCTTATCACGATCGGTTTTAGTCGGCGATAAATCACTGCGAATGTTCAAAATATTCTCTTCCGCTCATTCATGGCTATTTATATGCGCAGTAAAAACGGCGACTCTCCAAGATACTTACATACATACAACTGCCAAGTGAGCAAGTCTATCCATTATTCTAATCACACATTTGAATCTGGTCGTGCGACTACGTCATAAACACTTCCCATTCGCCGATAGTATTTCCACATCAACACGCGCACACATCTGGTGCGGTGGGTCTAATACCGTTACTCAAGAAATTGATGATCATCAGCGTCGCTTATTTCTTCTCACCGGCTCAAAAGTTTCACAATTGCGCGGCGTGGAGTTATGCTAATGTTACTGGAGGTCTGGGCCAGTATGTTTCACGGTTACTCAGAAATATCGAACCCGTTCGATTCAGTTGGAATAATAATTTATTTCAAAAGTGAGAGAAACTGGGAACATTCCATTTTAATTAATGCTGACTATGTTAATATAATACAGTTCAGCAAAAGAGACTAAAGCGTAAAAGAATAAACTTAGACATCCTGTATTTCAGTATTAAAACCGAAACCTTATATTATAAATCTTTGCAATACAATTTCATTGCTTCGCTTTAATGAGTATATCCAAATTTGGCCAGGTGTAGCTTTAATAAGTATTTCCAAATTTGGGTTAACCTAAATTAATTCTAACAACTAAAATTATATTTGACGTAAAGTTAACTTTAAAATTTCAAGTTCTCCATTTTGTTTTGTTTAGAACTTCACAAAATTGCTAGATACATAACAATATTCAAATTTAAAATCAGAGAACCACCTGAATAATATCCAGACTTCGGACATTTCGGAGCGTTGTCGTGGTTACGCAACAAGAGGATCAACGCCCATTCATTGTGTAGCCATGGCAACGCTCAGAAATGTCCGAAGTCTGATAGTGAATTCAATAAGCAATGCATTTTAAAATGAGAAAATCATCTACGTTTCGTATAGATCGTAAAGTTAATTTTTTGAAGGTGACTTACGGAATTTAAAGCATGTAACTTTTAATTGCAAATTAAGTGCGTTTATAAATATGTCGTAAACGTTAATTTAAGTCACTCCTTTCCAACCGGTATGTCACGTCGTGAGTAAGGATATAAGCACAAAATTTTATGATGTAAAACTTTTTTTTATTTATTGATTTTTATATGCAATTTAACACCACCTTTCTTCAGATACAGGGTGCTACGTAGTTCTCGTTGCGTTGCAAGCGCAAAAGATTGGAAAGCATTAGGTCTGTTCGATAGCTCTGCACTTTTCTACACTTTTTGCACCAACCGCTCCTGAGAGAGTGAGATATATATAATATAATGTAAGTAGGAGTGAGAAAAATAGAGTAAAGGTGTTAAAAGTGTAGAAAGTGTAGAGCTATCGAACAGACCTTTTGTTCGCAAAAATAAGTGACGCACAAACCATCAATACAGTTGAAAATAACAATTCTTAATTACTGTCAGACTTTCATAATCAAAATAACGCGAGGCATAAATGAAACTCAAAAGTACTTGAAATTTCTTGAGTTTCAAATAGCCGTTTACAGAAAATCAGAAAAAAATCGTCGACATTATCTCCAATTTTCTCTTTCATTTCTTAGAAATCATTACAAATTAGTATTTCCTTTTTTTTTAATAAAAATTATAAACTCTTCGCTACTTCTTTAGTTCTTGAATTGGCCTACCTTTCGCTGTGGGGCTATGGACTTGAGTGTTTAGGAGCTGCCTTCCATATTTTTTCCGCCAATTTCTATCTCTGGCGCTTGCATTACATCTTTCGAATTTATTCTCTATAGTTTCATCGGTATTCTCATTTCTTCACCCCACGTTTTTCTGGGTCTACCTCTTTGTTTCTTTCCGATGTTTTGTGTCGTGTATTATTCTCACCAGACTTTCTTCTTCCGTTCTAAGAATGTTTAGCAGCCACTTTAATTGTCCCTGTTGTATGCTTGTTTCTATAAATGTTATTTTGTTCATCTATACATCTATACATCTGATTACTAGTCTTGTCACTTTTGGTTCTTCCTTGTATTTTTCATAAAAACCTCATCTCCATACTATTAAGTAATTAGATCTTGTTGGTTAATGTTCAGGATTCGCACACTATGTATTCCGCCAATTGATCCAACAAGGTTTGAAACCCCCTGGCCCATAGTGAGGTTGTTGATTGTAAGTGAATGCTGGCTTCACAATTGTTTTTATCACCTCTGTCTTTGTTGAAGCTGGAATTTATTTACTACGTAGGAATTTTGTTTTAATAGCATTGTACAATCTTTACGTCACTATTTTTTCAGTGATGTCATCCTCAAGGTTTCCTTTGCCATTTGCTCTTTGTTCCCAAATATCTGTAACTTGTTCTAAGATTTCTCTTCCTCTGTATATTGCTATGTAAGGCTCTACTTTACGGACTCTTTCTTTTTATTTTTATAATTTATTTTTAACGTTATTTATATAATGTTTTGTAATTTTGAGTCTTGTTTTGTTTTTGTTACAGGGTGTTGGATTCTTCTTTTTACTTAAGAAAGCCCTTTCCTCCTTTCTTTATTTGTTTATCTGTTATTTCAGAAAGTTATCAATAATTTTAAATGAATTGATTACGATCCTAGCAAATCGTCTTCAACACATTCCTTAATTGAAATAAAATTCTTATGTGTGTATAAATTTTACGTCAGTAGGTTTAAATGCATTAATTACGATCCCAGCAAATCCTTAAAAACATTCATTAGCTGAATTAGGGCCATGTTCATAAACAAAACTTACGCTATGCGCATTGCGAATATGTGTTTATGCGCTGCAAAGATGTCTTTTACGGAATGTAATTCATAAACTGTTGTTGAACCCTTGTTGGTTGTGCGTCCATTACACGTGAAATGTGTACATTTCATGAATTATTAGCGAATTATTATCGAGCGCATAGCTTAATTTTTTTTAAAGTAGTAAAGTAGTAAAAAGGATGTGTCTTAGGTTACTAAAAAAGCCAAAAATTTTTGGAAGCGATCTTGTATTAGGACATATGTTTCGGCCTCAGTAGACGGCCATCTTCAGCAAAGACTACAAATAGAGGGTGGAGTGTAAGAGACAATTTAAGTTAAATGTAAAATTACATACCGTAATCCACACTAATAAACAACAAAGTTGCATAGTCAAAATACAAATACAAACATGTTAAAAACTTTTTTTTTTTTTTAAATTTTGTGGTCCCCGTTTACAAAAAAAAAAAAAAAAAAGTTTTTAACATGTTTGTATTTGTATTTTGACTATGCAACTTTGTTGTTTATTAGTGTGGATTACGGTATGTAATTTTACATTTAACTTAAATTGTCTCTTACACTCCACCCTCTATTTGTAGTCTTTGCTGAAGATGGCCGTCTACTGAGGCCGAAACATATGTCCTAATACAAGATCGCTTCCAAAAATTTTTGGCTTTTTTAGTAACCTAAGACACATCCTTTTTACTACTTTATTACGGACTGGTTGCTAACATCCAATGGAGATTCTTACCAAACTTAATTTTTTTTATGAATACGAGTCTTAAAATCTTTATAAATTAATTAAAGGGATATATTAACGTATTAATAATAATTAAATTAATGTTAGATAAACACTAACACAAATATTTAAGGCAGAAAAATTTAATTAAAATCTTTATGTTTATATAAACCTTACGTTAGTAGGTTTAATGGCCATTTGCACCTTAAGATGAGTTTAAATTTAAGGTGTTTATATTGTGACATTTTTATGTTATACGGCATTGTGTAAGTCATATTCTAAGTGACGTTTAAAGTTAAGTTGAGCTTAAGCGTTGGTGCAACTGGCCATAAAAGCAATAATTACGATCCTAGCAAATCGTCCTTAAAACACTCATTAACTAAATTAAGATTCCCTTGTATGTGATATATGCATCTGTCATATTCTAATAAAATTATACTTGTCAATATTCCTCTGTTTTATCTCTAACGTCAAGGAAGCTTTAAATATTAAGAAACCTACTGTGACACTTTTTTACACAGGGTTCTGGATGTGGTCTTCTAGTCTCAGGTTTAGGGAATTCTCTCTATTAATAAATAAATATCTGATATGATTTATAATTTATGTTGTCATACTGTAAGTTGTGATTTTATAATAAAATGAATTCAAACATTAACTAAATTTATCGCTTTTGACTATTTACTAATTTTAAATTTATTTATTTATTCATAATTGTCTTGCACGTCTGCTGGTCTGCTGCAAAGGATATTTTTACGCGGACTCCCCTTCCATCCTCCAAGTAGACTAGTCTCCTCTTGTGATGGTTTTTGGGAGCACGTATTGGCATTTCTAGCCGTCAGTGGATATCTGGGTTTCTTCTGGACCTTACTTAGGAACTGACAAAACTCTGTTCAATTTATGGCATCTTGTAATTCATTTCTTGATCTTTAATACATTTTTCATTGATTTGTTATTGGTAAGCATTAAACTAACTCGTGTCTAAATAAAAACCTGGTCAAGTAGGCTACATTTAGTAATTCTGCTATGTGAATGCAATGGATAAATTCTCGATCACAACCCACTTGACCAGGTTTTTATTTAGACGCTCGTTAGTTTTGACCTTGCATTCTTGTAGACGATGGATTCACGTTTGTTCTTCATAGGTAATTGTTGGAAATATGTGGTATTTTTGGTAATACCACAGCAATATGTTGTCTTTGCTCTGAATAATCATAGTTTTTATTTTCGTTGCATTTAGTTTCAAAACTCGACGAGTAAACCAAAGTTATGACGAGAAAGTCGAGTAAGTTTATCCCAATAACTTTAAAACTTCTTCAGAATCTGTAGATGGAAATTAATTTCAGTTTCTCTTGGAAACATTTACTTCAAATTCATTTAATATTTTGTTGAAAACTTGCCAAAACTATGTCATGCAAATAGTGCACTCATAAAACAAGTAGCATATTCTTTAGGCTGTTTCCAACAGAAGTTAAATCAATAATATAATGTAAGGCGAGGCACAGGAACGCCAGATTTCCGTTTTGAGGCTCTGGAGACCGCGTAAAAACGGAATGGACTGAGAAACGAGAAGATAAGCCGGAGTGTATGAGTCGCAATTCTTGTAGATTAAGTACCGGGATTCAGAAATCGTAAAAAGGCGGAGTATGCGAGTAGTTTATATAGTGGGATTAGGTGCCCCTTAATTCCAGGGATATCATAGTCGAAGCAGCCCTCCTTATCCTTATAGGAAAGAAGCGGCACGTTGAATAAAAGCACTCTACTTGAAGGAAGAGTGATAACCAAAAACTGCAAGAGTCTTGCAAATTCATATATTTACATAGAAGGATGCATTTTTTAAATCGTATACTATAAGAAGATTACATTCAGGCATTGTGAACCCATTGCATTGATTCCTTCTTGTGGGAGAGTCTTACGCCCGGTTGCACCAACTTTTTGAGTAGAACTTAAATTTAAGTTTGTGACATTTACGTATGGTCACTATAATGTCATATACATTCTGATTGACATTTAAACTTTAACTTAAGTATCAATTAGAATGTGACTAATATTTTATTAAATCTATAAATAATGCCATAGTCTAAACACCACTTAAATTTAAGCTCTGCTTAAAAAGTTGGTGCAACCGGGCATGAGTGGCTCATTTAAGTTAACAAAGAAAGAAATCAAATATTCGTTAAGTAGTTGATAAGTATGAAGTTGGAATTAAAAAGAAGTTTAAAATTTAAATAACTTTCAGTAAACCACAAACCGGGAGTCCTAGCGCAAAATAATTCAAAAATGCATCAACACAGGCAGATAAAATCGATATGGTGGAAAGTAAAAACGAAATATCAGTATGTATCACCCGTCCTGCGTCGAGTCGACCCCCCCCCACGACTTTCATGAAATATTAGCGAAGGCGTCGGCGTCGCATCGCTCTATTTGATGATTTGTTGCTTTTTGCAAACAGCGAACGTTTAATATTTAAGCAGCAAAAACGCGTCCTATTATTACGCTGCTTAATGCAAAAGACCGTAATTGTTGCTAAAGCGTTGCCTGCCTGCTTGCCTAGCGTGAAAACGGTTTTCGGCAACGTTCGCGAATCGGGCCGGGAATTTTTGGGTCTTTGACCGTAGCAGTGTTTCCGACCCGAACGTCGAACTCGCGCCCGGCCGAACGCGTTAAATTCGACGTTTAATTGAAACAACGACGAAATTCTTTGTTTAGATAAAGGACAATAGGGTAATCTACTTAGCTGTTAGTTACATGCTTTTTTTTTAAATAAGGTTTACTGAAGAAACGAAATCAGCTAGCTTTCTTTCCTGTAATACCAGAAATTTATTTTAACGACTTTGCGTATATTTTTACGAGTAACCGAGCGAGTTCACAGGCATGAATGACTTGGAAATACCTTAAGGTTCTTACTCTGTAACTTCGCTTGAATGATGTGTACATGGTGGGAATCATGAATATAAACAGATATTTTTAAACTTGCTCAGATTAATGATGGACGGAGAAAGATTAAAATTTTTAAATATTGCAATAAGTACCCGATTTAAATGAAACAACCTGTAAAGGAGTATGATTCAGATTTTAATGTATGTAAATATTTTCATTTTTGTTATTTGATAAGAATCTCGATAACTTTTCATGGGAATTTTTATTTCATTTTATATTCTGAATAGTGAATATTTATTTATATGAAACAAACTTAATTATTATTTTTTGGATAACTAATTATAAACCTTACGTTGTTGTTTCGTAATCCATGATACCTCGTGAGTTTGAAAGGGCAAGAGAGAGTTAATGATAACTGTAAAAGTAGAGCTGTTTCTTGAAATAATTAATATTTTTTTTTTGTGAAAACTACCTTTTAAACAAAGATAAAAAGCAAAGTCTCTAAATTATAATGAAATAAGAAACAATTACAATATAAAAATAAATAACACCGTCAATCTTAGGACCCCCGTTGGATAACCACCACAGATTAAAGCCGCGTTTCCAGGAGGCCAGTAAACAGGCCAGTAGCTGGAGCCCAGTGAAGGCGCGTTTCCACGACGCCAGTAAACAGGCCAGTAGCTGGAGTCCTGTGACTGGACTCCAGTGACTGGCTCCGTGTAAACACCACTGGATGCCAGTGACAGTCCAGTCCAATTGAAAAATGCTCCTCCAGTCGACTTGCTTCAGAAGTAGCCAGTGCGTATTTTGTTTGCCCATGCGCACACATCCATGGTTACCGCCCGAATGGACTGTCTAACTGGCTCCAGTGAACTGGCCACGTTGAAATAGGAATTCACTGGACTGGCAAGGCCAGCTACTGGAGTCCTGTGACTGGACTCCAACTACTGGCTTGTTTACTGGACTCGTGGAAACGCGTCTCTCTGGACTGGCAAGGCCAGCTACTGGAGTCCCGTGACTGGACTCCAGCTACTGGCCTGTTTACTGGCCTCGTGGAAACCTGTCATAAAAGAAAAATCAACTGGCAAGTATTACCTAATCCTAATCATTATAATCATACCTGTACGTCATAGTAGCGTCGGTTGGGGTTTTTGCTTAGGACGTGAATGTAATGTATTTTTTTTCTTTTCAATAGAAAAAGTGTAACTATGCAATTGCAGTAGGAAAGTGTTAATTAATCTTAGATAACTGTATTTATTTTTAAACAGCTATAAGCCAGATGGTTATACAAATAAAATATTATTAAATAGCAAACATATTCTGAAGAAAATAAAAAAATAATATAATAAAAGTGTAGAATATGTAGTAATACAAGAAGGCAAAATAATAAGACTAATAATATTACGACGGTAAAAAAACTGAATGAAGAACAACGCAAAATTCTGGAAGAACCGGATGGAGAAGGCATTGACAAATATATGAAAATAAAAAGAATTCGATGGTTGAGTTACACATAGAGAATAAAGCCAGATATAAGTATGCCAAGAAATGGGACCCTGAAGAAGAGATTTAGCAAGATCGCAGAGTGAAGTGGAGAAGGACCTGAAAAGAAACAGGAGTGAAGGAGTGAGTTCAAACTAATGTCGGAGAAGGAAAAGTGAATAGAAGTTGAAGAAAGTCAACTCTGTACACTTTCTGACAAAGAATAAATGAAATATGGGACTGTTTTGATACAGTTTCTGCTGTCGAACGACTGCGAAACGTTAAGTGTATAGTGCGCTATTTAGTGTCCGCTTAAAATATTTTGTGATATGAAATTAAGGTTAAAAGCGTTTAAGCAAATATGTTGGGCTACAATTTAAAATGAAAATAGATTATGTTTTGCTCTCAAAGAAAAAAAAAAACATACAGGGTGAATGATAACTGTACCGACAAAAAAAAACACATAAGAGAATCGATGTCACAGATTACGGGAAAAATGTTTAAAAAATTCTTGTGGAACAGTTCATAATAATTAATTAAAAAATTACCCCAAAATCAAACTCCGGCACTGTGTACGAAATACGGCGCCACGTTCTATAAACGCGGCAGTACAATAGGAGTATAAAGCTTTTTATTGACTACTTGCTTCACACAATGCTACCATGACATACCAAGACGGTCAAAATAATAGCAGTGGCACCAAATTCTCAAAAAATATGTATTACTCTAATGCCCGGTTGCACCAATTTTTTAAGCAGAGCTCAAATTTAAGTTATGTTTAGATTGTGACATTTACGTATGGTCAGTATAATGACAAATACCTTCTGATTGACATTTAAACTTCAACTTAAGTATCAATTAGAATGTGACTAACATTTTGTTAAATCTATAAATAATGTCATAGTCTAAACACCACTTAAATTTAAGCTCTGCTTAAAAGTTGGTGCAACCGGGCATTAAAGAATTACATTATTTGTAAAATTAATACCATCTTATTAATTAAATTTTTTACGTGAAATGACCTACTTCAGGTAGTTTGCAATATGCATTTGTCAAATAAATATTTTTCGAGTTCGTATTTCACGTCGGGCGTTGACCTAAAAACGGAGTTGTGAAGTACCACTTAAAGGTCAAGTTCACGAAGCCACACCGCCGTATCATAAAACTACAAAAAACTTTTATGACAGCATTTATTTCGTTCATCCGCTCCTCGACTTTTTAACAAGGGGCACATCGTCGTTTTGGAGTCAACTTTTGAATAATTATTTCTCGAAAATTAAAGCAAAATTAATTTTTTCAACATTTATCCCATACTCTCGGACATTGTTTCTTATCGTGGCTTCATTTTGTCGGGTTAATTACCAGTCACCCTCTATAAACTCATACGATTCAATTATTCAAATAAATTTTTAATAAGAGTATAGGCCCTTGGAAAAAGAACAATTGAATCGATCAATGCAGTCCATAGGACATATGCCTTTCTCCGTTGACCGGAGAAATTATTGGAGATAATCAATCGTTTATTTCTCGTAATGATTTTTCATTTACAAACAAATTTTACGACCACGAGATTATACGGGGGTGGGCCAATAATATGTGGGAGAACTTGTTCAGAAATCTGTGGACGATTAATTTACATATCGTTTAGATACACAATTTAAAATCATTTAGACATAATATACAGAATGTTCCATTACGAGAAGATAAAAATATTAACAGAGTTTATGATTAATTGCTCTAGAGCAGCAATTCTCAACCTTCTTAGCTCCACGACCCTCCAAATAGTAAATATAAATAAAATTTATATTTTGCGACCCCCCTCCTATAATTTTATGTCGGGTATGAACTTACATTGTATGACATATACATACATGTTTAGGCTATTTTCGCGACCCCCTTTTAATATCACTGCGACCCCCTTGCTTTAGAGGTCTAATAAAGCACTGTCAGAATATCTCTATCCCTTATTATTACGTGACGTTAAAATAAGATAAGAATACTCTAAGAGTGCTCTAGAACAGTCAATGGAAAACGTTTTTAGATATCTTTGGTCTAAAGTTTATAATTCTAGAAACACGGACAATTAATCGTTAGAAAAATTAGATTTTCATTTCCATGGTTCCCTTTAATAAACATGTATTCGAGACTATTCTATTCTTTTGTAATAGTTTTACGAAGATGTGTCTACTGGGCGAACGAAAAAAGGAAATAGTGACATAACGTCATCCTCTAGAATCTAACATCTTAACTATTAAAATATTTTTTGTAAATATATCTTAAATTTAATAAGGCTTCTTTGCCTCTATATACAACATAGCGGTACAAGCAGCATAGATACACACGCAAACAGAAACAATTAGATAAGTCATCGTTTCAAATACCAATTTAGAATTTAACCCAGATTTTAAAAAGAGTCCGCAAATTTTTGGCAAGGTAGTTTTTTGCGAGCGTATCACGCGCGTCCCACGTTCGCCCCATTTTTATTTTTAAAAAGCATAATTTGGTCGTGCGCACAAATTAGAGCCATATTCCCCCGTAAACGTCGACGTGCGAAGCGACCCTAATTGAATTACTCGACTGCGTACGTACCTGTGAAAGTACAGACGTATTAAGTCTAATTTCGACACTCGCGAAACCCCAATTAGCATTTTACAAAAGAGGGTTGGTGTGAGTCGTTTCAGAGACAAACACCGTTTTGATAAAACGTGAAACAGACCGTCGGCGTTGTCGTGCTAATAAGCGCACTAATTTATGCTGAAAGGGATGAAAGAAGACTGTGCGTTTACAGTATCATTTCGGTCACTTTACGCATAAAGATAAGCAAACAAAATGTTACGTGATACTTAAAAATAACAAGAAGGAATAACTTAAATACTAATATAAAATTCGAGTGTAAATGTTTCATCATTATTTTTTTATTGCTGACGTATCACTTAATTGCTAATCGCCGTATTCTTTCGTACGAAACTCATAAATGACCTACCTCAATGTTTATTGTATTACATCTGCGGGTTTACTGCTTTATCATTTATTGCTTGTAATAGTAAATTTCGCTCAGTTGGGGCATTTAAATGACATCCAGTGTTTTTCAAATATTTTTTTGTAAAAAGTAATGTAGATTTTTCCGGAGTTATTATAGATCTTTGCCCCACACGTTGGTTATAATTTCGCTTCTTTTCTTGTGTATTAATAGCGGAGAAACTTATTCGAAAACACACTGTATTATACATAATATAACCTCAAATTAAAAAGCAATTAAATGTACTATAAAAACTTGAATCTAAGGCACGAATAGTTCTTACTAGAGAACGAATTTTAACTTATTGTTAGATATAAAGTTTTAATTTCAAAAACGAAAATATATGTTATTTAATTTGGTGTCAAATTATTCGCATCTCGTCTCAGAATTTCTGCGACAAAAGTTCTTCTTTTAGCGCATGTAGACGTTCCAGTTATTCCGGAAATTCAATTACGACAGTAATTCACTTGCTGACAAATGAATTTTATAAAACAGAAGCTTAAAGAAATTATCTAAATACACTCCTTATCGCTTGAACTTTGTAATTCGGTAACTTAATTTCTGATACTCGTTTTACATAAATAAATTATCCAAATGTCCTTAAAGGTCGTATCTGCAAAAGTGATGTAATCTACAGAGTTTAATCTTAGAGCAGAGAAACCCATTTTTGCATAGGAAATCCATAAAATTTTAAATTTTCCAAATATCCTTTATTTAAAATGTTTCGAATTATTAAGTTTTTACGAGATTGATGAAGAATAAAAAGAAGATTCCGAAAATAGGTTACTGAGAAACATCAAATGTATATTTTAACTATTCTACAATAAATAGCTGTTTTTTTTTAAAGAAATATTTAAGCTAGTACAATGTGTCTGTCAATGTTTGTACGCCAATTATGTTGGCACCATTGGTTTTGTTTTTCTACAGTTGGTGGCTACCAGTGGCGTGTTATAAAGTCTTGGCTTGGCAATAGGTGTTTTCGGAAATTAATCCGATTAGTAAATTCAGTGATCTTGACGTCTGAAATTGACATTTCACTTACTTGCATTAATCGTGAGTGATCTGGGGTTAATCCGATTGATCGAACTGATCCGAGGTCACAGTTTTTGAAAACATCTAATGAGCGCTGACAAGGTTCTGTTTATGTAGCCTAGCTAAATGGGCATGTAACCAATGCTTCATTAAATGAAAATAACGCGGATGAGTAGGAAATAACTTTATTTTTATAAACAATTTAAGTAGCGACATCTTGTGATCGCTTTTTGACCTGACAAATAATTGTTGAAAATGTTCTCCATTATTTTGTAAACACAAGTTCACTCGATCGTTTTATGTTTTCAAATACACAGCAAAGTTCTTCCTGCATTGTTTTCAACTACATGGTTAATTGCTTGTTCAAGTTCATCCAAGTTGTGCAAGTAATTTTTGCAAACATTATTTCTTCACATATCATAATAATCTGGTGGTGTCAAATCTGGACTTCTCAGTGGCCACAAACCTTCGCTTATAATACGATTTCCATAAAACTGCAATAATTTAAGCTGGCACGTGCAGTATGAGCAGTGCCTCCGTCCTGTTGGAAATACATAACTCCTTGTTATTTCATCGTGATGCAGTTGATTAATAAATTCTGTCAAAATGACAGTGTGGTATCTCTGCATGAATTGTCTCGTAAGAAAAATATTCCGTCTTGATGTTACAAACCAAATTCTAACTTTTATTGGATGTAGGTCTGTTTCGACTTTCGACAAAAGTATGAGGGTTCCCCACAGCCCATATTCGGTAATTTTGATTTTGCATATCGGATAAATGGAATCGTGCCTCATCAGTGAAGAAAGTTAAATCAAGTAAACCATCATATAGTTGCTTTTTAAACCACTGATAGTACACCACTCCTTGATAACGATGTTGAGTACAACTTCTGGACAACAGAAACTTGGTAGGGATGCATATGCAGATTTTTATGCAAAGCCTTTGCGCAACTAGCCCTACTTAATGCCTTCAAAAAGCACATAATTAAGTACTTGCTTTATTTTCACTACTGCGGCTCACATACCTGACTGTGCTATTAACCTTTGTAATGATTTGTTCGGGCTTGCATTCGTTCTTGAAGATCGTTGACAACAGATTTTATGAATATTGCAGGTGGACGGGGTGATTTAGCTTTATACAGCTTTTTTTTTTAATTGCTTTACAATTTCACCTTTGTGATGACCGAAAACTTAATAATTTACATTTTCATTAGAAACACATAAGAATGTATCAAGCGATTCAAAAAATTTTCATTTTAAGTTGGCTGTGGAAGAAAAAGTCATGTCTTTGATTATATCTAATTTTTTTAAACGTCAATTTGCAAGACAGTTCATAATTTTTGGTTTCCTTTATTATTTAAAATGGTTTTCTCAGAACAACAAAAAGCGTTCATGTTAGAAGCGTATTTTCGTACTGGACAAAAAATTAATGGTCAGTGGCAATATTCTATCCAAGAGTGTCTAACTAATTTTCAAGAAAAATATCCTGAAGAACTATTTCGATACAAACAATTTTATGATAATTTGATGCACTCTGTAAATTTATTTCGTGAAACTGGAAGCATAGCAAGGAAAAAAGGTAGCGGTCGTCCAAAGAAAAGAACTGCTGATGCCGTACAAAATGTTCAGGAAATCATTCAAGACCAACTAAAAATGTCTGTACGTGCACTTTCACAACAAGTTGATCTTTCGTATTCGACTTGTCAAAGAATCTTGAAAACAAATTTACATTTTTATCCTTACTATCTGACTTGTGTTCAAGAGTTTTTGCCTACGAATTACGAAAAACGACAACAGTTTTCTCAATGGTTCCTTACTAATATGGATGATGAAGTTTTAACTCATAGTTTTTTTTCTGACGAAGCATGGTTTTATCTAAGTGGCTATGTCAACTCCCAGAACATGCGAATGTGGAGTTCTGAAAACCCACATTTTTATACAGAAAAACCACTTCACCCGCAAGAAATAGGCGTGTGGGTAGGTTTAAGTCGACGACGATTAATAGGACCAATTTTTTTCAATGGTACTCTTACGGCATAAAGATATCGAGAGGAAATTCTTAATAGTTTCATCAACCAATTACATGATGATGAACTGCAAATGGGTGCAACAGGACGGTGCAACATCTCATGCAGCGCGGGGAACCATAGATTTTCTGCAAGAAATTTTTGATGACCGTTTAATCAGCAGAAATACAGCAATTATACGGCCTCCCAGATCATGTGATTTAACTCCTCTCGGTTTTTTTTGTGGCCACACCTTAAAAATTCCATTTTCAAAATTTCTGCCAACAATTTGGAAGAGCTGGCTCAACGAATCACTGCAAAATGTGAAGAGGTAAATAAATCAGCAGATTTGTTACAGCGGGAGATTAAGGTGTCAAAAGAAGAGCTCAGTTGTGTCTTCAAGAAGATGGAGGTTACTTTCAACATTTATTATGTTAAGGTAATTAAAAATAATTACCTATGTAAATAAACGTTTATTTTCATTATAAAAACACTGAAAATCACTAGAATAAGAAAAGTAACGTTTTCTGGTGACCATAATGTCACATGACAGCCAACGCAAAGCGAAGAATCAATTTACCGCGTACGTTTAAATTCCATGGCCTGCACAGAATGAAAATTTTATGAATCGCATGTTATGTGTTACGGGTAACGTTAGAAGTATGAGTAAACTTTGGTTTACCCGGGTTAACTTATCATTACCCGTAGTCACTTGGTAAAGTCCGAAATTTCATTTACATAAATTGTACTTCGGGCTTTACCCGAGTAAACTTAGTTCTATCCAAAGCCAACTGGGTAAAGTCAAATTGATCATATCAATCTAACTTTCAAAAACAAAATAAAATAATATTGAAACCTATCTTTAATTGATTGTAAGACATACCTTCTATATTATAATAGGAATACAAAATATATATGAACAGATAATACAGCGTTTCTATAAATGATTCTAACATCAAAGTAGACATTGAATATTGCGTTGGATATTCCACCTCCTTTTGAATGTGCATTCTACTATCTGAGAAATGTCAGTGTCAACACTGTCATAAACTTGAAACTTTTAAATAAACCATTATTGCTAAAACATAACATCAGTATCAAATGTTTCAACTTGAGTTTACAACTTATTCCTTAAATTGATGATGTTGCACCAAATAAGCTTCTGAAAAAGATGTTTGATTATTTAAGAATTAAAACCGATGACGTTACCAATGACTGTGTTCAGTATCGGTGGTCAGTGGCACATGGTCATTTGTTTATCAGAGGTAATGCGATGTTAGAATCATTTATAGAAGCCCTGTATATAAATATATGTTATTTATTTAAACACGACAGACTGTCGTGATATTTTGAATTACAAAAATTTTCAGCAGCCCCTGCATTGACATTTTTTAGTAACACATTTCGTTTTGCAATTACACCTTTTGTAGCCTTGGCCTCCCGAAAGCGATTGTTCATTTGCAAGTTGGCGCAAACTTTTTTTTCTGGCGATACATTTTCTATATCAATAAGCTTATCATGACACATAGAAAACTGGTTTCTCGAAAACATTTCCTCAATTGTTCCGCGCTCATTTCCCAACTTATAAAGACCATTATCCTTAATGTCCACAATTGTCATTAAAATGTTCCAAAAATCTCCTCTTCCTCTATCAACATCCGGGATTTGAACTCTCACTGTGTCTCCCACTGAACATGAGGAGAATTTTGTATCGGAAAATGCTTTCATTTTCTTAGCTTGAGTTTCCAAGTTCATCCGAACTTTACTTCTATTTAAATCTATATTTTTTCGCGTTTTACAAAGTTCACATAAATTTATTGCGTTATTGCTCGTGATTAGTTTAATACATTCAGTACATTGAAACTGTTCTATTAAACCCAGTGTATCTTCCGCTCTGTTCACGACCATGCTATATACTATTAAGAGTAGTATCTGAAATTGTGTTACCGTTGTTCTCTTGTTCTATCTGTCCATTTTCTAAATTCTCTCTATTCATGAGATGACTTTCGTCGGGGTCTTGTATTTGTGGTTCAGTACTAAATTCATTAACAAGTGTTTCGAGCTCTTCTTCAGTTTCAATATTGGCAATAACTTCTTGTGGGAAAGAGGACGACAATAAACCAACTTTAACATCATTACCAAACATGGCCGTATAATGAGCTCGTTTTATGCCGTCATGGTATGCCCTGTTTTTCATTAACTGTACGAATCTCAAACCTTCTGACCATCGATTATTACGTTCGTCGTTCATCCATCATTAACATATTTTGCACATCCTGATTCGCCCGTTGTACACTTCTTTGGGACTGACTACGACGAGGTTTTCCATGAACTATTTTCAGTCCACTCCACATGGTACACAATTCTTCAATTACGCAATTCGTGAATCCCCGTCCATTATCCGACTGAAGAATTGAAGGTGCGCCAAAAATACAAAATATATCCAACAATTTATGAGCAACCTCCACAGTAGGGTGGGTCAAAAAACCAAACTTTGAGATAATCTTACCTAATAGCAAAATTATGTTGTCTTTTAATGATATTATGACACTTACGAAATATTTTTGAATTTAATTAATATTTAGAGGGTACGCCTTACGTCTGAATTTTTGAAATTATACAAGAAAGGCCATATAGTATGCCATGAAAAGTTCGTATTTGTAATAATAATAATAACAGAGTTATCATCAAAACTGTATACTAAAAGGGCAAGAGAAGGTGGATAAAATTAAAACTCGAATCTCGCAGCAATACCTAAATTCGATAGCAAGAAAGATTTCAATATTGAATGATTTTCATTAATTTTTCTGTTGTATCATTTTTTTAATTATTAATAAATGATTATTTTATTCTAGAAACCCTATTTTCCTTGAGACATTTATGTTATCTGACTATCAGAATATATTCAAGTTATTCGTATTTCCAAGGCAAAGCGCAACCTGAAGATGAGGTGCTATTTACTTTAAATTCTAGCATTGCACTGTTTTCATGTAAAGGCAACATAATTTTGCTATTAAAAATCAAAAGCGCAATATTCCTTTTTTTCCATACAAAAATGACCCACCCTACTCCACAGCTCTTTTGGAAGTTAACGCATGCAGTTGCACAAACTTTGTTAAGTGATCCTGGTACACCAATATGCACCTATAGTCTCTGTTAGGATTGGATTGTATATCAATGAAATTCACTTGACAACTATTCATTTCTGTAGACACAATTGGTTTAACCACAATTCCTTTTTTGGCCGACTTTAATTTTTTTTTTTGACTGGGTTCGCATAAACGTAAATACAACTTTATGACATCTTGTGTTATATTTTTGTAATTCTTTTTGCACTCGTTTTCCATGCGATGCTTTCCTCCATGTCCAATAAGTGAATTTCGTGTAAAATATCAAACATTTCGTCGTTTGTCACGTAGTATCTAATTGTAGTTTCTTTTGAAGATACACGAGCAATCAATTTCTCAACGCCACTGACTGAACAAATATCAAATCGTTTCAACCGTCGGTATTGTAAAGTAGTTTTAGATTTAGTAGATTTTGCTTCATTAGCACTTTTAACTGAGTTAATCGTGTGTAGATACTGTTCATCATTAAAGTAAAAGCAATTTGAACTCTTGACAGCGTATAATTCTTTGAATTTTTTATTAAATTGTTCTTTAAATGTGACAAGAGCACCTTCTTCATCCGCCATTTTTATTGTCACTAACTTTACCCAGTCCCCGCGCCGTTGTATAAAACTAAGTTTACCCGGATAAAGCCCGAAGTACGAATTAAGTAAATGAAATTTTGGACTTTATCCAGCGCTTGTTGGTAATGCTAAGTTAAACCGGGTAAACTTAAGTTTACTCATACTTCTAACATTACCCGTAACATATGCATCTTGTTCCAGCGTAAACATTTTTGATTAAAGGCCGTGAATACTAGAGAAAATTAAAATTGTCTAAAATAATAAGTATTCATTGAAACATAACTTGCAATTCATATTAAATTATTACTTACATGCGATTCACAAACGTTAATTAATGAGCGCAAAGAACTGTTTGAAATTAAAAAAATAAATATCAAGTAATCACGTCAAAGAACCCACGCCAATGTGCTCTGTCAAAATTGACAGAAGCGGAATAGTTGCCACTACAAGTTGATAAAATTGTAGGCATACCAACTTAATTGGCGTACAGACATTTACAGACACATTGTAGATAATGAATTTCTTAAAGCAACCTATGTATCTATGATTATCAGAAGACGATGATAGATGTTATTGATAGTGACGTATAAGATTCTGACCCATGCTGCAAAAATCCAGATAATTGGTTAGTGTGTCGGACGAAACGGAAAAATAATTTTAATGATCTGGTACTTATTGCACTACGCAGTGCAATTCGAAGAAAATAAATGCAAGTTTCACGTGAACAAACCATGTGATTACGAACAGTTGTAATGTGAGTCCATTACGATCGAAACCTTCCATTACCCGTACATCCTACCCTCAGATTCGTTCGGAGCATCTGTCAGCAAATACGTGTGTTTATGCACTTACGGGCAGTATCTGCTCACGAAATGAAAACAAAGTTTGTAATTATGTTTGTTACTATGTTTCATGGAATAATTATTGTTCTGCTAGAAATATGAATCTAATTAACTGTTAATTTAATACAACTTGTATTTTCCTCATGTTAAATCCAAAATTACCAAAAGTACCATATACATGTACAGGATGTTGTTCAATAGACGGGAAGTAGCTTTCAATATGTATGTTCCGTAATAATGTTTTGTATTATGCTTATATTATCAAATTTACTTAAAGGTACACTTGTATTCAAAATAATCGCGTACACCTATTATTTGCATACGTAATTTTGGTTTTTTTCTGACGTTTATTAACGTCATACTGTGACACTTGAATTATTCAAAATGCCAATACCAAAAGTTTCTGAACAAGAAAAGTGTTTTATTATAGCAAAATTTGAAGAAGGGTGGTCAATTAGAGCTGTTGCACGTCATTTCCACTATAATAAGAGCACAATTTTGAGAATAAAAAGGAGATGGGAACAGGAACATACAACCCGAAGGAAAATAGGCTCTGGTCGCAAACGAATTTCTACTCCTAATCAAGATGACGAATTAATAAATCGTTTAAGACAAGATCCTTTTGAATCCGGAGTACAGGCGGCTTTTCATATCAACTTTCCTGGATCCCAGCCGACGGTATCACGTAGAATTAAAGAATCGGAGCTAAGAAATGCAGCAAGCGCCAAAAAATCAATTTTAACAGCTCAACAAAAACAAGGGCGAATAATTTTTTGTCTCAATTACGTTTATCGACCCTTGGAATTTTGGAATCGAGTTGTTTTTTCAGACGAAAAAATTTTTCAATCCTCAAATGATGGAAGAATCCGGGTTTACAGACCCAGAAATTGTAGATTTGAGGAGCGATACGTAAATCCATCAAATAGTTCTGGTCGCTTCTCGGTGCACGTATGGGCTTGGATGTGTGTTCAAGGTCCAGGTGTATGTTGGCGTATGGAAGGGCGTTTTAATAGACATAGTTACATAAATATATTGGAAAACGTCATGCTTCCTTCTGTGTCTCAAATGTATCCTGAAAATAATTTTGTTTTTCAACAGGATAACTGTCCTGTTCATACTGCGAATGATGTGAGACAATGGTTTCAAGACCATAACATAGAAGTATTACCTTGGCCAGCTTATAGTCCTGATGTTAATCCTGTCGAAAATCTTTGGGGTTTATTAGTAAAAAGCATTTACAAAAGAAATTTCAGAGCCCCAAATGCAAATGAGTTATGGGAAACTATTCATCAAGCTTGGGAAGATTTACATGAAAATCGCAACGAATTGTGTGGGAATTTAGTGCACTCTATGCCACGTAGACTAAATGCGATTATAAATATAAACGGTGCCATGACCAAATATTAATGTAATATTCAAATAAAATTATCTAAAAATTAAAACATAACCTGTCTTATAACTTTTGTCAAAATAACAGAAAAATTCCGTTTTTAAACGATACAAAAACGTATAAAAATAGCTTACTTAATTTAAATGGTGTACGCGTTTTTATTGAATACAAGTGTACTTCAGTTAATAATGTTTCATAATAAACTACTACTGTACAGTTCATCATCAATTACGAAACCATACGAACATATAAACTACTAAATTTGGTGACGTTAATTAATAGTAATCGAGAAAGCTACACATTTAAATTTTGAAAGCAACTACATATTCAAATATTTGTAAATGTAACGTGATGCTTGGTTTTTTTAATAAAGCCTTTCATAAAACTACTTGTTCAGGCTTACTTTTAAAATGCTTCAATTTTCTTCAAGTACAAGTATCCAATCTTTGGGGGCAATTTAAAATATAGAATTTATACTACACACATGGCCATAACAAAGCGTGAGAATTTCAGTTGATATTTCCAACTTTACCGATTTGACTCTTTCTCTTCGGCAAACAAAACACTAACTGAAATCAGCGCAAAATGTTTACGTGCATTCGGGGCTTTATTATCGAAGCGGTTTTAAGTGTAATTTATCGTTATTTGCTTTACACCACGACCTAATTTCAGCGTGCCGAAGTTGACTAGAAAACGGCTGAAGTGCTTTCAATTACTGCACCTTCCAAGCAAGTTTGTAGTAAACGACGGCGGATTTAAGTAAAGCCGGCCATTAAAACTCTCGTGTTTTACGGCCCCAGTATTTCACTGAAATTATCCCCATTTCAGGAATCATTTCTCTTTGTTAGACATTCATATTTGGTGATTGTATAATTACGATTATTAAGTACACTTCAAAAGTTTTGAAAAATTTAAATAATCTAACCTGTCTTGATGTCGAGAGGAGAGGATGTAGTAAAGATTCTTACCTGCAACAAAATAATTATTACAACACGAAATAAACAAAAAGAACACATTTTTAAAACTAATATTCAAACGATTAAACTTTAAATCATTTTATTCACGACCGGGAGTAGACAACAATTTCTATGACACAAAAATTGTGATAGAAATAACATATTTACTCCCTTGGGAGAGAAATATGTTTATATTGACACTTAAGTTTAGCTTAGTTTTGAAGGCAGTAAATTTAACATCGCTGTACTCGCTGTGTTCAGAATTTCTTATTCTTCCAGTGACCACAATTTCCCGAAATTAATTGATTGTCGAAGTGACACTCGGATTTATTACAATTTTTTAATCCTAAGAGTTTGGATTCTTATCATTCTTCTATTTTCGGTTGTGAAAAAAATAATATATACACCTCAGAAGAGAATGCTATTTTTCACTAGGTGTTTTTGTAGCCCTTGGGGTCACCCTCAAGCTACAAACAAACACCTGAGGAAAACTAACGCATTTCTCTCCCTCGATGTATAAAACACTTATTTTTTCTATTAAGTGAAGTAAACACCTAATATTAAATAACCTTATAAATATTCATATCTATTAAACAATCATCTTCATTTCATCATCTTAATTTTTACTTTTATCTTAGCTCATTTGCACTGAAAGACTGAACTTTTAAGCAGACAGTAGATAACGGGGTAAGCAAGTATTCAAATAACTGTAATTATGGAACAACAAAAATCTAGTTGCTGACGTATACTAATAATAATAATAATAACAATAATAAAGAATAAATAATCAGTTTATTTATTACATAGGAAACTAAAAAAAAAAACACATTAAATTTAAACGCTAGTTTCCAACCATAACTCCGTCTATAAATAGAATCGTCTCGCATTAGCAATTACTATTATCTTCATTATTTTAAATGCGAAATTACGTTGTGCCGCTGCTAATGAAGACCAAAGAACAGACATCTGCAACTGGAAATTAAGCAAAAATGAATCCGCCATAAAACATTCTCCATTAGACTAATCCGAGCGGTTTTTTTTAAGCGAGGAAGCGAATTAAAATGAACTAACTCTGTGGGTATTTTATCAGTTTTTTTTTCTTCTGCTGAATAAATTTAAATGAATTATATACGTTGTTGAAGGCGTTATAAGAAAGAGATTTTAAATAACGGAATACAGTAATTAATCTTACGAATGTGAGTGTCAGAATCACAGGGAATTGCCCACTTTCGAAGTTCTGTGTGCGGTGTTTGAAAACGCATGGCGGTTTATTCAAATGTGTAATAAGAAACGTGACCATGATAAATCTTCGTGAAATTTTTCATTGCTCTGCGGGGAAGAAAAGACATGAAAAGAAATTAATCTTTTTAAAGGTGGCTACAGTCCGCATTAGAAAGTGATCGATTGTTTCGAATATCTCACGTATTTTTAGCCGAATATTTAAGCAATAAATACATTATAAGAGAAGAAAGTAACAACTTTAATTTTTTATTATTTTTCCATTAGAAAAATGTACTACATTTTCAAATAACTGATTCTATTCTATAATTTCCAGTACTGACTTTACATCCAATTCGCTTCTGATGTTTTTATATACACTTTTTTTTTGTTGTCTTTGTGACACTAGTTTCTACTCGAATTCCAGCACACTTCTACTGCGGTTTTAATCTCTTCACTTATTTCCTTGTGTCTCCCAAGATCGTTTCCAAATATTTGTAAAAGTCCTTTTGCTCCACCCTCTTTCCACTTGTCTTTACGTCTACATTTCTGCTACTACTGGATAATCATCTTTATATTAGTTTTCCCTTCTCTTGTTCTCATTTTCTTTTACTCTGAGTGTTCAGGTTCTCCTGAAGTTCTTTTTCCTTAGCGGCTTCTTTAATTATTTCCATTCATCATCATTTTGTATGTGGGGCTTAGAACACCACCCTACCGCAGTCCTTCCAGTGTATAAAATTCATAGGATTCGATATTCCTCCTCCTAACTACAGGCTCTGTACATACCTGTTGCCTACTTTGTTCCTTCCCAACATGTCCCAAAACTTTCTGCCTTGGCATCCTGTCGGAAAGCTTTTACCACATTCAAAAATGATTCAAAAATTCAACCGTTCCATACTACAATAAAGTTTAGTGCTTGACATTATTTTTATTTACTGGACTTAAAGGTAACCTGCAAGGATCAATACGTTGAATATAAGAGCATGGAAATTGGTTTCATTTTGTTAATAGTAATAAAATAGGGTAGCGATCGTCATAAATCTCCTGAAACGTCAAAAAATTACAAGTACTCCATCAAAACAGCCAAATTGTTCCCGATCGTTCTAAATATACCATACAATTTACAGGGGGGGCGTTTGGAAAGAGAGCAGGGTAGTCGAGGTCATTTACATACACACACAAGACAATCCGCAGGAGTTCCTGGAAATTACCTCGTGTGTAGGGCCTTTTAATTGAAATTTATTATTGTGAGTATGGTTTTCAATCCCTTGAGAAGGTAACAGCTGTTGATTCTCTTCGCAACCCAGCTGTTACTTCCTAATTTCAGATATTTATATACAAACAAAGACATACAAAGCAGAATGTAATTTAATTGTGTATAGGTACATAAAATTAAAAAAAAAGCGTAATGTTGTCCATTTCTAAAATCCATGTCGTTTCATTTTAGTCATAATCGCCTACCAACAGTCATTATTTCATTTCGATATTAACGCCCCCTGCGTGAAGCGATGACGCTAAAAGCTTTTGTGTGTATTGAAGACGGCGAGCGACGCGATTGAATGGCATAAATCCGGAAGGTTGCGTCATAAACTGACCGTGGGCAAATTACTGACGCGCTCCGGCGAACAGGGTGATTACCGGCTGCAAGGGTGGCAACACTGCAGCAACGCATGCCCGACCTTGCGACTTCCTTCCAAACCAGATTTTATAATATGCATAATTTTAATTCAACTCATTCGCTTGCTGCGATTTCAATTACGAAAATTAAATACAATTTGTCCAGGATAATTTGCAGCAGGAGTACTCATTATTATCGTTATTATTGCTGTTAGCCTAAGAAATGAATAAGAAAAACATCGCATATGATGAGATTGCTAAAATTAATAACCTCAAGTTATTTCAAGGACACGAAGGATAAAGCTCAGCAATTCATATAAGTACACAATGCTTTTCATTTTATTGGGAAAGTTGCTAAATCAGGTGTTCAATTGAAAAGTTCATCAAGTAGCTTTTGAATTTTCCATAACATTAGGTTACACTATTAACTCCTTTACTCTACTTTTCTCACTCCTACTTACATTATATAGTATTACATCTCACCCCCTCAGGAGCGGTTGGCGCAAAAAGTGTAGAAAAGTGCAGAATAAATGAACATACCTATTGTGAAGCACATAGAACAACGTTAAGGCCCAGTTATACAATTTCAGTTTAATTTTAAGCCAAAGCTTAAACCTTTAACAACATTTGTTGAAATAATCGTTGCTATGGGTTTAAGCTCTAGTTTAAATTTAAACTGGCATTGTACAAATGGGCATAAATGTCATTTTAGTTTACAAAGAAAACATAACAATTGTTTGACAATTGCCATACTTTCAAATGTCAATTGGTTTAGGAAGTCATCAATTGTTCTTTCGTTGAAAAATCGAAACCATCTTGCTGATTTTTTCACTTCAACACTCGTTATAAGACGAAAAAGGAAAGTGAGAGACATGAAAAAGAATATATCCTTCTCTCTTTCTAATGTATTGTTTTTTTTCTCTCCCTAATATATTATGCTTAACTTCTAATGGCTGCTGTATCTTAATTAAATTTTTAATACATTCTCTATGTTTCCAGTTAGACTGAAGAACAAATGATATATCGAAGAATGAAAGTTGCAAAGAATAAATTCCAAAACCGATTTAATTTTAATCAAAACAAAAAAAAACAGTTGCCATATGAAGACCAAAAATGACAAATTGCCTAAGAGTAGTAGTAGAGAGAGGTTGAATGGAGTGCCACAATTAGGGATCTTCAATGAAGATTGAAACACCTTACTTCGGCTACCTCCGCCCTTGCACTTCCCACCTACTCTTCGATCATTGCCACTTTCACTTGAATCACCTTTACTTCGAATATTTCCGCCTTGCACCTGCAAGGCTCATTTCACTCAAATTGTGATTTTGGGTACTTCCGCTGGGCATCCCTAAGGTCCTTTCCACTCAATATGCCATATTTATTTGAACCGTCTTAGTACAGGTGCCGCTACGCCACCTTGAACCCCCAAATTCCTTTTCACTCACAACACAACCATTGCCACTTTTATTCGAAACATTTTACTTCGGCTACTTCCGCCTTGTTCCGTTAAGGTCCTTTTCACTTGTTTGTTACTTCCATTTGCAAAACCTTACCCCGACTACTCCCACCTTATATCCGTAGGGTCCTCAATACCGCTTTCACTTTAGCTATCTTCCAACTTACACACCCAAGTAGTATCCTTTTCACTCACTATTCGGCCCTTTTTCATCCGTCCTCATTTCAGGTATAACCTAATGGATCACATCGCCTGTGGAGGTATTACATTCCTGGTGAACGAATCCGTCTCGATCATAACTGAAAGAATGTTCGAAAGGGAACCCCTAATTAACCCCTCAATTAACACAGAGGTCCAATTTCGGTACCCGGAGGTCTCGAAGCATGCTCCTTCCACGACACAGACCACCCGGACGATCTCGACGGCTACCCCGACATGGAACTCTTCTACCTGGCGGATTCGATGGCCTCAGACATGACTCTACACAAGAACTTCGGCATACGGGACTCCTTTTTTCAAGAGGCCTACGGCGACATCGTCGGGGGCGATTCCTTCATGATCTTCCCGATGCTTCTGCGGCCCAAAAGCCGGGGGCGCATCATGCTCAAACACGTGAGCTACAAAACCAAGTCGCTCATCTACCCCAATTACTTCTCACACAGGAAAGACATGGAGGTGATGATAGCTGGGATCAAATTGATACTGCAGGTGACCAGTTAACCGGCAATGAAGAAAATAGGGACTACCAAGCCGCTACCAACCTGCGCACATTTAACTTTCGCCTCGGATTCTTACTGGGAGTGCATGGTGAGGCCAATGTGCCTCATCAAAGCGGGACGTGTAAAATGGGGCCCGTCAGTGACAGGTACACGGTGGTAGACTCGCGGCTTAGGGTGCACGGAATCAAAAACCTCAGAGTCATGAACGCCTCAATGCCAGAAATCATCGTGATGCACACGAACGCCCCCTCGTACATGATCGCAGAGAAAGGATCTGATATGATCAAGCAAGACTGGGGGTTTATACATATAGTTAGGAAATTTTATGCTATTTTTACTACTAGTCTTTTGTAAATATCTCGCTACGCCTAAAAGAAGGTAGGCAACGTCCAAAGCGGATACGATTTCATAGCTTCATTTAGTTAGGTAGTTAAAACGTGATATAGTTCTAAGTACTGCTTAAAATATAAGTTACTGCAATATAGGTTTATTTATTTCTCTTGACTTGCATGTGTTTAAATTGGTCACAAAAGTATTTGGTTGAGTGGGACTTCCTTTATTTTTCTTCCTCCTTTCGCTTTTTTATGATGACTGACTTCAGGTCATCGACATTTCTTTCAAAGTTTTCATCGATCCATGTTTGCCAATGAACACTTGCTTTTTAGTAGCAGTGACCCTGACCTCCAACCAATTGGAGTTTGGTTGATTTGTACAAGGTGGCTTCCGCAAGGCGAATCGACTATGCAAGCCGAAATGAAATCGCCATGAGCCAGCAAGTCATCCTTGAATCCAAAGAATACTAAATTAAAGCTCCACGATTATTGACAAATATGAAAATAAATTCAAAAGTCCACATAAAAAGTCCAAAAAAGAAACCAGAAGATGGATAGGTCATTTTAATCATACTCAAATAAAAAACAATCATTAAGCAACAAGCAAACTAAAGAAATTCTAACAGAACAAAAGAAAAAATCAAATAAAAAATGAACGATAAAAGTAATTTAAAAATGATTTTGTGCAAATCGGTTTTGATTACAGCGGATTCTTCGAACATGCTCTGTACAGCTGTTTCAGACCTAATTGCTTTGGCAGCAAGCATGGCCGCCTTGCATGGGATGATTTATTATGTAGCGAACTGGCTTCAATTTGTCAATCCTACTGCAATGTCAGGTCAAAAAGCGATCGAAAGATGTCGCTGCTTAAATTGATAAAAGTAATGGTGATAACAAACTATTGCTTTTCTCCTTGAATTTCGATTTCATTTCTTTTCTTTTTTTCTCGAAATTTTTGCTCAAATATCTCAAATAAGCAGTCAAGATCATTAACATTTCATGAATTTCCTGAAACTGGAATTTAAACAAAGTGGTGAAATAAAAACAAAAACAAATTTGAGTTTAGAAAATTTAGAACGGACTACTAAATCTTATTTACTTGTAGAAAGTTTTATTTCTCTAAATAAATACATTTTAACTATACAAAATATGAAGGCAGTGGGTTTGAAGACAAAAGATTTTTTTTTATTCAAAACCGTTGTGTCTATCAAGATGTGAAGTCTTTCGTGCAAAATGTCGAAACGTGCAAAGCATTATAAATTTTAATTCCGAATAGTTTTACTTATTTCAATGTATTCAAGAAATTAATGAACGATAGTTCAGAAGTAGTGAAAAAAAAAAGGAATAGGAATTGAATGAAATTGCAAACAATAAAAAATTCAGAGACAGAAAGAGAAGAAAACTTCATAAATTATTATAAGATAGAAATGTTTAATTTAATACAAATATTTAAAAATTCGAAGGAAAATGGAACGAAGTAAAAAAAATCATCATTTTATCTTATCAATTAAACACTTCAAACATTACAAAACTGTGTTCAGAAAGACAGATCTGTTGCAATACACAGCGATCATGGCGGAACTCCATTGCAGAACCTAATTAGGTTTCCGTTCAATTAGCTAATTATCACAAGAGCTCGCCTGTTTCCGGTTCACCGCCTCATTTTAAAGCAATCTCAGTTCTTGCAAAGTCCATGCTTAACTCCGTCGACTACATTACAATTAAGCTGTAATTTCTTAAATTAAGGGCAATTCCGGCATTCGTTCGACTGGAAACGGGCTTCCAGAGTTCCTTTAAATAGACTCAAAAATATCCGCAGGAAGTTCAACATAAGTTACTAATTGGCAACAGCCAGTAGGTGTTTATCGTTTATTATTTGTCTAAATATTGGTGTTAATTGTTTTAGTCCTTTGCTGTATAACCATAAATTATATAAATAAATAAAATAAACAAACCAGGAAAATTGTTAATTACGTTAAGTATTAACAACGACAGATAATTACTGAGACCTCACGAGAACACCAATTAGTTGCAGGTCATGGTTATACTGCGAGACTCTTCATCTCTAGATATCGTGAAAGTAATTCGTGTCGAATTTTCTAAAATTCGGACTTATTGGAATTGATAGGTTCACATTTCTTGGTCAAAAAGTACTTCTGATAAAGAGAACAAATTGCACGACATCAGAAATGTCAGTAGTAAATTGAAACACAGGAAGGAGCCTTGCATGATGGGCAAGGCAAAGGAGGTGATATGTGGTATAGACAAACATTCCTTTGTTTTGCCTATCATGCATAAGAGTGGCTATGTCACAAACATCACATGTTAATTTTCACCAACGGCGAATGAAATTAATTATCTACGCCACTGTCTGCCCTTGTTAATTACCGCATATAACAACTTTCCGATTTGAATAACAAATTAAAAAAAAATAATTGAAACACCAAATTAGGATTATTTGAATTTCGCCGAAAACGAATGCATATTCATCACACCGTCAGATCGGTTTCCTCAATACCAGACTGGTTCCAGTTGAACTAATTACGGGTCGGGACAAATATGCCGCTACCTACGCGCACCAGTGAAATGCAAGTGCATAATTGCACAAGGCTAGATGCGGTAACGACCTTGTGCCGCTGACCAAATGTGGTCGCACGCCCTCGTGCATTTGATGTTGTCGCCGACATCCAGAGTCTGGTGAACCGTCTGGCCCGACACGGCTTGCGGTTTATACCGGGAATCAAATTACAATATTCAAATTCGTACAGCCAGGAGATTAAATCAAAAGGAGAGATGATTATTTATCGGCTTGTTTCCGAATGGGTGAGGATGGGCCGCAAAAGGTGCAAGGTCTCGATTAATTCATTTGTGAAATGTGTAGGAGGTTACCAGTAATGTCGCACGGCACTTAATTTTTATGGTAAATTGGAGAGTTAAACAATGTTTAAAGGTCACCCTAAAATTAGAAAGTATTATCTTAAAAAATATTATCATACTAATTCAATGAAAAGATAGAATTCTATCAAAATATGAAAACATATACAGGTGTTCCATTGAAAATAATGAAATTGGTGCCATTTTCTGAGAAAATAAATAGTTGGCAACAATGTCGGTATTAATGGTCTTATCTGCCTTATCTATAATTTTTCCATACTTTTGACTCAGAGCCCATCGTCAGTGAAGTTCGTACCCTTTCGAATGAATTTTTAATTGATGTATAAAACGATTACAAATAGCAAAGATCATAATCAGAAGACGACCGCAAAATAGCTCAAGGAGACTTGCCAGAAGCAGATTAACTTTAGTCAGGCTCAGGTCGAAGGAATGTTTGTCAAAGCAGTGAAAAATGTTATATTGTAATTTTCCCTACAAGCAAGGGATTGGCCAGAAATATGCAAGACTGCCTGAACCAATGGTACGAGCGTACCATTCAGTCTTACGGTCGTCTTTTGGTTATCTATTTGCTATTGACCTTCGCAAATTTCCGTAATTTATATATAAACTAAAAGTTTTCTCGTAGGGGGTACGAACTTCACTGATGATGGCTCATTATACAGAGTGTACATTAATGATTGAAGGGTGTTTGAATTTCCCGCCCATTAGATTATTTGTAAAAGTTGGTACTGCATACTATTCTGTTTTACCATGGGCGGCACATAAAATTATATATTATTAAAACAATTTATTAGTGATTAGAAATTATTTTACGTTTATTAATTACATACATTGATATGGAGAATATAAAAAGTAAAGCAGATATAAAATAAAATTATAACATCTGTTCAAAATGTCCCCCATTTGAATCCAAACACAAATTTACTCTTCTTTTCATGTTTTCGAAAACTTTGTGTCGTGTTTCTGGAGTGATGCTGTTGACAGCCTCTGTAATAGCATTTTGTAATTCTTCTAACGTATGGAGACGTTCTGAAAACACTTTATTTTTAAAAACCGAACATGAAGAAATCAAGTGGGGTTAAGTCTGGTGACCGAGGAGGCCATCTGTCCCTACTTATTAACCTATCCCCAAAGAACTGTTGCAAATGATTCAACGTTGTCAGTGCAGTGTGGGCTGTAGCTCCATCCTGTTGAAAGTAACCCCGTTGCAATTCATCGTCATGAAGTTCTTCAATGAAAGGATTTAAAATTGTTTCTTGATATGCAAGTGCATTAATATTGTGTTGAAAAAAAATAGGTCCAATGATCCTACTTCTTGACATTGCCAACCACACACCGATCTTCTGAGGATGTAATGAAGTCTCTTCAAAAATATGAGGGTTTTCTGCACACCATATTCTACGGTTTTGCGAATTTACATAACCGCTGAGATGAAACCATGCTTCATCACTGAAGAAAGTTATGTCTAACATATCGTCATTATTTAAGAACTCATTAAACCATTGGCAATATTGCACTCGACGAGGCAAATCAAGAGGTAGCAACTCATGAGTTACAGTTATCTTATATGGATGTAAATGTAGAACCTTCTTGCAAGCCTTTTGACATGTACCAAGTGATAAATTCGTTTGAGCCGATAAACACCGTAAAGACTTCTTCGGACTTACATCCATTCTTTGATGAATATCTGCGATGACTTCTTCGGTAAGAACAGTGGGCCGGCCTGTAGATTTTCCTTTAGAAACACTGCCTGTTTCACGAAATCTCTGAATTATACGGCGGACGTGTTGCATAAAAGAATCATATGTGAATACCACTTCAGGGAACTGTTCTTGAAATTGTTGGTGACAACTTTGATAAGAATAATTCCACACATTTTGTTCATTGCGTATCCCCGACCGAAAATAGGCCTCAACAATAAATTTATTGTGCAGGTCCGTGAAAACCATCGCTAACCTAAAACGTTTGTGTGTATTTTTATTTCCTGTTATATGGCTGTACTTACCAATGAAAAATGTCTGACAGCAAAAGTGGAAATAAAAATAACCTTTTCGTTAATACTAACTCAATAATAATAAAATAAGGAAATCAAAACGTAAACAATACAACACACGCACGCTACTGACAAAATTCAACATATCCAGCATGAATACCAATCTTGTAAGACGAAAATTACTAATTCGACAACGCGCCAAATTCAAACGCCTTTCAATCATTAATGTACACTCTGTACATTATTTTTATACCAACTTTTACCAGAAAACTTTATTGTAGGTACATAAAAATATACACATTTATTACGCATGCGATATTGAAGTATTTTAAAACATATACTTAAAACTTTTTTGTTTTTTTTTAAGTAAAATATAGATCCCTGTAAATCCTTGGGTAGCAGGTAGGTATACACCGTTTCAAAATCAAAAAACCACTAACAACACCATTATTTGAATTGGGAATTGTAAATTATTTGTTTGATTTAATTTCAACTTAATTATGAATATTAAATGAAAAAAAGTTTACTTCGGGTTTCTCAGACCAACTTACTCTTTTCACCCTTTTTCTTTTCACTGAGGTATACCAATAGAACGGGACAAAAACAAAAGCAAAGAAGAAGGATGAAACAGGTGTGAGAGTACAAGCCGGATTCAGGGCGTATTACACGAACAAAAAGCAGAAAATGAGTTTGGACAAAAAAAACTGAACAATCTTAGAAAGAAATGGGAAGAGAGGATATAACAAATACATAGAAGTACAAGCATAGAATGGAAACAACATGCATAAAGCAAGAAGCAAAGAAAACAACGAAATAAAACTGTTAAATAAATTGGAAACCATGACATACACACTTATACAAGAGAAATGCCAAGTAGGGGAGAAAAATCCGTAATAGACTACGTAATAGAACAGAAAGGAATTAGTCGATACAAAAGTACGCAGGGGACCCGATATTGGGAGTGATCATTACCTCTTAATGACAATTTTTAAAGAAGAGAAAAGCAAAGACATAGGAAGAAAGGAACCTAAAATAGAATGTGTAACCATCAAGAGCTTTAGATTAAAAGACGAACAAATAGCTGGCAAATTCAAGAAGTTAGTGGAGGAAAAACTAAATTTAAAACAGAATGCGAACAAAGACCAAAATGTAGGACAACTATGGAAGACATTTAAAGAAAGTATACTAGATGCAGCAAAACAAGCTTGCGAGGTTTGTAAAATGATTATACAATGTGGTGGACTGCAACAATAAGAGGCACAGTTAAAAAGAAGAAAGTGACGTGGAAGAAATACCTTGCAAATAGAAACAATAATAATTATGAAGAATACAAGAACCTTAGAAAAAGTGGTAAAGAATTAGTAGCCCAGGCGAAGAAGACTAGCTGGACTGAATTTGGACATAAATTGGAGGAAGACAGTAAGGGTAATCAAAAGCTGTTTTATAAGATTCTAAAATCGTTTAGACAAGGCGAAAAAGAAGAAATTAACTTATTTATCAAAAATAAAAAAGAAGAGACACTGACTGACAAAATGGAAATAATGACACGATGGAAAGAATACTTCTAAGAGCTATTGCAAGGAAGATGAAACATAGAAGATGAAACAACCGAAAACAGAACTGTCGGGAATAGTAACACACCAGCCATTCGGCTAGATGGATTTTTATTTAGTGTGCAGGGTGATTTTGTCATGTTGGCAGCAATGTTTGTTAAATCGCAAAACTTGTCAAAATAATGCATATAACAAGAATGTGTATAATATTATGTATAATAAAAATTAATAATAAAACGGCTTCTGATCGCGACTGCGAACTTAAGAAAAAGTTGAAGATCTAGCAGGATAGCAGTCAGTAAACTTAAAACCCCTACTGATAAATTTGACCAATCCAATGTGATCTACAAAATACCTTGTGAACAGTGTGACAGTGTCTACATAGGTGAAACTTGTAGGTATCTAAAATCTCGTATTTCGTCACACAAAAGTGATTCTCACAATGAACGAAAAATTGGTTGTTGTGCCCTTGCTGACCACGTCAAACAAACCAAACACAATTTCGATTATGAAAATTCCGAAATTTTAACTATCGAACCCAACTGCTTCAAACGTAATTTCTTAGAAATGTATCACATTCTCATAAATAATAATACTATAAATAAACAAACTGATATTTCAAACTTAAGTTTAATTTATCATAATTTATTAACAAATATTAACACACACAATACTTCTGATACAAACTTGAGTAGTTTAATTTTTTAACATTTTTGAACGTATAACTAATTTTTGCCCCTTTATTACTGTCAAATTTCCACAAATTTTGTGCCAGCACCAATCTCTGTATCTAATTAATAATTTTAAGAATTTCTTGTTCTCTTTAACTCTATCAGGATTACAGTCTGTTTTTCTAATTTCCCGCCGGGATCTTTTCCCTCTAAATGAGTTTAAACTAACCTACAAGCGTTACCAGATAGGCGCCATTGTGCACGTTAACGTTTTAAATGTTTTGTCCATCATTTTAAACTGTGACTTTTAAAATTTTAATTTGTTTTACAATACAACTTTATGAATTGTTAATAATGGTTACTACTTAAGAAATTCATTCCTGGCTTGTTCACATGTGCAACTTTAGCTCTCATAACCTCACTTAGATGTAAGTAGAATTTTAAAATCATCATTTTCAATTGTGTAACACGTTCATATTAACATTATAGCCGCCCTGATGAAGGAAATAAATACTTTCCGAAAGCTAATTGACTGCTATCCTGCTAGATCTTCAACTTTTCCATAAAAATTAATTATTATTATTATTAAATAAAGCAAGAAGAACTACTGGACGCTATTAAGTGGCTCAAAAATGGAAAAGCCCCAGGCTATGATAAAATTACATGGGAAATGTTAAAACATATGGGACAAAGAGAGACTGATGTATTACTAGAAATTTATTTAAAAAAATTGTGCAAATCGATTTTGATTACAGCGGATTCCTCGAGCAGGCTCTGTACAGCTGTTTCAGGCCTAGTTGGGCCTTCGTCAGCAGAACCGTAGCTCGAGAACTCCATCGCAAACCAAACCGATCTGTCCTAGGTTATTCGCCATTGCGATATGAAAGTAATGAACAATTTAAGTAGCTACTTAAATTGTTCATTAGAAATGTATAATAAAGTATGGAACCATGGCCAGCTACATTAACATTCACTGACGTGTATATATGGCCGTTTCAATTCGATTTTTAAAAATTTTGACGGCTACTCCCCTCACCGCCTCTTGTGAGTTTTTAAGTAATTGCAGTAGTCATTACGTTACTGTCAGTAGTTTTGTAGTATCTTTAATAGGGAGCGCTGAGGGGAGTACTCCACGGCATGCTTTCTCTGAACCGAATTTTAGGCGAATTGAAACGGCCATAGAAACGGCTATACGTACACGTCAGTGAATGTTAATGGAGCTGGCCATGATGGAACTTGAATATTATTCCAACTGATTGAGAGATGGCGCTGATACTACCGATCTATAAAAAAAGGAGATAGTAAATGCTGTAAAAACTACAGAGGCATTTCACTCCTGAGTACCACCTATGAAAGTGTATGAAAAAATAATAGACAACAGATTAAGAACAGAAATAGAGGTAACATTAAGCGACACACAAAGTGGCTTTCGTAAGGGAAGGAAGAAGTATGCAGGACCACATTTTCACAATAAAGCAAGTAACAGAGAAAGTATTAGCGCAGAACAAAATTGCCTCACTTGCATTTACAGACTTAAAAGAGGCCTTTGATAAAGTACCAAGAAAGAAAATTCGGGAGTCACTGCAACGAAAACAAATAAATGAAAAAACAATTCAGGTCATAAAAAGCCTGTACAAGAAAAATAAAAACTGTGTAATATGGGAAAATAACCAATCAGATGTGTTTCTGACTAAGGAAGGACTGCGATAAGGCGGAGGCTTAAGTCCATTGCTTTTTATTATATTTATGGATGACATAATCAGAAGATGTGCAGATAAAGCACATAAGCTAAATGTAGGATACAAGAACGTACAAATGGTTAAAATATCTGAAGGGGCATTTGCGGATGACGTGATGGTGATTACAGATAGTGAGCAAAATCTACAAAATAACATGAAAATTTGGAGCGAAATACTGAAAGAATCCGGAATGACAATGAACAAAGCTAAGACGAAATGCATGAGAATAGGAGACCAACGAGAAATGAATATACAAGTAGAAGGCATCAAAATTGAACAAGTCGATATATTTCAATATCTAGGAGTAACGATTGAGAATACGGGATCACAAGATGCAGAAATTAACAACAGAATAGATAAAGCAATGAAAACCTATTATGCCATGTATAAAGGCTTGATAGGAAAGAAGGAAGTGTCACGGAAAACAAAGATAAACGTCTACAAAACGATTTACAGACCAATATTGACTTTCGGCTGTGAGACATGGGTCCTAACTAGCAGATAGCAAAGTAAGCTACAAGCAGCCGAAATGAAGTACTTGAGGAATATTAAAGGTGTCACCAGAAACACACAAATACGAAAAGAACTGAATATAGAACCGTTAACTACATACATCGAGGAAAAGCAACGTATGAGAGGTGAAAGACAAGTGTTAGACGTATGGAATATATAAGAAGAGGAAGAAGGGTAGACCGAAAAAGACAACACTATAATTGAGTTGCTGGCGAAGAAAGGAAGCACATGGGAGGAAGCTAAACGAAAAGCGCAGGACAAGAAAGAATGGTCCAAATTCGTATACCAAAGATGGTATTGTAACCCCACACCTTAACTGGTAGAAGTGGGCTTTGATTATATATTTATATATATAAAACACATCCGGAGTTGTAAACGAAAATTGAAAAACTGGAAAATGATTTAACCCGAATAAAATGGAACGAGAAATTCTTACGGCAGTGTTTTTTCAACATTTTTAAAACTTGCTATTCTGTCTCTTTCTTAAGGTTCTCGCGGAAGTCATTTTTTGGAATCTTTCAAATTTAGAAAAGCTCGATAAAATTTTTTTCGCATTTTTGCTACTTTGCTTCAACAATTCGCCGATAGGTGGAATTTAACTTTTGACCTTTAGCTTCAGCGAATTTAATCCGATACTATTTACTCCAGAAAGCCAATTTTGTGTAGATGTGGGTTGGGTATAAAATGTTATGAATGTGTGGGGTTCAAGTTATCCGCTTTACAATAATTTGACGAAATTCAACCCACTCACTCTCCAATGGTGGGTAATGCTACAGCACGCCTTCCCGACAAGCTTGAAAGCTTGGGAAAATATGGTGTAAAAAATTAAAAACATTGGCTTTTCTTGAATTGTTAACCTCATTCCTATTCCTAATTGCAATTATTTCTTTTCCTATTGAAAACATAGAATCATTAGAAGCAAAATGAGTTTTCCAATATTTCTAATTCTGTTGGGCAAAGGTATTCCACAGTTTGGCGCTTTGCATGGCAGCTAAGGCCCGGTTGTAGAATTCCAGCTTAACTTTAAGCCAAAGCTTAAACCAACCCTTAACAACAACTGTTGAAATAATCGTTTTTATGTGTTTAAGCTTTAGCTTAAGTTTAAACTCGCATTGTACAACTGGCCCTAAGTTGTCTTTTGTTTGTGGTAAACGCAAGTAATCGAAAATGTCCCGCCTGCTTTGCTTTGTAATTTATTTTTGAGGAGGAGGAGTCGTACGAATGAATATTTTATCATGATTGATTACGCCTGAATTTATTACCAAGGGTATATTTCAAAATATTTTTACACACACAATTTCAACAATTCTGTCTTTCTGAACAATAAAACCAAAACAAACTCGTCTACGATCGTTTAGTTAACAACAATATCCAGGTAGAGATTGTTTTACTGCACCCCATTACATCAGAAGCATGCTCTAAAATAATTTTATTACAACCTTCAAATTAAGTTTATTTCCCAATCGTAACTTCACGTCTAGGTGAGCTTTATGGCACAATAAAACCACTTTAAAAAAGGAAGCATATTACACTTAATCGGAATCGATGTAGTTTCATGCTTCGGTACATTTGATCATAAATAACGAAATAAATTAGAATTAAATCAAAAAGGACAACCAAGCAAGATGTTCTACAGGAAGGAAAAAAGTATGTGACATTTTTTGTACATATATGATTCGATACTATCTATAAAGCGTTCCATTCTTAATTGACCTGCAGGGCTTAAGGAGTACTACATATCCTAAATTGTTAATATTATAAACCGCAACGATTTTATTTAACATATCGTGAAAGTTAAATTTAATTTTTTATTATAATTAAATGAATGACAATTGACAAGTATCTCATCCAATGAGCACGTACACAACACAAGAATGATGGCATGTCCTTTTTTCAATAGAAAATTTTGTTAAATAAAGCAAAGTGGAACGATGCCAGATGTTTAAAATAATAACAAAACGCTTCATCTCTAACAACAATGAGAACATAAAAAATCAAGTCTACACGAATTGTGCATGTACAACCTCTCCTACAATGACTCGTTAGAAAAAAAGAACTACGAGTACAAACTTGCAACTTTCGCTTGTCAAAATCTATTTCGATTTTAACGAGCGTTATACAAATTGCGCCTCGGAACTGCTGTAGAACATGTTCGGCCTCCGGCTACTAAAATTTATACAATAAAGCGGCGGGGAAATTACAGTGTTGTTAAGAAGTTTGAAAACAAGCAATTAATCTTCCTGAAGTTACAGATAATTTCAACGGACAATCTTCGAAAAACTTTTGCAAAATCTTACTTTCACCACCTTAACTTGATTATGTATATTTGAAAAGTAGCTATATTATTATTTCATCGGAAAAAAAACATGTTGACGAAGACGTCAAATGTAAGCAGAATTCGCTCTTAATTGTAACCAATCACAAGAGCCATCAAAAGGATTAAGAATCGTTTGATATGATAATAGTAACAGAACCATAAAAAATGAAATATTTTGTTAAATGTGAATTCTTCGAAAGTAAATAGAAGTTGATGATTGTGCGATGTTTGCGATGACACGCCTTGTCCGCACTGCCCGCCATCTCGTGCATGATAGCTCATGGGGCAGCAGTATTAGTTGCTATTTGCTTTCACGACACAATTTATAGGTCAGAAAATAGTTGTGCTGCGGCGCACTTATTTGACAGAACACCATTGAATAGCTAACTTAAAAATATTTCGAAGATTTCACAATCACTTGTTTCTCCGTCTTCATATTTGTAACCAGCTGAAAGAAACCACAAGTGTTTTAATAACGACACTAAGCTTCAAAAATAAGAAACTTAACCAAAGGTGCCAACTTACTTACGTACTGAGCCTGTGGTAAGACCAACTGTGGTCTAAAAAGAAATGACTCAAAATTGGGAATATTGAAAGACAAAACATTCTGAAAGATTTTTGAAAGAATAAAAAACAAAGTACTGTTGAGCGGAAAAATTTGTCATATCACTTCGAAATCTAAAGAGCACAGGCACACCAAAAGCGAATTTGTTGGAGGGAAAGAGATGAAAAGAAGGAGCAAGATTAAAAAAGAAGAGACTAGAAGAAATGTAAGATTGAAGAAAGCTCAAGATTGTTGCTCCGTTCCAGATCAGACTATTACAAAGTAATGAATGCACTTTTAAACTGTGATAACATTTAGAGAATGTTAATGATGGACTGATAGTGGTACTGAGGGTGACAGTTTAATGCATAGGTTTAATATAGAACGAACAAACGTAAATTTGAGTGGTCTTTGGACGACCACTGTCATATCATTACGAACATATTTACGAGATGTGAAATATTTTTTTATTATTATGGTCTACACTAATTTAATTTACGTTTCAACACTCGTTACTTTTGACTTACAATTAGTAAAGATCAATTTACTTTTGACGTTAGTAAAGATCGTTCAATCTAAACTACAGTACTTTCTCCAATATGTTGTCGTTGTATATTTTATCAAGTTTAGAATTTAAGAAAGTTTACGCATTTTCAATATATCCGCAAAACACGAGCACGTTTGTTTATTTTATCTTATGCAAGGAAAGAAGGAACGAAAGCATTTCAGTTTCCGGCGGCGATGCTTGTAGGGCGAACGTCTTGGTAAATTTGCGCGAATTACGCAAACGGGCTCGCGAGTGTTGTAATAAATTGCAAGGACATGTGATGAAGTAATTGTGCAAGAGTAAAAGGTTTGCTGATGGTAGATGATACTCTGAGGTAGAGTAAGGTGTCAATCACGTGGTGTCCGCTGATGGCTCGGACAGAGAGTAAGAGATTGGGCATTCTATCATGAAGGGTGATCGCTCTTTATTCGCCCATAAATGGGAGAGAGTAGAGGATCATTCCACCTGTATACGGCATCTGACCATATCCGTTGCTGCAGAGGCGTGAGTAGTAGATGCCAGAAAAACAACTAGTCGTATACCTGACCAGGTGCTTGCATTGTGCTTTTCAAGAAAGGTCATGACTTGGTGTTGACTGGGCTGTGGCCAGTGTAGCAACACTGTGAAAGTCAGTAGCACCAATGATTCTGACAACGTATGCTCAGAAGGCAAGGTATGCTAATATCCACCTGGGGTTTGTCGTTATGTATGCGAAGTACGAAGATGGACATTCGAGGACACCTTTCCCGTGAATTCGCATCCCAGAAGGGAGCTTCCGCATCTAGAGTCGCCGCCGGAAAGGGGCGGGGCCGGGAGAGGGCCCCGGTGAGTAAATAAGTCCTATAGTCTTGAGTAGATACTCGTAAATGGTTATTTGTAATTTTGCATGACGTCCTTGTCGAATCGAAAAGCGAAGCCCAGATGTTAAGACGTTTACCCTCAGCTCCGCAGTGAACGAGAAAGAGAGATCTAACCAAAGGGTGAGTGAATGTTTATTGTAACTCGGTCCTCTGACATTGTTATTAGTGGAAAATGTTTAACAAACAAAAAAAAAAAAACTATCCAACAAATATAACTTAGTAAGTATCTCTAAACGAGGTACTATCACTGACACTATAAACAGAACGAGAAGCAATAAAACTGTGCGAAACTCGACCTTATTGCACCGGCATGATGTGAGCCTTACGCTCAGGTCATAAAATGTGTTAATCTAGGATGCCAGGTATAAATCTTGAACAGGAAAAATACGCTTTAGGAAACGGGTATTAAAATTGAATATTGAATTAGCAAATATAAATTTGGGGTCTCATGTTCGTATCTTTTATTTCTGCATATTCAGTCAAACACAAATAATTTCGGTTTCAACAATTCCTTTTTTGTAAATAAATATTTCTAGGATTTATTTTTTATAATAAATTTGATGTCATTACTTTGTACTATTATTTTTTCTCGGATAAGTAAACTACGATCAAATTCTTTTGTTACACTAAAATTAGCATACATATATGTGAGAATTCCTTATATAGTGCTTACTTTATTTTTTTCTGAGAAAGATTGGGTCTGTTTATACTGTAAATAATACTAAATCTGTTTATATTTTTGGAAATCGTTTAAAGAAATAAATATTAATATTTTCAAGTATTTATGTAAAAACGAATTGTATTATATGTTATATAAAGAAAGTTATTTTGAAATGTTTTTCTTTCTAAACAAAAGAACAATATTGAAATTAGAAATTAAAAATTATATTCCACAGCTTAACGTATGAAACTACTGAACATGTCTCTGGAATTACTTGTTTTTATTCAGCAGATCAAATAAACATTATTATTATTATTATAACGATAAGAAGTTTTATTTTCCACTGGAAGTGCGTCGCCAAGAACCAGCAACTCCATTTTTAATGGAGTAAAAATTTGTCAGTATGAACAAAATTTCAAAATCTCAACTAAATGTTGGATAAGTGGATAGTTATTTCTTTTCCATGTTTTACTGATTATTGTTATTGATGTTTAATAAATTTTACAATAATAATCATTTGTATTTAACAATTGTTTACTAGTTTTTTTGTCTGTTCTGATTGTTGCTGTTTTTTAAATATTTGTATAATTGAGATTAATTAATATTACCTACAGTATCTTCGCAAAGACTTTCAAAATTTAGTAGCTTAATATTTTAATTTAGCTTTATTCATTTTGACAAAACGTCTGTAAATTCTTTAAACAAATATAGTTTTACTGGATAAAAATTTGTTTTCTTCTCCACATAATACTTACAGGCTATCCTAATTTCTGCAAAATGCTTAATATGCATTAAATAAATCAAAATGGAGTGCCGTTTCAGAAACTAACTATAAATATTATTTCTAAGTATATATTTAACTGGAAAATAGTATAGTCACTGGCTTACTAATCATTATAACATTGGTTTTAATTATTTAAATTCTTAAAATTAGCTCCGAAATGTTTAAGCTTATAGTATTATGCTGGCTAACATAATTTGTCCATTTCATTACTGACTGAATATAAACGAATTCTTATATATTTATGAAATATTAATAAATTAATTGAAAATGACTTTATTATTTAAAACGAATAATTATAATATTAACATCAGAAAATTAATTCTAACAGGATTCTAATATAGGAAAACAACTGATTTGCTTATTTTAATTTCAAATGAGCAAACCAGAAGAGAATACTCCAGATGTTTACCCCTGCACCGGCAGGTAATGCAATAAAATGTGCTATAAGGCTCAATTTCGCTAGGTCGTAAGAGGCATTAGTGCCAAGCAAATTTTCAATCGTTCTGTTTATAGTGTCAGCCATAGTACTTGCTAATAATTAATGATTAATTCTATTTGCAGCAAAATTATAACGTACATATATTAAAGTAACAAAGAGAAAGTTCTTTAAATGATGTTGTTATCTGTCTTTTGAGCCTCAAAATATCTCAATTAAATCGATGTGCTTTGGCCACAACACAAAGCGTATTAACTCTATTCAGACTGTAATGGTTGCGTAATGTAATGCAGCTATCAAACTGCGATATTAAATCGGTTTATCGCTCGCAAATTGCATTGCATTCTGATGCACAGCGAGTTGATCAAAGTGAACTACGCCTACCGATGACGTCAGGGCCGGCTAGACTGCGTTACATCAGGCCCGCTTCAGTTTTTCACCCACGCCAACTCTGATGCTCCTTATCAAATGCACTTACACGCACAGGATGCTTGAGTATCCTGAAGTGCACGCATTCGTGAATCAGTACTTTGCGGCGCTACGTATGACACTCATTCGTGTTTTAAATTTTATTTTTCAGTGAAATTTAATCCACCCGTATCAAACGCAGTAGTAAAATGCATTAGCCGTCGGTGATTTATTTTTTATTAGCACGATACACTCGCTACACACAAAGTGCGATCGTGCGTGCTTAATAAAACTGAAACGCCAACACGAATACATATTTAGTTTCAGGGCAGTGGAAATGGCAATTTGGCTGGAAAATTAAATTAAATTCCGACACAACGATCTCTTTTTATGGTATCGCCAGCTAACCACGCCGGCCTGAAGGGTTTTACGTCGCACGTAATTGAACGTTAACGGCTTGACTTGGAAAAATACGTTTTCCAACGGATGGTGCTTTGATTGTGCGTGTTATTTGTTGATTTTGCAAAAAAAAAAAAATTTAAAAACTGACAGACAAATTACTCGAATGAAATGAATTTTTCATTTTGTTTCCTTGATTAAATACACATTTGCTTACATTTTATCACAAATAAATTTACAGACTTGGAAAGCCTTCTACTTTTTTTTTTTAAATTATGTAGTTTTACTTTACAGAAATTTACTTTATTGGAAACTAAATATTTCTTTAAAAGAAAATGGAAATACAAGAGGCAAATGGAAGACCACTTACAACTAGAACTTAATAAAATGACTAAGGTAAGAGAGGGTGTAATATGCGAGGTTCTAAATTTTAGATCAAGGAACACCTCGACGAAGAGAGAAGATAAATGATTACTTATTCGATATATGAAAATGATGAGAAAAGAAACTTCTGTGCCTCAAAGGCTATACAGCGTGTGGAATCCAAAAGGGAGAAAGGTCTTACATTACATAGAGTATGCATGTGCTCTTAATTTTGAAGATTCTGTCATGTTCCTAATAATTGTAAGATCTTTATTGTGTAAAAAATTTCATGGGAACTCATAAAAAGTACGTCAAAGATCATCTCTGTTTTATAACCTTTACATAATAAAGTAAACCAAATTGTATTCTGAAAACATTAATCCATCTGTAGCTTTTTCATTTAAAAGAAAACCAAGCTTACTCTCTAACAGTAAATGAAGATTTATTTCGATAAGTATTCGTTTAAGAAAAACTTTCTTCTCAGCTTTATTTAAAAAAAAATAAAATAATAAAACTATGAATAGCGCTTAAAGAAATTTTCAATTATCTCGGATATAAACAAACTAATTACGAAAGGAATCCCTTCAGCAAACGTACAATACGAAGCGTGAAAAATGCTTAATAATACAGAGCGCTCTCGCAATTACCGCAGATCTCAGTGCCACAGTGGGAAGGCCCCAGGCGAAACAATTTGGTTGCAGACACTCTCGGACGATCTGCATGTATCCACAACCTGTAATTCATACTGCACCGCATAAACAATCCAGGTTATATAATATTAACGATCTCCCCAGAAGATAAACACCTGTCTAGCTTGACGTGATAAAGTTATATCTGCGTACTATAATATTCATTACTATAAATTACAATATGAACATACAAATTGCACTGTATGAATGTCAGATGTTGTTCGTTGCATACAAGTCGGTATGAACGAGCCACGTCATTTATTCTAAATGAGATATCAATGCTCGTGGATTTATGAAATAATCGAGATATGCAATATGCTGTTCAGTATCAATAACTACACCTACATCGCGTCGTTTTATGACGATACATAATTGCACTGAATTAACGTTTGCATATGAAAGGATTGTAAGAGTCACTTTGTAAATTAAAAGTAAGCGAGGAAAAAAGGTGATCAAAGCGTAAATATTTTAAATCTGCACAATACTACAACATTGATGAACATACTGCAGTATCATGCAGGTTTACAATCAACACTAATATTGATTTGTCATCATATGAGATGTATACAGGGTGTAATCAATTAAATTTCACATACTGTAACCACTATTAACACACAAGAAAAGAAGCGAAGTTATGACAGACGTATGGGAAAAATGTCAGTAATAACTCAGGAAAAATATAATGTTAGTTTTTACATAAAACGTTTGAGAAGCGCTGGCTTGGATTTAAAGTCCCGGCTGAGAGAAGTTTACTATTATGCGCAATAAATGACAGGGCAGTAAACCTGCAGATGCAATAGAATAAACGTTGAGGGAGGTCATTAGGGAGTTTTTGGCAATAGGTTCCGTTAAAATTTACGTACGTTAAACGTTAAAACTCTGTTTGTGATTGGCTAGATCCATAAGGTTGCTAAGCAATATAACTTTTAACGTAACGATACTTTTGTCGTAATGTGTTGCAAAAACTCCCTATTATTACTTTCGTACGAAAGGATACGGCGATTCCCAGCTATTTTTTAAATTAATATTTAAGTAATAGAAACGCAAATTTTTCACAAAATAATAATAATATTAATTAATTAATAAGTAAAAAAAAATAGGTAATACAACTGAGGTCACATTTTAAAAATATTATTGGAATAAAAAGCACGCCGAACTCGTTATCACTTAATTTCTGATTCTTTATTACGTTCAGACTAAACGAACAAAAATCCGAATTTGGTTTGAATTTTTTTTGATTCTATGAATTTCTGGTTCTATGACTCACAGTAAGTTGTCCGAAGCGCCAACTATTCACAGCGAATCAAAGTTTATTTTAGTTGTTATTTTTGACTTTAGGATTTTGTGGTTCTATGAATCAGAGTAGATTATCGGAAGCGCCATCATTTGACAGCAAATCTTGACAGTCTTTTATTAAGTGACCGCCGATAAGTATTAAATTTAAGACATTTTTTCGATTTTATGATTTTCTGGTTTTATGACTCACAGTAGGTTGTCCGAAGCGCCATCTTTTGACAGAAAACCAAACATTTTTAAGTTCAATGTTTTCTACTATTATACTACATTTGGTGACTGCCGATGGGCATTAAATCTAAATCAAATAGAGTTTGGTTTGGCTTTAACATTTTCTGGTTCTATAAACTCACATTACATTGCCTAGAGGGCCATCCCTTGACAGTAAATCAATTTTCTTTCAGTTATTATTGTTTTCCATCGTTGTACATATCCAGTGACCGACAAAAATATTAAATTTAAGACATTTTTTCGATTTTATGATTTTCTGATTTTATGATTCACAGTAGGCTGTCCGAAGCGTCATCTTTTGACAGAAAACCTAACTTTTTCTTTTTTTTTTTAGTTATTAATGTTGTCCACCATTTACTACATTTGGTGACCGTCGATGAGTATTAAATCTAAATCAAATAGAGTTTGGTTTGACTACTTTGACTTTATCATTTACTCACAGTAGATTGCCTAGAGCGCCATCTTTTGACAGCAAATCCAATATTTTCAGTTATTATTGTTGTCCATCGTTGTACATATCCAGTGACCGCCAAAAAGTATTAAATTTAAGATATTTTTTTATTTTATGTTTTTCTGGTTTTATACATACATAGTAGGTTGTCCGAAACGCCATCTTTTGACAGTAAGTCCAACTTTCTTTTGGTTATTAATGTTGTCCACCATTATACTATACCTGGTGATCGCCGATAGGCATTAAATCTAAATCAAATAGAGTTTGGTTTGACTTTACCATTTTCTGGTTCTACGACTCACAGTAGATTGTCTGGAGCGCAATCTTTTGACAGCAAATCCAATTTTTTTAGTTATTAATTGTAGTCCACCATTATACTACCTTTGGTGACCGCCGATAGGAATTAAATACAACTCAGAGTTTCGTTCGAAATTTTTGTGATTTTCTTATTTTTTGGTTTTATGATACACAGTAGATCGTCCGAAGCGCCAACTTTTGACAACAAATCCAACTGTTTTAACAATTATTATTACTGTCCAACACTGTACATAGTATTTGGTGATCGCCAATAGGTATTAGTAGATCTAACTCAGATAGAGGTTATGATTGATATTTTCCCGATTTTTGATTTATTAGTCACAGAATGTTGTCAGGAGCGCCATCTTTTGAACTAAATTCAATTTTTTTAAAGTTATTACTTTTGGCCACCACTGTATCATACAATGATCGTCGATGGGTGTTAAATCTAAAAAGCACGTCGAACTCGTCATCTCTTAATTTCTGATTCTTTATTACGTTCAGACTAAACGAACAAAAATCCGAAAGATCGCAGAGATACTGTGTGTATGTCTGTTCACAGTTCCAGTTGATTACGATAGTTCAAGTGTTGTGTTGAAATTTGCATTTTTAATTATTAGACGTAGTTTATCATTTATATCATTAATATTCTGAAGGCAAATAGTGATTTATACGTGTATTAAACAATATATGTACGTTCGTACTATTAAACTCGGGGGATAAAATCGCACCTTATTACTTTATTACAGTAAATGATTTAAGAATGTTCTTCTCAAAACTTAGGGTGAGCGTTAAACTATACAATTTTATTAAGTGCAGTCAATGCAATTATTTGGCCAGATGAATAAAACGAAGCATATGCTTTTACTTCAAATTTTTCAATGAAAACTGCAAATATTTGAAGAAAAATGAAATTATAAATAGTAAAAATTTTAATAAATAGAATCGTATAATGATTTGCATTCGAAATGTTTCTACGTATTTAAAGAAGTAAAAGCATTTTCTTCGTTTTATTCATTTGGCTCAATGATTTGACGGAACCGAAAAAAAAGTTCGCATCCGCAAAATTCTCCTGTTACCAATTTGTTTCCAATCAATGTACTTAAAATATACATTCACCATTTTAGCACGAAATTAACAAATTAAATCACTTAAGGCCATTTGCACCAAACACTTAAGCTGAGCTTAAATTTAAGTGGTGTTTATATTGTAAGATTTTTAGGTTACAAGGAATTGCGTAAGTCATATTCTAAATGACGCTTAAAGTTAAGTTGAACTTGAGTGCTTGGTGCAAATGGCCATTAGTGTGTTATTTGTTTATAAAGTATGGACTATCGTGATGTAATTATTATCGATTATCTATTGAAACAGATGGATGAAGATGTCGTTATCGAATTGTGTTGCTGCGGACGACACTGACCCAGTAACCGTGACATGTGATGAAGAACTTACAGTATTAATAAGTGAAACTTATTCGATTACACCCTGTACACTGCGTTCCAAATTTATTAAAACACTAAAATAAAATCGTGTTCTTAAGAAGTATTAATTCACCATCAAAATAAGCAAAATTTCATCAAAAAAAGATTCTACCTTCTTGTATTGTATTATTTGTAAACTAAAAATAGTCATTATGAAAATCCTTTTTACGCCATTACAATACAATAAATCAAATAACCAAACCGTAAGCACAAACAAAAAACATTCGGTATGTGTGTGGTCACGTTCATTGGTTCTGGTTTCTAACGAAATCCAACTCGAACGATTTGATACACCGTGTAGGATGACAAATTCATTTCGGTGTTATTCACTGGAGTGTGCAAAGTGACTCGTACTTTTTTCAGATCGGACTTCTTTTCGAGCGCAACCAGAAACCTGTTCCACTACAGTAAACAGTGTCTAGGGGGCGGGGGAAGAGGTCCGTGAGTTTTCATGCATGTGATTTTCGAGGATGTAAGATAAATTCCCGCTGATAACGTACAAGCAATTAAATTAATTACGTTTAATTTAATTGCGGCAGTTCGCCGCGCCGGTTGCAAAACAGCTAACCTTAGAATTTTAATGACAAGAAATTAATATGTGCACAGATTATATACAATTTTATTATTAACTAATTTTTTTATCAGCAAAAACTTTCATTTAGAAACAAAGTAGACTTTAAAATGCCTCCTTTCATTATCTACGAAAACTAATTCCAACGATGAGGGACGGAACCTTGAATGGTTTTAAAAAGAGCCGAGTCAGTTACTTCCGGTATCTTAAGGACAGAAAAAAAATGATGGTAAATCTAAAATCTTCTCATAGATAAAGTTAATGTTATTTATTAATGAGTATGAACTAATACCCGAGGAGTTTTATTAGCAGTGACAACAACCTTCAAAGTATTAACAAGAATCTGTTTTGTAGTGACTCTAAAAGTTGATTTGGTTCAATTTATAACAAATATTTGGAACAAGAAATTTCTGAGCTGTAAATATACGTTCTATTTTTTTGATACAATTTAAATAGTTTAAGAAATTGAACCAAATCGTGTGCAATAGGGTAGTGTAAAACGAGCTTAAGAAAATATTTGCTGTTAGGTATACGAAGTTACTTAGAAAATTTCACGATTGTCAAGTCAAATAATTTTTTAACGAAATGAAAAATCAATAGCTCAAGAATGTTAATTTGATTATTCAAGAGGTCTCGAGTGCGAGAAGCGTATTCGGCAAGCGGACTTTCTTGGCATAAGAAGAAAAGATTTCGCCTGTTCGGTTTGTATAAGATTCCCACGTTTTACGTTGGGTGTGTACGATGCCTACAGGTATAATTTAAGTACAGTTATGCGACAACGAGCATGATGTATTCACGCAGAGTCGATATAATTAACCCTGAAACGTCGTGCGAAAAAATTCATTGAAAATATGATGCAGCAGATTCTTCTGAAATTCGAAAGCGCCAATGAGAGCGTCCCTTTTCGATACAGACCTGTATGCCTTAATATTTTATTAGATTAGGTTAATATTTGCGCTCGTGAAATCGAGCGAGTATTTACTCGGTAAATACAACCGTTTTCGAGCTTAGTAAAAAACGAGGTAAAACTAGAACATAAAAAGAATCGTTACGTATTTACATCAGTAAGAAAGAAACTTAAACAGTAATCTTCAAGTCGTCGTACATAATTAATTGTTTAATTTATGACGTAGTATTTTTACAACTACGTTACGAAACGTTATGTTACAAGTAGAAAGTATTAAGATGTATTAACATACAATAATGCCTGATAATTACGTGCGATATAAATGTGCGGCTCGAATATTTTCAGCGTAATGTTATTTGCCCAATTTATTTATGTCGAAATAATAGCGCATTATTGCATTAAGTAGATGTAGATCTAATTACAGACGGGAAGTGAAAAATAAAAGTGATGAAACAAATTGACGGATGCAACTTCTAAATTGCCAGTCTAAGTTTAAACTTCGGCGAGGATTGTGCTCGCAATTCCCGCGGATGCTTTTATCGTCGTATAAAACTGAAGACAACTTTCATGACTTTCCTGCTTCATTTATTAAACTGAACGCTTACTGGCTTGCTGTTAAATTACCATGTAAAAACGCACTCGCGGTTAATGGTTTCTTCGTGTTTGATCTTTATTTATTTATGTTTTGTTCAACTGAAATTACAACGACTGCGTTTGTTTACTGTATTTACGAAATAGATAGTTAATGAAAAACAAAAACTTGAGATTTTTTCTTGGTATCTCGATGATTAATTAAAACCTTTTCCTTTTGCAACAAAAAAAAGCATATTTGTAATATTTATAAGCACTCAAATCCAAAATCTGCAGTAAGGTTTGACTAAAACTAAACGCAGGATGTCACAGCTTTCGCATATATTTTTCGAAATCCTTAGAATTTAAAATTATATGCTTCTTTCTACTCTTTCTCAAAGATGGAGTTCTAAATCGTTGTTTGTTTCATCATCATTGATATCGACCGATAGATGATCTATGAGAGATCCACTCAAGAGAGGTGGTCCTTAATGAAGTTCTGGAAAAAAAAAACAGCAGAGTTTTCCTTGAATTTAGTTCAGTTATAGGTTTGTTAAACGAACCAGAGAAGGCCAATAAATTCACAAGGTTCTTTCTTATTCGATTCTTTGATTCTCTGGCTGGTTTTTCACTGAACTACCCCTAATTCGTACCGTTAGCTTTTGGCGGCTGCGCTACAATTTACTTAACTATAACCTCATAATTTTACTGTGAACAATTTGCTTGGCAGTTCAACAAAATTTACTAAAAAGAAACTTCCAGGTTGACTAGAAGACAACGCTCAATTTCATTCACTGTGCAAGAAGTTCTCAGTTGCTTGCATATTGATAAACGAATAAGTTTTTTATGTATATACTTGATGAAAACACAGTTATTAATTTTTTTTGAAAATCAACACAACTGTAACAATAAAATAATATCAACGTTGACAATTTATTCAGAAGTGTCAACAGATAGTCAAACGTTGAAAATTGTGTAATTTTTAAACTGTCCATAAAACGTATGCGCATAGTTTAATAAAAATTTAAATTATTGTTAGAATTCTCAAGTGTGAAATACGCAATCAATTAAAAATAGATTATTTTCTAGATCACTTGATAATTTGAATTGTGTCAATATGAATCTTTCAACAATATTGATATTATACATAGGTAGTTTCTTTTTAACTAAAGGCCAGTTGTACAAAGCAGGTTTAAACTGTCGTTCAAATGAACCAGGTTCAAAGTGAATAAAATCGCATCAAATTTTATTAATTAATGCATTAATTGCCATATGTCCTTAAGATCCTATGCGAATTTGTTTACTTTGAACTTGGTTCACTTAAACTTGAGTTTAAACTGCCTTTGTACAACTGGCCCTAAGAGGAGTAATTTAAATTTTCCCACCAGAAACACTGAATGTTATTGGCTATTTTATATCCAGTTTCACAGCCAGTTTTAAACTTGTAAGCAACTAGAATTAGTTATTCGAAAAATTTGTAAACTTCCTATGCAAATTAATTTCTGAATTAGTTTTACACTATCAATATCTTCTACTTTCAAAAGGGCGACAACTGTTACTCTTCCTAGTTTAAAAACAAGTATTTTGAATTTTCGTTCCTAAAAAAGTAAAAATGCAGAAATTATTGGAACTCGGGGCATCCTTTTCGTAAGTATTCGTCAGTTTCAGTTCAAACGAATGTTCGAAATATTTACTGGAGCTTTTAGGAGTTCTAATGAAAGTAACTACATCAAGAAACGTATTCAATTCAGATAAGAAAGTTTTCCGACGAGAATTCTCTTCACTGTCACATTCGCGTTTAATCTCATTAAGCTTACTCCTAACTTCTCTACAACTTGCGATTAAGTTTGTACATTTCAAGACGGATTAAGAAAAATCATAAATTTAGAAGAAAATTACAAGAACACATTATGGTGTTTCAAGCATACCTTTGCGGGCTTTTATGTTAAGTTCAGAAACGGAAATTTGTAACTAGAGGTAATACGGTGAATTATTTTACTTTTCTATATCCTCAAATGAGAGCACTACCACGTTTCAATGAATTTGCAAACTTTCATAACTTTATACTTAGGCGTGTTCTCCAAATAAGTTAACAAGTCCACGATTTTTATATGAGAAATATGGGAACAGTATTTGCACGTTGACAAGGCGCTTCAGCTCATGTATCAAGTAAAACCTCAAACATCAGTGCATTTAGAACTGTGATGAAGCGTCATTAACTTCTTTTCTCCTCGGCAGGGAAAATTTGAAAGTAGGAAAGCAGATAGAAATCACAGTCTTAGATTTGGCGAATGGTGTGGGTAGGAGACAACTTGGAACATGTTTATCCACTCGTTCTTGCATGAAGATGGTTTTAATATTGGAAGAGCCATTCCAGATCTTTTTCCAGGAGTTGCCCCAAAAGGTCAGCATAATATGTACAGTTGATAACTTTGATCTTTTGGAAGATAGTCGATAAGAAGTTATTTCCTACGAATTCCAAAAAATCGTGACCATTATCGAAAGAGATGGCCCGGTCTTCTTTGTCGAAGAACTCCCACGATGTTATTCTTGATATTGGTGGTCTTGATTTCGGAATATAATAATGAAGTCAAGTTTTATGGAACGCAACAATACGATGGAAAAAAATCAAGTTAAAAAAAAACCTTCAATTTATCACTGGACGTCGCCATTATGTCCTATTTATGGCAACCACCTCGCTAACAGCTTGAACATATAAAATTTGATTCATGCGTGTTTAATAACGTTTTCGATCCACTACTCTATAGCATTCTCAGAGTATTTCCATCTCCTTTCATTACAATACATGAGGTTGAAACAAGATGAGAACAATGTGAGAGTGCGCTAAAACAATCGAGAACGCTACAAAATTTCCATGGTCAGCTTTTGATGTTCAGATCAACCTCGTTTAAAGCGAGTAACCTCAGACAAAATGTAAAAGCAGCGTTTCTGTCGGCCAATTTAGAAAAAACCTTCAGACATGATGCCGAAAGTGTTTGACTTACCTTATGAAGTGGATATTAGTAGCCGCCATATGGCTAAAAGCCAAAAGTCACAGTTAGGCAACAATGTCTCCATCTGGTAAACAGATGGATCAAAGACTATAAGGGGGACAGGCATAGGTATTTATGGCCCAAAGTACGAGGCATCAATACTTGCAATAAATCAATGTCTATGTACCCAGAAATGTCTGAGAAGGAACACAAGGGGCAAAAATATATTTATTCTGTCTGATAGTCAAGCAACTATAAAGTAAGCAATCCCTCAAGGAACTAGACAAGGGCAACAAAATTATCCTAAAATGGAATCCCGGCCATGAGAGTATAGAGACGAACGAAAAAACCGGCAAGCTTGCTCGCATTGGTACTGAAGCTTCTCCCATAGCTCCTGAACTTTACTGCGGTCTGAGTAAGACACAAGTAGACAGAATGTAGAAAAGAGACTGAAAGATGGAAAAAAATGTTCCAGGTCAAAGACAGGCGAAGACATTTATTAATTATTCGTATAAAGCTGCTCAAATGCTTCTACTCTTAACAAATAATTAATTAAAGACTATTACAGGTCTTTTTACTGGCCATTATCAGGTGAGGTATCACCTACACAGAATGGACTTGGCAGAAAGTGAAACATGCAGATTATGTGAATCAGAAATCGAAACTGCTGAGCACATATTTTGCAAATGCGTGGCAATAGCTAGACTTCGGCGTAGTCACTTAAATAGTGTGAGTCTGACAGTTGATGAAGTGAAAACTAAGCCTCTTAGGACCATTCTACATTTCGCTGAAAAGGTAAGGTTTCTAGGAAATTAACTACAAGTAGGGTTTGAACAAACGATCTATTCGGTCGCAGTTCTGGGAGGCTACTTTAAGAGCCCTTCGACCCCCAAGTGCAATACAATACATTACAAATATGTCGGCCAAAAATTAAGATGTGTACGTCTGCCACAAAAGCAAATAATGAATTACACTGCAAACAGCAATTTTATCTATTTAACAATTCCCTATTCAAACGTTTCCTCTAAACATCTGTACTTTTTAAACAAAAAATAAAATATTGCGAATCAATGAAACATTTTTCAAAACCATAGAAAGTAATCCACTTTAATGCCCATTTTCCCCTAATTGTCAACTCTCCCATCCAGTTAAATAATCCTCATATAAACTCACTGGAATTCTTTCAAAAATCATTCCAATTTTTTTTTTATTTAATATGAATACCAATTTTAAAACAAAGAAAGTTCTGAACAAAATGATCAGTTTATTATTTCTGGGAGAAAACGCACCAAATACGGAACAGTTGCACAAATTCATAGTCCTAAAAGATTAGTAAAAACCTAGAGAAAGAAATCCATAGTTTTGCTTTAACATAATTTTTTTTCGACAAAGTCTGGCCAGAAGCCTTATTTATATTGGAAAGATTGGCAAATCCTTTTAAAAACATTTACTAATTCTTCGTCCAAAAAATACTTCTTGGTAAAGGATTTAAAATAATATGTAAACTTATGTTATATTTCAAGGTAGTGTTTATTGGTCCAACGGAATGAATCAATTTCACTTATTTGTGACGAAGTATTTTCAATTCCTTACAGAAATTAAACAGCCCACGAGAATCAGAATTTGAGTATTCTTGTGTTGCAAAGTAACTTCATTTATTATAATTACATGTTGAAACTGTTTGAGGAAATTGGCAGGCTAAATTTGATTGCATTTTTTGAGCTCATAAATTATAAAAAAAATAAAGTATTTTCGATTTTACAACTTATATCTTTGCCTATGGCAACGTTTCAAAACAAACTACCATGTATGTAGGTAATTGTTCTAATATCCTCTGAAGCATGTCCTATAGAATCCGCCTCCTACATATCAATAATATTGCGTTACACACTCACTGGAAAACAAACTCTTTACGTAGGGGGACATAAAGGCCGCGCTAAAAATTTTTACACATCGCGGAGCGCCAGTGTAACATTACAACGTGAAGCAAATACAAACACCGTACGGATCAAACAAAGAAAACTTACATACACACATGAATACGAATGTTTATTAATAAATTTTATGTTCGACCATAATCTCACCGGTTGGATTACGAGAATGTACTGAATTTCATTTGTAAATTGACAAACTATATGCATATGAACCACCTGAATCCGGGAGGACAAAGAAATAAATAAAAGAAAGAAGAAATCAAAGAAAGGTTATAAATTGATTGTACGTCCCGATTGATTAATAGTCGTACCTAAGTTGCGTCCTACGGACTGATTAATTGACACTGCATACCAATGAAACTAAAGTTTCACTTACGTAACTTCCTACACAGAAAGAATTTTATAACAGATGTATATTTTGAAGATCATGGAAGATCAAGAACAGAAAATCAAAGAAGACAGTAGTGAGTCCTTTTTCTGCAACAAGGACCACTTATTTCTGTTTCCATCAGTCGATCTAACCGTTGATAGTGAAATGACGAGGTTTCAAGTTCAAGTTACTCTTGTGTATCTCTGATCTTTATTTTGTGTTTATGTATTATAAATTATGGAATTCTTTTTTTTTAATCCACTAGCAATAACTATAAGAATTGGAATAAAAAGTTTCCTTTTTAGTTATTCATTTTTTACTCATGCTTACAAACGTGTAGCTCTTATTCTATTGTGAATAGTAATAATTATACAAAATGTTTTCATGTGGCCACGCCTGAATCAGCATTAGCAATACTCGTACACGCAATCTATTACCGATTTGAAGTGCCTCCGCATCCTTGAATTTATGTACGGCTTTTAACATGTCAAACCAAAACAACTTCTGTATTACATCTATTCTAATCTGGCCTTGAATGGTATGTCGGCGTACTTAGCGCAGACACAATTGATATCATCTTTGCTTTCCATTACCGAGGCACAGCTTGACTGCCTTACCTCACCTCATGTGTAAACAAATGAGCTGTTCCCTTATTTGAGTTGCAGTTGCTGCGAAGAGTTAAAAAGCTTATGCTCATAATAATAAATTCAGGAAGTACAACTTGAGAAATTTTGATTACTACCTTACTTAACCCTGAGACAGGTCAATTGCATGTGCAAATCTTAAAAAAAAAAACTATTTTTGGAAGGTTCTTTTCTAATTCGAAATCGGAATAAATAATAGAATAAAATAATGCTCCTATAAACTACACAGACTGTCAAATTTCAAACTATGGTGATTTTTACAAATCACCCGGTAATTCATACTGGTAACTAACTGGACCCTATGCAGATACCAAAGTAACCAAAGAGAGTCATATGTAGTCAAAATCATAATTTGTGAATAGATGTAACAAGTATGCATGAAATTTTACTCTTGAGGGACTGGAATAGTTTTCAAAAATATGGTATATGCTCGGTTTTACTTGTGGAATGAATTTTATTTATACTTATGAACAAAGCCCGGACTTTTAGGAACTTAAAAATGTTGAATTAGGCAGACAAACAGGCAGTTAATGACTAAGAAATAGAAATAGGCATACTTTTAGGAAGCCTAAAAAAATTTAAGCGTTTAATAACTTCCTTTTCCGTCGATTTATAATAAAAAAAATATTAATGCTTCTTTTAGTTACAAGGTCTTTTAAAAAGAAATCGGAAGGTTCTTCCCGGCTTTTGGAACTATACAAGTGAATTAAACACTTAATTCGGCGTAAGAAATGTATTGTGAAAGCATGGTTTAAATAGGGGCCATAAATCGGTGTTTAAATTAAAAGAATCCAGACAGTACAGAAGATGGTAATCCGTGGGATCAGCAGCAGAGGACCTCTTTACAACTTTCCCTTCTAGGGCTTTTCTATTTCTCTATGTGGGCTCTAGGCGAAGGGTATTCTTTTCGTACGCTATCATATCACCCACAAAAGGAATATTTAAATTGGAACACCCACTCGCAAAAAGGGGTCGACGATGAATTAAAAAAGAATTAAAAATGACAATTTCCAAATTTGAACAAAGATATAAAAATAAAATAATAAGGGGGACATTTCTGTTCACGAAAAAGGTTTAGCAAACATTTTATAAAAATTACATGAATGCGAAAACCGTTCGCGAAAATGACTCTATAAATATTAATTAATTTTTTGAATCTTCTCTCCCTGCGGAACCGTATTGTTTACATTTTCAAAACCCGAGCCGCTTTTGAGATTTGCGACTGCGAGATGGCGGCATCTATGCGACTCCCCCTTTTGGTTCCGTTCATTTACGTCACTGGAGTGACTTGAGTTGCCTACCCTCAGTAAACTACGAGGTGTTTTTGGACCGGCTCCGCTACCTTACGTGGATGAGGTTCACGCGGTCAAGGTTTATTTCATTTGCAGAAATCATTTATTATAACTTGTTTTGCTCGAACCGAAATCAGAGACTATTCATTCGGTGCTATGGTTATTATTAACCATGTGGTGGTTAATAATAACCACCACCAAATGTGTTACATTATTTGAGATGAATTATTAATTGTATGTTCGGGGAATCTAATTTAATTTTATAGCATATCAAGTTTTCCGTGGAAGAAATTATACCTTGCATAGTTTCATATATGTTCGTTGTTCATGGTAAAGTAGAATTAATTTCATTTCATTTCAAACGTGTCAACGAACGCTAATGTCAGAAAATTTGAAATGTCAAAGTTGGTAATTTTGTAACTGAATTTAATTTTATGAAAGATGAATTTGTAAAAGTGTAGAATAAGCAGTGTTATAAGAAAGGTGTTGAAATTAAGAAAGTAGAAAAGAATTTAGAAACAAGAATGAAAATGACAGTAATGACATCTAGCGGAAGAATCATAATTACCCGTTACCAGGGAGAATAATAAAAAAAGAAGAGTGTAAAATAAACAAAGGGAAGCAGATAAGAATTTTTGGTACACCACGAAAATCAGTTTAAAGACGACGAAGAAGTTTATAAATTTGTGAAAGAATAAAAAAGAAAAGGCAAATTACTAAGTGTACGTGAAATTAAAAGAAAACATAAAGAAATTCAAATAGAAATTGTACGAGAAAGCTAAGGGCTGAGAAAACTAAGAGAGCAAGACTAAGGGAGGTAGTAGAGCTGAAAAGCTAGCTGAGGCAGACCAGCGAAATAAAGAAAAGGTAGAAGAAGGATTGAGAAGATTAGCAAAGAGGGAAGAAGTTAAAAAAGGATTCTCAGAAAAGATAGAGAAAAGGAGCTAGAAAAAGAAGAGGGAAGGAAGCAGGAAAGTGGATAATTGAAAGATATTTAAAAGTCAGGACAATTTATTTAACTTAAAAAATAAAATTTAAGGACATTTAAATTTAAGCTTGTGTGTAGAAAAGAAAATTAACAATTGAATAGAGTTATTTTGCTGAAGTTTTGTTTTCATGTGTAGAGAGTAAAATTTTGTTTCTTGTATTTTCAAACATCTATTGATTTTTTCTTTAATTTCAAAATTCATGCCACGTTAGGAATCTGACATTACAAACTAGCCAAGGTAAATAAATTAATTGAAACAGTGCAATTTTTAGAAAAACAAATTTGAAGCTCAAATTGAGAATCTTTAACAATGCAACAAGTCTAACATTTTTGCGTCATAAAGCTAGAGGGGCAAAAAAAATATATACAGGGTGTTTCGTAATTGCGCGGCACTTGTTTAGGGATGTCATCTGTAGCCCGAAACAAACAAAAAAGTTCATATAAACATTTGTCTCAAACTAATTTATTACTCAGATACTGAGGTATAAATATGGAGGATTTAACAATAAAACATTCAGAGTAACTGTTCAAGGTGGCGTCCGTTTTGTTGAATGCAGCATTCAGCCTTAAGTCACTGTGATACCATAGTGACTTAAGGCACCATCCATTACCTAGACAGTCACCCTATTTATCTTTAACCTTCAATATCTCGATAATAAATTAGTTTGAGGCAAATGTTTATATGAACTTTTTTGTTTATTTTACTATACATGACATTCCTAAACCAGTGCCGTGCAATTACGAAACACCCGGTATAACATTTTGGCTCCCAAACGTGCGGCAAAAATATATCAATATGTATGTACAAAACAAACTGTGTTACGTCCCGTTTATACCAATTTTTAACATAATTTCACAAATTCACTGGATTGATCTTCCTCCAAATTGTTGGACATGCTTTCGTCCTACATTTAACATTCTCGAAAGCTCGACTTAAATTAAACCTTTAACCTTTTCTGACTGTATCCCCAATAAAACCTTCATTCATAATTTTTTGCTATATGCCGATCGATCGTTCGATCGATAAGTCAAACAACTTTTAGGTAGCTATCTCCTTCTAACTTTCGCGAAACAGCCACATCATTTTGTCGTATATTTTCTTAACTAAGATTTATACGATCGGTATATAGTAAAAAAATCATCTGTACATACGGTTAGAACTCATATTGAAATTATAATCAACTTATAGTTTCCGTAACTACTCATCAAAGTTGTATACTTCATGAAGCTATTGAAACCGATCATTACTTCAATGGGCAACTAATTATGATTGTTTATAACTATAGTTAGAAAGTGCAGTTCGAATAAACTCTATAATAATTAACAAGTTATACATATGCATACGGTTAGAACTCATACTGAAATTGTAATCAATTTATAGAAGAATTAAAGAATTCAAACTGAGGCCCAATTTTCCAATCGTCAGATAAGCCTTATTCTTAGACGAACGTGACGTAGGTGTGACGTAGATATGGAGAAACATTAATGGATATTTAGCGAACAGTTATTCCGTCCTTATTCCACGATTGTAAAACTGGGCCTAAGTAACACATATACGCTGTTCCTAGATTATAAAGGTCAACCTCGCCATGAAATCTGTGAAAAATATATTTTCCAGACATTAAGTTGTTTAAGTTGTTAAGCATTAAGTTTAGGACTCCATACGCTATCAAAACGAAGAGTAAATTCAATAGATAAAATTATAAAAAAGTAAATTCAATCAACACATAATTCATTTTTAACGAATTTGTAATTGTATAACGCAAACATATATAAATATTCTATTGCTGAAGTTACGCAAGAATATGCGTTCGCCACAGGCATTTTTTCCGACTATTATATTACAGTTTTACAACAATGCGTTACACAACCTGTGCCAATAACTTTGAATGTTATTTCAGTTTACTGTCACACTCGAATTCGTTTGCAATCATTTGTAAATAAATAATTGCAACGGCGCAATTTCATGTCGTTATTTTTCCAGTACCGGACCTGATAACGGAAAAGTGCAGCTCTGAAATGTTACTGAAGTAAAAAACGGCAACGTCCGCCCGTCTGTCCGACCATCCAATAAGTAAAACAAGGTTGGGATCCTGTTCCTTGTAAACTTTTAACGCCGTGTTTTACTCAATTTGTTATTCTCTTCTGGTAGAGCGAATGCGCGCGCTCGATTCACTTTATTTCTGTCGTAATAACCAGCCGCCGACTTATTACGTTTACGGTAAATGGTAAAGGATAAGACAAATTGCCCGTAATTTCACGTCTCTTTCAATTTTATGTATACGCTCGCAAATTGTTACTAAAAACTTTATTATATCGTAAAAACTTGCATAAAATTATTTTAATGTTATATTACCGTTATTGCCAGTGATGGGCTCATATGCAAATCATTGCTTTCAATCGCCTCGGGATAATAACCATAAGTGTCCTTATAAAGTCATCAGAAAGGAAAAATGAAAATTTCTACAGAAGATTTTCTAGAAACTTACCCACAATACATATCGTTCTCCATTTCACTTATTTTAATAGATAAGAGGAGTTTTGGAAAATCCTCTGACTTTAAAATGGAAAACTTGAAAAAATGCCATTCATAAAGTCCCCTTGCATAGCTGTTTTTCGTGAAATGTTATGTCTTTCGAAATATTCTTTGTTACTGTACAAAATGTAGCTATGAATAATAATAACCTTAAAAATCTATAGTCTCGTTGATTTGTTCGAACAATTCGTAAAATTGTTTGTCTTTTTTTTTTAATTTGGCCTTCTTACCAGTTTGTCAGGATTTTACGAACATACTAAACTGACAAAGGAATCCATAAATCTGTTGACAGTCGCTTCTCAACCCTTTCGGAATTTTATGACACGTCAACAAACAAGTCTGCAAGCCATTCGCTGTGTATGTAGATGCCTTAATATTGTGCTCGATCATATACATATTTTTTTTCTTCTTCATCAAAGAAGATTAATACTCATGTGGTGTAGTGTGTATAATTACGCATGAATATCCGCACTTTAATTCCGGATAGTTTACGAGGATTCCACGTCCCGATGAGGGTATAGAAAATAATGCGCATTCACATCACATCTGGACGGCGCTGAATGGTCCCCACATTACCATAGAATGTGTAATGCTGCCATATAAATTCTGAGATCTAGGCTAGAGTCTTCGGTGCTGCAGTCGACGACGACGTTGTGATAGCATCGTGCGGCGCCGCATTGACGCTCCTCGGCTGCAATTTGTGAGGAATGTCCCTCGAATGCTCCTGGAATTCGTCTGTGGCCCCAGTCGGAGCATTCGTAATAGAACTTCTTTAATTGCGCAACTGCTTCTCGAACAAAATTGCGTTTTTATGTTGGTCGTTATAAAATCGTACTTAACATGCGAGAGCTTCAGAGCTTCGAATTGCTTATGTAGTTTTTAAGTGTCTGGAATAGATAACAACGTGCAATTTAAAAGCCTCCTGCTCTTCTGATGTAAGATTTCGATAACATTTTTGAAGCATAACTTACATAAACCAATTTTATGATTATACATCTGTTAGTTGAACGTGTTTTTTAATGTCATTAATGTCATCTAATCTCGAGAAGAAAGAAATAATTGCAAACTTTTTAAACTCTGTTCAATTCAGACAAGGAATAAAGCATAATTATTTAATTAAGTAAAGCTTAGGGTAAGTTGAAAAATATTCTGTAATGGAACCGTTTCTTTATAATTATCTACGTCCAGAACAATTTCAGAATCATTTCCCTCTTGATCAGATTGATTTATGTTAAAGTGCTTTAAGATTACCTTCACCATTTCACTGGTGAACACTCTGCAAATTTCTAGAATTCAAATGGGAAAATATGGAAAAACAATAATATATAAAAAGCTTAGAAGAAAAAAGGCAGATTGAAGAATTACTGAGTAGAAAAGTGAAAGAGTTATTCAAAAAATCTTCAATATTTTCTACTAAATTGCAATTAAACATTTTCTGTACAAATTTAATGTTTAATAAAGTTAATTACTTTTAAAATAATTTAATTATTAGATAGATCAGATTTATTTGAGAAATTTAAATCTGAAAAAAAGAGAGCAAAAAAGTCTCCATTTGTCTCAAACGAACCTACACATTTGCCGATAATACAATTCTCCAAAACTTCCGTTTTCTGTCGGAAGTAAACACCCCTACAGATATGCAATGGCGAACGACGTGGGAAGCCACGGAAATTGGTTTGTTCCAGGTCTTCCTGCGAACATTGTTGTGTTGACCGCCTGCTTTTGTCGAGATTTCTTATTATTCATCGGCAAGTGCTATCTCGAAAAACCACACAGCAGATGGCTCAAGCGTTTAAGTGTCTTCCTTTCCCGTTATATTTTGACAAGATAAAATGTTATCGACGTGAAGAGGAAACTAAACATGTCGTCCCACTTTCGATATTAGATTTTTTTTACAAAGCGTTTTAAAACGAATCCCATTCTCTCATTGCGGTTTGGAGGTTTCTTCGATTTTAGCACCTCGTAAATAAACCTTAACGACCGGTGTGGTGCAGCGAAAGTCACTTTTGAGTTTTTATGCATTTTCTGACAATTTAACATATAACGAGCGGTCTGTGGAAGGAAAAACGCGCCAGCGACGCACAAAGTGTTTATAAGCTGAAAGAAATACGGCGAAACGAAACGATCGTGCTAGTAGGAAAGTAATAACCATAATTCATGATTTTGTTAGCCGCATGCAACTGACCGGATGTGTGATGACGACAACGACTGCGAACCGTTTCCATAAATCAACGCAATTAGTTCGCGAATATTTCTTCGACTACAATTTTTTGCTGTTGCAGAAATACGTTAGGTTTGATTTACATGCACTCTACGGTCTCGTTACCACCAAAGAAGTGAGGCTATCCAAGGTTTGCCCCAGCAGAATTTCTCACTAGCGCGGAACGACTGAAATCAGTTGTCCAGTGAAGTAATGATCGGTTTTAACAGCACCAGCAAGTATGCAACTTTAATGGATATAAGCTTTTGACGATTTCAAACTAGTCAGAAACTACTGCTGGAACAAACCTCTAGTCCGAAGGAGGGCAAAATAATGAAATGCAAATTTCCTTGCTTGTAAGAATGAGAAAATAAGGGGAAAAGTATAAATATTTAGTATCTATGTCTATTTTCAAAAGATAAAAAAGTTGGTTATATCATCTTCAAGGATGGTCAAATTGTAAGTAGATTTATCGCTTCACAACAAATGTATCCATACAACGCAGATTCAGGAGTTTCCATCAGTAACACTAGACAGCTATCTATTCTATTTAGTTATTCTAACTCGTGTCTAAATAAAAACCTGGTCAAGTAGGCTACATTTAGTAATTCTGCTATGTAAATGCAATGGATAAATTTTCGATCACAACCCACTTGACCAGGTCTTTATTTACACGCTCGTTACATACATATATAGCAGGAAGCATATCAAAGATGTGTAGCATTAAAAAATTCGCGATTTGTTCATGTTTACCTTTCTATATGGCCTCAACTTATCAGACTCATAGCCAACCATAAAAGTACAGATTTCTTTGATGGTGAATTAAAGATCTGGCAAGTCTTTATTTATAAAATTTCAAAGCTATCGAATCATTGAACTAAAAGTTCTAAAAGAAGAGTGTCTACCAATATTGTCACAATTCGTAAAAAAAATATATTCTTCTGGAACAATTCGAAATTGGAAGAGTTCTTCATAATTCATATAAAGCCATGACATTACAAATAATGAAACTTTAACAAAATTATTCATAAGGGTTTGGATTGTCAACAAAATAAAACAAAAAAACAAGATTACTTACTCACAGCGCTGCGTTTCAAAAGAGGTTATTAAGCACTCACCTGGAAATAAAAACAAAAATAAGAATTACTTTAAAAACAGGACAAAATAAATGCCTTCTTTATTTCGATTAAATAAACAAATGTATTATTCACATTTTACAGTCTTTTTCTTTTGGTTTTCCCCTTTTGTCAAATGTGTTTCCGAATTTGTCAAATGACTTTCCAATCTGTTCAAAGTATAGTAGACCTGCGAATTGGAAAGTCATTTGACAAATTCGGAAACATAATTGACAAAAGGAGAAAACCAAAAGAAAAAGACTGTATGATTGGTAATCAATACCGATTGAGCTAATCTCCTGCTGAAGAGGCCCCCAAATAGGGCCGAAACAGCTGTCCAGAGAATGCTCGAGAAAATCCATTGCAATCAAAACGAACTTGCAAGAATTTTTTTAAAAATTTATAATTGGGTTCCAAATTGTCGCTTGTTATTGTATATTTTAACTATTTCCATTTTCGTTATTTCATATTATTTCTAGGAAAATTTAAAATGCATTTTATTGTAATAAAACTAACTGAACTTAAAATACAAAAAAAATAATAAGGAGCCATTGCGTAGAAAGCTATTTTATTAGGTGCGAATTTAGTTATAGTTTTTATAGCTTCTTTCTTTCATGTTATGCTTTTAATTAATCTATCTCTTTTTGCTTTATTTTTTTAACGATAAAATGTGTCAAAGTGATTACATTTGGAACATCATTGAAAATATTATACATAACACGTAAATAAACCACCAACATACATAAAATGATATTCCTATGTTACAAAACAGGCTCTGGAAGTATAGAATCCTTATACAGGGTGATTTATTAGCTCACCGACAAGCTTTGCCATATGAAAGCTCATGTAATTTTAAGAAAAAAAAATCATTTGGACATATGTCCGATTTCATTTATTTAAGGAAATAGAAGACTTCAAAGTTTTGATTCTAATTATTTTAACGTTGTAAAATAATAGCCAATTTAATAATAATTTAATAATAATTTAATAATAATTTAATAATAATTAGAATTTTTTATAATTATGTATTTATATGATTTTGAATTTTGAGCAATTTATGTAAATATTTAAGTGATTTTGCAACATTAAAATAATTAGAATCAAAACTTTGAAGTCTTCTATTTCCTTAAATAAATGAAATCGGACATATGTCCAAATGATTTTTTTTTCTTAAAATTACGTGAGCCTTCATATGGCAAAGCTTGTCGGTGGGCTAATAAATCACCCTGTATGTATAAAAAAAAAACAAGGTGGTTTCTGAGTTGTCCTAGTCCCTGTTTTAGAGTAACGATATGTATGTATCTACATATCTTTTGTTAAGTTTAAGTTCAAATTATGAATGCTTTTTCAATCAAGTTTCATGATAAAACATAAAATTGAAATTGTAAACTTCACTGCTTTTCAGTATCGATTAAATATAATATAATGGCGGAAAGCAGTTCAGAGAGTTTCCTTTGTTATACTTCAAGAAGCAATTATGTTAAATTTCCTGTTATTAAATAAACAATAAGAAGCGTTCGCTTATATTTATTTACGTTTCAACGAAATTTATTTAATAAACTTCGTACAGCAACATACGGTAAAACATTTAGGAAATGATTTTGTTATTACAAGGAAAATTTCACATTATTTTCATACCAAAAAAATGATAATTAAGAGTTTACTACTGTTTTATTACCACCAATTAAGGTTATTACTTTATTATGAAGTTACCTTTGGTAACTATAAAAATACATTTATTTTCCATATCTGCGAATTTAACTTAAGATTAATCAGAATTCATTTCCCGTAAATTGTGACATCGATTCTATTACTCGTTTTTCTTTTAACGGAACACATCGCAATCACCTTGTATTTTGCAAAAACCGTAACATTTTTTTTCGTGAGTTTTACATACATATTTTGACAGTATACAATTGATAAAAATAAATTCTATTTAGTATACAGCGCGTAATCGAATATGTTTCACTTTAGGCCTGGTTTATCGATCACAAGTTAACTCTAACTTTCAGTTTGTTCCCATACTAACTCCTACGACGACAATTGTTGTCATGGTAATTAACTGAAGGTTAACTTCAACTTAAAGTTAACTTGTGTTTGATAAACCAGGCCTTATTGTAACCACTATTAATACACAAGAAAAGAAGCGAAGTTATGATATACGTATGGAGCAAACGTCAATAATAAATCCGGAAAGATCTACGTTTACTTTTTACAAAATTCATTTGAGAAGCAACGGATGTTATTTAAATATCGCAACTGAGCGAAGTTTACTATTACGTGCAATAAATGATAGAGTAGTAGACCCACAGATGGAATACAATTGACGTTGAAGCAAGTCATTTATGAATTTAGAATGTGACATTTACGTATGGTCAGTATAATGTCAAATATAGTATGACTGACATTTATGGCCATTTGCACCAACTACTTAAGCTGAGCTTAAATTTAAGTGGTATTTATAACGTGACATTTCAGATTACACAACATCGAGTAAGTCATATTCTAAGTGACCCTTAAATATAAACTGAGCTTATTTTTTCGGTGCAAACCAGGATTAAACTTCAACTTAAGTATCAATTAGAATGTGGCTAGCATTTTGTTAAATCTATAAATAATGTTATAGTCTAAACACTACTTACATTTAAACTCTGCTTAAAAAGTTGGTGCAACCGGGCATAAGTATGACTTATGGCTGATTTCTTCACCATGTTTAACCTACGGTTAATTTATCTAACAGTTGGAATGTGACGTACAGTTGGCCGTACACGTACAATGTGTCACATTTTAACTGACAGATAGATTTAACCTCAAGATAAGGCGATGAAGAAATCGGGCATTAATAAAGGATAGCTTCTTGGTTGTATGGTGTAAACGGCCGTTAGTGTTGTAGGTCACTTTTTTTTTTTTTGAGCTAGATCTCTGATATTAATAAGTGAAACTTAATCGATTACACCCTGTATAAGTTAGCATTCAGGTAGTAGAATACGACTGTATAACAAAAATAAATTTGAATGGCAGGTGTTTAATGAGAAAGAAGAAATAGGTGGATAAAATACTTTTTATGTAAAACCGTCCGAAACTCTAGGCATATATCAAGAACATCCGGAATGCCCACGATTAAAAAAAATGTTACTTCTGACATTTAACGAAACACATGGAAAAGAGCCAAGTAAAAAAAAAAGAATCTGATTCCAGCGATCATTTATTTTTCTGGCGTATAAAATATTAGTCGGAATTTCTGTTGCAGGCAATTCGACTTTACGGCGGCAACTTACATAAAACCTGAGAAGGAGCAGGCAGGCAGTAAACACGTATTGCTAGAAAATAGTAGAGAAGCGCAATTTCGACGACGACCGTCGCATAAAAATGCTAACGACTAATTTTAATTAGTAGCAGCGGTCATCCTTTTCTCTGCTCGCGCCGGAGCCTTGAAACGTCTCGCTGGATAAATAGTAATAATAAACAGAGAGTGAATTTGCACAGTGCATAATATATCAAGTGTAATGCATTTCGAGTGCAGTGTCACGTGACACGGTTATTCGCGGACCAAGGTTAACAGACTTTCTCTATTTTACCGTCGCGAATTCGGTTGGTTGCTCTTGCGGTTTTATTTATTCCTGTTGAAACTGCAAGTATTAATAAATATGTGCGAAACTCTGACGTTACAACGAAACTCAACAACAATATTTACCAACGCAACGCAATCTGCAAAACGGTTCATTTCTGATATGTTTAAAAATGTGTACCATTCGTTCAATTTAATTATACATATTATTTTATACTACAAAAGAACCTTAAGAAGAGAATATACCTAAAAATGGTGGAATCTCCCCCACGCTAAACATTTCTTCTGAGGAACTACATCCCTTTCGTATCTAACGATTGTAACCCAACACACCTTCACCAGTTTCAATCTAGGATTTTCATTTTTATTTTTTGGTGTACTTAGTTCATTGGTATACAAGAAGCAAGAAGATGGAATGCTAAAAATATTAAACAACTGAAGACCCACATTAAAGAGTGTCTGAAAAAAATGAATACTTCCAGTGCACAGAGAGAGATTAGCTAAGCATACACGAGCGTTCAATCCCGCAGGAAAGTGCAATCGTGAAGGAAAGAACGTGTGTTAGTGAAATACGAAATGACTAGGCAACTTTCTTACTTCCTTCGGGAATCATATTAGGGATGTTCCAATGTTCTTGACCGACACGATAAATACTTAATTTCGTGTAGACTTGTTTATACTTTCACTATTTCTAAGATTCAGTTTGTATTAGTGGGTTAGAACAGGATTCATTTCTACCTAATAGGTAGGCATACAACAGCATTCAATCATGTCATTCTTTCCTTCGACAGTCTTTCCCTTCAAGAAATTGAAACGAAACAAATCCTGTTCTAACCCACTAACACAAACTGGATCTTGGAAATAGTGGAGGTATAAACAAGTCTACACGAAATTAAGTATTTATCGTGTCGGTCAAGAACATTGGAACATCCCCAATATGATTCCCGAAGGAAGTAAGAATGTTGGCTAGTCATCTCGTACTTCACTAACACACGTTCGTTCCTTTACGATTGCACTTTCCTGCGGGATTGAACGCTCGTGTATGCTTAGCTAAAGCAAAAGTGTATCAACAAGTTACAATAAATGATGTTCATGTGCCCTTTTCTACGAAAAGAAATAAATTAGTACAAGTTTCTATTTTTAAACCGTCATTACAGAGTAAGGATAGAAAAAATAACAATGCAAGTTCAAGTAACACGGTGCAAAACGGATTAAAAAAAAAACATTTCTCATATTAATAACGCTTCGGGTCTGCGAAAGTTGGGGATTTATTTATTATTATTATATATCGTGACTAGTTTATGCTCGCCGATTCAGTAGTAGTCAGCAATAAAATTTTATACGTCAATAATGATGAAATATATTTACATTTAATGCGGTACAGATAACATTAAATTACTTACAGCTGAATTACATCACAATCACGCATTTACTACATTCATTAGTCCCAGATCGTGTGTGTTAAATTCATTTACGTTTACAGTAATTAATGCCAGTGTTAAATTGCATTTAATTAAAAAAAAAAATTCATCACGCAAACGCAATGTTTCCAAATATTTAGAAGAGTTTCATTTTTATTCGTTCATTAAGTAATGTTGTTGCTTAGGTTCCTTCGGAGAGTGATGTTAAGACTAAAAACAAAACATGAAGGGGAGCAAAAATTCTTGAAGAACTAAACAGAGAAGAAAAGACAATCATGTTTTAATTCTGAACATTATTTATTTCTACTGATTCACTTATTGAATAAATCAGAAACGTACAGTCGATTTCAAAAAAATCGAGTACACTTAATTTTCTCTAGTTTAATTCGTTCGTGTCAGGCCCAGTTTTACAATCGTGGAATAAGGACGGAATAACTGTTCGCCGAATATCCCTTAATGTTCCTCCATATTTACGTCACACCAACGTCACGTTATTCTAAGAATAATGCTTATCCGACGATTGTAAAATCGGGCCTCAGTGTTTACTGTTGATGTCAACGTGACAGCGGTTAACTGAAAGTGACAAAGTTTTAATTCCTGCTAAATAAGAGGAAGTTGGTCAAACATTATAATTTACTAAAGGCAAATGTTATGTTTAAAGATGATAGAAATTTTCTAGATAAAAACAACACTAATCCATTAATTAAAAATGAAGTTTTAGACCTATTAAATTTATGCTTAAAACAAAATTATTTCCAGTTTAATAATAATATTTACAGTTGTAAAGAAGGTTTAATTATGGGAAACCCACTAAGTCCGTTGTTAGCCGAAATTTTCATAAACAGTCTAGAAAACATTATATTTAATAACCCGTTAAGTAAAAATATATTTTTCTGGTACAGATATGTAGATGATATCTTAGTTTGTTATACAGGTACTATAAGACAGCTGAATATATTTTTAGACTACATTAACTCCATACATAATAACATAAAATTTACCCTAGAAACAGAAAGTAACGGAAGCATAAATTACTTAGATTTAACAATAAAAAGAATTAACAACAAGTTTGATTTTTCAATTTACCATAAAGATACATACACTGACATAACTATACATAACAGTTCTTCACACCCTATACAACACAAGTTAGCAGCATATAACAATATGGTACATAGATTAATTAACATCCCTATGTCAAAAGAAAATTATGAAAAAGAACTAAATACAATAAAACACATAGCAAGCAACAATGGTTATAACCCTGTAATAGTAAAAAACATCTTAACAAAAAAGCTTTATGATAAAGCTATTTCAATGGTCTACCCTTGCATAAAAAATAACACAATTAATAAATATAAAGCAATAACATATACCTACAGGTAAACCTACTGAAAAATTGTCAAAACTTTTAAAGAAACAGAATATTCAGTTAGCTTACAAAACTAATAACACTTTGTCCAAGTATATAAAAAATAACAAAGATCCAATTCCAAATAATAAAAAATCAGGAGTCTATAAGTTAACCTGTGATGTGTGTCAAAAGGTATATGTTGGACAAACTGGAAGAAATTTTGATACTAGAATAACAGAACACAGAAGGTCATTTATTAATAATAAAACAGATTCATCTTTTGCTAACCACCTAATTGACAATAATCACTTTTCAAACTTTGAATTCAAAATTTTAAATACCGAAAATAAAGGTAGAAAATTAAATTTTCTTGAATCTTTAGAAATTAATAAACTTAAAAATTCTGATTATTTAATAAATGACCAAACAGAATTAAATAATTCACCGTTATTAAATTTATTTCGTAATTGAACATTTGTAGATATGTAATTTAGATAACTTGTTGATTGTTTTGTATATATTTTCTTCTTTTTCCGTCCAATTAGGTTTAAGATAATTCAAATTCTTAGTTTTACACAGAAAAATATTTTACACAAACCACCGCTGTTAAAAATAAGTCCGTGTCACTGCATAATGAACCCCTCAAATATTTTTAGATTAGCCGACTCAGTTCCCTAGTATAAATTATCCTTCAGTAAGTAAATTAACGCAGATTCAGTACACATCTGACGAAGACACTGTGTGTCGAAACAATTGTCATGTTTTAAACTAATAACAATTGTGAAAATTCGCTACTTTAGTGTTTTCATTAAGTGTAGAAGTTTTCTTTTCTTAAATGCTTTGAAATTCTAGTTTTAAAATTCTAATTTTTACTGTCAAATATAACCTGTTTAAAAAAATAAGAATTCAGATTTGAAAGAGTCCGATTTACATTATCAAAAAAATTGTATGATCTGCAATCAACTGTACATAAATGAACAAGAGACTAATTTTTCTTTACTTCTAGATTAGCATATTATTTAAGTAATTAATCAATTAATTAATTATTTTATTTAACCTTGAAATTATTAATTATAAATCATTTTATTTTTTGTTTTTTTTCCATTATTACCATTGCTACTGAAGATGAAGAATCTCGAAAGAGTCAAGACGTGAAATATGTATTCCTTCCAAAAATCTACAAAAAGCTCTCCAATTAGTTCAAACTGCATTCTTAAAGAAATTAAAAACACCTACTACCATTTCGCTTACTCATGAAGTTTCTTCACACAGCAAACCAGACCATAAACGAAGCAACTTTGTAAACTTAATTACTCAACGCAGATTAAAATCTGAATATATTAACATGTGTCTTATTAAAAAAAATTAAAAAATGCAGAGACCTCGCGTAAAGCTCAAACTTAGTATAACGTGCAGGCACAGCGTGTAAAAACTCAGGCAATGTAATAATAATTACGGAACATAAATTACTTTGCGAGCGACTGCCTTAAATACTTCTACCTGCATGATATGTCAAAGCCAGGAATTGCTTTCGATAAAGAACAGATTTCCCATTCAAGGATTATTACAACACTTAATTGCCTACGCGGAATTAATTACGCGGGGTTAATTACGTAAAAATTTACTGATAAATGCTAATAAGGCAAAATTAATCCAGGTATATTACGCAGTTATGGAATATGTATTACGTATTGCGAACAGTTTTAATGTCAAGTTGGTAATGAATAGACTGAAAGCGGCGCGGCGGTTATGTGTAATATCTAGGTACGTAAACTCAAGTGATGTTTCAAAAATTTTAAATAATAGGAGTATTTTTTTTTAATATTTTTCACCTACAGTAGAGCAGGCTTTCAAAATCTTATCAGAGCTAACTAGTACACGTGTCCTCAACATAATATGTATTTTGGTTTTGTAAATTTTTTTTTGTTTTAAGTGGTAAAAACAAAAAAAAAACAATATAAAGAAGGAACGTCACCAAATTTTTTCTTAATTAATAATTATTGCCGCTGAGATTTCCACATTTTATTTCCGTTTTACCGGATTGTAGTGAGTGAGTGCAATGTAGGTCAATAACAGCGAAAACAATACGGGGAAGATAAAGTGGCTCGATAACAACAAGCATGTCGAAGTGAGCGGAACACCCACGCTACAAAAACGAAACAAAAAGGAAGTCTTGCGTACAGGAAGCGCATGTGTTTCACCGGGCCCAATATTTAAGTAGAGGAGATATCAATTATCGCGGGCTCGTGACCGGGTCCGTCCGTGCCTGCACGGTCCAGCGGTGCCGCTCCCGGTACGTAATACACACATCGCATGTGCACACGACGGTGATTTGATGCCGGTGTGCGTCAAGAGATCGCAATCTCCGCCGCCCGCGCGGCACGACTTTAGCGCGCGTCGTCCTCTTTATGGACGGCATTATACCCGCGTTACGACACATAACGACCCTAGAAAGTGAAATCCGCAAGCGAAATGCGTTCTTGCTCTCTTGATGCTCTTGAATACGAGGAGTTTTAGTCCTTGTTATCTTAAGCTTCGTTTTTACGCTCACGCAATTTGCGCAAATTTACTTGTGCATGCCAAGGAAGTCGTTGCATGAAAACGTAATTTCTTAACTTGCACAAGCCAGAAAGTTTGCAAACTGACTCACATCTATTTGCGCTTTAAATAAAGAATAACTTCAAAATTCTTGATCTAGTTACAATAACAAAAAGTAATTCAAAATAATTTCTTAAAAAACTAATAACAAGGGAAGATGAATCATGAAACCACTGAAAATCTAAAATACTCCAATATCTCTCTAAGGCCCAATTTAACAATCGTCGGATAAACTGAATATAACACTATCCATGGAATAACGTGACGTAGATATGGAAGAATGTTGAAGGATATTCGGCGAATAGTTATTATTCGCCGAATAGAGCTTATTCCACGATTGTAAAACTGGGTCTAACAGTATAACTCTTTACAAATAAACTGAAGAGCATAACTATTGCCCCGCTCCCAATTTTACTTAGAAACAAATGAAGACACGAGAGGATAAACGTGTCATGTAATATTTTTTCAGAAATCGACTTTTTGGTTCTAATACCCTTATAAAGAGACCTTTTATTGTTCTAACACGTTTGTTTCTTTTTATTCTGATGATAAATCTCAGTTTTCAAAAGATGAAGGTATGTATTCTTGTAAGATCTCATTTCAGTGGCTAAAGGTTACTTAAAACCTTTATCCACTAAAATTCCGGAAAGTTTGACTGGACTGCATCTAGCCGACATGACACTTATACTGTAGCTGTTATTGAGGTTATGTTATTTCTAATGGTTGTTGTGGCAAATGGAAAAAAACTACGATTACAAGAGGAAACCTTCTGAAGAAACAGAATGAGCTGAACATTAGCCGAAATTGGTGAGTCAAAAAATAGTGCATACTGCTGTGATATTAACTAAATTACCAGAAGTATCCTACATGTATGAAGACCATCAAAGAGGAACAGTAAATAAATTATCCATTAATCCATATACATCTATTAAATTCGATCGCAATTTTTATACGTCAAAATATAAATTATCTGAAATAAAAATTATTATTAAGTTCAGAGAGAGCAAAAATATAAAACTTACCAAAAGTATATAAAAATAAATTCCAAAAGAACAACAATAAAAGGAAGAGAAGAGTAATATATCTTGCAGATGGACGTCGTGTACGGGTAAAGATGACGAAAACGGAGGACGTAGAGGTGGACTACAAGTTACTTTTGGAACAACATTTGAAATTATAAATTTTAGTAGGGATTTATCAAAATTTATTCAGGGTTTAATTTCTTAATATATTTATACACTGCGTTCGTAAAGTATGGAATAAATTCATTTTCTACGAAATAAACGATTTTTATGTAAAATCCTGAAACAGGTCGATTTTTAATTAATAAATGACACTATTTTAGTGGAATTTTGTACCTCCCCCTCCAACCCCCTCCGAGTGACAGTTGCCCCTTTAAAATTTTTAAATGGAATTGGGGGTCATGTGATACCTCATTTGGAAGAGCTTTTCATTCTCTATTCAGTAGTAGAAGAATTTTTTTTAAATTCCTATTTTTTCTAAAAAGAATAATACATTTTATAATCAACACACAAAATTTTATAATGAAATAATTTAAATGAAATGCTCGAACTGGGAACCGTATGATTAATGACAATAGTACAAACGTTGCTGACGTTCATCTAAAACATTTCATTTCCAGGGTAATTTGATTAATTCCAATTTTTTTAAAATTATTTATGAAAACGAATAGAAACTGTAGATATTAATGTATGTAATCAACGTAGAAGTAAAAGTAATAACACCAATATCAAAGAAACTGTTCAAAATGTCCTCCTCCTACCTCTTGACAATAACCAAGACGAAATTCAAACTCAATGCAAAACATTGTCTATTATTTCCGGGCTGATTCCTCGTAGTTCATTTCTTATTCTGTCTTTTAGTTCTTCAAGACTATTTCTGGAGACTTTACTTTTTAGAAATCCCCACAAAAAGAAATCGAGAGATGTTAGATCAGGAGATCTAGCCTGCTACTCAATTGCCCCCCTTCGACCAATCCATCTACTGGGGAAAACGTCATCCAAATAATCCATTTTAAAATTGTGTGTGTTGATTTTAAAATGTATTATTCTTTTTAGAATTAAAAAAAATTCTTATACTACTGAATAGAGAATGAAAAGCCCTTTCAAATGAGGTATCACATGTCCCCCCATTCCATTTAAAAATTTTAAAGGGGCAACTGTCACTCGGAAGGGGTTGGAGGGGGAGATGCAAAATTCCGCTAAAATAGTGTCATTTTTTAATTAAAAATCGACCTGTTTCAGGATTTTACATAAAAATCGTTTATTTCGTAGAAAATGAATTTATTCCATACTTTACGAACGTTATATTGTATAAAAACTATGTGTAGAATGAAATGATATACATACTTACAAATTGTGAATATCTTAAGGAAATTGTATCTTGTAACAAATTTACACAACATTTTGAGATGACATTAATGAATGTCAAAATTATATTTGAAGTTTAATAAAACGAGACAAAATTGAAAATCGATTCTAAAAAAGTCAAAAGATGTTGTCATATACATAATTGGTACACATGGAGAACAATACTGCGTGATTTTTTAAATTTTTTATCAACTCTTGCCATGAAATCTGGACGGCATGTCTTAGCTTAAGTGAAAAGTACATCATTGCACTCCTTTATGCTGTTTTACGGTAAAGCTACGATATGCCGTCCAAATTCCATGGCAAAAGTATGGCAGTATTTATACGAGCTGTAATTAAAGCAAAAATAATCAAAATTTTCATTAACTCTCTGAAATCTGAATAGCTCACACATACATATAAATTACCAAAAGCTCTTTTTACATAAACCATTATCATTTCATATAATTTCATTGTTTAATAGTCTTTCTTATTCGTTCTTGTTAATTATTGTTTGAGTTCATAAGAGATAATATTTTTGATATTCAATTAATCAAATCTTCACTTTCCTAATTTTTCTAATTATATTTAAATAAACAATTAAACTTTATTATTTTTATTTTCTACAAGAACTGGAAGAAACAGGAGTATTGAGAGAAAAAATGTCACTGTAAGTAAACTGTCGAAGTATACATCATTCAGAAAGTTGAAAGAAAGTCTAATATTTGACAATTAAAATGTAAATACCTTCATAACGTAAATAATAAATTTGATTCAATTAAAGAATACTTTTGTAAACGATTCGTGACAATCGTAGACAAAGTATTTAAAACCTATTGAAGTAAATTTATAGTAATATTTAAATTAATTTAGGATTATTCAAAGACGATTCGTGACAATCGTAGTTGAATAATCTAAACCAAATAAATTTAAATATAAACAAGAACCTCTAATTTCTAATTAAAGGTAAATTGTAGACGATTCGTGACAATCGTAGACGATTTATAAAACTTATTAGGAATTACAGAACACAAATTCACTACAAAATTTAAATGTCACAACTTTCTTGACTAAAAAGAACCACGATCCTGAATCAAGCCTAAAAATTCGAAAGCATTAGAACAGGAAAACAAATTTTAGAAACATAACCATGTCACTACAATATGTATCGTTTGGCAAGCCAAAAGTTTTAAATATGCTATTTCTGCTATTTAATTATTTATTTTAAAGGAAATTAAAATAGACCTATTTTTAATAGTACAAGCTGTGAATTAAATAAATATTATCTGCTCAGAAGACGAGCATGTTTTCCTGCAATAATGCCCCCTTCCTTGGATTTTTCCCTAAATAACTAACTATTCAAATTATAATCAATGAAAATCTTTTCTTCATAGCTATTTTTTCTTTCTTTCTGTTTATTGGTAACCCCTCAATTTCATGGTTGTCAGCGAAGGTAATGCTTGATGTATTTATCTCTTTACAGGTACTACAGTCCCTGGCCAAAATATTAGGAACACTATGAAAACTTGATATTTTATTATTCTGAAAAGAAAGCGTATAATTTTTTAATAATATTGACGAAATGTGTGACTTCTACAATACCTTCTACCATACATTACCGGTTTATTTGTATTATCGCATTATCGGTCAGTTGTTATTTATTCTTCAAAGCGTGAATATCTGTTTATGTGTTTAGATAAACTTGAAAATTATAGTGCGTTAATGTTTTATGCATCCATTGATTTATTTGACAGTGTTAAATTTTTATAAACAATTTTATACGATGGGTCGTAGAAAAGACATAACAGTAGAAAAAAAGACAAGAATTTCTGCATTGTTAGAAGGGAGGTATCACAAAATATTAATAAAAAGCTTTTATATTGTATGTATGTGTTCTTATTTACAAGACTTTAATAAAATTTTCATGAAAATCTAGTAGTTATTCACATTATATGCATTAAATTTTCAAATTCAGTAATCTTCCTAATATTTTGGCCAGGGACTGTACTTTATCGTCAGTGCACAATAATAATAATAACCGTCAGTGCACAATAATAATAATAACCGTCAGTGCACAATAATAATAATAAAAGTGATAGGTCTGCTAGTTCCACAAAAATGTTAGAGGAACCCATTACTTTTGAATTACCATTTGTAGTGGGACAGCCAAATGAAATTTCAAAATGTCACTGCTGACAATGAAGAGCCTGTTTTTGCAGAACAAAAAAAATGTGTTAAGAAAGATATTTCAGATAAAAGAAAAAGCATCCACGAAGCGTGTTAGGCAGCCCAATAAATGGAAAAAAAAAGTTGCAGCAATAGCACGGGAGAAAGGAGAAGAGTATGTGTCTCAAATAGCAAAGCAAATGCCGAAAAAAAGAAATAAAATTGGGACTCTTACGCAAGAAAAGCTGTAGATTGCAGTGCGACAAGAAAATTGATACAGAAGCGAGAGAAGCTATTTTGAAGAAGTATTACTTTTTGGATATTAATGCCAAAAATTCGTTATTATTCAAATGCTTCTATATTAAACCAGTTACAAGGCATCGAGCTAATACTAAACACGAGAAAAAGTACAGTTTTTCTTACTTGATTACCTTTAACAAACAAACCATAATGGTGTGCAGGGATGCATCCTGTGTACCCGTTGAAACTAGAAAACCGTTTTAGGGTAAAGGTGAGTTCATATACCAATAGTATTTTCTACCAAATTTAATTTTTCATTCGGTCACCCAAAAGTGGCACATGTAGCGGATACAATTCTGGTCAAATCACTGTTGAGCATACGGAAAATTACAAGAGAGCTTTTGAAGCCCAAAGAAGAGACCTCATAGAAAACCTCAGCTGATAAAACTGTGCTATATAACTATGGACTTACAGCAAACAGTGCCACTCCCTAAATTATCAACTTCAAAGGCTTTTTGCTTGAGACAACTGTGGTTCTATAATTTTGGATCCAGTGTGTGAATTCAAAAGAAAATAAAATCTTTTTTAATTGAACAGAAGATATGGCCAACAGGGGCAGTATTGAGGTAGCTAGCTGTTTATACAGATTTGCTCTATTAGCGAAAGAGACATACATATAAAGATATTGATCATTTGATTAATTGGGTCCGATTCATGCACGGGTCAAATTATCCACTCGTGTCTTCAATTCATACAATTTTTTTAAGAAAAATATTGAAATTGTACAGTGCATAATTATAGCCCTAGATACATTTAAAACAAAAAATTACTACTTAATAATGGTGTTCACGCTTATGTCTATATGTATGTTTTAATTTACTTGTTTTAGAAATAGTTTGTGAATTGTTAAGACTTAAAATTGCTTTAATTTCATATCACAAGAATTCAGGTATAATACCTGCGGCACCTGCTCGAATATTACGTTTGTATTCACTTCTATGAATTCAAAACTGTAAACACTTCTTTTTACTGGAAATAATCCCTTCTGACGAACACGCGGTTTGTCATATTCTGCACCTGGGGTTCTACGAGCTACTCAGGTAAATTTTAAGAAGGTCTCCCTCGAATTAGATTCATAGAATTCGAATCTAGGATGTATTTTTTAGAATTTCTAGATTCTTATTATTTTTCTTAGCCAATGGCACTTGTTCGAGTTTTAATCCGCTATTTACCATTGGTGCACCTCAAAATTTATATTTTAAGAAAATGTTTCTTGGGAACATAAAAATTTAGAAAGAAGCAGTTCCGTCTGGTCAATCGGCGCAGCAACTCATATTTTAACAATCTTCGCGAATCAATCTCAAATTTGAACTTAACTATAGCGTTACAACTTTACTGATTTATTTCAATAATTATCTACAAGTTAGCATTAAGATTACTGTATAATTTTTAATATTATTGTCATTATATTTTAAGTTTATTATCACGATAAACTCGGTGGACCAAAATTCTCCAAAGACTTTCTATTGGGTTAATACAGGGGGGAACAGGAAGGCCATTCCAAATAATTGGATATTTCTTTTTTCGAACCAAGCCGTCGATTCCCTACTAACACGTATTCGTGCATTGTCTTGTTGGTAGACCCATTGTTGGTGATCGTTTTTACTTAAAAAAGGAATTAAATTTGCTTCAAGAACGTCGACATATTCTCTGTTATTCATTCGTGTTGATAGGTAAACGAATGTAGTAAAAACTCCAGTTTTGGTAACGGCGACCAACACCATTAAAGTGCCACCCCCAAATTCTTTTTTTGAAAAATACGGAGGCTCTTTACTTAAATCCCGTCAGTAACGATTAAATCCGTATGGACCATCTAATTTAAACATTTCTTCGTAAAAAAAATTATTTAAAAAGAAATTTTGAGAATGAGGTACAATTGAATAAAAATTAATATCTTACATTCTCCCACTTGCGGTTTATATTCTCTCTAGCAAATTGCAACCTGTCAATTTTATGGCGAGGAAGCTGATTTCAATTTTTGACGCACGATATGTCCACTTTTGCTCAAAATCTTTCGAATTGTCCACCGGAAACATTTGCTCCACATTCTACAGCTATTCTTTTACAACTTTTTAAGCTTTGTTGCAGCTATAATTCTTCTTTTAGTTCTAGGTGAAATCTTCTTTTTTGGTCCGCCTTTTTTGTTTACTGTTTATTGTTACTGAACAGGATTTCTCAAATAATTTGACACAATTTTACGCGATCGATTAATTCTTCGAGCAATTTCACGTCGACTGAAACCTTCATCACAAAAAGCCAAGATTTTACCTTTCTCCAAAATATCAACGTGTAATATGACAATGAGAAAAATAATTGCATATTATACGTCGACATTTTGTAAAATTGCACTGTGAAAAAATACTTGTAATAAAAATCGCAAGTTGAGCTTGATTGTCACAAATTAATGACCGTTTAATGATAAAATTAGTTGTCTCTTTTGTTTCATACTAGGAGGAACAGCTAGCTTGGATTTCATTAATTTATTTCAGTTGACGCTACAGTTATGCTCTGTTCAGTTTTAACATTTTTTTAAAATCAATTATATAAATTTAAATAAACGTTGTCAAGTTTACCAATTTTTTTTTACTTCGTATTTTGTGTTATGTGTTGAAACTGTTAAACCCTGAGCAGTCGCGAAAACGTGAACTAATTAAGGACAATGGAGTTCATGTTTTCGAAAAGTTCACGTTTTGGAATACTAATTAAATAATTGTATTCTATTATAATTAATAGATGTGTATATTTTTATTATAAATATTTAGAGTATGTTTTCAAAAAACCTCAGAACAATCTCATTCCTTAAAAAATGTTTAAACTAAACTAATTAAGAAAAAAAAACTTCACATGTATGTATAGCTGTTTTATTTTCTACAAAAAATCAAATATTCAATATAACAGTTACCCCCAATTCTTTGTTTGCATCTGATAAAACTGGGCTTTTTCTTTAGTAACGAAATTATTGTTTTATTTTCAAGGCGCGTAAAAAGGACGTCTTTGACATTCTATCCTAAATACAACTGTCAATGTCAAGAATGCTATACCATTGTAATCAGAAAAGAAATCATTATTTAAAAATATGAAAAATCCAAGATGGCGCCCATAACAAAAAAAGAAAGTTGAATGTCAATTTTTTGCAATTTTGTTGTGATGATAAAGACGGTGACAGAGTTAAATTCCTTGTAAAAAGTGCCTTAATAATGCCGAACTTGGAAATACATATCTTTCACGGTTTTGTTAAAAAACTTAAAAACAAAAATCGCGATTGAAAATCTTGAAATCCGTAAAAGATATGTGAATTCTCTTGTCAGCTTATTAACCAGCATAAAAATTCATAACGTTGCCCTAATTTAACCGACTTCTTATCTCCTCTAATAAATGAGATTCCATGGTGGTCCTCGAAAAACGGACACCACCTGTACATGTGTTATAAATACGGAGTGTAAGCAGACACTGAAAATTAATTTACTAACTTGCTGAAACTTGATAAATCTAAATGCATGTATACCAGTGTTCACGTTTTAGAATATTAGACACTAATGTGGTTCACGTTTTAGAACATGTAGAGTACCCAAACGAGATGTTCACGTTTAGGGGTGTTCGTGTTAGGGGACGTTCACGTTATAGAGGCTACACTGTATAGGAAAGAAATACCTGAAGCTTTATATGAATTTCTGGGACACTCTGTATAGATTTAACTCAACCTGGACCCTAAGAAAACTCTCGGTTAGGACTTAATAACCGGAGAGATCTTAAAGCTACTACCTAAAAAAAAGGTTTTGTCAAATTGACTAATTTGATAAATGCGGCATTTAGGTTGAAGTACGTTTACGTTTCCGCGGCCTCGAAGATTGCTGAAATAATTGTGATTTCTAAACCTGGGAAAGAACCAAAGCAAGTGGAATCATATCGCCCAATTTCATTGCTCTCAATAGTATCCAAACTCTTTGAGAAGTTATTGTTGAAAAGACTGAATACAATAACCCGAAGATACTCACTTGATGCCAAGTCATTAATTTGGATTTTAAGCATAATAGAAAAGTTATACCAGGGGTTAACCTGGAATCTTCATGGGGTCTTCCCTAAGCAATATGTCGAGTTACTGGCATCATATCTAGAGAACAGAGTCTTTCAAGTCAAGCAGGAAGATATTTATTCTGAAATTAGAGATATACGGGCAGGTGTACCTCAGGATAGCGTTTGGGACCAGTTCTTTACCTCCTATATGCAAGATATACCAACACTAAATAATGCAACAATCAGCATTTGCGGATGACATTGTCATTCTTGCACTTGGAACGAATATTAGAGAAGCTACAGATAAACTTCAAATGGCTACCGAACACCATCTGTAAATGGACTAAAATTAAACCTTGACGAAACGAAGTCAGCTCACATCAATTTCACTTACCAGAAGGACGGCTATTCTCCTGTTAGAATAAATAACCAAACAGTAAAACGTGTAAACTCGGCTAAATTCTCTGGTATGAATTTGGACGATGGCCTGCAATGCGCAATACGGATTTGTTGCCATCTCCCTCTGTCTTGAAATGAGTTGTTTCTGTTCTTCTATCAACTCCCCTCTTGATATCTTACATGCATCGAAAATTTCTGTACGCCTGCAGTCTTTCATGGCTCGGTGTAGAGGGAGCACGTTAGTACTACTGTTGTGGTTGGTTTTATGCTTAGTAATTCATTTGTCTAAAATCGCCCGGAGATGGATGTCTACGGTACGTTGATTACCGGATTTTATAAATCGTCACCCCTGCATTTGTAAGCATTGCAAGCAAGTTGGAGAGTAGGTAAATATGGCGCGTACTGGGGCGTGGTACAAAGTGTAATGCATGTATTCTTTTCTTTTAGGTTTTCCTTCCTTTCTCTCTTGTGTGTGTTTATGTGGTTCTACGTTTTGCTGAGTGTTGCTCTTTCTTCTACCCTTCGATGTATTACGATTACTACGAACATCGCATCTGTGGCTACTCAAACCGTTGGAGTTGATTTCGTGGGTCCCCCATCTTTAAATTACCGCAAGTGCGACAACGGTTACATTTACCGCCATTACTTCCCCGTCTGTCAGGACTTGGACTCGCCCAACCGCTGTTGGTGAGTTATGACGTGAGAGGTCGCTGGAAATGGCGATACGCCGTCTTGGCTTCAGTGGTCCTCCCCCGGATTCGATACTCTACGGGCACTGACGACGAGAGCTACCGTTAGAGGCGCGAGAATTTAAAACAGGTCGGATTATTTTAATTTAATTGCGGTAACGCACTCTGCTAAATTCTTTCGTAAACGAAACAACCGTTTGTTGCCGAGGTTAATTAATTTTGTTTTGATTTTTGTAACGTAAAGTCGGTACCGAGTTTTCGGATTTAGATTTTGTTTGACAACCTCGTTGCGTTTTATTTTTATTCTTGATTTACGGATTTTTGGTTTTATTTTATAGCGTGCTTTTTAATTATTATAAAATAAAAACAATTGTGCTGTATTTTATTTGATTAACTATTTGCCCTTGTACTTTTGGGGTTTCGTACACACAACCCCACCATCTCCAGGAGTTAGCCGGCTGTGCTGGAAATCTTAAATTGTCCTCCAATTTGCTGCCATTCAGGTAGCTACCAAACTTTAAAACTAAAGCTTAAACCCTTAAACACAATTGTTGAAATAATCGCTGCTATGCCTGTAAGGCTTCAGGTATTCTAGGTACAACTAGGCCTGAAAGTGCAAAGCATATTTGTGGCTCGCCTAAAATTTTTAAATTCTAAATTGGCCCGAGTCAAGTTAAACGTAGAGCTCCACTGTAACAAGTTGGAACGATTTTGTTTCATCAGAGATATTTTTAACGAATACTTCCGAAAAAATATTCTTCAAGAATAGGATACAGCATTATTAATATTAAAAAGGAATCATTATTTTTGATTGATTATCTCATGAACGTTAAGCTTCCGTGACGGATCATCTTTATTAGTCTAAGGCAGCGAAAAAGAGAATGTTTGACGTGAATGTAAGTGACACTCTCGAAGCCCTAGAAACCCGATACCTACGTCCAAAATAAAAAGCATTTTCAGATGAAGTGAAATTCAAAGATAGTATTATACAACATCTAAAGAGATATGTTCATTAACATTAAAACGAATTTAAAAAGAATTATATTATAAGTTTAACTTAATAGCATTCGGAAGTTTTACTTTAAAGTCTTTGTAAAAGATACGAATAAATTTAAACTTCTTGAAAGTGCATTCCTCTGTGAATGAGAACTCTTTAGTAAGGCTTTGGGTTTTACACGTTGGTACACAAATCATCTGAAAACAAGCTGTTAAAGGCGAACCCTTTCTCTTGAATTCGCATTCGAAATTGAACGCTGGAAAATCCCGCGTCATTACTTTTTTATTCACCAGACATCCTTTGTTCAGACATCTGTCTGATATAACTAAACTAAAAAGAATTTTATGCTGCACATGAACTTGTTTGTTATGTAAGGGAATCAAACCTCAGAAATTAAAAACTTATTGCCAACGGAATTTGACTGTCGTAACAATATTATCAAGGTTACGCCAAATCAAATTAAGAAATGATCGTATCGCTCGCCTGTGCCAATGAACTTGAAGCAATTGATAAAAGTGACTGTGATTTCATTCGAACGCTTACAACGACGCAATAACACTAGACATTAGATAAAATTAGCACAGCGTTTTGCTCTGGTGTATAACATAGGCAATCTTATCATTAAGTTATGCCCATAAATCCTGAAGTACGTCTAATTATTTTCCATTAATATTTCAGGCCTGAACATTGTAACTGTATCCACGAGCCACAGTCGTGCAGAAACTAGGTCTCTAGTTAACACTCGGCCTTTGATAAGTTAACCTTCGTTTTATCAGTGTAGTCATAGAAACATAAACTAAGTGATAATTTATATTTCTTATATTTTATACATTTGTAATTATTATTAATTACTCGGTATAATTTTTTAATTGTTTCTAAATTAAATTGTCTCAAATTATTTGTTACGTTTGTAGTGGTTCAAAATTACAATTTTAAAGATCATGCAAGGTTAAAGGATAAAACACATTTAATAGTGGCTTATAATAAGCTTAATTATCAACACATCTATAACAAAAATCTTTTCTTAATAGTTAAAAATAAATAAAATAAGAATAAATAAAAAAGGCAGTTTTTAGATAAAATGTTAAATATCTCAGGAACTGTTTAGGTTTGGGTACAGATAATGGTACACAGAAAATGTGTAGAATTTTATGAGCGATCCTAATTTTTCTTTCTTTTTTATCTTCAGTAGTTATCGAGATGAGATACTGCCCGAGAAGACACTGTTGGGACATTCTGTATAATAAAATGAAATTTCTCAGCCTTCGGTTAACTGTTTTAAATAATTCAAGGATTGTTAGTAAGTAAAAGTATTAAAAAAATCATTTCTGATATTCTGTTTTTCCCAAAATTTTATCATGTCAATGCTCTCTCTTTCCAATGCACGCGATTGGCAAGGAAGTAACAAATCTCGTCTGCCAGAAACACGCAATTCCGACCTTAATTTACAATTCCAAGAAATAATTAACCGCGAAACAAAAGTAGCGAGGTTAATATGACACGGACGCAAACGGTGGGGCTCCGTTAGGTCTGCCGAAACTTCGGCAAAATCTAAGTCAATCGTGAACGAACGCCCGCGGCGTGACTCAAAATTTTCATTTGGAGGCATTCCAATTCGCTTTCGTTTAAAATTACGCGTCGCTGCTGGAATTTGGTCGAAACATAAAAGGTGAACGTTTCTAAAAAGGTTATTGCATTTGCATGTTTATTTCTTCAATTTTTTTTTTATTTATAGCGCTTACCTAAGAACCGCAAAACAACAAACGATTTCGGCAAAACAAATTCTTTTGGGTATAGAGTCTCGGGGGACGTACAAGATATGTGGAAATAACAAAAATAAATCAAGTTGATGATTATTTATTACTTAAATTTTAATTTATGGCTGCCATGAATTTTGCATTATAATTCTCCAAAGTGTTTGTTGTTTGTACTTAATCCAAGCTACAATTTATTTCTCCGAGCAATTAATACTTACATAACCAAATACATTAATATCTAGTAATCTTTAATTAAGCCGGTTGTTTTAATAGGCTGGGTAGGTATTTCATTAAGGTTTACAGATTAAATATCATTGCTAATTTGACGGTATTGAAGTTTATAACTGCCTAGGACGTTTCATCCGTCCACACGTAGAGTGCCACTAGTGTTACACGTCAGTGATTGTTGGATGGCTGGTTATCGCCTCCGAGATGTAACTTTATAAAGCGTAATTTTATACCTGCACGGTTATTTATCAGTGTGAAATACAACCTAAAATTACTAATATTACTTTGCTTGTACATATACGAAGCACGTTTGATTGAACAAAATGTTTCCGCAGTGAAATCAGAAGACTAACAAATTAACGAAATACCACGCGATCAAAAATAAAATGATTTAGTGTAGTTAGTCTTCACCATTTCTGAAATTACTTTAAACACTGAACGTTTTGTGTTCCAACTCGAACATTTTAAAACAATTAAAATCTCACAGCTATTAAATTCAACAGACAGTAGTTTTTCAATATGCATGGCCTCTTCTGAATCAATTTATTTTCGATCTTGAATCTTACATCTTACCTTAATTTTTCAATTGTAATGAGTATTACAATTTTGCATGATATTATACATATTCAGACCTATGATGTATTATTTTTGTTAAGAGTAACAGCGCTGTTATTTGTGTTACACTCATGATACATCATAGGCCTGAATATGTATGTTTCATATCGTGATTTGAAGCTGTGTCCAATTAAAAAAACTGACGGAGTAAAATCAAATTACTTGAAGTTATTAATTACTATTTTTGACAGACATTATGGTCCAAATGCACAGTAAATAAATATATAATTGGGTATGATTTATAATGTACAGTTACATATAAGTGACGACCAGCGATTATATTATTTCTTATACGCATGCCCATTGAATGTTAGTGTGTATCAAACGAAAAGGTAATAAGATTTGTATATCTGCTACAGGTAACATAGGAAACCACGAAAACTTACTTTCAGCATTAATACATCTGGTGTGTTAAGTGTTAGTTATCATTTAGTCTGCATTATAGTGGGTTTCTACTGCAACTAACACTAACAACTAACGTTTAGTGATTAACCATTAAAAACTTAAAATATACTCTTAAGCAGAAGTGGTTTATACAACTTTACTAATAACTAAGTAACTAAGTAACTAACATTTAAGAAGTTGGCTTCGTTGAACTTTTTAAGTTGTTAATAAAAATAGGAACAGCGCAATTGTTAGAATTCATTTACTGGAATGCGCACGTCACGTAATCATCTGAAGTATAATAATGAATATTTTAACTAAATATGAGCGATAATGAAAATGTAGCAATTTACTTACCTACTGTCTACAGGGCTATTGACTACTACATGACTACTGACTATTAAACTCTAATTTTTGCATAAAACTGACATGTCCTGATTTGCTAGAATGCTTCTCAGATTATTGTTATTGCTATTGAATAGCTGTTGTCTCTAAAACGGTTGATTTGCAGACCTATGTACATTGAGACTTTTTAACTTGTTTTCGACCGTACTTTTCGACATCTTGTAAATATTCAAACGTTGTTTTGAGACACCCTGTATATACAACACCATAATGACAAAATGACACACACACGAGTAAAAAGATTCTTGAAGCCATCAATACAGGGTGTTCAGAAATAAGGGGACCCGGAGGTCGTAGCGCCGTTCCCTTGCATGATTCTAAAAAGAAAATCTTAATACAAAAATGTATTTTATCTTACTTTTAATTTATTGACTTTATTAGTTTTGATTCGTTGAAGACATGTTAAAAGAGCTTAAAATGAGAACAAACTGCAAGGATAACAAAAGCTTCTACATAATTGTAATTTGAACAAATTTTGGTCGGTTAAATGCACTTAAAACGTATTTTTCATTCCTCATACCTTCAACTTTGATGACCTCGCATATAAACAGGAAGGCGCGGATAAAGTTTTGTATTAAGATTTTCTTCTTAGAATCATGCAAGGAACAGGATGTATAGTGCATACGTGTTAATTAAAATACATATCTGAATACACAGTTAACTTTGCTCTAGTTGTTAGTTATTCGTGTTTGTTAGTTGTTCCTCTTAATTATCTATAGGTATAAATTCACCTTTAATTTCGTTTTAGTTAATGTTTTAATAATTATTTAATTTATTCTCTTGTTTCAGCCTTTCAGAAGACCTTTTAAACTATAGTGCGATCAGGCGCGGTTTTTCGATCACAGTTTAACTTTAATCTTCACTTTATTCCTATAGGAATAATGGGAATAAACTAAAGATTAAAGTTAAACTGTGATCGAAAAATCCGAAAATTCTCTCATGTCAGTTTTATTGAATATTTAAACAAATGTATAGCTAAAATTTTAAAATGATCCCGCTGACATCTATTGCGTATGATATGGAAAGTCTGAAAAGAATCTTATGGTACATAGTCCTATACAATTCATGTGACTTTGAGTCGTACAATGAAAAAAATACACAAATAAAAAATTTACAGTTGGTTCTTGTCCGATGAAATTTGTATCACAAAATCTTTTAAGCGGACACTAAATCGCGCACTATACATTTAACGTAATAGGAATTATTTTATAGACACCTTCTACATTATTAGTTTTATTATATATGTAGTCCCATTAGAATTTAATTTAGAATCGAAAAACGTAATAATATATAAGGTGTTCCATTTAAAAAAACCTAAGTTTAGTTTATATCTCGTTTATCCGATCATCAATTGTTTTTCTGTAAGCACACAGAGAAACTTTGAATTAGTCCCTATAAGTTTCGTATTAAACATTTTTTCCTAAAATCAAAAATAAAAGAGTTAGGGGGTAGGAATTCTCGCGTAGTCACCCTGTACATTAAGATTTCTTAACTTGTTTTCGACCGTACTACAATGTCTTGTAAATATTTAAACGTTGTTTTGGGACACCCTGTATATTAATACACAACACCACAATGACAAAATGACACATTTACGAAGCTAGTGTAAGGTCGGCCGAAATTACCTACATATTTTTTTTCAGTATTATTAAAATGTGGTAACGCGTATACATAAATTTAAGTAATCAAAACGCTCACCGTCTCCTTTGGCTACTGGGTACCGTTCGCTACCATCACCTCCCATTGACATGGTGCGTCCATGCAACAATAACATGTGTTTACAATCATTTGTAACCGACAACAATTATTTACTCACCGGGGACCCCAGTCTCCTGGCCTGCAGCACAGATAGCCTCAATGACATGCAAACATACTCTACCCTACGTCTTTGTCATCTCCGACCCGTGGATTCTCTACCACCGATTCACTCTTCCGCCAGGTGGCACAAATCAACGTCAACGTAGCATCCCACCAGGTTACGTCCCCTCCACCTGGCACGTAGGGGTGGTGACAATTTAATAACCTTAGGCTTCCAATCCGCTGCACTGGGTCCCTAAGGGGTCACCATGGAACCGTGAACAGTACGTCGTTCACTCTCGGTAGCGCTTTCCTCCTTGTTAGTACGATTTCCCTTACGAAGTAACCACTAGTCATGCAAGTGACGTCACAATCCCTACGCCTCTTGACCTACTAGCCAACGGTCAGGTGATGCAGCATCTGCCACGACAACCGAGCCTCACCCGGGGAAATCGCTTCATTCATACACCATACACCCTGTATACGCATGGCAGGAATATACTACACGTACTTTACAATTAACGCGAGTTGCGAATACAAGTGCAAGTTACAAGTTGGCCAACTTTATGCGCGCATTAATTAATTATTTTCCGCACCTCTCTATCATATTAATTAACACCGTAAACTCTTATTAATCCGCCTTTCGATTACATACCGTAAACTCGACTGTCGATTTCCAAAGCAAACCTTTGCTCCCCGAAACTGTTTACTGTTTATACAGTGTGTCCCAGATTGAGTAGGCTACCATGGGTAACTTTCTTATTAGTGAAGATAGAGATTTGGTTAAATGGGCAATATTTTACAGTTTTATGTGTTCATTCAGATTCCGTTGAGAAAATTTGAAAATTCCGAATAGTTCAGATGTTATCGCAGAAAAACTGAAAATCGCTATTTTCTTTAATGTCCAATAACTTCGCAGTTATAAAAATATGAAAAAATGTTTCATATAAAAGTTACTATGTTTGATAAAATACAGCTGAAAATACACTCAAAATAAAATTCAAGATGGCGGCTGTCAAGATATTGATAGCAACTTTCTTATTTTAAATGGACGCCATATTGAATTTTTGTACGATTAAATAGCATTCTTTTTTCTCGTTTCAACCGTGTATCACAACCCATATCTAAATAAAAAATTATTTAAAAAATTTAATATTTTTTTTTAATCAAGTAAACGGGTTGCCTTTACTTATTACTAATCAAGTAAGCGGGTTGCCTTTACTTATTACTAATAAGTAAAGGCAATCCGCTTACTTGATTAAAAAAAAAATATATTAAATTTTTTAAATAATTTTTGTATTTAGAATATGGGTTGTGCTACGGTTGAAACGAGAAAAAAATGCTGTTTAATCGTACAAAAATTCAATATGGCGTCCATTAAAATAAGAAAGTTGCTATCAATATCTTGGCAACCATCTTGAATTTTATTTTAACTGTATTTTCAGCTGTATTTTATCAAACATGTAACTTTATATGAAACATTTTCATATTTTTATAACTGCGAAGTTGTGACATTAAAGAAAAAGCGATTTTCCACTGCGATAACATCTGAACTATTCGGAATTTTCAAATTTTCTCAACGGAATCTGAATCAGCACATAAAACTGCAAAATATTGCCCATTTGACCACATCTCTATCTTCACTAATAAGAATGTTACCCATGGTAGCCTACTCAATCTGGGACACACTGTATATATAATCTCAAGAGGACCCAGCATATCACCGCGACCGTAAACAAAACTCGATGCATTGCAGGCAAACGTTTATAATTCTTTAATTCTAAACGCATTATATTTTTTCTTAAAAATGAATATCTAACAATAGCAATACAGTGCATACGTCTTAATTAAAATATCTGAATATATCGTTAACTTTACTCTAGTTGTTATTCTTAACTATCTGTATAAACCCACCTTTAATTTCGTTTTAGTTAATGTTTTAAAAATTATTTAATTTATTCTCTTGTTTTAAGCATTTCAGAAGACCCTTTAAACTATATTGCGATTTAGGCCCGGTTTTTCGATCACAGTACATATTCACTTTATTCCTATAGGAACAATAAACTAAAGATCAAGGTTAAACTGTGATCGAAAAATTCTTTCATGCAGTTTTATTGAATGTTTAAACAAATGTATAGCTAAAATTTTAAAATAATCCAAGTGACATCTATTGCGCATGATATCGAAAGTCTGAAAAGAATCTTATGGTACGTAGTCCTATACAATTCATGTGACCTTGAGTCGTACAATGAAATATGATGTGTCATACCCAAGCTTAACTGGGCTCGACTGTATGCACTTCAATAAAATGAAAAAAAAAGAATCAGTTAATTATGAAAAAGGAACAAATTCTTTCAATATTAATTGTCATCGAATACTAAATCAGTGAGCAAAAAGTATATTTTTCAACATTCATTTCAGTTTCGAACCGAAATTCTTTTTCTGGTATTAGAGCAAAATAATTTTAAAATTTCTTACACTTATGTACAGGGTAACTACGCGAGAATTCCTACCCCCTTTAACTCTTTTATTTTTGATTTGAGGAAAAAATGTTTAATACAAAACTTATAGGGACTAATTCAAAGTTTCTCTGTGTGCTCACAGAAAAACAATTGACAGTCAGATAAACGAGATATAAACTAAACTTAGGTTATTTTAAATGGAACATCCTGTATATTATTACGTATTGACCTTGAGTCGTACAATGAAATATGATGAGTCATACCCAAGCTTAACTGGGCTCGACTGTATGCACTTCAATAAAACGAAAAAAAAAAAAGAATCAGCTAATTATGAAAAAGGAACATTTTTGAGGTAGAAGAAAAACTGAAAAAGAATTGTTTTTAAGTCACCAGAAAATGCCATTTGAAAAGTTTACAGAAAGAATCATTGTGATAAGCTAGTTTGAAGTGCGATTTTATTTAGTTTGAATTTGTGATGTGTATTAATATTATAAAAATGCCAAGCATCAAATTGAATGGAAGAGTTATTAATTTGATGCGAATGTTACTTTAGTTTCCGGTTAAGCTAAATTGATAATGAGCTCTAAAAGAACGTGAAATGAAAGTTAATATTAAGTTAAATATTCTTTGTGACATCTTTCTCCAAACCACCAACAAAAAAATATTAATTTCAGTTTTCATGCAGCTAAAAAGTCTAATAATACAAATGGAATTTATTTCACGTTGATTAATTAAGATAAGAGAGTTTTATCAGCAATATATTATTTCGGTTAAAACAATTTTGTTGAGAGCTTCTAAATTATATTAAACGGAACGAATAAACTGAATGAAATGATAATAATCTACTACTAGAACCAACGACGTAAAATTAAGCAAACTTATGAAAACGATAATAAATAATTTAAAGTTATTGTTTAATATTAGATTATGATTAGAGTCACGAATAAGTCCGATTTTTAAAGTGTTGAGAAATTCTGTTTTCTGGAAAATGAAAAAGAATTTCGTTATTTGACTGTCGCTTAGAATATGGGAAACACTTCAATGCCAAATTCCGAGAAGTTAAAATTTTATAATAAATTTTGAATAGCAAAAGTTTTCTATCCAATTGAACTATCACTTTGATAGTCAATGGAGTCATTTTATGTGTTTGCAAAATAGTCCTGACAGGCTGTATTAAAAAACAAAATATGAGCAAGCGAATTTCAAAATTGAAATTAATTGAGTATACGTCTTGAACGTCTTATTATAAATTCTTGTTAAAAGGCCAGGTAATTAATAAGAAAGCATTTCGTCTTTGAACCGTTTCCACCGGCATAAATTTACATGACAGGCAGCATTAGTTGTGTGGAGCAGAAACGAAACGCGTTAAATAAAATTGTTAACAAACTGAGCGATTTTTTTTCCGTTCAACTAGGAAACAAAACCGAAAAGGAACGACATCAAAGCGCCGACCGAGCAAAATGACAATTGTGCGGTGGGAACGTCGTCCTTTATGGCGAAGTGTTAGAAAAACATCGCAATAGCGATTTCAGCGTGGGGACTGAGGGGCACTGGGGCAATAGGGGGGCAAAGTAGGGGGGAAAGCAGGAGCAGTCACCGCGTCAAGGCCAAGGCTAAACGGTAAACAACGTTCATGCACTGAAATGGTGAGTGTTACATTGATCTCGTTACATTTGTAACATTTTCACTTTTTTTTTTGGGGTGACAACTGACAACTTATCTAAATTATTTAATTGCAAAAATGGCTTTAACACCTTAAGAATAGTGAGCAATAAAATAAATCATATTACCTATTACAACTTTCCCTGAAAACTGGAACATTAGCAATTAGGAAGTATTCTAAAATAATTCTTCATTGCTGCTACAGTTTCAACTTCAACTTCCGAAAGAACAAAATTTTTTAAAAACCCTAGAAATGTATGGATGAACTAAAACTATGCAATAATCACACTGAGGTAATACTGCTGTCAAATTAGTAAACTCTCTTCAATGTTTTGTAAAATAAAAAAATTAATTCCAACATCTTGTGCAACAATTCTCTGTTTTGAAGGTTATGGTCACGAATCACATTATACCGATTGTTTCATTGAAACTTGAAAAAAGGCGTAACCAAAACAGAAATGGCTATTGCACACAGTATTTGATATTTTACAAAGTATACGTGAAACCTGCAGAGTAAAACAATTTTATTACACCAATCGCACCTTATTTATAGCAAAAACTTTGCTGGGCAACTGCTTATACGACTATAATAGATTTTTATATTGTGTTCGAATGCCAAATTCCCGTTTGGAGAATATACCTATTTGCGCAGCGATTTTATTTATAAAAATAACGGATACGACTTTTTTATTCATTGTCATTTCAAAAGCACATCTGAAGTTGGAAGCCAAAAAAAAAGAATGCACGCAAGGTTTCCCAATAAAAACCGATGTTTATGTATTTATTATGCGCGCTTCGTAAATAATGTTTTTGGCGAATTTTATTTCGCACGCGGACCCACGTTGACAGCAACAAGTGAGAAAGGTTCGTGAAAAGTGGAGTGAAAACGAGGAGCGAAAGAAGTCGTACGTGAAATCGATTTATTTCTCTTGCTTCGTCTGACTCGCGCTCATGACTGTTTTTTTATTTACGATTCTGCAGTTTTATTGACGTCAAATAAAATTAACTGGCCATTAAATATCAAATGGAATCTGCAATAAAATTTGGGGAAACGTAAACATATTTAGTTATGTATGCACGAATTGTGAAAGCGGAATGATATTTTATAGAGAGTTGATCCAAAAACAAATTCGTTGCATAAGACAAAACACTTATGAAGAACAATAAGTTATAAACGATAAAACATGAAAGTTAGTAATGACTAATTACAATACCGACAGGATGTACGTATTAACTTGCATGTTTATGTCCCATTACTTGTGATTGTCACTGTACATATTCCGTTTTTGAAAATAAAATAATACTTCTTTCTATTGTTAGAATTTCATTTATTTAAATTTAATTTAAAGCTTGTAAAAGAAAATTCGGTATCTAACATCAACTTAGCCATTCATCCAGGTAAAGCATTTTGATTCTTCATTTCAGGAGCTATAAAGTTAAATGGTTGCGTAAAAGCCAAATCCTTTTCAATATGCTATAGATTTTACTCACAATCAGTTGTTCTAGATAAATGGGTTTCGATTAAGTAGTATTCGAATTAAGTTATCTCTTCGTCTTTAGACTATGTTCAAGTCCAGAAACTCACAATAAATGTTTTAAGCCTTAAAAAAAAACTCTACTTTGTAAGCGGATAGAAATTGAGAGTAATCATTTTATTTTGTGTTTGTGAAGTGGTCACGTGAGTTAATAAGGAACAAGCTATCTGAAAATTAAAGAAATGAATTGTAGACACTGCATTAGACCTCACTCTTCCCTTCTAAATAGCTCATCAGTATTTAACGAGAACCAAAACCACTTTTTTCAGCCCTCTCCCTGCCCACATAATTATCCAGATGGCTTTTTAGCTATTTTTATTTTCCAAACTGAAGAGCTCATTATTAAACGGATGTTTTCAAACGGATAAAGAAATAAAATAAAATCTAGAGCATTATATAATAAGTTCTAAAAGTGTTTAAAAGTATGCACCTAGAAGTTGAAAAGGCAACAGTGTTTAGCTACTTAGCTGCTGCCAGGGAATTTGGAAAAAATGATCAGATATGAAGATAAGTTTTTGATCAAACTTTGTACATACATTACAAGCTCAAAATGTATTAAATTAAGGATGCATTAATTTAATATTATTTACTGTTGAAATAATTAAGAAAAACTTTTCGTAAATTTAATTCTTTATGTATCTTTCAAAAAATATTTAACTTCAGAGTAGAATGAACTTTGTAAGTAATCAACTGCATTTCCGTGGCCACCCATAAATCGATAAGGTAACTTCCCGTTGAACGATAAGCAAATGCGTTAGATACTTAGTATCATACTGAAAAAAAGAAAGAAATGTACTTTAGTCGATATTCATTCATACTCCAATTTAAAGGATATACATATTTACAGTTGGTTCTTGTCCGATGAAATTTGTATCACAAAATCTTCTAAGCGGACACTAAATCGCGCAACTATACACTTTACGTTTCGCAGTCGTTCGACTGCTTCGTCAGAAGTGAAAATTATGTTGTCAAAATAAACAAGGTTGTCAACGGAAACTGAAAAAGTAACTTGATTTTTTTTTTTATATGTATATTAAATTTATTTTTTAATCTAAAAATAATTTGAACATTACAAATGTTAAAAAATTGGCAGATCTATGTTCTATTTAAGGAATCGAGAAAACTACAAAATGTATCGTTTAAATTTGCAAAATCAGTACGTTTATTAATAGAATTCGACGACATTTTTATTTTACACATTTCAATAAAACGTCTTTTGAAAATATTAGACTCGTAATATAAAATGTTAGTATTTTCAAAATCAAAATTATGGTCATTTTCTAATGAATGTTCTACAAGCATTGAATGATTTTGATTATTTTTGGATATGATATTTATGTTGGTCTAGACGTTTTTTTAAATTTTGGCTTGTTTCTCCAATATAACATGAATTACAATTGAAACATTTAATTTCATAAACTACGTTTGGCTGTTTTAATTTTGGTGTTTTGGTTTTTAAATTTGAGAAAATACTATTTAAATTATTTACAGATTTGCTAGCTAAAATTAAATTGTGTTTTTTGAATATGTGTTTAAATGTGTCATATAGTGGTTCAATGTAGGGTAATGATATGTATTTTTTGTTTGAAGTTTGTTTATTGTTATTATTGTGGATTTTTGAATTTTGTAAATATTTAACACGATTTTTTATTACTGATTCTATAAGATTTATTGGATAAGAATTTTGAACAAGAGTCTTTTTTATTAAATTTAAATTATCATAAATGAAAAGTTTATCTGAAAGTAAAACAGCTCGATCTGTTAAAGAAATAATTGTTGCAATTTTATAGTTTTTAGAAGTATACGAATGAAAATTAATATATCTACCTGACCACGTAGGTTTATGAAACCAATTTGTTATTAATTTGTTATTACGTCTGATGATATTTACATCTAGAAAACTTAGTGAATTGTTAATTTCTTTTTCTACTGTAAATTGTAATCTATTATGAAAAGAGTTGAATCTACTTAAAACAAAGTCTACTTTATCTGAAGGCAAAATCAATAAAATATCATCGACGTAACGAAAATATAAAGTTAAATTGAAAGGTAATGAGTTAATGACACTTTTTTCTAGTTCCTGCATGACAATTTCAGCTAAAGCAGGCGATAAAGGAGACCCCATTGCTGTACCGAAAATCTGTTTATAAAATTTATCATTAAAAGCGAAATAAGATGTTTCAAAACATAAAGTAACAATTTCTAAAAAATTTCTTTGGAAATGTCTGTAAAATCTTTAATTTCTATCCACCTATCATTAATGCTTTTAAAGCTAACTCTTTTGGAATGTTAGTAAACAAAGAAACAACATCTAAGGAAAATATAATACATATATTTGGTATATCTATGTTTTTCAATTTATCTACAATTACATAAGAAATTTTTATAAAGTATTCTGATTTACTAGTAACTTGAGTAAGAATTTTTGAAACAAATTTTGATAAGAAATATAGAGAAGAACCTATAGTAGAAACTATTGGCCGAAGAGGTGTGTTAGGTTTGTGAATTTTTGGAATGCAGTATAATTTAGGAAATATGGGATGCTGTACTTTAAGAGATTTAGCAATATTATTACTAATTTCAACAGATTTTTCTAACTTATTAATAATATTGAAAGTTTTACGTTGGAAATTTTCTGTGGGATCGTTATTTAATTCTACGTATGTATTATTGTCAGAGAGCATGGTTTGAACTTTTGAAAAATAGTCATTTTTGTCAATCAAAACAGTAACATTGCTTTTGTCTGCTACTGTGACAATAAAGGATATACTCCAAAATTACAAAAATAACTACTAACTACAATAATAACGACAAAACAACTACGAACATTTCACCTTTCCAAATATTAAAAAGAATTTTAATGTTGATCGTTTAGATCTATGTAATTTCTTTGAATCGAGTAAAGTAATAATATGTACACTCTTATTTTTTGTAAAAAAAATTTGATAAAAACATATTATTTATCCAATGAAATCGATTATACAATGCATATTTTTTAAATATAGGGTGTCTCCGATATACAATGAACGCTACTGCTATGGATAACAATGTCACATTTTAATGGTGCTCTTTATATAAGAGCAGTGATAGGTTAATAAATTATTCTTAGTGAAAATTGTGAGAAATATCAAATTGAATCAAACTGTTCTTTGTGCAGCGATACGCTACATGGAAACCTAATGTAAACTGACGAGCCAACTAATTACATGCATAGACCTGTAGGGCGCAAACTATTAAGACTAAAAAGTGACCTAAGGGATGATTAAATTTTTAAGACAAACTGCATGTCTGGTTAGTAGCAATCCTTTCACAAACTAGAACAGCTTTGAACAGCACAGAACGGTTCAATCGCAATCATAATTCACGACGTAACCCTTACAGAAAAACTCATTTTATTTGTGGTTTCCAAACAAATAATAATGTACGACATCCCGGATTCACTTTAAAGTAATAATAAGATTTAGTTTACAGTTGGTTCTTTTTCACTTCTGACGAAGCGGTCGAACGACTGCGAAACGTAAAGTGTAAAGTGCGCGATTTAGTGTCCGCTTAAAAGATTTTGTGATACAAATAAGATTTAGATGCATTCGACATTTATTTTGAATGATGTTCTAAAAACTTTCTGTAAGCGTCATTACTCATTACTTATGATTGCGATTGTATGTGCTGTACGGAGCTTGAAGATCTTGAAAGGAATGCTACTGTTGATATAGATTGTAGTCTATAAAAAACAACTTCTTAATTTTATGGGTGTAATGGGAATCTTTTTACATTTAAAATACCCTGCGTGTTGAAACAGAACTTACCACATCGCAACTTATTACTGGAACATTTAAAAATGTGCTATTACTTTGTTCGATTTTTAGTCAATATATCAATATGTTTACAAGTATTTGCAGTAAACTATCATCATGTCAGTAGTATCTCCGATAAATAATGTAACTACAATGCAAACACATTCCATTAGCAGGGTCAGTGTTGAACTGTTGACCTTCAGCTTTCATTGCAGCTGCACGATTAGTTGAGTAAGTAAAGCTCATTTGCAGACAGGTTCGGGCTCGACTAGTTTACATAAGTAAATCTTGGAAACTACATATGCATGCCGCTTTTGCTAATTCCGAAGAAGAAAAAAATTCTTACATGTGATCTATTCACTGTTTGAGCATTGTCCAGAATTTCTAAAACAGGCAAAATTTTTGGGGTATTTTTCCCATATCAACTGTTCGTCAAAACTTGTATTTTGCTTCATATTTTTCATATAGATTTTCTTTTGTTAGCAGACTTTGTTTCATTTTTTGGTCATCGTCAACAGCTTAGCTTGTTTTTCTTAGTTTCTTGTTTCTCTTATGAGATGGGTTCAAATTCTAAGATTTCCTAACTTCTCAGGAATATAAGTAGATAGAAATGTGGAAGATGCTCCAACTTATGTCAGCGCAAACGTTTTGAAGAAGATTTTTTCAATTCAGCAGCAAAACAATTTGAACTGGTTCTTTTCGTTTCATACTGACTTGATTTTTTACATTTAACCAGCAACACTAAGGCTCAGTTTTACAATCGTGGAACAAGGACGGAATAACTGTTCGCCGCATATCCTATAACGTTCCTCCATATCTACATCACACGTACGTCACGTTATTCTAAGAATAATGCTTATCCGACGATTGTAAAATCGGACCTAAAGGACATAGTCTTATTGTTCGTTACGCTATTGCACCAATTGATGAGAATACATTTGAAGAAGCTTTCAGCGGCTTCGTAGCAGGGAAAATTTGTACTACTATTTTTAATTTGAAATGACAGTAGGCATGAGCTTTCGCTGAAAATGCTGTTACGGCCGGTATTACCAACGTTTTAAGGAGACTTTAAATTTAAGTCGTGTTTAGATTGTAACATTTCTGATTGGTTTGTATAACATCAATCACATTCTAAACACGAATTAAATTTAAGGTCTCCTTAAAACGTTGGTAATACCGGCCGTAACAGAAATAAATTAGGAAACCTTATGGACTTGAATGCACCTCTCTTATTATTTTGTTCTTTTTTTTTCATAAAGGTTTTCCAGTTTCTTTAGTTGCTTGAGTAAATCATAAACATAAGGCTGCATCTGTAATTTCATACTTAATTTCTCGCTACATTACATCTAATGCGAAATTTTGACGATTTTGTTTGCGCTTTCTGTTTGTACCATATTTACATTTATCTTGTGGATAATCGAGGTCGTACAAAATAATAAGCAAATTAAACTGAATTTTAAAGCAATTATAATAACATCAAAAGTTCGTTCGTATAAACAACACCGGAGACATTATTGTGTAATTCTCGAGCCCACTTTGTTGTAACAGCGTCTCTGTGTAGATGGTCTCAAGAAGGATTTTTAGATAAAGTTTCGTAATTTCCTCGGCGCATTATCTCGAGTGGAAGATGTTTCTGCTTGTAACAAAGCGATTCGGATTAGTAGATTAGGGACTAAGATAAACATTCTTTATGTTGCCGTTGAGACAGACCGCGTTTATTCGGCTGAAAACGTTATGTGATTAATATTTCAATGTTTTTATCTCAAGCATCAAGAAAGCTTGTAATAATTTTAATTCACTGAAAACTAGTACGTAAAAGTAAGTGTTACTTATTAATTTATATTTTAGATTATCACTGCATTATTTACATTAAAAATATAGCGAGGTCCTGCAAAATTATGCACTGAAATATTAATGATTTACTTCCACTTCAAATATAAATTTATGTGGAACTAACTTGCGTAAGAAGTTTTGATATTTTAACCTTGGTAATCTTTGATGAGCCTGAACAATTTTGCATTGGTTAATTCTATTTGGTTTCTAAACAAACAGCACCGCGTCAGCTAAAACTTTAAATTGCAGAGTTTCAGTTACGTGACTTATAATCTTGAAGGTATAAAGTGGCACAGATAAAACTTAGATAAACAAGGAAAATTTCCTGGAAATCTCATGCTTCACTATGACAGAAAATAGGTGTACAAAAGTTGAAAGCTTTCATTCTGGTTGATATTATAACAAAAAAAAAAAAACATGGCGGTATAGGCAAGTTTTTAAAATACTGGGAATTCTAAATGCTTTAATTAATGAAATTCTATGCTAATTATAGATTCGCCGTCTATAAGAAAAATGTACGTAAAATGTATGCAAAATTATGCAAACAGGACAGGATCGATCAAAAGAAAAATGATAATTCCCAAAAAACACGGAAAATTATTTACGAGCTTCTAAATTATTCAAAACATAAAATATCCCTGTAGAAAACAGCAAGTTCCTGGCGACTTTTACTTTTTAGTTCGCGCATCGTCGTCGCCGTCGTGAAAAGCGAAATTAAAACGAAAGTTGTAAAAAGAACGAATCTCGAAAGTTTCTTTGAAGTGCTCTTTTAATAAAATTTTTATACCTGGATTACGTTCCGTTTTAGTCCCTTTATGAGACGACGTTGGATGTTTTAAATTCTCTAATTTTAATACGCCTTATTAAAAAGAGATTTCCTTTGTCGCCAAAGGAACCAGCGCGAGAGAAAATTCGCTTCATAATGAACAGCCTAATTGAAGTTTTAATTTAGTACGAGTGGAAAAAAACGCTGGGTATCATCTAAGTCGAATATAATTTTAATTAATTCATTATATTGCGGTGTAACTTTTATTATATCTATTAATGAGGTTTTCAGAATGGCTCTAATTACCGGCCTTTTAAAATTATTTTGATGTCCTGTCAGGGATAAACTGACACGTGCTAATTATATTTTGAAAATTATGACGTAACATATAATTTTAGTTCACAACAGCTGTCAGAATAATAAAATATTAATTTCTTTTACTGAAAAAATCGCCAATTTGTCAAAAATAGATCAAACAAACAAAAAGCAATTTTACGAAATAAGAGTTTAAGGAATGAGAGTGTTATGTCTCACTTTACAATTTTTCTTTTTATCATTTTAAATTGTCTTCGTTCTATGTAATATGTATTTACATATATAGGCTGTCCATTTTAAATCGTACTGCTGAGATTAAAGTGAGATATAAAGTGTGTGGAATGTAAAATTGGCACCCTGTTTTATGCTTGAGAAAAATAATTATTTCCTGTAACTACCATACACGATTCATAATATGTTAGTAAAAGATGTCATGACATCGCCTTCTAGCAATGGCTTCCGCAGGTACTCCGCTTGAAATAAAAAACCTACGTTCTAAAAAGAAAAAAAATTGTTTTAATTATACCTAATCACCTGTCTCTCTTTTTATAATTTATTATATTACTAATTGAAACAAAAATACTCTGTGGCTCACATGACTGTGTCAGTACCAAAAAATTTGTTCGATATATTACTAATTAACTGTAAAATCTTGCACCTTTCTGTTAATCTGTCAGTGACACGTATTGTAAACGTGAGCCTGTATTGTTTGTGTGCTGTTAAAACAGTATGACTTTTTCAAATATAAATGACTCGAGACTTTTTTATTTAACAATACTTACGATTTTCGATCTAATAATTTTATTAAATATACATTAGCATTAACGCTGATACGTTATCTACAGTTTTAACGGCTCTATCCAAAGCGACTGCTTCTAATTATATAAAAAAAATGAGTATTCAACAGGAAGCACTGGTAAATTATTTGAATATTTTATTTCTTGAAATGGGTATTACTTTAATGCTAATCAAAAATATGTGTTTCCAATATAATTCCTTTTAATCTGCAAGATGAATGAAAACGAAAGCCTTGAAGCCGAGTCATGATTCTTAAACAATTTTGATTTGGCTTCGTTTTTAAACTTAAAAAAATATTCAGATTTAAAAATAATTTTAATAATTATAAACATTAATATTAATGTGTATTTCTGAAAATGCTGACTCACGGAAGTGGAACAACTAATGGAGAAATCGATTTTATTTGCCAAGAAACACCGTCTTCACGTTTTCATGCGTTTTATTATAAAAGAATTCTGTTATGGAAAAAGAAATTTTATTTGAAAATGTACAGATACAGAATGATTTATGTAATGCTATAGGTTTCTGATCATATAAATGATTCATTCTCTAAATCTTATGAAAAAAATGTGGTTCTCAATGACAATCTATACAGGGTGGAACTATATCGGAGTCACTTACCAATACTATAAATTTTCCGTCATACAAAGAATAGAATAGAGCTCTTATCTCAATGATCCAGTTCAAAGTTCGCAAAACCGCTTAGTTTTAAAATTTCTGTTTAGCTGTGCGTTGGCTTTGGTAATTCCGCGCATTTTCAAGTTCAATAAAATGCAATAAATAAATGTGTGGACATTTGATTTATAATCAAGTTCATCGGTGTATAAAGGTAATCATATCATCAAGTTGAATATCATTCATAAAATCACTAAAATGAGATAAATTATACTATCAAGTTGGCAACATAAGTTGTATGTAACAAATTTGTAGCATGCTTTTTCAAACGCCTTTAAAATCGACGTTTCACTGCATCAGGTGTGTTTAATATTCAACAGACATTGCGGCAACTTTGCGTCAGTATTTTAATCTTTGCTTTTCCTTAATAATAACGATTGTCCCTCTAGGAAATATATCGGTCTCATATTTAACGTTAAAGTGACGACACCGTGTTCCATGTATTTCCGAATCTCTGGCTCACGTAAACACCGTTGTTCTAAGAAGCAACTCAGTTCTCACGCACCCCAATTTGTATTTACCTCACCCTGACCACCCTTAGATTTTAAGAAGTAGCGTAAGTTCAGTTGTAGATGAGACGTTCAATAAATAAGTTCATTATTACTTGACTCTCATTTAATACACTCAATACAGTGAAACATAAGCAGAAACGTCGTAAAGGTGCTGAACAATCAGATAACAGTCCAAGACGTCAACATAAACTGATCCGGCTCGAAGGACCAGTTACTTGAGTTACTTGAAAGTATGTATGTGGAAAAAGTATATTGTCTAAGATATCAAAATTGAATAAACAGTAGATTTTATTCACGATTTAAATATAGAAAGGCAACTCAGTAAAATATTTTAAGACGCTTTTAAAAGTTAGTTAATTCTATTTTCAGAAGTAGCTAGTGAATTACACATTTTTCTTTTTGTTTTCTTAATCTGTGACCTTGGAGAGGTCAATATAACAAGTGATGTATAAAAATGAACGAGACGAAAAAACAAAACATATTTATTTTCTATGCACACGTACGGGGTGATACCTAAATATCCCGACAAAATAAAATTGGTAAAAGAATCGACATGATGGATTAAGGGAAAAATGTTTGATAAACAATTAATTAAAAATTAATGTATGTTACTGCGTTAATTATGAAATAAAAATAAAACGTTTGTAATAAACAATACAACAATAAAACTATATTATAAATTTTTATGGATATTAATTATTACATCACAGCCTTGACATACATTACAACTTTGTATACATTACGCACTTTTCGGATGGTAACGGAAGAAGAGCTGCTATTGGTGACTTCCTTTTAAGAAATTTATTAGTATTTGGTAGGAGATCAACGAGTATGGTGGTATATGAAATAACACGCTGTTGAATGATTTGCAGAGACCGTTTATAATGATCGTGAACCATTAATTGGTCGCATGGCATCTGAAACTACTATGAAGTGTATATATTTTGCAATATTTCTGATGCGACCGCGTTAAATATGATTGATTATTTATTGTTTGTTATTTTCAATGCGCGAACTGAGCCTAATTACATTAGTGTTTTGCAATAATAATTGTATTTGTAGTTCATAAGTAATAAAACGAGTTTTTATTATTGTTTAAGTAAGCAATATCTCGATGCCAGATTGTCGTTTGTGCAAATAAATTTCACCATCCCAACTCGTTTTCATCGATTACCGTACATATCAGTTACATCGAACCTTGTAATCGGAAGGAAGTTCATACCATGAGACTTAATCGTAATCGTAATCATAAAAGAATAATGGTGGATTTCACACACATTATTCAAATTTAATCAAGCGTTAAAAGTAAACGTTGCTATGGTTACATGTGCTGAAGGTATAGGAATAATTATTCTTAATCAATGATTAAATTTAATCGACTTTTATGAAACCCAGCATAAGAGTTTATTAAAGACATTTGAGGTATGCGTTAGTTATACGTAGCAGTCAGTGAAACATTATTTTCATATCATCCTGTATAGTTATAGAGAGAGTAAGGTATCGATTAGAATTTCTTTTTAAATAATTAAGTTGAGAATAACTAAAGAATCGTCGGATAAGCATTATTATTGGTATAACGTGACGTAGGTATGACGTAGATATGGAGGAACATTGAAGGATATTTGGCGAACAGTTATTCTGTTCTTATTCCACGATTGTAAAACTGGGCCTAAATGATTTAATAAAACTAAAGAAAAAATATGACGGTCTTCGTTTGCATTTTGCTCGAAGGTTCTTCCTACGTAATACTATAGCAAATTAAAAGGTTATATGCAATGAAAGCATCCAAAAAATGTAGGTTAAAGCATTTGTATTTTTTGCATACATTCGCATTTAATGCACGCGGCATACATAGTAACTCAGGTGCTGTTTCTTAATTAACACGATTGCTATGCGTAATCACGCAGCCTGTATATATTTATAACTTTTTTCCATATGTATATACCACATGTAAGTCTATAAAAATACGTATTTTATTATTATGAAACTTAGAACGTAGCGCAAAAATAATGTAAGTTGACATTATTTAAATAATTGGCAATGGTTCAAAATAAATAACGTATTGGCGATGCAATATTAATGCAGACAGCAAAAGTAGTGTGCGTTTTATACATTTCAATTACACCTCATGGTAAGTTATCGACGGTATCTGAAAAAATGAAAGTACGATCGCTAAATTGCTTTTTTGCATGTGAATTATTCTTTGTTTGTTTTAGTCACGTAATTGCATTTACTAACAGGAAGCACAAATAGAATTATATGAAAATGGCATTGCAGGCACGTGAACACTTAATTTTAAGTTACTGAAAGCACTTTGCAGTTTTGAACAATTTAAATAAATAAGTAAGTTAATATTTGTTAAAAACTGTTCTATACTGAAGACTACATACCTCGTAATCCTAAAATGTTTAAAATTTGCAATTCATCCATACCGAAAGAATCAGGAAAAGTAAGTCTGCAAGTAAAATTTATATAAAACCGTTGTAAACGGGAACAAAAACGATAAAAAATATTTCCTCTTAATACTTTACCCCTTTATTTTGTAACTCATAACGACATCGTTATTATAACGATAATCGTTAAATGACATATCTTTACCAATCAGCACTTAGATACAACGCATTTCCATATACTGATTGGTCAAAAATATGTCACTTAACGATTATCGTTATGTAACGATGTCGTTATGAGTTACAAAATAAAGAGGTAAGTGTAATGTCTACGATATTCAGATTCTATGTAAATTATTATCAATGTTTACAGTTAATAAAAAATAAGAAATTAGAAGATTTTTCGTTATAATTTCTTTCCAGTTTCTGCGTCCTTAATTACTTATTTATTAAATGCTCCAATCGCAAGGTCACGTCATAATTTTTATTGTTGAAGTATAATAATAATAGTTATTTATCTATGTAACAAGCCAGTAAAGTGGTACTTTATCGAACGAGTTTGCAAATGGCGAGCCATGGCGAAGCCGCGGCGAGCAAGGAAACGAGTTAGACAAAGACACTACTGCCGTGGTGCAAGCAACATTTTTTCGACTACCACTGGTCACTCACTAAGAAGTGCATGATGACTTCTCGAAATCTGACCTCTGACATCTAATGATCAGTGGTGTAGGGACAAACAGATAACAAATAAGCCCCAGTAACGAGTGGTGAAATCATCGATAAAGTTGTTCGGTGAACTTCGCGTGGCTGCTAGGCCTCTGTACTCTCCTTATAATTTTGAGTATGGATTCGCCTGACGAAAATTCGTTACTGCGCATTGTGTACTTCTTACGGTAAAAAATTTCTACTAAAGTAAATCATTTGTGTTCAGAAGTTATAGATTTATATTTAAAGATATTTATAGCTTCATAAAGTTTTGTAAAATGTATTTAATTTACCTCATAATACATTATAAACGTCGCTGGCGATTCGATGAAACCAAAAATTGCGACGCAAGCACAAAAATGATGTTTTGAAATGATTTGAATGACAAATTATTTGACATTTAATTAGATTCGACGACAATGCAGGCAACGCTTTTTACAAATTAGATAAAAGGAATTTAAAATAATACTAATTGATCAATAATATAAAGATTTCAACAGCATTATTGGAAAATAATCAAATAAAAAACAATTAATTGGTCATCATTAATAGATAAATAATAATATTAATTATTAGAACCGATTAGTGTCACTTCAGAATAGATCTAAGTGGGCTTCGTCACAGTCAGGTAAAGTACCGCTTTCTCTCCTTGAATGGGTATGATAAAATTGTACTTTCGAATGTGATAGTCAGTCGAAAAAAAATTTCTCATTTCTTAGTTTTTTTATAAATGTTTTCTTTTCCACTGTTTTTCCTTTCATTGTCAGTTGACTGACTCTATTCTCAAAGACCTAAAAAAATTGCTTTGTATTTTGTTTCATTTTATTTCACGATTAATCGCATTAATTTTTGATTTATAGAAAAAACACTTTCTAATTGCTTTTCGCAAATGTATTTTCTAGTTACCGGTTTCGGCTGTTAAGAGTTCTTCAGGCTGTCAACGTCAATTTACTTATACTTTAATGTTAGCAGCCTTATGAAGGGCTTCTAGAAATTGGGGAGTATTATCGTCACTTATTCGAATATGTCTCAAGACTATTTTTTAAAATTCTATTTATTTATTGCCTATACAGGGTGATTCAGGAGGAATTGTAAATAATTTAAGAGGTGATACTAATGACTATTTTGAGTAAAAAAGTTCATATAAACGTGTGTCCAATTCTGAACGGTTAGGGAGATACAGCAGTTTAAATTTAGCGAGTAAATACCCGTTGCGCGCGCACTGTGAGTTTGGAAAAGCGACGTTTATAAAGAAAACGAGACGGATTGCTCGAGTCTATTAGGAATAGCGCTGCCGTCGTAAAAATATTGTCAGGAAAAGTGGAAAGTGCATTGAAGTCGGTGGTGGTCGAACTATTGCTAATAATAATAATAATAAAACACACGAATAATTATTAAATAATCAATAAATGCAATTAACTTTTTGCGGAGGTTTTGTGGGTAACATTTAAACAACAGCTGTATCTCCGTGACCATTGACAGTTGGATACATGTTTATATGAACTTGTTTGCTCTAAATAACGTTCCTATCACCTCCTAAAATGTTTACAGTTCCTCTTGAATCACCCTGTATATTAACATATCTACTAATTTACCTTTTTATGCACGGAAACAAGTGGTTAAACAATTAAAATTAAGAAGAAATAAGTTTAAATGAAATTGTTTCCGGGGAGGAGCGATTGCGATTTATACAGTACGATTCAAAAGGACCGCGCCATCACATGGGGGTTCTTTAGAACCATTTATTTGTTCTCAAAAATGTAAAAAAAAGTGTTGTAACATATCTATTTAGTATTTAGTATTTAGATACAGTATCTAGAGACTTTCGATGTATCTGAGTACGTAACCAGTTATATTGCAGTACTTCGTATCCGTAACTGTATATAGTTACATTTATACAGGGTGTCTCAAAACCTATGACTTTAGTTAAAACTGTAAGTTCCTCATTATAAAAGAGATCGATTCCCCGAATTTGAAAGGTATTGCTCAAAAATGAAAAACTGACCTACCACAAGTGCGTGCAGTTCCTTTGTTTTGAAACCTCTGCTTAGTTTATGACTTGTTGAGGCAAGTCCACTTTCAACAAAAAGCAAAAACCTGCAATAATTTTTTATTTACGGTTGAAAGAACTAGGTCAACGTCTCAGACGCTGCGCGCTCATCATCGGCGATTATTTTATATCCATATGCGTTTTTCGTTGCGTTACATGATATTTATTTCTAGCTTGTTCAGCAATAAATAAAATAGTAATAAATAAGTAATTGCAATTGTCGTAAGGAAAGCCCGGCAGTGCGCGTGAAAACGTTTTTATTTAGAGTCCTGGCGAAATTTTTTTGCAAAGGACAAACATGACCTAGCCCAACAGACACATCTCGGCGTTTTTCGTTTATGGCCACAAAAACCATCAATTCTGTGCAGCTGAGACATTTTTCTCTATTGTTGTATTACAAATTTTGCTTCTTTTTTTTACTACTATCTGTGGTTTCAATGAAAGACATAGGCTTAGAAACACGCTGTATATGTATCTGAGCATTTAGATGCACAGGTACATTTTTTTAAATAAAATAAAAATATTTATTTCAATTTGGTTTCTGCGCATATGCATGAGTATTTTCAAGTCCATATAATGGAGGAAATTTATATTGAGCTACCATCTGCTCTAGCATTGCTTAAATCGCCAACTGCAAAATGGCAACATGCCCAAAATCAAAAACGAAATTTTTACATGTACCTACAGTTATCTAAAGAAGAGGATCAACCTCCGATTTGTTTCTCATCTGCAAAATACTTGCAGCTGTAGAAGTTTTCATACCTTGAATTTGTGAATTTGTACATTAGATGTCTTATACTACTTCTCAGGGTAACACATAATATGCGAGTGTATCTAAAAGATATCTAGATACATTTAAACTGTATCTGCATCTGGATCAAAGAAGTTTATGTAACTCTATCCAGTTACAAACTAGGTAAGTATCTGTATCTGAATCTAGATACTTTTGAAAAATGTATCTGTTACAATACTGCCTATTTGTGATATCTTTAAACATTTATATCTATTTGTATTCCTATCAACGTTCTCTATCACTACTTAATCGGTGGTGCGACCATTTCGAATGATACTGTATAGGGAAAAAACCTAACTATTATAAGACTGTCGGGATCTTAAACTAAACAACTAAAGTAAATAATTTCCTAACGCAAGCTTCCGTTTAAATTAAATCCTTAAAACCTGAGTCTGACTTTTTATTTAAAATGCATTTGAAGTGTTCTGAACAATAACGCGATTCACTACGTAATTAATTATCAAATTTCGGCAAAATGTAGGACATGGTGGAAATGCCAGGATCATAGTTGCTCATTAATCAATTAACAATTTCTTATAATGTTACGGTCGAAAAATTCATTTAAGTTATTCATAATAATATTTGGCAATCGCTCTGTATTTAAGCGGGAAGTAAGAGTTCAGGGTGCCTACGTGCCGGTCGTCACGTTTCTCAATGCTGCACAATATTACATCAGAAAAATCATACGTTGTTATTTAGTCCTACAGTATATCTCCATTTCACTCAGTCGTCCGGCTAAATCTGAGTTCATTCGTAACGACTCCCGTCGTAGCGATAGTGAGAAAGAATGGAGAACGCCACCCTCGGCTTCGCGCTCAGTGTTCCAATAGCGCTCCTGGCGTGCGTATCGTTTATTTGTGTCTTCAATCTTTGTATGTTTCTTTCATGGAATTTATGATTGAAACCTGAAACGGAATCCTCTCCGAGGTTTGTTAAAGCACGCCGAGTGAATCTTAAGTTCGTTAAAAAGCTTTTCGAAAGCCTGCTTCTGAGATAACGAACGGTATGTTATGTCTTGTTGGCCATTCTGTGAGTAACGCGTACTTCGCTGTTCTATTAGGCTTCTAGTAGTAGTTTTACCCGTCAGAGAAAACCTTTTGAGTGGAAGAAAGGCCAGAATCTAGTCGAACTCCCGGCAACACGGCTCACCCTGCGTTCGTGAAAGTGGACCTGACCCGTTGACTCGACGCCACTTGGTGACGTCGAAGTACGTGGTTGACTACATTTACCTCCGTTGGAGGGCGCTCCCTCACTGTTAACAGTTGTCTGTCATTACGCCGGATTCTGTTACAAGATCGGAATTACTCTAATTATTTTTAATTACTCTATTGAGTTGATTCACTTTTCCGCGGCGTTACAATTTTTATTCTCATTTAATTGTTAACCAAGTGAATTTCTTTAATCACTTTAAGCGTTAATTGTAAACGAAAAACAGATCTGTTGATCGCAGTTTATTTAATTACACGGAGAGAATTACGTTGTAAAAGTAAATATAAATATAGTAATTTTTACAAAAATTTATATTACTATATGTGACAGCAAAATCATTTTATTAACTTAAAAACATATTTGTATTAACTGTTATATATTTAAATTTATAAAAAGATATTCTAAAATAGCTAAAATATAAAATATAATCGTTTAATATATTTATATTTTAACATTTATATCTACGCATAAATAAGAAGCTACGGGATTCACACGATCACCAACCTTTGCAGCTGCACCAAAAAAAATAAGTACTCGATTTAAGAAAAAACGTATATTAAAACACAAATTTTGTAAAAAAAAATTGTGCAAATCGGTCTTGATTACAGCGGATTCCTCGAGCATGCTCTGTACAGCTGTTTAAGGCCTCATTGGGCCTTCATCAACAGAACCGTAGCTCCAGAACTCCACTATAGAAAACATAAATATATTATGTTATGTTGTGTTGCCTATGAACTCCACTGCAAACCAAACCGATTTCTCCTAGGTTATATGGCATTGCGATGTGAAAGTAATGAACAATTTAAGTAGTGACATCTTTCGATCGCTTTTTGACCTACAAATTTTATGTTGTAAACATCATATCTGCAGGCCGAACTCATAAATGTTACAAAATCATATGCTTAATGTAATATAATCGCATTGTCAATTCTTTTAAGAGAAAATTTACTTGCTTTACTTAAACAATTTTGCTACTTTTAAAATAATTTATTTTATTATTAATGATACTTTTTTTACAACACGGTTTTTAATATACATTTTTCTCAGTGTACATTTCGTGTTCTTTCATTGAGATCCCTTCTGGGTCGCACTCGATATTTGTAAATTATTTTCCTTTTCGTTAACTATTTTTGAGCATTATTAAATAAAAGGAAGTGTGTTCAGCTGGCGATTTTTTTTTTATTCACTTTGACCACCTTTTGCTTTGGGGTTTTGTCGAACCCTCCCTTCTTCAAGAGCTTTGCCGAGCGGTGCTGGAGAAACGTCAAGTCACTCGCACAATTTGCTGGCCTTCGGGTAGGTAGCAAAAGTCGGGAATTATTTTAAAATACATCGACTTTCTATTGTGTTTTGTATATTTAAATGCGTACATGAGAATAAACAAGTTGGCTCTGAAATGTCCTAATAAGAAGAAGCATTTCGAGAGGGAGTGCAGCCCGGCGTTGTCCGATAAGAGCGAGGGTGGACAAGATGTGAAACTCGCAGACGTTGATTTTATTCTGGAAAGCGGAAGATCAATAAACGTCGATGTATACTAAATATTGAATCCTGCAAGGCTACTAAATGATCTGGAGGGTAGAGATTTTGCCTGATGTATCATAAAACATTTATAAATGTTTTATGTCATATAAAGAGCGACAAGGACATTTGTGAATCCTTTCATTTTTACAATGCGGTTATAAAATGTTATAACTGTTTTTATTTCGTGCCTATTATTTTTTCGGTTATTGAGGTGCAATATTTCATTAATTATTTCTGGAAAACTAAAATATGTACATAAAATTTTTCCAATATCTTTTTCCCATATTCTGTGTTATCTATTCTTTTACCATTCAAGAATCACGCTGTATTTGGCTCACTTTGCATAATCAAATATTTCTTAAAGCGGCCCCTAGACTGTCAATTATTGATAGTCTGTGAATGATATTGAAACATTGTGCAATATATTGAGCAGATCAAGGAAGGTTTAATATTTATTGCGCAAATCTGAAAGGATTGCGCAAAGGATGCAGTGTGTGGTTAATATTGTGCAATATTATTCAGTATTTCCTCCAGTGCGGAAATCATGGCAACGAAAGAGGAGGAAAGGCGGTTCATTTTAGAGTGCATCGAGGTGTATAGAAATTTGCCAGCCTTGTAGGATATAAAATCAAAAAATTACAGCAACAGGGTAAAAAGATGAACAGTCTTTCAACCATCTGCGCTTTTTCTTTTTCCGTTTATTACGAAAGCTCGCAGACAATGCGATGGCAACACAAGCTGTTTCAACATCAATTAGCATGTTTGCCGGCTAAAAAGTTAACAACTCAAACTGACTGGCTGTATATTGTGCAATCGTCGTCGGCTGTTTAGGGCAAATCTCAATTTTATTGTACAATATTATTGCGCATTATTATTGACAGTCTAGGGGCCGCTTTAATTGACTTTTTAATTTAATGAAGCATTTGGTTGAAATTTCTCAATTGTTCTCATTTTCTACCTGAATAATTTCTGCTTTGATATTTTTAATCTTCTTTTTCAAATGGTTCAAAATTGAAATTAAATAAATAAATGTAGTAAAAAAACGTAGAGAAAATATAAGTACATATAATTACATACCCAACGTTTCACATTTTTTTTGTTCACATGTTCAATTATAATTTTTGGCGCCTTAGGGAGTGACGTGTCGGGCAATTGCCCTGTGCACCTTAAATCGACATTGTATATTACGCCCATTTTCTTTTGGCACTTAATCATGAAACGAGAATTAATTTTAATCAACAGATGTTTTATACGCACACTTGGCAAGGCAAGCATACATCATTTTTATCTTCGAAAACAACACGAAACGGTCGCACATACGCAATCCGAAAACGTGAAAGAAAAAAATCCTTAGTCAAATGTACTGCGTAATATCATATCAATGTCTCATGGTCAAAGGGTTATTGTCCTATAAAAAAAAGCAAAAAAATAATCTCCCTTAGGAGGCCTCAAAACAAGCTGCAAGATAAGGTGAGCACTCGAACGTCTATTTTAAGATAACGGTCTCCAACTGCAAACTAACGCACGAACATAAAATATACAAATTTAACATAATCAAGCCGGCGATTGAACAAACAAATTCCTTTCAATTTATTTATTTGTGTGAATTCTGTGCGGACTGTTTGTTTTGCTATTATCGTTTCTCGGAATCACTAGTTTAAAAATAAGTATTGCGCAGGTCAGTGCCTACAACTAAATATTTGACTACTTGTTCACATGGCTGTTTTCATTGCGGATTTATTGCGTGCGAAAATTTCAGAACGTACACGTACTGACGCCGTAAAATCTACACGTTTTACAGGAACAAAAAAAGAAATACCAACGCAGGAAATGCCCACGCAATTTCAGAATTAAATACTGAAAAGATAAACTTTTAATAGCATGCAGCTTTTTTTTACTATGATCAATCAACATAGAAAACAAATTTAAAAGCATCACTCCTTTTAATTGGCAGTTTTATGATGCAACGACATTCACCTTTGAAAGTCTACTTACTTCAGCTGAATTTATTCCAACTCTATTCATTCCATTCACACTTTTCGCATTTTTACAATTGTTTATCTCTCTCTTTGCAGTTTTGCTCTCACTCCATCACAGGTTCTCAAACAACTCTCTATGCAATAATAAGATTTTATTATGTCTTTTTTAAATGTTGACTTCTGGATCATCTTTTCTTTTTCCACTATACAATAATTAATTTATACTCTATTTGCTAATTTTTGTAGAGCATTCACACTTTCGCTTGTTCTGTAAACCTTCAAAAATATGATCAACGATCATTTACATGGAACGTGGAATACAGAGTATTCGAACGATTGCAACCACTTTGAGAACATTGTGTCAAACAGATATTAACTTAAAAACCTGTACTGTTTTTAAAAAGAAGGTAACTGATTACGGAATTTAAAATATATATCCTCATTTAATAAACTGACATACCTGATCATATCATCTTTAATTAAGCAGGGGCAAACGAGGCGGATAAATTTGGGCAACTCTGCGATAAACTCGGAAAATAATGTTGCAGATAACGCATCCAACACGCTTTGGTGTCTACATAACTCATTAGCCGGTTTCTCATTATAAATGTAAACGTATCAGGCTCAATGGCTACAGCGTTAATCCGTCCATTCATCTCGTCATCTGAGGGATGAATCCTCCCAACTAATATAAATTATTCGGTGAAAGCGATTAAAGGCAGCTTGATTAAGGGATTTCAAGTGTCTTCACGGGGAAATTTATTGTAGTTTTGGACGCCCAACTCCGGGGTATAATAATCGAGACAACTTCCATATGGGAAGCGCACGAAGACGTATAACAGGCCGGAATACTTATTAGTAAGTATATACTTAGCTGAAATTTCTCGCCAATGCGAAAACAAAGTTACCGCGTACGTTAACGAGCGAAATTAAGGATGTAGATGTTTTATGGTTTCCTTTAGCGTTGCTTCCATACTAATGGAATGTTTAGAATAAATAATATAGTACGTACTCACATTAGTCCTAGAGGGGTAAATTAAATTCGGTGCACAATCAATCACATTGTGAGTTCTTACCTGGAAAAGAATAAAAAAATAAAATAAATACATTTCACTCCAAAACAAGTATAAAAGAAGAAACTAATTTTAGTACTTCAAACTTATGCTTTACATTAAGTTTGCTTTTTTCTTTATACATACAGTACACAACTGAGATAATAAACAGAGTGCAGGCAAACAAGTCTTTTTTCCTTAAGTAAGTAATGTTAATAGAAAAAGTTCAAGTGAATTCCTACAGTATAAAATAGGGCAGTTACGAAGCTATACATTTTATAGATGTAGGTGTAAGGTGAAAATTAAAGTACGTCACAAAATTCTTTAACTGGAAAAGTTATAAAGCTTCATATCGAATTGTTCTTTCGTAAGCAACTCGGCCTAAAAATAAATATAATTTCTCTTAACACTTCTAGACAGTTTTATTTTTTGTCTGCTTGACATTGTTTTATTTACTGTGTGGTTATAACAAGTTTGCGCAATAGCGCCGCTATAATTTACTTTTATTAAACAAATAAAATGTAATAACGCTCGTATCTGGCGGAATGTAATCCCTTTCCATCAGAGAATGTATGTACGTATGTGTAAACCAGTGTGTTTATTTTTAATTCTAAATGAATTTGTTCGCAATTTAATGAAGAAAAATTATCTGTAATATTACCGGAGCATAATTCTATTTTGAATGTTGATTTTTATTATTATTACAGCGGTTTGTGTAGAGCTGATTATTGACATTTGCCGCATTCTAATCTCAATGTCAGTCTAAGTTCTTTTTTCATATTTCTTTAGGTCCTTCTCTTCTTGTTCTTTTAGGTGTACCGTTTCCTTTCGGCCATTTTTTATATGACCTCTTACAGTACTTGTTTCCTTTCAATTTCATCCAATGATGTTTCTGTATACATCACTTCCGTACTATGCTCCTCTTCGTTTTGTTATCCAATTTCTTAACCATAATTGCACTTCAATAAATTTCTTAAGTATACATACCTACAGAATTAATTTCTTCTAAATTATACATAGCACTAAATGTAACTGTTTAATTACCTCCAATTATTTTATTGGGAATATTCCGATTATCTCTATCAATACCTCATAGTTGTTTTATTATGCCTAATTTATTACTAAATCATTAAATTTCCTGTCACTAAATGTTGTGTCTTGTCTTTGTTAATTTCAGTCCTCCATTTACCAAATTCTACAGTTTTACAATTTTATTTCCATAGATTTGAATTTTGTTTTTCCCAATTGAGAGTACATTCTTTAAACAGAAAGGAGAAATGCATCGATGTAAACCTTTGTTGCCACTAAAGTTGCCTGAAAGTTTCTGACTCAATTTTATGTGCCTTCTTGCATCTTCATATATATACATATTACATATTTCACTTCACTGATAATTGTGTTTAGTTTACTACCCTTGTTATGAATTCAACTAGTATATGCTAATTTCCATTAGTTTGGCAACTCTTCGCCATTCAGTTATTAAATACTTATGTCCTATTACGGTGATTCTGGTTCTTTCTCTTGATACGCCTTTCTACTGGAGCTCTTTCACTTTAAACAATTTCTCTTTTTCCTTTGTGTTCTTTATTCCTTCTGGATTTTGTAGGTTGACATCTGTCTATCCATATCAGAGGTTCAAGTGACTGCTTTTACTTATAAATGTTTATTCCTTATTGTCCTCTATTGTTTATCTATATGATGAGACGATCAATCTAATTCTTTGGAAATATGTGCTCATTACTTTCACCTATTCTTCTTCTTCTTCTTCTAAACTTTCCTTCCATTATTACTATTGTCCTGCTGTAGGTATAGGTAATCCTAATAGTTTAATATTGGGCTCCTCGCAGAGTTCTTTTTAAACATAGAAAAGATATTATTTGAGGTCTACTTTTCAATAACTTTTAATCATCTTTATGTTATAACTCGTGTCTAAATAAAAACCTGGTCAAGTAGGCTACATTTAGTAATTCTGCTATGTAAATGCAATGGATAAATTCTCAATCACAACCCACTTGACCAGGTTTTTATTTAGACGCTCATCATTATTATTATTATCATGTATCTTTTAGGAAATCTGTTAATAAGACCGTATGCATACGGAGCTACTCAAAAGAAACTGATCACTGACGCAAATCACTAACTAGTCCGCGCTGAATCAGAACTTCCGTAATTGAATGGGACACTGCAGACGGCGTTACTTGTCACTAACCAGTCAGTAACGCGTTAGTAATCTGTTGGAGATTACTGTAACGATAATTGTAATATAATAACACAGATTTACCACTGGAATCATCGCTCGAATCATTATCCACGATAACAGAACAATGATTGCGATGAGGTTCCAGCTTCCATGACTACACGGAGGAAATTACCGATTTCGATCACTCCTGAGTGGGCCGCATGTGCGGAACTGCGATAATGACTAGTTAGTAATTTCAATCACAAACCAGTTCAGTTCCTTTTGAGTAGCTCCGTGTGCATACGGCCTAAATGTATTCATAATAGTCCGTTGTTTTCAACGAGTTAAGAATTAACAGGAGGGAACCTAAGGCAGTGGGAGAATGCAATAGATTGGGGAAGTGGGCGGTCCCAAACTTGGCGCGAAATTTGAAACGGAGTCTATTGGACCATAAAAATGCAAGATTTAGGTCAAATAAACCGAAAACACTGGAGTTAATATGAAAAATTTTGCACATTACTACAATTTATAATGAGAAGCTTCAATAACATGACTTCCGTTGTGCCTGTTTTGCAGAAATAGTTACTTTATTTGTTATTAAAAAATTGTGCAAAATGCTTGTCTGAGCTAAGTGCAGGAGTATGTGACCAGACCGTTAATAAACATAACATAACTTATCTAACAAAACAAAATAAACCTCGTCACCCGGAAATTTAATAACTTCTGCAATAACTTCTTTCATTACGACTGCACCCTGATGCAAAACAACAACCTATTGTAGAGAGAACGAAAAACAACCGTCGAAGTCGAAAACAAGTGAGGTTATATTTACGTCACGTCAACCTATCTTCAGTAAGAGCTTTTCTTGTCCATGCCATTCAAATAAATTAAACAAAAAACGATTGATCTTCAAAGCTAAAGCTCGTGCCCGTGCACTTTTCAAAGTAACCAACAATAAAATAATATGACTTGTCATTTCCAAAAATTGGGTAATATGATGATATATGAAAAATATTATATCTCAATTTTCTTTCCATATATATTTGAAGACCGCTTTCGGTTAATAAACCATCTTCAAGTCTACAACCGTGGAATAAAGGAAAACTGTTAACAACAAATTTTATAAAAGTGAATTTTACAATTAAAGTTGTTGCGAAAAAAATTTTTGTTATAAAATTTTATATTAGAGTGTATGATACTTATGGACAAAATATTAAATACGCAAAATTACCGACAACGTCTTATAAATATGAGTAAATTTAAACCATAATACCACTGATAGAAAAGAGGAAAAGAAATTTGCACGTGAAATGAAGTTAGAATTTATCTTAATTTTAAACCTATCTATTCTTATTTAAACATTCATTTCATTCTTTGAGGTTAACTTCATTTCAAGTCTGACAGCAGATCTTAAACGTCAAATATATCGAAAGAAAATTAGGATGTATTATTTTTCATATATCACAAAAAAATAATAAATTGTATGATTTTATGAAACAAATCTAGTAAATTACCTAGTACATAATTTTTGTTACTTTTAAACAACAATTTATAATCAGATAAAAAACTTACTTCAAAAAGAAACCTTAATAGTTTTATTTTTTGATCACCAGGTATTATTATTCTTTGTCTGATTTCAGTAAGAGCTTCTTCATTCATTTTATTCCAATAAATGAAACAAAAGGCGCTCAAAAACTAAAGCTCGTGCCCGTGCATTATTCAAAATGACAAACAAAAAAACACCTAATAAGTTGTGTGATTTTACGAAGCAAAAATTTGGAAAACAAAATTAGAAAAATCTGTCAAATTAGTAATTTTTGTTGACATTTCAAATAACGGATGTTCTTTTAAATTTGAAGTCGGAGGTGGCGGTGACAAGGTTTTTATTATTGCGAATGCACTACAATATTTGAAACATCTGTTATCTGTCAAGTCATTTTCTTTGAGTTTTGAAATTAAACTTCGTTCTTTTTCGAATGAAATGGTTTCTTCACAAGTGGATGGTGAGGAGTGGCAAGTACCTACCCAATTCAAAGTTGTTTTTCAAGAATTCCGCCAACAATTTCTCGATGTAGTGTTGTCAATCAACAACTGTCACTTTGATGATGGTTCACAATTAAAAAAGAGCGTCATCTATTTTTTTATAATGTTTGACCATGTGGAAGGTAAATAATTCTTTGTTTTGTAACTATTTCAAATTGTAACTTTTTTCAATTTATGAATCTATGTCCTGAAATGTACTCTAGAATCTTGTCTTTTGTTTTTATTTAATTTTTTTAATATTGCTGTTGTGTATTTTGTTTTCCTTGTTCTGTCACCTTTCCTTCCAAACAGTTTTTAAAATTTTATTAATTTATAATCAGTATGGTGTTCTCTATACTTAAAAAAAAGTCATTCCTACCTTTTTATTATTAATAATGCATACGATGGATTGTCATTAACTCACTAACATTAAAATGTCATTAAATATCTATACGTCCAATATATTAAACAAAGATAGGTTGCGACTCAGCTCCGCCTTCTATGACCTTTACATTCCCAATCTCTTGTATTTGACGGAAGTTACCACTTTGCAGTAGGTCAGTTTCTGCAATAGGGCGTTTGTTGAAATGATAGAGCTCCTGTATCCATCATACAATTGACATTTCTAGGATTTTATTTATTTAAATTCAGTGAAATAAGTGTATTTTAAACAATGGTGAACTGTGTGGTTTGTGGTAGTTCCAGAATTTTATGTGTGCGCCTATGATATACGACGGCCATATTTAATTACCACTTTAGACAAGAAACTATTGTTGGTATGACTCGTTCCTGTTTATGCTTTACTCGTTGGTTGATTTAGAAAATGCATTTTTTTTTGAAAAGTGGAAAGACAGCGCAATTTTTTTCTAGGAAAAAAGTTAATTCTGTGTGGCAACAGTTTGTTTAGTTTCACTGCAACGTTATGTACAAACTTAGAGCAAAACTAAAACTGTTCGCGAAGTTCCATGCGCCCTTAAAGAGTTTCCGGTAGCTTTCAAACTTCACGTTAGCGTAAAAATAGTAGCTAGCGTTAAAGTGAGAGAAGGCGTCGTCCGTAAATTTGGAAGTTGCAGCTGTGAAATCGAAAGTGTAAAGTGTAACTAGAACGAGTGGCACGACGGGGGTAATAAGAATCCAAATTTAAAGAAAAACGAAACCTAGCAAAGATGACTATCCGACAGAAACAATACAATAACTCAATGGACATTATTATCGATGTTGTAACACTTGTTACAACATGAATGTTATGTATGTATTTAATTTTGTGCGATGTTACTTGACTGCATTTACATGTGTTTAAAACAGAAACTATTATTGCTTTAAGTTATATTTATAAAGTCTATTTAACTAATGGTCGGCTTTGTTTTTTTTCTGGGTTATTGCAATATTTATGTAACGTAACCATCAGAGGACTTCAGTTGTGTGTGCGTCCTATTGTTGTAGGAAAATTTTCTTTTGCCAGGTGGTAAGATAATTACTAATTTATTTAAACAGGAACAAAACAATATAATTTGCTTAATGGTTTTTAAACGCGGATGGGTTTTAGATACGGTAGTTTGACGTCATTACAGAAGTCGGTTTTACATAAACACTAAAATAAGTATGTCCTAGAAAGTCTCACTTCTGTCGAAGTAAAAAGTTTTGATCTCTGATGCCCGTATGCACCAGTGATGCCAATTGTTGGGGAATTCCTCAAAATGTGGGGAATTTTGCTACTTCTGGGGATTGCATTGGGGAATGAAATATTTTGGGGTTTCTTGGGTATTTTCGTACACGTACAGTTGCGGACAGAAAATTTCGGATGTCACTGTCATTCCACTGACGTAAAAGTTAAGAAATTCCTATATGTATACATCAGATGAGTGAGTGACAGTGACATCCGAAATTTTCTGTCCGCAACTGTACACTCCTACAGCCTACAGCATTTTCGATTCACTTGCGCCGGTTGCACTCAGTGTATTTGCATCTTTTTTTGACCTAATGTAATAACACAAGGTGAAGATATTCTGAGTGCGCATTAAATTTAAAATATTTTTTTTAATAATACACAAATAGATATGGTTTTGGAATTCAAAGAGAAGAGTAAAATCAGTATGTTGATATACAATAAATATCGCTATTGAAGCGATGCAAATCATACATAATGTTGATAATGAATGGAAGGTTCATGCTCTTTTAGACCATGAAAAATATGGCTTAACTCTCAACTTATCCGCAGAAAAATACTGGAAAATGATTTCTGAATTAAAAAATGGAGCAGGTCTTCCTCTTTTTGAAAATGTACAAGATATATTATCTTTATTATTAAATCTACCATTTTCCAATGCATCTGTGGAGAGAGTATTTAGTAGTTTAAAAAATATCAAAACTGAACATAGAAATAAATTGAAAACGGATAGTGTAGGAGCAATATTAGTCACTAAAGAAAGGATTATGGCAAAAGGGAGTCGTATAGCTTTTAGTTCCACACAGCAAATGATTCAAACAGTTAGCTACATTTGGAATCCGAATAATGCTAATCTTTCATATTAATAACTTTTTATTATGTTTAAATTTAGAATTAAAATATTTCGTTTATTAAATTAAATATCTACTTGTATGTAGATGAAAACTGAATATGTATAGTTTAGAAAATTTGTACGAACGTAGGTAACGAAATACTTAATTAACTTATGGCGTTGATATGGATAGTTTGTAAAGTTATGACATAACCTATAGGTAAATTATCTTGTTCTTGTATAGATTGCGTATAATAAATTAATATACCTTTTTTTTGTACGACAGTTTTTAAAAATTTATTGGAATATTTGGGAAGAAGTTTGGGAATTTAAAAAATTTTGCGGGGATTATTGGGGATTTCTAGTCAAATAACTGGGTAAAAAGCCTGTTTCGCGTTGGCAACACTGGTATGCACAGACAAATCTTAGACTTAAGCCAAAGTAAACCTTCATTTTGAACAATGTAACTATACGACGCACAATTGATATGAAGTTAGCTTTAAGTGTCACTTTTTCCTTAAATCTACGTTGAGATTTGTCTATGCATACGGGTATCACTTTGAAGGACTCTGTTTCAAAAATAGAGGGGTCGAATTTGTTAAAAATTGTAGTTTCTCGAAAAAAGCGCAGTACATTATATGAAAAATTAGACTGAATCAAAAAAATATATGAAAATGTAAAACGTGTTCTATTTCCAAACAGTATCTATGTAGCCCAAAAATTCTTGATTCAAATATTATTGTAATTGAAACAGATGTCGTACAATAAACAGGGGTAGTCTAAAACGATCTTTATGTCAACCTTGAAGCCCATATTTTTGAAATTGTTCACTAAAAAAAATCACCATATCGAATCCATCCCATTTCTGTTCACTTGTTTATTTTATATTACCATTTGAAACCCTTCTTAAAATACAATGGCATAAGCTCAACTCATAAGGTGTCTTTACAATGATCCATCTTATTAACATGTATAACAAAACAGGAAGTAAAAAAAAATGCGTCTACACTGAACCCTTCTAAAATTACGCATATGACTCCGAGATCTTTACCCGTCTTTAACACTGCGCCGGTAAGAATTCAAGCAAACCTATAAATAGCGTCGCACGAACCGGTTTGATTTACTTTTATTAAGGCAGTGATGCGTACAGAACAGGGATAATTAATAAACATGAGCTTCACTTAAGCCATGCAATGTATACACACACGCATGTGGCGTTACGGCGACGGCCGACTCGCGCCATGAAGAAAATCACAACACACGCTGTTTCGTGTATTATGCAGATTATAACAGAGCCTTACAGATCAGGAACGATCAATCAAGACGTAATTGTATCCGATTATGACAGGACGCCGGCTAAATGAATGAGATATATGATTTATTAGCCCGGTACATCGGCTTCAGACGGTTTTGTGCCTCGAAGAGTACACCAGAACCTGCCCTTGCCTAATCGCTTTCTGCACGTAAGAAATTTATTCTGCGTCGACCGTAAGTTTTTGTGAACCCATCATTAGTGAACTCCTATTTGATTTTCATTTAAATAAAAAACGAAGAAGCCACTACATACCAGTACACGAGGATATCATCCAAAAGTTAGCTACAAGTTAAGTTGATTCTATTATTTATTGCTCATCCAAGACTTGCACAAGTAATAGTTCAGATCCAAAGGATATAAGTTATATCACTTTTCATTCAGGAACCTGTCCAACAGTAAGTACAACGGAGCTTGTGATTTTGAAGGTGTTTGTAAGAAGTAAATTATTTAAAAAATTGTTACTTTACATTATTTTTACTTTTACAGTTAGTGTTAATTTTAAAAAGAGTACTTGTACTGTAAATAAAAGAAGAGGTAAATTGTGGTTTTGGAAACTGTGACAACTTAAATATTACTACAATGTAAACTATACAAATGCACGCGTCTTCATGCCGAAAATAGACCATGTTCTAATTTCTGTCAAGCATGAAGACGTATAATACGTGTAATCTATCTTGGCATAACTAAATTATTTTAACAGACATACAAAGTCAAAGCGTAATGAGATGGTAGTTTAACTACACCGAACTTCTTCTTTTTAACTTAACTCGAAAATTGTTCTGGAAAGAGTATTGTATTGTTAGAAAACGAGGACATGATTTAAGAGTGAAAATCAAATAAATTTCTATATCTAGAAAAACTTTCTATTTCAGTTCTTTTGTGCTATGTATATTCTGTAGATTTGGGATATGTATTATTATTCGCTATGTAACAATCGGTTACTGAATATGATTTGACTAAATTCTGCACTTTTTTTTGTTATTAAATAATATAAGTGCAACAAAGCAATGTGATTAAAAATTTCGAAATAAATTCCAATTTCCTGCACATACACAGAGTAGACAACGCAAATTCTACAAACTCATCGGTCATAATGATGTGTAATTGACAGGTGATTACGTATTTCGTTTTGTTTCGCGTATCTCCATGTATATCCATTAGTGATGGGAAGTTTCGTTACTTTTAAGTATTCGGTACTACTCGTTACTTCAGTATTCGTTACTTGGTATCCGTATCCGTTCCATACTCGATACTATGGACGGGTACTTTCGTTACTTTTAGGTAGTCGGTATTCGTTACTTTAGTCGGTACTGGATACCCGTATTCGTTTGCTACCCGATACTGGTTCGATACCCGAAACTAATTCGTTACTTGGAATTCATTGATTACCCGGTAATCGTTCTTTACTTTAGTTATAAGCAAATGGGCGGCTACGAGAACGAGTAAGAATAAAACAGTAAAAATAACAGGAACGGTAAATTAAGTTAATTAATTATAATTTTAAACAACTGACATATTATAAATTAAATTGGTATAAGTAAGTAGGTACATATTTTTATAATTACTAAATAACTATATGATTTATAACACATTGAATGATTGTAATACATTATGAACAAACAACCTTAGAAGTCTTAATATTTGTTTATAAAAATATTATAGGAAAAATATGAGTAATGTATACATACATATTACTCATATATTAAATGTTGTGCCTCTTAAAATTATACTTAAAAAAATATGTGAATTAAAAAATACATATCCTTTTTTGAATAACATTATACATATTTCAGACGATTTCTTTTGTCACTGATAATTTCACCAGGATTTGAAAATACGCGTTTATAAAATAAATTATTATTATATATTTTATGTGCAGATGAAAAGATTTCTATAAACTAATTGTGACAAGTATGATTCTTTTTCATAATAAAAATAATTACGATGCTGCCGTACTAAACACAGTGCTGTTTGTATATACCACCGGCCTATTTAAGTCAATAATAAGTACAAGCGAATGAAGTAAAAGCTAATCCAGAATCAATTAAGAAATGTCCGTAAAATAAAATGTAAATATATTTAAAAATATCGGTTTCAACGATAGACAGCCTTTGGTTTCCTAAAGGAAACAGATAACGCGATATTAATCAGTCCACTGATTTTCATTAGGGGCAGTATAATTATTAAGAATTTCAATATCGAACTATTGTTATTGCTCTTAATAAGAAAACACGTAATTTGTGCTATCTCAGTCAGCAAAACTGTTTTGGAATCTATAAAAAATTATACACACGTACTTACAGCGCCGTGGACCGTTTATGTTCAATAAACTTTATTGGGGTAAGTATTACTTAGGTTTTGCTTCATTAGCTTGTTGTACATACTTATTATTGACTTAAATGGGCGTGTGGTATATACAGCACTGTGGTTAGTGCGGCGGCATCGTAATTATTTTTTACAGTTGGTTCTTGTCCGATGAAATATGTTGTCAACATATTTTTCACTTCTGCGAAGCTGTCGAACGACTGCGAAACGTTAAGTGTATAGTGCGCGATTTAGTGTCCGCTTAAAAGATTTTGTGATACGTAATTATTTTTATTGTGAAAAAGAATCATACTTGTCACAATTAGTTTATAGAAATCTTTTCATCTGCACATAAAATATATAATAATAATTTATTTTATAAACGCGTATTTTCAAATCCTATAGTGAAATTATCAGTGACAAAAGAAATCGTCTGAAATAAAATATTATTCAAAAAAGGATATGTACTTTTTAATTCACATAATTTTTTTTAATATAATTTTAAGAGGCACAACATTTAATATATGAGTAATATGTATGTATATATTACTCATATTTTTCCTATAATATTTTTATAAACAAATATTAAGACTTCTAAGGTTGTTTGTTCATAATGTATTAAAATCATTGAATGTGTTATAAACATCATATAGTTATTTAGTAATTACAAAAAATATGTATCTACTTATTTATACCAATTTAATTTATGTCAGTTGTTTAAAATTATAATTAATTAATTTAATTTACCGTTCCTGTTATTTTTACTGTTTTATTCTTACTCGTTCTTGTAGCCGCCCATTTGCTTATAACCAAAGTAAAGAACGATTACCGGGTAATCAATGAATTCCAAGTAACGAATTAGTTTCGGGTATCGAACCAGTATCGGGTAGCAAACGAGTACGGGTATCCAGCAGTACCGACTAAAGTAACGAATACCGACTACCTAAAAGTAACGAAAGTTCCCGTCCATAGTATCGAGTATGGAACGGATATGGATACCAAGTAACGAATACTGAAGTAACGAGTAGTACCGAATACTTAAAAGTAACGAAACTTCCCATCACTAATATCCATCGTCGATTCTTTCCGTGCGAGTTTTAAAGAACCATACAAAATCGATAGAACCGGATGGCAACAGACCATATTACGTTTCCAAGGCTATCTACCTGTGCGTTGCTTGCACTATTGTTACAACTCCACAGAAGAAACTCGAGAAATTCTAAATCGATACGTATCGGAGTGGTTAGGCTTAGATAATTATATCACGTAGAGTCGAGGTTTCTGCTTCGGTTAGAGCAACATTGCGGGTGCAGCATATACGTCGGTATAAGTAAGAATGTCGTCGTGCGTTTTTGTCCTCAACCATGCCGAAAAAATTCGTGAGTTTTTGTCATTAATGGAATTACCCAGGCGGGAGCTTGCACAAAAAAATGTTGGCAAATTAAAATTCCTGGTATTTTATCTCTCAATTGTATTTATATTGAGCGTGTCCTTTTTTAAATGAAGGCATTCCAAAAAAGGCGCAGTTATTCTTGTATTGTTATGAAATTTAGATTATAATCTTTCGACTTTCATTCAATTTCGCTTGTCTTCGTATGGAGAAAATACGTTCCATCGATATTTTTTATAGTCGTAGACTGAAAAGCTCTGTAGACGTAGAATTAAAAGTAAATAATCCTACAAATTTATTCTCGCTGACATGATAGCGAAATAAGTACCTACTTCATTTTATTAATTATCAAGAAATTAAAATTATACGTATATTATGTACGTACAGGTCACTTTTTACCATATGACGATCGATCGATGATCAAAGCTACCTCCTTCTAATTTCGTAAAACAGTCTTGCGACTTTTGTCATGTTGTGTCCTTATGTCATTTCGTCGTATATTTACTTAACTCAGATCTATATACGATCGGCATATAAATAAAAATTAAACTTTAGACCTATTGAAAAAATGAGAAAGAAATAAACGCATGTTATCAAGCGTGTGTGTCTTTCAGTAGGTTTTAATTTAATTTTCAGATTATATGCTGTTTCGTCTTGGTCAAATCACATTCAGTAAAGAACACAGTAACAATTACTGAAAAAAAGAATTATTGACGAGTTACTTTACTTACTCTTACAACCTTGCATAGTCCTCAATGAAATCATAATGGTAATTAACTATTGTTAATAATAATACGAGGGGAGATTGAAATGAAATCTGCCTAGCCATGAAAAATTGTTGCAACTTTCTAGCATCTGTTAAGTTGTATGTAATCAAATCATTCATGTGATTTTTGTGAAGCTAAAAAGATGCGAAAATGAGCATAGATAAACTTGCTTTTTTTTACTAAGACCCAATTGTACAATGCCAGTTTAAATTTAACGTAAAGCTTAAACCCATAGCAACGATTATTTCAACAATAGCCGTTAAGAGTTTAAGCTTTGGCTTAAAGTTAAGCTGGAATTGTACAACTAGGCCTAAAGAATGCAATCGGCTACAAAATTAAACACGAACGTATGACTGTTGTATATGATGATACACCATATTTTCAAATAAAATTCTGGTCAAAGCAGTTCAAACGGGGCAGAGAATCCGTTCGAGATGACTCCAAAAGTGGATGAACCTGTGGAGGCAAGGACCGAAAAAAACATAAAATGCTGTTAATGGATCGACGAATCGAAGTTTCTTTTGTCTCAAATGAAATGGAAATATGCGAAGCATCCATTTTGATACTTTTGCATGAAGATTTGGGGATGAATAAAGTGTCAGCACGCTGGATTCTGAGAATCCTGACTCCTGAACAAAAGTTGTGCAGGCAAGAAATTTGCGAAGAAAACTTGGCGGTTTTAACTCGTGACCAAGACTTTTTTTTCCAAAATTGGAACGGGCGATAAAACGTGGGTGTTCCACTGAAATCCCCCAACAAGATTCAGTGAAGTGGATGCACAAAGAATCAAAATATCTGCGGTGAAGCTGATGGCGACAAGACAATTTCTTGGGATGATGAAGGCACATTCTTTGGATTTAATATATTCAGAAGGGGTCTACAATTACCGCAACATGCCTATAAAGAAACAATTAAAGAGACTATAATTTCGCTTAAAATACAGGGTGTCTCAGAGAGTTTTGCACTTTTATTTTGTCTATAACTTTAATGTCTGTTGAGGCATAATTGCCTGATCGTTTGCAATGAGTAAAGCAAGTCTTGGAAATTTAATGTCTGAATTGACCATTATCACAATGGTACGGTTTGATGTCCAACAACGTGCGTTTTGTGTTCGCAGATTTTATTAATTAAATCACAGTTCGGGGTCTCTTTCGTGCTTGTTATGCTCTTCGCATCGTCGATCAAACACCTAGTACCAATCTAATCAAGTCCTGGATACAGAAATGTGAAAAAATTGGTTCGACTGAAAATATTCGCCCTCCTGGACTCCCGCGAATTGTACGTAACGGGAAATGTAGAAATGGTAGAGTTCCAGCGGCAAAATAGGTGACATCTAGATGATATAATTTTCCATACATGAATTTCCAATAAATGTAGTTTTAAGTTCTACATAAAGTTCGTCGAAAAAACTGATGATAGTTGAGCAAAATTAGAAAGAAAAGTGCATAACTCTCTGAGACACCCTATACCTTGATGCTGCAGGACAGCTGCCGAGTTCATAAGGCTCACAAAGTTCAGAAAGAAATCAACAATTGCGGTTTTGTTGAGTCACGAGATCCCCCTTACATCTCTGATCTAGCTCCGTCGAACTATTACCTCTTTCTTATGCTGAAGGACCACTTGCGAGGACGTCTTTAGATGAAGAACTAAAAGACGCCATTTCCGAGTTTTTTGAGGAGTTTGTGAAAGTATTTTTTTGAGGGTATCGCGTTATTGGACTAAGTGAGTAACTGTTGAAGGATCAATATGTTGAAAAATAAAATTCTGTTCTTCCCTAAATCTTTTCTTTTTAGGTTAGATAGATTTCATTTTAATCTTCCCTCGTAATTAGGCATCGGAATTTTATCTTTCAGGTGCTTCAAAACAAAAAAAAGGTAAGTATGTAGCTACAACAGTGAGGTGGACTTTTATCGCCCATATTTAAAACACACGTGCAAAATAATGTTTCTTGAGACACTGCACAGTACTAGGGTGTAAAAATATCTCAATTACCAGAAGATCGCGTTTTACACGATTCTCAGATTTTGAACGAGGACGAAATGTCGCCGTTTGGATCGAAGTCATTCTTCTGTGCTTTGGTTTTGGAGATCCTAGTTTGAGGAAGGTCTATAACATCGCCATCATCTCCGGCAAATGATCATCAGATTTTGCTCCACAGTCGCAATTGAAGAGAATTGAAAGAAGATCCAAACGCGAACAGTATATCGGCTAATAGCGCAGTTTAATCTCTAATTCTCCATTCACGAACAATTTTCAGAAGGCGACCTCAAAAGACAACACTGGGTGAACGAATAGGATGGGGCTACCTTTAGCAACGAATCTCGATTTTGTTTGTGGCAAAACGATGAGCGTTTAAGGTTAAGACGTTTTCGTGGTGAGTAACAAACTATTATGATATAGGGGTACCATATGCATTGCAGCTTTCACCAAAGGAAGATTAAGGCCAGTACATCGACGATATTTTGAGACCCGTTTTGTTACCTATGGTCAACGAAACGCTGGTGCCATTTTTCAGGAAGATAACGACAGTCCTCACATTGCACCACGTTGACAGCTTTTCCTGGAACAAGAACATATAGAGCTCTATCCGTGGCCAGCTCGGCGTTCTACCGACTTAAATCCCATCGAGCATGTATGGGGATATGATGGGTCCGCCCCGTGTAAAACGTTACTTACTTTGCAAGTTTTTTTTTTAATGTCATGTAATTTATTTTACTAGTTTCTCCCCATACATACATATGCGTGTTACAAAATGGATTTTTTTTAGCAGACATTAACTTATACGGAACTTCTTTATCGATTTCGGGACAATAATGTGCTTCGGCCTGTATAATTACGTAAATTTAAGCAATGGGCCACATAAATTTCAGTTAATACTTCCATCGCATTGTTTGAATGAGAAATTGTTGATTTTATCGTGCGGCTGCTGCTACCTTGCCGTGTCATTTACGAAAGTATGGATGTATACATTATTCAAGTGTTCTTAAATTGTGTTCGGTCGTTCTACGTATATGGCAGCCATATTTTTCGATAAAAAAATTACGATACATTAACATCGATTTCGTAGAAAAATGGCTTTGTAATTCCATCAGTAATGAATTATGTCAAACTATGTGATTCGATATAAATTATTAAATTTACTTTACATAATTGTAATTAAGTATGTCATAATCATCATCATACAATCAAAATGAATGTTAATTTACTACTATTACTACTAATAGGAAGGAAACATGATCGCATTCTGAAATGAATTATCTGTGGTAAATAAGTATCCAAACAGAATGAAACTGAAGATAATTCGACTTTGAGAGCAGATGTTGTAGAAGATCATTGGATACTAGAATCTAAAGAAGAAAAAGAAACGCAAATACATCAAATGAAACGAAATTGTTTGAACATAAAGATATGGAGATACGAATCGACTACGTGACATATATCTGTATTCGTCAATAACTAAACGGATTGTTTTGATTCATAACTAAAATACCGACGCCAAAGGTTTACATTATTCACAATGAATGGTAGGTCAAAATGTATCTGGAATAATTCCATTAACTGTGGACAAGTGAAGCAAGGCGATGCAACTTTCATAACAACATATCTGTATCTACTGCGCATATGTTAATTAACAATTAATTGTTTAATTAGAATGTTCTGTTTCTGTACGTGTGGGTATGCATCAGATTTGTAATTGAACAAAGTCTCTGCATCAAAGTTTTGTCAAAAGGTTGACAATTACTTACGTAAAGCTGCAGAAAGTATAAGGGTGAGATGCAAAATTTTATGCTCAGCATAAACGTTTTTAAGAATGAGAGTTGAGAGTAATGAGACTAATGAGTGATCTGGAGCAAAACTGAATAAATCGTGGAACTTGTGCTTCATTTAACAGTGACAGATAAAAACCAAGGAATTAAGGTACTTGAGCGATGCAATTTTCTTGCACAAGAACAGTGAATGGAAAAGCTTTATCACGATAATACCTATAGCCAGTATAAATTAACTTTCACAGTAGCTTTTCATTAGCATAGATCTTGCACGTTGTGATTTTTTCTTAATTCTAAGATATTGAGAAGAAATTAAAGAAATGCAATGAAGTCAAATTGTACTTTAAAGAATGATTATAAAAAATGTTTTCAGCAACGTAAGCGGCTCTAGAATAAGTACACAGCTTCGTCATATGATTATTTTGAGGAAAATTTCAATCCAGACAGATGTGAATCACGTAAGTATAATTAAGGCTCAGCGAAATAATTATACCTATCCTTGTAATATAAGGTTAGAAAACAGTAACTATAATCGTCGATATAAACGTTCGCAATCCCATTCGAAAAAGGCAAGAGTGAACTCATCAAAGTGATATGTTTATTTCACTTTCTATACCGCCACTTTGGAAATTCTCGCCCACGCGCGCCATTTGCATAAACATAAAATTTTAACACGTAATAATACGTTGCATGAGCGCACGCCATTTTATTAGTTTAATTTTACGGGTGATTTGCATATCGCTCTTAATTTAGGTCGCTGCTTCTTGCAAACCCAGCAGCTTCCCATGATGATGATGATGACGCACTTTCGAGATGTTGTCTTCGCGTTACAGATTTTAATTCGAGTAAATCATGCAAATTGACTAAATTTGCGTCATTCAATATTAGCAAACAGATTTAAATTATTAGAGAAGATCCTAGATTGGATTCGTGGATAAATTTGGTGGTGGTTATTCGTTTAGATCAGATAGTCATAAACTTTATGTGAATATTTCTTGTGTTGTTACGTAAGACAAGAAAAAATCTATGACCAAGTCCTGTACATAATAAAAGTATCCGACACTCGTAAAACGTTGTGACAGTGACACGCACAACTAACGATTAAGACAGTGTCAAAAATAGAATGTTTCGTTAACTCATTGACGAATGATTAGGCGCTTGATATTCCGGACACCTACAATATTTCTTATATTTATTTAGGTGACGTAACTACACGAAAAAAGACCACACGAAATACTAATTATAGGTCAACGCCGAGTTTCTCTTTTATTTAATTAGCCATTATGCGACGGTTCATAGTACTACGAACGTCTTAATTAAGTTCGTTTCTGTTTCTGTAGCGTATGTTACACGAGGGGTGGTGTTCCGTTCGAAATTAAATTGTGTGTTTTGGGGCGTTCCACAAACACAATTTTATTGTATTAAAATATCTGCTATAGAAGTGCCTAAATGTTTGACTGACGTAATGATTAAGATTAGATTGTAAAATACAAGCGTTCTTATGGGTCGATTCTGCTCAGATCTGTAAGTTCTGTAAGGCTGTAACTTAATTATTAAAATATGGAAGTTTGAAGTTCTGTGGAAGATATGATTTCTCCTAGGTTTCTAGGATTACTCGTAAGTCTCTGCGATATTATCTTAGAGACTTACAAGAAATCGTATCATACCGAGAACTTCAGAATTCCACTTTTTAATAACTGAGTTACAGGCTTGCAGATCTCACGGTCCTTACAGGTATGAGTAGAATCGAACCATTAGTCTCCATTTTTTTTAAATTTCAATTCTGTTGACTAGTAAAGACTTGCCAAGGCAAAATAAACGTTTTTCCCGTGGAATCTCTGCTATAAGAATTATAAGTGAGACTCGTAAAAAGTGAGATATAAAAAATTACTTTTTATGTGCACGACGCACATAAAATACGATATCTATCGTGTAGATACATAAATGTATCCTTTGGGGTACCGTTTAAATTTCAGTTTCAGAGATTACTTTAAATCCCGAACGCGTGTGCTGCGAGATCGATTTATGTTTATTTATAGCACACTATTTACTCACTATATAAAACATAGGCACTACGTCGCTGTGCATGGAGTTTTTTTAGAGGTGAATTTTCTAACAAATTTATTTTAAAAATACAGTAATTATTTCATAATCACTTTTGCCATACAATCGAAAATTTGAATACATTTCTTTTTCTAATTTACCTGAAATATATTTTTCTACTTATCTTCACTGATGCAGATTTTCTACTATCTTCACTGATGCAGATTTTCTACTTATCTTAACTGATGCAGATTTTCTATTTATCTTCACTGATGCAGATTATGTGTACCTAATTTTTTACGTCATTAAAAAATTTACCGCCACAACAAATTTCTTTGTTCATTTAATTTTCTTCAAAATTGTTTTAGTTTTTAATTTGTAAAGAAAGAATTTTTATTTGACAATTAGACAAACTTTCAAGAACAAAGGTTCAAAGAAGCTAAAGCTAAAGGTCAAGAGCAACCCAACCCAAGCAAAAAAAATTGAGAAAAATAATTTTTCGGTTTAATCCTTCTTGTTTCAGATTGCATTGGAATGGTAACAATAATCTTTTCCCTACAATATGGAATGCAAGTTGTCACAAAACTTTATATTAATATGTGTACTTACAACATCTAATTTTTAGAAGTCCACAACACAAATATTTTAAAATTACTGAACAATTAAGTTGCGAAAACACAGATGACATCAAACTTTATGTTTTTGGCAAATCGTAGGAGTAAGTGAAAGTAACAGACAGATTTTTGGAAGACCGAAAACATTATTAAGCAATAATTTAGAGAAACTGTGAAAACAAAATCATACATTTTTTTTAAATAAAGATTTCACTTGTAATTTGAACTTAGAGTTTTTACAAAATCTGAAGGTCCTGTTTCTCAGATTTTCAATTAGCAAAAAGAGTATTCGATAACAAATAATTACATTAATCACGAGCTGCGTTTACGACGCTATAAAATTTTAAAAAATATATTCAAAATGAATCTGAAACTTAAAAAAAGTAAATTACGTTCAAACTTCTAAAAGTCTGTGAAATTAAGAAATGAATTGTGTTCTGGTAATGAAGAGAAAAAGAAAGAGATATAATAGATGAAGATGATCTGTGTAAAAAAAAACACCAAGACTTGTTATAGCCCATGACGTTTTTACATGTGATATGATGTTATGCTAATTACAGGCAATACTTAGAACATCCGGTTCCTTTCTGTACGAAATCAAGTGTAATTATTACAAAACATCTGCACCCAATCTTGATCAATTAAGCAAATTAAAAATGAGTCGCTGGCCGAACAAAAAACTAGTTAGACGTCTACAGGCAAATACCTCCGGAAACACTATACTTTAATTAATAATCAGCTTGAGTATTGTGCTGCTCGAGCTCAAAAAGTCTTATGAACAGAACGAATCGTCCCGCTGATTATTTTCCTTTCCTCCGATAAAAACGATAAAATCTCGAGGGCAATTATTCCGTACCCTCCGGTCAGAGGCTGTGACGATGAAACTGAATATTCCTGCACATTCGTCCGCCTTCGTCGTCTCCTCATTTTAGATTTCACGCACGGCACAGATGTTTGCAAGCGTCTTGAACGAGATTGCGTTTACATAGAGAACGATAGTTCTCGTTCGTGTAGTGATAAAAGCGATAGTTGCGACCTCATCATGAGGAATTCCTGTTGCCGTTGGTGTGGGTGAAGTTGATAGACAGAGCACAAATGTTTCAGACGTGGAACATATTCGTAATTTTGCATTTAGCTCGGCTATGTCTTTCTTGATTCGTTTATATATTACGACTCGGAGGAGTTCACGCTGAATTCATTTATAAATGTGATGTGCCATAAATATAAACTTAAAAAAAAACACACATAAAACCGTCGGCGATTCTAACGAATGCAAAGAGATGGCATCGTACTGTAATTTCATCAAATGGCAGTATTAATAGATTAATAGATTTGCGTCATTAAAAGAAAAAAACTTTTTCAATTTTAGTGATGGCAAAAGGAGTTGTCATAAGATTTGAGCAATTGTACTCCTAGATACTAATAACTTAGGAATGTGCAAATATTTAAACATTTTTTCGTTATCTGAATAGTTGACTTTTAGAAGCTGAACTTAATGAAATCTTTTTAAAAACTACCAACACGAAATAATCACACTGAAGGGCAAATTAAGGCAGTGATAAGTAGGAGCGTTTTCTTTCTTTTCCTCGTCCCTCGTTCTCTTCTAGATTTATTCTTACTTTTTAGACTGATGTAGAATGTCGCATTCACAATGTGGATTTATCATTTTTCAACAAAATTAATTAAAAATAAACATACCTACCTTGTTCATGTGTCTTAATATTTTTATTAACATTTGAATTAACTATGACTGAATAAAACTGAGTATACATTATAATTAATAATGCTTGCAGCTTAATTATATGTTTGATGAAAACTAATCGATAATGCGTCAAACCTTGATTATTAAATTACGAAAGGATACAGCAATTTGGTAAGGACTTCCAAGAAGCGTTAATATATATGTTGTGATATTATAAGATAAAATGTAATTTTACCGTCACTAAAGAAGCAATTTGCAATTTACAGGAGTTTATTAATCATTTGTATACGTACCAAATTAGACAACAAAATCGGTTGTTTCTCAGCGATCGTGTCATATTGCCTTGAGATGTTCACGACTCTAAATGACTTATTAATGTGCATGTAATTAAGGCGAAAACCTTCAACATTTTTATTTAACTCAACCCAAAAAGGAATAAAATTGCAATTTTTTTTTGGAAGGCAAAAACTCCTTCATGTGTAAAATGGAGGGGCAACTATATTTACACGAGTACAAATTTATATCGACGTCTTTTAAGCGAACTGAAGTAATGAAACTGCAATTCATGTCGGCTTTAAAATATCCGACATCAATCTTCTTTCCTCGGAGAGCAAGAGGAGAAAAATAAAATGATTCCCGTCTATAAATAGGACCCACGTCCATTGCTTCAGTTTCTGGTCGTTTCTTATTTTTAATGCGCGACTTCGCAACGTAACACCGAGCTCAGCTTAGACACCTATAGAGAAAAAAACTTAATTTAGTTTTGAGTTTCGGTGCTACCATTAAAAATAAAACGAAACCGAGTTAGACAAACAAGCTAAAGTCGTTCGGTCAGAACTAGTTTTTGCGGGCATGGGCTCTCGGACAGAACAGAATTGAGTCAGCAGAAAATGTTTCTGAGTGTAAATTAGCAAATTAAAAGGGAACCAAACGCGAAAGCCGTACATCGCAATGTGCCGAGATTGCATTTACCTTCACATTGCGTAGCGGATAATTTATTCAGCAATTTCACGGTTGTAGTTGGAAACTGATTTAATGGGAGCGGTATAATACTTTCTACTAATGATACCAAAAGTAATACAGCAGGGATCGATTTCATTGTCAAATAAGAAATTGCAAAGTACACGTAAATAACAAGAAAGATTTGTTCATTTCTTGTTCCTTTCTACAGTCCTAAACTCGTTTTCCCATTGTACACTACTGAAACTGTATTATTTGCAGTCTTTAGTGCGAGTAATTTATAAACACACTGTGTGTATTCTTCACACTAGTAGATGTAAACCAAGCAAATTTTTTAATGAAAAAAAAAAAACAAAAAAGTTATTAATTATTGTCGGTGCCCTAAACCAAGGCTTTCAACTGGAGTAATGGCAAAAGACGTTCAATTCTGGACAGTAATCTGATTTTCATTTCTGTTATTTTGCTCTTACTTTCTTCTCCATGGCCTCCGTTATGTTGTTCTTCTGCCAATGTCTTCATAAAGACAGTCTCTTCGAGGTAACAACAGCCGGTAGGACAGTATAATCGCAAGAAGATTAGCAGCCCTGAGAAAGCTTTCCGTAATGACGAACAAAACCCCTGATAGAAGAACAACATAGTATGAGAAGCCACGGAAAAGGCAACGGCCGCGGAAGTCTTCAAGCTTACCTTGTTCTTGCTCTGTTTTAAATATTCGAAATTCACTTCATGCATTCACATTGGTCCTACTTCACTTTCACACGTTTCGAAATTTCTTTCTTGACTAGGAAAGTACTGGTGTGTCACTTATCGAACTTTGACAAAACAGTCAAAATTCTTGGTACCAGACGAAATATATTCGTGAACTCCTGATATGTCCCAAAAACCATCTTGGATTCCCTTTAGTATCAAAAGCTGGTAAGATCTACAAGATAATCTTATCTGCACTGCTTTTGAAAATTTGGAGATATTAAATAACTGGCTTCGTCCGCTCAAACCGGACCATTTCCTCTACCTACATCTACAGTCGAAGCTCCATAACTCGAATCTCAAAGGACCGGAAAATTACTTCGAGTTATAGAAATTTCGAGTTAAAGAACGAGATTTCAGTTATACACAATGTGCAGGGACATCAGTAAATTTCGACTTACAGAAAATTTCGAGTTATGGAGGTTCGAGTTATAGAGCTGCGACTGTAATTACACTTATAAAGAAATAAATTCCAGCTCGATGTTCCAAAACGCAAATATCGACCAGGTAAGTTGGTTTTCGGGAAAGTTATATTAAAAGTTATATTAGGGACATCATCAATAAATATGTAGAATTCTTTGCGAGTAGAACTTATTTCGTTATCGCGTCGTACAACAGAAACCCTACATTTGAAAAAAAAAAAACTCTAGTGATGATATAGATAGGAAAATGTTATGTTTATGACATTAACTTTTACGAGGGTGGTTTGATAAGTCCGTGCAAAGTCAGAGAGATGGCACCACTGGTGCGTATTGAGGTTATTTTCAGTTAGTAGCATCTCTTGGAAGAACACACCCCAAGTCTCAGTCAGATCGGTCTATTTCTCTGTGTTTGGCGTTCGTTTGATCGAAGAAGGACAGTGATTTCCAGAAAATGGACGAAAGACAATTTCGTGTATTGCTCAAACATTACTTTATGAAAGGCAAATTGCTTCAGCAGACTAAGAAAAAGCTTGATAAACATTAATAGTGAATCTGCACCTTCGATTAGAACGGTTTATAAGTGGTTTCAAAATTTCCGGAGCGACCATATGAGCACAAGCGTCGCTGAACGTCCTGGACGCCCTTTTGAGGTCATTACTGCTGAAAACATTAAGAAAATCCATGATATGGTGATGGATGATAGGAAACTGAAGGTGCGTGAGATTGCTAATGTTATGGGCATCTCGAATGAACGGGTACATAATATTTTGCAACAATATTTGGGTATGAAAAAGTTATCCGCGAGATGGGTGCCACGATTGCTCACAGTCGACCAAAAACGAAATTGTGTGAGGTGTTCCAAGGACGGTTTGCAGCTGTTTCAGCAGAATCCATAGGACTTTAGGCGTCGCTTCGTCACTGTGGACGAAACTTGAATACACCACTACACACCTGAGACCAAGGAATAGTCCAAACACTGGGTTGCCAGCGGGGAGACTGTACCAAAGAAGGCGAAGATTGTTCCGTCGGCCGGGAAGGTTATGGCGCCTGCCCTTTGGTATTCGCAAGGAATAATCCTCATCGATTACATGGAAATGTATAAAACTATTACGGGTACATATTATTCATCATTATTGGACCGTTTGTAAACCGAACTGCAAGAGAAACGTCCACGATTGGCCTACAAAAAAGTCCTTTTCCATCATGATAACGCACCAGCTCACTCGTCTGGAGTTGTGGCAGCAAAATTGATCGAATTAAAGTTCCAACTCGTTCCGCATCCCCCATATTCTCCAAATTTGGCTCCCTCGGACTACTACTTGTTCCTTAATTTGAAAATATGGCTAGCGGGAAGGAGATTTTATTCTAACTAGGAGTTGATTATGGAAACGAATGCCTATTTTGCAGAGTTGGAGCAATCCTATTATTTGGAAGGGATCAACAAACTGGAACAGCGTTGGACTAATGGCCGATTTCTTCACCATGTTTAGCCTAAGGTTAATTTATATAACAGTTGGAATATGACGTACAGTTGGCTGTACACATACTAGGTGTCACATTCTAACTGACAGATAAATTTAACCTCAAGATAAGGTGATGAAGAAATCGAGCATCAGTGTGTAAGCCTACGAGGAGATTACGTTGAAAAATAAAAATAGTGCACCCAGAAAAATTAAGTACTTTTCATTTTTGCACGGACTTATCAAATCACCCTCGTAAGTATACGTTTAAAATAAATATTTTCGAATTAATTTAGAAATTGTTAAAGACGATTAGTAAAACACAAGTAGAGAACTTAGTCCAAATATTTTTTTTTGTTTCCAAACACATTTCATTTGTATAGCAATATTAACGATAAATATTAAAATATGTAATTACATACATATTAAACGAAAAAAAAAGTGAGAAACATATGCGTTATCAAAATCGTGTTATTTAACCAAGCCGTTACATAATCTAAATTAGAAGTAATTAGTGCAATTAAAATATTCAAAGTATTAACAGTGATAAAAGTCATGTGCTGCTGCTGCTTAAGTTTTTTAATTCACTATCCAAATGCCGTCGATTAAATACTAAAAATAAATAAATTATTTATTATTACAAGAAGCAGACCTCATTTCAGCACGATCAAACGTAATTTATTTGCTACACGCTCGGTGTTATTTACATCATTATATACTAGAAAAGAAAAGCTTTGCACGAAGTAATGATGGTGATTTTATGAATAAATAGGTAATTGCAAAATCGACATATTAACATTCTAAACCTAAAAAAATCCCACAGCCTGAACAAAACCTTAAAACTTAATTCAGCAAGAAATTTTAAGCGGCTGTTCTTAAACACACTACAAATAGATAATCACAAAAATGCTTTTTAAAACTTAACTCCTAACAACATTGTTTAATTTTTACTCCTGAAGAAGTTGTTAAAGGATAACGAAACCTAGAGAAGTTTGCGTGAGGACGAGAAGATACAGGGAATGTATTAAGCCGGCTCCAGATATGCGGAATTCTCCGAGTACCGAATATTCGCCGAGTGAATACGTATTTGCCAAGTACCATGCGAATCTTTAATTGAAAATCATCATGGACAACAGTGATGAAGACTCCCGAATGTGTGGAGCTGTGAGTTTGCCTAATTGACGAATATTCGCCCACTTTGAAGTGGACAAAGATACCGACAACTAGCCGAGCGAGGCGAGCACTCACTACCGTTGCTTGGCGAGTAAACGAGCACACATCCACAGTACACGGAATTCGGAACCTTTACTCGGCACTCGGCGAATCCCGCACGTCTGGAGCCGCCTTTATGCAGATACTTTTTGGATTCTTTTCGGGATCGTGTCATACATTCGATATTTGAGTATTTAGATAAAAAAAGATCTTTTGAAGTTGCTTCTGATTTATTAATAGGTGAAAACAATAACAATTTCCATGTCATTAACATTACTTCCAGTTGCATGGCATAGAATTCCTGCACAAAGTGATTTTAATGACGTCCCCATCTCTCATTCGCATTATTTCAGCGAAGAATGAAATTAAAATTCGTCACGGTGTTTCGTAATATGGCGCAAAAACTCGGGCCGAAAACCAGTTTGCCGCACGGCGAGCCTCGGTCGGACTCAAATTGCAAAATATCTAACGAACCACCGGGCGAAAATTCAACAAATCATTCGGTTTCGTTTTACAGATGACGTTAGCTGTAACGACCGGAGTCGGAGTTCTTTGTTAGCCTAGACAAGCGATTGGATATAGTATTTCATGGACCATTTGCGAGCAAGCCGAGGCGAGTGTTGTCCGGTGATACCGGACGATTATCGACGCGAGAAATCCTGCAAGGATCAACCGTACAAACTGAAGCAAATGATGTGGGATGATCGAACAGAACGATGTCTACTTATACGTAACGTCTTCCATATTTCTTGGAGAGTACACATTTGTCTGTTAATAATCCGTTTCTGTATCTAATGAAGTTTATGTATATCACTTCATGAAAAATACTCCTACAGAACACGTTCTATATTCATTTACTTAAGCAACTTCCAACTACATACACTTTTGCACAAGCCTGACAGGCTTCTGTGCCATACGAAAGATACCAATATGATATTTTTAAAGAAGTTGATTTAGTAGTACTAAATTATATTAGCGTTTTGTGTAATCCTTTAAATATATTTTGCTACACAAAAGTGCCAAAACTAACAAGCGATAAATAACGAAATTTTTCAAGACCAAAATTTATCTCAATCTGTTTCATTTAAAACGGGACAAGTAACCCACCGACATCCGTGTCTGTACAAAATCTGTTTTAAGAACTGCATACACGTTGTCATGCGTTCGAACGAAAACACTCAAACTCTAACGAACAAATAAATAAATACACGAAACGAGGTCAAACACCCAAAATATTTGAAGCAAGTAAATAGAGATCCGCGCGGATTTTTTTTAGCGTGCCCGTGACGTGCCCGTTCTAAAATTAAACGGATTAAATCCGACGTCCCGTTAGTGATAGTTGTAAATCGCGGAACGTCTTCTATTTATTTTCTATGGAAAGGGCATCGCGTTTATGGGAAACTAAATCATCGCCGGTATGTCACCGCGCCCGCAAATGCTTTCAACTCGTAACTTTCGCACCAACTTAAAAGCGTTATGAAATATTTTAACAGAGAGGCGTTTTGAAGATTTCCCATTCGCAAACAAACAAATAAATTCAGTTACTTCAAAATAAAATAGCTTTTACATAATAAAATGGCATATGTTACATAACATGTCTTAATAAAAATGACTATGGAAAAGAGATTGTTCACGTAATCGGAAATCATTTGACATTTGCCAAAACGAAATATTTAAAAATATATCTCATTTAATAATAATTGTGTTCTATTCTAATTCTATTAGATTTCTATTTTCACAGTGCATGGTCTTATTGCTTGTGATAAGATTGAATACGACCCTGAAAAAATTCTTCAACATTTTTTTTATTAAGAAATACAATGATGTCAAAGAAATGTCACTTGCTGTACCGTGTCACCTGTTATTGTTTCTCTCACAGGAATAGAATTTATTTGCGTCATTACCTTCTCAATTTATTTATAATCGATTCGTATTTAATCACCGTTCATTCAACTACTACTACCACCCGTAAACTTTCACAGTTTATATTCTTCTAACATGAATCTGTTGGTGTTAGTTTTTGTATGTTGTGGGTATAGGCAAGAGCTATTGTTCGTAAACGATTTCCCACACCTTCGCATTGAAAATCCGATTTAAACACGACGGCGCTTGTGTACACAGCACTTCAGATAAAATTGAATCGTTATTATCACCGGATGATTAATATTTTTGGGCTATTGATTGCGATTTGAATGGACCGCAGCAATAAAATAACACTCCAAATCAAAAACAGAATCGTAAAGTAGTTTGTTTGCGTTGCTGCGCGATTTACTCCAGCCATCGGCAACAAATTAAAGACTACTTGTATGGTAATCTGGCCGATTTTAGTAAGTTCAACCAATTTCTGTTCCTCTCGTGACACTCGGCATATCAGAATTTAAATTGGGTCTTTAAAATTTAATGGCTCTTTTGAAACATAACCTTTTTCTTAAACAAAAATAAGTGAAGTTGAAGTCAGGCGAGGAGAAGTATTTATACCTGCCCCAATGGTCTTCCTAGAAATTCATCGAGAGTTACTTCAACATTATTAACTCAGGTATTGAAGATCAATAATAATATGAAATTATACAGCAGAACTAAGAGTAAATAAGTTGACGAGTTTGGTGACAGTTTCGTGTTAAATCAATAATAACACAGGGTCCTCCAAGTTATTTTAAGTATGAGTGAATTTTGTTGATGTTCTTAAAACGAGAGTGGTAATAGAATAGTGATTTATCCTCAAAAGTTATAAAACACAACAAACTCAAATTTTATATAATCTGAGGGTTTAAATAAAAGTCTAACTATTGACTTTGATTTTTAACAGTGTATTCTAAAAACTTTCGCTTTAGATATTTCGAAATCCATTCTTGTCTTAATGTGAACGAACTACACTCTCAACTCAATTATCAAATTGCTGATCATTATATAGAATTGTATCTATATTTTTTTCCGCCATTCTGGAGGCTCTACCAACATGTGACCCCTTCCCAAATGAATAAGAATCATTATAATTATTACCATCTTACTTCAGAATATATTTTATTTTTACTTTCTAAATAAAATATGTTCAACTTTAGAGTATGATTATTAAAGTACTAATGAAAGAAAGCATCAACGCAGTCTTTCTAACGTAAATTTTAAATACTCTATTAAATCGCACTTCGAGCAATAATTTTGAAAATCCTCGAAAAATTTAAGAGTAGTAAAGAGACATAAAAAAGAGTTGGTTGTACAATTTCACAGCAATTTTAAACTGAAGTACTACTATTTGACAACCAAAAATTCAAGAAAATAAATATGTTTGTATATTATATCTTAACATCAGAAGAGAGATGGGATCTCTTTAACCCGGATTATTAAAAAATCTAAGGCTTATCCGGATTAGTGGTTTGGAAGAAAAACAGTCTATTTTCATGTACCTACTTCTTAGTTAATACCCAATTCAAGAAGAAACAAGAAGAACAGAAATTTTTTTATATTTACCAGGTAAATAGGTACAAAAGTACATGTACCTAAGCGTCATTCAATCTGATCAATCTGAGTTAAGATTGCAACATGACCTCCGACTCCGAGAGGCAAAGCTGTTTCACGAAAGCTAAAATGAAACGGCTATATAAAAGTTCTTAAAATTAAATAACTACTATTCTATACTTATATAGCCTTTACTTTAAACAATTATAAAAAATCCATAATAAAAGTGTGTTCAAGAACTCCCAAGTTTGAAATTGTATATGGTTTTACTTATTATTTTACTTATTACTTACCTTGAACAAAAATCAACCTTCTACTTGCACACCTTTTTTTTGTTCTGAAAGACTCATTTTCGAACGGTAAATAAATACAAATTAACTCGTAGCAAAAAACTATGAAAGTAAGATCTGAGTAACTTGTTTTAATCAGAATTACTTAACAACTCTGTTTCTACCCGAGAAACTTAAAACATCTTTTTGTGCGTATGTGAATAGCTCGTAATCAGAGGTAACAGTTTACTTATCGCCTTAGTTAAGTTTACATAAGACTTTAGAGGTCTCACGTGAGTCCAAAATGAGCATTTCGTGTATTGTAAAATTCAATTATATTTCACATGAATAATATTATAATGTCATAAGGTGGTATCTGAAATTATTTTTTTTAATAAACTTTCTAAGCACTTCATGTTTAACTTGTGCGTTGATTACTAAAACAGAACAGCAACGAAAACAAGATCACTGAGACTGTATTCATAATTAAAGCTTTAAAAGTCAACTCGATGAAAGTTAGTCGGCGTATACACGTGTTACAATATAAAAAGACGAGATATTTTCATAGCATTAGAAAATGAAAAACATGTTTCTATCAACGACTGGGAAATAGTTCCAAAACTATTAATACAGTAGCTGGGGCGTCATGTATAGTTGTTGCGTTTTTACTTTTTTGGAACAACTGAGTTTTTTCATTTATTTCTACAATAATTTTCAATGGAGCTTGGTATTGCATTGAAACGTGTAATTAACTGAGTCTTACAATTAATAAATAATTATATCACATTATTTCTGCCCACACCTTAATTAAATGCTTTTAATGTTTGGAACAAACTACATTGTATTATACGTGTTCGTTAACTTACAACTGCAAGAACGTTTATATATAAAAAGAAAAAAGAAAAACACTTAATCGACCTTTAGCACGAAAAATCTGGCAAAGGTACATTGAACCTCTGATCGTGCGTGAATGAGGTGCACAGCACAATTGGAGAATAATTGCGAAAGGTTTCACGGCCCGGCACTACCAAATCGCAATTGCCAAAAGTAAAACGAGCGTTTAATTAATACTTTTTTTCACTTTCGAAACCACGTTCACGATATTTAAATATTTCGGTTAAAAGTGCACGCACGACGTAAAACGTTATTTAATAGCGGCCGAAAAAGAACTCACGCAACTCCAATTATATAATTTCAGTTGCTTAATTGTACGTACGCGCCGATGTGTGCTGAAGAGTAATACCAATATTTGTGTTGGTGACGTTAAATGCCTTTCATTTCGGAGTTAACCAGACAGATTAATTAGCTACTATTTGTTCACAACTACAACTACAATTATAGTTACAACGAAAACATGAATAAGCATCAATTGTTTTGTAAGTACTATTAAAAAAAAACCTGAGATAAACTATTCAAATACGAATATTAAGAGCTTTCGCAATCTAAGATCTGCAGTGGCCAAGGAAGAACATAGATTAATTATCGAACGAGCTATAATAAATCTACCCTGAGAAAAGATGAAGATATGAAACAATGAATAAAATCTTTAAAATGCCCCGCGAGTGTATTTGAGATTGATAGCTGACCGGTTTCAATTACATAATAACTGTCATTAAACATCAATCTGTCGACATCTGAGAGTAAAGAAAAACCTAAAGAAAGCTACGTACCATTAGGTGCACAGACAAAAGTAAACGATTACCAAGTTTACTTTTTGTGTTAATTTAGTATTGTAAAACCGGCTTTACATATACATTAAAATCTGGTTACTGACTTAATTAATAAATACACAATAACTTCTTGAATAACAACCATTTTGAAACTCCCAAATCCTTGTCTTGGATAATTGCAGCATTTTTTAATGAACCGTATTTTTTGTCAAATGTTTGCGTCGATCAAGTGACATTAATCAAAAGCAGCGATTTATACTCATTTACTTTTCTTTACACCTTGTACGTTGCGTTACATTGTAACTTTATTGATGATAATAGATCTTTTCTGCATGCTGAATTGGATTAATCTTGAGAGAAAGATGATTGAAATTTACTTCCGGTTATCATTGTTAAGTAAGGAGGACGAATGGTATTGCAATTTAATTGAGTTTCGAAATGACTTGAAGTTAAGACAAAAAGACAGCAAAGATCAAATGTAGAATTTCTACAAATCTTACTTTGTGTAATCAACAGTAAACGTTGAAACAGTGAATACCAATTTCTTCTGAATATTGACTGAAGGCACTCAATAATAACAAGAGAAATTGCATTTTCTTCCCATATATCGTTAAAATCTGTTTTATATTAATTTTGCGTTGTCATATTATTTGCATCTAAATATTAGTGGAAGATATAACAAACAAGATATTAGGAAACAATATAAAAAATAAATTGGAAAATACTAAACAATATACATATAAAGATAATTTTTAGACATTTATTATATTTCCAGTAGACAGTACGACTTAAGGTTCGAGTCTCCCAAATCTCATAGAAAACACGGACTCATTATGAATTAATTTAAATTTTTAAAATAAATAAGTAAGTAAGTCTTTAAACGTAATTAATAAAAACATATTAAAAAAAACAATAACACTCCCAGAAAATAAAAAAGTAAATTATTTACAAATGTCACAAATGTAAGTCTTTTGGCACTTGGATATTCATGTGCCCAGCGGTTACATAACACAATTTCACTTTCACACTTTCAACAAAAGTCTCATCGCAAATAAAACAAACCCACCCTCTTCTCGAAAACTAGTTGTGAAGCAGTGTCTTCTTTAGAAAATAATCATTTCTTTGTATTTTGCCTTTCTTGCTTCTAATTCTTTTTTTTTTCGAAGTCTCACTATTTTTATCTGCAACTTTCTTTTTCTTGGCTTCTTTTCAAATTCGTTGTTCCTTTGCCGTTACTAACGTATTTTTGTAGGGACTGGAAGTTAATACTTTTGCTTCTCGAGCTTCTTTCTTTAAACGTGTATCATGTTTTTTAGTCTTTTATCATGGTTTACTTTACTGTTTGGGAGAGTTAATCAACTGGTTGAAATTTGAGGGTCCCGTAGATTTCCGTTTTCAATCACTTCTATGTTCCTGCTACTTCTTCAGCTTTTTCATTTGCTATCAATTCAATTAGGTTCTCACTTGCTACAAAATCTGCTTCAGGGAAAAGCATAACGACTTTTTGACCAGAATTACTACGAAGCCATTTGGTCATAGCTTAGAAGAAATTTGACTCCGTGGGCTTAAAACCACATCAAGTCGTTGGAGTGTTATGTGTTCAGGGAGCTGAAGCAATAAAACTCCATTATTCTTTACTAAAACTATTGCTTCTAGATTCTTCGAATGAGTAGTGTGACCGTCTAGTAAAAGTAAAACTTTAGATTCATTACACTGTTTCACATAATTAATGAAATGACGGAGGCACTTCGCGAAGTTCTGAATTGATATAACCGGATTTGCCAATTTCAATCAAAGTACCTAAAAAATCTTCTTTCTGCAAGGCAGGGTTCATTCTTTGCCGTTTGAATACAATCCTAGGAAGTACATAATTTCCAATGTGTTGCAGCAACATACAATAGTAGTACTAAACCCTCTTTCACCACTTGACAAAAATCCTGTCGAAAACCAGATTCATCGACGCTATAAATATGCAGTGCATCAATACTCTTTTCCAAGATAACAAAGAACCCATGCACACTATCCCTATTAAAACCTTTGCAACAAGCAATGGAAACGTTTTCTGCTTGACGGAGGCTTAGATTTGTGTGTCTCGATAAAAAAATACATATTACCATTTGTTTCCAGCCCCCCCCCCTCTTGTTAAATCTATTTGGAAGACGAGGATTTGCTTCAATTATATTATCATATACAAGTTTCCTGACATTTGTCGGCGTAAGCCCAGTACACATTTTTCAAATCTCAGAATATGTTTAAGTAAGTCTTCTTCTACTGTACCAGAAAGTGTGGCTTCCTTATCTTTAACACATATTTTCTTTGCTGTTAGACTTTCTTCTCCTCTCTTCCCTTTATCATCCATGATACGTTTTGTGTTAACCGTAGTTAAGTAAAACGTTACCGGAGGTCGGTATAATTGAGTACTTGAGGACTTCACCCTATACATACTTCTTCTATTAAACTGCATCAGTTTCGATATTACAAGAAACAAATTGGAAAATATCAATGACAACAGATTTTCCATGTCGTTAAGTAAAAACAAAAAGTTGGATAAACTGAGTGTAATAGCATTCTTAAGGTATGTCCACACCAAAGAAACACAGAGGAACATTTTATTGCTTATTTTCGTAACCTGTCTATGGAAACAGAAACAAAAACAAAATCACCGTAAACATTCGGTCTATACCAAGGAAACTTATTTCAGTCACAGTATCATTGTGTTGCTGCAACAAGAAACGTTCCGTCTACATCAGTGTAGTGTGTGTTTCAATATTTATAAACAAAGTGGAGCGACGAAGATTTACAGGCAGCAGTTGTTGCAATTGTTATTATTTTGAAAAAACAGAAAAAAAGAGTCCGTAAATGTTGGACTAGGCCGACTCTTTCAGAAAGAAAGACACATGGTGTCGTACGTCTCAGAATGAAAGATCGATAATGAACGGCATGTTTTACCGTTTTTTTATCAATCAAAAATTTATACATACACTGCACTCGTACTTCTTCATAAAAGCACATGCGACAAAAGTTTCGGAAACAAGTTACGACATGTCCACACTACGTCTGAGAAATAATAATGTTTACTAATGTTTCTAAATTGCCTTTGATATTTACCGCTAAATATGGAAGCAAGCAACTTGTAGGAATATCTGTTTCTGCAACCATAAACAATAGGAACATCAAGAAACATTCAGAAAGAGAGTTCCAGGAACAAGCAACATAAACACAATGTTCCAGTGTGTTGCTTTCGGTGTGGACGCAGCTTTAGAATAACGTGATGCAGATATGGGAAAATGTTAAAGGATATTCGGCGAAAAGTTATTCTGTCCTTATTCTAAAGCCGAACCTTAATGTAATTTTTTGTCAATGTGTTTTCTTATGAAATTAATTTAAAAAGACTCATTCATATATTATGTACAAACTGGGAAGCATATTAGGCAACCACTATAACTTCTTCATTTAACAACAATAATATTTAAGCTCAAGCACCAGTAGAAGACTTATAATTTTAAAAACCAAAGAAAATGAATGAAATTAAAATAAAACGGAATAAACGGAAAAATTCATTCTGCATTATCTTGTAAAATGCTATGCAGAAGAAAAATGACAAGAATAAATATGCACGTTGCTGCAACTGAATCTTCAGTTTGCGTATCATGTTAAGTCAAGTTCGCACTATAAAAATTTACGTTGCAAGATACGTAAATAGCAATATCATTACACCTTAAGATATACATACAATCAATCGTTGCGCCTTTGATCAACTAAAATGTGTTTACTGATATGAAAAGTTCACATGTCCACTCTATGAAACGACACTCATCAAAATGGTCTAGGGGACAAACATAAAAAGTAAGTTTGCGTACATTAATCAAAATTTTGTGCGAATTTAGGATACAGAGCTTTAATGTAGCAACTTTAGGATCAAGTTGGCGATTGTGGCAACGTTATGGAGAAACTGGTGATGTAAAAGAAAGACATCCTGGCCGCACCAGAAAAAAAAATGTACAGGATAGATTTCCTCGCATGCAAGTACTTCGTAATCGAAATCTTACGGCCAACCAACTAAAAATAGAGCTCCAAAATGTTCTTCAAATAGTTGTCAATGATCAAACTGTAAAGAAACAGGTTACAGTTAGGGTTCCTGTGCTATCGTGTGGCAATCGCGCACGAATATTAGAATGGGTTGAAGAACACGTCAACTGGCAAGAACAAGTTTGGGATCATGTGCTCTTCACTGATGAATCCAGGTTAGCTTTGAGGTCAGATTCTAGAAGGCTGAAGGTGTGAAGAAGACCTGGAAACGGAAATCGTTTGGCAACTGTTCAGAAAGTGGAAAAGTACCAAGGGGAGACTGTGATGGTTTGGGCTGGAGTTGAAATTGACCGTAGAAGTGAGCTCGTTTTTGTGGAAGGTTTCTTTAACAGCCAACGCACATCGGGACACAATTCTACAACCTGTTACCATTCCACAGGCAGAACAAGTCGGGGGATAGTTCTTACTTATGCATGATTATTATCATGATGCTTGATTATTGTCATGCATCACATGTTGCGAGAACAGTTAGAAATTTTTTGGATGAGCAAAATATCGTAGTATTACCGTGGCCAGCGCAATCCACGACTTAAATCGGACAAAACACGTGTCACATGCTACAAAGGTGTGTTCAGAATCATGGCGTGGTGTTTCAATCAAAGGAGGAGCTGTCAAACTGTTTACGAAACCAATGGCAACAAATTGAACAAAATTATATAAAAAATTTAATTAGAAGTATGTTCAATAGATGCCGTGCTGTGATTAACGCCGGAGGTAGCCATTCACTGTATTAAATGTGTAAATCTTTAGTTTTCGTTCCGATTCCGTTATAATTTCGGGCACATCCGAACTGCGGTCAAAATTGAAACAGGTAAGGAGGTTGTTTTTCGCGACTGAACTGGGGTCAGGCCCTAAATCCCGAGACGGGGGCCTTAATCCGTTAATATTTTTGTCGTCAAAATTATATTTTAATCAAATATAAAATTATATTAAATTTCTACGTAAATTTTATTAATCCTGAATGTTGCCCACGTTGAAATTCTGACCGCAGTTCGGACAAGGATTATATCCTGCCACGATCATAGAAATTTTTTGACCGCAATTCGGTCACTTTCGAAAACGGACCGCAGTTCGGTTGCACCGCTAATTTCTAAGTATAACTTTGCTTTATGTTTGTTGAACACCCTATATAACGAAACTATGGTAACTTGGTTTACCTATGCTAAAAATAAAAGTTTCTTGTTCAACTTTACATTTTATTTCATCGTTGTGTCCATAGTTACCTTTCCACTATTTGCAACAGCGTTTATTTTTAGACGTGTCCCCTAGACCATTTTGATGAGTGTACTTCCACGCAAATCCCTTTGATGTCTTGTCAAAAAACTCAGAGTGAAAGGATCCCATGTTGAAGCACATTGCGATAAATTCCTTTGCAGACACATAAATTTGCGCCGAATGGCAACGCACAATATAAATTTCTACAAGTGTGGACAAGGCTTTGGCTACATTCATTTTTGTCTTCACTTTCACTTTTTTAAATCAAGTTTTGACTTATTTGTACTATGAAATAATGTAATATTTTCTATCCTTGTATGTCTTAGAATAAAAGAAGTCACGGTCGTACAATTTTTTTGTTAATGACTCACTACAAGGGTCACAAACATTGCGCTTACTGGGATTATACGAGTGTCTCACTTTTTTTTAACCAATACAGTCGTGGACAGTTAAGAGAACGAAAATCAAATTCGATCATATTTCTATTTCCATTAGTGTCTCGAGCATTCTCGACTATACACGAATCTCCACAAAAAAAAATAGTGTAACAGTCATAGTCATAAAATATGAAAGTGAATGAGGATAAAATATTTCAGGTAAGAAAAGGCAAATCTCAATTTGAATCAGGGGTTCGTAATGTGAGCTTAACGATTGTTACAGCCCTATAACTTAGGGGAGACGTACCCGGCATTCTCGGCTGGTCCGATGGGCATATGCGAGACATCTGTCGGGGCCGGAGCAGCGGCGGGGGGCGGCAGGTAGTCAGCCCGGTCGAGGGAGCCCAATAAAACCGCTGGGCCAGCCGCCTCCGCCGTCGGAAAGTCCTGGCTCAGCAACTCCACGGCGTCTGTGCCGTCTCCGGCACCTTCTCTACCCCACGTGTAAAACAGCTTAAACCAGTCACTTCACCAAAACACGTAGAGGAGGAATTCAAACCTCCGATGACGAATAAAAAAATAAACAATTCGGGGATCACACAACAGATGCACTTTATAAAATATACCCAATATAAAAGACACCAGGTAAGAGATATCTCGAGTCTTTTTTTTAACACTGACACACGATATAACACCACTTAATTGTTTATTTATAAACGTCTAGTAATAAGTAGTAATGACATAAATTATGGTAACATACCTGAAAATTAAGAGTGTGAATTTTGTGAATTTAAAGAAATAGCAGCGGAATGGTTTATGAAAATGAATTGGCAGGAAAAAATCCATAAAATTCGAACGACACCGGCGAGCTAAACAACTAAATCATGACGTCGACATTCACGTCGCTCGCTGAAAGAATAAAAACATTGCAACGAGCAATTAAAAAGATTTACGACCGATTAACACCGTATTTCGTATTCTGGCATGTGCAAAAAAAAATCGCAGCTTCATTACTCGGATGCCTTAAAAATAAATTTCGCAAAAAGATAATTTTATCACTGGAATTGAGTGCGACTGGTTCTATCTGCAACAACAAAAAAGAACGGATTCTAATTCGCCACGACGATTATCCTAAAATGCACATGTAAATAATGCATGCCGGCCGCTCCGAGACCGGCATATTAGAAACATTCCTCGCCACCAGACGCATATGAAATGGAGGAATAAAACTAGAATGACGCATAAAAACACAGAACAACTACACACTTTACATATTTATATTCCTAGAAGCAGATATTAAGTACACTTAATGCACTATGGTCGCATATATGTTGATAAACATACACACAAACAACTTTATAATATATTCGTAAGCGGTTTCTTTTTAACAATAGTAGTTGAATATTATTCGATTAAATAGAATCCTTAGATGGTAATTTAATGGTAACGCTTAATTTTTTTATTATTTTATGCTTTTTAGACGGCAAACCGGAACACGAACGCGCAAAGCTTCCTTTTACAACGGCTGCCAGTTGACTGAAGTTTTTAATTTCGCGCCGGCTCCCCGATAGAGGCAGCGTTGTCGTAAGTGAACTTACGCAGAGAACGCGGACGATGAAACCAAGAAGGTTCACGTCCCAGTGAAATTCAACGCTAGGCAAAATTTTTCTGCTTAGGTAGGTTACTAGTCGATGCTAATTGAAATCAAATTTTTTTTTAAATATTTTTAAGGCATACTTTAAATATTTGATTGCTGAAAATACACCTACAATTACACATTATTTCTTACTAGAACTTACTCATATTTACTATTATTAAACAAGCTCTATTTTTATATTGTAGATAAAATACCTTTGTTATCTAATTATATTTTTCTATTTGGATTATTTAACGGGTTCTCTTTAATTAATTTTATTGTCTTTTTGGCTTTAACCACTCCAGATAATTTACAAATGTTTTTGAGCTGGGTCTAAGAACTTTTAGACATCACAAACATCCAACGACCAGGCGGAATTCGAACCCACACCTCTAGGCTACCGCTAAGCCATTCGACGACCCTGCTTATTAAAGCTTTCAAAATTTTATTTTGTTAGGTTGGCGACCACATGTTAACACATGTTTGAAATTATTTTAGGGCCAAAGTAACCAAGAGCCAAAGTAGGCAAGTTTCATAATGGAATTTAAAAGATACTTTAAACTTAAAGTCACTTTCAGATGTCAAAACCAATGTGAAAACACATTTATTTATACATCTGAATCGGACTTTAATTTTAGTCTCCTTTAATAGATAAATAACTATATATAAATATAAATAATAAATATATAACTACAAGTGGGATAGAGACATCATTATAATATGAGTGCGATGAGTTATCCTGACGAGGGCGTCAGCCCGAGTTCAGGATAAGAACACGAATATATTATAATGATGCACTATCCCTCTTGTAATACGCAACGTTTTATCTACGCCTGCAACATGGGGTTTTATTTTTATTAATTTAAAAAATATTATCGGAAGCCATCAGTAAGCGAAAATCGCAATAGCCTGGTTGTAGCGCAAATCCATAGTAACCGAATAATAATAACTAATAAATGTTTTCATTATATAACTGGCGTTATAATAAGTCTCATTATACAACCTAAATGAGTTACATAATATAGCTATTATGAAACAGGTGTAGATAAATTCCACTATGAAACTGGTCCTTTGTGAAATTACGAATAAGCTTAATTTCATTGATGTTATAACAGATAATATATTTAACAGGCCCTTGCCATACAGTGGCGTAGAGTCTGCATAGCAAGGGTCTGCAACGTGGAAGGACCTACAAGTGTGGGAGCCCTGGCTTTGGACAAGTAAACTGAGAAAAAGTACGAAATATAATAACAATAGTCTTTATTGTGCTCCTATAGAGAAAATACAAGATATAAAACTAACTGCATAATTGAACCAAAAATCAAAATAAAAGAGAACCACAATTATAACGTGAGATTCATTTGCAGTGACACTACTCCTGATCTTCCATCTAACCTTGAAAAACAAGAACCAATATATGCACGAAGTGCCTAAACTATACACCGTGATTCAAAAGGACCGCACCATCACTTAGGTGGTTTTTAGATCCACTTATTTGTTCTCAAAAGTGTAAATAAAAATTTTCTAGATGATTTGTTTACGAAGATATAGGTTTTCAAAGTTACGAAACTGATGTTGATTTTATAGTAATTAGATAATGTAACTTTATGTTTTTATTAATGAAAGGTGTAGATAAACGCCAGTAAAATTATCCTTGCTAATAAAACACAATATTTATTAAGTAATAAAACAGGAAAAGTCTTTGGAAATGTTAACATTATTTTAGAAGTCAAGCCGACAACGGTGCACCGAAAATTCGGTTTTACTATGGTTACCATAGCGTGACCTGACAAATAAAATTTATCAATGATGTTCACATTTTGAAAGTCAAATTTTTTTATTGATTTGAAGAATTTATTCAAATTCAAAATGTTTACTTTAAATGAATACTGTGATATGTATCTTCTTCTGGGAGAGAGTGGAGGAAACTTTCGACGGGATGCAGCAGCTTATGCTGAACGATACGGTGAACGTAGACATCCAGACAAAATGTTTTTCAACGGCTTGATCAGCGTGTGAGGGAAACAGGTCGATTGGATGTAATCCATGAAATGATAGGTAGGCCACGCTCCTCCAGAACTCCCCAAGTCGAGGAAGCTGTTCTACAAGTCGTTGAAGACAATCCTAACGTCAGCATTCGAGATATTGGACGAAATTTAAATGTAAATTACAATGTTGTTCAGCGTGTATTAAAAATTCTTTCCACTATACAAAAGTGCAAGCTCTGTGTGAAGCTGATTTTCCTCTTCGTATTAACTTTTGCCATTGGGTGCTGGATCAAATCAATTTGAATCCAAATTTTCAAAATCTGATTTTGTGGACGGATGAATGTGCCTTCACTCTTGACGGTGTGTTTAACATGCACAATCATCATTACTGGACAACAGAAAACCCTCATGTAATACATCGACGAGCATTTCAACAACGTTTTTCCGTCAATGACATTTATTATTATGTCAAATTTTATTTCCAAAGGTTTTGACAAACCAGCGCATATGCAGTTGTCAACAAAAAAGAGGGTACCTATGATCTATGAATTCAAATTTGTAAGTGCATCTACAAGGTGCAGCGTTGCCTATTTGCGTTATTTTTAAACATTCATATCTTAAAAACTATTCATGGCAAAAAAATTCTGAAAACATATTTGTGCTCCTGTTAATGGTCTGTATTTACACCAAAGCGATGGTGCGACCCTTTTGAATCACGCTGTATATAAAAAAAGAAATTTAGAAAATAAAATAGAAAATAGACAAATTAAATAATAAACTAATAACGAATTGAACAAAACAAAAAGAAGAAACCAATCTGTGATGTGCATGCTGCCATTTTAGAAATAAAATTAACTCTATTTTTAATTATAAAGCTATACTTGATTAAGAAAAAGATACTGACGTATTGCTTTTATGAGACCTTTCAGACTGAGACCCTTGTATTTCTGAAACGTAATGTTATAAAACAAATACATTTGGTAAGTAAACGGCCTCTCGAATAAAGCGGAAGTATGTATTGGTGGTGAGATGCGACCCCGGAATTATTAATGTTATGTACGTCATTTCGAAACCTAATCTTATTATACAAGTATGGAGGTGTTTCAGTTAATAAAATTCTATAAAAACAATAAGAGCTGTGCAACTGTCTACGATTCTCCATATTTAACCATCCTCTCTTTTAACTTGTACGAAACATGATCGTACTTCCGAATTCCATAAATATATTCTGCATTTCTTGGATGTGTATTTTGATCAATTGATGAATGATAAAGAGGTACACAGAATGAGAATTGCGAAAGCACGAATGGATTCACAGAGCTGCTTTTTAATTTGAACATTCAATACAGATTTGAAAGGATATAACTTTTTTACCAGAAAAACCAGAAAAAATATACTTAGAAATCTGTTCTCTACATATAGCGGAAAGTGTTATCTAACATAACTCCTAGACTTTTCGCTTTGTCAACTATTGGAACAACAAAATTATTAATATGTATTTTTAAGGAATTTTGTAAGTCGGTCATTACCTTCCTCTTGCCGAACAAAATAATTTTGTATTTATCAGGATTTAAAATCAGCAAATGTTGCACGGAAACATTATAAATATAGGCTAAATAGACATTTACCTCCTCTTCAGCTTGTCGCCATTCGTTCGACTTAAATGAATGATATAACTGTGTATCATCAGCATATATTTTATATTCTTTAAGGTGTTCGAAGTATACAGTGTAAATAAGGTAGGACGAAGAATGGATCCCTGTGGCACCCCATGCGTGACCGATAAAGGACGCAAAAATGAATCATTAATGCTTACAGTTTGCAACCGATTGTCTAAGTAACAACATAATCAACATCATGGCCTTCTAAATGAAAAGCGTGTTCTATCTGGCCTGCGCAAAAGTGCAGTTCAGGCATGCTCCGCCAAGCAGTGCTTACAGGGCGCTTTCTTAACCTAAAATCTTGACAGTTCTGTCACATGTGAATGGTGGATGAGTTCGTGTAAGAGCAATTAATGTTATTGTTGTAAAAATTTGAGCATACTGGATATTATTTACGTTGGAATAAGGTGGAGTATTTATGTCCAATTTCGACAACTTAATTTAACATTAAACCATTAAACCATAATCTTACCTGTGGTAAGTTACAACATGTATAATAAAGCTTTTCTCATTGTGGGTAATTATCAACGCCTTTTTTAACACGTTTTACATTATCAAAAGTCGAAACTCTTTTATATAACTTGTTGTAATTATTCATAACACGAAAGCTTTTTAAAGTGCCAGTCTTTCTTTATTGCGCAAGCGTACTTCACTCCGACGAGATCAAATGATTTTTGCATGAATCTATAAAGTTTATACCACATAAATTATCTTGTATTACGATAATTACAATATTAATTAATTTTGCGTGAATTCACTTTGATTGACAGTAATGACAGTACACTTCACTCATTGCTGTCAGTGCCCCATAACCAGCGCCAAAGTGTCGACTTTTGGCGTTTTCTCGAGCACAAAAATTCAATGTAAATTTTTCAAAACGCCCAGGCCAGTTAGAACTCGCTTTTGATTTAGAAGGCCATGATCAACATAGTCAACAACATAATCTACACTGACGACCAAAAAAACGGATCACCTAATTATTTTCCTGTATGGCAATATCAAAGCAAATCTATCTGGAGAATCATTGATTTTTTGGAGTTTCTATGTGTTATTTGTCAATTGAGAGTGGTTTTCAAGTGACTGTACCAAAGTTGTTTTTAACTTAAAATGAATCTACTGAAAACTGCGCAAGAATTGTTGCATTGTGTGAGGCTGGGTACTGTCAAAGACATGTAGCTAGAACTTTAGCTGTTTTTCGACAGTCCAAAGAGTGCTGGAACGCTATCAGGAAACGGGTCCACTTAGGCGAAGGTCCGGATCTGGAAGAAAATGGTTCACTTCGAATAGGGACAACCGCTTTATTTTGTCAGTTGTTAAAAATCGTCACCTTACTGCTGTCAACATCCAAAACAGATTGGCTGAAGTTCGGAATGTAAACGTAAATCCGTGGACAATAAGAAGACGATTTGCTGAATCTGATTTACGGGCACGCAGACCAGCAACAGGCCCTGAACTTCTTAGACAGCATTAAAGTTGCACGTCTTGAATTTGCTAGAGAGCATGTAAATTGGATGGAGGCTCAGTGGGCGCAGATACTCTTCACTCTTCAGCGATGAATCTAGATTTAGTATTCGGGGAGCTGACGGACGGACATGAGTTTGGAGACGACGAGGAGAAAAATACGCCGCCGCCTGCATGAAAGAACGGGTACCATTTGGTGGCGGATCAGTCATGGTGTGGGCAGGTGTGTCTTTCGAAGACCGCACGGACTTTGTCTTCCTAAATGGATCTCTAACGGCCGTAAGGTGCATAGAGGAAGTCCTCGCCGATCATGTGGTACCGTACATGCCGTTTTTAGGGTAGCAGGGAATTTTTATGCATGATAATGCAAAACCATATGCTGCACGTGTTTTGCATAATTACCTAAATGAAACAGGTATCTTGCGTTTTAATTGGCCAGCTCGAAGTCCGGATATAAATCCTATTGAACATCTTTGGGACCATTTAGGAAAACGACTTCGAGCTAGGGTCCCTGCCCCAAATAACGTACAAGAGCTTCGTGAAGCACTTCAAGAAGAGTGGAACACTATTCCCCAAGAAAGAGTGCACACGCTTATTCTAAGCATGACGAGACGTCTAGAAGCAGTTATTTTATTAGAGCTCTAGGTGATAATATCTCACAATGATGTCTAGAAACCAATTTTTCTTTTTTGTTAATTTTTTTATTTTCAGCTTTTTCCTTCATAACTTGTTTCTATTAAATAAAGGTTTCAATTTCCCGTTAAACATATTGTTTTAACTACAAGACTGGTGTTTAAATATTTTTACTTTTAAATTGTCATAAATCGAAATAATTAAGTGACCCGTTTTTTTTGCTCGTCAGTGTACATAGAAAAAGGAAAGATTTCATTGTGTCAAACACCTTTTTAAAGCAAATTGCCTTTTTTCTTGTATATAGGGTGTTTCAAAAACATGTTCGGATATTTCACCCAGTTATAGATCACATCGACACAAACAAAAGAGTCTTAATAAATGTACATATTGTACTGGTGTGTTTGAGTCCCAAGTTGACAAGCCAATTTATGTAATGATTTGTTATTCGAGCTGCACGTTGGGTGTTAAAAATTGTAATGATTTGTGTGTGGTACTTGCCTTTACTTTTTGCTTTTATTTTTCCTTTTAAAATTTTGCTTTGTGGGTTGAACGGACTGTTTTGTATCTCGTGTGACTCTTCTTCTCAGGGTGGATTCTTCGAAATGAATTTTTGTGTGGACTTCACTTTCAGTCAGATTGTCGAAATGGAAAAGAATGTGTGAAATTGTGTATAGTGTGTGTGTAGGGGTGTTCGTGTGTGTGTGTCAAACACTCCTGTATCACAGATGGGATCGTATTCACCAGACCTTGCGTTCAATGCCGAACAATAATCCCTGTATGATACCCGAACTATTTATTAGTGTGCGTGGATGGTCAAACCTTCGTATCAAAGGTCAGATCGTATTCAGCAGACCTTGCGTTCAATGCTGAACAATAATCCTCCTCAGCTACGATGATTTTCTGTTTAGTGTAAAAGTGTGTGTGTGTGTGTGTAGATCTGTGGACAGTCACCGTTACTATGGCAACCCTCAACATACCTGCTCGGAAATCTCGTAATTAATCTCGACCCCAGTGCGCATTTTGCCAATGACAGTTGGTTTGTTTACAAAATTCGAAAATACACAAATTTCCACATAACTTATAATAAAATGGTTTAAATTAGTATTTACAACTTTATTTGAATTATTCCTCATCTGGTAACATTTCATTTGACTAAATAATGATAATTACAAAATAAACACCTAACATGTAACATAACCTCAAATGACATAATCTTGTTTTTAGAAAACTCAAATTATTCAACAAATTAAACGAAAAACAACACAAAATGGAAAAGTCTAGCACTGGTTCACCGTAATTGTTCATGCACAAACATTGATGGTTCACAAAATCCTCAGGAACTCGTCTAACTGGATACGAATACATGGACCCGACACTTACGTCGATGGCTTACAGAGAAATCAGCATCACTCTCTCGTTGTTCACCCAAATGAAGTGGATCATAATTGTTGTGGTATTGGAATGTTATTTTGTTGCATTACAATGTGTTTACTGTGATTTAGTTTGTAGAATGAAGAGACTTTTGCACGATATGATGGTTTCTGCTTACGATGTACGCTTATAGCTGTGGACGATGGTCTCCTTCACTCTGGTATGCTGAACACTCTTCCAAGGAACCTTTTTATGTAAACGTAGAGGTGCTTTCTCCGCTCTGGTGGTCCTTCGCTCGTCATGGATCGTCTTGTACACTCGACGTTGAACTTGGTGCTCTTTTCTGATTTTTATTAATTACGATGATTATTTCTTTTTATTTTACTGTACTCAGGTAACTATCACTGCAATATGTATGTGCGCAAATCATCCATTTTCGAGTTTTTTGAGTTTTTGAAATGAAACTTATGTACGCACAGAAATGATGTAAAGCAGAGGCCCTAAAACCGATCGTTGCGGTACACCCGATTTTAATAAGGATAAGCAGGCCTGCAAATAATTTTGAAAAAACAAAACAGAACTGTCGGATCTGTAACACTTAAGTTTAGCACAAAGTAATCGATGATTAATACGGTCGAAAGCTTTACTGTAATCAGGAAGTATAAGTACTGAAGCTTTACCATGATCACGAGCTTCAAATATTTCATGAGTTACATTCAATAATGTAGTTGCAGTACTATAATGAACCACTATTAGTTTAAGGCCCGGTCTTTTTGTCTCCAGTTAATTTTATCTGGCGATTACTTCTCAGAGTAACGATTGTTATCACAATTGTTACTGTGGACCAGGCCTTAGATAAACATTTGAGTTCAGATTCAAACTAAATTGCACACTGCGATTTGAATCTCATATGGGAATATAAACCGTCAGATAAAATTAACTGGAGATGAAAAGACCGGGCCTAAATTGAAAAGTTACTGAAGGTTTAACAAGCAAAATATATTTTTTACAGGATCCTGCATATCTGGGGAACGGTTTCTTTTAGGGCCTATGTTTATTAAGGCTTTTGTGTTTGTACTGATGAGATCTACAAGTGGGTAAAATATTCGAACATATTTTTTAAACATCCTGTATGATGTATGATTTCTAACTTAATTAAATATGTACTCCTTCAGTAGTCCAAATTTTTGTGTGTTTTTTTTATTGTAATCAACAACAAATGAGGGGGGCCCTTCGACCATGCTTGCGGAAGGGTCCGATATTTCTAACTACACCACTAGATGTTAATAATAAAACTGAAATAAAAACGTAACCTATTACAGTGCAAAAAAGGCCAGACATTTAAAACTTCTTCCAGAACGCCCGCAATAGAAAAAAAAACACATCCAGGTAAGTTAGTAATTAAATTATAGTTCAAACAAGTAATCTTTTACAGAAAAACTTCCACAAACAAGTTCTCTTACAAGTTTAGGGATGGAAAAGGTACACCAACATATTATTTTCATTTAGAAATTTCGTCGAATATTCTTTTCTTTCTTAATAACTATAACAAACTTTTCTACATGTTATAAGAAAATAATAAAACACATTAGAAAACATGTTGTGAAATGATTAAATATAATCAAATAAACTTATTTCCTAAAACTATAGCCCGTTTAGAAAACGTCCGGAAAAAAAAATGCTATAACTTAGTTTTTGAATTTATGAACGAAATCAAATGAACTACATCTGCAACTGAGAACTGGTATTTCCGCCGTGTAAAGTTTTATTTTTTCTTACATTTTTTAGTCGAAACTATTTTGTAAGTCCTCCTCCTTTAATTATAAACCCCCGCTGTTAAAAATATGCTCCATTAGTTTTATCTTTTTTTTTTTGTTTTAATTTGGCACATTAAAATTTTTCTGTTTGTTTAAAACTGCAGTTAATATTCAACAATTGTAGTCACTTTTTTGTTCGATTCTTTGAAAAATACGATTGTGAGTTTTCGAAATCTTGGAATACTGTTCATTTTAATTAATGTTAATAAATTCAAAGAGAATTGCTAAGTAACAACATTTTCATCTATTTGTTGTTTAAGTGCAATTATTTATGGTCAGTTACATTAAACACTTAAGCTCGACTTAATTCATTCATGGCCGGTTGCACCAAACACTTAAACTGAGCTTAAATTTAAAAGGTAATTATAATGTGACATTTGAGGTTACACAAAGTCACAGTGACGCTTAAAGTTAAGCAGGCAGAGCTTAAGTGTTTGGTGCAACTAGCCATTAGAATATGGCTTACACAATGCTGTGTAACCTAAAAATGTTACATTATGAGCACCATTTAGCTTTAAGCTCGACTTAAGTGATTGGTGCAAATTGTGCATTAGACAACTTAATTCTATACTTGCACATTGCCTACTCATTTGAAAATGAATTTTGAAATTATTTTGTTCTTTTGTAAACATACAGGGTGGCACATTAGTGTGGCAAAGTCCAATAACTCTACTATTAGATGAAATACTCCAAAAAGTTAGATTTTACATTACAAAATATTGCGTCACGGTAGCTTTAATTTTATTTTATTCCTGGGGAAATAAAATTTGGAAATTTTACAGTATAAACGTTTCTTTACGTCGTATAGAATACAAAGTTAGAATAATTTATACAGACTGTTCTCCCCACGTAATCAAAGTTGGCTATTTTTAACACTTTTTTCTTTGAATTTTAAAGTGGAACGCACTGTATTTTACTCTTAAGTTACTTCAATTTTTGTTAATAATTAATTAAGATCATTATTTATACAGAACATTTTTAAAATAAAATTCGTATTCTAATGAATTGAATTAGAATATTATAGGCAGTTTTATACTATCTATTAACTGCAGTTAATTTTCAAATTAATTAAAATTTTTCGGATACAGCTTTTAAACTCCTAATTTTTTTTTTTCAAATTAAACTTTTCTTAGGAAGAAATGATAGGATTTTAAATTAGAATCGAGTGATAAAAAAAATTGTTTGCTTTCTACAAAAATTTAAATATGTATAAGTATAAAGAGAAGCATCGAGAAAAAAGACATTCAAACAGAGAAGCTTTTGAAATGCTAACAGAGCGATAAAACAAAATAAACTAACAAAAACTGTATTGAAGGAAGAAAACGTCTTCAGAGTTCTTGTTAATGTCGCTAAAGCCTCATGGAAATACAATAGCAATTTCAAAGTGTTTCGAAATTAATAGGGTATTAATTCAAAGAATCTCAAAAAATCAACCCTACTGTATTTAACAGTTGCTGAACCATAACGAAGCTCTTTTTTTGCTCGTCACGGATGAAACTGCTTCTCATAAAAAATGGTAATGTCAAACGGCATAATTTTTTATTATGCCATAGAAAATTCGTTTTTTACCAGAAAAAAGAATATTAGAAAGAGGCCCGTATCATCTGATTGTCAATAAAAATAAATGTAAATTATAAAGAACAGTTCTTTCGTATTCTCTGTACCCTCCGTAAATAATGGTTATCATATCAATAATAATTGAAGGTAACTTAAAAATATGTAAGTCTAACTTACGGCCGGTATTACCAACGTTTTAAGGAGACCTTACATTTGAGTCGTGTTTAGATTGTGACATTTCTGCTTGGCTTGTATAACATCAATCACATTCTAAACACGAATTAAATTTAAGGTCTCCTTAAAACGTTGGTAATACCGGCCGTTAGTCATAACATAACATACAGATGCTCCATTTGAAAATTTAGAGAAAAAAGGCTTACCAATAACCAATTTTGATTAATGGGGAAAATACCCTGTATAAAACATCTCAACTCTACCATTCACTATGACGTGAAAACATCTTTATATTACAAAAATGTTACAGTAACGGATTAAGTTGTAACGTCATTCAAAACCAAAAATTCTTCTTTCGTTGTACGTCTCATTTTATGCAAGATTCAAAAATATAGAAATACAGAGTATGTACAATTCAAAAAAAAAAACAATATTTCTTTGTGATACATTTTTATGGACCATCCTATATCTTTCACTATTTTTTTTTTTACAACGAAGACTTTTAAGCGCTCTACAACTTTTATCTGTAACTTTCTTACGTATTTCATTTAACAATGGAATCATTGAACTTTGTCACGTTAATGTAGGTACCACCTGTATCTAAGAACTTTTTCTATCGCTGTAAAGAGAAAAAAGTATTGGTACTTAAAAAAAAAAACTATATTTTAATGGTAATTAATTAATCAATTAACGTTTAATCGTTGCTAATTTAAACGAATATCTATTTTTGAAATTAAAAACGTTAGTAATGGTGAACCATTTATATTGTTGCTCAAGCTGTCTTAATTATAAAATTAATACTGGCATACAGGCTGTTACAAATTCGAGGCTCACCATTGGGATCTCGGAAACGGTAGGAGATTCGAAGTCGGTTAAATTGGGGCAAAGTTGCGTATTTTGATGCTTAATAATAATCCGTTCTGAAAAATCTTCTACGATTTGAAGTTTTTGAAATATTACCAAAAAACAAGAAAACGTAATTTTCTTTTTTATTTTTTTCTGAAGTTATTATTGCAGGGATCTTAACAAAATTAATACATTCTACAGGCACTTTTTTCAGCTCTTTACGATGATATCATTAGATTTTACTTAAAACGTTTCGTCTCGTTCTGACCATCATCAACTTCATTTTTTCTTATGGGCGCTACATTGGGTTTTAATACCAATGAATAGATCTATTTTTTCTGGTGCTTTTCCATATGTCACACATCCCTATTTAATAATTTGAAACAGCTGGAAATGCAAGAAATTGTTGAAAATAACACTGCAACGAAAAACATGGTATGCAATGAAAACAAAAACCAAAAAAAGCTTGATATACCTTCAGAGTTTTATTTCGTTTATCACAAAAACAGATTTTTGAAAAATTTTTAGATATAAAAATGAAGGATGTGAATCCAAGAAAGACGTAGACTTTTAAAACGTATTGTGCTGACTGACAGCAACAATTTAGTAATAGCAAGAGAAATTTACTTCCAACAATGACGATGACGCAGTATTTAACTACTTTCGTGATTAAATTATACATTTTTATGTTTAAAGCAAGAAAGTATTACAAGAAATTATGTCTTTAAAAATCTCTCATTCTTGTAAATTTAAAAATGTATTGTGCTAACAACAATTTAGTAATAGCAAGATAAATTTACTTCCCATAATACCCAAAAAGATGCCATCCACACAGAACAATATTATTAAGTTAGATGGAAACATTGCACTTTATGGATATTTTCATAAAACTCGAAGGACTTATTGAGATCGCCTTAATGATGATGAGAATGAAGAATTATTAGAAGAGGTAATTCATAGTTATTTATGAAATGTTTAAAATTATGAGATTACAGGAAAGAATGTTTCCTCGAGCAGTAACATCTTTTAAGATACGATTTTTCTAAAGACATGCGCATAATTTAATATGATATTTTCTAGCTTTTTAATAATAATAATGTATAATTTAACTACAAATCTAATCAACTAATCAACTCTTTTGTAGTTGTCTTTCTGGATACTGTTGGAAGGAAATTTCGCTCGCTATTACTGAATTGTTGTTGTTAAGACCACAAACATTTTTTTAATTTTCTTGGATACGTAACATTCATTTTTAGATCTAAAAATTTTACTAAAATCAGCTTTTGTGATATATGAAATAAAACTCCGAAGGTATATCAAACTTTTCTGGTTTTTGTTTTCACTACATACCATATTTTTCTTTGCAGTGTTATTTTCAACAATTTCTTGCATTTCCAGCTGTTTTAAATTATTAAATAGGGATGTGTGATATATGAAAAAGCATCAGAAAAAATAGATCTATTCAATGGTATTAAAACCCAATGTAGCGCCCATAAGAAAAAATGAAGTTGATGATGGTCAGAACGAGACGAAACGTTTTAAGTAAAATCTAATGATATCATCGGAAAGAGCTTAAAAAAGTGCCTGTAGAATGTATTAATTTTGTTAAGATCCCTGCAATAATAACTTCAGAAAAAAATAAAATAGAAAATTACGTTTTCTTGTTTTTTGGGAATATTTCAAAAACTTCAAATCGTAGAAGATTTTTCAGAACGGATTATTATTAAGCATCAAAATACGCAACTTTGCCCCAATTTAACCGACTTCGTATCTCTTACCGTTTCCGAGATCCCAATGGTGAGCCTCGAATTTGTAACAGCCTGTATGTTTTATTAAAATAAATATATTATGTGATTTTCTAGGTTACTAAAGGTTACTAAAGTAATTTAGTTATTGTCATTGCCAAATGATTACTGAATAACTCCAAACGGATGTTACGGCATTAATGTACTCAAACAAAACATGTACATACATATAAAAAAAAACTTTAATTTTGAATTTTATTCCATCAACAATGTTCAGAAGTAATACACTCGACACAACGGAAAGTTAACTTTTACAAACTTCGTTACAAGAAAATTTCTGCATAATGAAGCCACGCATGAACTAGTTAACAAAAATTTTATAAATCTGCAATTATAAACAACTTTTGTACTAAGTTTTACAAGTTCAAGAAGCACAACAATTTAAATTAGCACACGTAACACATAAAGACGAACTTCTGCTTTGCAAGTTTTACTAACAATTATTGATGAAATTAAAAAATGATATATCTTCCATAAATTTTACTACACACTACGATTTTACCATAAAAAAATTGTGTAATATTTAAACTTTCCTTTTTTATAGCAAAAGTGTCTGCTATAATTTATCAGTTATGAATTAATTATATGAATTTTCTTACCTTCTAATCAACTATATCTACGTGTATGTAATTGCAATCACGATAACTAATTAATAGACGAGCAATAAAATATAGTCATAATTGCACTCTCAGCTTGGCTTCAGTTTTAATGTTCACAGCAATTAAAACAAATGCAAAATTATTATGTTATTACACGTTATTAATGGGTGGTGAATAGCACGATCTACTAAAACAATTTCGTTCATTAACTTTTACTCGCTATTGTTCGTACGCCATCAAGTTTATGTTTTAATAATAACTAATTGTGATGTAGGAGGAAGTGAAATAGACATGAGCCATGCAATAACCTTCAAATTGATAATTAGCTGAAGGGTAATTAATGGTGCGGCCGTAATTGGTCATTAAACGTTTCTACATCTGTACCACATGAAACTACATGAATATTTATGTATTTCTCGTAAGGTGTTTTATGAATACAAGGCCGGTAATTTGAGGAGTGTTTAAAGAATGAGAAGTTACTTAAGCCAAGTTTTCAAAATACAAGAATCGTTTCAAAATTTTACTTGTTTACAAAACAAACTTACTTAATTGAGTGTTTCTTAAACTATATTAATACCTACTTATTATTTCTAAAAATAAAAGTAGTCATTGTATTTTCATTGAAGTTTAAAATTTATAAGGAAGATTTGACATATGCATATTGTGAAATTTCGCTTTCGTTTTCAAAAATACTATATAGTATTGCGCTTCCCAAGTCGAAAACAAATGTTTATTACCTCTTGGTAGCTTTTTCGTAATAAATAAAGTAATTAAGTAGGTAAAAAAAGCTCTGTGTTGGACTTGATTAAAATTACTTCGTAACCAGAAATTGTTGTCCTCCAGTATCTTGAAGTAAATTGCACGTTTGTCTCATTCACTTTACGATACAAGCTCGACGGGACCGAAACACATTCAACCCTCATATTGAAGCAATTTGTTAGAGAGGCCCCTTCATACAAGCTTTATGGCGACGTCATATTCTGTTTACCTCGAACAGAAAGAAGAAAGTGAAGTCTTGGGTTTGAAGCTTCAGTTATTAATTTTTTTTTAACTTCAGCAAGGCGATAACACTTTGAGCAAATAATGTTTTTATACAGGCAATTAGCACGCCGTACCATTCCAGAAGCTGCGTTAAATTAAAGCCAACAACAATTAATATCTGTAGAAATTTACATTTACCCGATAACCTATCGCAATTAAAGCATAAAGGTTATTTATATTTAAACAAGTGCTTCGTTCTTTTGTGGCGTTTATAAAACTCGCGCGAATAAAATAAACGACGGTTGGTTTAATATTGCGGCGTTCAGAAAAACCGACGACAGTGAAACTATTGCCGCAATTCACGAGCGAAGTGAAATTGGGTGAAGGTTGGCAGCAGCGGTAATATCCATCGCAACTCGGCGTAAAGTAAAAGCGCCGTGAAAAAACTTAATGCATTTTTATGCAATGACACATAATAACAACAAAACTAAATTGAATTGCAAAAAAGTACTTTGGGAAAAAATTAACTCTGATTATGAAGCGTTTCGCTAACAATTCTATTTTTGTGCTATTACGAATGTTAGTATAAAGAGAAAATTTGCATAAAAAAAGATGAAAATCCAAATAACATATATTTGATTATTCATTTCTATATGTATATATTTCGACAACAAAATATGTAATTATTAAAGTACGGATTTAGGTGCATTTTTAGGTCATGAATCATCATATGAGTCATTCAATTCACCAAGAGGTGCATGCTATCCTAGTGTTATAAAAAATGATATGAAATTGTTAAATTATTACGATATATAAAATAGTTCAAAAACAACAACAGTAATGACAGAAACAATTAGAGGAGTATCATTAAATGCCATAATCAACAAAACATTGCAAAACTCAGACAATGTAAGCGATGTTCAAGGACCATGGATCCACAGTTTTAATTCACAGCTTACGAAATTCATCGTGTCGCAAGAACTACAGAATGCAGCAGCTTAATGGCACGCATTCTAACATAATAATGTCATATTTACTACAAAAATGCTTAATTATTAACTGATGTAATACAAGACACTATAAATTAATCGATTTATTTAATTAAGGTAAAATATGTATGCTTAAATCCGAAGTAGGTAACTTCTGTGCTGACATTTCGCGCATTAATTCCGGTAAACTATGTCTAATTTAATACAATATTAATTAATTAAAATATCTGTATCGTGAAGGCTATAAATATAAGGCGGGCCGTGCATGCTTAAATGAACGCAATGCTTACACATTCGTGCCCAATTAATTAGCCAATTAGCCGTATTATAATTATTATTCTGAGAGTAAAAACAAATAACGTAATCAGTAAACTGTACCAGTTATTTGTGGCGTTAGAATACAAATTAAATTCCGACCTCCTGTAAAGTAAAATAATTAAATAATTATTTTGTTTAATTAGAATGAAAAAAAAAAATAAATTGTAAACTAAAAAAGTTTTTTTTACGGTTTTACCATCAATTATATGATATATATTTTTTGCCGGAATTATCTCGACGGGAGTACGGCGCCGGAACAGATATTAGCTAAAAACGGAAGAGAAGATAGTTATCTAAACAAGGCTGCCAACTTCCGAATCTCGTTTTGCATTTACAAGCGCAGATAATTTTAGAATTCTTTTATTTAAACATAAAATTTAAACTGTATATTTATGGAGCATAAAGAATTTTAAATGCTACATTGATTTAATTCAAACCTCCTAGAGCATGTTTTTTCTTCTTAAAATTTCTTGTTATGTTCAACATCAAACTGCATTTAATTTCTCACATTCTCATTATCTTTTATTTAATATGTGCAAGATAAAAGTAAAAGTCGTAGCCTAACCCCAAACAGATTATCCAATGGTTAAAATTTATGGAAGATACGATTAATTGAGAAAATATTATTCAACTTGAATATGGAGAGGGATGTAGGTAGACTAGATTCACTTTTAAAAGTACATGGTGACTCATCGATTTCTGACCGGCGCGGCGGGCTGCGAACATTTGATGATCAGTGCCGTAGCAGAGGCCGTAGGTATTTTCTTGTATTCGTTATAATAGGTATAGGTAATTCTTTACGTGGCTTCATTGCCAAGGTATGCAAGAATATGTCTGAAATAATTTATAGGTCACTAACAAAAAAACTCGTCTCTGCGCATTGTGTATTTCTTACGGTGAATCTACTCTACACTTATCTTTTCACATAAGTCCCTTCATTTTGAGAAACATTGGTATCAAGTCCTCAGTAATCAATCATCAAAATTCCTTCACCATTCCAAACGATGATGGTCATTAATCTTGCCAACAGAAAAGACTCGGAATTGTGAAGTGAAAGATTGGCGCCACTTCATGTCTTATTTTGACTTTCGAAATAGTAAACCCACGTTTCATCTACTATCACAAAATGATCAAGAAGGTTTTGGAAGTGTCAGTAGAAGAAAGACCTCGAACACATTTATGTTACCGATTGAAAATGTGGAATATCCATCTTTCTGACACCCTAGTGGACACTGAATATCTTCCTAATCGCATCATTAGAGACGCCTGACATTTCATCTATGCGTTTTGTAAATCATCGAGGATCTTCTCTTAACATGCCATTTATACAATCAATTGCGTTACTGCAAAATTCACTTTTTGCATATTGGTAAGTCGTTCTAAAGCATCTGAATCCTTGGGACGTTAACAATTATTTGGCAGGAAGGAGCATCATGTCCAACACTTCTTCAAGCATGTACTTCATGTATGTACCTGTTTCGACGTTAAAACTTTCTTCTTCAAATATTTAGTTATCACGTGAAATTGACTTATCTCGATTTTCATAAATCTCGAGCAAAGCCAAATGATATAAATGTTGTTGTTATAGCCAACATATCTCAAAGTTTTTTATATTGGGAACAGCAAATATTGTACAACCCTTATTACTTTTTAATAAGATGACTTCTTTTATTGTAGTCTATCTTTATTTAATAGGATTTTTTATTCATTTCCCATATAGTAACTTATTGAAGGAAGATTAAACTCAGTAAGCTTATAATATTGGTTGACGTAAACCTTTATGGAAATAATGTACGTGTTACATGTATGTACGTACGTTTTATACACATAATTAACATTTTAACATAAAAAAGCGTCTACTATAGAAATATTTAAATTAAGTTGCGTCACCACCATCGCCATCAAGGCGAAGTCAACATGAATTTCCACCGATAGAACTATGTAATTAAAGCCAATGCGAGACGCATTTAAAACTGCACCAGCTGCAGATGTAAAACATAAAGAAGCAAACCAGAAGCAGTTGCTGACCACTTGATCTAAATGCGGATAGTGATTCACTCGGCAACGTAGCCGGTTTAGATTCGACAGGGCTCCCATTATTATTTGTTTGAAGCGGGCGATGTTTCGATTTGCGATTAAAATTTTGATAATTATAAAACAACACGACCGGCTGGATTAGTTGGATGTACTAAAAAAAAAATGTTTGCCCGTCAAATAATGGATGATTTGCAGAAATTACTGAAACGAAAATATTCTGAATTTCCAGCGCGTTGTTACCAGGTAATTAAATTTACGCATCAACAAATGGCACTTCCTGTAACACGAAAAATCTAATGCGAAATTTAATGATTTAATGATTAGAGGACGTAATTTAGTAAACTCGAATCCTCCTTTTCGCACAGAAAGCGAGAAATCATTTGCGAAAAGAACTATTTTCCAAATTATTAATGCTTCAGGTGAACTCTATCGAGCTTTTGTATAATTGACCTGTAAACACGTACATCTTTCCAACAAACTCTACACTACCCAAATTTCTGCGATGTTGACATTTATGTCCATATTCTCATAGTGCTTCCTTCAATGAGGGACCCCGTAGAATAGGATTGCAGTAAGGAAGTTGCATTACAACAATACTCATTCTAAGGGGAAGGAAGTTCTATGAATACGAGAATTAGTTAAGTCAGAATTTTAATTATCAAATAATTAATACAGGGTGGGGCCTAGAAACTTCCTTTTTTTGAAGGTGAGTAAATAAAAATTGTAGCTGATATGCATGTCTTTTTGTTTTATATTGAAAGAACATAATTTCAAATTTTATATCACGCAGTTTTAAACAAAACATCTGTAAGGTGATGTCCACCGTATTCTTTACACTGGCCCAACCGATTTCTGAAGCTCCTCTCTACGCGTTCCAATATCTCCACCGGAATTCGGGCTATTTCCTGCCGAATTAGATTCTTCAATTGAAGCAGGGTTGTAGGGTGGTGTTTGTAAACCTCTACCTTGAGGTAACCCCATAAAAAAAATTCACACGGCGATAGATCAGGCGAGCGCGGCGAACATTTCCTTAACAACTGTCATCGAAACTTTGGTCGTGTGGGCCGTATCACCATCCTGTTGGAACCACACGTTTTGTAGGCGCATTTCTTCAAGAGCTAGCTCGAAAAAGTTTTGGATCATATCCACATACAATTGACGGTAACTGCGCTCGCCCGATCTATCGCCGTGTGATTTTTTTATGGGGTTACCTCAAGGCAGAGGTTTACAAACACCGCCCTACAACCCTGCTTCAATTGAAGAATCTAAGTCGGCAGGAAATAGCCCGAATTCCGGTGGAGATATTGGAACGCGTATAGTGAGGAGCTTCAGAAATCGGTTGCGTCAGTGTATAGAAAACGGTGGACATCACTTTACAGATGCTCTGTTTAAAACTGCATGATGTAAATTTGAAATTATGTTCTTTCAATGTAAAACAAAAAAAACATGTATATCAGCTATAATTTTTATTTTATTCACCTTCAAAAAAAGGAAGTTTCTAGGCCCCATCCTGTACTTAATTGTGGCACTGCTTATAGTGGTTTATAGGATTTTCTTTTATTATCTTTCCACTCGCAGTGAATTTATCTTCCTATTATTTACTGGCGCCTTCTGATTAACTGTGAACATACTGTCGGGATGATGACCGCCGGGTTACAAGTAAATACAATTAAATCTTCCCATGGGCAAGAAAAAGTAATAGCTTAATTCGAGAAGCAATCAATACGGCATGCAGCGTATAATGTAGATCCCGGTATCATTGTCGGGGAAAGAATATAAATAAACCTTCCAGACAGGAAAAAAATGTGGGAAAATAATAGGATACGAGTATAGTTGTAAATTAAAAAGTCACGAAATCGCATAAGATGTGAAGATAAAATATTCCTTAATAACAAAGAGAATTAATTGGGAGGAAAAATAAAGCAAAGAATTCAGCGTAAAGAAAAACAAAAAGTAAAATACAACGAATGAAAAACAGATTGAAGGACAAATAGAACCAGAAAAAGAAATAAAAGGTTTAAAAAGTAATACATTGAAAAATTCTAAAGAATGAACTTTTTGAAAATAATTCAATTTTATACGTCATCATATATTTGGAATAGTTAACAGTGTTACTTGAGGACAAAGTAAAATATTGAAATGGCATCGAAGTGTAAAGTTTTTCATAGAATAATTGTACACAGATAGATATCTATTTCTATTGTGCAAAATTTTAATTTGAATCTCTGATGTAAAGTCGTTAATACAAATTCTACACGTACCTGTGTACGTCATTGTCTTTATGATGAATGTCCTTGCATGTATGCATTAAATTCTGATTAAAAATCACCTGTACAGTAACATCATCATCTACTTATATCAATGGTCTCCGAACTGGGTTGTCTCAGGCAGCTCTCTGGATTTTATACTTTTTTTTGCAGAACATTTAGTATTCCGACCATCTTCTAGTCCTATTCCAAAATTACAAATAAAAGAAATAAATAAGAATTATCCCTTACTAGTTCAACCTCCATTACTATTCTATAATCCAAATATATGCAAAAATACAGTTTTACTGCATAATAATAATGTGTTCATTTAACAATCCGGTAGCATTACCTGTGAAAATATTTTGTTTTGTTTGTCGCAGTGTTAAAATTGAACATAACCTGACTTTTAAATGTCAGCAGGACATAAATCATAAAATATCAATTACTCACTCACAAATTAAGTAATTTATTACATGAGATTCACAGAAAGACAATTTCTGTGTGAGACCACCGGGCAGCAATTCTTGCACCAATATCATGCGGAAATCTTTGCGTAACAATTTGTGGCACGTTCCCACAGAAAGCTCAATGTGTTAAGATAATTGGCGGAAAGAGGTGTGAGAAGCATTTTTCATTTTTCATGTCCTTGCAGTTTCGATAACCCGGCAGTACATTTTCGAGGTTGACTTCTTATTTTTCTTCGGAAAAGACCTCCACTTTCACAAAACATCTGTACACACCAATGCAGGTTGTCTTCGAGTGTTTTGTGTCAATCATGGGAAAATGCAACTCTAAACTCTTCCCAGCAGTTTCGTACTCAGTATACCCATGCCCCATCGATTTTTGAACTATTACAAAATAACTTTCAATCACAAAGGTTTTCTGCTCTAACGTAAACACCTTTTTGTAATGCAATCAATGTAATGTAAATGAGTCCTGAAAATAACTTATCTATGTTAAAACCAACAAACAAATACGAAAACACTTACTCGACAGTTGACAGGAATGACACTAGAGTTGTGCTAGAGACAATTGCGTTCGCGGTGAGCTTAAGCTACGACATGCCTTTACGAAAACAAAATATTTCCATAGCCAATGCTACATGATAGGTACCAAAAGGTATTTTTTAAATTACATTTCCATCTTTACAATAAAAGTTCGCCTTGCCAATTGATGTAATTACAGGCCTGGTACATTTTACACACTGTTTTAGAAACTGTGAATTTTGATGACATTTCCTGTAAGTTATGAGTTAATCAAACCTAGAAGTGAACTATTTCGTTTTCGTTATTTTACTTCAATCGAAAATAGTTTATATCGTTTATAAATATCGCATTCAATCGTTGTGCGCCTAATTTTCTAACACGATAATTTAGGGGCATCAAATATAACCGAACAGACATTTCAGGTGCAGTTATCCGGTGCTTAGAGAATTAGGAACGTACGAGAGCCTGCGAGAAAGAAGCCAGAGCATTTAGATGCATATTATGGCATCGTGCCAGTAGAGCAAATGACGCACTCTCGCTTTCAGAATCCGCTGCACACATCATTAAACCCGCATCCTTTCCGCTCAGGTAAGAAGAACTGAAGGTGAGTTATATTCGTATCGCCACATCTCAACTTTACTGTATCAAGACCGTAATAATTGTTTTCTTTATGTTAGCAAATGATTAATAAAAGATTACTGTTTCGTTCACACGTTGTACTTAGAGTTCAGTGCTGGAAAAAACCACCAAGAGAAACGGGTATATCACAGGAGTAATAAAGATAAATGCATTCCTTAAAGAGCACTACGATTTACGTCCATTCCGCGCACGATCTTGATGGACCGAGTTTCGTTTGCCGTGATGTGGTACACTTATTTCGTTCATGATGACTGATATTAGATAGAATTTCTTTTTGAAAATCAAAAAAATTACACGTTTACGAACAAAAATCACATAGTGATTTCTTGCTGCAACATTGTAGCATTGGAAGGTAATTGCAGTACGTTAAACTTATTTCCATTCAGAAATGCAAACACTCCAAAATTCCTATCTAGTATCCAGTCATTTCAAAAATGTCCTAAAACATTGTAAACCAAATCCTATAGATTTTGTATTATCAAAAATTATATTTGGGTGTCCTTTCTACAACAAAAAATACTGGAAAAGATCCTTAAAAGCAAGAGAAACAGAAAAGAAATGACTCTGGCAAGAAATCTAAAATAATGGGGAGTGGAAATATTGTACTTAAAGTAAGAATACTCAACCTCAATTTGAAGAAGTAATTAAATTAATAAATCTGTGTGAACAATAACGAATGGAGAAAGCAACAGTAAGTAATGGAAAGTCTATAAAGTATCAGCAGAGCGTTTTTCGCGAAAAGAAATCACTGAGAAATAGAACTAGAAGATCTCAGAACAAGACTATAAACAAAATGTGGGTAAAATTGAAGTACAGTTGAAGTACAGTAATAAAATAATGACGAGTCGATATAGAACGAATTAGACGGGGAAACGGGGAATTAGATGAAGGAAACGGCTACAATTATATGGTAGAGATGTGTTTGGAAAGCAAGAAAGGAGAGTGGAATAAGAACGAAGTGGATACTAGAAGACGAAAGAAAGGAAAACAGACCGAGAACTAAGCGGCAGGCGAAGATGGAAAAGGTCTTCAGAACGCAAGAAAAGACAAGAGAACAATTAAAAGACAGGAAGGAATTGATGAAGACAGCAAGAGGATTTAGAAGAACATGCGGTAACACAATTGATCTATTCTATTGCGACTGCACTTCAAACAGAGACTTGCACCATTAATAACATTCCAGTGAACACTTGGTTAGAAAAATTTTTACTACTAAGGTCCGCGTGACACTATGATATTTCTTGTACAAGATTTGTTACGAAGTGAGCGAGAAGTCCCAATTCAACCAATCAGAATTCACCGTGGTAGCTCATCTCCCTCCCTTTGTAACAAAAGTGTTATCAAATCTTGCACGGTCTCACACGGGCCTAAAGTAAAAAAAAAGGAAGGAAAGAAACATTATAAAGTAGTATAAGGTAGTTGAGAGGCAACATCAAGAAAGACACTCAGAACATTATCATATAGGCAAAGAAGTAAAAGAGTTTTCGCTTCATTCGATTTGGATTAGGGTTATTAGCCTTACCAGAATTAATCATATTTTTCTTGTCTTGTATTTTGAAGCTACGCAAATTTAAAGACATTTGTAATTAAATGAACACAAGTGAAATATGTCAAATAAATGAAATTGTTCCAACTTGAGATTCCAATGTAATTATATTTCTGAAGATGACAACATGAGGATCGACATAAATATTTAGTGTTTATTATGCATGCTTGTTTTTTTAATCACATTACAATTAAATTTACGAAACGTATTTACCTGTTGCTTGTTTTTTTTAACAGGTAATATTTAATTAAATGATGTGAGAGAGCCTTATTCAAATGCAACTGTGCAATAGCGTGGTCTACATTTCTTTTGTAAGAAAATTAATCGCAGTTTATTTATGCACTTTTATCATTAATAATATTTATGCGTTTCTAAGAATAAAAACAATGCATCGTGATATCTTTGTTGAATTCCGTATGCTGACGTCACAAAGTTCACTGGTTAAAGTAAGAGGACTTTTTTCTTTCTGTTTCGCAAAGTTTATGTCTTAAGAAGTTTACATAAACAAACTGAAAATACACCCACATATACTTCAGTAACTATGAAGTAAATTTATAAGAAATGCTTCGACTTTAATGATAGCTTTTTTACTTTATGGGTATTTGAATAAATAAAACAACTTTTCAGTACAAGTAAAGAAAAAATATATGTATTTCACTTGACATTCGCAGCTCCTTTCACTGCGTTGTCAAATAAGTTGTAAAAGATTTTGCCCTTTACTCATATACAGAAGTCATTCATATCTGTCTATGATTGTGTAATTTTATTTGTAATTTGTTAAATTTGAATTACGAAACAAAACTTCAGAAAATTACAAATAACTTACAACTCAAGAACAAGCAAAAGAAAATTGTAATTCGATACCATGTACGTAATTTACTCGTAATTTTATAGGAACGGTCGTTGCATCTCCTAAGCAAAAGCGTCCAAAAAAAGCTAAATGTTTACACGAAAGTCCGACACATAAATTAAAAAATTTCGAGCAAAAAGCGTACGTATCTTACATGTTTTCGACAATCCCACATCAAAGCAGCAACGTTCAACAAAACGCTCGTGTTTTGGCACCTCGAAATGTTATTGAACCGGTCATTGCCAAATTACAGGATGAGTTAGAGACGTGTTTAAAAAAAACAAAAAAAGTGCCTGTGTATGTCGGAGTTGCATGCAAAAAATGATTACTTTCCGCTCACGATAATGCGTTTCCTTTTAGCAGAAATGCACTCGTATTTGCAAATGAATTCAGCGATATTTACATACGAAATGGATAAATATTTCGAGAAAAATATGTTAATTTTTAATCTTACGTAAATATTGAGGTGCGTTCGACTGAAAATCCGGTATATTTCTCACACGAGGAACAAATTATACGTCAAATAGACTTCGGCTTTTATGAATTATTATTCCCATTAGCCTGGATTTTTTTCACGTTTTTCTCATTCCAGGAACTCAACTGTGTGAAACACCATTTCTCATTGCTTATCACAGAACGCACTGTACACTAACATTTTTTTTTATTATAAATTGTATTTACGTACCATTAATTATGTAAAAAGAAGAAAGAAGAATTCGTTTTGTATTTACTTTCTAAATGCGTGCACAATTTATATAAAGAAGATAAAATGTCTAGGTGTTGCCAACTATTTTGCCATTAATTTTACGATCTCTAAATCAACCGTAAAAATGTAAATTTTCTGGTATAAAACAACACTTGAACACATTCATAAAGAAGTCATAAGGAAAATGAAATTAAAATGAGACTTGTCTGATATACAGGGTGTAATCGAATAAGTTTCACTTAATAATACTGTAAGTTTTTCATCATATAAGGAATTAATTCTGAAACTATCAATGGTTTTGCTCAAAAATTAAAAACTGACCTACCACAAGAGCGCATCGCCTTTTGTTTGAAAACTTCTACTCGTTCGTCAGTGTGTCTGCAATTTTTATAAACACATCGCAAAACGATAAATTCCGCCAATGTCACGGTCACTGGGTCAGTGTCGCCCGGAACACAATTCCATAACGAAGTCTTCGTTTCATTAAATAATCGATAATAATTACATCATACTTTGTAAACAAATAACACACTACCTTCAATTTGTTAATTTCGATAGAAAATCAAATGCTAGAGAAAAGTGGAAGTTTGGAAAATATGTATATGAGAAAATTATATTTGAAGGACGATGTTAATGGTACTTTTTTAAAATCTAACTTCGATATTTCTACGCCAATCTTTTCTCTGAACGTAGAAATTGTTTAAAATATAAAATTTTTAATTAAATGTTTTATTACCATTGAATCAAACAAATAGGCTTCCAATTTTCAACAGATCCTGTCATGCAGAGTTAATAAAGGTTGGGGGAATTCCCCGTAGTTCGTCCTTGGTTGTATGCACAACGAAATAACCATGAGGAAGAGATTAACCAACTGCAAAGGCAGATACACACATAGTAACACGTTAATTAGATTTCGTTAAACCTGACCATCATTAAATTACGTGGCCGTTTGGAGGTTAGAGTACGAAACGCGCTTGGCACGGACCAGTGGTTAGAATTTTGCTGTCCCGGATTTAATTTCCGGTCCTGGCTTCGGTTGTTATGTAAAAATTTGTAATGCAAATTTAGACACACCAGGTTTTATGATTAATGTTGACTCAAGCGATAATGCGTGATAACAACATATTGTTTGTTGCTATTTGTTACGTGTTTGTTATGCAAAAAAATAGTTCGTTTTATCTCTATACACGTACGTAGGAGGTGACATTTTATTTGCAATGTTGCATTCGCATTTTGCAAAGAAATAAAAAAAAATACAAGGCACAAAGCTACACCAATATAATAAATCGAAATACACCTACAACCACATAAGAGGATTTTAACCAAATTTAAAACTTTAGATTTGTTCCAAAGACATTCACTCTTCGATCTTTTTACCAATTAAAACTATTTTGAATTTTCCTATATATTTGGACATTCAAGTTGTAGGCATTTGCAGACATTTAGACAGTTTATTACTTTGTATAAACAATAATCTCAAAATGCCCTGAGCTTTTCTCTATACCACGCAAAAATTAGCATTTATTTCCTCGATTCACTGATAAATTCTAAATCTAAAGGAATTTTCCTGCACCCTCCTTTAAACATTATTCACCTCGACGCAATCATCATTGAGAAGTCGTCGAAAATTAATTCAGTATTCATCCACGACATCCGACTATATTCTGGAGAGTTTCAAGCTTCTGATTTCCGTAGGAAAACAATTCAACTGAAATATAATCCCACATCCGGATGGTTCGCATCTCATAAAATATTTCGTCGGAATTAACGAAGTTGTGATGAATGACTGGCTTGATTCAGTTGAATTTGCTTAACAATGTTCAAGTTTGCTGAACATTTATACATTAATTGAGTCGAGTTTGGTGTTTCCCACACACATACCTGAAAATCGGGGAAGTGAACGAAATTCATCAGATTTTCTGGAGAGCTTCATTTCAAAAATATCAAGCACCAACAAATATTATATTTTCGCTTTTATTATGGATATTTACGTTTTACGAGTGAATAATGTACGTTAATAAAGCCATTGTGCTCGCTGTATGAAAGCAATTTCCTTGTCATATATGGTAGGCAAGCTATAAAACGTCATAGTTCATTAATCTATAACGTAAACCATTTTCTTTGTTTATTTTTGGAGAGGACGACGACATGTGTCTCTGACACATTTACAATATAAAAACATGATGCAGATTTATGCACTTTAAATTTTATATAGAAAGAGAAAAATGTAATTAAAAACCATTTTCTCGTCTCGCCTTCCTGATGAGCTTTACAAACTGTTGAACCCTTTCTTTTACAGTTTTCATATCATTTTGCCTTCGGTTGATTTAAGCAGAGCAGCAAAAATGTATTAAAATATGCATGGATTTTCCATTCTACCCACACAAAATTATCAGAATCTTTTACGAGCTCTACAGCCGTACGTTAAAATATTTAAAGCATTTTACCATTAAAATTGCCCTCCACCTACATTTATGATTACAAAAACCGTTATTTTTCTCTTATTTGCATTAGGGCATTTTACACCAAAAGTGATTCAAATGTGTAAATATGTATACGTACGTGATGAAACTAAACGCCAACAGAAGTGTTTGCTAATGATCTTATTCTACTTAGTGTGTTGACAGATACTATTAACGATTTGTATCTTACTCCTCCCAAAATTATTAATAAATTTCTGGAGTGTCCACTCCCATTTCTTTTTTGAATCATCTTTAATTTTAGAATGAAAAAACCTAAAATGGGTTGTCCAAATATAAGACAAGACAGGAAATCTGCTAAAATATTTGAAGTAGTTGTCCTAATAGAATGAATTATTTAGTAAATATTATTTGTAAGCAAATCGTTCTAGTAAAATAAAGAAAATTTAGAATTTTTCTTGATTTGAGAACACAATGTGGTTTCAAATACATAACTCGGTTTTTCCTCGTAATATGGAAGTCTCAGATTTTCTAGTCTTCCAGAATTGAATCCGTATATGAAAAAGACAGTCGCAGAAGTGATAAAAAACAAGATAGTTGAACATTCAAATTTTATACAGGATTTTTTTTTACTTCTATTCTACTTAAGTATACATACAGTGAGAATCTTGTAACGCTGCACATTACGTGATCAGATAATACATTTCTGAGTCATATAAAACTGCGCATAGGGGTTTTAACATTACGTTGCTATGGCTACTACTCAATTTTCAATGCTGAATCATTTGAAAACTGCACATAGAAAGTATTAAGGAAAGTTTATTTCATTGCATGTATTTAACTGGGAATTTGTCTATCAGGAAATTTGGCGGCAAATAATGCAGAAACCTCTCTCAACGAAGCTGGTTGTATACATTATTTTACAATAAATCAAAAGAACAATTTAATTCAATATGACAATTCAAAATCAGTAGTGTCTTTACGGTAACCATGACGAAAGAAATAAATTTGGAAATACTAGTTTAAATAAAGCTTTCATTGATAATTACTATGTGCAGTCTTATAAGGTTCTCAGCGTATACAAACGAGACAAAAATAAAGAACTTAATAAACGACAACTGTGTTTTTATTGAAATTGACGAAAAGCTTTAAATCACTAAGCTACAATCTAAATGAATTCTGAAAGATCGAAACCACAAAACAATACAATACATAACTGTAATAAAATATTCAATACATAACTACTTAATGAGACAAAAAGAAGAAAAAAAAACGATCAAATTAAAAAAAAAACTAACGAAAAAATAATAAATATTTTAGGAGTAAAAGGACAATTAATTATTTAATATTGAGACATCATCAAACTGTAGGATTTCTTTCATAATCCGCAATGTCCAAACAAAAAAAAAGTACTGACTTTCTAAACTAATGAAAAATCAAAATATTTTTTAAAGAAACCAAAACTACTAAGGAATTCACAACCACACAATTTAATACTGGTATTATTCTGGAATTAGATATAAGTTAACTGTACACACAAATAATTTCTATAAGTTCAGTATCAGTCAATTCTCCTTAGTCTTATTCCGGAGAAAAGTAAAAATTATTTTCCGCAAGTGATTTACATATTTTCTTCTTAATTTACGTAAAACGAAACCTAAAATTTTGGATTAAAGACCGTTTTACACTACCCTATGTTGTACAAGGGTTCAGTTTCTTAAACAATTTAATTGAAGCAGTAAATTAAACTGAATCATCTGGAAAAATAGAACTTGTTCTATTTCCATACCGTATCTGCAGCCCCAAAATACATAAATGTTCATTGTTGAAATTGAAACAAGTTCTTGTACAAGAAATGAGGTAATTTAAAACGGCCTTAAGTAAGAAATATGTTCGACGATTGGTGAGCTAAAACTAATTTAAATTCCAAATAATTAGCAGCATCTGAACAAGCTTTAATTGTACAGAATGTCGTTTCATCTCTGTCCGAAAGAATCTTCATTATGTATTTTCATTATTCTTCTATGTTATTATTTTTAATAAGGTATCTTTTCTTAAATTAGTTTTTGCAGAAGTGCAAAATTGAATTTCGTTTTTTTTATTGACTTTTGCTCAAGTACTATGAGATGACATAAAAGAAGAACATAAAACTTGTTTATAAAGACCGAACGGATATTGAACGTTAATTCAAAATAACTAGAAGGAGTAACATAAACACTAACGAACGTAAAACGAAAGTGCCTGTAGCAGATAAATTTTGGTGCATCTCGTTTCACGTTTCAAAAATGAGTATTCTGAAAGTCTTCAAGTTTCGATTGGTAGCGTCTTGATAGTAATTAAGAAATAATATTCCGAAATTAATCCAAATCAGTTATTACTTCTGTATCTCTAATAAAAATACTGTGGAGGAGTTACATGCGATGCTGAGGTCAGTATTGTACAAGCGTACTGTATATACGAGTACTACATGCATTAATATTTGTCTACCTATACAGAAATATTTCGCATTCAGTTATTGAATAGTTACATAGTTACCGTGAAGTAAATAACTTTGAAGTGAAAGACTGCAAAGCAAACACAACCGTCCGTGTTCGTGACTATTGATGACGTTATATGTGACATCATAATTCACTTCGCCTCTCCTGCTTTGCATTCTGAACACAAGCCTGCTAAACCGCGTCCCCCGACAAGGTAAACCATAAAGAACGAACCCGCCAGGTGTTGCTTAGCTCGTGATTATCGTGATCGTGATCTTCGTTTTCGGATTACTTCGAGATTACGTAGGTGCGCTTACTAAGTGCAGGATTTTTTCCTAGCCGAAGGACGCTTTCAGGAAGAGCGTTTCTATTTACATCATTGTTTCCATTACCATAAAGTTTCAACAAAACGCCTAAAGTTTCACGGACTTGCGGAGCTGAAATCAATTATTAAATGATTCCACTCCAAGAGAAATCGTGTTAGTTGTACATTAGTCTTAAAGGCATTTACATATGTTTTTACTAATACAATTATACAATTACACCGTTCGCGACATAAATTCTAATTAAAGCGTTGCGATGACGTCAATCGCCGTGAAACTTTATTACTAAACTGTGAATTTCTATCGCCTTATTAGGGCGCCACTCGTGCTGGTGTTTTTAATAACCAACCAAAATCATTAACATAGCAATCATGTGAATTTCCTGCTACTCAAAAAGCTAGTTTTTAATAACACTTATCTACGGCAATCTAAACGAACTAACATGAAACTTGCAGAAAGTCTACTGAAATACACTCGCGTTCAAAAAATTCCGGACACTCAGTTTTTTCATTCACTTGAAAAATGTAAGAATGAAAGACTTTTTCCGGAGTTATTACATAGCTTCTTTTCTTACATATTATTAGTGGTTACAGTAAGTGAAACTTATTCGTTTACACGATGTGTTATTTTAATTGTTATCCGATTGTTTGTTGTTTCGTTTTATTGTTATTGCTGATTACAGGAACAGTTTAAACTGAAAAATAAATGTTTATGAAAATGTTTCCGTGAGAATATCGAATTTCAGCATTACTGAAAGCGCAATTAATTTCAAAAGTCAAACGTTTTCCGTTAAAGGTAATTTTGTGTTGAAGTATCCATTGAAATCATAAAATTAGTTTTTTGACGAATTAATTACGAATTTCAACTGGTTTTGTCGTCGGGTCCTTTCATAACCAGATTCCTCGAATCATTTTCGCGCATTAGAACGGACGTCAACGGAACTCAATTAAGAAATATTAAAAGGCGAGGCGGTACGTTGACATGTACATTCTCAATTTAAACCTTAAAAGTGAAATTTATTTACTTACTACGTTTTCAGCGTCAGCACATTACGATAATATAAGAAAGTTGAAATAGGTTATCAAGCAGGCGACATTACACATAAATTTGTAACCGCGTTTAATTAATTTTCAGATGTACGTTTTCTTATCTGGCTTGTCCAGAATGTACGAAACTGTTTCGTTGTTAATTAAATCCTTCTTCATGCTGCCGCACTGCGTAGTTCACCCATCAGGATTTCACATTTCTGTTAGTTGAGCGTGTAAATTTATTAATTCTGTCGACGTGGCATGCGACACTAACATACGATAAACGTACGATGTATTATTGTATTGCGTGAAACTGTATCCGAGCTGGTGCCAAAGTATGTTAATATTTTACGGTTTAATGTCCGTTTATATTTATCTGAAATCTAAATCGTTGGCGTTATAGAGCCTAACGAAAATTTTACGTTAGACAAATCTTTCGTTTACTTATACGAAAATAATTCTAACAAGGGATTGTAACACGGAAGCAAACTTTAAAGTATCAAGTTTAAACCATTTTGTTACATTTATCTTCTTCCTCTTTATTTGATCAACACCATAAAGTATGGTTTTCTTAATATAATTTTTAAATATACTTTGAGAAAATTTTGCATAAATTACAAGATATCGGCAATAGTAATGACAACATGGAATTTTTGATCCTGTGAAACGTATTTGGCAATAAATCATTTGGCAGAAGTGGATGTAGTCAAATTGGTGACTCTTCTTGAGGAAAGTCATAACCAACAAATTGCGTAGAAGGTTTAACTGTCGGTAGGGGCTTGGAACAGGTACAGAGGAACCGGAACTTATTGCAAAAGACCTGGTCAAGGAAGAAAAAAGAAAACCACGACTGCGGAAGACCGCCTGATGCAAATTATTGTAAAACGGAGAAGGTTTTACACTGGAAACGACCTACAGCTTGCCAACGGAACGATTATAGGTAAGTTAAAGATACTGTGAGAACAAGGCTACAACAGGGCCACCAACAGGACTAGTTTTGACAGCATAGAGGAGCTGGACTAACATTTGCTCAAATGCACGCAAATTGGGCAATTGATGACTGGCACCAGTTTTGATTCACCGACGAATCCAGATTTTGTCTAAAGTGGAATGATAGGCGTGACAGAGTATGGAGAATGTCCGAAGAAAGATTCGCACAATGTTGCATACGGAAAGTGGACCGATTTGGCGGTGGAGCAGCTATGGTACGGACAGGATTACTTTTAAAGATCATACAGACCGGATTATTATGAACAGGGAATACAGTAACAGCAGCAAGATATCTGAACGACGCGCTGTGCATGGACCTCTGCTCATTTTAATGCATTATAATCAATGCACGTTCACACGTAGCCAACATTGTTAATAATAGATTACTGCCACCAATCTTCGAGTTTTAAACTGGCCAGCGCAAAGTCCTGGCTTAAATCCGATTGAGAATCTTTGGAGTACCATAGGAGGAAGAATTCGGGAACTACCAGGCCATCCTCAAACCTCCGAAGAGCTTTCAAGAAATCTTCCAGCAGTTTGGATGAAGATTATCCAAGAAGAAATTTCGTGCTTCATTGAGAGAACATCTTCTCGTATGAAAGCTCATACAGGGTGAGTTATTAAGCGCCCTTTCTTCCATAGCTCATTTATAGAACGAGATAGAATTTTTTTCTTTTACAAGGACATTCTACCTATTGAGCACTATAACCTAAAATTATTTTGATACGTACAGAGTGTTACATAAAATAATGGCAGCATGCAGCGGGATTTTTTTTAATGGAACACCCTGTGTATTTTCCTATAGAAAGATATAACACTCGATCCTATAAACAGCAGCACATAAAATATTTATGTTTATTTAACCAATTAAGAGTCAATTAATATTTTATTGAAAACGGTCTGATTTTCAACTTCTCTTAAAATACTAACTGTAAACGTATCGTTTGTCGTACGGAAATAAAAATAAGTAGTGTTATAAAGTAAAGTATAGGGAATAACCCAGATATAAACTGATTTAGTTTCATTTGTTTTTTCAAGTATTCAAGCCTCTGTAATTGTCAGATTTTCAAATTGCCGTTATTCAATTTTTTTAAATGCAACCCCCCCTATCTCTTTTCACGAATAGATAGTGTTCATGTTCCTCTTCAATTCTGTTATAGGTTTTCTGCATCTAATCCTTACAGTATTTTGCTATAAGAAATTTTTTACATTTTTACTCTAAAATCAATATTAAAAACTTATTTAACGTACCGTATTTTAATTTATTTAAGACAGCGTCCTCTATTTCATAAAACAGATGGATAATATCAAGTTTACAATTGGTTACAAACTCTTATTACATTATAATCATCGTATTTTTATTGTAATACAGTTCTTTCACCTTGTTGTAATTAACGTCTTAAAATTGATTCGATGTGGTTTACAACAAAAGAAAACATCAGTGTTTGCAAATAATTACCTTAATGTAAAAATTGTTGTACTTCAAAAAAAATATACAAATAATAAATTAATAATCTAACAAATAAATGAAAATCGGTGAATTTCTTTTGTTCAAGTATTCAGATTTTATTAAATCAAATGTTAATGAAGACAACTGAAGCTTAGGAACTACATAGAATCAATTTTAAAGCATTCTTAATTAAAACAAAGTAAAAGAATTGTATTATAACAAAAATACGTTTATTATAATGTAATAAGAGACTGTAATCAATTGTAAACTTGATAAACTTTAATGACGCTATTCATAAAATTAACTCCGACTTGAAGTCTTTGTCAGATTTTTCTGAGAAGCACTGTCTTAAATTGAACCCTGCCAAATGGCAATACTGTTTGCGAACAAAAATAAACGTTTGCTTTTCAAAGATCTCATCCACCTTAAAATTAATGGAGAAAACATTCCTATTGTTGATCAAGCAAAGAATTTAGGTGTAGTCATTGATAATAATTTACGTTTTAAAGGACATGTTACAAAAATACTCCAGCAAGCTTATTCGGGCTTAAAGATCTTGTACGACAATAGGAAAAATTTAAATCAACGCTTAAAGTTACAGCTCTGTGACTCCTTAGTAATATCAAGTTTAACTATTGCGATACTCTATATCATTTCTGCTTAGATAGTGAGGATGTACGTAGAGTGCAGAGGCTGCAAAATACTGTCTACGTTTTATATATGGGATCAGAAAATATGATCACATTTCTCATACTCTTAAAAGGGCCTCGTGGTTAAACATGTTCAATCGACGCAAACTCCATGCTGCAACCTTATACTACTCTATAAGTATCAATAAATCACTCCATATTTATATAACAAAATTAGTTACCGGACGGATATACATAATATAAATATTAGATTTAAGAATGTTATTACAATACCGTCTCACAAATATGCATTCTTTGCGCGTGGTTTTTCATACAATATTGCTAGCTTATTAAACAGCATTCCGTCTCATCTTAAGCTTGGCAGTGTAGCTGTCTTCAAACGTAATTTTAAAGATTTTCTGGTCAGAGAGCAGAACTTTCAAGGAAATTAATTTACTATGTAATTTGCAGTGTGCTTCTATATTTATACTATGTGGCTGTTAAGGGCTGAAGGAAGAACAGGAATCCTTGCTTAGGATTCTTGATTTTTTGCCCTTTTGACTGATTTATATATGTATTCTTGTTTTCACATTTTCTCATTTTCACCAATAATATTCAGTCAATAAACTGTATTATTATTATTATTATATTATCCATCTGTTTTATGACGTTGTCTTAAAGAAATTAAAATACGGTACATTAAATAACTTTTTAATATTGATTTCAGAGTAAAAATGTAAAAATTTATTATAGCAAAAGAACTGTAAGGATTAGATACAGAACACCTATAACAAAATTGAAGAGGAACATGAACACTATATATTCGTGAAAAGAGATAGGGGGGGTTGCATTTAAAAAAATTGAATAACGGCAGTTTGAAATTTTGACAATTACACAAGCTTGAACATTTGAAAAAACAAGTAAGACTAAAAGAATTTATATCTAGGTTATTCCTTACACTTTAATTTATAACACTACCGATTTTTATTGCCGTACGACAAACAATATGTTTACAGTTAGTATTTCAAGAGAAGTTGAAAATCAGACTGTTTTCAATAAAATATTAATTTACTCTTAGTTGGTTAATTAAATATAAAAATTTTATGCGCTACTGTTTAGAGGATCGAGTGTTATGTCTTTCTATAAGAAAATACACAGGGTATTCCATTAAAAAAAATCCTGCTACATGCTGCCATTACTTTACGTAACACTCTGTAAGTACCAAAATAATTTTAGGATATAGTGCTCAATAGGTAGAATGTCCTTGTAAAAAAAAAAAATTCTATATCGTTCTATAAATGAGCTATGGAAGAAAGGGCGCTTAATAACTCACCCTGTATGTATAACAGCGGGAGGAGGTCTACTGGATAGACATAACAACGATTATTTCAACAACTGTTGTTAAGGACTTAAGCTCAGGCTTAAGGTTAAGCTGGAATTGTACAACTGGCCCTAAGTGTTCAGTTTAAAAAATAAATGTTTAATTTTGTTTTTAATTTTGTACTTCTTGTTTTATTGCTAAACTGTTAAAATAAATTGCGTAGTTTATCTTATTATCCCTGCTAGTAATAATGTAAATAGGAATAGTTAGTATCGGACATCGATTATCTACAAATTATTGGTATTTGTTAATATAATTGTCCAGTACTTTTGCTGCGAAGTGTACTATGATCTTTTAAAATCCATGTAAGGTAGATATGTCTAGATATACATGATTTCCTAAATATCGTTTCTGAAGATCCGAACAGTATAAACATGTGTCGTCCAACGTATTTAAAATTAAAATACAAAGAGGGTTCAAATTTACCTGGAATTTCGTTATAATATTTTATTTAAACAAGATTCTCATAATGTAATCTTCACTGTTTTTCATCATATTTCTTCTCTACCTCTATGCACTCCTGCCATCTCCTTGGAAGTTTCATGATACACCCTCTTTATAGAAATTTCTTTCCAAGTTCACGGCCATCTTAAGATCTAATGTTACCCACTGCTTTCTTAAATGGCCCAAACAGGTGAAAGTCGGTTGAAGACAAGTCTGGATTTATAAGGAGGATGTGGAAGAGTCTACCAGTCCAATCTTTTCAATGCCTTTGTGGTCAACTGGGCGAGCGTTGTCCCGAAGCAGGATTCTGATTGAATGCTTCCGTCTTTTTGATCGAAATGCAGGGCTTCATTTTTTCAGATAGCAGTTTAGCGTAATAATTGTACGTCAGAGTCTTATAGAAAATTCGTGTATAAAATACTCTCGGCGTTGCCTTGCGTGAGACAAATTTTGACAGGAGTTGAATTTATGGCACCACTGGAACACTTATGCCTTTGATAAAGTTTCTTCCCCAAACTGTTGTCGAATTTGTACAAAAATTTCAGCCGGTTTTACATTTTCGTTACTAAAAAAATTAATGCGTTGCGCAACAAAAGCAGTAGCATTCCTTTCAAAGAGCTTCAAGCTCGTACAGCATGCACATTGAAAGGAACACAAAACCCAAACATAACCTCACAAGGCGTCGAGCATCACCTCATAGGATGGGGGCGAGGGGAATCTCATGCGAACTGATCTGCACTTACGTACAAAGAAATTATTATTATTAAGTATTATTATTTTCGACCAAAGATCTCATCGAGATATGGGTATTGTCATTTAGGGCCGTTTTCATAATAGAACTTTAAATTTAAAGTGACTTTAACCTATAAAAATACATTAGTTTTCCTATTCTTAAAGTGACTTTAAATTAAAGTCTCCTTTAGCTCTATTATGAAAATGGCCCTTAGTCCTACATTTAAATAAATTCCTTAAAATCGTAGGAACAGCGATCCAATAAAAACATTTTAAGTTCACGTTTGAATCCTGGTAGCTGCTCCTTGGATCGTATTGATGAGGGCAGGTTGTTGTATGTTTTTAAGGCTCGATAATATACACTTCGTTCATAAAAGCTGGTGTTATGTCTGGGGATTAATAAACGATAAAATTTCTAGTTTTCACTGACAAGTTGGAACTATGTATATTGATGTTTATTTTTTGGAAATAAATTCAAATTTGTTTTGGCAAAAACCGCAAGGTTATAAATGTAAAGACAAGGCAAGAGTAAAAGATGGAGTGTTTTAAACAGTGGTTTGCAATATTCAGAAGGCTTAACATTGTTCTAATAATGAATTTTTGCATAACAAACGCTCGCAGAACATGAGAAGAGCTTCCCCAAAATATTAAGGCGTAAATAGGCACTGTAGTACATTAATGAAACGTCAATTGAGATACAATGCCTAAGGTTCCTTAATACGTAGTAGCAATACCTCGATAATTTCAAACAAACAAACTCAATATAGGCATTAAACTTAAGGGAAGCGTCTACCTGTAAACCCAAAAATTTTACACTGCCAGACACTGAAAATGATATGGCTTTAAATTTGATTAAAATATTAGAAGACAACGGATCATTTTTAAATTGCAGTGCTACAATTATATTGAAATTAATTGAAAGTTGATTCAGTTTGGACCAATTGGACATGACATTAATGACTAAGCAGGCAAGTTCTGCACATAGGGAATCGGAGTTACTCGTTACACGAGGTGTCATCAGCATATTGGCACAATGATACAGATGGAATCATTTGTTCTAAACTGTTGACATAGATCAGAAATAATAGTGGCCCGAGGATAGATCCCTGGGGCACTCTTTTACTAATTATTTTTGGATCTGATGAAATCTCGGAGATTACACCTTGTGCATATATCTGATGAATACTTGTTGAGACCTTCCAGGTAGGTACGAATGTATCCAATTTAGAGCTGCTCTTCTAACACGAATAGATTGTAAGTTTGAATAAAAGAATTTCGTGATCCAAAGTCGACCTATTTCACACTTTTGATTTTGATTGTTTTCTTTTTTCATTGGAACTACACAACAGGTTTAAAAAAAAAACTATGTTGTTTGAAAGACTAACAACCTTTAACGTGAAGCCAAATTTATTAGGATTTTTGTCGTCTTCTGACGTAATAAAAAAAAACAATCAAATCAAAAGTGTGAAATGGGTTGATTTCTTTGCACAAAAGTATAGTACTCAACGCACCTCCATCCACATTAATGAATGGAACAAGGGTTTGGTGCACTTGAACTGTTTAGAACTATTCTGGTTATGAAAGAAATGCTACTATTATGAACTGGTTGTTGTCATGGCTACAATTATTTTTGTTTAGTAATTGCAGCCGTAACGTCCGTGCACAGGACTTCTAGTCTGTCTACTGTATTATTTAAAGAAAAAAAAAACTTTTCCTATTGAGAAGTTATTTAGCAACTCCTCGTACGTTTACTGAGTACGACTGCAAATTCTTCTTTAAAATGATATTGACATCATAAAATTTGGACTACATTATCCTCACTGTTAATTCCAGACCATGTGTTGGGAGGAATAAAATTAATTGAAAGTGTAGGGCAGTGCAAAAATGAAAGTAAATGAAGTGTTTTGTAATTTTGTTTAAAAAAAAAATTCATAAGTCGCTCGAAAGTGCTCTTGTAATTAACTCACTCGTCTTCAACTCATCGAACCTACACGCGAACATAAGTGGCACTTTCAACTCTCGGTACTAAACATACTAATTAACTTCATTAAATTTCAGTACATCAGTTTTCCCTTATTGCTACATGTCTACACGTGGTAGTAAAGTTTGAATTCATATTTTCATATATCATTAATTTTGAATAACAACATCAAATTTGATTAAATCCTGTTCGTATTAAAGTTTTAAATAAAATAATTATGTAGGATGTAAAAAAAACTAATATTGTTGAAGAAAATAATACAGAACGTTTTTATATAAAATTGTTTTTTTGTATTGGAGCAGTTATTGATGTAACCAGCAAAATTCATATGATTAGAGTTAATTCGCAAGGGAAGTACAGAATTTGCCAAGACGTGTTTAGCAGCAGCAAATGTTATTCAGATTTAATTAAAGGCTTCGCGACTGAGCGGAAACTTTCAATATTAACATATATCATTGACATTGCCCGTCGACGGAAAAGTCTCTGGACCGCAATTAGTGATTATGACGTAACCACGAATAATTGCGAATATGATATGCCGACACCTAATTAGGATTCGCTAAATTATTAAATTCGTATTTGGTTTAATTGAAGGTAAATGTTTGACATGACCAAACAAACGTCTACTTTATTAATAAGTCTGATGTTCAATGAATGAAGCATTGCACTGTATATGTATGTACAAAATATTGATTGGTTTACAGTTACAATGTAAAATTAATTTTGCCTTGGTATAATCAGAATGTAGTTCAAAATTAGTCGAACTACATTTTATTCATGCCTAAATACAAGAAGGTGTTTTGAAATAGTGAACCTTACTATTTACTAATGGTTTTCATACTCCCAACACCAAAATAAAATATTTTTCAAGACAACAGTCGTAGTTTAATTTCAAAATACGTTGAACGTAATAGCACACTGAGCAGTGACAAAAATATTCTTTTCACAAGAAGACAGTGTAGAGTTACATTACATAACGCTGCTACATTTCTAACAATAATTACGGCGATCAAATAACATCTACGTCGTAAAACTATAGTTATACGGTAACTTAACACATTTAGGCCCAGTTTTACAATCGTGGAATAAGGACGGAATAACTGTTCGCTGAATATCCTTTAACGTTCCTCCATATCTACGTCACGTTATTCTAGAAATAATGCTTATCCGACGATTGTAAAACCGGGCCTTATTAATTTTTATTTCAACTGACGCATGACGTCAAGCAACATCGTTGTAAGTGAATGTACGATATTTGTGAGTCTCGGCTGCACACAATTTATAAATAATTAGCGAGTTTTAAGCTGAATTTATCGCTTACAAAAATAAGAAAAGTTACTTCGTGACCTTAAAAATGTAAATGTACAGCCCGCCTTAATAAGTCATGATATAACCTTTACAGAAAAACTCATTGTGGATATTTTATTTGTGATTTCTAAGCAAAAAATAATAATTTGCGATATCCCGCATTCACTTTTGAGTAGTAAGATTTGGATGCATTCGACGGTTATAGTTTTCAAGGAGATAGATACGATGTCCTGCAAGCATTCTGTAAACGTCATGATTAATTATTGTGCTGAAATTTGAAATTTGAAAATTGTAACAATATTATTTTTATTTATGAATTTAATGTATTATAATTTTAATTTAGTTCGTGATTCATCATACATCAATCGAGTTTTGTACATTAAAGAAAAAAATTATGATCCCAAAGTATTTCAACATAAATGTTGCTGTTACTGAAACTCAAATTTTTGTTAAGAAAAACAAACTGCTAAAAACAGTTACGATGGATGTACACCATCGTGGAGGATTAGTAGTTCTTTGAAGGCACCTCCGAAGCCGGACTTCTCAGACTAGGAGCAAGTCCAATTTAGGCAATTTAACAACATGTACGGTTTCATTTGTATGACAACTAAAATCAGAATTACATGGCGATTCATTTAAGATCAAACACGAATGTATGAGATTTGGGATTATAAAGTCATTTTTTATATCAAAATTTAATTCGCGTTGTCACAAAAATTTGTTATATGACGCGTTACAGTTTTTTTAAAGACAGTTTATAAATATGACCGGCGTTCAATTAGGGTGGAGTCAAGCAAAATACAAGGGTTTGAACGTTTCGATTGACACCATAATTTAAAGAACGCGAATTAATTAAACTACACAAGGTGAAGCGATAATAAACATTAGTTTGGTGTAAAAAAACCGTAAGGAACTGAACAAATTATTAATAATTTAAATAAACTATTAGTACTTTCTTTTGTGAATAATAACAATACTTACGCCTTAAATTATTTTCAACTGTTTTGTGATAAACGTATTTAAACAAATGGTCATTACAGGGCATTCGTTTATATTGAATTCAACTAAAACAAACAGTCATTTTTGTTGCATTCAAAGAAATTGTTAATAAAGAATTTTAACTTGACCAGAGTTATTTTTAATGTATTTATGAGTATAAAAATTATCTACGAGCGTGCAAAGGACCAAAAGCGTTGATAGATTTTATTAAATTAAAACGAAAGAAAAAGATTACGCCCTGAATCTGAAAAAAATTCATGTTATAGACGAATATGTACGTTATTGAAAAATAAACAAATTAATTTCTCAATAACGAATACGTAGCAACATGAAAATTGATACGCGTAACATTTTATGAAAATTTCATACTTACAGCTTAAAGCCGAGCTAATTTCCTCACCTGAAAAAAGAGAAAGCAGAATAAGAACGTGATTGCATCTGAAGCTGCATTTCAATTTAAAATTATTCAGATAAGATGAGACCCAATACGTTGATAGATAGTCCGCACCCGCAAAATCATCAATTTATCTGCCGCTCGCGCATTTCCAAACCCGGATCAATAAATCATTTACAATAAGTCAATTACGTTTGCAGACCGTTAAGTAACGTCAGCGATTTAACTGTTACCAAAAGTAATTTTATTTAAAAAGAGACAGAAAACTCTTTTACTACATTATTTAAAACTGTTTAGAAAAAATTATTTATTTGACCCAATGATTTTTTCATCTTTTGGTCAGTTTAACAATGTCCTCTGAAACTGAAATTATTTGGATTTTTGTCCAAAATCGAAAAGTACTCGATCAATGCAATTTGTGCCTATTAATTTCTTTTTAATTACTTAAATTCAAGCAAATGTTCGAACAAATTGTAAAAGCAATATGATAGAAACAATTTACCCCATAATACGATTTTCTTAGTAACTGACTATAATACGGTGCATTAAATTTGTGGAATCATACACTCCATAAGTAAAATACATTAATCTTATAGTTAGTATCATTTCGTCTGTGGTTTATTAAACTAATGTTGAGTAATTGTAAAAATTCTTATATTCACTCGCCTTCAGGAGTTAGGCAACTCGAACGGAAATGCCTTATCGGTAATAACGATCATCCGTCATACATTTACACATTATACGGATGGGTTCTGATTTATTTGCTCTTCCCGCTGTAAAAAACGCAATCGAGCATGTCCATACGTAGTGTAGTTTTTATCTCCGACATGATTTAGAAATATGTATTATAACAGTAATGTAAGTGCATGTATATGCAAATACGACAATAAATAAACCACGAACATGTACGATAATTGTTGGTGATATTTATGAGTTCTTAATTGCTCATGCGAGCACCATAGGATTCTTACAGACATTTTTAGTTAGTTAGTCGTGTATTCATGTTATGTAATTTCACGTAGTCAGGTAATGCACATGCAAAGCTAATAATTAATAATGCAGGGACTATGACAGAAACCAGTTTCTTTAAAAAAAATTCTTGAATACTACTTCAGCAGCCACATTTTAAAGTAACGTAACATCTAAATACTTTTACATGGAGTAGAAGCGGCGGAGATTGATATATGTAAATGTTTTTGCAAATCGAGAAACTAACCAATTTGTCCGGCTTTGACTCAATTTGCATAATTTTATTATCACAAAATATATCTAGTCGAATGAAACGAGTTGCGAAAGAAAAGTTCGGTCACAGGCAAGAAATTTTACTTGACGATAGAAAAACTATATGTATTTCTGTAAATGGTTTCAAAATATTGGTTCCACGCTGGTAAATACTGCAAGCAATAGCTTTAAGTTACCAAAAGTTTGCATTTGAATAAAAATAGAAATAAACAATTTCTGAAGTGATATTAAAGGGATAGTTCTGCAACTTTTTATTGTATCCATCTATTTTATTATTTAATAAATTAAAAATGAGAAATAAATTTAAAAATATAATGAATGGTGACAGTGGACAATAATGGATTAATTTTTATAGTATCCAGTCTTTTTCTTTTGGTTTTCCCCTTTTGTCAAATGTGATTCTGAATTTGTCAAATGACTTTCCAATCTGTTCAAAGTATAGTAGGCCTGCGGATTGGAAAGTCATTTGACAAATTCGGAAATATAATTGACAAAAGGGGAAAACCAAAAGAAAAAGACTGTAATGTGATGAAATAAAAAATTATGAACCTAAGTCCGCATCACAGATAATATAGACTGATTATAGAGAGAGAGGCAAGGGTTCCAACATGAGAAAAGGATCACAGATCAGCTGACAGCGGGCAAAATCCGGATTGGTGGATTTGATCTTTCTTGCACTTCATATTTACAGCTATTGTCCTCTCGCTTTCACATGTTGCTAACACTTTTGACAATGGAGCGTATTCTCATCCTAAGCTTAATTTAATAATGTGTTTATTTGCCATGACAACGTTCGTCCGTCACTCTCTCACACATTAAATTGACATAAAGCTATATCTTTCCTTGTTTATTTTATTCACGATTTCAGTTAAATATGACTTAACCATAAGATCGGAATACGAATCAATGGCCCTTATTCTCATCCTAAGATTAATTTAGTAAGATGTTTATTTCCCATGGCAACGATCAAAGCAAATCAAAGCTTTTCTTTTGGAATTCTAATTTAGAAGTGGAGTTAAGCAAGAAAATGGTGAATGCCAATATTCCTATGTTGCCTGTTATGAAGAGTTTTAGGAACATTTTCCAGCCAAAGCAACCAGTTGTTCATAGCCTTTGATAGGGAGGACCAAAAAAATTAATGGAGCAATTCTGTTCATATCCGTAGCAACCTTAAGATCTGTAAGCCTGTAAGTCAATTACTAAAAGGTGGAATTTTGAAGTTCTCAGTATGATATGATTTCTTGTAAGTCTATAAGATAATACCACAGAGACTTACGAGTAATCCTACAAACCTAGAAGAAATCATACCTTCCACAGAACTTCAAAATTCCATATTTTAATAATTGAGTTACAGGTTTACAGATCTTACAATTGCTACAGATACGAGCAGAATCGCTCCATTAGTATGGGTATTTTTATGTTAAAATTATAGAAAAGCATCTAAAACTCATTTGGGTGAAAGAATTTTTTGAAACGCGTTTTAGCTTTTTTTAAAATCAGTCCTAAAAGCTCCGAATTAGGCTGCGGTTACACTGGATGTGTACTTTGACGAAAATCAGGTCTCGCCCATAGGTAGCACGACACTGGTCGTATGAACAGAATGGTTTTACTACAAGTATTTAATTGCGACTAGCTTTTACATACCGTAACTAGTCATATTAAAGCCAGTCGCAACTAAATGCATACAGTAAAACTACTCTGTTCATACGACCAGTGTCGTGCTACCTACGTATGACTTGATCAACATCAGAGTTCGCATCCAGTATAACCGCAGCCTTATACAGCCTGTATCATAACGTGAGGCAAATATTCACACTACGCGATTCTCTGTTTAAAACTGTACCGACAAATATAATATCATTTTCTCCAAAAACGTATAGTTTCCAAAATATAGCCGATCAAAGTTTTTTAAATGTGGCAACACAGCGTAAAGAACAGCACATTTATAGTTATTAAGGTACCAAGGGCGTTATAAGGTTTATGACGCCTGAGGTCGGCAATATACAACCCGAGGGCCTCCGGCCCAAGGGGTTTATGCTGACCGAGGGCATATAATTTTAACGCCCGTGGTGCCTTCAACGTTTAATGTCCGACTAGTTTTGTATTCCGTTAGTGGGCGGACATAACGGAACGCCGAACATGGTTCAGACCCAAGGTTACTAAAGAGACAAGGTTGCCTGATAACTTTCAACGTCACTCAGTAGGCCCATTTAATGCATTTACACAAATAGATGGCCTACTGGATGACGCGTCACTCCACGAGTTACCAGGCAACCTTCTCTCTATAGTAACCTTGGTTCAGACCATAGCACCGTACCCTGCGCAAGGAAAAATTAATCGGTCTTGTGTTTGCTCGAGAGCCCTTATGGAATAAAAATCCATGTTAAATCCGATGCTTGTTCACGTTTAACTTCCGCAATAATGCGAATGTCGGAGCGTCAATATGACAAACCCTGTGCGACGGTGAGAGCGAGGATCCAGGTCCCAGACTTTAGAAAGGTCCTAAGCGAGGGTCGCCGTTATGTCCGTGCACTTAGATTTATAATAACACAGTGTGACAAAGAAATTCTAAATTCGGATTTCTCAACGAAAATGGTCAATTTGGGATGAAACATAAATACATCTAATGGGATTTTTCAATTTACAGTTGGTTCTTTCAATGTTAGGTCATTTAAGGATTTTATCGAGATCTGAAGTTTAAAAAGTAGGGCATTTTTTGAAGAGAAATTTTTCAACAGAAAAGTCGCCTAAAATGATCTATATGGTCTATATGGCTCTCCATGCTGATATCACTCTACTGAACGGCGGGATCATCCATGATGTTTTTGACTTCTAGAAATTCTTCTTCGTCATCTCTGTCGTAAATGTTTGCTGCCCACCAACAAATGTCAGCCAATAAGGCGTCTAACTTTTTACCACGGTATCGGACTTGCATAGGCATGACTACTGGGTAAAATGCTTCACCATGCTCATCCAAATCCTAGAACTTGAAAACACCATGGACGATCCAGCCGTTCAGTGAAGTGTTGACAGCACTGACATCTTTCTAAGTGGAGGATGACCTCCAAACTGAACCAACGACATCAGTCCAACCCCCACAATTACAACACCTTCGATCTTAATTGAATCTGATTTAAATCTACCAATTAAATTTTTTTCGCAAAAAACAAAACCTTCTTTGAAATGCAACTGGCATAGGCATTTGTGATCCGATGATTAAGGATCGATTGAGAGAAGCTAACTTAACACCACGTAGACCTGTGCTAGGTCCTCGTTTAACCAGGGATCATAAAATTGTCCCGCTACAACAGCAACTTCGGCATTGGAGGTCCTTGCTCCTTACTGAGGAGTCGCGGTTTAGCCTTACTCGTTGCGATGATCGGGTAAGAATATACAGACGTCCTGGAAAGCGTTACAGTGAATCCACTTCACAGGAAGTCAGGGTGGCATGTGTATAGATGGCCGCACCGATTTGGTCGTGATTCCCCAACGTCTAAATGCATGAATTTATGTAGATTCCATCCTGCAAGAACATGTTTTACCATTTTCCAACAATTTCGGGAATGGGTATATTCTCCAATTGTAGAATCCACACAGCAAATCATACACTAAACTTCCTTTGGGAACACGAGATTCAGATGATGGCGTGGCCCGGGATTTCAATCCAATTGAACACGCCTGGGATATGCTTGACAGACGTACTAGAAAGCGTCCTCTTGCACCTCACACCCTATAATAGCTAGCTGAAGCTCTTAATGAAGGGTGGCAAAAACTTCCACAAGATACGCCAAGACATCTTGTGCGAAGCACGCCTCGACGATGTCAGCCTGTAGTTGTTGCTCGTGGGGGTCGTGTACGTTATTAGGGTGCAACATTCCTAGTGCAAACTGAATTTTCTTAACGCTGGAAGTTATTAGAGTACTTTGTTTTTGGTACTGTTCTCGAACTCTTCCTGCTACTGTTGATAACTATTGAATTAGGTTTTAACTTTTCATTGATTGTTGTTAAATTGTGAACGAGGAATAATAACCAACCATAAAAATTTCAGTCTATTATTTAATAAGACACTGAGAAACATTCAAAATGTCGTTCCGCTAATTTTTTGAGCAGTGTAGTATACTTAAGTTTTTTAATTGGTTTATGGCCATTTGCACCAAACTCAAACTCAAACTCAACTTAACTTTAAGGCCCAGATTTACAATGCCAGCTTAAATTTAAGCTGAAGCATAAACCCATAACAACGGTTATTTCAACAATTGTTGTTTAAGCTTTGGCTTAAATTTAAACTGGCATTGTAAAACTGGGCCTAAGGGTCACTTAGAATATGACTTACACAATGCTATGTAACCTAAAAAGGTCACATTATAAACACCACTTAAATTTAAGCTCCGCTTAAGTGTTTGGTGCAAATAGTCATTAATCCAAGTTTGTAAAAAATTATGAAAATTTAAATTTAACTTTTAAGTTAGCAGAAATATAAATTAGTTTCACTTAAATTGCAATTTTGGCACTCACAAACCAAGTCAATGACACAGAAATAATTTAGCAAAGTTAACTTCCATTAATTTCCTCAGTAAATTTCTATTATTTTAATATATTATTTTAATATATTGAATTTTTTCTGCCGCAACCGAGAATCGAACTCGAAACCTTCTGCTTTCGCGGCAGATACTCTGACCACAGAGCTATTGCGACACCGAGTTCAGTTATCGTCTAATATAAATTAGAAACTGATGGTAAATTTTTGATATAGCCATATATCATATACCTATATAACTAACGGATGGTAAATTTTTGATGTAGCCATATATCATATATATCAAAAATTTACCATCCGTTTCTAATTTATATTAGACGATAACTGAACTCGGTGTCGCAATAGCTCTGTGGTCAAAGTATCTGCCGCGAAAGTAGAAGGTCTCGAGTTCGATTCTCGGTTGCGGCGGAAAAATTTTTCCGCCAAAAAAATTTATGTTAGTGTTTCTTTCAATATATTATATATTATTCACTAACAATCTCTTCATTTAATTAATTAATTCTATTATTTTTTTAATTATTTTTCAGGTTAAAATCTTTTTTAATAATAAAATTATTTACTATTAATTAACTTTATAAATTTAATAACACATGTAGGATATGCACCGACGAAATTATTCTGACCTTTCCTTAGAACTTGTGAACTTTAATTTAGATTTTGTAAAACAAGTTTGACCTAAATGCATAAGTAATAACGAAAGTTTTCTTTTATTTTTGTTGTGCTCTTTCTCTCTCTCTAAACCCCACAGTCACATGCCTTCATCGAAGTTCTGCTGCTTAATTACTTATGAAATTCAGAAATAAGTAACAAAGAGAAGAACGAAGAGTAGACATTTTTAAAAATCCACACCATTTTGTAAAATTAATTTAATATTGTAATTAAATTTTCACACAGGAGAGAAGCTTTTTAATGGGTCATGACTAAAATCGCTTAGCGAAAAATTCATATTTGAGAAAGAAAGTTCTACTAAAATACGTGCTGCAAATACGTGTACGAAATATGTAGATACAAACGGTGGAATAAGATCCAAGCCTCCAAAAATAAATAAATTGATATTTGGGAGTTTAATCTTTTGGGTTCTTTGGATCCCTAAATATCCCACACATGCGAGCAGATTGGATTTGATTCATCGAAAATTACTAAAGAACATTGAAGAAAGAAACTCTATTTATCTACATATCTATTTGTTTACCTACTTTTGTCGGAAGTGGTAAAGCTATAATTATATCTTAAAACGGAATTGAAAAATATTTACGAATTTTACGACATTTAAATATCTTTTAGTACAACTAAATACTTTTAAAAGCAATGACCTTATTCCATCAACTCATTCTTGGCATTCTTTAAGAAACTATTCCTTAGTTATATTAGTTTGGGCCGCGACATCTCGCGGACGATTTTTGAGTTTTCGAGTTACTCTCCTGCTGACAGGGTGCCAAATAGGGCCAAAACAGCTGCTCAAAGGATTCCATTGCAAATCAAAAACGATTTCCTACAAAATTTTAATAATATTGTATAATAAACCATTGAACGCTATTGTTATTAATTTTACACGGCATGTAGAATATGGTATGTTTTTTATTACAGAACAGAATGTTCATTCTTGTGTTTGTATTTTCATTTCACTTTTCAGTAATAGTGCTGTTAACTTAAACGTTTCTTTCAAGAAGAACAAAAAAACTTAGATTTTCTTTTCTTTGACATTTTACTTAATTGTATTAAAAAATAACACAAAAGCAAAATAAATGGAAAAGGCATAGTAGAGAGGTAACATCTTGTTGTTTTAAGAGTAAAACAGCGTTCACAATGACTTAACGTAACAAAATTAACCTCTAAATATAGGTTTGAAGCGTTGTTTTAATGTAAATACTTATAATTCTAAACTAAAACTAATTAATGTGTTTAATTATGAACAGTAAATCATTTAAGTTTAGAATGACTTCGTTTACATTAACAAACAGTGCATTCAAATTATTAATTTACGTTACGTTAAGTGATTGTGAACGGGGTATCATTATATTTGATCTGAGGTACTACAACTAGGAATCGAAATGAAAAAAGGACACAAAAGTTTGAAAACACTGGGCATAAGAAAGTAATAGAAATGGAATTTTAAACTGTAATTAGGTAGGCAAGCAATATGAAACACTTAATAATTGATGGCGACAAATTAATAGGTCTGAATAATATGTTGTAAATAAAGATACAGAATTTGTACTGGACGTTGTTAACATTACATTCTTTCTACGCAAATAACACGGCTGTAGGAATTCTTTAATCGGCGATACGGACCAAGTAACATATTTATCAAGCAAGAAAATTATTATTTACTACATAATCTGCAGATAGTAATTCCACAGAAATAATTATTTTGTTCTCGGCAAAGCAACGTAATATAAATTCCTCGAATTCTGCAAACGTATTCCAGAATCTATACCAACCTAAGAGGCAAGCCCAGTATAAGAGAGGACGCGGTTTCGTAACGAGAAAACAAGAAATATTTTTGTGTAAGTGCCACTGTTGAGTAAGTTATTCGGTGGTAAAATGGAAAGAGTTGAGTAATTCCGGCAAATTCGACAACCATGAAAACGAAACGAACACAGCAATAAAACACCCGTAAAGACCGACGAACTAGGGCAACTTCGCCGAAGGAGGTCACACGAAAAGAGTGAAAGTTATTCTGTCCCTTTCGCGCCCACGGCGAATTTGCAGAAGCGTATTCACCTGTTTGTGTTCAGGACTCGCTCTCGTTAATCGCAATATGCACAGAGCACAGGCAGCAAGTGCACAGATTCACTTTCCGGAGCAGCAAAGTCCATCTCCGTTCGTGTTGTCGCTTTTGTAACCCAATTCTGTTAAATGTATGCCAAATTGGTATTATGCTGCGGAAATTGTTGTGAGATTAATTAATTGGAATCGATTTCGAATAGAGTTAATGAATTGAAAATAACTAATTTCACTGGTAATCGCACTAATTTGCGGATATCAGGAAGTTTTTCTTTCATTGGCACAACTGATTTAAATTTGCACACTTTCACTCTCAAAGAAAAATAAAAGGAGTTGCACTTGATATGTCTGCAAAGAAACAGAACAAGAATTATTTATCAGGAATATGGATTTGCAAAAACTTTTTTTCACCCACTTTTACCCCTAAGCTCAGAGCTTGTCGGGGAGGGGTGGCGGCTGCGTCGACTTAGATGTTAATTTCTCCTTCGGCATTCGCCTTACAAACTGGGGAAACGCAGAAAACCCAGTTCGAAGAGTATTAAAAAGAGTATAGAGTATTAAATTAAGGATATTTTTTGGAAAATACCTGACGAAGTCCTATGTTGATCTTATTCACTATCTCCTTGACTTATGCGCGAATATAACGTCTGCTATATTTTGTTAATTGAAAAAAAACGGCTTATTCAAACGAATAGAAGACTTTCATATAAGAAAAAAATCTTCCAGGACTAGTTCTTCCAGTTCTTAAACAGAAATATTTCAGGATGTTATTAATGCGCGAAAAAGCAAAAATCATGTACATGTTCATAGTCTTCGGCCACACACAATGATCAAACATTCGAATATAATTAACAATCTCAACTATCGTTGTACCAGCGATTAATCAGTACATTCAATTATGTAAAAATGCGTAAATCCAGTAAGAAATTTCATAGGAGCTTAGCAGTTAAAGCATAAAACCAAGCATTAACTTCAAAATCCCCGTTCGAAAACTATTCAATATTTCTCACGGTCCGACATTTATAAACCCATTAAAACAGAAGTTTATTAGAATTTCTAGCATTCTTCCTAATAGAATTTCAACGCCGAAACCGTGCCGGGAGAAGTGATCTGGTTTCAGGTTTCCATTAGCGACTTGACGAGGACGTCAGACGCGAAACGATTTTCACGATTCCGAGTGTAAACAAAGAATCCACCGCACGATCGTTATAAAACGTTACGTGACGAAAACGTAATGTCGAGATGATAATTTTGTCACGCACAAATTCTCTGACGTCAAGGGTCTTCCGCGCTTAGGATTACGCTATTACGGCAAAATAATGTGTTCCCCGACATGATAATTAAAATTTTAAATTACACATCGAAATGAAAAACAGTTACGTTAATTATACTAATTGTGGGGCGTTTGAAAAGTCGAGGCAATATTTCACTACGAGCGTGTACGAAATTAAGGAACGATTTACGCTGATGAAATATTGGAATAGATTACTGAGGCAGTAGTAAAGAAAGTATGGGAACGAACAATTACATAAATCTTTGTAATTTTGGTCGTGCATTATTAATACAAACGCTTTCTTTTATATTACATAGTAGTAACTGTAAAGAAAAATTAAATTCAAAGATGAATGTTGTACTTTACCAACGTAATTGCTTTTAAACTAACAATCACTTTTGACTAAATAAAAACATAACATTAAAAAGAATTACTAAACAAAATTCATTAATACAGATAATGAGCAAAACACTAAGTTTGAAATAGTAAGAACAGCTAAAAAAATCTAGATGAAAATGAGGACAGGATTTTTAAAAAGAAGTGACATCCCAATCTCTTGTATAATCCCAATACTTCTCACGCCAGTGTTTTGCATTTATCGCTTTTATTGTTAGGAATCTCCTCCTCAACTTCAGGATGCCCCATGCTACTGATATTCTTTTTGAAGTTTTCTCTGAAGATCAAAGTCACCCACTCCTCTCTTTTAATTGAAAGCCAATAGAACATGTCGTATTTTCTTTCAGTTCAGTTTCGCTTCATTGTGTTGCAAGTCCTTACCATTCTCACTACGTTTGTTCATATTTTTTGCAAAGAATCTCAAGAGCATAGGTTGATATGGAGAGGTGGGAAATATCATGTTTTTGGATTCAACCAACCAATGTATGAAATATTTGACTGTTTTAGACTCAAATTAACTTCTCTAAGACTAATCTGTCTGTAATATCAGTCTGATGCCAAAAGCAACAGTACTCTGTGAATACACTTTTGAGTCACAGTAACCTCGTAATTACGGCACTATGATTGATGGTTTCTGCATTTCATCGCATAACATAAACACTTGAAGGTTACCATCTCGAAGAATCATTAAAGCCTTAAAACCTTATTAACCATGCTAAACACATAGTTTAAAATTTTGTAAACAGCTAAGAATTTCGTATGTATTTCTTTTTCTAAATATTTTAATTCTTGTCCCTTTTTCCAGCAATAAGTACTGGGTCTTATTGTCCTGTATCATTCTATGTATAAGGTTGCGCCTATTGGAAGTCTAAGAACCCGAATATAGGATCAAAAAACCCCTCAGGTTATTTATTATTTCTTTTTGTTTTTTTAATTCAGGAATATCAGAAATGTTATTATCTTTCCAATAAAATAATACAATTGGTGTTGCTAATTCATTTCCTTGTGACACCTGGATTCACCGTTGATGACTTTTGAATAACCTGTGACAGAAAGAGCCTAACATCAACGTCGACACACTTCATAGGTTCTTCTGTACGCAGAAGCTCTAGAGATGGTGCACTAAATGTTTCAACGCTTCATATTGGGTGAATTAAATAGTTGTGCAAATATTTTACACTGAGAGCAGACATTAAAATGGTGCAAAATACATATACCCTGTACAAATGTTTATAGTTTTTGAAAAAAATAGAATAGTAGTCTCGTATGAGTGCCACTGTTTCCGAATCCCACTCCCAATTCAGTAACTTATCTGAATTTCGTTCTTCTATTTACGGTGGCGATAGTTGACGCGTAAACTGATTTTAGAATTTTTCGAGAACGGAAAAACCAGTGTGTTTTGAAGCTTTTTTCAATATTGCGGAAACCGGAAGAGGTTTATCAAAAATCCCTAAAGACGCTTTCGGGCGACTTTTGGTGGCGATCACTTCGCCACTTGCATGTCAGTTATACTAAAAAACAATAAACATCAAAGTGAAAAAAATAATTATTATGTTTGGGATTTATAGAAGAAATATTTACTTAATTTAAAACAAAGTAACTGTATACTTTTATACACTTGATATTGCATTTTAGAATTTATTTGGCAAAGAAAACCTTCCTTTTTAAAAAATAATACGTATTTAACGCTTTTTATCTTTCGTTCGATTAACATACAAATGAACCAACAACCAAAGCGACATTAATCGCAAGTCAACACAAACACAGGCCGACTCAAATCCCATAAACAAACAAACGCACGCATAAGGTCTAATTAAAGATAGCTGAAATGAGATAGCGAACATTGATGAATTGAAAGATTAAGCAACTCGCTGTGTTGCTCGATTTAATGTACGCCTTCGCCATTACACATATTTCTGTGTTTGCAGTTGCTTATATAAAATTAATTGCCATTGCTGTTCCCTTATGTTAACCAATTTATAGTCCTGACGAGTTCATAAATCACCGGCTCTTTCTAGTAACAGCTTCAGTGTATTTACTTCAATCTTTTTACAATATGTAAATATCAACTTCATTTTTTGAATAAACAAAGTAGAAAATTTTCCAGTTTTTAAGTTCTATTTAAAATTAAAATTTAAGAGTTTCTTTACGCTCACAGAAATAACCACTAATGCTAAGTGTACTGAGCTGTTGAGATGACGAAACTGGTTTAGAACAGCATGAAAATATTAGGTTTGATAGACTTAAAAACTGTCTCTACCCTAAAACAGTTAAAAGTGTTTTATAGAGGCTGTCCCAAAGTAACGGGCTATACGGCAGCAAACTTTTTTCCTTTAACAAAATTACGAAAACTAAGTGCATACCTGCCTTCCCTGACCTGCGCAACTCGACTCCTATTGTGCCGCAAGGTGAAAGCTTTCACTGAATCACAAAGGTTAATCAGTTCATTTGTGACATCGTGTTGATATAGAAGCACTTATCGCAGCATATTTACGGCTGTAGAACATGCGGATATGTTTCTAATGTATAATAATAATTCAGGGTACAGTACACGTGAAATTGGCGTGCCACGTACTCTTGTGCAATGTATTCTGAGAGAAAATTTGTTACATCCCTATCACGTGCAACGTGTGCAACACTTGATAGAAGAGGATTACCATCAGCGACGCGTCTTTTGCCAGTGGATGCAATAACAAGAACTGACAGGAGCAAACTTTAGTGCAAGCAAATTTTCGTCACCGTATGGACGCCAACGGAGGGCATTTCGAACACTTGTTGCAAAAATCGCTGTAAGGCATAACGATCGAAGTCCAAAGACCCCACCGGTATGAAGTTAGCAATAACTTTCAGCAATAAAAAAAATTCTAAAATAATACCAAAACAGTTTCAGTATTTATATATTGGTACAAAAATCTACTAATTAAGTAATATTCAATAACTTAAAATAAATATTTTTAGAAATTGATTCGAAATTGACCTATCAAGTATTGTTGCGCGAGGCGTACTCAACTTCTTCAAAAATGACAGCGTTGTCTTATTTTTAAATCAAATATTTTTAGACGAAAATAATCTATTAATAACGGGTTTTCAATAGTGCAAAAACAAAAAGGGACATATTTTTTGTTCAGTCACAATTAAATCTTAAACTTTAGTTCCGCATACCCCGACGCGCGCTTCGTTTTTCTCAAAAATGACAGCGTTGTCTTATTTTTAAATCAAATGTTTTTAGACGAAAATAATCTATTAATAATGGGTTTTCAATAGTGTAAAAACAAAAAGGGACATATTTTTTGTTCAGCCACAATTAAATCTTAAACTTTAGTTCCCCAGGAAGCGCGCTTCTTTTTTCTCAAAACTGACAGCGTTGTCTTATTTTTAAATCGAATATTTTTAGACGAAAATAATCTATTAATAGGGGGTTTTCAATAGTGTAAAAACAAAAAGGGACATATTTTTTGTTCGGCCACAATTAAATCTTAAACTTTAGTTTCGCAGGATGCGCGCTTCTTTTTTCTCAAAAATGACAACGTTGTCTTATTTTTAAATCAAATGTTTTTAGACGAAAATAATCTATTAATTACTCGCTTTCGATAATGTAAAAACAAAAAGGGACATATTTTTGGTTCGGCCACAATTAAATCTTAAACTTTAGTTTCGCAGGATGCGCGCTTCTTTTTTCTCAAAAATGACAACGTTGTCTTATTTTTAAATCAAATGTTTTTAGACGAAAATAATCTATTAATTACTCGCTTTCGACAGTGTAAAAACAAAAAGGGACATATTTTTGGTTCGGCCACAATTAAATCTTAAACTTTAGTTTCGCAGGATGCTCGATTCTTTTTTCTCAAAAATGACAACGTTGTCTTATTTTTAAATCAAATGTTTTTAGACGAAAATAATCTATTAATAACGGGTTTTCAATAGTGTAAAAACAAAAAGGGACATATTTTTGGTTCGGCCACAATTAAATCTTAAACTTTAGTTTCGCAGGATGCTCGCTTCTTTTTTCTCAAAAATGACAACGTTGTCTTATTTTTAAATCAAATGTTTTTAGACGAAAATAATCTATTAATTACTTGCTTTCCATAATGTAAAAACAAAAAGGGACATATTTTTTGTTCGGCCACAATTAAATCTTAAACTTTAAGTTCCGCGTGCTTCGTTTTTCTCAAAAATGACAGCGTTGTCTTATTTTTAAATCAAATGTTTTTAGACGAAAATAATCTATTAATAACGGGTTTTCAATAGTGTAAAAACAAAAAGGGACATATTTTTTTGGTATTTTTTTTTCATTTACTCCAAGCTGGGAGCTTGAAGGGGTGGGGTGGCGACTGCGACCGACTTAGATGTTAATTTCTCCTTCGGCATTCGCCTTACAAACTGGTGAAATGCAGAAAACCCAGTTAGAAGGAGCCGGTATGAATCCGAAACACAATCCGACATATAAGTACCCTATCTTTCACATAGAGCCCATATGCTATTGGCGAAACTCCATTTCAAAGTTAACGAATCCAGAACAGTACCTCAAAAATATAATAGATTATTAATTACATAATTAATATATAATATATAATCAATAGATTATTTTCGTCTAAAAGCATTTGACTTAAAAATAAGACAACGCTTTCATTTTTTAGAAAAACGAAGCGGGCGTTCTGTAGTATGCGGAATCAAAGTTTAAGATTTAATTGCGACAGAATAAAAAATATGTCTCTTCTTGTTTATGCACTATCGAACATCCATTATTAATAGATTATTTTCGTCTAAGCGCGCGTCGCAGTATGCGGAACTAAAGTTTAAGATTTAATTGTGGCCGAACAAAAAATATGTCCCTTTTTGTTTTTACACTATTGAAAACCCATTATTAATAGATTATTTTCGTCTAAAAACATTTGATTTAAAAATAAGACAACGCTGTCATTTTTGAGAAAAACGAAGCGCGCGTCGGAGTATGCGGAACTAAAATTTAAGATTTAATTGTGACTGAACAAAAATATGTTCCTTTTTGTTTTTGCACTATTGAAAACCCGTTATTAATAGATGATTTTCATCTAAAAATATTCGATTTAAAAATAAGACAACGCTGTCATTTTTGAGAAAAACGAAGCGCGCGTCCTGGGGAACTAAAGTTTAAAATTTAATTGTGACTGAACAAAAAATATGTCCCTTTTTGTTTTTGCACTATTGAAAACCCGTTACTAATAGATTATTTTCATCTAAAAATATTCGATTTAAAAATAAGACAACGCTGTCATTTTTGAGAAAAAAGAAGCGCGCGTCCTGGACAACTAAAGTTTAAGATTTAATTGTGGCTGAACAAAAAATATGTCCCTTCTTGTTTTTACACTATTGAGAACCCATTATTAATAGATTGTTTTCGTCTAAAAACATTTGATTTAAAAATAAGACAACGCTGTCATTTTTGAGAAAGAAGAAGCGCGCGTCCTGCGGAACTAAAGTTTAAGATTTAATTGTGGCCGAACAAAAAATATGTCCCTTTTTGTTTTTACACTATTGAAAACCCATTATTAATAGATTATTTTCGTCTAAAAATATTCGATTTAAAAATAAGACAACGCTCTCATTTTTGAGAAAAACGAAGCGCGAGTTAAGTGTTTCCAAATTCGAAAAGAATTTTTAAAAAAAAACACTAACAAATTTTATTTGAGCCAACCGACAGCGATTCTAGCCGTGCGTTACAAAGTTATTGACTCAAAGTTTAATTACAAGAAATGCATTTTTATAGTAATCGAAGTGCTGACTTCCTGTTGACCAAGCGGTTTCAGGGTACATAACTCCTCCATCCTCAAGATGAGAAGCCGAGGGCTGAACGGGGTGTTGCCTTAACTCTGATTTCTTCCAGAGGTAATGTTGGTTTTTCTGGAACAGGATCCTTGGTCCGGAAACAGCTTCGCTTCTCATATATTATGAAACAAATAAGAATGATTAAAATGAAATACAACACAATTGTCCAGACACTTGCGGCTAGATGTATTGGACTCGAACTCTTGTCAATTTCTTGCTTTAAAATTTCCATTTGGTTCAACAGCGGATGGACATCATCGAGTTCAATATGTTGTAGCTGCATAGGGCCTAGCTTTACGTAATTTCCGATCCTGGTTTGATTAATTTTAATTTCTGGCAGACTGGTTATTTTCATTTCCGTAGGATTCGTCTGATGTGACTGTAGTATTATTTTCCTAATATCACACTGCATCTTTCACGAATTTTAATCATGTAGCTGCCGTGGAGAGTGTTTCGTTCTTCAAAATCGTCACATTCTTCGATTGCTGTAACATCTTCGGGAAACACTGCTAACCATTCATCTTCACGAATCTTCTGTCTTTTCTATTCTTGCAACGTAATTCTTTCGATGTACAGTTCGTATAATTTCTCGTGTGTTGAACTAAATGTACTTCACAAGGGGCTGATTGCGAAATCAAATTAACATTGATTGAATGACATAAATATCGATATTGTCCGATTTCTTTACAGTTTTCGTTTTCTAATGCGTACTTAGACTCATGGATTATCAGGAATTTATTATGAGGGATAATAATTTGGAAAACATTTTTCTCAATATTAACTGGAAAGGAATACAGATGATAGTATTCATAAGATTTAGGTTCTACCAAAGGTACTAACATAACAAATACGATTACGTTGCCTTTCGTGTAGCTTTTAATATTTACGCTGTCCTCATATAACTTTATATTTTCAGCATTGATTTCAAATGGAAATGTTACACTGCCTGTTAGCCATTTATTAGCTGTATTAAGTTCACGTTTTAGATCTTCAGGTTCTATGATAGATGGGTGCATGGCGTTAAGTTTGGCGAAAGTCATTGCTTCTTCTAACGTTGCTAAAAGTTCGTGTAAAGTACTTGCGGCCATGAACAAATGATCGTAAATTGTATTAAACTTTAATAGGGTTACTGTAGTTGCGTTACCTAATACAGTCTCCTTCATAGCGGCTTCAAGTTGCATTATTCTTGATTGAATTATCAGCTGATTACTCATTAATCCTTTTACGGTCTTGTTGAAACGTTCTATTGCCGAGGTGGTCAATGATATTTGTTCTTTTAACAAAGCTTTTTCTTTATTTTGCGATGCGGTTAACGTTTCCAACGCACTTTCATAACGTTGTGCATCTTCCTGGTCCAAATTACCTGTAATACATTTTATTATGCTTCCTATTCCATTAATGAGCCCTCTCTTAATTCTGCCGTATGTCTGCGGTAAAATTCTGTTTAGTGTTTTATCTATTTGATTAATCTTATTATTAATTATATATCTATAATTATACATTTCATTTTGAAAACTACGACCCTTTTCCTTTGAAAATCCCAATTCTAAATTCTTAATATTATCCTTTAAATTGTCTACTTCTACTCTTATTTCTTCTAAATCTATTCTTCTTATAAACTTCCAGCTGTCTACCACATTTTGTGCTAAACCCAACTTGACTGGAAATATGCCCGGATTATTTTTTATCTCGGTGATGACGTTTGCTGTGACGTACCAGGGACAGCATCTGTAACAAGGGGATTTCGTAAGTTGCGCAACGCTACTCTTCTTATTTTGTTACCATCCTTTATTTCAGCGGTGTAATCATTGTTTACTTTGGTTAGTACAAACGGTCCTTTGTACTTATTAGTTAATTTATTTCTGTTATTACTTAAAATTTTCTCATACACTTGCTGTCCTATACGGAACACTTCTTGTCCCTGTTTATTTTTGTTTCTTTTATCAATTACCTTGGTTTTTTTTGTTAACAGTTTATCGTGAATGTTTTCGTAAACTTGTTGCATTTTTTCTTTGTGTTTATTTATATAATCTTGATAGCATTGGTGAACATAATCTAAATCGAAAGGATTTCTTTGACTCGTGTGGCCGAATAATAGTTCATTTGGTGTTGTATTCGTAGCACTATGAATCGAATTGTTGTATGCGATAATTGCGTATTTCATTAATTGATCCACAGGTTCACTGTATTGCTGTTTCAACATTCGTAGATGTTCGATTAATGTTGAATGGAATCGTTCAATGTTACCATTAGATTCGGGATTGTGTGGTGTTATAAAATGTACTTCGATTTTATGCAAGTGTAATAATTGTTTCACATTTTCATTATTAAATTCCGTGCCGTTGTCTAAGGTGACTGATTCCGGAGTTCCGTACATCCTGAAGTATTCTGTGAAGGCGTTGGTTACTTCAATAGCATTTTTGCTAGAAATTTCAATCGCTTGTCCTAATTTTGAAAATGCGTCCACAATAGTTACGAAGTTCCTATTTCCTATAGAAAGAGTATCTGCATGTAAACACTGAAATGGTCGAGTATAAGTTTCCGTGAGCATTATCGGTACTTGTGGTGGATTTCTCTCGTATTTACTGATCTTACATACGTTACATTTATTAATATAATTTGTCACGCTTTGTTTCATATCCGGCCAATAGTACTTTCGCTGAAGTTGTTTTAATGTTTCCACTATTCCCCTATGGTTGGTTTTACCTTCGTGGTAATTTCGAATAAGATCTTCTTGTGTATCTTGCTCATCAACAACGGTTAATTTTTCAGTACATCGTACTAGTTTTGGTCCATTATCTGAAAAGTGTCTTGTGTAAACGGCACACAATGATTTATATATTTCTTCGTTACAATATATATAATAGGTTTTATCCTTGGTGATGTATTCCTTGAATAATTTTAAAATTTGTTGTTCACGTTCAACTTTTGGTAGTCCTACTTTATAAATTGTTTGATGTTTATTTTTGCTAATTTTGCACATCAATCTTTTTGTCAAAATTTCTTGTAGATGAACTTGTGTCAATTTTGAATCTATTGCTTCGTTTAATATTTCGATGCTTTTTGTCGGTTCCGGGGTGTTGGTTGAGTCAAACGTTAAGATGTCATCTTCATCATTTAGGGTGGCTGACACATTTCGTGGTGTTGATAAATTTTGTAATACTTCTTCAAGATCTGGTGTATTCACTTGTCTTAATTCACTAGTTTCTTCCAATTCTCTCAGAAGTTTATCTATTTCTTCGTCTGGGTTGGCCACCATGGACTCAGTTTCTAATGCATTTAGCTGAATTCTGGACAGTGCATCAGCGTTCTTATTTTGTTTTCCGGGTTTATATATTATTTCGTAATCATATTCTTGTAGTCGAAGCCTCCATCTTGTTAATTTGGAATTTGGTTCTTTTAGGTTGAATAACCATGCCAGAGGTCGATGGTCAGTGTAGATTTTAAATTTCTGACCGTATAAATATGGCCTGAAATATTTAGTGGCCCAAATTATTGCTAAAAGTTCCTTTTCTACCGTGCTGTACTTAGATTCCGTTTCAGATAAAGTTCGAGAAGCATACGCTATTGGTTTATCTCTTCCAATCTCTCCTTGAGATAGAACGGCTCCTAGGGCTACATTAGATGCGTCTGTCGTGAGTATAAAAGGTTGAGTAAAGTCCGGATATTGCAAAATTGGGTCATTGGTTAGAATTTTCTTGGATTTTTCAAAACAGTTAATGTATTCGGGAGTCATTTCTATTTTCGCTCCTTTCTTTAGGCATTTCGTCATTTCTTTCGTTAACTGAGCGAAATTTTTAATAAACCTTCTGTAATATCCTAAGAGGCCTAAAAATCCTTTAATCTCTGTTGTAGTTTTCGGTATGGGGTAATTTATAATAGCTTTAATCTTTTCAGGATTGGGCTTTACGCCTTTCGGGGTTATAACATGACCCAAATAAGCCACTTCTTTTCTTAAAAATTCGGACTTGTCCAGTTGTACTTTTAAATTTGCATGTCTGAATCTGTCGAATACGGTGCGTAATTTCTCGATGTGCTCTTGAAGGGATGTTGAATAAATAATCACATCGTCGAGATAAACAAGGCAATGTTCATTCTGGACACCTCTCAATACGTTATCCATTACACGTTGAAAAGTCGCCGGGGCGTTTTTTAAGCCAAATGGCATCCTGCAAAATTCGTAGTGTCCCTGTTCAGTAGAAAACGCTGTTTTCGGAACGTCTTTAGGGTCCATTTCAATTTGGTGATATCCGGATGCCAGGTCCAATGTAGTGAAAAATTGGCTTCGTCCAAGCTTGTCGAGTATGTCAGCAATATTTGGCAAGGGATATCTGTCATCGACGGTTTTCTCGTTTAATTTTCGATAGTCAATTACCATCCTCCATTTCCTTTTCCCTGATGCATCAATTTTTTTAGGAACTATGTGTACAGGGCATGACCACGGTGACACACTTGGTTGAATAATTCCTTGCTGTAAAAGCGATTGTACCTGGTTTGAAATTTCTTGTTTTTGCATCGGGGCTTGACGGTATGCTTTAGTAAAAATTGGTTTATCATCTTTCATATTTAAGCAGTGCTTGATTTCATTAGTAAATGTTAAAGGAATTTCGTCATTATGAAAAATATCTTTGTATTCTAAGCAAAGTTTCATAATTGCTTGCTTTTCTTCGCTATTCATGTGCTCTAAACGTAACTTATTCAAATTTTCTCGACGTAAGCGATCTAGAGCCTGTTCTTCTAGTTCATCCGTTTCCATACATTCATAGTTGTTTAGTTCGTTAATGTCGAAATGTTGTGCCTTGATTGGTTTAGGAAATTTTATGGTGACCTTATTTTCGTTCGGATTTATTGCCGTAGTAATAGCGTAATTTTCTTTCACATTAATAAGTGCAGATGGAATTTCGACTCCAGATGGAAACTTAATATGGTTCATTAGTCCCGTTCCTGTACCTAGGTCAACTGGGATTCTTATTACGGTGTTTGACCGCGGTTGTAAAGTCAGCTGATAACAAGTTATTTGAGTTGTTTTCCGGTGTGGTGTTAATGCGGCGTTTTTATCGTCGTAATGAATTGGAATTTCAGCATTTTTCGTAAACAAAATTCCATTTTTAAAGTTGATATTTGCTTCCAATTTATTTAATAGATCGATCCCTATTAGTCCCCCGTAATTCGGATTAAAATCAAAGATGTGAAATTTATGTGTTTCCGGTGTGTTGAACACTTTTGGCAATGGAATACTCGCTATGTAATCATGCTGGGACACATTGTGCGCTGACTGAATTAAAAACGGTTCATAATATACAAAATTTAAATAATATTTCTGTACGAGTTTCTGAGATATGAGAGTTTTGCTTGATCCTGTATCCACCATAAATTTGGCACCTAGTTCTGGGATGTAAATATATGGCAATTTGCTATTTGAAGTATTATTTAAGTGAATTAACTCGGGTTGATTGTAGCTGTATCCTGATGAAAATCCTGATTGTCTTGTTCTTCATGTTCCGGATGCTCAGCGTAATATGCGTCAGCATAATCGTTCATACCATCTGTGAATTCTTCTGTTTGATTATAGTCAGCACTTTCTTCATAATTTTCGGGACAATCCTGGTAAAAGAGTTCTTCCGATTTCCAATTAACATTTTGTTTAGGCGTCGCACCGAATTTTGGGATGTTCCTTGTAATTATAGTATTTCCTGAACTCGTATCCATTGGTTCCGGATATTGTCGATTTTGCTGCGGTTGTCGAACTTGCGCTTGATTCGGTTGTATTAAAGGACGCGGAGGAAAATTAAACGGTTGACGAAATGTATTATTTTGGAAAAAATTAGGACGAGCTTGAGTCGGTCGAAATGGAGCAGGATTTGCAAATCGGAATGGAAAATCGTTTATAGGTTTAGGATTTTGTTGCTGCACCGGTGGTCTAAAAGTTACAGGTGGGTATCCGTAATTTGGGAAATTCGTCTGCGGTTTCGGTAAGGACGGAACGATTCTTGTGATAGGTTGATGATTTCGATGATCGTTGAGAGTCGTGTTGCGGTGTAACGTATAATTAAAATTTTCTTCTTCTATGACGAACCCCATAGCTTCTTCCAACGATTTTGGATGCTGATGCCGGACTAGGTTCCGCAAATTCTCTGGAAGTCCTCTCAGATAAGTTTGTAATGCTAAATCATCGTAAATTTTCTCCTTGATTTCCCTTATTTGATGGTTCGATTCCACCAATTTTAATTTGGACAAGAGTAAGCCTCGTACATCTTGACATCTCATGCCAAATTTGTAGGGCGACTCTCCTTTTATCGGTCGAATATCCTGTAAATCTCGGGCCAGGCAATTTTCGTCTCTCTGGTCGCCGAAATATTGCTGAAGTAGTTGTTTTAACTCTCCCAAGATTTTGCTTGCTCCCTGCTTCCTATTAATAGTAACGCTCTACCTTCTAATTTTGAAATGATAACGCGAAGCAAATATTCATTAACCGGGTCCTCTGGATTCTCTCGGTTGCAAAAAGTAGTTAATAAATATTCACAAGCCGAAAGGAATATCGGCAAAATAATTGGTTCTCCGTTAAATTTCGGAACTACATCTAAATGATTTTTAGTAATGTCGGCTACACTAGGCATTTTACCGTATTGTTATACCGTACACACAAAATAAAATAAAATGGGATAAAATAGAATTGTTTGGCGATCGAATAAACGATGGGAAAAATTGCAATAAAAATGGATAATAAAAAGGAATGAGTCTTACTTACAGCAGAAGTACGCAGAATTTCATGCTCTTCTCTTTGTGCACTTTCACTTTGTATTATTAACGTTAAACGCGAATTTCTCGATTTTAGATCACTCACGTACGTTCGGATAGTTAACAAATTGTTGAAACAAACGTCTTCGAAAAATTTTGATTTCTAGGACCTTAACTATCCTACTGACTGCGCCAGTTAAGTGTTTCCAAATTCGAAAAGAATTTTAAAAAAAAAACACTAACAAATTTTATTTGAGCCAACCAACAGCGATTCTAGCCGTGCGTTACAAAGTTATTGACTCAAAGTTTAATTACAAGAAATGCATTTTTATAGTAATCGAAGTGCTGACTTCCTGTTGACCAAGCGGTTTCAGGGTACATAACTCGCGCGTCCTGGGGAACTAAAGTTTAAAATTTAATTGTGACTGAACAAAAAATATGTCCCTTTTTGTTTTTGCACTATTGAAAACCCGTTATTAATAGATTATTTTCATCTAAAAATATTCGATTTAAAAATAAGACAACGCTGTCATTTTTGAGAAGAAAGAAGCGCGCGTCCTGGGGAACTAAAGTTTAAGATTTAATTGTGGCTGAACAAAAAATATGTCCCTTTTTGTTTTTACACTATTGAAAACCCATTATTAATAGATTATTTTCGTCTAAAAACATTTGATTTAAAAATAAGACAACGCTGTCATTTTTGAAGAAGTTGAGTACGCCTCGCGCAACAATACTTGATAGGTCAATTTCGAATCAATTTCTAAAAATATCCATTTTAAGTTATTGAATATTACTTAATTAGTAGATTTTTGTACCAATATATAAATACTGAAACTGTTTTGGTATTATTTTAGAATTTTTTTTATTGCTGAAAGTTATTGCTAACTTCATACCGGTCAAAGACCCCAACAATACGTGTCATTATGTCGAGCAAGTCAGTTTTATTATCGTTTATTTATTATGGAATTTATTTAATTCATTCCGTTTGTAATTTCTCCGAAAATTCTTACAAAAAAATTTACCGAAGCGAACCATTTTCATTTACATTCGCGGACTGTATATGTATCATTGCGTTAGCCCTTGCATTATGGCCCTTTATTTATGAGATATCCTGTATAGGCGTAACTTTAACCTGCACTGAATTAAAGTAAGTAAAGTAAAAGTAACTGTTCTCTGACAATAGCGTTTAAAAGCCTTGTCTGAAAGAACCTGTACCTGGTTTTAACACGAATTTCCTTATTTGTAAGAGATTTTCTCAATTTCTTCAATTATCTTATCACTATAAACCTGTACCCACCTGTAAATAAACTAAATAAATTATAAACAGGTGCATTCAAATCGCATTTAAATAAGCTGAGCATTTCCATTTCGAAATCTGACCTTAGTGTTTATTTCTTGCACTTAACCACACCGCCAATTATAGGACTTGCGCACACACGCACAACCAAAACGAAAACTCCGGTTGTAGGCCGAAGCCAAACTGCTGACAAGAGACCACCTAAGTTGCCCGAAGTGTTACATTTTCATTAAAATACAATACTGCACACAAACGTTCTATGATGAATGTATCCGTGGGTTGTCAGAACAAAGATGCCCGACATGAGTTACGAACCTCGCGTATCAGCAATGTCAAACACGATAGCAGTAACAGTCGGTTCTTTTTTAAGTCGATTCTAATTTGGCAGTAGGATGGCATATTTAATACATAAATTACGCTTATTAAACGGTTCCATACTTATTTAGCCAAGAGAGCCACAGTTGCAAAACAACAAAAATTATTATTAGTTTGATAAGAAACAAACTATTTTTCTAATGAATTCCAGTAAAATTCAATTTCCTAAGAAGATTTCAAATACTTTAAATACATACTTAAGATAACATTATCAGATACAAGACAGAGTTTTAAGTCACGACGATATGTAACGGGATAAACCTCGAAACAGACATCATACGTAAAACAAAAATCAAATCAAAGGTTACAATAAAAAATTTATGAATTACTTCATTTTCAAATGCCTAAAATCACGACCTACCAGATTTTACGAGGCAGTGTCTCTATCCGGCCTGCGCAATTTATTAGTTCAAGTGTTTCTCCGCTGGCGCCACTTGCTTGAAAAATCGGAAGCGACATATATCCGGAACGTCATTTCACAACGTCATTTTCAGTTAATGTCAAGCTCACGCAGTTTATGGCAAGTACAGTTGTATTTTCTTGCTCAAATGTAGATACTAGATTCCTTGTGCTCTTTTTCTTTTATTATTTATGGTGTTTCTTATTTAAGTAACTAGCGCCAAGGCGAAGAAAATTTGCGTTAAATGAAATATTGCCCAGGCCGGTTAAGACCTCTCTCACGTAAAATTTAGTAGGTCGTGGCCTAAATAATTAAATACTCTAATGAAAAATGATAACTATAACGAGGAACGTTTTTAATGATAATGAATGTCTGGGAAATGGTTATTAAAATTTAATAAATAGAAATATTTTAAAGTACAAAATCTAAGAAAAGAAATGTTAAATGAAAATATTTCGAATAAGATCTAATTCTTGTAACTGCTATTTTATTCAACAACCAATAGTATGTTTTCATTATCATTTTGTCATCATCATTTATTGAATGTGTCGAAAATAAGAAATGTATACACCCTCATAAACATTCAGAATTTACTTATTTTGCACTATTAATTTTTATTAGTTTCTGTGTATGTACTTTCTTAATTGCGTTATTTTTAGTAAGCTGACATTTGTTTATTTTTAAGAGATTTTATTTCAATTTCCTTTATTTTATAAATGTTAATGGTTTATACTATTCTCATAAACTCTCAGAACCGACAAGCAATAAAAATTTATTACTGATAATAATGGTAGAACGGACGAGAAACTGCTTTTATAAATGAGCTTTTAGAATAGTTTTATTAGTTCATTTTCTTTCAATTATTTATTTTCAATGCAATCATTGTTATAATTGTTTATTAAATTTTCTATTTGTATTTAGATTTCTATTTTTATTCAAATATAATACTAATCAACGATTTGTTATATGTATTTATTGTAGCGAAGCTATTCGCATTTTATTGATACACATAGATTTGTTTTTGGTTTTTAATATTCTTAGGTATAGACTTACTTTGAAAAATATTTGGATAAAACAAATACTGAAAACTCACGTGAAGTGTCTCCTGTTGTTAAATAATTAAATTATAACAAAAATATTAGTATTGAATAAAAATGCAGTATGAATAGGTTTTACATTAGTAAATATTTTAAAACTAAAAAATAGGCAGATTATTACCATTTCACTGAATAAAAACATATTACCAGTTAAAAAGGGAAAAATAAATAATCAGATTTTCCGCAAGAATATTAAAAAAAACTCTAATGAATACCACTTAATTTTAATCCGATATAATGTTTACATACATTATGAAAGTGTACGTACATAAAAACATTAAAGTGCAGATAATTTAAATCACTAGTAATAATTTTAAGCGTGTAATTAATTTCTTGCACATCTCGTATGGATCTTCACCTCTCTATAAAGCAGAACTGAAGTGAATCTTCCCGTAAAGGACTCTTGCTGACTTAATTAATTATAAATTCAATTAGAATTTATTTTGTAACTCTAATTTAATGAACACATCTTACGCTAATTAATTAATAAAATGTCTTGTCTTGTTAGAAGCGAAATAAATCATATCATTTTAATTAGGACGTCTACGTGAGCACAAGGAAGACAAGCGCCGTGATTAATAATAACAGGCGTTTCATTCAAATGGAGAGAACTTAAAACTGTTGTTATTTTTACTTCGGCGTTGACACGGTAATAAAATGCCAAACTAAAAATAGAGAATCTATTAAATTCACACCACGATGGAATCCTAATTGTGAATCTCTAAGTCTTCTAGAAAGAAGCATCAGATTTATATTTACAATTTAAGTAGTATGTCGTATTGCAAAATATTAATTTCTTTTAGAATTTGTTTTCTGAAATGTACTCACAAAATTCTTTATTAAATTGTAGTTGCTCTAAATAGCTTTGTGGATTATTTTATATTTACAGACCAAGAACAGTGTTGCTACAAATTCTAAATGGCCAAATAAACAATTTTACAACAATACTTCTGCTGACTAATACATTCACTAATCTCTTAATCAGACGCACAAACCATCTCATTACTATTTTTTAAGAAAACCATAATTTAAAATTAATTTGTATTAGGAAGCCCTATTTAAGTAAAAGATATATGATCGGGATGGACCAAGTTCTGTTGCTTGTGACTTTCTTAATTCCAAGTCCATCCACAGAAAATATAGGATGGGAAGTTTGATTTGATTTCTCTCAAAAAATTATAATGTTTTAAATAATTAAATTGTCATTCCAATAAATGATTTTAGCAAAAATTATTTACAATTTTACACTTCTAGGGTGAAGTTTAAATGAACAATTTAATTTTCCTAAACAGAATTTGCAATAATAATTACAGTTTCCCATAAAGGATCATCAACTCTCTGCAATGCTGTGTCGCATAATAACAGTAATCTAGACCTACATGTCTCATATTATACCGAAGGGATTAATAATTTATTTCAATTTACTACGGCGATATTGAATCGTAATTGCGTTACAACAACATTTCCAATATATTTAGGGCACGGCATTGCGGACATCCTATTTATCAAGCTAGAACGTATCGGAATAATAGTTTTTGTCATATTAATAATAGCATCGGCTTACAAATTCTCCACGAAAAAATACACTGACGTGCATAATTTACCATTGCTGCAAGAATGTGAAGAATCGTTGGCTTTTGTATTCGACCAATACTAATAAAGCTTAATAAATTATATATGTAATTACAAAAGTGTACTCTTCCAAAATTACCCAAACAGAACTAAATAAAAACTTGAATATCGCCATCATCATCATCATCATCAAATACTCGTAACTGAAAAAATATAATAATATTAACAAAGGATCACAAGTGACTTAAAAGGACAAATGAACAGAAAGGATCTGTTAGAGGAACGGTGCTAGCGGTCTCAGCATTTGTCAATTTATCTTTGGATTCAGTTTGATTTATGGGCCCGTAGAACTGTTCGAGTGTGACATACTAAGGCACGGCAAATTACCAACGATTCAGCGATCTTGAGAAACTGCCAAATGGCAATATAATAGATCACAATGGCGCAAATAAGAGACCAAAACGACATAACCAAGTACGACATAAATAACGCTCCTTAAAAAATGTCCTGCGCCGGTCCTCCCAGGTTTCGTTTTGACTGCGGTGCTTTTAAACAACAATTAAAATATGCCGTTGTCAACAGACAATTATCTCGCTGGTGAAATGATCAAAGCGCTGTAGAGTTGTGTAAATCTAAAAGTATTTCTTTTGGAGAGATGTTAAAAAATTGGCACTGGAGATTCGTTGTGAAAACAAAGAGTCCTTTGACATATTGCCGGCAATACTGTCTTAGTTAACATGCAAACATGATGAATTAAGGATGATCAAAGAAGAAAAACGAATTCTCGGAGAGTCTATTTAAGTTGAAAAAATGTAAATACGTATTTACATCAGATTTGATTAGCACAAGCCCAAGAGCACATTTAGATGAAAAAGAAATCGAAATCAATTATTTCTTTAACCAATTATTTGGAGTTCCTTTTTTTTCTCTTAATAAAAACGTTTAAATAATTATTAATTCTTGTAGTTCTGTTAATAATTTTGTGTAAGATTAATGTGAATTATTGTTTTTCGCACAAACCCCGTGAATCGTAGGGAATGATTTATTTTATGATGTGAACTAGAGAAAATATGAACCCGAATTAAATAACAGACACTATAACGACTTAACTTGATGTAATGGACAAACATAGATCAGTTGATTAATGAGTATAAAAAAATAACTTTGCCCAGTAGCAAATTAAATATTTTTATCGTGTCCAACAGGTTTTGGAAATTATTAAGACGACTGAGTTGACGGTTCTATCGGACAGGTTTACAGTATTGATAAATAAGATGCCAAAAATGATTGATAAATACATAATCTTCAAACAACTAAAACATTCTAAAATATTGAGCGTTTTATTTAGCCATTGCAAATGACTAATACACAAGCGGGAGCCTTTGGATTGAAATGAATTAATCAGCAGAAGCATTCTAAGTGCGATTACTACAATATATTTTTATATCACAAAATCTTTTAAACGGACACTAAATAGCGCACAAACACTTAACGTTTGGCCGTCGTTCGACAATTTTCATCGGACAAGAACTAACTTTAAATATATTTTTAATTAAATTCTGGAATTTATTTAATCTTGCTTTTCAATTCAACTCATGTTCATGTTCCTCTGTATCGCCTTTTTACTTAAAACGAGTCTCAATTATTTTAATTATTAAATGACGTTTTATGGCATTATTATTAGACCTACTTAAATAGCTGTTGTTGCAGAGCTGTTCACAAGTGAATGAAATGATGAGACTCATCATAGTTTGTCCGTTGGCATGAAATTGAATTACGAAGATGATTTATTAATCAAATAAATCACAAAGATGATGATAAAATACAATTCTTGTTCAAGGTTGAATTTTTCATTTTAACTGCCCCCGTCACCAATCATTACATAAATTAATGAAGTTTAATTAATTTCAGAATTAATGAAACCTGGTGTACACCTGAGCGTTCGCTTTTACGAGAAACACAAAGTAGTCCAAATAACCCGATATTTATCATATAGCAAATTTATTGTTAGATGTTGGTCCCCTATTGTTTGTATTTGAATACTAATTACATGGCATTAACATTCATTAGATTTCAGGCATAATGGTGCCAAGCTCGAAAAAGATGTAAATAATTTCCAAACACGTCACTCGCGAAACATAAAAAGCGCTGCTGCAATTGCCCATAACAACTTTAACGTTTCATAACACGAATTCCTCAGTATCGAATACACGGGCATTAACATACCGACTTTAACAGTCTATTCTTCGTTACTTTTTTTTTGTTTCTTAGCACGATACCACTTTCGTTAACAACTTTTGTTATTATTTTACTACGAATTAAATAATCATCATTCATTAGCAAATGTTCAATGAATTTTAAACTATGTTAATTCCAAGGATAATGGCACAATTGCCAAAAAGATCATTGACTGAAAGCTGACACGACAAAAAGTGTTTTTGAACGTATGACTTAAAAAGTGATTTTTGAATGCTTTTCGAATAAATCCTAGCAAGTTTCTAGTACCTATTTGTATATTTTTGTAGAAAAAATGTGAAGGTAAACCAAATTATGCACAGTTCTCAAGCTAGTTACAATTTAGTGTGTAAATATGTTACTGCATATGTGTAAGTTTTCCCATCATCAGGTTGCGTACATCGACAACTAACACAAAAGGAAGTCACATAAATTACGAACAACATGCGAAGAATCAGAATAATTCCAAGCTCGGCGTAAATTTCGATCGTAATCTCACTACGTTTCGAACGCGAGCGTGCAAAAAGCGCGAAATAACCAGAAAGTAACGCGAGCACCTGCAAAACGTTCCGATATCGATTAATCCTTGACATGCTTGCTATGGATATAGGTGATCCTTGCAAAACGTAGCGTGGCATGACTGTGTTTAAAAACGCCACTGCAACATGAAAAAGGCTGCGAAAAGGAAATGCGTTTAATGTTTTATTGCTTGAAATTCTCTGCAGCTGACTTCTAATGGAGTAACTTAAAATAGCGTCACTGTAAAGTTAATTTTGCTCCGTATAAATTAACACTGAATCTGACGTCACAGAAAAGTTATTCTGCTTCTTAATATCAATGTCTAAAGTAAACGATTCTAATATATGCCCAATGAACTGCAGAATTAGTTTAATTAACAAAAACATCAAATACTTCAGAAACATTGTACAAACTATTAAATTTTAATATAATTTAAAATTAGAACGTGATGGATTTTTTTTTGTTAAAGAAACTGATGTAAGAATGCAATGAAAAGTAAAACGTTTAACAACGTAATCGATAACTTAAACTGATTAATAGAGGGTAGACAGAAATCTAATATTAATGTAATATTCTATTTGGGGTTTATCTTTTAGATGATTGAATTCTGAGGGTAGAACATGAATATTCAACTCGCTTATTAAATACAAAAATGAGAAATTTAAAACGATCATCGACCACCTGTTGAACACAGAAATGTCTAATACCCTTGATTCGTATTACAAAGAGACGAAAAAGAGACAAGAAAAACTAAGACTGTTAATATCCAAAATACACTGTTTCAGTTTGAGCATTCATTTCAACATAAATTACAAAAACACGTCATGACATAAACAAAATTATGGACAAATTTGGTCAGAAATAGTGTATTTTAATTAAAATTTAACCGTAACAATTTCAAGTTCTTCTACAAAGAACCTGAAAAAGATGTCTTGCTGAACGCAAAGAAGAAAAATTTCTTACCAACGAACATATCCGCAGATTTTAAAACCCAAACAAAAAACCAAAATTCTATAACTACGGTTCCGTCACCTTGTCCTCAAAACCCAAGCGACATTCCCAGTCATGCACACACCACGCAAAATACCAATCAACTAGTCTTAACTCCCACACAAGGCTCTGATCTAGAATAAATAAAGGACAGTGGCCTAAAGGAAAAAGATTTTGTGGAAAGAAAGAAGCGGGTTGCTAAAGATGGTAATACATCGACTCCATGCAAGGAATCGGGAAGACACTCCAAATCCCGAAAATGTAGACTGAAGGACACAAAACAAAAAAAAATGTACAACTAAGATTCAGACACTATGTCCTCTAGACTGAAGCGCCTTTTCCAATCCAAATATCGACCACGCAAAGTGCCCACACAAGATTCTTCAGCTGTCGGCTGGTCTAGGATAGATAAAGGCCAAAGGGAAAAGAAGGAAGGACATTTTGTGGAAAGAAAGAAGACAGCTTGCTAAAGACTCCATGCAAGGACTCGCGAAGACACTCCAAACCCTGAAAACATCGGACTGAAGTCCATTTAAACACAATTCGGCAATTCCGAACACGACAAGATGCAAATAAAAAGTCACAACTCACACTAGAGCAAATAAAATTTGACTCTGAAAAGAAAGTTACTGATTCACCGGAAAGGAACTCGAGAAAGTTAGCTCAATTATCCGTATAGTCACAGATTACCCAGATGCGAAGGCTTGAGGCGGTGCCTTTGATGTCGCATGGCAAAATTCCGTAAAGACGAATTTACATTATGCACTTTGTTGATCATCAAGAATGATTCATCCGCAGTGAAAAATCTAAATTGAAATTCACCCGAATTAGATCTGGAGTATCCATCGAAAAGCGACCGTTGAATAAGTAGAACATTTTTCTACTTCTGATGAACCGAGCGAATGATTCAACCGCGGTGGTAAATGTAAACAAGATCTATGAAGGACGAAGGCTCGGTTGAACACATCGTTTTTCAGTCTCAAAGGCATTTCTAATTTTTTAAACTTAATTATGAAGAGGTAAGGTGTTTCGTTGGAAAGACGATCACATGAATTTATTTTTGAAATATACAGTGAATTCTTTTAAGTGTGGCCATACAGATTTACATGCTAAAAATTTTACCTCATGTTAATGTATGTTATGGGACAAATTTTAAGTAAATTTTTGTATTTAGTCGTAAATTAAACGATTTACTACAAGATGAACTTTGCTAGAATATCCTAACATGTTTTCCTTAATTTTATTTTACTGTGAAAAGTTGAAGAAAATAGACACAAATTATTGAACGAATGTAATCCATGTAGGCTGACGTTATTAATAATTTGTCACTGTGATTACTGATAAACCAATTATTGCAACATTAATTTATTACCACTTGTAAAAACTACTTCTTCATACCATTGAAAAATGAGTGGAACTTGTTATAACATACATAATTGATATTTTTAATGCTTGCTTAATAAGTGACATTTTCTTTATAAATTTGCAGTAGACAGCCATTAACAGAACTTTTCTCTTAATGACATTTCAACTACCTTTATTTTTGACTTCGGTTAATTCTATGCTTATTAATTTCAACTTCTAACCGGAAAATTATTAAATAGAACATGTTCATGTCATTCTAGCAATGTCCATTTCGTAGAAAAATGTTTGATTTATTATTAAAAATAAAAATTTGCTTCAAATTTGTGCCATAACATACATTAACATGAGATCGAATTTTTAACATGTAAATCCCTATGGCCACACTTAAAAAAAATTCACTGTATAAAAATTATGCAAGCTCTTAACTTAATAATTCGATTCCAAGACGACAAAATTCAGTTGTCGCCTTTGTGCAAACTATTGAAATGAATCAAAGATTTGATAAATCTAAATTGCTTCAGGTTCAATGTTCACGTTCACTGCGGATGAATCATCCATGATGATCAACAAAAGTGAATAATGTAAATTTGCCTTAACCTTCGGCCATTGTTTAGGTGGTTCATAAGGTGCGAAATTTGAAATATATGGCGTGTGGCATTATTCGATTTCTACATACCGCTTCAATACATCAATGCACCTTTCTTCAAATTTTTTATTTTGATCAACGAATAAAAATAGAAATGAAAATCGCGTGAAATCATTCGATTAACAGTACACTGTACAGAAAAATAAAGAGAGCAATCACGTCTCAAAATCGCGTTGTGTAATCATGATCCCAGTAACTAGTGTGGGTTGCTGCTATGGTTAATACGAAAATTGTTACTTTATCTACCCTTGCTGTTAAAATTCCGTTTTAACGACTGTTTTGAGTTGGAAAAAGCACATTTTAACGTTCCCTATAAAAAATATCATCAGGAATCATTTGTAATAAAGTTTTTTGTAAGTTTCTAAGTGCCTGCATGTTAATAACTAAGAACTGCATTTTTTAGCATGGACATCAAGCAAATTCCACAATTATTTAAATCATTCTTCATTGTATTTCAATGCAATCGTAACAGTAACTATGTATTCCTCGAAAATCTATTGATGGTTCCTAAGGTATAGTAAGACTTATTTACTATGGTATGTTGAAAAAATATACATACGTATAATTATTATTTTCTGAAATACAATTCACATTTTTTTAAATTGATTTCTCTTTTCTGAACTACAATTAACACATTCTGAAAGACATTATACGTTTCTGAAATACATTTGACTAGTGATGCGACGAGTCGCTGTTTTTAAGAATCGAGTCGACTCGAATACTTTTATAAAAGAATCGAGTCTTGACTCGAGTCTCTCGACTTGAGTCCAGATCAAAAGACTCGAGTACTTGACTCGAATCAGCAAAGTTCATGATGTCTCAACTAAATTTGGTGAGTGGTGCGTCCTGAATAAACTTATTCTAAACCTAAATAAAACAGTAGTCGTAAATTTCTTCAATAGAAAAGGACCCGAAAATGAAATTTTTAAATTACATAATGACGAAGTGGAATCTCTGAGAACCACTAAATTTCTTGGTTTACTTACTGATGAGCAATTCTCATGGCAGGATCATATTGACAAAGTTTGCAAGAAAATTAGTAAAGCATGTTATGCCATTTTTCAATTGAGGAAACTTCTGACTACTGACATATTAATAGATTTATATTATGCGATAGCCTACTGTTATTTATCTTACAATGTAATATTATGGGGTAATGCTAGCAATATTAAAAGAGTATTCTTGGCGCAAAAACGCATCATACGTGTAATTTTTAACGTACGACCGAGACATCCTTGTAAAGAGTTGTTTATCAATAATACTATACTAACATTTTTGGCAATTTACATTTACAAAAGCCTTGTTCATGTAAAAACAAACATCTCTACATTTACTCGTAATTCTCAGTTTCACATTTATGAGACACGTTTTAAAGATCATATTGTTACTCAAGCTCACAATTCAAAAAAATATGAACAAGCTCCATATTACATGGGCGCAAAATTTTTTAATAAACTGCCGAAAACAGTTAGAGACCTAAATTTACCGTCATTCAAAAACTCAATAAAGAAATTTCTCCTACGTAAAGGCTACTACACCATTAGTGAGTTTCTGAATGACGACCTTGAGCACCAGTTTAATTAGGTGGAAGATTTGTTTTTTATTTATATGTACATATACATTACTTCTTTTTTTCTACTCTATATGCTTAGTACTGACGTGTACACCCATTTTTGTAATGGCTCCGTACTGAATAAAAAAGTAAGTAAGTAAGTAAGTAAGAATCGAGAGATTCGAGTACTTGACTCGAGTCGATAGACTCGAGTCCAGATCAAAAGACTCGAGTACCTAATTAAACTCGAATTGAACTCGGGAGTCGCCGTTTTAAAGAATCGAGCAAACTTGAGTATTTTTATAAAAGAAGCGAGTTGATACTCATTTTGCTAGATTTTCGATCCTCACTTGTTTTCTTTATTAATACATATAATCTGACGGTTCAGATAAATCTAAAACATTTGTATGTAATATTATTTGATATGTCTAATATCTAATAAAGTGTGAAGGCAGCATGCAAAATATAAACAAAAACTTATTTACTATGTAACTGACAGCGGGTCTACCCGACTCGTTGCAGCGCTATTTAATTCTAAAATCGGTACTTGAGTACTCGAATCGAACTCGAGTTTCATTGACTCGGGTTCACTGCAATAGTTACTCGAATAGAACGAATACCTTTGAGACTCGAGTCTGATAGCGAGTCTGCTCCACTCGTCGCACCACTACTTAATTCTAAAGTCGGTACTCGAGTACTTGAATCGAACTCGAGTATCGCTGACTCGGGTTCACAGAATTAGATACTCGAGTACAATGAGTACTTCTGGGAATCGAGTCTGATAGCGAGTCTACTCGACTCGTCGCATCACTACATTTGACACTGTCTGAAATTTATTTATTACTTTGTGAACTACACTTCGAAAAGGTGTAGTCTGAAAGTAGATTGCTGGTTACCGAAATTTAAAAGTAATAATATACATTATTCCTGATTATACAGGATGGAAACTGTTTTGTGTTACATAGCAATTTGCATAATGGTCAAGACAAAGAAGGCGACATGTTAACGACAGAGACATCAATAGTGTATCGCAACTCTAATAGATTGGAGTCGACATGCAGATTGTCTTTACCACAATACTTCAATATATGTATATGTTCCTTTGCCTTGACCTTTATGGAAACTGCTATACATGTAGCATAAATTTGTTTCCAAAGTTCTAAGAATTAAATTCTAATGACAATAAATTACTTTTTTCGACTACCACATTCGAAAGTACAATTTTATCAAGGAGAAAAAGCGGCACTTTACTTGCCTAGACAGGTAAAATATTTTACCTGACTGTAACGAAGCCTACTTCGACCTATAGTAACATTAATCGGTTCTAATTAATATTATTGTTTATCTATAAATGATGACCAATTAATTGTTGTTCATTTGATTATTTTTCGATAATGCTGTTGAAATCTTTTTATTTTGGATCAATCAGTATGATTTTTAATTCCATTTAGGTAATTTGTAAAAAGCATTGCCTGCATCATGGCCTGCATTATCGTCGAATCCAATTAAATGTCAAATTAATTTTTGTCATTCAAATCAACTCAAAAATAAGAACATTTTTACGCTCGCGTTGCATCTTTCGGTGTCATCGAAACGCCAACGTCGTTTATACACTTTTTTTTAATTTATGAGACTATAAATGTAAATGTAAATGTATAAATTCTGAACACTTCAAGTGATTTACTTTAGTAGAGATTTTTTATCGTAAGAAGTACACAATGCGCAGAAACGAGTTTTCGTCAGACGAACCCATATTTAAAATTATAGGACAGGTTGGAGTACAGTGGCCTAGCAGCCACGCGAAGTTCACCGAACTACTTTATCAATAATCTCACCACTTCTTACTAGGGCTTACTCGTTAAGTTTTTATCTGTCTCCCCTATATCACTGATCATCAGATGTTTGCAGTCCGCCGGTCAGATTTCGATGAGTCATCATGTACTTCTTAAAGTGAAAAGTGTCTAAAGTGGTAGCCAAAAAAGGTTGTATGTAACAAGGCAGTAAAGTATCTTTATCGAACTCGTTTGCTCGCTCGCCGCGTTTTCGCCTTGGCTCGCAATTTGCAAACTCGTTCGATAAAGTACCACTTTACTGCCTTGTTACATAAATAACTATTTTCGACTGCTATTTTGTTTAATGAAAATAAATAAATAAACTTTGGTTGCAAAAATATTGTTATCTTATATTAATTTAGTGAAAGAATTATTAAACCGAAAAATTTTCGCAAAACCTTGAACACTGTTAAATTTTTAAACTAAAATTTATTTATTGAAAATGTTGACGGACGGGCTCGACTTGAGTTTATACGAGTATGTAACGATTTACCTGAACAAGTTTGGTTGTACAAGACGATTTGCGCAAATGACTTGAGCATTCAAATTGGACAAAACTGAACAGAAACAGAAATATAAATAAATCTAAATAGGACGAAATTAGCTACTTTTATAGCAATGTATTGTGAAGTTATTTATCACATATGGTTTGTAGCACTTAACAACATTGACATACTAGTGAATTTGAAAATTCTTTTCGCGTCGTTTTCTAGATAAATCGTCCATCCAATAGGGTAGAAATTAATCACCCGGAAGTACGAAAACGGAAGCTGCACCGATTTTGAGGAAAAACGAGCTACTCGAGAAGCGAGGCTAGATCTACGGACAACTCGGCCCTTGGGATTTGCAACGAAATGTGGGTTAGTAGGACAACAGCACGCTTCAATAAATTACACGCACGACCACGGCTAAAAACGTTTCAATAACGTTTCGTATGTCACAAATTACAAGCTTGAACGACTCAATTTGGAATTCCGAATACTTACCTTTGTAATTCTAAAAAATGTGAGTGGGATATTTTGTACAAATTCACTGAATTAAAAAGTTTCTCGTAGCAGGCGTTTAAAAATCAATCGATTTGTGTAGTTATTTAAAATTTCTCCCACATAGGTAGAGAATGTAAAGACTGCACATCTACTCATCACATCCTGGAATGCAAATAATCCTCCCGGTGAAAAGCAAGCTCTGCTTTAGATCTGTTAAAACCCGATCAATCATCGATGGCGTGCAGAGAATGTACAAACATCTTCATCACGGACTCCTTCGGGTGCAACTCGCACAAATAACGAACGCGAGAGTTGCTTGCAGCGAAAGGCAGTAGCTGCAAAATATTTTCAGAACAAAAGGCACCACGGAACATAAATTACTCCGGCTTCTCAGAAGTAATAAGGACGACTGTATCTTGTGATCTCGGTGTTCGAGTGGCGTACAATGTCAACACCACGTAGTTTTCAGGGATAGTAGGAAACCTTGTGTACCTACATGATACCAGCAGGGGTTATATATTGCAAGCAATCTGATACTGTACACTTAATCTGATAAACTGCGAGGAATTTACGTCCCGTAGCTACGACAATATTCGTCGCTTTACTTCTTAGGGCTACCATGTGTGACCTAATTACGTCATGGCCTTCAAAATATATTCCCTCCTGATAATAAATAAGACACAAATGGAGTTTCACCAAGAAGAGATGCTATTTCACTAAAGTAAGTACCTTTTTTTTCCAAATTAATTTCAAAACGTTTTACGTATTTTAGAAATAGAATTTGATGAGCTACTCAAATGTGTTTTTATGTTGTATACAGTATGTCCGAGTGAAGTGTTAATTAACACGTATAGAACAACGCATTCCTGTCATAATGAAATTTCCGGTCCAGACAGAATATTGACTTCTGAATGAAATAATGCGCACTTAATACACCTAGAAATTACGAAGTACAAGTTTCATTGCTCCGAATTCATTAACAAGTAATGCCGCGAATAACAAACATCCTGCTTAATTATTATTTATGAATTTTCTTCGGCCTGCAATTAAAATAATGACGCGCCGAGAATAAACATGGCCAGTTGGTGTTCATTTGTAAAACCGAAGTGAAGTGAAGCACAAGCGATTTTCGCGTTCGAGTTAAATAAACCAAGAAATGGTCGCTTCATGTGCGTGCGTACGAAATGACAAATTACCGTTCTATTCTGGAAGAGCGCTAACTACTTCGTCAAATGACTCGCGGACGGCTTCGTATTGTACGTTTTCGGAGAAATAATTCATGAGAAATGATCGGAGCAAAACGCTGCAGAAAGAACTGGAAGTCATTTTGCAATAATTGTTCTTGAGTTCTTTCAACGACATGTGATGAATTTATTTCATTGCACAAGTACTTACTAAAGAATCTCGCTTCTTACAGTATTCATTGCATATTAAAAAAAAATTGTCGTACAGTGAAGTATCTGTTTACAATAGAATAGGCTACTACATAAGCTAATTTCTCTAATTCTTTATTTCATCTTCTATTTTAACTGTTAACAAGTAATCTAAGCTCTTCTTTTATAATGGAAAGAAATTAGAAATTTCCTACTAGGAGATTGTGCTAAAAACTTTCAGACATTAGCGAACCGATACTTATGAAAAATTGTAAGTGATGTTTTCACCTATTGAAACAATTCATTAACTCAGAACTTCTTGCAGATTTCAAATACTGCACAACAAGAATATAATATTTTAACTGTGTTATAACAATGAATTAACAAAAACCAGTCGTTCATGTAGGTAGACATATCTTTCACTCTAAAAATACCTATTATTATCTTCAATCGGAGTAGTTCTTTTAAAAATGCCCTACAGGCAGCAAAGTAAAACAAAAAAGTATTGTAATCCATAAATGACTTTCTATTGTCTCGTTAAAAATACTCCTCATCTAAAATTAATCGAGCCATAAAAGAAACCGTGAAAATAAAAAGTTACACTGACCCAAATTGTGTTCCATTCAAGCCGCGCTGTTGACTCTAAATTGTCAAAACCGTTTATGAAAAATGCACTTTTTGCATAAGTAAAACGTGCCGAATCGAATTGGAAGCGTAACAATGAAATTGGCTTGACGTCATTAGGAAAACGGCATTTTAAACAACGGCTTCATTGTCGGGCGCTGAAATAAACGAGTAAAACACCAATTGGCGCGGTTTGCGCATACGTGAATAGAACGAGTTCCTGTGATGTTCGAATGTCGTTTGAATGGTTAATTTGAAAAATGCAAACGCTAGTAAACACGAACGGAATTCAAATCGGATGCAAAATACCACGCGCCTTCAATATCGATGGCGGAAAAACATTCTCTCGAAATTCTCCACTGGAAATAACGCAGAAAATCAACATCGACTCTAGATGTGTGTAAATATTTTGAGAACACGTTCGATAAAAGTGAAAGATAAGTAATCTGAGAGACTGAAATTAGGAATTACTCATTCAAATTAAAATTAGACTTTCTAATTTATTGTTAAAATTGGGCTTTGTGTTTAGTCTGTACATTTTCATCAATTTGCAATAAGAAGAACGAAGTATCATTACAGAAATCTGTCAGGTTTTCCAAGACATTCTGATTTTGTTCTTGTAAGTCTGATGCGATTTTTTAGACTTCATTTCCTGAGAAATTAGATTTTGGTTGCTTAGGTCCAGTTGTACAATGCCTATTTAAATATAAGTTGAAATTTAAACCCATAACAATAATTATTTCAACAACTGATGTTAAGGGTTTAAGCTTTGGCTTAAAGTTAATCTGGAGTTGTACAACTGGGTCTTATAAAAGAAGAAAGAGTTCATTGTAATTTTTGTCAATTGACGGAATTTGAAAGGGGCCGTAGGAGTAGGGTTGTGAGAGGAAGTTTAAAATTGACACAACGATCATCAGAAATCATGCGCGGTCAGAGGAAGAATACCATAAATTTTATTGCGGCACAGGTGTTCAAGAAAGAATCCTAAATTCATTTCGACTTTTCACCTTCAGCAATGGCTTTCCACAACATGTAGCCAATGTGACAGAAAAACCAACTGCTCTGACATTCGTTAAACGCAGACTATGACCGTTTGCTATTTTTCAATTTTTAAAAGTTTGACTAAGGCCAGGTATTTCAGTTAGGGCCAGTTTCATAATTAAATTTAAAGGAAACTCATTCAGACATCTGAAAGTGACTTTAAATTTAAAGTCTCCTTTAAATTGCATTATGAAACTGGCCCTAAGGGCCGTATGCACCCGAACACTTAAGATGAGTTTAAATTTGAGTGACGTTTATAATATGACATTTGAAGTTTCACAACATTGTGTCAGTAACATTCTAAGGCCCGGTTTTTTCACCTTCAGTTAACTTTATTTGGCGATTAATTCCCATAGTAACGATTGTGATCACAATCGTTAGTAAAAACCGGGTCTAAGGCTGCGTTGTATTAAAGGTTTAATGGCCGGTATTACCAACGTTTTAAGGAAACCTTAAATTTAAGTTAAGTTAATTTAAATTTAAGATTGTTTAGATTGTGACATTTCTGCTAGGTTTGTATATAATCGATCACATTCTAAACACTAATTAAATTTAAGGTCTCCTTAAAACGTTGGTAATACCGGCCGTAAGCCAGTTAATCCTAAGTTAGAATATGACACAGAAAATGCTGTACGTCATAACAAGTGTCACATTCTAACTTAGTATTAAAGTTAATCCTGGCTTTATACAACGCAGCCTTAGTGACGGTAAAAGTTAAGCTGAGTTAATTGGTGTGCATACGGCCATTACAATTTAACTTTAATCTTCAATTTATTTCCACAGAACCAATTGTTCTTATAATGGTTACTATCGGAATAAACTAAAGATTTAAAATTAAACTGTTACTGAAATACCGGGCCTAAAGAAAGTATAACCGAATTAACAAGTAACAATTAACAAAATAAGTCCAATCTTTACTATTAAACATGACCATTACAAACTTAAATATTACGTTTCCAACTCAAAGCGCTCCTGGAACTTGAAGAATAGAATAAGAAAAACATTGCAGTTGTAGGTATTTGGCTACGGTTTTATTAAAAAAAAAAAAAAAAAAAAAAAAAAAAGAATCAACGAAGTTACAAAGTGAGGTAAAATGAGGAATAAGAACAAAATTAGCAATACTATCTAAAACATACCAACAAACTGAAGAGAAACGATTAAATTAGTAGGCTCACTTACAACCAATGGAAGAGTTAAGATCAAAAAGGGGAATTTGGGAAGCCAAAATTCAGAGAAGTAAGAAAAGAGAGAGTGTACACGAAGAGTTCGATACCGACCCCCTGGAGCTCGATGAACCTGTAGGGTTCGATGAAAGATTAGTGATCGACTGGCACTGGAGTCGAGTCGACTGACAATGAGTCAATTACATAAGATGTATTTATGTCCACCACATAGGCTAGGTTGTACAAAACATTTAAACCACGATTAAATGAGGAGGTTACATTCAAAAACCGACATGTCCCTTTTCATGGAAAATTAATTAGCCATGAAGATCAGTCAAGAACCGTAATCTGCCTCAATTGGTGCAATCAGATTCAGTCAAAACCCGGTTATAGGCGCGTAAAAGTGAGGCGTCCAAAATTACAAAAAAAAAAACTTTTACTTTTTCGTATACAGTTTTTCTCGATTTCCCAAAATTACGACTTTTGGACATATCGGTTTTTGAATATTACCACCTCAAATTTAAGCCCACGTCATAACGTGTGTCGCAATCTAAGTTAGGCTTAAATTTAATCCTAGTTTATAAATGTTTTATGCAACGCAGCATGTATTTTTTTTAAATATTTTTCTTAACCTAAATTCAGTTATTTTCAAAATATGTATTGGTCAATAAGGGTCCTTCAGGCATGCCTACCATTCACGTGAACATCATCAATTTATTTATTTAGTATAGACAAACAGTTTTGGAATTATAGTAAAAATTAATAACGTTTTCGTTTCAATACTCTAAAGCACTCTCAAAGTAACTCGAAGGCCCAGTTTTACAATCGTGAAATAAGGAAAGAATAGCTATTCGCCGAATATCCTTTAACCTTCCTCCATATCTACGTCATATCTACATTACGTTATTCCAAGAACAGTACTATACTCAATTTATCTGACGATTATAAATAGGGCCCAAAAGTGATATTCTGGTATTACAGTTCATTTTTTCTCTTTATGCCAATCGATCGATCGATCGATCGATGAGTTAAAGAATTTTTATGTAGCTATCTCCTTCTAACTTTCGTGAAACAAGCCTTGTGGCTTTTGTCAGGTCACGTCATTTCGTCGTATATTTTCTTAATTACATTTTATACAATCGGCATACAGCGTGCATCATTAGTATGGACTTCTTCAATAGCTCCTTAACTATTGATTATAAAGGAAAGTATTTTGTATAAAGATGCAAAATGTCATAAGAATAATTTGTTCAGAATTAAAAGTTATAGCTAAATATGAAATTACAGCCTTTTATCTCAAAAATGAAAAAATCACAATTTATTGTGAACCACTCTTTATACACACTACATTAGGAAATACTGGTTGGATTAAAGTGTCCGCCAAAATAATATGAATAGGAAAACATTAAATTGGTTCTTATTTCTTAATTATTTTATTTGGTTTTTAGTGATTATTTCAATGCGTTCGAAAACTTTGTGCTTTCTTGTAGCATTCATCATTCATACATTAAGAAAATATGATACATTTAAACGAAGTTACAGTTTAAATGATAAAGGTTATAATTTTTAGTATTCTTCACAGTAAATCATTGAAATACATTAAAAAAATATGATACATTTAAACGAAGTTACATTTTAAATGATAAAGGTTATAATTTTTAGTATTCTTCACAGTAAATCATTGAAAATGTAACTTCGTTTAAATGTATCATACTTTTTAATGTATCAATGATGAATGCTACAAGAAAGCACAAAGTTTCCGAACGCATTGAAATAATCACTAAAAGCCAAATAAAATAATTGAGAAATAAGAACCAATTTAATGTTTTCCTATCATATTATTTTGGCGGACACTTTAATCCAACCAGTATTTCCTAATGTAGTGTGTATAAAGAGTGGTTCACAATAAATTGTGATTTTTTATTTTTGAGATAGAAGATTGTAATTTCATGTTTAGCTATAACTTTTAATTCTGAACAACTTATTCTTATGACATTTTGTTGTATCTTGTAAAATAAGGGTACTTTGCTCTTAAGCCGTCTTCATTTCTCGGCGTCTACGCTGTAAACCGTTCAAGATAAATTTCATCTGACATTTTCCAATTTGACTTTAAGGGATGCAGAAGCGTTCTGCGTCAATAAATTTTTATAAAAACCGATAATAAAAAAAGTTCTCATTTGTAGCACAGTTTTTGAAAGACACTGTATTTCCAACATGTTGGTCTAAAACTCATGTTTTTCGAGATACTTCACTCACAGTTACAACTTATAATAAGAACCATATTTCAAGAAAATAAACAAAAAGGAAAGGATACCATTACATTTATCTATTAAATCTAAACGAAATATTGACATTTTAATTGGTGTCTTGGAGACTGTTGGTAAAGTTTTCTGGCTGATTTTTGTATCTCCTTTTATTTTTTTAATATTAAGTCTATTTGGTTGAATTTGAAATAAAAAAATAAGTAATACTAAAGGTTGGTGACAAGAAGAAGTGCATTGATTCATTATCATCGATATGCGAGTCAATACCTGAATGAAATGTTTATGTATTGGGCCACTTCTATGGGCCTTAAGTTTATTATGTTTCAAGTCTTTTAGAACCTTAAATTATTTACTGTAGATGTGTAATATACACAATAAATAAAATTGCTGATATGAATAAAAAAATATGAGTAAATATCTCAATATATTTTGTTTGTATTCGCAAGCGTGAGAAAAATGAGTGAGACACCACAAAAATATTCCACTTAACTTTGACTACGATTGGTATTCGATTAATGATTAAAATAAAATATTTCAAAAGCTAGTTCGCAAATCTGCGTTACAAATAATTTCATTTTCATAGCAACCGGTAAATAAATTTATGTTACTTGAATTTTTTTTTTAAAGCAGTTTAAAATACTCACTGCAATCACTAGTGGAATATCCAGTTATATTTTCACTAGTGAAATACTCGCTGGAATTTGCTATTGCTATTATATTGGTTAATATTTGAAAAATGACTGGTGAATTGAATAGTCTAAGATATTCTAATATTACACGAGAATAAGAACATTCTAGGAGAATCGAAAACGCTATACGTTTGAGAGGGAGACGAAGGATTTTTTCCTTGTCGGAGAGGTCGTTGAAAACCCTTGGTCTACACTATTGAAGATGATGTCGTCGAAACAACACTGAAAGAAAAACGCAAGAAACAAAGACATTACGGAAAAACTGAAGAAATGTTTACATTCTAGAGCATTTACATTAACAAAAGTTTTGAATTGAAAATTGTAATAACATAAAAAGCTCGGTTAACCTAAAAAAATTTTTTTATTGAGCTCTCATTTACATGAACAGATAAATTATTATTGAAATAGTTTTCGGTAATTTTCTGTTCTTTGAAAAATGGAACTGGTTATTTTGAACTGCATAAATAAACTGAAAGGAGAACACATCTGAATCATAATGATTAATTTCATGCGGTTTCAAGAAAATTCGGATATTTTTTTTATTTTCTATCAATGTTGTGGATGATCTACTCTAACTATTTTGAATCTTGTAAAAGCTCACACCAGAAAAATAAACTAGTGTTCTCTTCAAAATTTTCCGAGTACATATTAAAATCAGTTTCTGCAAAGGGGCATAATATGGAACAGATTTGTAAAAGGCGTTGCAATATTCATTTCTTTCAATACTATTATGGTCTTTTCAATTCTGCTCAAAAAATCTAATAAAATTTTCAGTTTTTAATGCAGTTCCAATTAATTTTATCAGCATACATTTCAACTTTGTGAGGCAACAGATGCGTTACTTTTTTTGACTCCTTTTATATTTTTGTATTTTTAGAATACAAACAAAATAACAACCACTTAATTTAGCTATTTTTTTAGAAACAAAATTCGACAGAGATATTATTTGTATTAGTATTGAAAATGAGAAGGTACTGACCTGTTTTCAAATTTAAGATTATCCCACCTTCCAAAATCTGGAATACGGTCGAATTACGCACAAGGAAAACGAAGTCTGTAAAAAATTAAATAATTTTATAGCCCCTGCGAATACTTTCATTACGCCGCGTTACACACAAGCTGTTAAAAACACTGCGTGAAGTACACGTCTTAATCTCCTCTCCGGTTTAAAGCATCATTGAAAAAATAAGCAAGTCTGTTATGAACAAAACCAAACTTTGGTCATCGACTTTTATTTTATACAGTCTTAAGGCTCGCTGCTGCCGCTGCTCGCATAGATAAAATAAATCGAAACGGCATAAATTTATCACAGCTGGCTTACAAATTGATAAACGAACAGGGAAAATTCAGTTTTCAGAGTGAAAATTCTATTTATATACGTTGACAGTACATATCACAAGTTGCAACTATCTGCTTACATACGTCGGGTTCGCGTTACATTAAGAAGCTCAAATTGACTCGGGACAGAAATAAAAATTCGACATGTTTTAAAAGCAAACAGGCTGAATTTAATTTTAAATCCGCACGAATGTAAACTGTGTACGAGCGATGGTGTAGTCAGCGTGTAAATTTAAAATATCACCTCGCTAAGTACATTCAACTGCACCCACCGGGTCACTTGGCATGGAGATCAAAAGAAAGGTGAGTTGTCTTTTGACATTTTTCACGTCCGTCCTGAAATTTTCACCGTGCATAACGCATGCATCATTTCGATGACTGCTATGAATGAACTGCTTGCACATTCATTTTTTTTAACTATGAATTCATTTCTTAGAAATTTATTTTCTTTACTCCTTATACATAGTACATCCTAAAATTTATAATTAATTAGAAATTTTTCTGAAATATTCAGCATTTAAATAATGATTTCTCATGTTTTTAAAAGTTTGGTAAGTAACCATTCTCATTACTGATGATGGGTTTGAGGTTCCTCTTAATCGATGAAGGGGAAGCAAAATGTCTCACTTCTACTCACCTCACTTCAAGCAAAATGAACGTGTAATGTAAGTAAGGAAGCGGAAATGAGGTGAGATTCTCTTAAAATCGGTGTACCTGATAGGAACGCAACATACCAAGTTTCATTGCCTCCCTTTATCAAAAATTTATTTGGATGATAACTCGTACCATGAAGTTAATGATTTAAATTAAAAACTGAAAAAGATATTATTGAATTAAATTATTTTCGGTAACTACAGGCCCAAAGATGTTTTCCCCAGTACCTCATTTAATTCCATATCTTACATTCATTATTTAATTTGATCACAGATGTACGATTTCATTTTGCCAATATTCTTAAACTTTAACACTTAAAAAGTCAAACAGTATAAGTGATTTATGATGACATATTCAAACGTCTTCTGCTATGTACAGTGTTACTGGAAAAAAAATTAAATTCAAAAACAAATTTCAAGATTACGATCAAATTAATTTAACAGTATGGTTACTTAAGAATTTATTAATAAGAATTGCAAATTTTCAATGTCAAGTTTCGTTATTATGACGAAGCATAAATGAGAATGTTGTTTTGCATTACAAATAACTTCCACGCACATACTGCTAACATAAAAGTTAATTAACGGCGGCGTTCTGGAAATCAAAGATGAAGTTCAATATTTTATGCTGTTGGTGCCGTCGTCAAGATTTATTATTTCCGTGTGGCTTTTCAAACTACAATCAAACCACCTATTTCACCAAAAGGAACTTGGAAAAGATAAGTTTTTTAATTACAATTTTGCTCAATTGAATTGTTACGGTCAATTGTCTCTTCTCTCATTCCATTTACTCATTTCAAAATAGAGCATATTTTTTTAAAAATCCAGATACTTTTAATTTGGACTTAAATTTTGGGAAAAAGAACTTTATCTACCTACGCACATTTTTAGCATATTTTAAGTGTCAGTTTTGAAAGACGGTAATCCATTGAACGCATTTGCTACATTTTGATAAACGAAGACCAATTTCTTTATCTACACTCTTCAACGTTCCACTTCAAAATAAATTTATCGTTAATTGTGATTGCTAAAAGATTTGTATTTTCCCTCGAATTGGCTGTAGTACGAATTTTATAAATAGTGTTAATAGTGAATAACATCTATAAATAAAAAAAAAAACAGTCACATTGTGATAATTTCAATAGACAAGAGTGCTTCAAGAAAATCATTAATGTATGGCGCATAATTAAACAAATAATAATCTATTTTGCAGTATTGACAGTAGTAGTTAAATAATTTCAAAAAATCAACACTGATATCTATCTGTATAGAGGATTTGTCAATTACAGAAATTCTTGATTCTGAGTGACGTGTTGATGACACGTTTGATTCAATTGAACACTTCAACTTAATAAACCGATAGATATCGAAACAAATTTGAATCTGATTTAACTCCCACGTGTGATCGCAGCATATTGATCGCCATTCTACTTTTGCGGTGGCGTGTTGGCAATTTGCAAGAGAGGTCGAAAATCCATAAGCAATTAAAACTTTTCTATTGTGCTATGCAAATTGAGCGCTCCAATTACTGGTCTCGCTTTAAGTTTAAAGTGTGAACACGGAAAACGGTTTCCTCTAAAATATTGACACATGTAATTATGAATAGAGGTTGCACGCGAGATAACAACGGAATTTGTTCGTTGTGTTTCAGAATCGTACACGTACCTCAACAGTTCGGTGTTCGCTGAGGTTACTGTCCGCGGTATGACATACCTACCGACATTCCGGTTTTCCTAGTAACTCAGACTTTAGGACATACATAGGATTAATTGTTCTCGGGACAGTCGCGCCATCTGGTGTTAGTGAATTATTAAATAAAATAGCAGTATATTATTTATTAAGAGCCAAAAGCTGACGAAAACTGATTTTCAAGCCGTCCAAAATGATTTTGACAATTTAGGAGATTAGTGTGATACGAGCCCCGTCAACTATAGGTTCGGACACTACGGTTTTAGTTATTTCTTGGGTAAAATGTATTATAGCTATTGAAAGCAAATTTATTTATTATTAAATAAGAAATGTCATTATATATCTTTATCTTTACATAATTTTATTCTTCTCTGGACTGTTTGCAACACATTCTTTGGTATCCTTGTTATCCTGGCTATCCTTTGCTTCACATCGTCAATGTCATACATAGTTGGTAATAGGGCAAAATAGTTTTTAAAAACCAAAAATTATTACTCCAATGAGCTCCGTCAACTGTAGGTTCGGACATTGCGGATTTACTTATTTCTTGAGTAAAATGTATTATAGCTAAGGAAACCAAATTTAATTTCCTTTTTAATAAATTTTCTGTTGTAACGTATTTATATGATGTATACTTTCAATAGCATATTAATACATATTTTCATTTTATTAAGAACTTGGTCAGTTACGTGGCAAAAAGACAAAAAGTTAAAATGTCCGAACCTATAGTTGACGGGGCTCGTATAAGCATTTTAAGGAAAAGAATACTTTCAAATATTCCTTGTAAAACACACTACTAACTACACCACAGAAGAAGTGCAAGTATTTAAACAATATTATTTTACTTTGTTTTTCAAACTTTCGAAATATGCTGCCATACTAAAACAATTAAATTACGTGATCTGAAGACTTTCACTATCGTTGACACTATCCGAAGAATTATTTTCCAGTTTAATAGTTCTCTCGGGTCTCCATTTAAACAGAGTGTGACTTCAATTAATTTTCTACTGTTAAGTATGCGAAGTTTACTGCAGGATAAATACATTTTCACCGATGAATTACAAACTATGGAACACTTTCCTCCTATTATCTCAGTTAATTATTATTTTTCGCATTTAGATACATAAAATATTTGTAAAAATTTTCATTTATTCTAACTGAGCGTGATTTATGTTACTTTACTTTATGGATATCGGTTTCTCTAATTTTTATTTCAAAAGGTAGCAATCCCGGACAAAGTGTGAATAATAGGATTTAAGTATACGTAGTTCTGTTACGAATCTTTTAAGAATCTAATAATATGTCTGTTTGTTATCCTGCACTGGTGTATACTAGTGTACACTTTTTTCACGAAATATGCTTTAATGAAGCCTGAATTCTTTGATAATGTGTCAATACGAATCATACTTATTTACACTAACATACTACACAAACATTTCAGGTTGCATTAAAGAGTATTTTGCAAAAAAGTATGCACTGGTGTAGACCAGTGCAGGATAACAAACAGACCTATTAACAGGAAAACAAAAATTTACAATAGCAAACCACACACCCCTGTGACAGAACTATCTTATAATAAAAACATGTAATATTAAATAACAAAATTTTAGTAAATTTCTAAATGCAGTAACAATCTAATTGGTTCCCATTTACCTAAAACAAGTTGAAGTGGGCAAGTTTAATCGAGTTTCCAGTTCTACGAACAATGGCTATGTGTATCACTAATTAGAATCGAAAGAACTCTCTGCGTTACAGATGTAGCACGCTATCGTAAGTCTGTAAGTAACATGATAAAGTGACATAATAAATTATGTCACTTTAAGCAATACAATGCGCACTATATCACGACCGCGATGGCGACTTTTTCTGCAAACGCAACATCTCTGCAATTTTCTCCTCGAGATTTATATCGAATATATGCGGAGCACAATTAGCGCATATGTGTAATCGATTTAGCTCGGCCGACAATATGTAAAAGCAAATTACATGCTAACAACATTCATTTCATAGTTTGCTACATGATTTCATATGAGAATCTAGGTTTTTGTAGCCACGGTAAATATAATCATGACCGATAACAATTTTAAGCGATCTCTTTATTCGAAATCTGTTTTATATATCTTTCTACATGATTCTTTCCACGATCACATTACAAAAGCTATCGAAAATTATAAATTACAAAAGAAAGCTTTATTGCTCTTCGAGCGTTACCATAAACATGTCTACGCGAGTGGAGGTAACTTTAAACACTAACAAGCAATCTTAATAAAGTATATGGAACAAATTATGGTGCATTAAAATGAACGACCAAAGATTTTTAATTAACTGTAAGTGACAAAATGCATGGCAGTGTATGATTTGATATGGCAAAAAGCGTCGCCCTTGAAGTTTAAATTTACATTGAATTGCTGTGTGCCGTTAATTAAATGTGAATTATGTAAATGCAATATTTTACACCGCAGCAAATAAGAACTCGCGAGCTTTTTACAGGAGTACAGATTGTGCTTACAGATAAGCCTCAATTATGTTAATAAGATTTCTTATAATGGCAGAGAGTGGACAATAACTTAACAGTTACTCTTCCAGATGAATTATCCACAGTATAATTTTGATTAGTCTTATAACAGCAAGTGTGAAAAGTTTGTTTTTATTCGATGAATAAATTACAAATTAAGTCCCAACGGTTAAAGGAAATCCTTCCATTAAAAATGTATCGTGATCGGGTTCGTGTTTTGTAAGTTTTATTTATTGCCTTGTTTATGAATAAAATACAGTCGTGGCGAAGCAAAGCAACTTGAAATCGATAATTCTCGTATTGCGACGGCCTAGCCTCAAATCGCGTATTAATTTACATTCTGCAATATCTCCATTATGCGAAATGTTGAACTTTGCGACGCGAAAAAAGCGCTCTGCCTCTTGGCTACGTCGTGTAATTAAAAGCGTTGTTGCTACTTCAGTTTTATTTTGCTCTCGTTCAAGAACTAAATAACGCGAGCCCGTATTGTGTCTAACTGCGGCGAGGAAGTCAACAATAAATAACCACACCGACATGTTGTTAGCACAGCCGTGTGACGTGTTTCGTAGGTATAAAATTACAATTGCAAATATGCAAATTTATCGTAGGAGTTGAATTTGTTTTTAAATTATAATCGCCGCTCGCCTGGACCGACTACGAATTCGAAGAGATATTATCGTTTAAGAAATAAATTTCAAAATAGGACGCGTATTAACAGGACTTTACCTGGGGCTCTGTAAATATGAATATACCATTATTTATTCTTGAGTTACTTAACTCGCATATTTCAATAAACTGACACTACAGCATTACATAAATATGTACTCAGTACAATTACAGATTTAATCATAACACTTTTTTTAAATGAACACAATCAAATTTAATTAAAAGCTTTCATTTTCCTTTCTTAAGTGAGAATCACATTCATGCATTTTCATGTCTGCAACAATGTTGCTGCATTAAAGTACCATGCACTTCTTGATTCAGACTATCAAAGTTGCTGCATCAAAAGGCATTATCTGAACGAGAGCAAAATAATAAATTCGAAGTGCAACAATGCTTTAATTATGTATATTTACGTCGTCGTAGACAAGCGCGTAGTTGTTTCTTAAATTTTGCAGAATGTAAGCGAAAACGCTCAATTTTAAACGTTTGGAATTAGAATTCGTTCAATTTTCTTGCAGTTTCATGCCGCAGTTCTAGTAAATTCCTAGTGATACTTCTATTGCTAATAGTTAACACATACATATTTGTTAACTTGTATTTATTGTCTTTTGCTAATATTTTTGGGATAACAATATTTTTTAATGTTATTGTACTGCGCGATTTTTTAAATTTTTTATCAACTCTTGCCATGGAATTTGCACGGCATGTCGTAGCTTTACCGTAAAACTGCATGAAGGAATGCAATTATGTACTTTTCACTTAAGCTAAGACATGCCGTCCAGATTTCATGGCAAGAATTGATAAAAAATTTAAAAAATCACTCGGTATAATTTATACAAAAAATAACCGTTCAAGGAAACAAATTTATTTGATCACAAAACAAGTAATGATGATCGGACAGTGGTAAAAATCAATAAAAAGTCGACAGCTTCTTCATACTCAAGCTGCCAAACTTACAGCGAAACGACGACTTTTGAATTGATTCTGTGATATTTTTTAAATATATTTTTTAAGTACTCCAATTAATTTTATTTTAGTTATTACTTATGTCACATTCATTTATACTCTAAAAATTTCTTATCATGCACAAGTGAGAACGTACATCAAAAACTAGTTTTACTTATGAAAAGAGACTGAACAGTGAACAAGTGTTTAGTTTGTCGAAGAAGTTGTAACAGATTGTAACAATTAAATGTAACTTATTCAACTTTTTAACTGTACTTATTTAGCACAGCTTTCATAAAGGCAATGTATTCTGCAGAAGAAGAAAACTAAGCTCGAATTTTTTTAGCTAGATTATTGTACCGTCGCGTCGCGTGTTTATAAATTGTTTCTTTTTTTAATCTGGCGTCGAAGTGGGCCATAAAAATTTCATTGTGAACCATCATCATCATGACAGTTATTAATTTGACATATGAACTTGCCTTCGAGGTTTCGAACTCAATAGTATGATAGGACAACACATGAATGTGATCTACTGTAATAAACGAAAAAAGACAATAGGGAGTTTTCGCACTTTGCACGTTAAGAATAACGTTTACGCTAAATGCTATAAAAATGGTAATGCGCTTGCTCACCTGTTTGTGAGCACGCGCATTAATAGTTTTGTAGAATTTAGCGTAAACGCTATCCATAACGTACAAATTGAGAAAACTCCCTAATAAGAATGAGATCTATTGTAACATACGAAAAAAGACAATAAGAAAATAAAGTTTACAACAAGTAATCAAAATCGTGGTGCGTTCACAATAAGCACGAATCACGGCCAATTTCGACGCCAAATTAAAAAAAAAAAAAAAAACACCCGTTACTTAGAAAAAGTTTACGTAGAGCAGAGACAGAGTACACCTAGAGCAATTCTAGCTAGATTGCTCTACGTTCGTGTATGTACACATACAATGGACTTTAAATGTAAAGCAATGGCTACACATACTGTCCATTAAGTACCGTATCTCCCCGAATAAGTATGTACCTAGCCTACCTAGGTACTTTGATCAATTTGCTTAGAAAACGAATTTAAGAGAAGGAAAGCGGTTATAAGAAAGGAAGTGGACTTAAAAAAAGGAAGAAAATGGAAAAAGTACCTAAATTGATGAAAACTGATTAGAAAATTTACCCGAAGGTAGAAAAGACTGCACATATAAAATAGATGTACTCAAGAAAAAAAAAACTGACGTACTTCTAAATGGTAAACCAAAAAAGACAGTTCCGAAAAAATATTCCAAAAAAGCTAAAAAAAAAGGATTCCAAGGCAAGCAAAGGTTCACAAAAGCGAAAAGGGAAAAAGAAATCCGGCTCGAAAAAATCTTCTGAAAAAAGCAAAAGCACGAGGGATTCCAAAAAGGATAAAAAGAAATTCATCTCGAGGGGAATAGGTACAACTAAACATTAATTTTTTTTTGATAAATTGTCCCCAAAATCAAAGATTTTAGGTGAAAAAAGAAGGAACCAAAATTAGCTAAAGAGTTTAAAGATTCTAAACGATTAAAACCGAAGGCTATCAAATCCAAAAAGGCGAGCAAAACCTCAAATAAATCCATTAAGAGTAGTAAAAAGTCCAATAAGAGTAGCAAAAAATCCAGTAAGAGCAGTAAAAAGCGGAAAAAAGGTATCATCACAATTGAGGCGTTGATTTCAAAAACAGCACATGTCCAAAATGGACAAAATCGAGATGTTACAGGGATCTTGTGGATTTTTTTTGCAAGTCATATGTTGGTGTTATTTGTTCGTTTAAAAACCTCACATATACAGATTTACAGCGCTTTGAATTCTAGCTAATTCGGCTAAAACAGCATATGTCCACATGACCCCCATGAAAACGGACAGCCAGAAGTAGAAAACGAAGATAATAGCAGTGGGTGTGATGAATAGGCCGAGGATTAGGGCACATTTTATTTCAGTTCATAATTTAGGTTGTTTTTTTTTTTGAGTGAAAAAAATTATTTTTTTAAAGAATTTATTTTATTTTATCTTTCCAGTTAATTAAACTTTATTTAGTTGTAGTGCATTTTAAAAAATAAACGAGTTTATTGCAAAAAAAAATTTTTCAGTGAAAAACAACATAAAATGTCCAACTGTTTTAATTTTTTTTTGTTTGCTTAACACAAGTAAATTAACAAAGTGGTTTTCCACATATTACTATTAGAGACTTCTTAAATGTTACAAAAAAAAGTTTGTAAGCTATAAGTTTAACGGTTACTAAAAATAGGAGTAGTTTTTAACGATTTTCTCAAAACTTCATTTTTGAACTTATGTTGTTTTTGAAATCAACGCCTCAATTGATTTCTGAATAGATGCATACGTTGTAAATAAAATACTTCAAAGAAAATGACAGATGAAGAATTGGAAATAAAAAATGGTTTAGCAGTTCAAAAAAATTGTCCAGTGAAATTATGCCATACCCTGGAGTACTAGGACAGGAAAAATAGTTGCTTAACGAAGGTACAGCAACCACTTGCGATTAAAACATTGCAAAATAAATTTAAAAAACTTTAAGCCCCTAACGGAAAGATTTTGAGAAAAAGGAGCTTCAGGAATTAACTACAGGAGATACGAATTCTTACATGAACTTTCCAATTCCGGATTTAGGAAGTGATTGAACAGCTCTGCTTAGGGTAGCCTATACAGGCGCCTTAAAAAAGAACAGAGTCCTTAAAAAGAACTTCTTTTTCTGATTCTGCTACCCGAACCGACATAGTATCAATCACCCATGTCGTTCAAAGGAAATTTCTATTGTACCAATTGAATTTAGAACTGAAAAAGCATAACTCGCTATAATCAACGACACACATGTAGTCGCAAGTAATCGTAGATAGATCAAGGGAATAATGAAATAATATTTTTTTATACTTAGTTTTACAGTCAATAGCTCTTAGCTGTCACAAGCTCTCATTTTCCAATATACTTCTGTCAAATCTCTATGACACAGAAAATTTCTCTACTTCGCTTATTGGTCTTCCACGTTTCCTTGTTTTAGTAGGTATCTAGTTCTTTATATTCGGAGTTTTCAGTGGTCTCTTTCCATCACACTATTTACGTACTTTTACTAATCGGTCTTTAAATTTCCTCATTCCTAACCAATTCTAATCGAAAATTCCGTACTGAACTTATTTTCAGAGTAAAATTTATTGGACTAATTTTCTAATTCTTCTCTGTTAAATACAGTAGTATCACACACATTGTTGCTTATTTAGGCGCTTAAATGGCGATGGGCATAAAAAAATAACCACGAAATACAGCGGAGAACTGCACTTAAAATCAAATTAATATCATGGTCAGAGGCGACCATGAATAACATCACACAATATAACGCATATTTCAAATCTTGTTAGTTGTAACGAAGCTACTTCTTATTTATAAATATTTACAAAAAGTAGACAAATAATAGGTGGTATTTATGCATAAAACGTAGTACATGCTAATACTTCCAGCATCTACTTCGAAAGTGAAGTACTTACTACATTAGCGTAGTACTTACTATCTAGTAGATACTATTGTGTACAAGAGTACATAGAAGTTTCTACTTCGCCATACACTGAAAAAACTCTATGCAATTTTACATAAGAATTTATACTACAGATTACGTAATTTTACTGAAGTGAACATGTATATTTATAATCGCATACAATTTAATGTAAATATACATTTTTTGTTTTGAAAACACAGATTACTTGCCAAATTACAATTCTAATTGTCAATAAACAGTTCGATGTGTTATTAAATTCTGCATTGTCACCGTAACTTTACATTAAAATTGTAACATTACTTGTAAAAATTGTAAAAACTTAGATAAATTTAACGTAAATTTACTTTATTATCGATGGTCACGGGTTACCAACGATAATAAAGTAAATTTACCAAATTTTTCTTTCAGTGTAGAAGCAGCTACTATAGATTTTGTAGTATCTACTTCAAAAGCCTCAAATTTAAGCTGCCGAGTAGTATCTGCTTCAGTTTAAGTGAAGCTGCTACTTAGTAAACTTCTTCGACACGCGATATGAATTATAATAAAATATTATGGCTGCTTTTATGAATATGCGGAAAATGTAGAAAGAAAGGAGGATATACACTGATGATATATATGCAAGTTATTCAGGTAAAAGTGACATAATTTGTAATTATAAAGTGGTTAACTGATGTACCAACCGATTGTTGCAAAAATACACAGACATAGACATGATAGATATTCAACACAGTATTCGTGTATAACAAATGAACGAACAAGTCACTTACTTTTCTTGGCCACGTCTGTAGTAGATGCTTCATTTTAATAGCAAGTAGTACTACAGTAGTACAGTGTAGCATTTACTGCGTGTTGTAGTATAAACTTTGCTTTCATAGTATATGCTTCAGAGCTGTAGTAGGTACTTGATGTAATAGAAGATACTTCGAAGGATATACTAATTTGAGAAGTAGTAGCATCTACTTCGTTTTATGCACACCACTCATCAAGTATTGCTGCTAGGATAAGATTCTTGTTTCCTATTGTTTGTATTTGTTGGAAAAAATTTGGGCCTCTGGAAGTTCATTTAAAACAGAAGAACCTTTACCGCGTTTTTCCCATCTTTGCAAATAGATATACCAAAATTGGTTACAGGACAACGTGTTCATATGGTCTGTTATTATATTGATATCTTTCTCATACAATCTTCCCAGCGTGTACTCTATCACTTCAAAAATATTTCTCCATAAGGTGGCTTTGAAAGGTATTTTTCAAGATTTTACTAAGGAATTTAGACAATAATAAACATTATAAATACAGTTACAATTTTCCCTGCTCTAAGTCCAATCCACAAAATTTTCATCTGTTCTAGATAATGGGTATAAAATCTTTTGAAAATCGTTTAACTGTAATTTACCAGAACGAGGAGAACAAACTCCAACTTCTTTTTAGTTTCTGGAGTGCTCCTTTAAAAAACATGACAAGTGATCTGAATCGTTTCCAATCGCTTCTTAAACCTGTGATTGTTTGGCCCGTTACTGTAAAAACAACTTAATAAAAGGCAGTTAACTTTAAAGAATTCTAAATATAATTATGTAAAATATGTATTTCTTGCTTAATGCAGTTTATTACCCGTACAACGATAAATGCTATAATAACTCTTGGTAACAAACTTGTGAATCTTCCTGGTTTCACACCACTTCGTATTAATTCACAGATTCTGAACGTGGATTACCACTTACCAAGCAAACTATTTCCTCGCAAATCAGTAAATATCGGCAGGTAAACGTGTAATACCTGGCGGCAGAGATTAATCACGTTTTCGTTTCACTTGATAAGTGCACTTACACACGCACAGCAATTTTTTCCACGCTTTATAAAATCGACAACTACAAGCTTAACATGAATAAACTTAAGTTATTCGGTTTATTGAACATCCAGTAATACTAAGCAGCTTTTAGTTCTAATATCAGTTTCACATTCCTCGTATCACTACAAGGAGTTTTACATAAAATACTGTTGAGTTAACAACGATACTTTCTAACATTGTTTCATGTGGATTAAAGGAATTTGAAACTCTTACTTTTTATTGTATTATCATGTTTCTAATTTTCAAAATACGAAATTTTTGATTAAATTTTTAAACAAAAACAATGAAACAATTGTGTGTATAAGAATAATAATAAAAAAGTACGTCATTAATATAATACTTATCGAATTATTTCTAATTGAATTGTAATTTCTTTCAGAATACCTTTTCAGAAATGGTAATAGAGTGAATGCATTTTACATTTTTTAATTTACATAGAAATAACAATTTATTGACTTTTTTCGCATTAAAAAAGAACTCTTCACATCTTTAGTAGCGTTGCCTTGACCAATTTTGCTAAATCCTTTTAAGTTTCTAGTAAATTACAAACAACATTTCTTCTTAATCCCAAGGCAATATCCATAGAGATCATTTAAATCTTCCACAATACGACAAAGTTTAATTCCTCAATACGAATACCTCGTGTTCATTTATAGTTAAAAATAAAACGTTAACAGTTTGATAAAATATAATTCATTCAGGCAAAACAATTTTACCGAATCAAAATATAACGGTCGCTACCTCAACAAAGATTTACAGAGGAAGTGACAAGTCGACCCGTGAAACTCGCAGATAATAAAGCAACTCCCATTTTGAACCCGTTAACATTCAAGAGTCTGCGATGGTCTCGCACAATCGGCCTTATTTATAGGACAAGTTTAATATATAATAATAAAATAAATTCGCATACAATCATAACGTTTCTGCGTTACGATCAATTACAATGAGAATACGTCTGTTTATATGCAAATCAGTCGAGTTTATACCTTGTTGAAACTGGTACTCGTTTTAATCACGTAATCGACTTACGGAAATTTTTAATTAGTTGCAAATGTAAATTTTCTTACACTTTACTGTTGTAAACACGAATACAAAAAGCCAAACATCAGAGAAATTCTATGTTAAAGAGGAATTAAGGTAATACAACCATCAAATATGTATACTTATGGCCGGTAATCGTAGTACTTCCTTGAGCTTTCCTTCAATAAGGAATCCCTCAAAAAATACGGGCATTAGGCATTGCAGACGATAATAAGGATAGTTTACAATAAGGCATATCAAATTGCAAAGAATAACCACAAATAACAGGATAATGAATAATCACCAAATACGTGACCATTAAATCAATAGATATTATCAATAGCAGTGAATGCAAACAAAATTTGAACTGTGGTACTCCTGAACAAAGAATTCTGAGTATGGATGACAAGGATATCAAAAATAGAAAAGAGGAACCAATTAAGATCCAGAAATATTACATACAAACTTAAATATAATTCGAGGTGTAAGGGCATAAAAGTTTAGTTGATTAGAACACATTCTGAAAAAAGTAGTTTTGTATTTATTTGTATTATTGTTCTTTATTGTATCCTACAACAAAAAGAAACTAATACTACTTACATAGACAGAAAAAAATGAACAGACGTAACTGGAAGAATGTAGTAACAAGTGTACTGTATACAATGCATAACTTAATCATAGTAAAAAAAAAGTAAGACAGAAATAATGTTTAAAAAATATCAATAAATTACATCTAAGCTTGTTCAGTTTAGAAAAATTTATTTATATACTTTACAAGATCTAGACTCATTATAGCTAAAAAAAATGTCTCTACATTATAGCGACAATACACCTCATTCTGTGCAATAAATAACCGAACAGAAAATAATATTTTTAGCACCGACAACGTCGGACGGAAAACCAGTCCCATAAAACCTCAATGCAGCCCTGACAGCTATGAAATTATATATCAAAACTATCATAATGACCCATTATTCAGACGTAATTTACTAGCACAACGACTGAATAATGAACTACCGCAATACGTAGACACCTTCAGAACTCATGTGTTCTGCTTTACGTCGACGTCATGTAGGTAACTAGTTAGTGCGTCTTGTTTTATTCGCTCAAATAACCGGTAATTTAGTCGAGCAATAATTTAAGGCTTTCTGAAAAAATCGCCAAGACTCGGAGTCGCACCGATGAAAATTTGTTGATTGTGATCATCATTAAAAGCAAAGTACGTACTGAATTAAATCAGATTTAAAATTAGAACATCAATTTATTCTTTATTTCCTCTTTTCCAAATTAGTGTATATTATATACACTCGAATTTATTACATCGCAAAAAAATTATTGTCAAAAGGGGAAAATGAAGATGGTTCAAGTGAAAGAAATTTGTACCAAGAAGATAGAAAATCGCAGGTATATTTTGAAAGAAAGGAGGAGGAGGAGGAGGAGGAGGAGGAGATTGGAGAGGTGTGATTAATTACATTTAAGTTCTAATGGCCAATTGCACCGCATTTTTAATCATTGATTAAATTTAAGTCGTGTTTAGAAAGTGATATTTAACGTAGATCCAGCATAATGTCGGGCGCATTCTAACTGACACTTAAGTTGAAGTTTAAGTGTCAATTAGATGGTGATTGACATTATGCTATATCTACGTTAAATATCACATTCTAAACACGACTTAAATTTAATCAATGATTAAAAATGCGGTGCAATCAGGCATAAGGCTGGTTTTATCCTGTGCATATGCAGCACACAATGGTTAGAAAAAGGTAAGATAGAATACTTCAAGACTTTTTGGAAAAGGACGAGTTGGTTATAAATTGAGAAGAAAAGTGTAAAACAAATATTTCAAAAACACTTATTAATAAGACCTAATATGGTTTAACAAGGTGAGAGTTCCTTTACCATAAAGCCATAAAGGCAACAACCCCCCCAATCACACAGCTAAAATTCCTTCAACAAACTTTAAAATGAACTATTCATTACAATGTCCAACTTAGAACTAAAAAAAAGTTGTAGAAAGAAAGGAGACTGTAAACTATCTATCAGTGAGCAACTCTTCGGCAAGAACAATTACTTTCATAGTTTTAAGAAAGTAAAATTTATTGAAGAACATGGAACTTTATTATGTGTACTCGCAAAACTAAACAATTCCGCAGTAAACCATATTCTATTTCGAAAGAATCCGACCACACAAGTTTTATATAACGTTTCGAACATATCACGACGTCCATTTATTAAAAGGTGTAAACAAAGGGTGCTTTCTGAATTAGTTAACTGTAAACTTAATATCAACTTTCACCACAGAAAATATCACGACATTTCTGCAGAAAAACTAATCGATATTAACAGTTTCTCCCTTTGAAGGTAATGCCGATTTTATTCATTCACAGAATCCAACTTTCAGTAGTGAGGAAGTAACGAGAATAGATACGTTAATATTTGGCAAATAGAAGTTTTACATTTGCCAGATGTTACATGAGCAATTATAGTTAATTTATTGTAGCAATAAATATTGCATGTCCTTGAAACTAAAATGTACATAAATATATTTTAATTGCAAAGAATATAAGCTTAGAAAAAACTTAATGAACGCATTTAAATTGTCAATTTGCAAAAAAAAATAATAATAACTGTGTACAAATATGTAAGTACATATAAAGGGAAAATTAAAATATGTACATTTAAGATTAACTATGTACTAAGAAAAATTAGCATATTAATAATTAACAATACCTTTATAATCTTCAGTGTCATATAGTTTAGGACATTACTGGGAAGTTTACACAAACAGGAAACGAAAATGCAATTAAATTCAAAGTAAATGCTTCCGGGGTTTCAAGAGCGTCGACCTCGCACCATATTTCGTGATGTCACTGATGCTATCGTTAAATCAATTTTATCATCGTCGTGTTCGTAAACACAAAACATGAAATTGATATTGAGATTAGAAAAATATATTAAAACGACGAAAACTGATGCGGAGTTTTTACAAAGAAAACGCGGATAGTTTGAAAAGGGCGAAATTCAGATCCGTGAAATATAAAATTTTAACAATAATGTTACTGCAAACTAACATAAATTATAAACAAAGTATTTCATTCGGCCATATCTATTAAGTTCAATGGCCAAATACAATGTGTCCAAATTTTTGATAAGGACCATCAGGAGCAAAACACTAATCTGAGATAGCTGCAATTGATATTGTCATGTAAAGAAAATCATTTTGGAAACAGTTCCTCACGAAGCTTCCAAAAAAGTGTTTCCAAATGCGTACAAGGTTTTAAAGATAAGCTTCAAACAAAGCTTACTAACTTAATTCTAAAATAACTTCAAATGACCTTCATCTGAAACTTACATAAATCTGTAATACCCTTTATTCAAACCCACAACAGATTTAGTGGATTGCAACTTCCTTTTTCGCTTTCAAAAATATGATAGGTAAATTTATGGCATTTAAAGTAATTCAATACTAGTCATACATCGAATGTAACAAAGTCTGATGTTAACGACAAATGCACGCTGAATTTACACCTGCCAGCGTCATAAATCCACCCATGTAGCCACTCTTAGGTAGAATTTAGCACCATTACAGTCGGACATAAATTTTATAAATGGCATATAAGCAGCCTTCTATGAAATTAGTACCCAAGAGCGTTTACCAATGCAGTGTTATTCACTAGATGTTATCAATAACGAAAACAAGGCAAAGAGCAGGACTAATTAACGGAAATAAATCCGCACAATCTGCAAAACGAAAACCTCTGCGAACACACTTGCTTTACCTTTCTATGCAGCACCACTAAAAGGATTTTACATCCAGTTGATCTGAACGATAAACCATCTAAAATAAAGAAAACGTATTAGGTTGCAATCGTGTACGCACTGTTACAACCTAGTAAGTAGATGATACATTAGCTGTTAATGAGCAACGTAAATATGTCTATACTCGAAGCGGACCACTGTGAAATTAAATGATTAACAATTATTATGATCACAGTTACTTGTTACTTCACAATATGCTTAAGCAAAGCAACTCTTGCAACAAAACGAAACAAACGTAAACAAACGCAGCAAATTAAACTGATATTATCAACAAACCAAAGTCGTTTAAAACAAATATTAAATAATAAATTATGTCGGACTCAGATTGAAAACAACGAAACGCGAAATCTACACTATCTATTTTAACATTGGACATAAAAATTATGGTTTTTGGTTAATCTTTTCCCCAAAATCTTTAGAATATGTACATTACGCTAAGATGGGTACTTTACAGATCCGTGCCAAAAACGATCTAAACAGTCCGTAAATAAAATGTGATATAAAAGCCGATCATATTTTTTAGGAAACAAGTTTGATATAAGTAGAGAATTATAGTTATAAATAAGGAATCATCGAAAACACTTTAAACTTGTTCGAGTCCTCGCCAGGGCAGTCCTAGGACCGTCAGGAGACTGCGCAGAACATAAAAGCGTGCTTTCTTTGTTATGCGCATGCTCCTGACTATTCTAGACTTGTGTTCATGGGAACCCGAACAAACGTTTTATCTCGAGATGGTAAGGACTATGAAAAGTAATGAACGCATCAACAGTTCTTAATTGAGAAAAATGTTGTTTATTCTACCATCATAAAAATTATATTTGGGCAATGTAAGAAATAAATTCAGAAAATTAATTAAAAGCTTACAGAGGGTGTTCTTTTCTTACGTTACTCGAAAACAAATCGTGGTAGAACAAGTTCAATTTTAGTTTGACGGTATAAACATGGTTTTTGACTAACACACAGGTGTACAACCTTGTAAAAATGGAACGGAAATACCTTCTAAAAAAAAGAACGTTTCGCCAGTCACATTCAATCTAAAATATTTCCCAGAAATGAACGCCATAGCATGAAATATTACGGACGGTTAATGTCGTCAGCAAGAATCGGCGAATTCAACTTGAACGTGCAGGCAAAAATAATTCGCGATTGGAAGAATGCATCATTGTCTTCAAACTAAACATGCACGTTGAAGAATAAAGGAAGGAGAGCCGAATTGTTTACCCGAAACCGGCAAACTTTCAGTTGAATACACAAATGTAGCGATCGAACCAGTTTAATGGACGCGCTAAATCAATGCCAAATTTCACTAGTAAAACGGCATCGCAATAAAATTTGATTCTCCAAAGTGTCAATATCGGCGCCGCTGTGCAGGGTAACAACCGGTGAAGGACCGAGCAAGGCCGTGGAGAGAACAACTCCACCACCGTCGACAACACGCGACATCGCACGCGCACCAGACCTGTCTAGGCTTCGTCAGTCGCAATATTTCCCAGAATATGGCACACCTAACTCCAACTATAAACACAATTATTATTATTTTCAATTTAAAACAATGGCCATCATTCTAGAACTTGTGGAAACATATACAGGATTTATTGCTTTTGTAGGATATCATTTTAGGAAATGAACATATAATTCCACGTAAATAATCCACCTGTTTTACACTAATTTATTTATGTTATAATGAAGTAATCTACCATTATTAAAGTAGGTTCTTGTTCGATAAAAATTGTATCACAAATTCTTTTACAGTTTTACAATCCTGGAATAAGGACGGAATAACTGTTCGCTGGATATCCTTTAACGTTCCTCCATATCTACGTCGCACCTACGCCACGTTATTCTAAGAGTAATGCTTATTCAACGATTGTAAAATCGGGCCTAAAACGGACACTGAAAGTGCGCAGTACCACTTAACGTTTCGCCATCGTTTGACAGCTTCGTCAGAAGTGAAATTTACGAAGGGGAAGTTTTATAATTATCATCTAACCATGAAAAAACAAGTGACAATCGCAAATTTTTGCTGTCAAGTAGCCGTGACATTTTCATACACACTGATTAAGTTTGGTTCAGATCCAAATAAATTGAATGAGAAAAAAAATCTACAACACACTAACTAGAACCGGTTCGTTTCTCAGTCGCAGTCAGTAGAAAACGCTATTAATTTTAATGCTATCATCTGACGGCAACTCGTTGTCAGAAAAATAACTAACTTCTAAGGGGTGGTCATCAGATGGCGCGACAACTTAGATTTTTACTTTCCATTTAACTGGCCAGGCCCTGGCGTATACGAAAGATGTGCCGTCATATTTTACGATAAAATTTTGTGTCTAAGCCAGTGATGGCGAACCTACGACCCGCGGGCCATAGAGTGGTCCGCTAGAATATTTAGAGTGACCCTTGTAGATTTTTATAAAGTGTAATTTTGTAGAAATTATTTTCATCCTGGACTTCTTTTCACTTCACTTTGCTATGTCCACAACCTACTAGATTTCACGAGACAGTGCGTCTTATCCGGCCTGCGTAATTTATCAGTTTAAGTGCTTCTCCGCTGATGCCATTTATCCAAAATTCGGAAACGAATTATATCCGGAACGCCATTTTCATTTAATGTCAAGTTCCGCGGTTTATAGCAAGTACCCAAGCGATCTGTGTGTTTCAAGAGATCATTTTTTTAGATCTTTTGTTACTGCGTTTACGTAAGTAAAAGCCATTACTATTATGTATTATTATTATTAAAATGCACGAGCAGTTATGTCCGATGTCCCTCAAGGTTCAATTTTAGGGCCATTACTATTTACATTGTATACCAGTATATTAACTAAATGCCTCAAATATTGTACTGGTCATTATTATGCTGATGACACGCAATTGTACTATTCATTTAATGCCACCAATATTGAAGAAGCAAATCAATTTATCAATTCTAATATTTTAAATTTGTCACGTGTTTCACAACAACAAAATCCGTAGTTATGATCTTTGGAAAAACGTTGCAACGTAAACTCTTTACTGACTTGCTCTGTATTAAAACAGGTTGATGAGAGGGTGTCATGCCCAGAATCTGCTCGCAACTTAGGGCTCGTTATGGATACAGATCTTCGATTTATTAAGCATATTAATAACTGTATCAAAAGAGCATTTACTAACTTAAAATTGCTTCATGCCAACAGATCAGTTCGCAATGTTGCTACTAGAACACTGCTATGTGAATCTTTGGTTTTATCGCATTTTACGAGGACCGTTCAAGTATGAGTGAGAATCTAGCTGTCTTAAGCATAGAAAGCAATGGATGGAAACAAACGCTCTGGGTGGTATTCTGGCATATTCCAACTTGTCATTAGTAACAATCAAATTCTTCTCCTTTACGCCTGCCAAGAACAGTTAGCATCTCAGAGAAAAAGTACCGTGTTTTGTTGCAAAACACATAATTGTTAAATTTTTAGTGAATGAAAGTGTTTTACCGCTTGAAATCTTTACAAGACTTCAAGAGCAGTTTGAGGATAAATGTGTGCCTAAGGTATGGGTGTTTGATTGGGCGAAAAAATTTGGAGAAGATCGAGACCGCGTAGAAAACATACCTCATGTGAGACGACCGAAAACGTCCTTGACTCCTGACAACGTTGGGACGATTGATCAAGTTATTCGGGTTGATAGTCGGATAACTGTGAGAAAATTGTCAGAAGAAGTTGGCATAACTGTGGATAGTCATTTGTTTTCACCATTGAAAGAGTTTTTAAGCTATAAATTTAGGGATAATGATGAACTCATTACAACTGTGCAAAACTGGATAAACACGCATCCAAAAACCTTCGAAAATGGTATACATAAACTTCCAAAACATTGGCGCAAGTGTATTGCAGTCGGGGGGGACTACCTTGAAAAATAGTATGTAACACGTCTTTGTTTCATTGATATAAAGAGGTTCTAAACTCATTCTCACTCATATTTGAACGCTCCTCGTACATTTGCAGATACTTGTCTTGACTCAGTATCTAGTAAGAGAATCCAAATAGTTCGGAACACCTGTGTACGTTTTATATATGGCTTAAAAAGTAGAGAACGAGTGTCACATAAACTAAGAGAGATGAATTGGTTAAATATGGCAAATAGGCGTAATCTTCATTTGGCAGATTTCTACGTAAGACTTATTCATGAGAAAACTCCTCCATACCCTTATAATAAAATACGTTGTAGAATAGATGTACTTACATATTATCAACATTCGTCACAAAAATGTATTAACCCCACCTTTACATAAAACTGCTCTTTTTGAAAGGTCCTTTCAGTATAATATTGCCACTATTTTTAATAGATTGCCCAACGATTTAAAAATCTTGAACAAGTTTCAGCTCAAAAATAAATTTAGACATGTTTTGCTCATGAAGCAAATATAAAAGGCTTCTGTGTAATTGGATCTTACAACTTTATTAGTTTCTTGTTTGTATTTCTTGAAAACTTTTACTTGCTTTTGTTACATTTGTTAAACTTTGTAGGTACTTTGCGTTCTCATTTATCTAAGTTATCTGAGTAAAGGTTAAGTGGAAGAACACTGCAGTCTTTTTTGATCTGTAGGAAAATCTCCGGTAAACTTTCATTTTTTATTCAACACGAATTAATATTAGAGCATATCAGTGAAATAAAAAAAGAACAAGAAATGAAATACACAGAAATAAAACCAAGAAAAGGAAAAAAGAAAAATTTATTCATGTTCTTGTTATTTATTTCAGTTTTTTTTTTTTTTTATTTTCTAATCAAATCATCAAATTTATTAAATTTTTAATGTTAAGTTAGCATTTTTTTCTTAGATTTCTTTTGTTAGTCGCGTTATTCTCAATTACTTCATCTCTTGTTTTTCCATTATTTCATTTTTTTATTTGTAGATTTTTATCAAATACTTTGTATTTCGTTTAATTTCTCGCGGGTTTTTTTTTTGCTCTCTACATTCTACGATACACACGTTGATACGAGAAAAATTCAAAAATATGTAAAATTTCTTTTATTACTTTTCTCAATTCTGAATAACTTTTCCTAATAATATTTCCGTGAATTTTGAAACGTAAAAGTACTTTACTCTTACGTCGATTTCAAATATTTTGATTTCCTCGGTATATGACAAGAGGTATTCAAATTTTGATGTGTGCATTTTGAGTTTGTGAAGATGGAGGGGCTTTCATAAAGAATAATTTTTTTTGAGAAATCAATAATAAAAATATTTCCCATACGTGTCCAACTTTCTGACGGTCACTGTAAGTTGAAAAATAAAATACGACTTTCCTTCTAACTGTTTTCCTTCATAGCTAGATAAATAACTCAAAAATCTCCCCTTATACTAATACATTCAATATTTCAATGCTTGCACGTCAACGGGCTTTGAATCTTTAGACACCATTTTATGACAAGTAATATTATCGGCTGTGATTCAAATAACAATCTCGTCTAAAGCCAAATATAAAATGCGAGCAGCCTTCTAGGTATATCTTATAAGGTGTATCTAAAATCTCATAGTATAAATAAAATTTCGCCCACAAGACTTATATCTAGGGAAATAATACAAGAGCAAATTAGTAACCATAACAAATTATTAATAAAACCAACCTGAAAAATGTCAATAAGAAAAATTGCTTGAGGTTTCCTCTTCACTGGTGCATAATATTTTAATTTACTACATCGAATAATAAGCTCCCGCTAATAGTACGTCTAACACTCACATATTACATGAATGGCATAGAATTATTTTTCTATTATTTCTTTGTCTACGTGATTTAGAAAAATATGTGTACTTGCAATTTAATTGCCTCCTTTGCAATCAAAATGCAAAGAATGAACTCGGTAAACGTCCCATTCGTAAAATGAAACTACATATTATTAATTATAAGAGCAATTTGCTTTATCGCATTGTGCAGAGAAAAATTTAAATTAGTAACCATAACAAATTATTAATAAAACCAACCTGAAAAATGTCAATAAGAAAAATTGCTTGAGGTTTCCTCTTCACTGGTGCATAATATCTTAATTTACTACATCGAATAATAAGCTGCCGCTAATAGTACGTCTAACACTCACATATTACATGAATGGCATAGAATTATTTTCTATTATTTCTTTGTCTACGTGATTTAGAAAAATGTGTACTTGCAATTTGATTGCCTCCTTTGCAATCAAAATGCAAAGAATGAACTCGGTAAACGTCCCATGGGGTAAAATTAAACTACATATTATTAATTATAAGAGCAATTTGCTTTATCGCATTGTGCAGAGAAAAATTTAAAAAATACTATCATTAGAAGCGACATTGTGGAATTGAATACACTGCAAATCTTTACTATTTTAAATAAAATCTACTAGATTACAGGTATTAAAATTACGTAAGTGCACATCGAGGTGCACATATTATACACAGGACTTCACCTATAAAGTTAATTTTTTTTCTCAATGGTATTCGAAAGCGTGACATAAATTAATGGTTACAAATTTTTCTGAGTTTGATCTTAAGTAAGATATTTTTCAAGCAATAATAACAATGATAATCTCTATATAAACCGACGCAATCAGACCCTCTGGCAAACCGCAACAAGTTATCCACTTTAAGATTTAACATAGCCTTTTATGGCAAACATGAGTCGCCATTAATTAAGTAACGCCGAAGAAAAACAAAGAGTGACTTCTATTGAAAGCAAATCTGCTTAGAGCGACGCCAATTAAGTATAAGGCGATTTGCAACCGAATGTCGCATGAAAATTTAAAAAAAATATATACAGAGTGTCTTACCTGGATAGTACAATACTTTACCAGATCAAATTCAATTTAAAAAAAACATGGTATTGAACGTAATGTATCGTTTTGCCTTGATAACTTTGGGAAAAAAACAAGGCATTTATAATGACGTCGTTGTATTTATTAACTAAATTTTTTTTTTGCTGTCACAACAATTATTAATTTGATTTTAGGAAAAATCCACCACACATAAAATAAAAACATGATTAAGTTCTAACGGTATATAAAAAAAATCCTTTCATTTCAGAGGAACTAAAAGTATGTAGCATCTGTCAGTCTGTTCTAAAGAAAGAGGATTTCACTACTTACGAGGGAAGGTTCCCAACCCGAAAATTTAAAAAAAAATTGAAACTTTGTGGGTTAGTAGTTCACCCTCGTGTGAGCAGCAGAGCAATATTTTTACCTGCCCAAAAACGCCTTTGAAATTTCTGCAATTTTCGGGTTTCTGTGAATAATTGCAACCAACAGAGATGTGGTAAAATATTGAAAGATAAATATTTTGCCATATAATTTTGATTTTTATACCTATATTTCCACGAAATGATAATTAAAAATGTCATTCCACTTACTGCTGGCCGTATACTTAAGAGGGACGAAAAGCGATAAAGTCTATTTGAAATCTATGGACTGAATTGTCGTTTTTTATCCGAAAATCTGCATGCCTATATAAAACCATAGCTTTAAGCGCTTCCCTTCGACCAAGTGTGCGACCAGCATAAAAATGCTCTCTCATCAGAAAGCATTCGGCGAGAATCAATATTTCTTTCAAGCCGTTGTAATCTTCGACAACAAAAAACTAGCCTACTTTTTTTTGGTCTCTCTATGGATGCAAAACTTGTTTTCTAAGAACTTGTTAAACAGCACACTGCATACTTAAGCGAACATCATACTTAGATTAATGTTCGAGACAGACTATATCTACGCCAAAATGATGGATTTAAGGACTCTTTTTCTGTTTTTGATCCAAGACAAGTTGATGAAGTATTGTATAATTAAGGCGGGACAACTACGTACATAATTAGTCAATTCAAAACTGCTCAAAAATTATTAATCTGTTTAACGAAATAATTATCTAATGTAAAGCATTTGTAATTACTCAAAATCAAGGTCGACTTGAGATCATTAAATTTGCTTTTCAAAATTATGCTGATTTAAAACACTGAGGGCCAGTTTACAGAAAATTTAATTGCAATCAAATTTTAATGACGTTGTTAATTTGACAGTTCGCAATGTAATTCTTATGGCAACTTAATCGTGATTAATTTAATTCGAAATTAAATATTTGATTTGCTTTCTGTAAACCCACCCTGAATATTGCTGGTGACGTTGATCGATTAAGGACTACGAACTAATAGATGTTCGCGGCTGTATGTCGCTAACTAATTTCATTGGATTAATTTCTGACACAAGCACTATTTTCGTATACAAAAAATTTTGTTCTTACATTTAAAACTACACTCGTAAAAATTTTTGGGATAAATTGTTATCCTCCTAATCGATGTTAAAATATGGATAGAGTTTTACCTGAAAAGTTGTAAAGCTTTTCAAATTTAGTGATATTGTTATCTTTTCCGATTAAATTGCATCTAAAAAGAAGTGTTAAAAAAGTGTAATAATTTTACTCCAACAAGGATAAAATCAACTCCTGTTTAACACCGTACAGTAAAGATATTATCCATAATTCGTTAATTCAATAAGTAGGAGATAAATTACACTAAATAGCAAAATATTCTATCTGCATTGGTGAAAGTCATCACCGCATTTAATCCAAAAAAAGTAAAAGTGTCATCCTAAGGATGCTAGTTCACACTTATTTATTTTTCGTCTATTGATAAATTCTGCTGTATGAGGGAAGGGGATTGATGTTCTCATTACAAGTTATGACTAGGATATGCCTACTCAAGTGTGGTGAATGCTTGCTTTAGAATTCCAACCCATCATTTTATTTGCGTATTAAATATAATAGCAACAAGTGGGTTAAAGTAGTGATATAATAACAAATGACACCATAGATGATAAAAGCCTTATTTACCGGGAAATATTGGCAAGGCCTTAAGAATATCTATATTCCAATTCCTCCTGCAATAATGAGTTCAATTATTTTTGCACAAAAGGCCGAGGAATAAAAGACGGTTTTTATTTGATTCTTTATTCGTTGTTATAAATACTTCAAAAACAATAACCAAATGCCTGCATATCTAAAATTATTTCGTAAAGTTTTACATCTTGAGGTATAGGTATAAGGAAATCTCTGTAACAGATGTAACATTGAAAAAAGTACTTTCCTGTCTTTGGAGTAGTTAAAATACAAGTTAAGATACAAATAACTACCCCAACAGTAGAAATTCTTTCATTTTCTGCGTAATACTAATTCCCTTAAGGATAGAAATGCATGACACTTTCTGTATAATACTAACTCCTTTAGGGATGCAAACTACTACCCCAGAACTTAAGTCTCTCTCTTTTCCTGGATAATATCAACTCCTTGAATGATAGAAATAACTGCCGCAAGGATTAAAATGCCACTTTTGTAGACAACGTTAACACTTTTTAAAGTTAAACATCCTAATTTCATTTATTTTAACACCAGAAACGGTTGGACGCGAGGGAAATCGAAAAGGAGTTGAAAAAGTGTTAGAATTAACCAATTCTTAAATTATTTTTATTAACGGGGATTAACGGCTATTGTAAATAAAATATATTTTTGTTGGTCAATATTTCGTAATGTTTTTATTACTTCATCAGGACCAGAAATTGTGAAGGTGAAAATAATTTATTTCTCCTTTCTTATTGGAATTATATTAAAAATTGAGAATTTTGAAGTTGATGTTAAACAAAGATTTTTTATTTATAAAAATATTTAAATATTTTTATAAATTATAAATTTATTATATAAATATTTTTATAAATAAATAATCTTTGTTGGAATTATATTAGAAATTGAGAATTTTGAAGTTGATGTTAAACAAAGATTTTTTATTTATAAAAATATTTAAATATTTTTATAAATTATAAATTTATTATATAAATATTTTTATAAATAAATAATCTTTGTTTAACATCAACCTCAAAATTCTCAATTTCTAATATAATTCCAACAAAGATTATTTATTTATAAAAATATTTATATAATAAATTTATAATTTATAAAAATATTTAAATATTTTTATAAATAAATAATCTTTGTTTAATATCAACCTCAAAATTCTCAATTTCTAATATAATTCCAATAAGAAAGGAGAAATAAATTATTTTCACCTTCACAATTTCTGGTCCTGATGAAGTAATAAAAACATTACGAAATATTGACCAACAAAAATATATTTTATTTACAATAGCCGTTAATCCCCGTTAATAAAAATAATTTAAGAATTGGTTTACCTAACAAGTACGGCATTACTTCCCTACGAGTTAGAATTAACTCCAGATTTTTATGTGTGTACATGAATACAAGAGAAAATATAGAGAAGTCAAGTAAAATATAAAGCAAATATTTTGAACATTTCAAGTAGCGACATCTTTTGATCGGTTTTTGACCTGACATTGCACAAAACTTTTTCAAATATTTTGAGTAACTACTAGTAAAACTATGACTTTATCACCACTTAACAATTGTATTTAAAAACACCAGCTATCGTTTCTGAATGTTTGATTTTGGCTAATAGTATTTTTCATTTCGATTCCCATTATGAAATTTATTACTTTTCTTTAAATGAAAATGAGAAGGCTTTACAGAGCTATAAAAGGCAAATTTCATTTTTATAAAATTTGTCTTTACAGCATTGTATAAAAGTAGCAAAAAGTAAAAGTGAAGTACTTGCACGAATCCTAAACTTCAACCACCATAAAAAGAGTACAGAAGCATTTCCAGAAAACAGAAAGAAAAAGATGGAAGAACATAACTATGAGTGAAGGATCTAGAAACAACAATATTTATTTACAGGTAACAAATTAGTTCGGAAAGTGTAAGAGTGAGGCAACGTAGTTGAGGAGAAGAAAATGTTAAAGCGACATACGAAAAAGAAGTTAGAGATCTAATAGAAACGAGAAGGAGTAAAGTAACCAACACAAGTAAGAAAATAGTAAAAAGAATTCCTAAAGAATTCTAAAACAAACATTCAGGAACTCAACTCCAATCTAGCTTTACATCGCAAAGTATAGAAAGACACATACCGTGAATTTATTTTAACGTGGAACATTGCTGTTACGTACGAATCTGAGAATCCATAGCAACATTTACAATTTCTAAATTAAACTGTTCTTTTTAAAATAGAACATAAGATGACAGCTCTCATGAATCTGTTCTGTAATTAATGATTTCGATATACTTGTACTACAAAATAATAGCGACTCTTTCAATTATATTAGATAAGTTTATTCTTGTTTAAAATAAGTAAACTTTAAACATAAGGAAAACAGAAATTCTTTAATTCAAAACAAACACCATAACAAGTTTTCAAAAATTTCATCATTTACTTCCATGCAATATCCTAAACGATTATAAAAGTTGTTAATTGCATTAGTTACTTGTCCAGAGGTAATTCTCCCTGATACATTTTCACTAACTTTCTTCACCTGACAAATGTTCCAAATTAAAATGGACAAATTTGATATGACATTAGAAACCCTAACGACGACGATCATGCAACGACATTTTAAAAAATTATGAATTATAAAAATATTAAAATAAAACACGGTATATGATTAAGGCCCGGTTTTTTCACCTCCAGTTAACTTTATCTGACGGTTTATTTCCATAGTAACAATTGTGATCATAATCGTTACTAAGGGAATTAATCGCTAGATAAAGTTAACTGGAGGTGAAAAAATCGGGCCCAGTTTTATAAACTCAAATAAACTTTAACTTTGAGTTTATTCCCAAAACAACAATTGTTTTTTAATAAAAATATAAATCCAGTCAGTCAGAATTTCAAATGAATGAGTTTTTCCTTGGGCAAATTGACACGTATTTATTTAAGCGTATAATAATTAAATGAGTAACATAAATATTCACATGAATGAATTCAAATTTATGCGAGTGCGTATCTAACGTTTTGTAGCGGTACGATGGCGCGCTAATTTTACCGTTGACTTATTTATCAATAAGCCATTTCGTTGCTAGTTCAAAACGCGCTACGGTGTGTGCTTGAATTTATTTACATTTTACGCGTCATTCAAACTAATTTGCATCCATAACGCCTCAACTTATTCCAACCGTATTACAATGTAAACATGGCGTTACACGTAAATACAATGCCTTATGTAATCAACACAGTGGTTTCAAATTGATAAATTCATTTTAACAATGGACGTCGTCGTTAATTTTGTTTCAAGAACAATACAAACTATATTCATAAATATAAAATAAAATTCAAAATCAAAACAAAATGTCATTTTGAATGTGCATTTTTAGTAACACGTCGCAAATGAATTATTTCAGGCGATGCATACCTACGTTTAAAGGTTTTCGGTAAACGCATATATCCATCCACATTGTTTACAAAAAACATAAACAATAAACGTCAAGGAATAAAACTCTGAATACGTAATTTTTATTTTCCCAGCATTTATGACCGAGTCTTGACCTATCCCAGGGTTTATTATATTTGTATTTGAGTTAATGTGGCCATCACACCCACTCGATAACCTTAGCATCACATGTTTAATTATAATTCGTTTCACTTTGCCATAATTTATTATGGTGCATAGTTTATTATATTTCGAATTGTAACAACGGATGCCATAAATAAAGCTACGTCCTGTTTTTTCGATGGTGTTGAATTGTTAAGGAATTTGAACCGTCAATGTGTGTTATTAGTAATTTGTTGAAACATGTCGTTCTATTAAGACACGATATTGTATTTTATTATTTTAATACACGAAATAGATTCTTTTGTACCAAAAGTATCACTGAGAAAAATATTCACTGTTCTTTGTGAAAATTTCCATAAACATTATGAAAAATTTCTATAAAATGAGGAACAAAATAACTGTTTTCTTACAATTAAAAAATAATAAAACGTTTATTCTGAATCATTTTATTTGTTATTATAGGAAGATACTTATATCGACAAGAAGATGGATATCTGGATAAGATGTCTGAATGTATTTACGTCTGAAAGATTATTTCATTTAACTTTCCTTGCAATGCTGCGTAGAAAATGATCTCGTCGGAACACGAAAAGACGCAAATCGTAAAAAATGCCGACTGTGAAATTAAACGTTCCTTATGAAAAAAAGTCCAAATGCTAACGAAGCAGTCTCGCATGCATTTGGTGACAAAACTTCTTTAAAGATTTATTAGCTACAAATAAACTTGCATTTGCTAATGTAACACCTGTTACATAAGTTTTGGGAAAAATTTTAAATGCTCTCTGTGACATAGTAAAACCAATACATCTAATCAGCTATGGCGAAACATGGTGCTAGGGGTTCTGTCAATTTGTTTAACATTTCACATTTTCGTTTGTCATTTGCGAAATGGCGTATAAGCTAGATTTGCGAAAGTCCATCTACAACCTGGTTGGACAACTGCCTAGACGAGATATAGTAAACTTGTTTCGCGGACAAAATATTTCAAAAAGTACCATATATCGCACAATTCGGGAATGCGAAGAGGGAATTCCATGTATAAACCTACAAAAAACAGGCCGTCCACGTGCGTTAACTGAAGTTCAAGTCAACAGACTAGTCAGTCAACCGTTCCAAAAACACCATTGGAGTGTCTACCCGCAAGCTTTCCCGTCGTTTCCGTGTATCAAATGCTACAATTTCTCGTTACATTGTAAGAACAGGCCTAAAATACAGAAAACGCAAGAAATACCCCAAGTATACTCCCGCACAATTGACCAGAATTCCTGGTTGTTGCCGAGCTTTGAGACGTCGTCATTTCGCCCACAACCGGATCATAATCATGGACGACGAGAAATATTTTACCTTTGACCATGCAGACACTCCCATTAACGTAAGATACAAAAAGAAAGCAAAATTTTGTTGTGGTGCGTCATTTCTGAGGCGGCCCTTTGTAGGCCATGTAAGAGGCCAGGGAGTAAATGCTGAAGTATACATCCGAAATTGCCTATCAAAATTGATTATTTTTATTAATCAGCATCATGCTAATGATGGTTACATGTTTTGGCCTGACCTTGCAACATTGCCAGAGATACGCTAAACTGTTTAGAAGCCCACCATGTGCCATATGTCCCCAGAAATCATAACCCCTCCAAATGTCCCTCCGGCAAGGCCAATTGAAAATTTTTGGGCCCTATTGGCAAGGAAGGTGTTTGATAATGGTTGGGAAGCCCAAAATGAACAACAATTGCGGCAAAGAATTCTTCAAAAAATTAGAAGTAAACTTATAAAGTGTCCAAACCCTGATACGACCTGTAAGACAAAAATTACGTCTTATTGAAGATAGAGGCCCCCTAGCAGCAATATAGCAACCAGGTGTTAAAATCTAAGATTTATTGGTGATTGTTATGTTATGTTTACTTAATAAAGTTCTCTTAAATTTAAATAATACCCTTCTATATTTTTCCCAAAACTTATGTAACAGGTGTTAAGGGAAAAATTATATATTTGTGCTCATTACACTAAATGATTTGAATATTAGTTATTATAACATGAATATTTTCAGTAAAAAGTCTTTCTATTTCTGTTAATATATATTGTTCTTAGTGTAAGCATTTATTTGTTGCAATTAAACTTTTGCCATACGTAAACATATTGGTACATAAAAGTTAAAGACTCCTACCAAAGATACGCATTTATTTGCTCAAGATATACAGTTAATTGTCTGCAGTTTACCAGTAATTTATCCATTAACAAAATGAGATCAAATGAACTGTTATTTTGTTTCATTTTTCTCAGTGTAGAACATAAGTTTATTTGAGAAATTCTTATAGAATCAATAAAGTATCAATAATGTTTATATTATACTTTAATTAATTCCAGAATTATTCCAACGTTTTTCAATTAGAAATGTATTTGACATTATACTGACCATACGTAAATGTCACATTCTAAACATAACTTAAATATCACCTTTCCTGCAGCCAAAGAAGATAGTGGAAATGGCTAAGATATATATTTAATTTAATTTCGGTATTTGTCAGGGAAGTAAAATTACAACCCCATGACATACCAGTTCTCGGTGTGAAATTTGACAATAAAATTGCAAAAGCGTCACACGTTCAATAATTTTTTGCAAAAATTGAATTGATATAATAGTGTATGCCACTTTTTGTAGATATCAAAATAAGTATCACAAGACAGGAAAATATTGTTTTGAATTAAAGAAAAAATAATTTGACTGATTTGGCCTATACGTGGTGGAGATCCATTTCAATGTGTAGATAAACGTAAAAAATATTTGTTTTTTTTACGTCTATCTACGCAAAGAAAAAATATCCACAAAAACTTAAGGGAGTGCAAAATTACGTATAATGGAGAATTATGATTCAGAGAATTCAGAAGAACTAAATGATAAATTCAATTAATTCTGCTTGAGAGACTTCATTCTCATGAATTTTGGTAGACATAATCATTTGATGATGCACTTTTATTTGAGGGTTAAATCTGTGAGAAAATAAAAACTACGACGACGAAACAATTAACAACTGAAAAAGAAAAAAAGGGTATATTGTCAATATTGTCATGCACGTTGATATAGAGAAGCCCCACGTTGGATGCAATTTTTACGTAATTATTGATGATGGAGAGGTTCCACACTGGATGCCAATCGAGGTGCTAATTTTATTACAAGTATTACATTTGTTTTCTTGAGCCCCACGTTAGGGGCAATTTTTATGTCAATCAAAGATACACAATGTCACAATAACTAAAAATTGATTTGCTTAAAAATGTTAAAAGAAGTTTGCAATTTTATTATCAAACAAAGGAATTTCATATTTCGACCTTCATTTTTGACAAACATAATTTTTTACTGAAGCACTCCGAAAAATTCTGCAGTTCTATGTGAAAATTCTGGCGAATTAAATATGTACATATAGGAAATGATTGAAAATTTGGGGAGCCCTATTCACAAAACGGGATTTGAAATAATTAATTTCACCATTAAGACTTTCTTTGGAACTCAGAGAATCCCAAATTTTTGAAAAAACTACTATTCATGTTCGAATTTATAATACCATTCTTGTGACGTTCTCTCACTGTCCAATTTAAAAGTACTTCTAAGAAAAGTAATTTATTAAATATAAGCACTGATTCAAAGATAGTTTCTAACAATGTTTTTCGCTTATATTGGAAGAGACGTTCTTATCCGATGATATAGTAAAATAAAGCGACTTCTTGATTGGTAGGCATTGAAAGAGTTTTTGGAGAATTTGAGAATTACACCGGGACTTTAAAATAAACTTTACATTAGAAACGAGTACTGCTAAACTATATACTGAACTAGATTTTTAAAATCCAATTTTTTTATACATTCATTATTAGTATTATTACTTATACAATTTTGAATTCCTTGTATTTGATATCGCAAAAAAAATGTTATTATTATTGAATAAATTTTCTACATAAATTTATAGCGCTTTCGATTGACTGCTCTAGAGCACTCTCAGAATATCTCCATTCCTCATTATTGCATGAGGTTAAAATAACATAAGAATACTCTGAGAATGCTCTAGAGCAGTCAGTCGAAAACGATATTAATTTTTATTATTTCGAAAGTGTTGTTTTCATTAAACTTTCGCAGTATAATTAATTTTCTGTCTGCTTCTCAGTAATTTTGTGTAAAAATTGGTACAAAAATAACTCTCTTAAATCATGTTATGTGATCATGTGCTGCAAGCAAAATTGTCACAAAAGAAACACAACTTATTTTGACTAAAGGAAGTCATTAAAATCTTAAACATGTCTACTTATAAAGCAGCTTAGATCGAGATTATATTAATTTAAGAAAATATCAATTTAAAATTATTTTCTGGTTTCTAATTGCCATCAAAAAATGATTGTAACTAAAAATAATTTTAATATAATGCATGTAAAATGAAACTAATTACTATTTAACTGTTTATTCCATCTAGAAAATTTAAAAACTTGAAAATCGTTATTCTTCATATTTGAAATAATGGTTATTTTACGCAACTGCACTTTTGCAGCCTAGCCGTTTGTTTCTGACAAAATATCCTCGTCGACACTGAAATGAAAAACGATTGCACTAACGATTAATTTGCATACTACAAGCAGATAGATAGACGAGACAGCGAAATAAAAAAATAACCGAAACTGTGGGTGTCCCGTCAGGTTAAAAAGGTTCAAACTAATGTGGTACTTATTTCTGCGTCGGTCATTTAATTCTACAGTTGCAGCAGCAAATAGCGGCATAATAAAATAATGCTTCTTGGAATGTTTCACTAACCTCTTTATTCTATTTTACTTCGCAGCAGTAAGAAGAACGTCGTTCTGGGTCTCGTGTGAATAATGTCCTGCACCGTTTAATAAATATCCCAGCCATTTAAATTTTTCCGCTGCAAATATTCCTAGCTAAAACTGGGTTATATAGAATAGTTATTTCGTCTATATATTATAAATGTTTGACTTATCCAGCGCATGCAAATGCATAATCTAGAAAAATTCGAACTAATGCTGTTATCTTGCCGGAGCTTTCAAGAATTATTGCTGCATAAAATCGACCTCCGGTGAGTAATATTAAAATACTCCGGCATGGGACCGATGCAGTTATCATTTACAGTAAACATATAGATTATTTTTATTGCATGGTAACGGTAAGACTATTGATTTTTGGCGCCGTATGACGACTCTTAAAACTGACGTCAATAGATACAGGTTTAATCCACTCTTTCCATACATTATACATTCGACACTTTTGCTTTTCTGATGTGGACAAATTTATCTGAGAACTTATAAATACTTACAGCAAAAAATTAATTCGATGATGAAATCAGTGTTAACATCTTACAGGATGTTAATTGAAATTCAGAATAATTCACTCCACTGTAATAAAAGATCGCTGAAAATTAAAATGATTCGTAATTCAATGAAACATTACACACTGCAATATCATTAATCTTCTTCGATTTTCCTTGAATTTACCTATGTACCTATGTAAGAACACTAAAACTTATGTAAGGTAATCTGGTGTAATACTTGAAGCTATGTATAAGTTTACGGCAAATGAAATAGATAAAGTCAAAAATTGCAATAAATAAAAAGCTACTTGCAGTAATTAGTACAGCACAGTAGGTATTTTGTTTATTCTTCAAAAAATAAAGATGGCGATTATTAATTGACTTTCTTTTATCGCACCTTCACTTAATTACAATTAAAAAATGAAAATGTGCTACTACTTAGAACAATTAGGAATTGACACAGATTCCTAAAACAATGTTGAATCGTGTGGGTGTCCACATTTGAATCGGTAGTTCGTAAGCGTAATCGATTATGATTTACGCAACGCTCGTATAATTAAAATGTTAATGACAACATAGGTTTCATTGTTACGCCTAATGTAACATTTACGGTGAAACTGCGTTCATTAATACCTCACACTGTTTACTCGTGCGCGACGAGATCTTACAATTACAACCGTCATTACCAATCAGTTTTATTAATTTCAGACAATCTCATTTAGTACAAACGGTAATACACACCGGCGTATTAATTAAAACCAATAATCTGGAACGAGTTATTTTTCCCCTCAGCGTGCAGAAATTACGTAATCTGTAAGCACATACGTTCCGAAAGAATCGAATTACAAAAGAATGACAAACAGAAGACCAAAAATGTACATACGTAGGCTGACGTAATTTAAGAACCGATTTGTTCGCAAGATATGAAAAGATACCCACCAAGGTACGATATGCGATGTCTTCCTTCAAGGTCTGCTGTAAACAGGGCCGGAGCAAAATTGCCATAGTAATAAGGTCCCTAACGACTGCCGAACGTTCACATTTCGGTAACTCTGTCTTTATTATTATCGATCGGATCAATTACAACATTAAATGAAAAGCTGTTTTTACTACTTTATACCTTGAACCAAATATATAAATATTAAAAGAATAAATTAATGAATTTATTCTATAGCTTAGAATCTCAGTAATCCTAAGACAAAAAAAAACGCCCTTTTTTAAGATACACGTTACACTGAAACTTAAACCTTTAAAAATTCCGGTATTAAAAAAATTTTCTCATATAATTTGATAATACTTATTATTTTCCTATTTATTTACAATTTCTCTTTTTCATTACTTCATACAGTCAGTTGAAAGGGAGCAATATCTTCTCTAAAGTTATCTTTTACCCACTGAGCAAAATGATGACTTGCTATTTACACCCTTAAATATACATCAAATTTTGCCTTTATCAGAAACTGAACACTTATTGTACAGCACGTGCACAATTTTGCTTCCTCGTTTGCTTCTCATTTGATTATTTATCTTGGATATGGGGGGACTGCTACATCCATTATTTTTAAAACGGCTTACAACTGTTCCATTATTTTTTATATCCATTAATTAACCAAGAATTATTTTGTTATCAATTTAACATTTACAAAATCTTAGCAGTAATTAATTAAAAATAAATTAATCCAAAAATGAACTAGCATCATTAAAAAACAGAACTGTTTGTGTAAACAATTAAACATTAGATCTTAATATTTTCACAACCTTAACTTCGGGTATGTATTTTTAAAATTATTATTTAAACAACACGCAACAGCACAGTAATTAAAATGAAAGTGAAGCAAAACATTTTTTTTTTTTTTCAAATAAAGTTGCACTTGCAATATTCAAACAATACTTACTGAATTTGGATCTTAAATCCTAAAACATATTAAAATTACTGCAAAAAATACAATAAAATAGGTACAAACTTTGCTTTTAATTACATACTTATTTTACTTTCATGTTTTCTTAACAATTAAAAAAAATTACTCTTCTGTATTTCTTAATATGTACTTTCTGTATCCATTTTGTATTTCTAATTATTCTCCTTTATAATAATTCCTTTGTTTGAAAGTTTTTCTCTAAAAATCATACTGATTTTACTCTTTTATTTTGTAGGTATAATATATCGTGTCCCGTACGTGAAATCGTTATATGTATATTTTTTGTCTTCTATTATTTTTTTTTATAATTTCAATATTTCTCATTCTATGAATGGGTTTTTACTTTTTTAATTCTTTTAAAATATTTGTTTATTCTTTTTTTTTTCGTTATGAGTATTCATATTATTTAGTATGTAGTTCATTTTTGTCAAATTTTTCATTCTTAAATCTTCCAAAAAAAATTATTCAAACCAACCAGCTAGTATGAAAAACAGGGTTATCACTAGGGCTGCGAAAATTTATCGATATATCGATATTATCGATAATATCGATGATTATCGAATTGCGATATTTCCATTTTCAGTTATCGATATATCGATATTATAGATAATATCGACATTATCGATAATATCGATAAACGCCGATAATATCGGTAACATGGATAATATCGATATCATCGATATTATCGATAATTAAAGCTGGTAATGTCCGATGAAAATTGTAGCACAATAGTATATTATTTTACGAGTTTCACAAGAAGGCTTATTGTAACACGAGTGGGGTTGGGGTACGACGAGCGAAGCGTAGCAAGCTCGGAGTGCCCCAACGGAACGAGTGTTACAATGCCTCTTGTGAAACGTGTAAAATATAGTATTTTTTCTACTTTGCGTCACTTATTGAACAAAAAAATTAAAAATATTGTCAAAAATTTGATCTCCTTGGTATATGGGGAATTTTAGTTGTAATGCGTGGCAACACTGAAAACCTTTCGTTTTAATCAAAAGTCATTTTAACAAGTTATTAATTTTTCTTATCCAACTTCATTGTGAGTATTCTGTTAAGTAACAAATAAATAATGAGTTATTTTGTAGAATCTAATAAATATTTTCAATTAAAAATTGACTAAAATTTCCCCAAAAACAGTTTCACAATGAGCTTCATTGTGAAACTGTTTTTGGTGTCACAATGAGTTCATTGTGAACGCAAAGTAGAAAAAATCTTTTAAATGGACACTAAATAGCGCTATTTAGTGTCCGTTTAAACGATTTGATAATATCAATACAAATGTCTTACATTGGATAGTGACCGTGGCATTGAAATGAATTCTTCCAATTCGCACTAAAACTGTCCGAAAATGAATTTCATTGAAATACTAGTGAAATGATTTTATTTTTACGGCAAATAATTGTCCTTATTGGGGCTGTGGAAATTTATCGACACATAATTTATCGATAATTATCGAATAATGATATTTCCATTTTCAGTTATCGATATTATCGATATATCGATAAATATTGATATTTTTAAGTTATCGATAACCGATATTGAAAATATGATATCGCGCACCCCTAGTTATCACAACACAGATTTCGAAATAACTTTTCTGAGGTTAAGAAGATAACTTTAATTAATAAATTTTTAGAAAGAAGCATTCATTAGCAAACTTTTTCGTGTCTTTTTAATTTTGGATACTTCTCACTGTTTGGTCACAAATTAGAAAAATCTAAATAGCTGTAGCGCCTCTTATTTAAAAAACTAGCTCAAACACGAAGAACAGACGCCTTTTATATGGATAACTAATTTACTTTTAGAAAGAGTCATTCATTAGTGAACGTTTTTTGTCTCTGCAAATTTAGACACTTGCTTCAGCTTTTCGTGTACTAAAGAGACAGCTGCGAAAATTTAATCGTTTAAATACCAGAAACAACGAGAAATCTTTCAAGAGGACAAATTCCAAAGAAAGATGTTTTCTGAAACTAAGGTATTTTTCATAAGAGAAGAGCTCTGCGTCATAAATAAAACGCATCTAACGTTGCATAATCAGACATAAAAAGCATAACTCCATCCTCTTTTCTTACTCACCTTTGACAAAGAAATAATACTGAAATATTTATCGGTTGTAAATTCGGCGATTGATGACGCAGAGCTCAAGTTCCTTGAATTTGATATTATCTAGGAAATATACAATAATGACAATAATGTTTGAAATTTTTATAGGGAATAGTCTTTAGTGGTAAGGTACTCATGGAACACCAAATTCTCAAAATTTTTTATATTAGAGTTCCTACTCAGAATTTACATTAACTGTCCCGAACCGAAGTCAACAACGACAAATTAACGTACGGGCAGGAATTTTAGGAATCTAGTACGTTTTTATTGAAAGATCCCTCGCCGGTAACAAGTACCTCCAATTGCTGCACATTTGAAGATATTGGAATAGACCATGAAATTTGGCTACAACACGATGGTTGCTCTACGCACAATAGCGCAGTTGTGCGAAACTTTTTAAATGAGACATTTTCTAATCACTGCTAGAAAGAGGAGGTACCATTAACTGGCCGGCACGTTTTCCAGATTTATCACCAACCACTAACTTTAACTTCTGGGATAATTTAAAAAATAAATTGTATAATTGACAAAATTCCGATGAAAATGTAGAGAGGTTAAACGAAGTAATAATTGCCGAATCGGATAGAATACACATCTCAGTATCAATTAGCAAACATGGGGCAGATATATTATGATCAATAAGGATATTGTTTAGCTGCATATGGAAACCAGTTTGAATACATTATTTAAAAATATTGTGTTGATGTCTTTTTGTGTTGTCATGGTCATGGCTAATTGTTAATAAAATGTCAATTTTTCTGAAAACTTTTAAGTACTATTTTTGAGAATATCAGTACAAAATTTAAAAAAATAAGTAAGATTTAAGTGCATTTTAGAATTTTGAACAAATTTTTCCTTTACCGTTTTGCTCTAAAATTTACAGGAAATATTTAACTTTACATGCTATTTCCCTATGTCTGAAAAACAAATCAACACCGTGTATATATCAGGTCTGTTCCAACACGCTTTGTGACCGTTTCGAAACCGTCACAAGTATGCACTCATCAAAGTTTTACACTCGACAAAGTTGTCAACAACGATCATTATTTCGGTGGGCAACTGATTATGACGGTTTCTTGAACGGTCAGAAAGCGTGGTTGGAACAGAGCTATCATAGCATGTGTGGTTGGCCCTTTCTACTAGTTTTCCAACAATTCTACATTTTATGAGCTTAAAATTGATAACTTGCGAGTTAGTATTTTTTCTTAATTACCAACTTAACGAAATTCACTGTGAACTATTTTTCAATTGTTATCTGTATTTAAAGATAGTTTATTTTTAAATTTAAAAAAAAAACAAATACTTAAGGCTCTAATGACCGGTTGCACCAATATTTTAAACAGAACTTAAATTTAAGTGATGTTTAGACTATGGCATTATTTGTAGGTTTAACAAAATGTTAGTCACATTCTAATTGATATTTAAGGTGAGGTTTAAATGTCAATCAGAATGTGTTTGACATTATACTGTGTGATTTTTAAAAGTTTTTATCAACTCTTGCCATTGAATTTGGACGGCATGTCGTAGTTTTAACGTAAAACAGCAAAAAGGAGTGCAATGACGGACTTTTCACTTAAGCTAAGATATGCCGTCCAGATCTCACGGCAAGAGTTGATAAAAAATTTAAAAAATCACTCGGTACTGACTACTATACGTAAATATCATATTCTAAACATGACTTAAATTTAAGTTCTGCTTAAAAAGTTGGTGCAACCGAGTATAAGTGCATTTGAAAAAGTGAACAATTTTTCCTTTACCGTTTTGGAATAAAATTTACAATACAGCCAATATTTACAAATACATAGGTATATTCTCTGTTCACAAATTAAAACACCACTAGCGATGTTGCCTTGTGAAAAGTACAACCGGCAACATTGTCCTAGTTAGAAATTTGGTAACATTTGACGAGTGCTTCTTTCATTCTGGCATTTAAAATATTTTTCTGCTTTCGAGGCATTGATAAAATGAATATAAATGTAAACAATATAATAATAAAATTGATTTGACAAAATACTTTGACGTGAAACTTCAAATACTTCTGTTGCGAAATGAGAGATAATTTTTCGGAAATATTTCAGATGCTAACCTTCAATCATTGTTAATCACAGTGTAGAAGCAATTCATTAATCGTAGTGTTATGTTTAGGTGACAAATCCTAAAAAGTCTTTAAAATTCGAAAACTTGTGCACCTTTTATAATTTTTTGACAAGTCCCGAATTAATTAAATAAGGCAAAGACCCTGTCACAAAAGTGTTAATGTTAATAATAATATTAGCTTAGGTCTTAGGTATTGATAGAGTTAGTACTTGCAATGTTCACAATAGTATTACCGATATTGAAAATTTTGAATTTCCCGCCCGAAGGTGAGCGAAGACATTGATGTAATAAAAATGGAATAAAATTTGTATTAACTAATCTACAGATTTACACAACGTATTTGTTATAGCTTTACACAAGCGCACGTTGACATGAGCTCTATTTTAGCGTTAAGATTAAAATCTATCTCGCATGCGCTGCATAGTGGAACAATCATGTGACTGGTCGGACATCGTTGATTTTTCAAACAATTTAGCGTTTTATTTTTACAAATTCATTACGTTTAAGTAATGTATTGTTACAAAATTACAACTTAGTAAAATTTATTTATATGACGTCAAAAAACTGTCATGTGATGATGAAATGAGGAAAGAATTAAGTCACACTGAAATTATGATTAATAATTAGTAAATTATTTTCTTTAATGAAAATTGAAAAGTGTTTTAAATTGAACATAAATAAATATATTAAAAAATTAACAATTTAAGAGAAACTGTATTATTAAAAAAGAAAAGAGATTTAAATGACGATTGTAGGTAAGTAATTATAGCTACGAATGCAGTCGTTACTGAAACGTTCATAAGATGATGAGGCTAAGTATACAGATAAAAGTATGTGTAAAATTTAAATAAATAAATTAGTAATTTTACATAAAAACTAATATAATTTTTTTTTATGCGAAATGTACAGGGTTAGTTTTATTAATGTTAACCCCCCTTTATTATTTTAATTATTAACTGATTCAAAAGATTTAAAAATTGCTCTTATATGGATTTTTATGTAGATTTCACATATACTATCAGTTTTGCGGTAGCGTTTTATATATACCGGGTGAACAAAAAAATATAATTTTTTTAAATGGAATACTCTGTATACTTTTACAAAATTTTAATCCTTGAGTCATCCTGATAACAAACATATATAAATATCGTGTAATTGTTTTACTAGTTTTTGTGTTATTCGCAAATTTATTGAAAACTTGATAGTCGTTTTTTAAATACTTTGCAGCTTACCTAGAAGTATTATTTTAAGAGATAAAGAAAAACTTTAAATACAATAGTTCTAGGATTTTGTATGTAATATCTTTTAGAGCTCTCACAAAAAACAGTACCTCATCGCAAAGTGGAGAAAAAATTAATTTTTCTTTTTTTAAATGAAACACCCTTTATATTGTTCAATATAATGTTTGCTGATTTCAAAAACATATAATATGTTGATATTTGGATCAGCTGTTTGTGACACATTTGAGTTTAAAAAATCAGTATACAGGCTGAGTCCAAAAAAAACGCCTACGCGAATAGCGTCGGTGTTTATTGTCGTATTTGAGCGGTCAAAAAATCAAATGAAATGACAGAAAAAGCTCTACAAAACACTATACCTTGCGCCTTTCATACATTTAAGACAATTGTATGACAGCTGTCAACTTTTGTTTTTTAAATGCAATGGTATGATTATTGTAATAAATTTCGAAAGAACTTTTTTTCTACGTTCAATGATGTGCTGCAACAAACACTTATTTTTCAAAACAATAGAAAAAAATAAAAAGAAATAAATTAATTATTAACATGAAATGACGTAATAAACAGTTAGTGAACAACTAGTAATACCTGTTTTACAGTAAATAGTGTAGTATCTATAAGTACTTCCGCATAGGCAAACAAAAGACGATAACTGTCAAAAAAATTTTTTGTTGTCAGCAGAAGCAAAAAAATGTTGACAGTAGTTATCGTCAATTGTTTGCCTATGAGGAAGTATTTATAGATATTACACTATTTACTGTAAAACAGGCATCATTAATTATCCTGCAACTGCTTATTACGTCATTTCATGTTAATAATTAATTTATTTCTTTTTATTTTTTTCTATTGTTTTGAAAAATAAGTGTTTGTTGCAGCACATCATTGAACGTAGAAAAAAAGTTCTTTAGAAATTTATTACAATAATCATACCATTGCATTTAAAAAACAAAAGTTGACAGCTGTCATACAACTGTCTTAAATGTATTAAAGGCGCAAGGTATAGTGTTTTGTAGTTTTTTCTGCCATTTCATTTGATTTTTTGACCGCTCAAATACGACAATAAACAACGACGCTATTCGCGTAGGCGTTTTTTTGGACTCAGCCTGTACATATTAACATACAGTCTGTGGCATTTAACCGGGTTTCTTCATTAAGGCCGTTCCTATTGAAAATATGGAAAAATGTTTTATACTAAAGTTTCATCTTTTCAAGCTCCGCATAATTTAAAATTATTTTCGAATATACAGGATGTCCCAATTAGGCTGTACTATGTGTTACTTCGTTATTTTAAATGGAACATCCTATATTTTATAACGTATTTGAGCTTTTCAGGTTATTTTAGGGTAAGTTTGATAAGGATTCCCTATACCTAAGTCCTATGGTTTTTAAGATATTAGGCTTTGTTTTTGGTTTTATGGAAAATAGGGATACAACTTTTACAATTAATATCTCATTAACGAAAATAGTTAGAAAGCAGATATTGTGATGCTATTACAAGCTAAGGGGAAGGTATCTATCGCAGTAACAAAATTTACTTTTCATTAAACAGGGATTCAGTAAAACTATTTCCATTTCGACAACAATTGAAGAGCAATAACTTTTGTTTTTTAAATGGAACGGTGTTATTTTTATATCGTTAGATGCTCCATAAAATTATCTTTCAATTAGCTATACACTTCCCTACATCAATTACTGACGGTTCAGGAGATATTTAATATTAATTCATAATTTAATATGTACAAATCAAACGCAAATAAAACCCAAAGTTACAGAAAGTAGCAGCCAATTTATGTATCAAAATCATCCTTATAGAGCCTACTTTTAGAGAGTAGCATTGGTACAGCGGGGAAGTGCGAGGCTTTTAAGTAAAGGATGTTTTTTTATCCAAATGAAAATAAAAATGCGTCAATGTAATTGAGCGCCAATAAAAATATTAAATATAGGACTCGAATGTCAGCAATCGATTTAATTGGATAGGAAAGTATCTGACAAAGAAGGTGTAACTAAAAAAAAGCACATAAATATAGTATTTCAACTTTGAAAGAAAAAATTTAGAAAATGTGCATTTCTAATAAGCCAGTTTGTGAATTAGTCATGGGTCTCTTTGCAAGCGTGTCCTTATTTGTACGATCATCGCCTTGCTACAAAATTTATACATAATATGTAAAATATGTTCAAAAATGAAAATAATAAGTTATTACAATTAAATTGTAACTTTCGATTTTCGTGAGATGTACGACCTATTAGGTACCCACAATGAATTGTTCCACTGTGCGCCGCATTCATTGGTGTTGGTGGGTATCAATAAAGATGTTAAACAATCAAAATATCAAGACATCAACATCTTACGTTAACATCACTGCTAACATTATTGTGAACAGTCTACGTGTGCCATCATTTTCTGGTTATTACCATTATAACATTATACGTTACCATTAGCACTATTCTATTGTGAAAGGAGCAGTAAGGCATAGAGAATTGTTTTCATTGCCAACCTTGAAGAGAATTTTTTTGAATCTATTGAAATGTGCCAAGTACAATTTATTGCAGTATTTACACCTATTCTACAAATTTATGTCAGTCAGCTGTAATTATAAAATTAAAACAAAAAATTACATAAAATATAATTTAATTTTAAGTTGGCGACTATTTGCTAGGTTGGCAACGGTCTATTAAGTATATGACAATGATCTGGTACAGGGTAGATAGACAGTGCCTTATATTTCCTGCATTCTCGATTGATATCAGCATGTGAGTGAAATAGCGAATATCTGTGAGTAATTTTGGCTCATGTATCCGACAAGGATGTCACTAGAAGCCTATGTCACGTGACAACGGATGTGCAATGCTTTCTAAATGCGTGTATTTATCATCTCACTCTTAAGTTAATATCAATTCCTCTTTGTCTGGAGGGATTCTGGCTACTTGATAAATCTGTGGTATATGACTAGAGGTATGTCGGTTATCTGGCTGGGATTGTGTCTTATTACTTTTGTTCATCACTGTACATAAAACGTAAGAGAATACACTCATATCGAAAGTGAAACGATATCCATCAAAAACATATTGAATTACCGAACAGAAAAAAATCGCGACGGTGTAGGAATTCGATCCGACCATGTATAGCTGTATATTTGACCATGATATTATCCGAACGTGTTGCAATAGCAACATGCACATTAATCGCACGTAAAACTGCACAATCGCAATTAATGAAAGTACCGATTACGTAAGCGTAAATGCGTGCGGAACGCACACGCCGATCACACTTCTTTAACAATTTTATACTGTCTACGTTTATAAGCTTGATGTTACGATAAAGATAAAAAACAGTAGCTATGTAGTTATTGAAGCATAGAGAAAGTCCTCCACCTGTTGGTGTAATAAATTTAGATTACATAATGTGCGCAATTTATGTGTGTGCCTGTGAATGAGTGTCATTGATAAAGTTTTATGTTTTATCGATGTAAATTATTCTAGAGAAGGAGGCGTTGTTTAGTTGCCATTGTTGTTGTTATTGTTGTTGTTGTCGTTTAATAATTTGTAATTAATAAATGTTATATGGTTTGGGGTGTTTGTAAGTGTTTGTAACGACAAGGCATGCGAGTCACGTTATCAATCGATACACAACAGCTGTACTGTGGTCAATATGAGTAATCTTGAATAATCCATAGAGCGAAGATTCCGTTGAAATTCATGATACAAACAAGTAGACGTGAGCGTACAGTAGGCATATTTACCTACATGAGACGACCAAGCAACCTAACCTAACATACATTGGTTACAAATAAGCGTAGCTTGTAACGAACGCGTTTCACGCATAATTTCACTCGCACATTTCCATCATAATAAACTACGGAATCGCATATTTACCTGAAACGGTACAAGGCATACTGAGACGTATCCAAAACTCCCTAAATTATGCCGTGAAGCCAAACACAATTCAAGGTCTCGCACTATCAAAACATGCCAAGTGTCATCGAAACAGAAACTGCCGACGCGCACACACCACCTATTTTCACAGAGAACGCACAGCACTGCACCCGAACCCCAAAAAATGCATGCGATTCTTCGGAAAACGTGTGAAATCCTCAAAAAATAGCACACGTCGAAGTAAAGGTTGTTTTCAACATGGCCGCTGAAAACTCGGCTATTTCACAAGGATTTGTTGACCCTGGCGGTTCGGCGATTCCTATTGGCTGTGAGAGTGAGGCGCACACTCTCATTGGGCATATTCAAGGTTAGGGGCAAAACATCAACATGCACCTGTCAACAATCAATTCCAAACTAATATTATTACAAAAATTTCCCTGCACAGATCAACCCCTAATTAAAATACAAAACACGAACGTCTACACCTAAAACATAACCACGTACAAATCAAAAATCGACTCGCTAAATTAAAATATAATTTGAATTTATGCCTCGCGCGCCATCTCTACTCTGACCTTGGAAATACCGACGCGCTCAGCTGCTCGTCGATAATAAAAGTGAAAGCTGGCATATCCATTTCACAGAGTACGCTACTTGTACGTGGGAAAGTGCGCGAAATTCAGAATGAATGCATCTCATTCATGAATGAGTTTTTATTTTATTATTTCTAGGTGCAACTTGTGCAGGCAATGCTTACCTTTTACCGTGCGCTTCGGTATCACTTTCTGCGCGTCTACGCACCCATTAATCGCCTCTCATTTTAATTCGTCGACAAGGAATTTAACGCAATTGTTTGATTTTAATCAGTGCTTGCTGGAAATTAGAGTTCGTTACTTTACAACTCAGAACTGTCGTATCAGTTAGAATTTGAAAAGATTCTTAAATTAATTAGAAAATCACCGCAGAATGCCGCAACGAAACGTATAATACCCCAGGCCCAACATTCCCAAGCTCCATGCGCTCTTGTTCCTGACAACAATGTTGCTAGGCAACCAACCAAGCGTCACGCACCCACAGCATTCTACAAAAATCACTATCGGAATTTCGGAATGTGATTGCATCACATCCTTACAATTTTAATTGATTACAGAAATCATAATGAATATAAGGACTTTCAAAAAGTATATTGGGAATAATATTTAGGGTCATTGAGAAACCTTGAAGGCTAAATATTTTTTACCCTTACTTTCCAGTATGAATTCGACCTACCCCGTTAATTGATTTTTATCAAATTGTATTAATACGTATTAGGTTTCCAGCCAAATTAACCATTTACATCACTAAACAAGCAGAGAAACACTTACCAGCATACCTGAAAACAATGAAAACTGATTTTAAAAATTATTAATCAGTAATCAAAAGGCAAATGTAAATATGTTAAGGGTAGGTATTGTTAATATACAGTGTCTTTCAAAAACTGTGCAACAAATAGAATTTCCCTTTACTATCGATTTTTTTTAAATTTCCAATTGAAGTAACCCATGTTATGTGTATTATATTAACCAGGTGATTGTCAGTTTGGTCTTTTATTACACAAACAATCCCTAACGCAAACCAATAAACGTTTAATTTAACAAATTTAAAAATCATTTTACAGAAGATGTTGGAAATGACCTCCCACTTGAATGCATAACTGGGCTCTTCTTTTTACTCCCCCCAATAACTTGTTGCAACAAATTTGGTGAATTATTCACTTTCTCAGACTTGACAGTAATCCGTTGCATGAGTGGAATTTTCAGTGTAAGGCAACAAGAAAAACTCAAGAGGAGTTACAAGACCTTGGGGCCAAATAATGGAAATATTTCTGCTAATTAAGCAGTCATCGAAAAATTCTCTGAAATACTATGTAATGGTATCTTGCAGTGCATATGCAATCGCATCCTCTTGTAAAATCCTTCATGTATTTCCTCAATATGGAGTTGGCTTATGAAATTATGAAGAACTTCATTCCGATAGCGTTTTGCAATGAGGGTATCATTCAAGAAAATAGGACCAAGTAAGCGTCGTCGACTTAGTCTTAATCCGATTCAAAAGATTACCAGATTTCATTCTAAGGCTTAGAAATTTTTTTGTTACTAAAAGTTATACTCTGAAAAATGTAATCGTCATTTATAAACCTATTCCTGAAGAGCAATAAGAATTTTAAAAAATCAATATTATCTTTAATTACATAATAAATATAAATGTTTAATATAAAAACACTAGATTCATAAAATTATTAAGAACATGAACATTAAACGTTTACAATCGTGGAATAAGAACGGAATAACTGTTCGCCAAATATCCTTTAATGTTTCTCCATATCTACGTCACACCTACATATGTCACGTTATATCAATAATAATGCTTATCCGATGATTGTAAAATCGGGCCTTAATATCGAGAACTTATTCACATAATGATTATTTTGAATTGCATTGTAATTTATTAGAAAAAGGAATAAGAGGCTTAGATAAAATCCATTGTGGATATAAATTTGCTGTATTAATTGATTGAAACGTATTGATATACCTTTTTAAACAATATTAATTCGAATGGTTTTATAATAGAATGTTCATTAATGTGGGATAATAAATTATTAGAATTCCGTGAAGAATTTTATATTAATAAGATAATATTTTATGGGATATAAGCATCATTATTATCAAAAGAAGGCTGATTCTCTTCGATATACTAATTCATTTGAAATTTCTTTTAAATCATCTGCATCTGCTACAATAGTACTTTGGATTTCATTCAGGATCAAAAAATTGTTTACAGTTAGAATAAGGTTAAATTATGAGAAAAATATGATATCATTGGACCTACCTTCAAATCTTGCTAGTGTGGCTTAGAAAATATGGCCAATAATTGAAATTCTCTTAAAAAAATTGAAAAAGAAAATAACCAATTAAATTTTTAAAGAAATGATCTCTACCGTGTTTAATGCATAACTGATACCCTTCCTGTTACACCTAATTGGCATTCAGTATTAAAATTATCAGGTATCACTAAATTCAGAAGGAATTCCCTATCAAGCACTAAGTATAAAGAAAGATACACATATCCATTTGAGAAAAAAGTTGACAATTGTTTGAAATAACAGTTGACACTAAAACAGTGTGAAACTCTTATCAAGTAGCAGTATTTATGGATCCATTTTACGCTTTTTAAAGTGGATTATAAATAACGGAGTTATGGCTTGTTTTTTTGTTTCACACCCGGTATAAACCCTTAACGTTTCAAAAAAAAACATGAAAATAAATGTTATCTTTAAAACTAAAAAAAGAAACAGATTAATTTACCACCTTTAATATTTGTTCTTTTAAAATGACTACAAATTGTTTGGATATAAAAAATATTTTATTTATTATCAATTGGTTACATACGAATTGCGCCACCTAACGATTAGTAGATGTACAGTACCAGTTAGATACCTACTACGACCACACTACGACCATGTAAGTATTTACACGTCAGAGAGCGCAGTGATCGCACCATTCACACGCAGTGTTGTTCAAACTGGTGCATACAGTGACCGGCAACAAGTTGGACACATATGGATTTTTCTATTATTATTGACTTCTCAGAAAAATTTATTCTTTATGAAAGCCTCTGCATCTTCCCAAACTTAAAATGCACTTATCAAAATTTGAATACCTCTTGTCATATACCGAGGAGATCAGAGTATTTGAAATCGACATAAGAGTAAAGTAACTTTATTTTTCAAGATACGCGGAAATATTATTTGAAAAATTTATTCAGAATGATTGTCCTGGCATCTCAAATATGAAATCATGGCTCTCTAATAGCGTTTTCGATTGACCGCACTAGTGCGCACTCAGAATATCTTCATCTCGTGTTATTACATGAGGTTAAAAGAAGATGCAAATACACTGAGTAGCGGTGGGCAAATCGATGGTTGCTAGCTAGCAACCTTAGATACATTATACCTAAGGGTCACTGTCGCTAAGTAACAAGTATAACTATCGATGGTTGCTAGTTACCAATAGTAAACCTTAGATACGTTATATCTAAGGGTCACTATCGCTAAGTAACAATTATCGGTTTGCGCATCACTAACACTGAGTGCAACCGGTGCAAATAAATCGAAAACGATATAAGATGAAACATTTTTTGACACAAAAAAATGAAATGTTTATGGTATCAATGTTATTGTCATTGATCATAATTTCTAGTCGGTAGACGAGCGGAAAGCAAGTCCCAGAGTATATTCATGTCACACCTGAAGAAAATTCCAGCTTTACACATTCAAAGTTCTACGATTCACTCGCTGATACGAGAAAAATTGAAGAATATGTAAAATTTCTTTTTTCTTTGTAGGCGGCCTCGATTTCATATTAGAGATCAGGGATCAGAGAGTTCAAGATAGGAAACGAAGCGACCATCGTATTGTCGCGCCATCTGTAGTCTCACATGTTAATACTGACGCTGCCTATCGGTAATATAGAACACGTTGTAATTGACTAGATCAAAAGTTATTTTGATGTGATTCTGTAGCTTTGGTGATTTTCACAAACAACAATTTTAATGCGCATTTTAACAACTTTCGTGAATTGCATGTATACATTTACATGTCTTTCAAATTTATCGTGTATAATCTCTTAGCAAATTAGCTTTGATTTTGATTTTCCAGAGTGTGTTTAATTTCTTTTTGACGCGTTTTACACGCTATCTGGTGTTTCAGATGTTAACTACTAGAATTTTTAATTATTTTTAATGGTCGTATTTCTCAATGTATTTCTTATGGCCGCTTCCTATCTTGAACTCTCTGGTCCCTGTTAGAGATCTCATAACAATTCTGAATAACTTTTCCAAGGAATATTTCCGCGTATTTTGAAAAATAAAGGTAGTTTACTCTTATCTCGATTTCAAATATTTTGATCTCCTAGGTAGGTATGACAATTTTGGTAAGTGCACTTTGGGAAAATGCAGGGGCTTTCATAAAGAATTTTTTTCTGAGAAATCAATAACAAAGAAAAAAATTCTTATCTGTCCAAATTTCTGCCGGTCACTGTATAATCCATTCATTATCTATTTACCATCGTAGTAGGCTATTATTTTAACTTAGTAGGTTGGCTATCTTAGTAAAATTAGACAGATTTACTTTGATGCCATTATAACACATGCCAAATTGTGACAATTCAAATCATCTAGATCAATGAAACAGATTTGAAAAGTAACCCAGCCAAAATTAAATGTGAAGGGAAACAACGTTTATGTATGTGAATTTGGACGTGAGTACCTACACCTCGTGAAGAAAAGAAAATATCGCAGCATTCCTTAATTCGGAGTAACCTTAAAATCTAAATCCACATGACATTCATTGTTAAAATTTAGTTACATACATGAATAGTACCTCATTGAGATATTTTTCTCTTTTATGAAAGGACTGACTATAGCCATAATTCCGTTTTTTTCCGAAATTTGATGATGATATACTTTCTTCTAGTTTCAGTTCGCATTAAATAAAGTTCTTCCGTAGGACTAAGGACTTAGATCCCATAAAAATTTTGAATTCTTTACGGATAGTTAAAAGTTTTGTTTTTATTATTTTATTTTCTTATGAATATAGATATTTTTCTTTGTTACGACATATTTATTTTGTGTTCTATACCTATACAATGAAATCACATAACATTGACAGAATTTATTTATTATTTATTAAGATTTTCCAGGTGTAAAGAGTAAAGGATCTATGTAAACATTTATAAACATCATTAAAATACATATCAGCATCCAAGACATATTTATGTTTAAAATCATTTATATTAATTAATTAATTATTAATTAATTTTTCAGATATGTAATAATATTATGGATAACGTTTAGACCAGAGCTGTGCCAAGTACTACTTGTAAATATAACAAGTACAAGTACTTTTCATATAATTTAGATAAATACAAGTACAATAATACTTAATTATAAGTATAAGTACATTTTGCACTCAATTGTCATGTACAGTAAGTATAAGTAGTTTGTAAGTGTAAATACTAAAATAATGGTGATGGAAAAAGTTCACTCTGAATATTTTATACAGCGTGATTCAAAAGGGTCGCACCATCGCTTTGGTGTAAATACAGACCATTAACAGGAGCACAAATATGTTTTCAGAATTTTTTTGCCATGAATAGTTTTTAAGATATGAATGTTTAAAAATAACGCAAATAGGCAACGCTGCACCTTGTAGATGCACGTACAAATTTGAAATCATAGATCATGGGTACCCTCTTTTTTGTTGACAACTGCATATGCGCTGGTTTGTCAAAACCTTTGGAAATAAAATTTGACATAATAATAAATGTCATTGATGGAAAAACGTTGTTGAAATGCTCGTCGATGTATTGCATAAGGGTTTTCTATTGTACAATAATGATGATTGTGCATGTTAAACACTCTGTCAAGAGTGAAGGTACATTTATCCGTCCACAAAATCAGATTTTGAAAATTTGGATTCAAATTGATTTGATCCAGCATCCAAGTTAATACGAAGAGGAAAATCAGCTTCACACAGAGCTTGCACTTTTGTATAGTGGAAAGAATTTTTAATACACGGTGAACAACATTGTAATCTACGTTTAAATTTCGTCCAATATCTCGAATGCTGATGTTAGGATTGTCTTCAACGACTTGTAGAACAGCTTCCTCGACTTGGGGAGTTCTGGCGGAGCGTGGCCTACCTATCACTTCATGGATTACATCCATTCGACCTGTTTCCCTCACACGCTGATCAAGCCGTTGAAAAACATTTTTGTCTGGATGTCTACGTTCACCGTATCGTTCAGCATAAGCTGCTGCAGCCCGTCGAAAGTTTCCTCCACTCTCTCCCAGAAGAAGAAACATATCACAGTATTCATTTATAGTAAACATTTTGAATTTGAATAAATTCTTCAAATCAATCAAAAAATTTGACTTTCAAAATGTGAACGTCATTGATAAATTTTATTTGTCAGGTCACTCTATGGTAACTATAGTAAAACCGAATTTTCGGTGCACCGTTGCCGGCTTGACTTCTAAAATAATGTTAACATTTCCAAAGACTTTTCCTGCTTTATTACTTAATAAATATTATGTTTTATTAGCAAGGATAATTTTACAGGCGTTTATCTACACCTTTCATTAATAAAAACATAAAGTTACATTATCTAATTACTATAAAATCAACATCAGTTTCGTAACTTTGAAAGCCTATATCTTCGTAAAGAAATCATCTAGAAAATTTTTATTTACACTTTTGAGAACAAATAAGTGGGTCTAAAAACCACCTAAGTGGTGGTGCGGTCCTTTTGAATCACGGTGTATAGTACTACAAAAATAATAACATATTTTGACAGTTTTTATTATAAATTTCACTTACAGTTTTGTAGTTATAGAAAACAACATACCTACATATTTAAAAACATCGTAATTGTAATTATGCAATTATGCATTGTAATTATGCAAATTTCAATTAAATCATACAAGACAGTAAATTATAGAGCACGTAATAAAACACTGATTTCGACAAACGATTTGTTTGATGACTTTCAAGTGGAGTTCTAGGTATTCTAGAAATAGAAATATAAGGAATACCTATACTCAAAACAAAAACTCTACAATTTATTGTGTGAACGTGTTGGTTCTAAAACTAATTGTAAGCATTTAAACTTTAGAAAAACAAACTCATTTTCATTTACTTGCATTATTTTGTGAAGCTTAACAGTAAAGAGTACTTATACATGTACTTATTTTACAAGTACAAGTACTTTAGCCCTTTCAGTATTTAAATACAAGTACCTACAAATACTGACGCCTGTTGCAAATACTAAAGTAAAAGTATAAGTCCCAAAAAAGTACTTAGTACTTGTACTTGTATTTATAACCGTAAGTGCACACACAGCTCTACAACACTTGAAATAGTTTGAGAGAATAAACAAATTATTTCTGTAAAAGTAAATTGAATCAAATGGAAATTTTGATAATACAAGTAATTATACTTACAGAAAACATTTCCAATGATATCGAAGATTTAAAGTTGGTTTTTGTCCGATGAAAATTGTAACACAAAATCTTTAAACGGACACTAAATAGCGCACAAACACTTAACGTTTCGCCGTTGAAGCTGTCGAACGACGACGAAACGTTAAGTGTTTGTGCGCTATTTAGTGTCCGTTTAAAAGATTTTGTGATATCGAAGATCGTTAAAGAATTTGCCACAAATATATGCAAACCTTTGAATTACTACATCTTCATTAGTTTTACACAAAAAAAAACTAAAAAATAAATAGCTTGGCACAGAAAACGTGGCACAAAAATAAGGAGAAATAGCTAAGTGTTCTCTATTTTCTTTTTTCTCACACATTGAAACTACTTTTCCTCATTAAAGATTATAATAAAGCAACTATTTTCTTTGAGAGTGGGCACTCTGTTATTGATTCTATAAAAAAAGAATTTTCTACGAATAGGTACCTGTTCTGTTAATGCTGTGGAAAGTTTGTAGATAGTTTCCATTAATTTTCTCATTTTCAATATCACTTTTTACTACCTGTTTCCTGTTTTATTCAAGGAATTCAGCGCACTCTGGAATGCAGTGGCACATTCGCTGATATAGATTTCTGTGGAAATAAAGAAATTACACATTGTGAATTTTCACCGTTTTTATTTCTCAATAACAAAAAAGAAAACTTCAAATTTGAATTACACAGCAATTTCGAAAAAAAAGTTGTTTTCCATTGGAATTGCAATTAGGTCAGATTCTTTGGTTTCTTAAATATTCTAAGATCCGTTAGATACTAAATTGTATGTGTATTATTATTGCATTATTAATCCTACTAACTAGTGGTGCATCTAATTAATCGTCTTCTTCACGAGATGCGATTTGGGCCAACACTTAACAACAAGGATAGTTAGTAAGAATCACGCGCAGAAAGAGATAACAAAAGTCTTACAGTCTATTTATATTTAATAAATTAAGAAAATAATCCGAAATAAATCTATAACTTCCAAGGACAGAACAATCTAAGATTCTAAGATATTTTTGAGAGAGAATACAAGTTTAATGACTAAAGTGATATGAGTATAAATATATAACAAAGGATGCTAAAAGTAATGGAAAATGTTTTCGGGGGTGCATCAATAAAGTTTCGTAGTGGAATTCTGTTTAATTAACTTCGAGTTCTTGACTAGGCGTAAATTCGTCGTCCTTATTCGAAATTGTAACGAGGTCGCCACTGACGACGGTCAACCCTTTGGATATCGCTATACGATCGCTCTGCAACAATAAATTTTACGTCAAACAAAAAACTTTATTTATAAATTATACTTCATTACATTTGTAAATATCTATGACATTCTTTAAATAAAAATGAAACACACCTCTGAATTTTATGAGCTGAGAAGTAACATCCTGTTTAGGATTACTAGTTCGCTTGACAGCGCCTGTGGAATCCCTTGTGGATCTGAACGATCCCGAGCTCCTGAGGGATGGCGGTTGGATACAGAGAACGTCTTGGTTCATTCTGTACGACGTCACAGACGGAGCTCCCAGAGTGTCACCGTCATAGTAACTGATATCGATATCAGTCAGTACTGAAAGCAAAAGAGTAATTCATTCAGAGTTTTTTTTATGCACATGTGCATAGGCAGGAATGATTTTGTGTTGAGTCTTCAGCCACAGAATAGAGCTTCAATATAAATAAAACTAACAATCAGTCAGTGCTATTCATTAATTATGGTATGTACTTAAAATAAGAGTACTTCTAAATTTTGAAAATATTGATAAATTAATATCATCAAAAATAAAATATTAAAATTGGAAAATACCAGTAATCAGTATTCCTTAAATACTGGGGTGTGTTCAGTTGAGAAATAATGGACAAAAACGATGTGTTCTTTTGTCTTTCCTTGCCGAATTCTGCAAGAAAAAGAACAGGACATGGTCCTCAATATTCATTTGTCTGAGACACGTAAAATGTAGTCAGTCCTGTCTCCTATTCTTGGGATTTAAGTAATTAATTTCTGATTTGCTTTCATCGGGGATGAAAGGAAATTTGCATAAGACATCAAAGTGAAATTTTGCGTCACCTAGTGGTCGTGGCAAAGCGAAACCAAGTGATTCAACATCTATTTTGTAAATCTACTAAACTGTTCCGAAATTACAAAACGCCACAATAAACCGAGGCGCTGTTTATTTGGAAGAGGAAATTGGCACGGAAAATAAACCTCGCAGTTTTTGAGTCGGGCGAAACTCGCCGATAAATTTCGAGGTCGCGACTTACACAGAATAAATATTTTCATTAGGACCCGTTTAAAACGGGACGAGAAAAAGTGTTTGCGTATCCAATTGCCGGCACGCTTTATCGGTTCTAATAGCGTTTTGAATTCGAATGCCGATTGCTGAATCATCCATCGCAATTTACAACAATTTCCCTTTAAGTTCGTACGTGTCTGGAGATAATGGGAACAGAAAATTCACCGTGTACTTTTTTAATGTTATTCCACTTTAGGTAATCTAATCTGCTTTGCAAATAAAGATCTTCGAAAAGAGTATTTGTTTTCCGAGAAATTTTATTTTAGAAACCAGGCATTCGGTTTTTACCTTTTTTTTTTCTTTGGGGAGGCTTTAATTACCTGTCACCACTCATCACCGTGTGAAATACATCTCACGCTGACAAAGGATTCTGCAAATTAAGAAACATAACAGGTTCCATGAATCAAACAAAATCTTGTTAACTTTTATTTTGCATAATTTGCAACTGTCATGAAAGCAGGAAGAAATAAAAGTGATCCTATACGATGCTTGACTTGCATTCACTTCTTATTATTTTATTTTAACTGTTGTTTTCGTGTGTTGTTTTCCCATATTGTTGTGGTTAATACCTCTCTTTATCTTTAGTACATAGTACATAATTTATTCAGAACCGATTCATGAGTATGTATGAATGATAGATAAAATATGGTTGGCCTCATTACAGATTAAATTAGGTACATAATATATCCTTACAATATTCATTTCATTCCAGGTATCCTTTGCTTTATAATAATTTTTAGTGTTGATTTCAAGCGTATTTCAAAAAAAAATCACCTAAAGCTACTCTTGCATACAGGGTCCCTTCAAATAAAGGGCAAACATTTTAAAGGAATGATGAAGTAATGAAGTTTGTCCTTAAAAATTGCACCTTTAAACTGATTTCTACTTTTTATTTCAAAAAACAAAAGTCTAAATCATACACGTGTATGGATGTATGTCTTCCATTTATAGGACCACGTCTAACAATAGGTTAAAGTTTCTATTGTTTTGGTTTGTTTTTAAATGCGTGCAACGAACGAATTTTTTAATTCAAGTTCTTGTGTATATTTTCACTAACTGACAGTAACCAGTTGATTTGATTGACAAGTAAAAAGCACTAAAGTGTTCGCCTTTATCGTTGATGGCATTTACAATGCTTGTCGTGAACAATATACACGTAACGTTTTCTGTTTTTTTTCTTTTTAATTTAATTTCTTCGTTTTTCTTTGAGGTTGAGATTACATTGCAAAAATAATAAACATAATTCATTTAAGTCATTTAATCATAAATTACATCTCTTTTGCATAAGGTATAGCATTTGGCCACAGAGCAATAACGTACGTTGGACGTAAAGTTATTCAAAATTCAATTCAATTCGAAACAGTTACTGAAAAAATTATGCGTAACACATGCCAAAAATGTTGGACTCAACTTTGCCTCATTAAATTCTATGCAATTATTCAATTTATCATTGTACTCTAGTTTTGCTTTGCTTTTTTAGACTAAATTCATCGCCGTAGACAAAATTGAAGCAGGTTAATTGATAAATAGTTTTATAAATGAAAAACGTGCGATTTTAATTAAATTTTTATTATTTAATAGACAATAATTAGCGTATAACTGAGTAAAGAGGACCTAATTCTATAAAGCACATAACAAACTTCTAAGTGAAATTACAGTTCATTCTATTGCGTTTTATTTTAGGACAGCTTGTATAATGAACTGGATTCGATACTATCATTTATGCTTAGAGTACCAATGTATTTAGTTGTAAATCGGATTTGAAGAGCACTGATCAAATTTATTGTAATTCATCTCAGCTTTTTAATTATTTAAAAACTGTGGTTTGATCTAATTTCAAATATAACATAAACTACAATATCTTATATTTTGTAGATTTCTGACATCATGGTTCCTGGTTCCTGTAAATGTACGTGTATACTTCTGAGTCATTATTGTTACTTTGTGTTATCAATACCACAACGTTTTAACCGCTCATACGTTATCTATCTTTGTTGATAACATTTAAAACATAATTAAATATTTTCATTCTTTTCATTTTGTTTATATTTAGTTTTCTCCAAACTTTTTACCTTATTTATATCTGTGTCCGTTCCTTCAAACAAACATTCAATTTGATATGGAATTTTGTTGATTTTACACACGGTGCCAAACATGAAAGAGAGTATTGATAAATTAGGGATTTTTGTATTCTAGTACTTTCGTGTTTCTAACAGATCTTATTATTTCTAAATATCTGCAAGAATAGAGCAACAGTTTTTTTTCTCAATTCGATAAAAGCAGAAGATGTAATTTTGAATTTACCTTCGAGGAATTTATTATTTTTCCTATTATTTATTTATCGACTTCTACATAAAATGTGCGAATTATAATATTATAATGTTCTTATTGAGTTTTATTTTTGACTTTTGTAATAAATACCTAGTATAACACAGTTATAAAAGTTATTCGAGCAATTTCAAATGTGTGATAAAGTAAAATAATACTTTTAAGGAGAAAACTTCTATATATTTTCTCTGTCAAAAATTACATAACATCTCATAAACAAACCTACTTTTTAATAATAATATAAACAGCCACCTTTGTCGATAGAACTACTCATCGCGCTACAGTTCTCCCCCTTTAGTATACGATGATGTCTCATTTTCGTATACTAAACATTTTCTTAAGGCGTCCTCTTTTGCTAATTGGTATCGTCGGATTGGCTTTCGTGAAATCTTGTCCATGGTACAGTGTAAGTGCTGATACATGCTGTTTGCCTAGTATCACACTAGGTGTTGCTATTGCTGCGATTCCATAACTGGTTGGAGAATACCCCAATTCCTAGAAATGGTCCATCGCGTCTAGGATCAAATTTAGACGTTCTCGTAGTTCCATCACTTTTAGTATGCGTCGCTACCCATACCAATTCTCCTACATGATAGGTTCCTGGATCTCTTCGCTTCTTATCCGCGAAACTCTTCCTTCTGGTTTGTTCCTTCTCTACTGTGTCTCGAACATCTCGCATTGTATTCACCATGCGGAGTGGATACGGAGTTATTTCTGGAGCGAAACTTTTGGTTTCAATGGTAGCCCTCGTATCCCGACTCATATCATCTGGTGCCCGAAGTTCTCTTCCACACATTTTATTTAATTTGCGGTGTAGAAGATCTTTCTTCGTCTGAGACATTCGATACGGTGCAGTAGTTAAGGCATGATGATTACCCGTATCGATATGATGTTCAGCAAACGGAGTAGGTTCTCCCCCTGCTTCAAAGGTATCACTATTATTTTCAAGTAGTTCATTGGATAATTGTCGTTCACTTTGTTTCAGATGTGCTGCTTCACCATCTCTTAGTTTGACATCCATCGTGGATAGTGCCATAGTTGCCTCTACAGTCGGTTCTGATTCAAACATGTACGAAATGTTTGTTTCATCATCTTCGAACCACCACTTTTGTTTTCGTAAATTCATAATAATACCAGCAGCGATTAGAAAATCATTTCCCAAAAGCGTTTTGGTATTTTCAAGTCCCAATAACACCATAATTGTCGTGGGTATGATTCGATCACAGATATTTACCTCTACATCTGTAATTAGCACTTCACGTTGATGTTTTTGACCGTCAGCAAGTGTCAACCAAATGTTTTGTTTGGTGAACTTTGCACCTGTTACCAATAGTTTCTGATACAGTTTGTATCCTGCAATGCAGTGTTTCGCTCCTGTGTCGATGCAAGCCAAACCAACTAAATTTCCGATTTGTATCTTCACGTGTGGTCTAAATCTTTTTGGAGTTATCGATTTCGTGTAAATACTGTAAAAATCAAGACGATCCGCTTGGGCAGTTTTCTTGACGTCGCTCTTTGTCCTACAATCCGGGCAATTACTGCGAATGTAGCCGGGTTTTCCACAGCCGTAACAACTAACAGTTTTATCACCCTGGATTTGGTGGTGAATCCAGCTCCTCCTTTTCTTGCGACATTCACCTTCCATGTGTCCTTTACGACGACAGAATTTACATCTTATCACGTTCTCTATATGTGTGGAAATATTTTTCCCTTTATTTTCATCTGTTTCTCTCAGGGATTCTTCAGCAACTTTTTGCTTTATCCAACAATTCTTTAAATGTGGTTACCTCATTTCGTGAAACGCGTTGTCTGATTCGTCTATGTAACAATCCATACACACCATATTTAGCTGTATCTCCTCATCAGGAGGTTTACTCAATTTAGCAAACAAAGACCTTTTATTGCAAACAAATAAATCTGTTGGGATGTCTTCTTTTTGCTCTTCGTTAAAAATCTCTCGGTATATTCGGAAAGCGGGCTTCTTTGGACCATACATGTGTCTCATTAAGTTAATAGCTGCATCCCAATTGTCAATTGTCGCTTTAACACCTTGCCACCATGTCGCAGCAATGCCTTCCAATAACATTGGTAAACCGCGTAATGCATTTTCATCATTGACGTTTGCGCAATCTTTATAAATTTCCACCGCTGATATAAATGCTTCAATGTCTGACTCTGGTAGACCATCAAACCTCGTCGTACATTTAACAAAATTGCCTGAAGAGGGCATGGGAATAATTTGTCTTGTACTCTCTTGGTCTTGCCATATTGCTTTCATGGACATTATCAACATTTGTAACTGTTCTTGCGTCATTTGAATTGGAGCCGCCATTTTTTCTCGTACGCGTTCACTGCGTCGCGGAAATTTTTTCCCTTTTGACAACGACGTTATAACTGTTTTTTTTTTTTACACTTTATCACACGCACTGGTCCTTAAGTTGGGCGCCAATTTATAACACAGTTATAAAAGTTATTCGAGCAATTTCAAATGGGTGATAAAGTAAAATAATACTTTTAAGGAAAAAACTTCTATATATTTTCTCTGTCAAAAATTACATAACATCTCATAAACAAACCTACTTTTTAATAATAATATAAACAGCCACCTTTGTCGATAGAACTACTCATCGCGCTACACTAGCTGATTAGTAATTAATTTTAAAAAAATGGTTGGCCTCACCATCACTATTTGTTTCATATTAATTCTTTGTGAACAAAATTGTATAGTGTATAATTTTTGCTTACGTTTGTTTACAAATAAAGAAATCCCCAATAGTATTGTTGTCCAAATGAAATATTTTTATCTGATTATGAGTCAAGCAAGTAATTTTAATTTATCAGCAAGGAATAGATAATTATCTTCTGTGACGTATTTGTCATTATTTTCATAACAAAAAGAAACCTTAATATTGTGACGTAAATATGATATTAAAAATCTCTATAAGCTTCGTTAAAATTGTCAACTAAAAAACTTTGAAGCGAACTGAGAAATCGTTGTCACTTAAAGAGCCACAGAGATTGTATAAAACTGCAAATAATTGTAAAGGGCAGTGGATGTCAAGGAAGTAAATGAAAAATAGAAATGATTATAACTAAATTTTAAAATAATAATCATAAATTTCTGAAGACTGTTTACTTGGCGACTTACCAGTTAAATTTCCTTTTTGTTCTTTGCTGTATCATCGTTTGTTTTTCAAACAGAATTAGCATTCTTTTTTTATATTTTAATTAATTTCATTACTTCATTCTCCTTGCAAAAAATAAATGCAACTCATCAGACAATTAAGTTTAACTACGCCAAATGATTCAACTTGAATATTAAGAAACTAATTACAGCTCAATTTCACTAGAGGTTTATGCATTAAGAATTTATTCAATTATCACATCAGTAATAAGAGAATAGATAATTATTAATAAAATTGGAGAAACATTATGCAATAAACTACTGTAATTCTGTAGGTCTGGAAATTTCAGCTGACAAAGTGATTTCAAACACAGCGTTTCGTGGAAACGAGTCATTCACATTTCTCACTGAATGAGTAAGAATACGCTCACAATTGAGTGCGTTAATTCGACGACAATTAGCGCGCATTCATAATTCCTCGTTCAACAACAGAAATACAGCACAAAAGATTGTCAAATTACTCAAGAGTTTACACTGAGATAAGACGATGTAAGCATCCTAGAAATTATACTGCTCAAAAAATAAGTCATTGTTTATTTATGGCATATTCTTATTAAGACTTATTTTTTTTTTAAGTAAGACTTGGCATACCTGAACAAACATTCATTTGGAGAAACTCTTGCATTAAAATTTAACGGGAAAGATGATCTGCTGCGTGCTATATTTTATTTATAGCGCAAAGAGTCGGAAAAAACGCGGAGCTTTTCCACTTTGGTTGTTAATTTATGGTGCACTTAAAAGTTCAGGTGCGCGTTTTCCGAAGAGCGGCTAATTAGCCGGGGATTAAATCCATTGCAAGACTTTTAACGCAAGTTAAATGAAATTAAACTGCTTCAAAATTTTCCATTAGTAGACCTTGCCGGTGTACGTTAATTAATGTGGAATTTCTCAATTGGCCAATCAAATTTGACAATGCGTGGTGAATTTATTACATTCCGATTTGGTTCTGCTCATAATCACTTTGAATGTTGAAATGATTTTGTAATTGGATACGTTATGAATTTCATATGAAAATATTTCTTGTAGACTCTAAATTTTAACTGTAAAAATAAGAACGCCTTCAAAATTACCGATATTTATAATAAATGTAAACACAGTATCATAAACTGAAGCTTCTTTTGTACATGTGAAGAAAAATTTGAAAAAAGTGATCATAAAAGCTTCTTGAAAACTCGAAAGGATGTTTTTTTGCAAAAAAGAGATAAAAATTAAAGAAGCTATATCAACGGTTCAAAATGTAGAATTTACTAGGATGGAGGGAATAAATCAAGATACTTTTGATTGATAAATGAAAAACTTACTTTGGTGAATTATTATAAAAAATATTTATTATTTATGAAGGTTTGTGGAATTTTATTCAGGTTAAGTTGGAATCGGTTAGAATGATGAAAAAACATTTCAAGAAAGTACAAAAAATCTTAAAATATGCGTGTATAAGTAACTTGTGATAACACATCTATTTATGGTGACTTTATAACAGGTTAATCGGGTTTTATTTACCAAATATGTCATTTAAAGATACTTTATTGAAGCTTTTGCGTACATTTATTGTCAGATAAAAAATGATCAAACAAGACGACGTTAAAAATAATTTTTAGTCATGACTCATAACTTAATCTGAGAGACCTAAAAACATTCAAACAAGTAACATTGTATTTTTCTAATCGTGCTTATTTAAATTCACTATTTTGAATATTTTGCTTACTGAATACGAATGAATTTTCTAAGGGTTTTATTTATTTGAAGCACCGACAGAAATTTCACTTATAAACTTAACTAGGAACGTCTTTTATGTTTTGGGAATAAACACTTTAAAAAGCAACATCGTGGCAATTGTTCAGTTAACTGAATTGCGACTTCTATTTTCGTTGGCTCTCGGGTCAACGCGGTCTCTACTGATATATTGAAAGCTCTCGAGAGTTAAAGAAAATAAGAACCACTTACAGGAGAGTCTATTATCGAGCGTCGGATTTTCCCACTCTTCTTCAGGTGGCGTCCATTCGCGTCTTTTCACCGAACTCTGTCTGGTGCTCACGCTATCAGTTGGCAGCCGTCCCATTGCTGGAACACAAACAAAAAGAGTTTTAAGAAGCTAGTTAAAAGGTGATTGGTGATTGAAAATACTGTCTCTGACGGTTCGAGGATAATGGGGTACATAAGCAAAAATTAAATTTCAGTTTAAGGCCGTTTTACACTGCACCCACCTCTTGTACATGATTTAGTTTAATTTCTTAAACAATTTAATTTGTGAAGTAAATTTAAATTGAATTAAAAGTTATCTGGTAAAATAGAACGTGTTCTATCTCCCAATTCCCAACCGGATTTACAGCCCAGAAATGTTTTGTTCTAAACATTTAAATTGTAGAAACTGAAAATTTTTAATTTTATAGTAAATTGCATTAAAAATTTTATTGAATAAAACAAATAGAACACATTCTATCTTCAACGGTTCAATTGTTCAACTTATTTGAAGTTTACATTAGGGAATGAGAACAGAATTCTCATAAAGATTTCTCACAATACCAACTCCTTTAAGTTACACGTTATTCCTGTAAAATATATGATGAGAATGTCGTTCATGACAGTGATAATTTTCCCGCAAATGCAGTAATTTTCTCGGGATTCGCTCGGCATTCGTTGCATAATTCGCGTTGCAATGAATTCGGCGGTTTAAATAATCGTTTTACAACCGTGGTGACAAGAAATCACCGGGTTCCTGATGAATCACATACGTTTCCCAGAAAGGAGTTTTATTGTCCTGCTCATTTCCGCAATTTACTTTTCTCTCTTCGTACAGGAAAGGAGAGAAATTCAGCAGACACTTTCACTATGAAACTATAATATAATGACGATTTTATTTATTAAATTTGTAGCAAGCAACAAATGTGTCAGCTTCGTGTCCTAATATGAAATTTCCTTTCTGCCATAAGACGTTTCCTGTAATAGGCCGCAGCGGTGCATAAAAGATGAAGAAGGTATTTCAAGGGACCCCACGTAAAGTATTTTATGACATCCGAGTGTAAGAATAATGAAGAAATGTTTAAAAGACACAAGCGGTGGCACGTGAGGTGAATAAAGAACAGGACGAGATTGCAGAGACCTACGAATTTCAAATGACGCGACGGTGAAAAATTTCAGGACGTAATCGACGTAAAGAATGACGGCAATTGCGTATACTCTTATACTCTAGTGCTTGAACTGAAAAAGAACAAGGTGTAATTTAACGTTGGAAAATCTTGTTTCTTAAACATAAAACCTATTCAGACATAAATAAGTGGAAGTGGATATGGATACAAAAATAACAAAAAAGTTTGATTGTCCATAATAAATCGATTTTGCTCTAATTTTTTGTCGACGACGAAGATTGAATAAAGATTTATTACAGTGTTCTAGAAAAGCTTAAGCTTAAGTATTACATCGTTCTAATTTTTCCTAATCAAATAAAAATTAATTGCTACACTTAGCGCTGCTGCTTTCACCTTATTTATCATAACTATCATGCGTTTGCTTATTAAGAGAGACGCCTTGTGGTTATAACAAGCTTTAAAAAAATGTTATCGTACGAACCTCAGCTTTACAAGCAGACAATAAATATCCTTATCAAGCCGTTTGTTGAACGAATGATTTAATGCGCCGAGCATGAAAGTTAACAAGTGTACGATTAACCGAGTGATTAATAATCGTATTAATTGCATAAACATCTGTGACTGAACTGCAACTAAACCATTGCGAAAAAAACTAGTGTCTCAATAAATTAATTACGCATTGCAATAAGATTACTTTCGAATTTTGCAAAGCGTACTGGGAAAATTCCAGCTAATTTGTAATTGTGCACTCAGAACTGTTTAATTTAGCGTGCAGAAATGCGAACGAAGAATAACAAAACAAAGTTCAACATTTCTATTAACGAAGAGCAGCTGTCGTAAGTTTCTGTGCCTCTGCAAGTTGATGCTGGCAGATATACTTAGTTTATAAGAGACGATTTAACTAATAACGGGTTGCTGCTATTTCTTGACGCGACGTCGTCGTTTTATTTTTAATTTTCAATTATTTTATATTTCAGCGTTGTATTAATTAATCATCTAGGACGTTTACTTCTGAAGTAAACCTCCAGGAATAAGTTTACAAGCAACAAAAGGGGCGCCCCTATGTTGATTCAAGCAACGTTGTGAGAGAAACGTCGATACTCCCACCAAATGAAGGCTTGCTTTGAAGCGAAGATAAACAAATCACTTTTTTTAATTTACATTACACTGAACTGATTTACATATTCCAACAGATACAGTTTTTAAATGAAAATATAAATAAATGAAGTAACTTCCAAAAAAATATTAGGAAACAGCTTCGTAGTTTACGATTTTTTCTTCGTGTGTAAAACAAATTTATATCAGATAATAATTACATCCATCCTAACCCTCTATGTTGAATAAATTTGGTTCAATTTCTACAACACTATTTGGAAGAAGACACTTGCGCACTGCGGATATGATTTAGAGATAGAACACGTTCTATTTTGCAGATAATTATTGATTCAATTTAAATCGTTCAAGAAATGTACTTACAGAAATAGGGTAGTTTAAAACTATTTTTAATAAAAACAAATACATAATTTAAAAAGTAAACGTCTTCACCCTAATCTTTTCCGGTACGCCTCACTTTTGCGGAACTTTCGCTGCCAAAGAATCGCACGTGATTCCCTTTAGCAACACGATCTGTTTCAACCAGATTATTTACGTTAATTTATGCAAATCAAGAAAATACCTGCACCGAGTAATCCAGTTAATTACTAAAACACACTAATGAGACTATAACGCTCAAGCGAGCCCTTTGAGAAAACTTCCCTCGTTTACAAGCGAAAACGCCCTAGTTAGGAACATAATTTTTGTAAACCGCATTAACGCTACAATGAAAATCTCCAGCGGTTTATTAAATATACGAGCGAAATTTGTACTGAGTGTATCACATCAATATGTAGTTTGCGAAAGCTTTTGGAACGCGTGATCTGGAGACAAAAATAGGAACAGGTAATTTCTACAAGAATTATGACCAGAAAATATAAGATTAAGAAAGATCGAGAACTATATAGATAAAGTACGAAAGCAGACGAAATGATGATTTATGGACATCTTTCACAAGAGATAGAAAAAGTTAATAAACGCTTTTTAGCTACAGATCACCTAGTATAATATGTTCAAATGATTGCTACTTTCTCAAATTCTAATGACTACGGCCCGTATTCTCTTCCTATGGTTAATTTAATAGTGTGTTTATTTCCCATGGCACTGCTCTCCGTCACTCTCGTACACGTAAACCTATATCGTTTCTTGTTTATTTTCTATTTCAGATATTGCTATCATCACAAACTTAAAACACTTGTTAGCAAACTAGATGCAATGTTATTATCAAAACACGTCTTATGCTATTTTTCTTTTATTTTTTAAGTGTTGTTTTTTTTTTTGGTTAGGTGGTAGAGCAGTTAAACGGTCATTGACGTTTGTACTGAACCTCGCCAAAAAGTAAATTTAAGTAAATTTAATGTGTTAATTCATGTATCTCTTTTCTTAGTGTACAATAAAGACACGATTATTATTATTATTAATCACCACTTTAGTTAAATAAGATGAGAATATGGGCCAATATGAAATAGAGTTTTCCATTCGTTGCTCTAGAACTAGAGCACTCTCAAAGTATTTTCATCTTGTTTTAACCTCATGTAAATAGGAGGTGGAGATACTCTAGGGCAGCGAAAATGCCATAAGTTTTAATGTTATTAGAAACGAAAGATTGATTGGTTGAATAAATCAACTCATCAGACATTTTTAGATGTTTTATGACATTTTGTGAAAGAAACATCTGTATCTGAAAGCTTAAGGCTCACGACTTGCAGTCACAACATTTCTGAGGGCTAAAGTGTGAGGGGAAGGAACAATCAGTAGGCGTAAATTTATTGTAAAAGAATTATATGCCACGGGGCTGTGGTCATTATTATTTAAAAAAATATGTTGAATTCCTGTCAAATTTTGCTATGTTTTAAAATTAAAATTATTAGTTTTCAAACTATTATTTTCAATATTTTAGCTGCAGCCCCCTGTAGAATATGATGTTTACTATACGTAGAGAAAAAATCAGAATTAATATAATGAATATTAATTCTGTTATATTGATTCTTTGTTGGGTATGTTTTAGGCGCGTATATCGGGAAGCAAGTCGTGAACCTTAAGCGATTTGAAACGTGAATAACCGAAATCGACAGGAGAAAAAAAATCGCTTGGTAAATATTAAAAACGTCTCACTTATCGAACGCCTCAGACTTACAACTTTTAATAGCGATAACATCGTTGTAATTACTTTGTTCACTAATTCCAAGGCATCGATTATGGTGAAGTAAATTCGTCGGCATCTGCTTTGATCTTCCAGATTTAATTGACTGCGTCCATTTGAATAATTATCGCCCGCGTTTAGTCAGCACATATCTATACTTTGATTTATTCCCCGTAAATGGAATAACAAGCGGGGGGACGCATTCTCCTTTCATTTGCATGACAAAGACCGCGCGTTTAAGTCGCTGTCAATTAACACGTAAAAGGCACTCACGGGGAAAAATAGTGGAATTAATTTTTTTCTTCTTGTTATCATCGTCCGTGCAAATATTTGATGTTTTACTGTTTATTGTGAGCGTATTATCTCAGTTTATTTAATGGTTTATCAGGAAAGCGTTTTAAATATTTTAAGAATTAATGTTTGAACAACAAGAATATAAATTTATTCAACTTCTGTTGTTATTTGAACAGTTCAAGTACACAAAAATTGCCCAAGGGAACTTGTTTTATTCGGTTTTTCTTTCGAATTTTACAAATCTTAAAATTAAAAGAAAAGAAAAGAAGAAGAAAGTGTTTCAACGTTAAGACATTTATATATGCACATACATATTTCACGTAATGTACAGGGTGGATCAATTTCGATGTCTCTTATGGACAACTCTGTAACTATAAGAGATAGAAAAAAACTAATGGCCAAGTCTCGATCTCTTTTTTAGAGATAAAGTCAATAGTGTAAACAAAAATTGGCTATTTTCTTTTGTTTTCGAGTTATAAGCCAAAATTGAGATTTTCGAATTTTCGTCAATCAGTCATATCTCGTTTATTTTTCCAGATATTAAAAAACTGTTTTGACATTATTAGGACAGTTTTTGGAATACAATTCAGTGGTGTAGTTGGTTTTTTGATATTTAATTAAATGTTCGACTTATAGCATAAAGTTATATTTTTTTAAATGGAAATCATAGTTGGCAATGACATCATTAAATAGAGATTTTTTTTCTGTTTTCAAAAATATATACTTTGTTGGGTTTATTTCTTACAGTTAATAGAATAAAACGCCTTTTTTATTATTTTTAGGTGCATTCTTTTCTTAGGAGGCTAGTTTCAACAAAAGCCGACAATTTTCTTTTGTTTTTATTAAATATTAACAAAGATTTGAAGATTGGGTAGCACAAGAGTGAGTGGTATTGCGATAAACATAAGAGACAGAAAGCTAGCACCGATAGAGCTGGGTTGGGTTGCAACATGAGTTGGCTGTGTATTTTAGCGCGGCAGTATTGAAATTGTGATTTATTTTGATATTATTTTCTAGGTTTTAAGTTATTTATTGTGATATATCAAGAGTTGTGTTTATTATCTACTTACATTTCAATATTCTTTAACTTTTTCTGCAATAATTTCTTATTTTTAAGATGTTTTTAATTTATACGTATAATTTAGTTCATTATCCCATGAAATGCATATTTGATCGAAAAAATGCGTTTTAAACTTATATATTAAATGAAGTTTCATAATTTCGAATTTCACCCAAACCACATGGTATCGGTATTGTTGTAGTCTTTGTGACTCTTGGAGGATGCTCGTTCTATCTTTCTTTCTCTTTATGCGGTTGCAACTGTCAAAATATTTGAACAAGAGTTGATATTTAATAAAAACAAACAAAAAAATTGTCGGCCTTTGTTCAAACCAGCCTACTAAGAATAGAATACACCCAAGAATAATAAAAAAGGCGTTTTATTCTATTAATTGTAACAAATAAACCCAACAAAGTATATATTTTTGAAAACAGAAAAAAAATCTCTATTTAAAGGTGGCATTGCCTACTATGATTTCCATTTAAAAAAATATAACTTTATGTTATAACTCGAAAATTTTATTAAATATCAAGAAACCAACTACACCACTGAATTGTATTCAAAAAAGTGTCCTAATAATGTCAAAACAGTTTTTTAATATCTGTAAAAATAAACGAGATACACGTGATTGACGAAAAGTGGAAAATGTCAATTTTTGCCTATAACCCGAAAACAAAAGAAGATAGCCAATTTTTGTTTAGTCTATTGACTTTATCTCTAAAAAAGAGATCGAGACTTGGCCACTAGTTTTTTTCTAACTCTTATAGTTACAGAGATGCCCATAAGAGACATCGAAATTGATCCACCCTGTACATATTTCAATGAGATTTCTTTTTTTTAACAGTTTCTATTTAATATTTTGCATTTTTTAGGGACATTTGATTTCGTAAAATCATATCGGGCTTTATCATTAATATAATATGGAAAATTAAATAAAGGAAACCAGATTAAGTGGTTGCGATTTTACGCTGCTTGCACTTTTTCTAAAAATTAGTCAGCAAAAGCAAGTATAGTAACTTTATACTGCGTGCTTCCTCAGGCGTTCCGCTCTAATTTTCACGGTTGCAGTGCCTTCTTTAATTCCATTTCGCATGCACACTAGGGTGGGTCGAAAAACCAAACTTTGAGCTAATTTTACCTAATAGCAAAATTATGTTGTCTTTTAGTGATATTATGACACCTAGGAAATATTTTTGAATTTAATTAATATTTAGAGGGTGCGCCTTACGTTTGAATTTTTGAAATTATACGAGAAAGGCCATATACACTGAAGAGCATAACTATAGCACCACATGCAATTTTGAAAAATTTTATTCTTAATAGAACCCTTTGAGTTAGAATTGTTAACGGTAAATTAAACATGTCTAAAAAAGTATATTAATTGAAAAATGATGTTTTTTTTTTGAAAATTTAAGTAAGTGGTAACGAAAATCTAAATTTTTCTTGGAGCACGACTGTAGCACCACATCAAAAAATTATTTATTTTTAGAACTTGCGCAATAAAAATTAAAAAATAATACTTAAACTTAAATTAATAATGTGTATGTCCTCCAACATTACGGATGGTCTCGAAAATTCTATTGTTCATGCTTGCAATAAGCTTATTCATTACCTCTTCCTCAAGGTTATTCCATATTGCATTTATGGCGTTTTTTAATTCTTCAGTTGAGTTGAACTGACGGTTATTTTCGTAAATTCTTGGAACCATGATACCCCAAAGATTTAAATCCGGCGAGCAAGCTGGCCATTCCAATAAATTTATTGCATTATCTGTAAACCACAGTTTTGTGTGTCGATTGATATGGACTTTTGCGTTGTCCTGTTGGATCAACCATTCTCCTCTTTCATTTTCATCAAAAAATGGTAGCAAATTTTTTTCTAGCAAGGTCGTGTATTCACCACTGTTCATTCTGTTTGACGGAAATGCCAATCTCAAACCACCCTCCTTCGAAAATGCTCCCCAAACCATTACGTTACCAGCGCCAAAATTTCTTTTGGAAAAAAACTGAGGGTTTCTCCTTAAATCCCTCCAGTAAGAATTGAAACCGTCCGGGCTGTCCAAGTTAAACTTCTTCTCGTCCGAAAAAATTATCTTGAATATTTAAAAAATTAAAATAAATCGCAAAACGATTATTTAACAAATTTCCCAGTCTTGATGCATATTATCCTGGGCAAATTGCAAGCGAGCAATTTTATGGCGCTGCAAAAGTCTTTGGACAGTTTTTAGTTTTTGTTTCTTAATGTGGGGACTTTTTTTCAGAACTCTGCTTACAGTCCAGCGGGAAACATTAAGACCACATTCCACAGCAAGTTGTCTACAATTTTTCGTGCTGTTACTAAATTAATTAATCATCGTTCAGATCTAGGCGAAATTTTTTTCTTGGACCGTCTTTTTTGTTTTTTCCATAATTATCTGGACTATTCAAAAAATTTAAAATAACCTTGTGGGATCAAGTTACTTTGCGAGCAATTTCTCGAATCCCAAGCCCCTGTTCACGCAAAGCCAAAATTTTCCCCTTAAGTTCCACGTGACATTTTTCAACAGCACTTGAAAATTCACTGACATCAAAACGTCAATAACGTATACTAACATTTTGTTTTTACTTTTCATGGCGCACTTTATTTTTTTTTAATTTTTTTTATAATGGTACTATAGTTATGCTCCTGGCGAAAATCAGATTTTTATAACCACCTATTCACATTTTCAATAAACTACACATTTTTCGGTCTAATATACTTTCAATGAGATGATTAATTACGTCATTCAATTCTAGATCGAAAAGTTTCATTATGAATTAAATACCTTAGAATTGCGATATGGTGCTATAGTTATGCTCTTGAGCATAGTATGCCATGAAAAGTTCGTATTTGCAATAATAATAATAACAGAGTTATGATCAAAACTGTATACTAAAAGGGCAAGAGAAGGTGGATAAAATTAAAACTCGAATCTTGCAGCAACGCCTAAATTCGATAGCAAGAAAGATTTCAATATTGAATGATTTTCATTAATTTTTCTTTTGTATTATTTTTTTAATTATTAATAAATAATTATTTTATTCTAAAAACCCTATTTTCCTTGAGACATTTATGTTATATGACTACTAGAATATATTCAAGTTATTCGTATTTCCAAGGCAAAGCGCAACCTGAAGATGATGTGCTATTTACTTTAAATTTTAGCATTACACTGTTTTCATGTAAAGGCAATATAATTTTGCTATTAAAAATCAAAAGCGCAATATTAGTTTCTTTCCATACAAAAATGACCCACCCTAATGCACACATGCTGCAGGTCATTGTCGTTACAGAAGCATATGTATTTCACAGCTATTTTCCGAAAAACATATAGTATAGACCTTATTGTTAGTCTTAATTTACAGAGTTATAAATTTCTGCTTATTCATTGGTTCATTGAATTTGAAGAAGTTTTGACAAGGTACCAAGTCCCCGTAAAAGCAAACAAATGATCAAAGAACGGCTACTACTTTTTTACCTGTTATTACCTGGTACCAACGCCTAGGCAAAGTCATGATAGGCAACCATACATGCTAGTTTGATACATCCAAGTGAAACCTCCATAAGAAAGTGGCTTATCTACTATCAAAGTTACAAAGATGAAAGAAATGCCTGAATGAAAAGAGTAGCAAAGAACGAGCGAGCGGAGAACACACAATTAAAGAAAAATTGGAAATACACAGTGAGGAAAGACTGAAGAAAAGATTTACTATAAATAAATACCAAGATGATTACGGACAGTAATTGAAATCAGACAGAGGGACAAATTTAATTCACGGTTAGTAATAAGAATGACTGAAAGGGGCCTTGAAAAAATTTAAAAAAACTTACGTATTTTTTGACGAGCCGCAAGCCATTCGTCCAAAGAACTGGTAATATTATTGTTATCCTTGCATTTACTATCGTGCGAGTACCGTTGAGCCCTCCTCCTCTCCTTACTGGTGAGCATGCACTCCTCCAGAAGCTCGAACCAGTCTTCGAGTCCGTCGGAAGCTCTGAGATAAATCTTCCCGTCCCGGCCGAGCAACAGGGCGACCGTGCTGTACGTCTTCTTGTTTTCCCACTCGACGCGGTCAACGTCGACCAGCTTGATTTTAAAGAGGAACTGACCCATTTCCGAAATCCGGTCGGCTCCGGACGCCCTCCGGAAACAGTGCAGGTAATCGCGGGTCAAGATGAAATAGCGCTCCTTCCACCTGCTGAAGATCTTGTCGCGTTGCTGCCACAGTAGACCGCGCTTTATCGCCGAGAATGTGTCTTTGCCGTGGTTAGGTGGTAAAAGAGACTGCAACAAAATTATTTATTTGTTAGATTATTGAAGTAAGGCCCTATTTCTTGTATCAAAATTTAAATTAAATCAAAAACTATCTTGAAAAATAATAGAACGTGTTCTATCTGCAAGCAAGAAACTTCTTGTATTGTAGACTTCAATTAGTTACGAGATATTAAGTTAAAGAGTTAATATTCAAAGATGAAACGAAACAGATTCATCAAAATGATTCAATTTAGAATAGTTCTGAGGGAAACTAAAATAAGTGCTAGAATAATGTTCATCAACTTCTATCGGCTATTATACTTGTATGTCTATACATATTTTTCCAAAATTTATATGTGCTACTTAGAAAACTAAGTAGCCTTTTTAAAGATGTAGGTAACTATAGTATTGAATTCGAACTAGTAGAAGCTACATTGTTTACTTTCTGAAAGTAAAAAATTAAGTTTCCAAATCGAGTAAAAGTGAAAGTTTCTACGCAATAAAATTTAACTGATATGGCATTACAAAAACTTCTAAAGTTATTTACATAAAGAAAAAAAATAGAAATTGAAAGGAAACAGCGTCAAAAGAAGTAACTGAAGAACATGTTACGTAGATACTTTTCATTTTCTGTTAAGTATCGTTTTTTTTTAGAATTGAATTAGAATATCAACACATTATTGCAATTTTTTTTAATTCTAATGAATGGAGGAGTAAAGCTGCTCTGCAAATGACTAATAATACCAACTCCTCAATTAAAATCGGCAAGCAAAAGGAAAAGCGACGAGAATGGGTATATTTTTTAATAGGCAATTCTCGTAGAAGCAGGCAGCTGTCAAAAGGCGAAAAGCCCGTGTAAGTTTTCGCCGTAAATTTTGCAGACGTCCCCGTTTCTCGGAACGCTCCAAGACGTATAGAATTTTCTTAGCTGAAAGACGTAAGCTCCTTATTTCGTCTCGAAAGTACAAATAAAGTTACTTTATTATTTTTTGTATTTTTCGCATCCGGATAATACGTGTAAGACTTTGCTGGCGTCGCATTACACAAATAAGAAATTCAAACTCCGGAAACGCCGAACGAAGATATTCGCGATTAAATTTAGATGATTTTTAGAAAACTTTTTCAGCCCTTCTTCCAATTTATAATATCTGAATATATTCATCTGGCTAATAGTTATTAGACGAATAACTACCATGGAAACAAACAATTCATAAAAAATCAATCAACAATTCAGAAAAATCAAGTTATTCGTCGAATAACTTTAATAGAAGATAGATATTCTCGGCCCTAAATTAACTAATAATTAATTTTAAAAAATCTTAATTTGATTTTTTCCATTAATATAATAATGCATCTGGTAAAGGAAGAAAAAAGAATTATTTTCTTATTATCTTTTCCTTGAAATTCAGATATCATTCTCATTATCACCATTACGGAAATCCTAAGTGTGTCAAGTACAACATTTAATCTTTAACTAAAAACTTTCTTGTCTTCAATTACGTTGCATCTTAACGCCAAACGCAGTCGGCCGTGTCATCAACACCACCACCAGGCAAATGAAGTTAAAGCTGATCGAATCGATGTACAGTTGGTTCCGTTTCACGCAGAAAACTAATTAGAACTCGTTCTGAATAAAGCCGACGTTGACAATACCATAACAGTCGTGGTGTGATTCCTTTTAAGTAAGCAAAAAAAAAAATAGAAAAAGAAGTTGTTCGCGAACGAGCCGTGTGCCTACTGCCTCACTTCCCACAAAAGGCAAAAGTGATTACACGCGCCTATCAAAAGAAAGCGATAGCTACGTACGTATTACGAAGAAAAGCGGAAATGAATCGGTTGAAATCTTCCGGGACATTGACCGCATGTGAAATACGAATTCCTTGCCGACGATTGATATTTACCGTGCGGCATTGTTATTGAAAATCAAATTCATGGCACGTGTACAACATGGAATTTATTATTCATTTATGCCTATTTCGATAATATACACATACAGGTTGATTTAAAATAATTTACTCTTGGGACTTAGCTGAAATACACTGTAAGAATAAAATATACGTAAAGACCCAAAGACGATTCTAACCCAATCGAATTTGCTTTCTAATATTCTTTTCAGATTTTATTTTTAAGTCGACCTGGGAATAGCTATCCACTTGAGAGGATTCATACCTATAATTTAGTATCAAAAAAGAATCGAAAGCACATGAGCCTAACTTATATAAAATGAAGATTATTTGACCGGTTCATTATTAAATGTATAGTTAATTTAAAAGTCGACACTTTTATACGTTGACAGGCTTCATATATTTACAAGTTTTGTGATAAATAATTTAGGTAAAATCCATCATATTTCGTGGTGTTCGTGTACTTCCGTTAGGATTTCCATGACCACATGATAATTGTATCATTTGCATCCGACTGTAAACCGCGGGTAAAGTGTGTTGATATAAAAGGAAAAAAATATCGAAAAATTTCAAGAAATTGCACTCACCGTTCGTTATCTCCGGGAAGGACCAGCGCCATGTGCAATCAAAATCCGCGAATTTCCCGTTTTGCATAAACCATTTACGTAATTCGGTTAAACTAAGAGGGCCCCAACGCACTTCAAATCGATACTAAGGGGATAACCGCGTTCGCTCCTCGATTAGAGCTCGACACAGCCCCAACTTTTGCAGACTTAATTTTCTCACCCTTAAGGTCACATGGGCTGACGAGATAAATATTTTATTAGACAGTATAGTTTCGCTTACGATTCGATAATTGCGGCAGTAGTTTATCGCATATTTATTGATTTTCGCTCTTCGTGAAATTTACGGCAGACAGTTACCTGTACAGGGGAATGCATTTAAGTGCAACAATTAACGAACTGGCAGTTTCGTGGCGACTGCAGTGTCTAGCGTTTATTGCAGGTAATATCCGCTTTGGTAATAAACCAAGTCGATGAACTGAGGTGGTAACCGAACATGTAATAAATTTTCCTAGACTAAATTTAGTCAGTATTCTACAAATGTTCCTCTCAGCCAATACTTGACGAGTAGAAATGCCTGAATGCTACTTTTTAGAGTTGATGGCAAAAAATACATTAAAAAATTATTTCTGTCTTAATGTATTATTAACCCGTTAAATAACGACAACCGTAAAGTGACATATTTTGACCAATCAATACATAGAAATGCGTTGTATCTATATACTGATCGGTCAAAATATGTCACTTAACGATTATCGTTTTTTAGAGTGGTTTTACACCGGAGGTAATATTGTTAATAACAGTGTCAATAGCAATGCTGTTAACAAAACTGGACCAAAAAATGTTTGAAACTTCCGTTATTAACTTTGTTATCTACATTGTTGACAACATTTGCGATTTGCGAAGAAATGATAGTAACATGTTGAAAATAATTTATGTTAATAACATTTGCAGTTAACATTTATTATTTTCTCCATTAACTTGTCAATAACATTCTTCATAACTTTGTTAATAGCAAATATTTTGCAATCAGTCTCGAAGGCGGTCTAGATCAAAGAGGGTCGCTAGCAAAATGTTACCGACCTGTTGTACTTCAAAACAAAATGTTAGTAACATGTCGATAACATTTCGTTACTTTCCGAGAGACTAAATGCGCGTCAACTTTATTGTGATCTATAGTTTTGAACGCATCTCCCTAATGTATTATTTTTGTTTTTCTGAGCTGAGTATTCGCACTTTTCAAAGCTCCGAGTTGGAATGGTTTAAGGAAAAGAGGATTAAATTATGGAAGAGTAGGTACCGTAAGCATGAATGTTTATGGAACCACCAGGTTTCAATTTACAAGGACAGACAAAGTTACCAACATGTTCATAACTTGCAATAATATTATTGATAGCAATATCAGTAATTTTGTTGATAATAGTGTCAATAACATTGTTATCAACAATGTTAATAACATTGTTACACATCCTTAAAATTCATTAAAGCCTTTTGCTAGCAACAATATTAGTAACAATGTTGATAGCAATGTTAATATCAAATTGTTATCTACGTTTCCAGTGCCAATCAAATGTATGTTATTCACATATATGTTATTAACATTTTTGCCATTAACATCTTTTTGTTTCGGTGTATAGGAAACTTAAAAGATTAAAGTCAGGATTAAATTTAAGCCTGTGTTAGAATGTGACACACGATATGCTGTATATCATAATGTGTGTCACATTCTAACTTACCCTTAAACTTAATCCTGGTTTAATGCCCGGTTGCACCAACTTTTTAAGCACAGCTTAAATTTAAGTTATGTTTAGAATGTGACATTTACGTATGGTCATACATTCTGATTGACATTTAAACTTCAACTTAAGTATCAATTAGAATGTGACTAAGATTGTGTTAAATCTATAAATAATGTCATAGTCTAAACACCACTTAAATTTAAGCTCTGCTTAAAAAGTTGGTGCAACTGGGCATTAATTTTACATCCCACCCTTGATGATGTTATGAGTTACAGAAAGAAGGGGGTAATATAAAAGTCGGCATGAATGAATTCGTATTAGATTGAGATAGTTTAGTAACTCATTCGTTGGGTAACTTTTCCAGGTCATATTGGTAGTACTTCTTCAAGTTTCAATAAAATTTATTTTAAGAGAATCAGTGGTTTATGGAAGTAACGTTTGGAGAAAACTATGTCAACCATTAACTTCACATTTCACAGTGTTTTTCAAATTTCTTATATTTAAAACATTGCAATTTCATCACGTAAATAACTATGTATTTTCAAGTCACTATTATATGAGCCCTGCGTCAAAAATACTCGCCTAACTAGTATAGATGTTTTTAAAAATAAAATCATTATTAGAATTTAAATATCAACAAATGAATTTTATTTTATTTTATTGCTTTTAATATTTGATGACCTTTTCTAATTGACTTAGGGTTACCATTGGCTTTGCTGGCAAAGGGGAACATTTCATGGGAAAAATGAGGACTTTGCAAGAAATAAGAGGACATTTTTTAAATTATTAAAATCCGGTCCTACACGGAGAGAATTACGTTGTAAAAGTAAATATAAATATAGTAATATTTACAAAAATTTATATTACTATATGTGACAGCAAAATCATTTTATTAACTTAAAAACATATTTATATTAACTGTTATATATTTAAATTTATAAAAAGATATTCTAAAATGACTAAAATATAAAATATAATATCGTTTAATATATTTATATTTTAACATTTATATCTACGCACAGATAAGAAGTTACGGGATTCACACGATCACCAACCTTTGCAGCTGCACCAAAAAAAATAAGTACTCGATTTAAGAAAAAACGTATATTAAATTACAAATTTTATAAAAAAAAAAAATTTGTACAAATCGGTTTTGATTACAGCGGATTCCTCGAGCTTGCTCTGTACAGCTATTTAAGGCCTCATTGGGCCTTCATCAACAGAACCGTAGCTCCAGAACTTCACCATAGAAAACATAAATATATTATGTTATGTTGTGTTGTCTATGAACTCCACTGCAAACCAAACCGATTTCTCCTAAGTTATATGCCATTGCGATGTGAAAGTAATGAACAATTTAAGTAGTGACATCTTTCGATCGCTTTTTGACCTACAAATTTTATGTTGTAAACATTATATCTGCAGGACGAACTCATAAATGTTACAAAATCATATGCTTAATGTAATATAATCGCATTGTCATTTCTTTTAAGAGAAAAATTTACTTGCTTTACTTAAACAATTTTGCTACTTTTAAAACAATTTATTTTATTATTAATGATACTTTTTTTACAACACGGTTTTTAATATACATTTTTCTCAGTGTACTAATGTTTAAATCATTTGGTATTTGGACATTTTAAAGAGCCGACGGCTTTAATTTTAAGTACAAAAGCAGGGCATGTCCTCCTTTTGATCTTGAACTAAATACTATTTTTCATTTAAATTTTCGTAAAAAGTTTTCTCAAAATTGGAAAAGAAGGCAAATAATAAAAGATAAAGAAATAACATAACAATAAATCAATGATTATCACCTGGAAATGAAATAATATTGGAAATTATTGTTATAATAAATTAATTTCAAAAATAAATAAATATCAATTTGTTTCATAAAAAATTATTTTCTCAAATGATAACTTTTTACGTTTTTAAAAACAGTAACAGAAATATTAAGCACTTTCATTATTTCAATAAATCATTAAATTTTATTCTACACATTTCACTTAAAATTTAAATATGTAAAAGAAAACAAATTTGTATCGAGCGAAAGTATACAGGGTGCTGCATTGATGAACGCAACATAGGAAATCCCATGTAAATGTAGAAGTGTTCAAATATTGGCTTCCCTAATTATTTTACCGCAAAATTTCATTTAGGTTTTTTAAAGTACTCATCAAGATGTATCTGCTTGTGCAGTTTGAGAATTTTTCATTTGCTCTGTTTCAAAATATTTTAAAAAGACTCATGCTGGGTTTCATAAAAGTCGATTAAATTTAATCATTGATTAAGAATAATCATTCCTACGCTGGATTTCACAAACGTCAATTAACTTTAATCATTGATTAAGAATAATCATTCCTACACCTTCAACACATGTAACCACGGCAACGTTTAGTTTTAATGACTGATTAAATTTAAGTAACGTTTGTGAAATCCACCATCAGTAACTAAATTCAATTTATATCAAATTATCAGCACGGCCTTGATTAGTGAATGTTAATATAAATGACTGGAATACATCAAAGTAACCTGGCTTTATTTCTGTTAAATTTTATAAGTTGCTTTACTTTATTTTAACATTCACCGATCAAGACCGTGCTGATACTTTGATATAACTTGAATTTGGTTACTGATCTTTTTAAAATATTTTGAAACTGAGCAAATGAAAAATTCTCAACTACACAGACACATTCATCTTGAAGAGTATTTTAAAAAATCTAAGTGGAATTTTGCTGTAAAATAATTAGGGAAGACAATTTTTGAACACCTCTAAATTAACATGGGATTTCCTATGTTGCGTTTATCAATGCAGCACCCTGTCTAAGCTTTTCCCAAAAGCTCTTGAGGAAGCGAACAATCTATTTCGCGAAACGTGAAGGAAGTTTTTTAATATAGGTACTTTTACTCAATATAAATTTGTTTTCTTTTCCATATTATAATATCACGGGCAAAAACTGCACTAAATTTAAAATTTAAAAATGAGATATAACAAAGGAATTACGGTTAAGGAATCTTTAAATGTGACTGTGACTTGCCGAAAGTTCAAAAAAAATCTTTAGTAGAAGAGTTCTTATGAAGGCCCGATTTTACAATCGTCATATAAACTGAGTATAACTGAGTATAATATTATATATTCTTGGAATAACGTGACGTAGATATGAAAAAATGTTAAAGGATATTTGGCGAATAGTTATTTTTCGACGAATAGAGCTTATTCCACGATTGTAAAACTAGGCCTTAAGACTGCCAAAATTGAATTTCATAAAAAAAAATATTGCCAATTTCTTGTGGTATGGTAATGTAAAGTGAAGCAAATGTGATTGCACTTTTATGAACCTTAGAGAGTATAAATCATTCTCTGGCGAAAAATTATGAATTTTTGAAAACAACTTTATCTTATCTTTACATGGTGACTGCCAAATGTAAAAATTTGAGAAAATTTCTCACTAAGGCCCGATTTTACAATCGTCGGATAAGCATTATTATTGGTATAACGTGACGTAGGTGTGACGTAGATATGGAGGAACATTAAAGGATATTTGGCGAACAGTTATTCCGTTCTTATTCCACGATTGTATAACTGGGCCTTAATAGTAGCAGCAGCAGCGACCAAGAATGTCAGCAACAGCAGCAGCAGCTTTTGCAAGAATGTCGAAATGTCGGCAACAAGAAAAAAATAACGCAGTACTACGGATGCCAAAAAGAAGTTGGACAGGGGCCAACACAGATAAAAATCTGGAGTTCCCTCGCGTCTGGTGTTTCCTCGCGTCCATCCGTTTTTGGTGTTAAAATAAACGGAGTTAGGACGCTTAACTTTAGAAAGTGTTAACGTGGTCTACAAAAGTAGCATTTTAATCCTTGCGGTAGTTATTTCTATATATGTATTATATATATATATAATTTTTTAACACCTATTTTTAGACGCATTTTAATCAGGAAAAGATTTTAACATCACTAAATGAGATGAGCTTTACAACTTTTCAAGTAAAACTCTATCCGTACTTTTTAACACCGATTAGGAGGAGAACATTTTATCCCAAAAATTTTTATGTGTGAAGATTATCTAATTTTTAAATAATTATTCCAAAAGAAGTATTACTTTATTTAGTAAGTAGCAATAACGGCAACCAAATACAATATTTATTATAGGTACAAAAAAAAGCTTTTGCCAAAAATTCGAATTATCCTTGCTAAAATTAATTTACTAAAACGTGATCGTCCAAATGCCAAACCAGTTCTTAAAAACCGACTGTGATGTGTAAGTAGTATGTGTTAAGTTGTGTTGTGTTTAATTTGTGCGATTTATAGAAATTTGGGAAGATTTATTTGTTAATAAAAAGGTGTCAAAAAGGCAATGGCCCAAAAATTATTTATGGAAGGAAGGTTGCTGAGTATTGGGAAGATGCACCATCTTATTTTCAATTAAAATTTTGATAGAAACTTTTTCGAAGGGGTTAATGTTAATGATGACTCAAAGTCCGGACGACCGCGACCCGTGGAAGCTCGAGCTGAAGTCGAAAATTTGCTACTGCAGAATCTCTGTTATTGCCAAAGAAGTCCGTATATTCGAAACAAGTGTCCTGAAAGTTCTACATGGCGATTTGGGTGCAAAGAAGGTGCCGCACGGTGGATTTCCAGATTGCTTACATCTGAGCAAAACTGATTAGAAAATAAACTTCTCAAAAAAGTTTAGTCGCGTTGGAAAGGGACAGAAATTTTCTTTCTTGAATTATCACCATGATGAGACTTGGGACCCTCCCACTAAACAGGATTCAGTTCATAAAGGCTCTCCACCATCAAAAAAACCAGAGCACAATTGCCTGTAGAAAAAACTGATGGCAACAGTTTTCAGAGATGGTGAGGGAGTCTTGCTTATTGAATACATGTCAAGGGGGTCTAAAATAAATGGAGAGGCCATGGAGAAAAAACACACACATTCTTATTCGCAATAAAAGTTGTTGCTGTACGACAATTGTCGGGTTTATAAGTCAAAGTCCAGCAAATAATCAATATCTGAGGGTCCATAGAGTTATGGCCGAATGCACCGAACGAATTAACTCAGCTTAACTTTAAGCGTCACTTAGAATGTGACGTACACAATGAGTTATGAAACTCCGAATGTCACAGTACAAGCATCACTCAAATTTAAGCTCGATTAAAGTGTTTGGTGCATGTGGCCCTTAGGGCATCCATCTTATAGCCCTGACCTAACTCCGTCAGACTTCTTTTCATTAAAAAAATTTAAAAAGCATCTTAGGAGAAGAAAGCGTTTTGCATCTGATGAAGCACTTGAAGAAGCTGTTGAATAATATTTTACAGAGTTGTCGAAGGATTTTTTTTCCTGAGGGTATGGGGCAATTGAAAAAAAGTTGAAGGGAATTACGTAAAAAAATAAAGGGTTGTTAATTTTCATGGCTATGTAGATAACGTAAAAATACGCCCTCGTATAAAACTTCCAGGGCACGAAAAATCATATTTTTACGATCACCTAAATAATAGATGGTCGGGATAACTTCACAAGTGCTAAAAGCAAATTTTGCTGCTAGAGTAAAATTTATGTGAAAAAGGTAAAAAGCACCAACGCTCGTAAAAACTGCACGCTTAAAATACTTCTGCAGTCGCAGTTTTCCACTTTTTTACAATTAGGAATTCGAAAGTGCGCCGTGAAATATGCGAGCGCTTTTTTACTTCGGCCAGTTTCATTTTTTGTTATAAATGTTGTAGCTACAAATAATGTGTAATATGCGACTGTGGACGCGGGAATGGACGTGGAATAATTGCGGTCCGCCTGCACCGCCGTTGCAGTAATTTATGAATCATTTTGGGCTGTGGACGTCAACTGCACAACTTGGCTCGTATTAATACATTCGAAATGATTCACGTTTATGTCACTCGCCGACTTATTAAAACGACTGTGTTAATTTGCATTGCACGCACTTAAAGTCGGATGCACATTCAAATTAGCGAGAACAAATTTTTATTAATTGATTCTCCAAGGTTTATACAAAAGAGACTGACCAAAATGTGAACAAACACGTTCTAAACAGATTCTACTTTATGTATGTAGTACAATCTGACGATTGATTTCTATGATGTCTACAAACTACCTAGTTTACCAGCACTGTTACGTTACAATAAATACTCCCTATGTATATTAAGGAGTCCAATTTTAAAATTTACTAAACTTGTTTAATAATAGACATTAAAACACTCGTTCCTTTGGAGCTTTATTAAACTTTTTTTGAACTCTCTATAAACATAACGAATAACTGAATAGTTTCACGGTTATTATTCCCTCACGTGTAATTATAAGTGTTATTACGGCAAGTAATGTAACGTAACATAGGTAGAACATTTGTTTGTATGTAAATGAGCAGAGATCAATGAAAATTACAGGTGCGTAGGAATTTAGTTTCGTCACCAGATGTGGGATGGGTTGAAATTACGAAACGGTACACTCAAAGTCGTATACATACATATAATAATTTTGCACAAAATCAGTTATTATTTGCATTACTTCATTTGAATTGCAAGTTACAAAATATTATAAATAAATGCAGATAAAATTAATCGAGGGCCAAAATATATTACAAAAGCTTCGAGTATTTCAATCTATCTAATCTGCTAGCTGAATTGATTCGTTTCAAATTGAATTGCTACATATTACAAAATAATTTTTAATATTCATCTGAATGTAAGTGAAAAACATTTTTAATTTCATAGTTCATGGAACCAACTTAACAACAAAAAGATAAATTTCTTTTTAGATTTGATTGTTGTGTGATACTTTCGTTCTTATAAAAAAAAATAATAAATGAATTTGGCAGGCTCTTAATTCAAAAAATTTAATACAGTACGAGAAGTAAATGTTGTTTCATTAATTGTTACCTGTATGGACATGCTACAGTAAATTGCATTCTTCATAAGAACAAAACAAAGAAAATGGAAGCGGAAGTCGGTTCTCTCTAGGTCATGATTAATAAGATCGAACCTTTAGTGACAGAGTTTACTTTCTACATTTTTCCTCGTACACGTCATTATTATTAATTTATGAATGCGAGGATTAGCGGATATGAAAACCAGAAGAAATAACTAGCGTCTTAATAATCAGAAATTTTTTAGATATTGCCATTAAACATGCAATTAATCTTCTGTGACACTAAAAGCTTCTACCTATATATACCGGCTGTTTCAAATTGGGTGTGCACTGAAGGGATCTCGTAAACCATGAGAGTTACAGATTCGGTTAAATGGAAGAAAAGTTGCACCAGTCTTTGCTTAATTCGTATCCATTAACAGAATCAATTTTCTCTTAATTGTTCTTGAAGTATTGGTGAAAATGTAAAAATATCGATTTTCTTTTTTCCTCTGTAACTCCCTTATTAAAAATAATTTAGAAATTCTATCTTAACTTTCTACAGGTACTTTTGGATTCTACTTTAAATAGGGGCAGTAGAATTGTGGTCACACGTTTCGTCTCTCCGCGACCATCCTCAGTTTACATTTTTTAAATATAACGTATACCTTTTTATTATCGTATTTGTTGCCATTTTTTCTCCTGATTGTAATGGTATATCACACTTAATTGTTGATATTAATTTGAAGCTTAAATAAAACAGATTTTTATATGAAAATTTTATTTAATACATAATTTCAAATATTTAGTTCATTTTCTTAGGTATAGTGTAAATTTCAATGAATTATTTAATACCTGTCTCTTTAGTTATTGTATAATAAATCTTTTAACGGACACTGATAGTGCACATTTGTAGTATCCGTTAAAAAAATTTGTTATACGAGATAGTTGTTGACGAGGCTAATTTTACAAATGGACCTGTCGCGTGGCCTCTAAGATCACCAAATATTAGCCCTTTGATTTTTTGTTGATTGATTGATTGATTTTATTGATTTTTCCTCTTCCAACATTTGAATGTTAGTTATTAATATTTAGTAAGTAAAAAAAGTACTAAGGAATACATTTACTTATTAAATAAATCATGACGAAACTGTATCAAGCTTTTTTTATCAAATTTTAACTTTACTTGAAAAAAGTATTAATTGTTATACATCACTGCAATCAGCAGAAAAAATGCTATCGAATAGAATAATTAAAAGATATACGTTGTATTTAAAAAATCGAAACTGAAGATGGTCGTGGAGAGACGAAACGTTTCACTTCAATTCTGCCACCTCTATTCGAAGCAGAATAAGAAAGTGCCTGTAGAAAGTTAAATCAGAATTTCAAAATTATTTATAATACGAGAGATACAGAGGAAAAAAGAAAATCGACATTTTTACATTTTGACCAATATCTCAAAAAGAAATAAGAAAAAATTTATTCTGTGAATGAATACGAATTAGGCATTGATTTGTGCAACTTTTCTTCCATTTAACCAAATTTGTATCTCTTACGGTTTAGAAGATCCCTTCAGTGCACACTCAATTTGAAACAGCCGGTATATTCCTCTGTTTCTGGAATTATTATATTGCTTCCTATGTTGACAGTCATTTTATATTTAATGGAAATTATTTATTTTAAATTGCTCAAAACTTTAGGGTTTTTGGAATAGTAACTTTTCGTTACTATGACACTAGGCAATGAAAGTAAGAGTTGGTTTCAAATTTAAAAAGAAATCAGGAAAATGTAAGTCTTATTCAAATAATTAATCGAAGATTAAGAAAATAAATTTAAAAAAACACAAACTGTAATGGGGGACTGTAAAAATGAATTTTTATAATAAAATTATTTCAGTAACTTTTAAAATGACAATTACATAAGAAAGTCGTAGATAAAATTCAAGTGTAGGCATATTAATTTACCAATAGAAATAAATAACCTTTATCGATATTTATGTGAACTTTTTTTGCTATACATATTTCTACTTCTGTTTAACATCTGTTGTGATGTTATATACTTTGAAGGTCTTAAAAAAGATTCACTTATGGTCTTGAAAAAAGCAAGCACAAAATGGTTTCTATTGCTATTACGTTAAATTTGTAAACATATTTAATTTAAGGATGCAATTATTACCTTATAAAATTGCAGTAAACTTAAGAACACGGTCAATGAAAACGAAATCATTAAATTAAATAACTTCCTTCTTGCTATTGTTTAATTTAATTTGTTCTTTGCATTTTTACTCTTACAACAAAAGAGTGATTAAATATGAAAAGGGTAAAAAAAAAAACAGAAGGAATATTTCATATTATTCGCAGCAGGTAATTTAATTTCCGCTGGTTTATTGTATTTTTTTTTTCATTTACGCTTATCACATCACACATTTCAGGAAGCGATGATTAATGGGAATGCCTAGGACGGGCGTAATTGAATTATCTACATATTTGCTGAAAATAAATCTTACTTGTACAAACGCAGCTCTCTGTAGATGAGCCGCCTCACGGTGAGCACCCTCCTCGTGTCTCAAAATCGCACGCTCGACTCTGGCGAGCGTGGGCGAGTCCAGGATGCCCGCAGGAATAGCCGAGGAGCGTCCCGAAGGACGATTATCCTCTACCTGCACCAACATAGCAATTCACTATCACAGAAAGTTTTGCAACTCGGCGAATAATTCGCGCTAAAGCGATAAAAGCTGCGCGTGTTCGCAACCGATTCTATCCGAACGCAGAAGTCTACTGAGCTGTTTGTAGTACGCGCGTGCTATCACTCCCGCTACTCGAAGTTTATTGGAAGGGAAATCTAAGTGCTTATGAATTGCCAGGAATCACATTTTCCGCTTATTATCTTTTCTAAGTTTATCGCTCGAGTAGTTGCCGAAAATCAGAAGCGAATGATGAATACGATTCGGAAGTATGATGTAAGAAACGTGCTCTAAAAAATTACGAAAAATATTCAAGTCAAGTCATAAAGATTAAAATAAACTTAAAACAAAACAATACTGTACAACTACTGCTATAAATAAAATTTCATCTTTCGAATTCAGTTAGTGAAACAACATAAAAAAAATGATTAATTACCAAGAGACGCACACACATATTCATTAATTTTGGACAGGAGCAATTGTCTGTCTCTTCCGCGTTATTCCATTACTCGAATTGTACCAAATCCCACGGACTGATCGATACTAATGCGATAACGTCTCGTCCTGTTATAACATAACGCAGTCATTCTCTTCTCTAAGTTTATTACCAGAGCAGGAAATGGATTAACAAGACAGAAAACTTAAATTATATCCAACATTAATTTGCGCCTAAATATTTAATCCGATTCTGAAAGCGTTCGCCGATTACGTGCGGCTAATCCGGTTTCCAGTTTCTGGGGTTTATCGAAGGAAGAATTGATATCTCAGAAGAGAACGTTCGGCTCCGTTAAAGGCCACGACAGTTATCGGAAATGCTATTGCACCTGCATGCATGTAGTAATTAACAAGTAATGCCGCACAATTTTGCGCAAGCATCAATAAGTCATGTTTACTGATGGTGTTATCCATTAATACGGTACGATGCTTAGGATCAAACCTCCCGGCGGCAAATTCCCGTTTGCTGTAAAATTTAGCATTAACTTATAGCCTGAGCTTTCACAAGCAGATTGTAAAATCAGAATCAGACTTATACAAAACGCTATTGAAAAGTATCCCCTAATTCAATTAAATCGTTTTAATTGGAGGCGTTTTAACTGGACGACTGCAATTAATTTTTTTTAACTGAAGACAACAGTTGCATTACGAATTTGAAAATTGTTAATTTGGTTTGGTTTACGTAAATTAACCAATTGTCTAAAATGCAACCTTAAAGAAAAGAATAAAAAGTAAACTCGTTTCGTTTATTTAATTAAAGGATAAACAGCAAGGAAAATCATTGAAAGACGAAAGTAATTGGTCCAAAAAATTGACTACTATTGAATTTTCTAGAAGTGCTCTCTGCCAGCTTATTAAAAACATGTCTTTTTTAGGTGCTTTCTTGTTTTGGGCATTGCGTTTTGGGCTTTGATTAAATGTTACCTGAAATTGTCTCTGCTTTAGTATAAAGGCCAAGATTTGGTTCAATTTCTACAATAAAAATTTAAAACAAGAAATTTCTGGGCTACAGATATACAGGCTGATCTATGACGTCGGGGAAAAACTTAACTGGTTGATTCCAATGAGTAATTCAAACAAAAAACTTCTAATAAACATGTGTCTGATAACGGAAGTGTAACTCTTCAAAGTTTATAACATGTAACGTAAATCAATCAAAGCAATAGCGGGAGGCTTATCTCTTATTTCATTTGTTACCTATGGAAACAAAAATAGTATCTTAACATCGTCTTGAAGCTGTAAACACTCGACATGTAATAAACGTTGAAGGGTTACACTTCCGTTAAAAACCTTTATCGGACACATGTTTATTAGAGTTTTTTGTTTGAATTACTCATAGGAATCAACCGGTGAAGCTTTTCCCCGACGTCATAGATTACCTGGTATAGAACTATTTTTCCAAATAGTTTTTAATCCAATTTAAATTCTGCTACAAATTACTGTTTAAATTAAATTGTTTAAGAAATGGAACCAAGTCTTAAGACTAGTCCAAAACAGCCTTAAATGAGTTCTTGTTTCGAGTGTTTGGATAAAATATAATTATAACAAGTATTCAAATGAAAAGCTCATCAAGTTGATTTTGATGAAAGAAGACAGAGGGGAAAATGGATGACTTCCTAAACCAAGTGATGCTTACTTAAAGAAGACGTGAAGGATTTCTATCCAATTAAATTTCACATAGACTTTGAAATAACAGTGATAAGTGCCACCGAAGAGATATTTGCTGAATCGAAAATAAAAAGAGGCAACTTTCATTTTAACCAAAACATTGTGGAGAACAGTTCAACAACTAGGAATGTCAATGGCTTATATAAACAATACAGACACTCGTAACCACTTTGCGCGGGTGGCTTTATATTATGGGAACTTCACCATGCGATGAAGCTTTAACGAAATTTTACGATTACTTTGTGACCGATCAACAATTGTGGGTTTGTTGCAGAGAACGACAACGCATAACCAATAAATTAAATAAGAGGCTCGGAAAAGTGTTTATACGAATTGTTGAAAGCATTACAAGAAGAAATTCTTTATTACAATAAGGTATCTCAAAGGGTCCAAGTAGGTACACATACAGTTCTTCCGCTCGATCTTTGCAGTTACGTCAGAAAATTATCGACTCAAAATGACAAATTTATAAATTCTATCATTGTTTTAACATACGTATTAGATAAGGATAAAAGAATATGTTGATTTCGTTTCTCGAATCGGTAAAGTGTGACATGACTGCAAAGATCGAGCGGAAGAACTATACATCCACCAAAGAGAGCAAAAACAAGTATAATGACTTGCACGATCGATTAAAAATTATACTTTCCGATTTGCAATAGAGAGAGGTGATAGACACACTTACTAAATTAATTAATGTTGGTTAATTCGAATAGGTCGCTTTAATATTAAACTTATGTTTAGCTGTATTTATGTATTTGTAAGTAAAACTGTATTTGAAAATTTTTTTTTTTGTAACTATCATTACACCAATGCGCAAATATAACGCCCCAAACAAGAATTTTTTATACCCCTATTTTGATAAAAGAAATTTAACGCACGAAACGCGACTAGAACAAATCCCTTTTTTTGACATTCTCTTAAAACCGATCATCATGAATGATTAGCTGTTAATTTCTTCAATAAATGATTTCTTTTAAGACATTGATTGTATTTAAGGCAATACATATTTTGACATTGTTTGGTGTTTCTCTCAATAAATGCAGATTAAAGAATGACTATTGTTTTTCAATGATTGTCTTAATTTTGAAACCACATAAGAAAAAATCCTAAAAAGGAGAATCTCGGTCATACTTTTTTATAAATATTGTATTTAAACGCCCTATGTTATTGGTTACACTTAATTTTGTCTGATTGCATGAATCCCATAAAAAAAGTTTAATACCATAGTTTTCAAACTACTGCAATTTTTCATTTTTGAGAAATTCGATTTTCCGAGTTTCCCGCCAAATTTTAAATAATCGACTACAATTTACTATTTTAATATATGTATGCCGCTCAATCGATCAGCTTTAAAAACTATGGTAAATTTTTATTCATTCTAGCACATATCAAATTGATAAAAATTAAACTCAAAACTGTTAAAAACTTACTTACTTATTTAAACGCATTTGATCAATATTTATTTGGAACTCCTGTGTATTCTCTCCTTATGTTCCGTTCCAAATGACCTTGAACTTTCAATCATTAATAAATTCTAGAGTAATCTTTTTAGAAATTTATTGCAAGTCGGTTTTGATTGCAATGGATTCCTGTACACTAGGGTGGCCCTTAATTTGTGATTAATAATTTTTCGCTGGGACACCCTATAAAATATTTCTATTTTGCGAAAAAATTATGCCTACTTTTTTTGAAACTGGTCAAGTAAGAAGGAATGGTGCCTCTAGGCACTTATTGTTTTAAATATTTGATAAATTATGATACTTCGTAAAAACAAGCGTGATAATTTACACGATTTCTATTTATAAATAATTTACAATAATTTGAAAATTGATTGCGATAATCACTAAACTATTTGTAATATTACTTCCATTTGATTGTCATCGTTGGTTAAGTAATTATTGTAATCCGTTATTAGTTTGAAACCCCTTTCCGCAGTATCATTAACGACTTTTAGCTTTTGTACTAACTCCGATCTGTGTTTAAAGTGCTGTGAACATGTGTCAGTTGAAAGAAAATTTAAATTCACATTAAATCTGGTAAAAAATGCTTTCGTTCTAGACGTGACAAAATGTTAGAGTCCTCTTTCAATTAAATTCGGCATTTCTGAAGACATAATTTTAGGACTTTTGTATACCTATCTAACAGTATCATCCTCTTCATTTTAATTTAATCTTGCAGTCAAATTTCTTTTCGAAGTAACTAGTCTATCATCATTCAATGTTAAAGCAACTGCTTCGGGCTCAAATACCATTAATACAATTTCATTGTACTCTAGAACTTGCTTCAGAAATTCTGTATCTATTCTGGGTGCGTCAGCAGCAGAGAGAGATGCCAGTAACCATGCTTTTACATAAACTTTTACGAGAAGTATAACAAGTGATCAATATCTATTCTAATTAAGTGACCTATGCAAATAAAATTGTGTGTATTTGATTAGTTCATTGTTCATTATTTCAAATGCCATTTTGGCAGGAGCGAAAATAAGCTTCTAAAATAAATGCTTTTTGTCTGGGTTCAAGTACCATTTTAAATTTACTTCTTATGATGCTCTTTAAAATGTAACAGTAAACTCTTATGAACAAAGATTTCTGTTAATGTATTAAACGTATTGACAGTTACAAATAATTGAAATGACATTTGAAAAAATGAATTAATCAAAGACATAAAAATTTCTTTCCATAGGTCACTTGATTAGAAAAGATATTGGTCACTTGATACAAGTGTCTGTTAAAGCTTTGTATTCCATTGAAGTTATGTGTAATTGCTAAGGAAAGACGTATACTTTTAGATAGTATATTGCATCACAACCAGCTTTAAATATGTAGTATATTGCCTAAAACAAGCTTGTTGGCAAGCCCCTGGTAACCCATGTGAACCTGGCGCCCAACTTCATCAAAAAAAAATTTAAATAATTTAGTGGGTTTGTACCTCGTTTGTACCCGTTTGTACCACTTTTTATTTCGTTTGTACCTCAAAGGGAACAAAATAAAAAATTATTAAAAAAATAACCGTCGCCCAATTTTAAGATATTTTTATTTCGTCAACGCCATTCGATAGAGAATCGTTTGTACCTGTTTGTACCTCTCTTCATTTCGTTTGTACCTCAAAGAGAACGAAATAAAAGATTATTAAAAAAATAACCGTCGCCCAACTTTAAGATATTTTTATTTCGTCAATACCATTCGATAGAGAATCGTTTGTACCTGTTTGTACCTCTTTTCATTTCGTTTGTACCTCAAAGGGGACAAAATAAAAAATTATTAAAAAAATAACGGTCGCCCAACTTTAAGATATTTTTATTTCGTCAATACCATTCGATGGAGAATCGTTTGTACCTGTTTGTACCTCATTTCATTTCATTTGTACCTCAACGGGAACCGAAGTATAGCGTTTTCAATGTTTCGAAAATAACGTTAAAGCGGTACATACGCTATTTTTTAAGATATCGAAAAACTACCAAGGGGGCTCGAAGGAGAAGCGTTTGTACCTGTTTGTACCTCTTTTCATTTCGTTTGTACCTCACCGGGAACGGAAGTATAGCGTTTTCAATGTTTCGAAAATAACGTTAAAGCGGTACATACGATATTTTTTAAGATATCGAAAAACTACCAAGGGGGCTCGAAGGAGAATCGTTTGTACCTGTTTGTACCTCTTTTCATTTCGTTTGTACCTCACCGAGAACCGAAGTATAGCGTTTTCAATGTTTCGAAAATAACTTTAAAGCCGTACATTTGGTGTTTGATTTGGTGTACACGCAAGCAGGGTTGCCACAATGCTAGTAACAAAAGGCTCTATGTGTAATAGTAAAAAGCACTAGAAAAGCACTGCACTACAGAATTTACACACAATATTTAAATACATTACATAGACACAATATTTAAATACAGTATTATTGGGTTTGTTATTGTCTAATTATGGTTATGGATTCTCATATCTGAATAATCCAAAATAAGAAAACGTAATGTATTTAAATATTGTGTGTAAATTCTGTCTTCATAAATACGAATTGTTTCCTTTATCATTTTATTAAGAAATTACTAATTATAACTATTAACACACATTATATTTTTAATAACAAATAAATAAAATAAATATAACAAAAAAAAAACATAAAAGAAACAAAAACGTTTCAAACAAATAAAAAACAAAAAACCAATAAAAAAAAACAAACAAAAATAGAACTAGAATCCTGCCACGTCCTCACTGTTAGTTCTGGATAATGCTAAGCGTAAGAATACAACACAACAGACGATTCCACCCATATGAACCTGGCGCCCCCTTCTAGCCCCCTTGGTCATTTTTCGATATCTTAAAAAATATCGTATGTACCGCTTTAACGTTATTTTCGAAATTTTGAAAACGCTATACTTCGGTTCCCGTTGAGGTACAAACGAAATGAAAATAGGTACAAACAGGTACAAACGATTCTCCTTCGAGCCCCCTTGGTCGTTTTTCGACATCTTAAAAAATAGCGTATGTACCGGTTTAACGTTATTTTCGAAACATTGAAAACGCTGTACTTCGGTTCCCGTTGAGGTACAAACGAAATGAAAAGAGGTACAAACAGGTACAAACGATTCTCCTTCGAGCCCCTTGGTCGTTTTCGATATCTTAAAAATAGCGTATGTACCGCCTTAACGTTATTTTCGAAACATTGAAAACGCTATACTTCGATTCCCGTTGAGGTACAAACGAAATGAAAAGAGGTACAAACAGGTACAAACGATTCTCTTTCGAGCTCCCTTGGTCGTTTTTCGATACCTTAAAAAATAGCGTATGTACCGCTTTAACGTCATTTTCGAAACAGTGAAAACGCTATACTTCGGTTCCCGTTGAGGTACAAACGAAATGAAAATAGGTACAAACAGGTACAAACGATTCTCTATCGAATGGTATTGACGAAATAAAAATATCTTAAAGTTGGGCGACAGTTATTTTTTTAATAATTTCTTATTTCGTTCTCTTTGAGGTACAAACGAAATGAAGAGAGGTACAAACAGGTACAAACGATTCTCTATCGAATGGCGTTGACGAAATAAAAATATCTTAAAGCTGGGCGACGGTTATTTTTTTTAATAATTTTTTATTTCGTTCTCTTTGAGGTACAAACGAAATTAAGAGAGGTACAAACAGGTACAAACGATTCTCTATCGAATGGCGTTAACGAAATTAAAATGTGTTAAAGTTGGGCGCCTGTTATTTTTTAATTATTTTTTATTTTGTTACCCTTTGAGGTACAAACGAAATAAAAAGTGGTACAAACGGGTACAAACGGGGTACAAACCCACTAAATTATTAAAAAAAATTTTTGATGAAGTTGGGCGCCAGGTTCACATCGGTCCCCTGGTACACGAAAGGAAGCATCGGTTGCATTTGTTCCTTCAACTCCTCTAAGAAATGTAATTTCCAAATATTCTTTATAACCCCATTAATAACATAGATGGGCCGCAGTAGTGAATAGAAAGTGTCTGCGAAACTATTCCCCAAGATGCAAGGATATTCGAAAGACAAGAATGTGAACTCTATGTACAAATGGAAGGTGTAGAACATCTTTTTCAAGAATTTTTTGTTTCTTTGTTGAATTCCATACGTAGGTAAAAGGTCCGGCCTTTCTGTATATGTAATTTTGCTATGTAGACCTATATTAACAGACCTAAAGCAGAAAAGGCACCCTTTCCAGTAATACTATTGATCTGAAATTTTACAAATTCAATTTTTATATGAAATGAAATAAATCTAGCGGGTGTCCCTACATAAACAAAAATGAAAATATCGTCATAAGAATAAATAAGGACCACCCCACTGTACAGCCATTTCAGGCCTATTTGGGACCTCTTCAGCAAAAGAGTAGCTCGAGAACTCCACTGAAATCAAACCGACCTGTTCTAGTTAGTTATGTCGCAATAGAGTAAATTAATAATCAATAGTTTAGATCAAAAATCAACCACAGAAACTATTGGTAGTTTTTTTTTAATTATACTTCAACCTCTTTTAAATGTAACTTTTAAGAACATTCTGTTTTATGTAAACATAAAAATCTTCTTTATAATTTCCGATAGAATCACGTCACTATATTCTTGTTTTGTCAGCGTTTCGTCCTTCGTAGAAGAGAACAGTGACGCGGTACCACCAGAAATAATAGAGAAGATGGAAGTCTGTTGAAACATCAAGCTGATGAAAATAATAATAAGAAATAATATTCAGAGTAAAGCATAGACCAGCGGTCGCCAACCTTTTTAATGTGGTGAGCTTCTTTAATAGTTTTCGAATAAAAAGCGAGCTACCTAAACCCCAACATTCTCGCTTTGCTGAGCGCGACAGCTGTGCGGAATTTGAATAGGTCTTTTAGATTTTTAGAATATACCTGTGCTATGAGCTATCGGAATTGTCCAGGCGAGCTACCGATATCTCGTGATCGATGGGTTGGCAACCGCTGGCATAGACCGATGAATCAATAACACCAAGAGAACAACAAGAACTATAGGTTAACCTACGACAGCTTAAGTGTTCATTGAGTAATTTTATTTAATTTTTTCTTCTAATCTTGCAATTAGAGGTTGAGGACCATATTATATTTCTTTTTTAAAGAATTGAATTGTAAAAAGATAAAGCGGAAAGAATACTTGCAGCAAAGGCAAGGGTAATAGGAGAAGCACTTGTGTATATGATGACCAAGAGAAGTACGATAGAAAAAGTTATAAAATGGCCAGAAGTGAGATATGAAATTGATTTTGAGCTTTAAGAAGGCTATTTTGAACGACACATAGATTCGTGTGACCTGTTATCCTTATTTTGCCTGATTGTCAAATCACCATCTTTATATTGTGGACATATTTTGGGTTATTTTATGTTTGGAATTACACCAAATCAAAACATGTTTATTACTTGGCTGTAAAGAGAATCTTGATTCATTCGTCACTGAATGAAACTCATCTATTGTCACAATGGATTCAATTCTTCTAAGCCCATATTCTGCAGTCTCTTTTAAAGATCTGCAATAATACAAACCATTGGTCTTCGAGTAAATAGGCCCACACCATGAAGACGATTTTTAATTGTTTGTATTAATACCAGCCTTCCAGTAGTACCATAAGCGACAAGTTCACTTCGAAACTGGATTCGATTTCTATATGCAAATATCAAGTCCAAGAGTTAATGATCACTTCTTGGTTATTGTTGATGTTATTTTTATTTTCGTCGGACACTCCAGTTTCTTAAAACTAATTTCATATTGAAAAATTACACGTCAGTTTATTCCTCTTTCACGGGCCATACCTTGACTGCGTTTCTTCAGCTTTCTGTTGACTGAAGAACCTTCGAGACTAATTAAAATTAACAATTAACACTTAATACACTCAAGTAACGATCGTCTAGTCGAACAAGTTTAAAAAAGTTGCAGTTAAAATATAAAAATAATAATTGCAAGTATTATTTTAACTGCCTGTTATTATTATTAATTGTTTTGAGTTGGGTTGAGAGAGTTGAAAAGAAAACAATAAATCATAAATTCCACAAAAAAATTCTTTCATTTCCCCCTTTTGTGTATAGTCTTTTCGAAGTAATCGTCTCTTCTTTTATTTGTTTATTATTCATTTCCAGAATGAGAATCCCATCAAGATAAATTTCGTCGAAGCAATACCTTCTCGAATGCGGAAAATCATTTTTATCTACTCCGATAAGATCAAAATAAACAGATTTTATTCATGTAATTTATTACCTACTTCGTTTGTTTATGTACTCTATTAACATCTACAAACAATAAGTAATATTAATAAAACGATATCAAGTCATACCACCGCTTCCTGATAATCGGCACGGAAAAAAAACTAAAGCAGTACAGTAAAGCAGTTGAACAAAAGCCGCAGTTTAAACGAGATAAACACAGAAGTCAAAAGCCAGGACTTCCTTCCGCACCACTGGTTTTAAAACGCTATCTTACTTGATAATGATAACACACGACAAGTAACGAGCGGCATTTGTTTATTATTGTGTTAAGTTTGTTAACAGTCTATGGCACCCTATTATGTGGGTCCGTCCAGTTCAGAGCTCGCCGTCTCCTTCGCGCACACGAACGACATAATTGGAATATGTAAAATTTTGGAAACCAGATGTTCTTGGCTGACAGGAAATAATAAACTCGTTTATTGTTCGCAGGATGTTTAAAACCGCCACGGTCTTCTGCTAAAAATCATCTGCGTCACGTTCCCCCCTTACGTATGTATGTATACACGCCGGTACATAATTTTATTTTTTCGACGGCGAGCGTCGCCGTAAATCTAAATTTATGTAGAAAGTCAATATTTTGATGCGATCGGCTTAATTTTATTATCTTCAATGCGCTAATAGGAATGACTCACTAGTTACTAGTAACACTTTAGTGCTAATAAATTAGATTTATCTGCCGCGGCGATTTCTTTGGTAAAAATTTCAAATTTTATCGACGCTCGTAATCTTATCGTTTAATGAGGCAGTTATTTATATGAGGAAGGTCCCGTTAAAATCTCAAGTTAAATATTCCTTAAGGACTGAACACACAGACGACCGCGGACGCAAGATGCGATTCGTTCGGTTGAAGTCGCGCGCAGAATTTAATCAAATAATAAAATTTTGTCGCGAATTTATATGAACGCATCGCGTCTTGCGTGCGTGGACGTCTGTGTATGTCCTCCTTTAGTTCGCAACTTACGCAATCATGCTACTTTAAATAATTTATATTTTACAAGCACTACGATTTATAACCATAATAAAAAACTAACTGATAGCATTTGCGGAAGAGATTTTGATTAGATTATGGAAATTACACTTACTTAATATGAAAGTGAATAAAATAAGGACTATCATACGCCTCACGGAGGTTCTAATTTTATTCATAAAATTTAATCAAATTTCGTCAACTTCTTTGATTGCAATTATGTAGTTCATTAAGCAGTTTTTACTTTATACAAAAATTAAACAAATTAATTAATTTATTCTCTCTATACCGTAAATAAATAAAGACTGCAAATGTGAGTTACATGTGTTTTTAAATGCTTCATTTGGACATCCCACATCCACAGGATTCAAGGATTTGCATATGTACGCAATTAGAGAAAGATTTGCTAAGCAAATAAACACGAGGTTCCGCTTACGCCGGGTGTGTTACGGACATCCAAAGCAGTTAGAAGTAATTAATGTCTGAAGAATTTACCGTTTTTAATTTAGTTTAATCCAACAAAATTGTTGTTGTGTTTACGGCGTGTAGTACATTTTTGGTTCGATGTTTTTTTTTTAGCGTGGATTTTGAATCCCGCGTTTATTCAGTTAATTGAATTAAATTCCGTTCCATTGCACGAATTATGCTAACGCAAAATATTCGACGTATTTCTGCAAAACGGCGCACGTAGCCGTGTAATGGAATTTATATGTTGGCAGGCTTGTTTATTTGTGGAGAGCGTAATACCATACTAATAGGTTTGTTACAAAACGCTACACGTAGTCCAATTTATTTCACGCTTGCCACTAACGGCAACAAATAAAATAAAACACATCATCTTTTTTTTTCATATTAAAAAAGTGGTTCAGAAAAATTATAGAATCTATTTAAAATCTGTCTTGTAAACGTCTTGTTTCATCCTGACTAGTTTATCGGGGTAATGTAATAATAACATTCAGACGTGACTGAGATTGACGAGCATTATGTTATTCGCACGTTAAATCTTAAATTAACCGTTCTGCGATTCTATGGAATAAGTTCAGACGTTATGTTTAACATGCACAAGTTCATAATGTAACAGCTCATGCTTTAAAAGTACAGTTAAATAACTTTGACATTAGTGTAGTGCCTGACTACAGTTACGACATCTCTATAGTATTTCGTAGAATGTATTCAGAACACATTTTTTCTGCAGTATTAAAATTAATTCCAGAAAATCTTCGTTTCTTGGTCTTCTTTTTTCTTTGTAATGAAAACATCCAGAAATTCTGTTACTATATTAAAAGTGCAAATTAAAATTTATTTGCATATTGTGATATAACGTTAAAATGGAAATGTCTAGTGAACGTAAGGCAATAAATGCGATAGTATATTGTATGTACATAATATTAAAACAACTTGTTGTATAAGAAACATCTACATACACACCTCCTACGTACTACTATACAAGCAAAGTGAAAAGTGATTTGCAAGTTCGTTCCAATACCGTTCGGACCTCAACTGCGATTTTAAATTACTTCTTTTTTAAAATCGAGTTTCCCACCGTTCGCGTTCGCCAAATTAATCTCATGCAAATTTTACAAAAAAAAACAATCACACATAAAGTCCAAGTGCGCACGTCTTCGAAACCTGTTCGAGAAGCAATGAGCCGTACGTAAATCATGCTTAAAACGTGAAACTTTTTCATGAATGTCAACTACATCACCGGCATTGGAAGTTCTACATTCCAATTATTTTAAATGCAGTCGCACTTAACGTGTCTCGCCCGATTGCGAAGGTTTTCTAGATATAAATCAGCTAGTGAACGTTCGCGAATAGATGTCCACTGTGAGGACCTTGTTATTTGCAGGACGATGGGTTTCGATCATGTCTGTCTTGATTAATCTGATGGTTTTTGCTTGTACTGACTCGTTATTGGAATTACTGGTTTACTGTTCGTTCGGAAAAATGACACGTTAGAGAATAATTTTTTTTTGAACGTACGATAACAATACAATGTACACTGTGTATGCAGGCGTAGGCATCTCAGGGTTTGCTTTTGATGAAATTGAAATTTACTTTTGATTAAATTTATTTTATAAAAATGCAAATTTTTTTCCATATAGGGCGATATCATTATCCAAATAGCGATTAGTTGTTACGTCAACAAATACTATTAAGAATGTAAGCGATAAATTGCTTCCGAAACAGTAACGTTGTCTAAACATCACAGATTAAATATTATACTGATTGTTAACCTAAGCAGAGATAAGCGCACAAATATTTATTTATACAAATCCACTAACTGTACAGCATTTAAATGAAACCAGCTTAAAATTTCGAACATACAAGTGGCCATAATAAATCAAGGCGTTGAACTGTACGAATTCCGAAGGTCGATGCACATCCGTTACTTCATCCTGGCATACATAAGACCTCCTTTAACTTTGATTCTATCAGCGCCAGTGCGTCGAGAATTCGTAATGAGCACGCCAGGATAAAATTAGGAGAAACGTGTGAATCCGAAAAGTTTGCTCGAATGAATCATAAAAAGCTGCTCGCATATGAATGCAGTCGTAGTCCCGAATAATGAAAGCAATGAAATCTAGTCATCCTCTAATTATATCGTCGCGTGTGTTGACGTTGCGGGAGCGTCATGGAAAACATCGACGCTCGTGGGGGCGTCGAAATCCGTAGGTGTACGTGGTAGCCTCACGCCTAGTACCGGAAATCATCGTATGGTATAAATGGTGTCCAGCGACAGGTTGGGTTGATTAGCATGCAACGAGTATGCTCGGTTTCCTGTGTAGGATGATACATCCTTGCAATTAGCCACCGTGTTTATAAGAATTTTATTTCATCACCCATTAGAATTCTTATAGAATCTTCTGTATTTTTTCTTCTTCTTTGTCAGTCAATTCACGTTACTTTTTTTGACGCAATTATAGCTAACACAAAAACTTTGTCAATAATACTAATCTATCATAAATAATTATTCTGCGTATAAAAAATTGATATCGAAAATTAGTTCACGTCGTTGCTTGGTTGGGCGAATACTTTTCCTGCCGTTTGAAATCGACTCATCAACTTTCTCAAGCGAATTCAAACGTATGACCTACAAATCTATATTTAACGTATGTAATTGACATTTAAGTAATTTACGTTTTTAATGCGTAATTATGGAATAACTGCACGTTATGCTGAGCGGACACAAACATGAGAGCTGAACTGAGTGGCTTTACGTAATTTAGCCAATTAGGAAAATAAACGTGGCCACTGCACGAGTTTTCTTTTATTTTTTTAATACTTGAAACAATCCCGGTAGTGACTAAAAAAGTGATTATTTCAATTCGAATTCATTGTAATTAATAAATATGTATGTGTGTGTACTTATGCAGGGGCTTTGATTGTATACACTGAGAACAAAGGAAGTGTGTATTTCTTATTAAAAAAAGGACTTATTAAAATTTGAAATTATGACAAAACCTTTTAAACTAGAAGACGCAAATCGTTAACCTTGAACAAGACTGGTATGTACAGGGTGGATCAATTTCGATGTCTCTTATGGACAACTCTGTAACTATAAGAGATAGAAAAAAACTAATGGCCAAGTCTCGATCTCTTTTTTAGAGATAAAGCCAATAGTGTAAACAAAAATTGGCTATCTTCTTTTGTTTTCGAGTTATAAGCCAAAATTGAGATTTTCGAATTTTCGTCAATCAGTCATATCTCGTTTATTTTTCCAGATATTAAAAAACTGTTTTGACATTATTAGGACACTTTTTGGAATACAATTCAGTGGTGTAGTTGGTTTTTTGATATTTAATTAAATTTTCGAGTTATAGCATAAAGTTATATTTTTTTTAATGAAAATCATAGTTGGCAATGTCATCATTAAATATATACTTTGTTGGGTTTATTTCTTACAGTTAATAGAATAAAACGCCTTTTTTTATTATTTTTGGGTGCATTCTTTACTTAAGAGGCTAGTTTCAACAAAAGCCAACAATTTTATTTTGTTTTTATTAAATATTAACAAAGATTTGAAGACTGAGTAGCACAAGAGTGAGAGGTATTGCGATAAACATAAGAGATAGAAAGCTAGCACCGATAGAGCTGGGTTGGGTTGCAACATGAGTTGGCTGTGTATTTTAGCGCGGCAGTGTTGAAATTGTGATTTATTTTGATATTATTTTCTGGATTTTAAGTTATTTATTGTGATATATCAAGAGTTGTGATTATTATCTACTTACATTTCAGTATTCTTTAACTTTTTCTGCAATAATTTCTTATTTTTAAGATGTTTTTAATTTATACATATAATTTAGTTCATTATCCCATGAAATGCATATTTGATCGAAAAAAATGTGTTTTAAACTTATTAAATTAAATGAAGTTACATAATTTCGAATTTGACCCAAACCACATGGTACCAGTATTGTTGTAATCTTTGTGACTCTTAGAGGATGCTCGTTCTATCTTTCTTTCTCTTTATGCGGTTGCAACTGTCAAAATATTTGAGCAAGAGTTGATATTTAATAAAAACAAACAAAAAAATTGTCGGCCTTTGTTCAAACCAGCCTACTAAGAATAGAATACACCCAAGAATAATAAAAAAGGCGTTTTATTCTATTAATTGTAACAAATAAACCCAACAAAGTATATATTTTTGAAAACAGAAAAAAAATCTCTATTTAAAGGTGGCATTGCCTACTATGATTTCCATTTAAAAGAATATAACTTTATGTTATAACTCCAAAATTTTATTAAATATCAAGAAACCAACTACACCACTGAATTGTATTCAAAAAAGTGTCCTAATAATGTCAAAACAGTTTTTTAATATCTGTAAAAATAAACGAGATATGCGCGATTGACGAAAAGTCGAAAATGTCAATTTTTGCCTATAACTCGAAAACAAAAGAAGATAGCCAATTTTTGTTTAGTCTATTGACTTTATCTCTAAAAAAGAGATCGAGACTTGGCCACTAGTTTTTTTCTAACTCTTATAGTTACAGAGATGCCCATAAGAGACATCGAAATTGATCCACCCTGTACATGTACAGTTCAAACAACGATGTTATTGAGGCTTTCAGACGAATAAATTCGAAAAATTTTATACTTCTACAAAATGTAAAAATCCTATACTTTCGCTGAGTATTTAATACTACATAGTATAAAATAAAATAAATTGAAAGTTTAAAATTTAGGGATAAGGTTAAAAACGTATACACGAAATGTGTTTCAATTTTATTACTGAATTGAAGGTAAATTGTCCATTGTAACAATTCTTTTTTGCGTTTATATATATTTTTTTATTTTCAACGTTTATAGTAACCCCTATTGGGATGATGATAATAAGCAACTTGTATTTTAGACTAATGGTAATGTAATTTGATTGTAAAAACTTGGAATAAAAGTTTACTGCTATTTCAAGCAAGTAAAGCAAAAAAAAGTGCGTAAACCGTAATGAGAGTATATAATTTATTGTTCACATTATTTATTGATTGTTAGAATGTTTATTGAATTTCTTGAAATAATATAATAAATTCCGAATTGCTTTACGTAGAATAAATGTAAGGAATGATGAGAAATTAGTGGTGTAAATGTGAACTGGAAAGGTTCGAAAGTAAACAAACACAGTTCCAATCAATAAAGTCTTTGTTTTCCTTAAATAAACATGTTGGGCGTGCTTTCAATTACGTGTTGTAGATTCAGAATTTAAATCGAGTTATTAGAAAACTCATTGTATTGCTTTAAAGTACCAGCAAAACCTTGCTAAACGAGAATTTCTTTAGTACAGACATAAATAATTTTTAATTTAGTACTAATTCTAATTTCATACTTTTTTAAATTAACAGAAATAGTAAAAAAATGGTTTTTACTTTTATTTAATAGAGGCTGATTCAAATTTGCTTTTGCTGCTTCATCTGATCAACCATTGAACCTTAAAAATTGAGGCCGAAAATAAAAGAAAACTGATGGAAGTAAAGTTCATTTAAAGTAACAAAATTAACAATGTATTAGTTTAGGGAAAGATAAATTAAGAAGTATTGTTTAGGCAAGAGGAGGAAGACGAGAAATAAAAGGAGGATAATGAGAGAAGTAAAAGAAATCAGTTAGGAGCTAAAAGTAGGTGGTTTAAACAATCCAAAATGTTTGCTAGGTTTTGTAAGTAGGATGCTCTTGTGACGTATGTTTATATTATGAACATCAGTACTGAATCTGATTTTATTGTAAAGATAAAGCAAGTCAACTTTATAAAGTAAATAATGCGATTGTTGGTGCCACCGATTCACCTTTTTAACTATTATAATTTTAACTAATATAAGGCCGTTTTAGACTACCCCATTTCTTATACAAGATTTGGTTCAATTTCTTGAACAATGTAAATTTTATAGGAAATTATATGAAGAATTAAACTGAATTAACAGCTATCTGAAAAATAGAACGTGTTCTATCTCCAAACTATATCTGCGGCCTAGAAATTTCTTCCAAATATTTATTATTGAAATTAAACCAAATATTGTACAAGAAATAGGCTAGTCGAAAATAGCCTTTAGCCATACTACGGAGCTTCGTTCCAATTCCAATTCCGTGGCTGGTTCTCTATTTGGACTAAATTCTCTTCGGTTCTCCACATCATCTACATTCCATCCCGCTTCCAAGATTACTTTGACAAGGTTACCATCATTCTCCTATCAAAGTCATCAAACCAACTGAGTTGAGGTAACGTTCTGTGCAATAAAATTAAGCACAGTAATTACTATTTTATAGTTTATACTTCAGAAAAATAATATTTCTGCCAACTTGTAGGGAAAGGTTCCGTTAGGTACAGCTTTTAGGGCATTTTTAAGATTTTCGTTTGACTTTGCCTCGTATTTTATTCTGACCAATTTATCTTTGTTTTTTTTTTCGTCCGTTGAATTGCAATACATAGTTCAGTGTGATTAATTTTATTGCGCAAAAGCGCACCTCTTGGTTTTAGGGCCAGTTTCTTAATGGTATTTAAAGGAGACTTTAAGATTAAAATCACTCTCAGATGTAGTAACAAATATGAAAAGACATTTGTTTACACTTCTGAATGTGACTTTCATTTTAAAGTCTCCCTTAAATTCCATTATGAAACTAGCCCTTACTTATTTTGGGTAGTTCTTTACTAGTTCTTTAACCTAAGTCGTCTCTCGTCTGGTGATCCCATTTATTTTTCTCAATATTCTAATTTTCATAGTAGTGAAAAGTTTAAGTAGCGACATCCTGCGATCGCTTTTTGACCTGACATTGCATTAGGATTGACAAACTGAAGCCAGTTCGCTACATAATAAGTCATCCCATACAAGGCGGCCATGCATGCTGTCAAAACATAATGAAAGTTTTATTGTTGCAAATCGGTTTTGATTGCATTGGATTCCTCGAGCATCCTCTGTACAGCTGTTTCGGCCCTATTTGGGGCATCGTCAGCATAAGCGTAGCTCGAGAATTCCACTGCAAACTAAGCCGACCTGTCCTAGGTTATTCGCACTTCCGATGTAAAAGTAATGAGTTAAGTTATTACTTAAGTCAATTCAGTTCTGTCGTTGCTTTTATTCTGTCGTCTCTGTCCACCTCCTTTTGCCTTTACTTTCTATATTTAGGTACTTCCAAGTAATTTAATTCACCTGTTATACAGGGTCTCCGAAATAGGGTGGCCTATTAAAATATTATAGGGAAGGAAATATACAAAAATTCTGAAAGTTTGTACACTGCGATCTTTCAGATTAAAATATTTTCACTGTTATATCACTTCCGGTTATACCAGTAGTCGCCGTTAACTTTCTTATTTTAAATGGAATGCAATACTTTTTATTACAAATTCTGATTTTACACATTATTCTAAATAAAAAATGTTAAGGCTTCCATATACCTAAATGTAATCAAGATATCTTCAAATTTATTTAAAAAATTGTTTTGGTGACCTTTCATTTAAGACAATGTATTTACTTTTAATAGGCCACTGAACTTGGGATACCCTGTATTTACAGTATATCCTATTATTAGATTTCTTCTTCTTTTGATACAATAAGAATTTCCGATTTTACTTGATGAATTTCCGTCTCGAATTATCTGAAGATATTTTTGCCATGCCGCTACTGATTTTTTTAATTCATTTTCACTTGGGGATGTTTATACCCTTTATTAATTTACTGACTTTTTTTGCAATAGGAATATCTTATAAAAGATTGCCTATTACATCGTCATATTTTTTTATAAAATATCTTTTATAAAAGATCTTTGCCAAAGATGTGCCAAGTGTATTATTGACCTAAGGGAGATGTGATATTTTGAAGACTATCAACGACTTTCAGAAATCTCTGCAACTTTACTCTATTGCAGGAATTAAAAAGTGATTGAATTTTATGTATCCAAACGAAAATCTTAGGTTTGTCACAATAACACAATAACAGTTTCTGATTAGTACGGGGCAATCAAAAGCGTTCACCGATCAAAGTTTTATAAGTGATTGACCAGTTAAAATGAATCACTACTTCGATGAACAGCTGATTCTAATCAGGTACTGATGTTGGAACAATCTTCCAGATATATGAACGTGCAGAACATAATATGCATGCATGACAAAACTTTCATATAATGTTTTAACATGTTTAATAAAGTGATGATTTTTATCAAATAAACCCTGTTTTATTTTAGATTTGTTTTATATTTCTAAAAACATTTTTAAATCTATAATCAATAATTGAAGATAAATTTGATTTTGCAAGAGAAACGTGCATGTACCCGTTTTATTTTAACTGCTTTTTAAATTACTGCAGTTAATCTACGACACCGAGAGATGGGCACTTATAAAAATCGAAATACATATAAATGGTAGAGATTAAATATTTTAAAAAGAGAATTGGAATCAGAGACCCTAATAAAATATAGAAGAAAACCAGTTTTTCCACGACTATTTAATAATACTGTCATTAGTCAACACTTTTCCATTGAGTAATAAGGTTCATCACTCAATGGCCCGTTAAGTAATAGTATCATAGCAACCACCAATGAAAACAATCAAATAGGTTCCCTTCTACTGCACTGTCTATAAACGTCAGATTTGTTTTCGACTGCGTGCTGTCAAAAAATATTTAAAATTTTCATTAATAGGCGTGGAAAAAGTATAGTATTCAACTCCCGCGTAATGGCTATTAATCACGAGAATGAAAGTTTGTAACACGAGCGAAGAGAGTGTTGCAATTCATTCGAGTGATTAATAGCCATTACTCGGGAGTTGAATACTATACTATTAACGGGAGGGGACATTAACAAAATATTAACATAAATAATTTTCACTTCTGACGAAGCAGCCGAACGACTGCGAAACGTAAAGTGTGTAATTGCGCGATTTAGTGTCCGCTTAGAAGATTTTGTGATACAAATTTCATCGGACAAGAACCAACTGTAAATTAACAAAATAATTGGAAAATTTATAAATGAAGAGAATATGGAAAGACATGCGACAAAGAAATTCCATGAGAAACAAAGGGAAACACATATCGAAAGACATATGGAAAATAAAAGAAACCCGAGACAAGAAAACTTTCTCAAGGTAAGTTTCATTTAGATATTCCTTTCTTTCTTTTCTCAGTCTCAACGACTAACGAGTAACAGCAGCTAAGGAAGTTCTTCTGCAATGGAAAACGAAGCGTGGGCAGTAGGATAAGTTAACGTGACGCAGTTCCAACCGGAAGCCAATTCAAATATGGACGACGGCTACGGAAACCTTCAAGTTAAATTATTCCTTTTTTTCTTTTTTTGTATATCTTAATTGCCTCGTTTCAATGACGTTTAATAAGGAACTTAAGCTAAAGCACTCACAAATAGGCCTCTTCTTATAATATCTGCAGCTACTCTCTTCCTTCTTCTTGATAAAACTCTGTTGAAAGCCTGATATAACCTACTGAAGTTGGTTATTCTTACATTAATTTGTTGCTCTATATCTATGTTCATTTCCCAACAAAACAAATTATTAATTCGTTATAGAGTGTTCCCATCTATTTTAATGTCTATTTTTGTTCCTTATTACTAAAGACTCCAACTCTCAAGCCCGAATGCATAGGCGCTTCGATGCACGCCTGGCGCCCGCCGATCGAATAACGAAGCTGCGAGCATTATTTCTTTGATATAGCGAGAATATTTGGATTAATTTTGTCACATTTTAATTTGTTATTTGATGTATTTTTGATGATCGATATAATTAAAAAAAAAGAAGAAAATATTCGTTTAGATAAAACAGGTTTTACCTACGTATCATATAGCACTGGTTAATTGGCTAGTCGACCGATTGATATTTACAGCGCATCAGCGCGAGCGGTGAGTACCATACAACTGGGCGGATGAACGGATCTTTTAATTGGAGTCTTTACTTATTACTTACTACCATTACTTTTTATTTATATTAATTTTCTTTATTAGTTCGTCGATGATTCAATTTTAATCTAGTCAAGCCATTTACCTTCTTGTTATTATTATTCCGAACGCTAGATGGTTCCAACCGTTTACTAGAAAATTCGAGAAAGAAAGGATTTCTGGAAGGCAATTTCAATCAGTTATTATTCCGAAAACGATAAGTGTAAATATAGCGATTAGTAGAATGTTATAGAAGTGTTATTTGTTACATAAGTGTTGCAGCTAGTTATTCTTGTTTTTAAATTAAACAACAACTTTTCTACGAATCCCGAATTAGTAGTTCTGTTTGTTATCCTGCACCGGTGTACACCAATGCATACTTTTTCGCAAAAGACGTTTTAATGCAACCTAAAGTATTTGTGTAGTATGTCATTATGAATGAGTATGATTCGCATTGTCACATTATCAAAGAATTCAGGCTTCATTAAAGCGTATTTTGTAAAAAAAATGTACACTAGTGTACACTAGTGCAGGATAACAAACAGACCTAATAACAATACTGTGATCTGCATAAATCATTTCGGATGCAAAATAGGTTACGATCGTTACAAAGCAACTGCTACTTCAGCTATTAGGGTGATGAACAGCAATGGGCTCTGTACCCTTCCTGCTTCACTCCCTTACTTGTCCTACATTATTCCTATACCCAGTTGGTCTGATTAAGACTAGGTATACGGTTAATTGTGAGTAAATGAAGGAGAGGCTCATTGAAACTTGTGTGGAAATGAAATAGAGATATTACAATGTTGCGTGCGAAGGTAGGAATGCTGCGGCCGGAGCGTGGCCCGCGTTATCAATCGGCAACGTCGATGTAGCTATTTCGTTTACTCATGCGCTTTCTATTATTCTATTTACTCATGATAAACGCATAGCCAGAGGTGGTCAGGCCAACCCAGTATAATATTTCTTGCATTCCATAAATACGCTTAAAGCTCTCACTAGTACATTATTAACGCCACAATTTTCAATTTTTTTTTTTGCTCTTGGTGCTTTGTCAAAAGCTTTATCGCGCAATTCATAATAATAGACATACAAATCATTTTATTATTTAAAATAAGGATCTTGAGAAATCTTAAAGTTCATACAGGTTGCCGCGTTTAAGAGATATTGTGAAATATTTAATTGGACACGCTGTATAATAATAAAGCGATAGTTGGGATAACGAATTATGTTGCAGCTAAAATCTGAAATATATAAAACACGAAAAAAAAAAGAAAATGTAATGGATCGGAGAAAAAATAAATTGGCAGAATGCCTTGAATTTAGACGAAGAAGTAAACTGAAGGAACTGATTAGACAAGAATCAGAATTTTATTGACAGCAATCAAAGTAAGTTAATTAAATTTCTCGCTGCCCTAAATAATACTCTGCAAAAGCTACATGTAGCTGGGAAAACTGAAATAATAACAAAGTAAACAGAATTATTGGGTCAACAACTCTCGAGTTTGATTAAACTTTTCAGTTACAATTTCACACACAAACACTGTCTGTCGTATCATGTAGATATAAGTTTAATACAATGACTAATCGATTGCACAGAAAATCTCATATGACTTCACGTGAGTAATACCGAAACAATTAAGAAGAAATGCCATTCGATTCTTTTTAAGTTTCACATGAATCATCCGGTAACATTTCAAGTTCGCGAAAATGTCGACATGTGACATTTGGACAATGCGATACTTCTTAATTTAAAATGCGACGCAACAGCGGTGTCCGTGGGTCAACGAATCCCATGCGTTTTACTAATTCCTTCGTCTTTCAGGGATCATGGTGTTAACTGAGTTGATTAGAGTAAGCAGTTCATGATTCACCGCTCAATTAAAATTTATGTTGCTTATGTCATTTGGAGAGAGAGACGACACCGCATGTCTGAATTGTTGGCTTTATATGGGAACCTTCTACTGCTTCTGCTTCCTGTTTCTTACGAATTTCATGTGTTTATGATGAGGATAATGGGTCGCTTCAACTGTGAATTAGTTGAAGAATTCACGTTTTGTATTCGTTACTTTAATTTTCTTTAATTGTTACCAAGCATGTCTTTTTTATATTTAAATGTAACGGGTAAAGCTGCACTCATCTAAATTAGAGACTCCGTTAAAGCAAGTATTAACGGACAAATAACGAATGTCCTAAGTTTAAATATGAAGGCAAACGAATTAAGTTTTAATGAAATATTTCAAGAAGGCGATTTCTATGAAGAAAAATAACAAAATGCCCTAGTCATAACCAACTTGTTTAACAAGTTTTAAAATCGATTGAAAAATTAGTTGCCTCGCAACGCGCACACTTAATATTTGTGCCGGTAGAACAAACATGCGAACGTGCTAAAAGCGAATACATTAATAATGAGCAAATAGAGGAAACTCGAAGTAAAAACACGTTCCAACCAAATTAGTTCTCATTCACGCCAGGCGCGCGTTTAAAAAACATTGTAATTTGAAACGATAACGAGAAAACTGCCACCTGTTCAATTAAAACGAAATTTCTTCTCGGCGAACGAAGCGGCAAAGGAGAAAGGAGAAACGGAATCGATCAAGGAAACACTCTCGACAATAACGCAATTATAATGCCGAAGAGAAAGAGAATTCGTTCCGCAGGCCGAATTTGGGCTGCGAATTACAAAAATCGCCAGCGCGAAATGGACTTCGGATTACGCGAATGCGTGCCGTTTCTAATTTCTCAATTTAATTTGTTTTATTTTGGAGTTTCACGGAGAATTTCGTTGAGAGGGCCGCCGGATTCTTGAACGAGTTGCGGAGAAAGTCAGCGAGAAATTTACGGAATGCTTTTAATTACGCTTTTGAATTTTAAACCACTTTTAAAGCTGACAGTATTAGTCGCGTTTAATTCATTTAGTCACTTGTCGGGTTTAAAATTTACCAGAGAGATACTTAAATTAAAATTTTGAAAGCAATAAACATTTTATCCTGAGTTTTAGAAACCATTCTACGAGTATTACAGACAGAAACAAATTACTAATACAGTGAATAAACCAATATAGGAAAAGTGTATCAATTAAATTAATAGCAAGTTCACGGAACTTGAGCTCTACGTCATCAATCACCGAACTTATAACATTTCTTTGTCAACGGTGAATAAGAAAAAAGGATGGAGTTTTATTTATGACGCAGAGCTCTTCTCTTATGAAAAATTTTGTATAAATATGATTTAGGCCCAGTTTTACAATCGTGGAATAAGGACGGAATATCCTTTAATGTTCCTCCATATCTACGTCACACCTACGTCACGTTATTCTAAGAATGATGCTTATCCAACGATTGTAAAATCGGGCCTTAATCCCCTTCGAAGTACTCTGTTTGGCTTCTTAAAGCTGTAACTGTATATCATCTTTTAGACTCGTCGCCGTTGATGTAATTTCTTGTGTCAAGTCAAATCGTTACCCCTTCATGTTAAATTTTGGATTACAAAATGGATTGAGTATACACAATTTTTCTATGATCCAACGCAATGAACAGGCTTTTTATTTTTGACCAGGTTTACTACAAAATGCATCTTGTATTCACACCCCTAATTTTAAAATATTTTGTACTGAACCCCATGAGACCCAACTCAATCCAGACACCTCTTTATCTGTTTCCTGAATCGAATAATTTCAATTGCTCTTTCAATATCTTGCTTTCTGTTCGTGAACTAATATCACACGTGAGGAATTTAAGCCATTCTTCTGCAACAATGGCTGCAACACAGTGTAACTATTCCAGCAGGCAATAATAATCCAACACAGTACCTGAAATAACCACTTCACATGCTTCTTAAATCCTGTAACATCAGAGGAAATCAAATCAATTATAGGTGGACTCCAACCAAAAACTTCGATGGATATTTATGGCCAACGTAATCAATACTTGTTTGCAAGAAGGTGCAATCCCAGATGAAATGAAAGTAGCGAAGGTCGTGCCTGTATTTTGCCTGTCCCTTCTAAGATTTTCGAAGCTGGTCTGTGCATCCATCAGGATGAATAATTTCCTTTCCAAGGACAACTGCTTTGCTGTTCATCAGTTTGGATTCAATAAGGAGGAAAAACAGATATTATTGCTTTTAAATATATTTGGGACGCGTTCGAGGAACACTGTGAATGTGCGATCTGAGTAAAGCTTTGAACTGCATGCAACACGACATATTCCTATCCAAACTGGAACATAATGGATTATTAGTATTATCATAGGAGCCACTCTGCAACTTAAAACACCTAACTGGAAAATAGAAAGCAGGCTGATTATCTAAATGGATAAAAGTGTTGCCTATTCTTACTGGTATACCGCAAGGATCGCTGACAGGGCCTCTCTTTTTCAGCAACTTTATTAATGACCTGCCCATCAAATATGGGCCCGCACTATACTATATGCAGATGATACAAAATTAATATGCAATGGCCATAGTTGCAAAGAACCACAAATAACCCTGGACAAAGCTAACAAAGAAGCAGCAATCTGCTTTGTTCATAATAAATAACATTTAAATAACGAAAAATCGCTTACAACAAAAAGTAAACTGATTTAATAACCGAAAATTCAGTGAAACCCCTTGGAATCATATTAGACATGCGGCTAAAGTGGAAAGCTCACATGGATGAACTAGTAAACAAGCGTGCTTCAGTTACATATCCAATTCGAAGGATTATATGCCCTATTCCAATCAAGAATGAGTTGTGGTATTCAAGTCTGGGGCGAATCTGCTCACGCTTAAGCTGTTTCCGTTGTTCAGAAAAAAGCAATTCGCATTATTGAAGAGATTACTCAACAAACTTACTTACCACATGAAGAATAAAGGTTACAACAGCGCAAACCAGATACTTGAATCTACACAATAAATTACCGATAATAATGTGAACCAAATTATCAAAAAAGTCACAGTTAATAGACAAGGCATCCTATCAAAAAAAAAGCTTCATTGATCGAGAAAAAAGATCACCATTTGTGTGTGGTTTTGATCCTAAAAGATCCCCACGCCCCCTTTAGCATTCAATTCTTCTTAATTGCCATAATCTTCTTAATCTTTGATTTTGACCTTCTGTATCAGTTCCACTCTATAAGTAATTATAATTTGATATATAATTTGAAATTTGTATTAATTAATTAATTAATTATTTTCTCTTTGACTTGTCTCATGTCATGTTTTTTTTATATGATTTTCTAGAGACCAATAAATCTTATCTTATCTATCTAAATACAGTGTGAATGAATAGTTAGAGAATACTCTTGCATTACAATTAATTTAACAATGACCTTAAGATCTTTTAATATTTAATTAATTTAAACTTATATTAATTCCTGGGACGAAATCTGTAAATTTTGAGTTTGAATACAGGTTATTATATTGTATTGAAGTCAAAGACCGTTCTTCGTCGTTAACTGATTCAAAATCTTGTGTATCATCTTCATAGTTACTATAGTATCTCCGTAAACTATATTTAACTATATTTCGTGCTTTCTCAAGTTTGAAACACGCATTACTCGCGATTCATTATAGTATCGAAGCACAGAAATGCAGAGTATTTAGGTAATTGGATTGAAACTCGACAATTTGATGAATAATTTTAAAGGCTTTTACGGATTTAAGATTTAAAGACTAATACAGTTTTCTGCAAAAGATCAGAAAATGTGACTACATCCAGGCCAAGTTGTACCAACAGCACTTAATTTTGAACTTCGCTCTATTCCCATAGCAACAATTGTTGCAATAGTAATTGAACCAAATTCAGAGCTCTCATTGTATTGACTGATAATTCCTGACTCACAGGCTGTACAGAGTCGGGCGACATCAACATTGTATTTCGCTGCTCGGAAAAATCCCAAGATCAATATTGACACTGCCTAACCAGTGGGGTAATGTCAGTAACAACCATCTTCTTTTACGAACTTTTCCTGGTTTTAAGTCAGCTTTTTTGGCAATGCTAAATCTCCAAGTCTTGTACAGAGAAATTAAATTTATTATTAATGCTTGAATTTATGTAGGAGTATTTTGGTAGGTTATGGAAGTGTAGTATATGCACATGCACATTAAGCAATGTTAAATGAAATGGTCTCTTCCCGCCAAATCGTTCAACACCAATAATATCGTGATATCAACTATGCCAAATTGAAATTTCGCATTGCTAGCATTTCCACTTCAAACTTAACAAAGTTCGCAAAGAAATAATTGTGGACATTGCCCATCATTGACACTCATTTGCGATTGAAGAACTTACTTAACTTAATCTTCAGCTTTTCTACCTTTCGATGTAAAGCTATGTTGGAGTCGAGTATTCTGGGGCTGCTATGTTCCATATCTTCCTCCACCGCTTTTTGTGTGTTGCTACCTCCTTTATTCTCTCCCATTTTACTCCTCTTTTCTCTGCAGCTAAGCGTACTTCCTCCTTCCAGAGTTTTCTGGGCCGGCCTCTTTTGTCTTTTTCTTGTTTCCTTAGCTTCAAATATTTCTTGTACTAATCTGTCTTCCCCCATTCTCATTATATGTCCTAACCATCTAAGTTGTGCTTCTTCTATCGAGGTCTCTACCGATGCAATGTCCAAATTTTTCCTAAATGTTTCGTTTCGTATTTTATCTCTTTTAGTCTTCCCTTCTACTTTTCGAAGAAATCTCATTTCCGTACCCGTTAGCTTACTTATTTATTTCTTATTTGTTGTCCATGTCTCACTCCCATAAGTTAGAACTGATTTTTTTAATTATTTCAGTTTTTATATTAGTTGGAATTTCTTTCTTACCCAGGAAAGTTGTCCCAATACTGTTGAATAGTCTACCTCTAGTCTCTCTCATTTATTTCGTCCTCTAAATTCCCTTTACTGTTGATCATTACTCCCAAATACTTATAGTTTTTTACTTGTTCTACGCATTTTCCATCCAATTCTATGTTGTGTTTCTCCTCTTTTCTTCCGATTACCATGGATTTAGTCTTCTGTATGTTAATCTATATGTTTTTCTTTTTGAGTTCTTCTTTTAGTACGTTTAAATTATTTTGCAATTGTTGTTCTGATTCTCCCATAATTATCTTGTCGTCTGCGTAGCACAGTTCGGTTATAGTTACTATTTTCATTTTCCGGAATCCTATTCTGTACTTTTTTAGTTTTTCTTTATATGTCTTGACTATCTCATCCAAAACTAGGTTAAATAGTAAAGGACAAGCCTGAGGCCTATTTTGCTGGTGAAAATACTCGATGTCTCATTCCTTACTCTTACGTAGTTATATGTATAGGCTTTTTATACACTCGATAAGATGATGTTCTAGGCCTTTCTTTTTTAATATGTTCCGTACGTCTTTCCTTTATATGCTGTCAAATGCCTTTTCCGTGTCTACGAAACATACATGAATAAGAAAACTGGCTTTTTCACACATCTGTCTTACTATGAACATTTGATCTATTGCACCTCAATTTTTTCTAAACCCGAATTGGCTTTCGTCTATGGTGTGTTCTAATTTTTCCTTTATTCTGTTTTCTGGAATCCTCCCGTATAGTTTTCCTCCTGTGCTCCCCAACGTAATGCCTCTGTACTTTGAACATTCTTTACTGTCTCCTTTTTTGTATGTGGGCGTGATAATACCTAATCGCTAGTCATGTGGGGTCTTTCTTTCTTTCATTGCTTGATTAAATATGATTAAGAGTTCTTTTTTTCCGTGTTTGTGTATTTAAGCATTTCTACTGTTATTTCGTCATGTCCTGGAACTTTTCCAGCTCTCATTTTTCGTATTGCTTCATTGAGTTCCCCCCATCATATTTCCTTTTCTTGTGTTTGGTTACCTTCTTGGGTCAGATTCGTTATTTGTTCGCTTTCCTCTTCTTCTTCTTCTTCTTCGTTTTCATTTTCTTCTAAAAGATCCTTGAAATATTCTTTCTATCTTTCCATGATTTTTGTTTCCTGCATTAGAATAGTCCCGTTTTTGTCTTTTAGATTTTGCAGCGTATTCGTTTTAGGTTTCCTCATTTGTTTCATTGTGTTGTATCAGTTTCTGGTTTTCGTTATACGTCTTCGTGAGTTTATTGCCAAAATCTATCCAGGTTTTTTCTTTACTCTTTCTTATTAGATTTTTTACTTTTGTTTTCTCTATGTTGTACTTGTCATAATTTTCGTGCGATCTATTGTTCATATACTCCTTCCATGTTGAAGAAAACTGCCCAAAATGAGCAGAATTTACAATGGACACATTTACAAAATTTTTTTTGGACATACATAAATAAATTTATAAATAGCATATTATTTTACAAGTTTCAGAAGAAGGTTTATTGTAACATGGAGTACGACGAGCGAAGCGAAGCGAGCTCGGAGTGCCCCAACAGAACGAGCTCATTGTGAACGCAAAGTAGAAAAAATTATGTATTTATCTTAAGACATTCTTTTAGCAGAAGTGCTGGTTACACCAAAAACACAAAATGCTTCAGTGAACTGTTTTAATGTTCAACCGAAAAATACATGCAATGACAACTATATTTGGTAAAAACAACTGATCAACTAACTATACGCGTCGGTATGACGACAATGATCATGCTTGAGTTGCCTGCAAGCTTTCATCTGGTGAATTTTAACACATTCAATTCATTGGTTGGTTGGTTTATGTTTCTTCTTATTTTAAATTGAGTAATTACTTTTATACTTACGGAATCTGCATTCATTTGTTTATTCGGCTGAAATCACCATTTCCCGGAAAAGTCAAGTGTAATTAGTACTTGACTCGTTAAGTTCATTTAAATACTTCGTTTTTCCATACTAAACTTCTTACATTTTTAATTAATAAAATAGTAGATAGAAACTAATTAGAGTTACACAAAATAAACAACGTAAGAAGTTTTTTTAAAAAATTCTAGAACATCCGCTCTGCAGTTCCTGACACAACCTCTTTCATGTTTTTTGACGTGCGTCTGCTCGTTCGTTTTTCTAAAAGTTTCCGTGGACTAATTACTCTCGCATTTGCAGCATTAGTTGTTTAATTCGTTTATTTGTCAGGTCTAAATTCGCCGAAGAGAGGAGATGAATTGCCTGAAAAAGTCGAGAGCAATCAATACGTTCGCTCGTTTGTCCCTCTTCTTTTTCATGGCGAATTTATAACCCATGAATCATTACTAAAGGGTCTGTTTCCGTCTTCAAATTTTAAATGAGGTGGATTAGGAGGTTCGTTTCAAGAATTAAAATGGTTTATCCAAGCAATTATCACGTAGTATTTTTTTTAAACATTATTTATTAATTGAAAGAAACCGCATTTTAAAAATACTTTTACATTACAGGATATGTTGGCATCCTTACAATTCAGCCCTTTTTGTTAAACTACAGTTTTTAAATAATACGTTATTTTCATTATATAAGTAGAGTTGTAATGACTTCACAGTAATTAGACTTTCATTTTTATCGTTTTAATTGCGGTAACCTTCATGAGACACTGAAAAATTAAAAATAACAAAATAAAACCATTAGAGTGATACGGAGTTATTTCTCCTTGCATAATTTTGAATTAATCTGAGGATAATGAACAAAATCTTAACTATTTGCATGCGTGTGCTTACGTGCTTACAATTATCACATGAATATTTCTACGCTTGCCTCTTTGCTTTGGATAGTCAATTACAACAATAATCAGTGTTTAATTGCGTACTCCGTTTGCAAAACGTGTTCGGTTTCTCAATTCGAATTCACGACCGTTAACGGCCCGTAAATTTCGCAACTCCAAGTTTGCACTGTCCACATTCCGAGTGCCAATTTATTTTTTCAAAGCCGATTATTAGGTTGCATGCTTCGATCCAAGAATAAAAATAAATTATTGAGAAGGTCAACGTTGAGCAGACGGTTTCCGGCGTCGACGAAATTTATGCAAATTCAGTGAACGTTCAGCAAGAAATTGTCGCCTGAAAGTCAGGTGATTATTATGAAACGTCTTCGTTGCACTAATAAATAATGATGTGTTTTTAATTCGTGTTGGCAAGCGCTCTTGCTTGAAGAAGAAAGTGTTACAAAAAATTAATAGTGCATTGTAAAATTTCTTTTTTATTTATCGAGCGCTTTTTATGAATGTTAATGTTTTCAATTATTTATTTAGGGTAATAGGTTGTTTCCGTTCAATTAGGCGAGTGAAATAAAACTGTAGACTTTTACTTTATTTAATATTAAAAGAATAAAAAATTTAGGATTAATTTTTGCTCGTTCAAACTTCAATACAAAAAAAGCGATGATTTGTAACAACAGATGTCAGCTTATTAGTTAATTAATTAATGGAAACATAAATACAAAATATTTATATTTGATTTACAGCTTCATGTTTAAAGAGGTCACTAGGTTAGTTTCGAAACATTAAACTCTACCAAGTATCAAATCAAACGGAAAATTTCATTAACAGATTACCAAAATTAAATTAAACCCGATGATGCTTCGGTTCGTTGACTACAATGGTGTGTGCTCCTCTAAGGACGCTTTCAACAGATATCCTAATGCCAAATGATAAATTCGGAAAAATAAAAGTTTGCAGTCACGAGTGACCATTTTCCAGGAGAATAATGGACCATTAAAGTGAATAATACGTCTGATACTGCAGTTTTTTCCCACCTATAAATTTCGATTTTAACTCTGCAAATATTTCAAGATCCGCGGAATGTATGTTTGTTCAAAGGAAAATGAGAAAAACGGGCGAAAATACGTCTGCGTTAACCAAATTTAAAATTACTATCACATCACTTGTTACAATAATTACTTGATGATAAAAGTGAAGTTTATACACGTTGTAGTTTTTACAAATAACTATTGATGGTGAAATAACAATGCATCTTATCCTTACGCTGTAAGATGATATGTTACATGTAAGTACTTTCAAAAGATAGTTTAGTCAGTTCCAATTCTTCAAGTAAAGGCGGCACTACATTACATGGCAAACTAGCCAAATGTTTGTGATGTGTGAAGGTTCGCCGAATAATGTGTATGGTAGAGCATTTGTCAAACTCCTTCCAACGTTTGCATTCGTATACGTTCCGATAGAAGTCAGTAAATGAGACACTTAAATGCGATTCAGCAACATCGTACACATTATTTGACAAACGTTTGGAAAACTGTACACATCACCAACGTTCGACATTCGCCTAGTTTGTCATGTAATGTGGAACCGCCTTAAAGCCGCAGACAACTTTTGTATATTCGCTTTGAGATATCCCACATACATATTTACTGCTTCTGGGCTGTATGAGAACTAATTAGGTACGTTTAAATTAACTCCCGAAGGTAAATGAATTACTGCTGTGACCATGTGAGCATAGATGATAAAGTGGGTGGTGCAATAATTGTGCTGGTCAGTGCAATGAACGATTTTAATACCTCTATTAAAATTAAATCCGAATAATGAGGACGTCACTGAAAATTTGATAGGGGGGTTGTCCTAATCTACAATTGATTTGACTGTCCAAATAGATGAAGGTTTAGGCATTTTGTGACCTATTTAAACCGTTCAATGGCTATTATTATCGATTTTGTGCTCTGGTGATGAGGACATGGAGAGATTAACTTTGATGGGCTTAAGAGAGTACAAGGTTTTTATTTAACAAATTACAAACATATTCGAAGTAAATAAGAAAAGAACAATGTGTTGTATGAAAAGAATTTAACAAATATTTAAAAAATATTATAAAAATATTATCATTCTTGTTTGTTTAGCATGACTGAAATTTTTTAATTATGGACTTTTAAATATGGACTTTTTGTCAGTTTAAGCTCTAATGTCAACCTAAAAAGTATAAGGTGCTCTTAAAGCTGTTGTTATAAACTCGATTGTGGTTTTAAATTTTAAAATGCAAGTTGAAATTGAGGACGAAACATTTTTAGAAGATGATGGCGGTATTCTGGATGTTATAGAATACGGGTTTCCAAGACGGTTATGTGAAGGAACAGATCATTTCCATGATATGGACAACTTAAGTTTTTTCCGCAGATTTCGTCTTAGGAAAGAAAGTCCTGATGCTATTGGAGCAAATAGATGATCAACTGTAGAAAGCCGTAGTTTTTTCTCTGCAGCCACCCTTTGACGCACCTCTTTTTTTCTGTTTTCATACAACCTTCTAAGGCAATCGGCACTGCGGTAATAATTTACTGGAAATGTTGAATTAAATTCCTTTTCTATCTGCACCCAAACCTTGTTTTTTTCTACTTTAGATGGACGATCGGTTTTTGTATCCTCTGATTGAGCATACTTCTTTGCAATTAAACTATGTAATTAAGTGCATTTTTTCGCCACTTGTAAAATTCGGCATGCTTGTAAGTTCGGTGGCCATTTCGAAATTGAAAATTGTTTCGGTTTCACAAACCAAATTCAAAACTCATATAAGAAAATATTAAATTGGCGGCTGTCTATTTTTGACAGTTCTGGTTTCACGTATGTACATTTTGTAATATTGCCAAGTTTATTTTATGTTTATCTAATCCTGATAGTGGAAGAGACGGTGCATATGAACTTAATCTCAGTGGTCTAAACGGGGTTAGTAAAACTGCAGTTAAGAAATTAACGGTGCATATGGGCCTAAGATCCAGTTGAATAATTCCAGCTTAACTTTAAGCCAAAGCTAAAACCCTTGACAACAATAATTGTAGAAATAATCGTTGATAAGGGTTTAAGTTTGAACTTAATTTTAAACTGACGTTGTACAACTGTCGTCATTAAAAAGAAAATTTAAATACAAATGTTTTCTTGGCATTGCTTCAATTAATACAGAGTATCATTGTTTACAAGCACGTACCGACTCTACCGATTCACTTTTTTTAATTTTTTTATCAAATCTTGCCCTGAAATTTAGAAGACATGCCTTTGCTTTAGTGTAAAATAGAGAAATGCAATGATTTATTTCTCAGTTAAGCTAAGAGGCAAGAGTTAATAAAAATTTTATAAAATGACGTAAACTAAATGAAATAATTTACTTAATTCTAATTCTTCTACATACGTACTGTATGATTTTTAATGCCTGAGGATAGTTTGAATTTGGCGTCATAGTTTTTAGTGTATTTCACGTTTTAAATGTGGCTACAATGAAGCAATATTGATTATTAAGGCCCGATTTTACAATCGTCGGATAAGCATTATTATTGGTATAACGTGACGTAGATGTGACGTAGATATGGAGGAACATTAAAGAATATATGGCGAACAGTTATTCCGTTCTTATTCCACGATTGTAAAACTGGGCCTTAGTGTTAAATTTCAAAGTTGACACGTAATTTGTTTGGTTTTTCGCAGGGCCATTTTTGATGTTTTACTTTTTTTTATTTTACTATCGGTATTATTATGTCAAAAGAAAGATGATAAAAGTGAGTGATAGAACCGAGTGTTGCCAGCGTAGTAGGGCGGTAAATTCAAATCATCATCAGTCATTAAAAATCACAATGTATAATATATCTGTCCCAGTATTACAAAACTTCCTATTACAGTTTCACGAAAGATTTTGTAAAGTTAATGTGTCTGTTAGTAGGTACTTAAAAAAGTCAGAAAAGTTTGAAGAAAAAAAGATGTCTTGCTAAAAATGATGCTATAATAGCTTTACATTCAATAACAAATTCAACTTTCCATGGGAAAGATTTTCATTGGTGAGTAACAATAGAATCTATTCTAATATTATTATTATTTCTTTTTATCCCCAACGGAGTCCTAAGTCAATGACTTATCAGAACCTCAGGAGCGGGAGTGTATTTGAGTGTGTGTAAAGTGTTCCATGGCTTTGTTACTTCCAAACCTCCTCGCCGTTTAAGGGGAAGCAGTGTCAAATTTTATCCCCAACACTGAAGGGTGCCTGAAGTCGATACCGACCACCCCCGAGAAAAATCCCGAGTGCGGTTCGAACCGACGACCATGCGATTGCAAGGCCGATCCCTTACCACTTGGACCGTTACATTATTATTTATTATTAGGGAGTTTTTGCAATCACGTTTCACGTGCCCGTCATCCTTTAACGTTAACTTTATTAACCCCGATGTAGGAATTTACGTAATTTACACTTTGAAAGCTTTTGCATCATATTACGTCGACGTAAACGTGAATGTGAATCAAGAAAGTAAATCATAGTATCTTGTCTTGTCAGATTTGGTTGCAGTCTTTGTCATTTAATTTATGTACCAAATCTGAGTTTTGTGACTTTCAATAACATATTCCAATGCTTTGAAATGTCAAATTTCATAAATTGACCGACCCGTCATTGCATACGTGATGAACTTAGGTTTCACGTAGTCCGTCATACAAAGAACATGAACGTAAACGTTAAAGCTGAATGTAACTAAGCAACTGGTCATTTACGTACACGTTTAATACGAAAACGTAATTGCAAAAACTCCCTATTATTAGTTACATTAATTACGCTTAAACCCTCCCTCTTACCACATAAAAGCAAACCAATAGAAAGTCAATATTTCGAGCAGTAATTCCATATATAAAAGATGTCTCTAAAAAATCAAGTCATAGACTCAACACCAAAACAGCATTTAAATCCTCAGACAGATTAAGGTCGACACCGATCAAAACGAAACCAGAAAATAGGGAGTTTTTGCAATTACGTTTCACGTGCCCGTCATCCTTTAACGTTAACTTTATTAATCCCGGTGTAGGAATTTACGCAATTTACACTTTGAAAGTTTTTGCATCATATTACGTCGACGTAAACGTGAATGTGAATCAAGAAAGTAAATCATAGTATTTTGTCTTGTCAGATTTGGTTGCAGTCATTGTCATTTAATTTATGTACCAAATCTGAGTTTTGTGACTTTCGATAACATATTCCAATGCTTTGAAATGTCAAATTTCATAAATTGACCGGCCCGTCATTGTACACTGAGAAAAATGACTCACAGGAATACGTTTATATTAACAAGAATTCTGAACATTTTATTCGGATTCGCGTTAAAAAGCGACTCAGCGTACTACTGCAAAATTAACACTATGTGGTTTGTTGTTTAGAGTATCATTTCCTGTCATGATAAAATTACCGGAGTAATTAACAAAAACTCAGACATGACATTTTATTACTAATTTATTCAGCATAATATTTCATTCTGGTTTATTATATTTCAACACTACGTATTATGTAGAATGATAATTTTACATTCTTAAACTTACACAGTTTCGTTGTGCTAAGAATCATGATTAATTTAGAGTAAGCTGCATCTTATAACATGACAGCATTATACTTTTACATTATACTTTTATTTTATCGATAGGAATGATGTTTTATCAAAATCGCAAAATTCCATTTTTCTCAGTGTATACGTGATGAACTTAGATTTCACGTAGTCCGTCATACAAAGAACATGAACGTAAACGTTAAAGCTGAATGTAACAAAGCAACTGGTCATTTACGTATACGTTTAATACGAAAACGTAATTGCAAAAAGTCCCTATTAAGGAGCGAGTGCGATGGAGAATGCGTTGAAGAGGCAAAAAAGACCTTTAAAAATTAAAGAATAAAAAACGATGATGCGAAACAAATAAGTCCAAGACAACCGAACAAGTCTAGAATAAAAGAATGGAGTTTTTTATAATCAAAGAATACAGAATCATCCGCAGGATACTCAAAGAAACAGCCTACTTCATAAATGCTCCGAATTCTTTCGTCAAGCAATCAAAAGTCATGTCGATGCCGATCATAAGGAATAACATAAGAAGATAACAAATAACTTAAACTTGATTAACCTAACAAACAGGAACTGCTATGGGTTCTTTTAATGTGTAATCTCAGCTGCGTAAAGTTGACAACCTGCGCATAGTTGAGAACCTACGCAGCTTCAACTGCGCATATGCACTGCGCAAAATCTGCCTCTTCGACTTCCAAGTGATCAGAAAAAATACAACAGTAGCTTCCGTAGAAGTTTATAATAAATAAAGTTGCTGTTTCGATGGCTTAGTGGATGTGATTATTCAAAAGGTTCTAGGTTCGGCCTTCATATAAAAATCAATAAGAATTTAAAAGAGACATGCTCATAGAAATTCAATTATCATTTATACCTAAATGAATAAATTCATCGCCTTGTTTTCTGAAGCAACCTCTCTGAAGACAGCCGCAGAAACGTCGAATGTAATAATCCAAATAGTGTTACCTAATCATAATTATTATTCAAAATTTATCATTTCTTTTTCGCTCGTATTGAACAGCTGCTTTATTATCAGAGATTTCAGAAGAACTTTGCAAAAATATTTTTTAATATTATTGAAAAATATTTTTAATCAAAAGTGTAATACCGTTCCACTGCTTTGACCTGCACTTTCCTTACTTTTATTTTTCTATACTGTCCTTCCTTTAATATACATTAGCCCAACGATCAGGCATCTTGTAAATACCAACAGAGAAGAATTATTTTGGTTATCTGCGAAGCCAACTTCTCATCTAATTTAAATTTATTACCTCCCACTTCCCTCTCAAAAGGCTCAAACAGACGATAGTCACGGGACGACAAGTCAGGGCTGAGACAACACATCCCACCCTAATTTCCCAACGTTTCTCGAATTAAGCGAGCGCCACATGGACGGTCATTATCCAGGAGAATACTGGTAATTATAGTTTTCCAATCAACTAAGAAATCTGTTAAAATTGGAACTTGAATAATCCCAGAGTATCGTGACCAACATTTTGCTTGTAAATGGTACAGTATTAAATTTCTTTGGCGGCGATGAATTTGAATGGCGCCCTTTCATACTAGCCTGTTTGCTTTCTGAATGTACCGATGGTAATAATTCGTCTCCTTCGATTTCAAATCGTTGACCAAGTTCTTTATGAGATTTGAACCACTTTGTTAAATTTCAACTTTTCGTGAATGATAATCTGCAATTACGAACACTGACCTTCACTTTCTCGATCAATTCACGAATTGGTACCTGTTCTATTAGTCTGTTTTCCCGGATAAGATCAGTAAGTATAGTCATCCCAGTTTTGTATCGGTTTTATAGTGTTGCTATAAAAATAGCGACAGAGAGGCGACAAAGAGACCACAGTGCCGGTCTCTTTGCTGCTTTTTTTATAGCAAATCCATAAAACCGATACAAGTCTGGGACGGCTATACTTGAATAGTCAATTCATTGACTGTGGTGGCGGATGTTGCTTTCAGTTTCTTGGTCTTTCACAATTAGGGATTATCCCAAAAATCTTATTGCTTAAGAAATATAAAATAATCTAATTTTTTTGTATTTAACAAGCAAAGGGAATAAATAAATCACGTCTCCAAACAACCCAGAAACATCCGTTCATTCTTCACCATAAAATTACCACATATACAGCCCGTTCGTTCCTTGCATAATCATTACGCGATCGTTCGGTTCATTTCATTTCACCTCGCGCACACGCTCTTTGCCCAACGCAAATTTATTTTGCGAGGACGAGCCTCCCGATTGTGCAATGTTTGCGCGTCCATTAGCACACGAAGAAAATAATTTCAATGACATATGCAAATCGCGTTTTGCCACTCTTCACTCGGGAGTACTATATTACGGAGAATTATCATGTAAAATACAGGCTATAAATTCACTGTGAAAATTAATTAAGCGGACCTTGCAAGTGCTATGCAGAAAGAAAGAAAAAAAAATTGAATTATAGTTGCGTTAACATGCAGCTTCATATTTATGTAGGAAAATGATACTTAGTTGGCCTTAGATTCTTGTGGCTATTTAACGAGAACGCAGAAAACTTTCTCATTTACTTTTTAGTATCTTCTACGTATGTATGTTGCTGGTAGTTTATTTAAAAAAAAATTAAAATTGTCAGAATCATTTTTACCAACACGTATTGAGGACAAATAATAAATATACTCCTGTGGGGGCTCGCACGTTGCTTAGCGACCAATGAAACACGTCACGATGACAGATGACAATAAACATTAAAATGATAGATGTCAGAAATGTCAAATTGACAAACGTCAAAACGACAGATGTTAGAAACGTCAAAATGACAGATATCAAGAAATGTCAGATTGACAACGTCAGGCAGTGTCAAGACAAATACGGGCAAAGCATAACGTTGATATTTACGTAACAAAGCAATGATGAGGATCGTCGTACATAAACAAAATTAAGACCGCCCCTTTGTAGAATTAAAGCGAAACCGCATTCCTTCATGATTGACCCGCAAATAGAATCGCATCCTAAAATTTGGTCGCTAAGACAACTCCCGGAGTAAACACAAAAAGACTGCCGCCTGACGAATAAGATATAGCTCTAATCATTTGTGATTCGTTTACACATTTAAACCAATGAAGCAGAGGTACTTCATCCCCGCTACGAAAAAACCCTACAAAGGCTCCAGCTCCGATGTTTCCTGAACAGTCATTGTCGGAAACACTCACAAGCCTTATATGCAACCATTGTCAGAAGTATCCACAAGCCTTCTGTGCAGCCATTGTCAGAAGTACCACCACACCTTCTGTGAAGGCATTTGTCAGAAGCACCACCACACACCTCTTGTGCAGCCAATGTCAAGAGATCACTCACACTCCAAACATATCCATCCACACCTTCGAAGCCAGCTGTTGTAGAAGAAGAGAATAGGAACATTCCAGGGGGGTTATTCTCGAACTGGAGAGAAATGATCGCTCCTGAAAATGACGTCAAAATGATGCATTTCTCGAAAGGTGTGTATAGGTTTATATGAGAGTCTACGTCATTTTGACGTCACTCCCGCAAAACGAACCCTCTCCCTCGTTTCTAGAATAACCCCCTAGGAATCAAGACGACCTCTTAGGCATTCCATATTCCGCTACCAAAGACACTGCTCTCCAAGAATCCAGACGATATCCAGTAAGGAGAGTAGAGCGTCAAACACATTGTTTATTGTTCATCCGTTTATTTCAATTATTAATTATCCTATCACATTTCAAGCTGTTTAATGTATTCACTTTAGAACTTAAAGTAAAGTTCACACGTAAAAACAGCCTTTATTATTGCTAAGGTTATTCTCCAGTAAGATTTTTTTAAATGGTGTAAACCAAATAAGCGAATTCTTTAATTAACTTTATTGGAAATGGAATTATTATTAAATTAGGTGCGACAATCTTTTGAAATTTTCAATTTGCTCAAAGAATAATAAAATCAATTAACTTTTCAATTGAGTTTCTAATTTCTCTCTTCTAATGGTTCAATTAATTTGTTGATACTTTGTGCACAGCTGCTAATAAGTATTTACATTTTACTTTTCTAATATTCTATAAATAGCAATAATTATTTGTTTTGTTTTACGAGCTTATCTTTAACAAGCACATTTTAATGTATTTGGAGACAAAACAGATGTTTCTCAAAACTAATTTAAAACTAGTCATTTATTTAATGTGTTTGTTATTGTCAGTGACCTGTGTCGTTTGAAAGTAATATCGATTACATAACGGATTAGGAATTTTTTTTAGTAAAAAATTTTGACTTCGAATCTCAAAGTATCCAGGAAAACCATATCTGAAAAGGATCATTCGATTGACTTATTTACAATAAAAGGCTCGAATCTTTTAGAGAGGTTTTCTTGAACGGATTGTTAGAATCCTGCGTTACTTTTGCGGCGAAATAAATCGCAACAACCGGGAGAGGGTTACTCCAGAACCGTAAATCGAAGGATATTCAGGGACCGTGTATTGAACCACAGAGACGCAACCACCAAAGTAAAGAAAGCACGCAGATTTATTCGCTGTTGTGTGCCTCGTTTACATCTGATTCCGAAGTGAACGTATTCGCATAGAATACCAAAACAGAAATTCCATCCCTCTTTTGCGCGATAGAAATAATTAAGCTCTCTTTTTAATGAAAAGTAACAAACGAGTAAGATACAGAATGCCTACTAACTTGCACACTCAAAAGAAATTAGCTTTTATTTTACTGGAGGCTTGGATAGAATAGAATCCGTTCGTACAATGAAATGCATTTCTCGCAGGAAAATGCAAGTCACGCGGATACCGTAAATCAGGCGGAGGAAACGAATTCTCCACGGTTGATTTGTGAAATTTACTAAGGTGAAGCAGTAATTAGAAATGAATGCTTTTATAAAAATGATTGATACAAGAAATAAAACAATATTAATAAATTAAAAATACTTGAGTTTAATGCGTAACAAAATACGTACGAAAATAACTTTATTATGTCAGAATGTATATGGTACATACCTATGTTTGAAAACTAGAATACAATTTCAGCAAATTACAGAATCTGGTTTATTTAAAATAAAATATAACGTACACTATAACCAATAACCTTTTTCTGAAAAAAAAGAGGAAGAAATTGAAAAATTTACTAAATAATGCAAAAAAAGAACTCCTCATTAACTTTTGTTCCAAGTTGAACGAGTAGCTACAGTAAACAACTTCTTCACATACAAATATCCATCCACGCTCAATATTCTAATTGAAGTTATATAATAAAAGCAAAGTGCTCTTTGCACGGTCTTTAATGCAAATGAGGCAATACTAAGCAGGTGTCGTAATAAATTGCCAATGTAAGGGGAAATGTTGCCGGCGAGAAAAATGTAACTGCATTAACGTCTGGTGGAACAAACAGTAGATAATTGTGGCGACAAGTTCAAAATAAAAAGCGACAATAATTAACTCAATAGGTTCGAAGACGAAGATGGATGCACGAGGAATTTAAGTGAGTTAGTATGCCGTCCTGCTCGTATGTGTTCGCGTACGTTCTTATTATTTTAACAACATTCGAGAGCAGACAAACAAGCAATTAGTGAAGTTTCCAGACGAATAAAGCAGGAAGAACGTCGAGTTTGAGGAAATCGGGGGTATCTTGTGGATTAAAAGTTTGAGTTCGCGTATTTGCAGAGATGACCAATAAAATTACCACTTGCTTTCAAGTAGATAAAGTTTTCATTCGTGTCTAAAATAGTTTCCATTGGTGACATAACTACAGTCTATTCCGTATAAATTATACAGTTTTCATTTGTATTGTCTCAGGACTTAATCATTTAATGATAAATTAATATGATATATGTATCTACATATTGTAACAGTTTTGACGACTTACATCTACATATACATATTAAATAAAAAAGAACTATTTCTATTCAATGAATACGAATGTTTAACTTGAGCAACCTATAAAATTAGGTCTAAATAACTTCGGATAAGGACATTTCAGAATCACTCGGAAGTCGTCGGAGATAAGGACAAGTTTCCGCGAAGAGCGTCCGGAATAGGAAAAATGCGAACGTGGATTTTTATTAAATTGGGTCACTAACCAATTGGATTTTCGATACGTCCGTATAATGGTCGCTTGTTAACATTTTTATTGCCGGATTGTAATTAACGAGCTCTTGTTAAATCCTGCATTGTGTGCGCGTATGTGATGCATCTGTTTTCGCATTGGAAAAAAAATAACTTTGAAGCTGATATGTACGGTTTATTATCGTAATCATATCGCTCTATAGTGCAATGACTGATGGACTTGTCTGTATTTCCGATGTGAATTAAAAAAAAAACTTCTTTTTTACTTTCTATTTAGAAATACAATTTAAGCATTGAAACAACAGGGAAAAGTATGAAAGATGTCATAATATTGAAATCCTCCAAATTGACATATCTAAAAGCTATAACTTTGTGTAAATAGTATAAATAATTAGCGAAGAATAGTTTCATTCAGAGTTTCAGTAACAGTAAAATTAAAGCTGGATACTATAAAACAGTGTCCAATTTTCTATGCTCGCGACTTAACTATACATACAGGGCGATTCTTGAATAGACCGACAAAAAAATACTGACGAAAGAAGAGACTCGTTAAACTTGAATTAAATTAGTAATACACAGTTGCACAGCTGATGATAAATGCGTCGTACAAGTGCTATGAGATTAATTTTTTTTTTCTGTGGTGGTTGCCCAACGGGGTCCTAAGTCAAAGACTTGTCAGGACCTCAGGAGCAGGAGTGTATTTGAGTGTGTGTAAAGTGTTACTTCCAACCTTCTCGCCGTTTAAGGGGAAGCAGTGTCGAATTTTATCCCCAACACTGAAGGGTGCCTGAAGTCGATACCGACCACTCCCGAGAAAAATCCCAAGTGCGGTTCGAACCGACGACCATGCGATTGCAAGGCCGGTCCTCTTACCACTGGGCCGTTCAGGCGTTAATTAATTAAAATCAATTACGTCTTCAAAGGTGTACAAAAGTGAAATACTTATATCGAAGCGAACAATAACACTAGTCAACAAATGAAAAAAAAAAGAAAAATGTGACTGATATGATAACAGGTGCACTGGTGAACCCGACTGATAAGTGCATCCTAATTACGGATTGGATAAGGAAAATTCTTCATCACGTACAGGTTTCTGGACGTTAGCAAAGCCTTTGATAAGGTTTGGCATAGAGGATTACTGTTCAAAATCAAGCAGTATCTTCCCATCACTTATTTTAATTTGATGAAGTCTTATCTAAGTGACAGAGAATTCCGAGTTAGGATCGACGAAACGGTATCAAATAACTTTCCAATAAAATCCGGTGTGCCTCAAGGTAGCGTCCTTTAGTATATTTATTATACACGGCAGATCTACCAATTGACACAAATACCACCAATGGAACTTTCGCAGATGAACCGTCATCCTTGCTTCTCACCAAAATCCAGAAATGGCCACGAGTACACTGCAAAACCACCTAAACAAAATACAACCATGGCTCCATAAATGGAAAATCAAGATAAATGAAACTAAATCAGCTCAAGTGAAGTTTACACTTAGAAGAGAGCAGGGTCCACAAGTAAAGTTAAATGATGTAAATTTACCTCAGTCTTCGAGCACAAAATTTCTTGGCATTCACTTGGATAGTCGACTCACTTGGAAAGACTACATAGTCAAAAAAAACGCAAGCAAATTGACCTGAAAATAAAGGATTCATATTGGTTGTTTGGAAGAAAATCTAAGCTCTCCCTGGAAAACAAAATCCTTCTCTACAAGTCCATAATTAAACCTAATTGGGTCTATGGAATCGAGCTTTGGGAATATATGTACAAGCAAACGCACCTTGGTATGTAAGCAATCACACACTACATACAGACCTGAATATACCAGATGTTATCAAAGGAAAGAGTATCCAGCATCACAATAAGCTAGAATATCACCCAAACACCATTCTTCATCCACTGGTAGAACCTCAACTCAATAGAAGACTCAGAAGATACTGGCCAGCCGACCTAAAAGGGGACCTCTCATTGAGAAGTGCCTCATTACGACAACAAAGAGCATCATAGCTCTTAAACCAGCACATTGACTCATAGAAATGTAAATTCTGATTGTCAATACAAAAATTAAAAAAATAAAAGTAAAAACATACAGATTTTGTGTGACAGGATGACAAGGTTTTTGTATTTTATTGCAATATTTTGTAACCTTTTTAAAGAAATAAATAAATTAAGCAACCAAGAAAATTAATTTATTCAAAAAAAAGAACAATGTTGAAAGATGTGATATTCTAACATAAATCTGCCGTCGATGAGTTTTTCGTAAAGACTGAGACTTTCTTTTGTAAATTTTATTTTCTCTTGTCAGAAACCAGTAGTAGACCCCCATCGTTGATGGATCCCATCTCCTTTGGTACTGTTTATCCATCGTCAGTATTATACTGGTGGAATCGCTTCCTAACGGCAACCCAATTATGGAGGGAAAAAAATTAAAAGAAAATGGAGAAAGTAAATTTTAAGTGACATTCTACATCCCATTTTACAATAATTTAATTTGTAAGTTCCTTTTGTTACCTAAGAAGTGGCTTATTACATTTTGAGAGGACCCACAAGCACTTAGCTGAATGTCATTCAACCTTTCTTCAAATTGTGTATACTTTACGAATTCCTTCTTTGAGCTTGGCGTCACTTAGATTCGGAAAAATTTATCGAAGGTATTACCTTTATCCAAAGGCTTGATAAATTGTTTCATTAATCCCAACTGAATCTACAGTGGGGTTTAGTAAAACCTTTTTAGGATCAACTAAAGATAAATTTTTTATGTTGGCTTGTCCTGGGATAAATTCTTCTCTTTTGGGTCAATCTTTTACTCTGTGTAGCTCTACTATCCCAAAGACAAAGAAAACAACAATAATTCGTAAACCCATCCTGAAGGCCCAGCAGTAAATTAATCACTTTTAAGTCACCACATATTTGCCATTTATAAGCGTCATAATTAATTGGATGCTCTTTTGTATGTCTCCTTCATATCAACTGCATGAGCCAATGGAATAGAAGGTTTTGTATTTCCATTAGGTAGCAAAACCGCTTTTAAACTTATTTTTGACGAAACGCCATTGGTCAGGATTGTGGTGAAAACCTAATTGTTCCATAACTCTGTCCGGACTTCTACAAACACAAATTTTATCTTGCAAAGTAAACAAAGAAGACAATTCTTGATTCCGGTTTCTGAATGAGGTGACTTTTGTTTGTTTATCTAATAGATTCCATTGTTGGAACCTTGAACCTAAGAGTTCAGCATGTCCTTTAAATAAATTAAGATCCAGCACTACATCATTTAATTCTGCTTGCTCAATCAAATGTAGCCCATTTTCTTCTCGGGAATCGGTGCAATAGGGAGGATCTTGTGGGGTTGTACTCGTATTCTCGTTCATTTCAGTCACCACTTCTAAACCTTCTCGCCAATTCATGGGAGGAAGTGGAATCAGCAAATCATGATTACGATGAATGGGTTCACTAGCCGAAGGAACTTCTGGATATTCAATCCTGTGCTTGTTTTTCGTCGAAAAACTTTTGTCAAACAAAAGTAGCAATCAGAAATAATTGGCGGGCTCATACCAAATTATGGGTTTTGCAAAAGGCATTGAAAGTCGTTTGCTACTTAGCCAGTCACTTAAATTAGCTACATTAAATTAGGGACCAAATCTCGATCTCGATTTCCAATGGCCCGTCCGCTGAATTTTTCGGCCTTTCTTGTTGTTGACATCGATAGCAAAATTTATTCGGGGAAAAACGAACTATTGTAAGACTGTCAGGATCTTAAAGTAAACAAAAAAATTAAATAAATTTCCTAACTCTAAATTAAATCCTTAAAACCTGTAGGAGTCTGCGTAATAAATTTTGTGTTTAAAATGCTTTGGCACAGTCCTCAACAGTAACGCGATTCGCTACGTAATTTTTTTTAATTATTGAAAATTCTACAAGAACAAACCATATTCAGGCCAATTCTCACATTCGGATGCGAAACATGGACCCTAACGAGGAAGACTAAAAGTAAAGTCCAAGCACTAGAGATGAAATATCTTCGCAAAACTGCAGGGATTTCCATGAGAGACCGAATACGAAATGAAAATATAAGGAAAGAACTAGGGGTTGAACCGATTCTAAAATACATCGAAATGAAGCAACTTAGCTGGTGGGGACATCTGATAAGAATGGATGGAAATAGAAATGTCAAAAGAGTTTGGGAAGCAAGAAATCAGAATAAAAGAAGTAGAGGGCGACCTAAAGCAAACTGGAACGACATAATAGGAAAAATACTGAAAGAGAAAGGGAGCACAATTAAAGAAGCAAGAACATTAGCAGAAGAACGAAAAGGATGGGCAAAATTCGTGCGAGGTGATACATGAATGTATAAACAAACCCTACACCGAAAGGTAATTGGGATATGGACTATATATATATATATACAAGAACAAGGTTACTAGGCGGTCTGAGGGGTGGAGATTTTGCCGGATATATTATAAAATTATAAACGTCTTACGTCTTGTAAACCTCGACGAGGAAGTTTGTGAATAAATGCACTGTTATAACTGTATTCCCATGTTCTGTGATGTGTATTGTTTCGACATTGTTTCTTTGTTGGTTTATTCAAGAATCACCCTGCATACAATGAGAGTATGTTAAGAATGTAAAATTAAAAGGTAATATAGAGTAAACAAAGTAATATATATATACGATGATCAGAGATTAAGTATGAAATTTAAATTGGAACACATTTTACAAGCAAAGACACTCTTCTTCTATTTTGTCGTATTTTATAATGGCATTAATGTTACTATGCAAGACTCTCGAGGAATAGCCGAGAAAATTATCGATCCGTTTCTAAAATTAATTACACTATTACGTCTCGCAGCTAATGGACGGAGCATTTCTGCTCAAGCTGGAAGATTTCGCTTTGTTATTTAATAGCCCCCGTAGCATTTCCTTATCGACTCGCATGCGCTACCTGGAATGTAATTAATGCAATTAATTACAGCGCCGTGATGCACCGAACATTTTAATTAAACGAAATATGAGCTGGAATTTTATTTTGCTTATCTGGAGTTCTACCTGTGTTTCGCCTGCTTTTGTGCTCGTTGCCCATGTTATTATCATCGTCGACCGGCGCTACCAACTTTTGTTTGCACGACCGTGTGTTAATATAAGTTCTCAGGTAACTGCTGAAAGCTGGGCGAGTCTTTTATCAGGCGATAAAAAGTTAATGTAGTAGTTCGGGGGAGGGTCTTTGCTGAAATATTTAAATCAGCAAGATAAAAGGGAGATTCTTTTTTAGTTCCGTTTACTTAACAGTAATTTAACTATTTTTAGATTTTTAATTACCCTCACAAAAACATATTTAGTTTCAGTTACCTTTAAGACTGGATTCTATTAGCACTATATTGTACCATCCTTGTACCGTGTAGTACTATTTTATTAGTTATAAAATGACGGGTTTGTTATTGTACATATATTGCAACACCTTGGGAGGATACATTAAATCGTTATAACCGAAGTTTACTGTATAAGCAATTCTATTATTTCTATTGTTTAATTTACAGAACGTTGTGGCATTCTGTATTGAAAATATCTTATCGCTAGTACTAGTTAACTGTACTTTACTAAAAATGTGTTGGGGTTCCGTTAAAATGAACTGATTTTATGTCTGAAATGATAACAAACCCCCCGACTTATTTCTTCCCGAGTTTTCTTTCCAACTTAAGCCGTAAATACAGAGATTAAGAATGTACAAAGACCTCGTTTTATTTTCGTCCTCGGACGCTCACACACGCTGTTTTATTGTCTAATATAACGAAGTGGAGGCGATAAGATAAGATAAAAGTAAAACGAAACAAAAACGAAGACCGTACGTTTTACACAAAAGAAATCTAACAGATGTAGGTTAATTGGAGACTAACGTGGAACGCACATGCACACGTTGAAATGCATATTTCTACAATTTATAAAACTTTCCTCCTAGTTCGAACGCAGGAGACATTCGTTTTCGCGTCAGGTTTGTCGCTGGAAAAAAAACTTTAGAAAGTGTGCGTAATTATTTCCTTTTTTTCCCCCCCGGTCGCAAAAGAACGAACTCGATACATTTATAAGTACATTTGCATAACATTTCCACGCAGTAAGACCTGTTTCGCTTTCGCACGTAAATCATCGTCGACGACGTGGCAAAATATGAATGCAAATATGCGTTTTAATTGCTGGGGGTACAAGCGTGGTTCAAATTTCAGAAGTTCGTCGCCACAAGCGATTTGGTCAAGAAGAAAATACAGGGGAAAGAAATTCATGGAACGAGCACTCTTGGGGCCAATCAAATGTTTTTACCTGCGAGCAATGTGTTACCCGTACCCAAGGCAAACAATGAAGTAACCTCAGACAAACACTGAAGTCTATATTCAACTTTCCATTGGAGGTCAAACGTGCACAGGAAGTTCATTCTGCAAATTACTTGCTTTCTTTCCTTTTTTATATCTGTTTAATTAGTTTGCTACGTACATGAACACGAAATAATTAACTATTTACTACCGTGAAGTACTTTACAACCATGATTTCACTTTGACTATATTTGTCATCTAGTGTAAAACACATTCAAAAAGGCTGGAGGATTTGGGGGACTTAAACATCGTTATAACAATCAACGCACAACAAAAAGGGGTCAACACATTCGATTAGAATTCTAGATTATAAATTAAATAACATTTATTAAAAGTATGTACCTCAATGGAGCAACTCCACGAGAGTATAAAACATTGCTAGACGAAATTAAATTGGACTGCAGGTGATTAAAGCGCACCAGTTGAAAATTATGAAAAGTAAAGTAAAAATAATTCTTTCCTTTTATGTCAGACGAAGGTTTTTTTTATCGATTCATCCGAATTAGTAGGTACTTAAACTTTTAACACGTCAAACCGATTTGAACAACTGGACGTGTTACTTTTAAATATTCTCTTTACGATCATCATAAAATCTTCATTGTCTTCATAAAAGGGCATACTTTCTATTGTAGAACGCCTTCAGCGTCATTACATAAACATAACATCTTAGCCGTTTGTCCAAATTTGCAAAAGCGAGCGTGAAATTTCTCGCGTGCGAAACTCGTTTCGGCCGGCATGACACTTTCATTAAAACTTTCATAAAAATCGACTTTGTGGGACGCTCAATTGACGGCGTAATTATCATCAATGCGGGGCCGTGACAAAAAACGAAAACGGAAGTCTGCATACGACGCCGACTAATTTACATACATGTGTAAGATAAAAAAAATTCGATCATATGCTCAAAGAGTAACCTCGAATAGCTTATCTGTTCACGCGGATGGAAGTCGGCACGATGCGTATTTTGTGATGAAAATAGCATTTTAAAACAAACCGTGTAATTATCTCCTGTTTATAAAACTTTGCTGTGGAATGGCCTCCTGCTGTAACTATGTACTTGTTAAAAAAGAAAATTTCGCAGAGTAGATTTTTTTCTTCTGCGAGATACACTTTTCAAGTTTTTCTTTTGAGTAACAAGTTCTGCAAAGTAACGATAATGATAGAATTAATTATTTTATTTATCACTCCTTATCTTTGTCAAATATTTTCGTAATCATTTTTATTGAGTTTCTTATGTAGGAAGAGGTTTCTGAAAACAAGTCAAGGTCGTATTATGTAATTGTATCAAACTACAATCATCACAGTCTTGCAGTTGCCATGTGGTACATATTTGTTTTAAGCAATATGGTTTCTATTATCTGATTCATATTGCTTCCTATTCAAATTATTTCATTTGGTGCTTAAAATCAATCACGAAACCTTTTTCAAAATCTATTGTATGTAGTTATAGAACAAAGTCTTCGTTTGATAGCTTCTTCAGAAGAAGCTATCAAACGATAGCGAAACGTAAAGTGTTAGTGCGCATAATTGTGATACAATTTTCATCACCTGCTTTAATCGTAGTTATAGAACTACAGAAATCCCTAAAGTGAAATTGATGTTTGCATTAATGGCATCATTACTGATACTGTACACGATTATACTTAAAAAAGGTGCACTACACTATTATGTCATTCATCTCGAATCAAAGTAATAAAGGAAAAACATTTTTTCGTGTAGTTGACAGAAAAGTGACACAATGTTTAATCATAAATCGTGAAGAAAAGTGGGACTTGCCGTAAATGTTAGCAACCAAGACTTTTCTTCAACCGCATTTGAAACTGGCCTACATTTGTTGACGCAACACTTTTTTTCGTTCATTTTGACGTATCAGAGGTCGAAGATTGATTGACTGATGTCACAGATTGATGTTTTGTTACTATGTCAACAAATGCTTGACATACCTTGATGTATTATTATTATTCGTCGACACTCTCATAATTTTAGCGTTATTTTCGTCAACTACACGAAAAAATAGTTGACACGTTAGAAAAGTGAATTTCCAAGTTCGTGTAAATTTGATCCATTCAAGTTCAAATGCACACTGGCATTTGAAATGACAGATGTACATTTGAACTGTCATCATACTGTCACTCGTGTTTCTAACCACTTATGTAAATCAATATACTATTTTCGTGTAGTTAACAGAGAAGTGACAAAATGTTTAATCAAAAATCGTGAAGAAAAGTGGGACTTGTCTCGTTAGCAACACTTCTCTTCACGATTTCAGTTAGCAACACTTTTTTTCATTCATCTTATTTATTATGGTGACGTTTCATAGGTTGAAGATTGATTGATTGATGTTTTGTTACTATGTCAACAAATGCTTGACATACCTTGATATATTATTATTCTTCGACACTCTCATTTAAGCACTTATTTTCGTTATTTTCGTCAACTACACGAAAAAATAGCATGATCTACACGTTAGAAAAGTGAATTTCCATGTTCGTGTAAATTTGATCCACTCGTGAGCTACGCTCACTCGTGAATTCAATCATTTACACTCACCGGAAAACTATCACTTTTCTAAACTTATAAATCAATATGCTATTGTTTAATAGTTATTTTTCGTAAAAGTCAGTCAAAGGAATTCGTTTATTCTGACAAAAATGTTGGTATATGAACATCAGTTTTTTTTTAATTAGTTACCTTTGGCACGGAATCATCATCGTGATATCATTTGTAATTTCCTAGCGTAACTGCAAGCAATGTAATATAATTTTAATGAATATTGCGACACGTTATTGTGCTTAGGGCAGGCAAACGGTAATGCAGATGCTGTAGCTCGAAATTACAAACAGCAATATCCTGGAAGACGCCATCGTGACAAAAACGTAATTCGAGTGGAATAACGCCTCAGAGAAAAAGGACAAGTTATGCCACCTAGAGAGCTCCAAGTAGGTATTTAAGAGGAATTGCAAGGGAGTTCCGTGTAGATAAGATATCTTAGGAAATGAACATTATCATCCTAACCGTTACTCTCGAATTAAAGCTCTTGTGCCAGGTGATAAAATCCGAAGGCCAACGGTTACTGGAAGATGTAATGACGATCCAAGTTTTCTGTCTCATATTTTATGGACAGACGAATTAACTTTTACTCAAGATGGCGTCTTCAACAGGCACAACAACCACATATGGACGATAAAGAATCCGCGTGATATCAGGGCTGGCAGGCATCAGGAAAGGTACATACCAGATAAACCTGTAGGCTGGCAGAATTTAATAGGACCACAGCTGCTGGAGCAGTTCCATTAAATTTGTGTCGGAACAAGTTTTACTAAATGGATGTTGCTCCTGCCCATTATGGTAGAGCTGTAAGAGTTTGGTGTAGCAAAACCTATCGACAGCGTTGGAGAGCCCGCAGTGGACGAATTGGTTGGCCATCGCAAAATCCCGATATTATGCCTACGGATTTTTTTGTAGGGTTTTTTATAGTGTAGAGTAAAAACATGGCCTTACCACGCAAAAGGTCGGGTATTAGATCTTTTTCTTCTACTTGTTTATATTGAGGCCAGTCATAAAAAAACAAGTTTTCCAATTCGAAAGTCCTCGGAACTTTCTGTGGCCTGACAACCTCGAAATTTTTGGAATCTTTCTTGTTTTTTCGAAATATCTCGGTGCTGGTCAGTTCTAGAGCTTTAGAAACTAATATCATTCTCGAAGACGATTAAAATTTTGAACAACTTCCACCATTACAACTTTTCTCTAAACGCAATAGCAAGCGCTCCACAGCACTCGGAAAAGAGGACAGTTTTTCCAACTTGGCGAAAAATGGCTAACCGAAGGAGGGAGAAGGGTGGAAGAGCTGAAGGTCAGTGAAACGCCTTCTAGTCGGTTAGCCGTCTGCTTTTTTGGGAGGGTGGGAGGGGCGTGAAACCGATCGGTCGGGCGCTTCTGGCCCTCCAGACCAGTGTTGTGAATTTTCCTGATTTGTGGGAATTCTTATGCCTCAAAATTGAAAAAGGGAATTTTTTTTGAGAAAAATGCAGTATTTGAGACAAAATTACTTAAATTTTACGTCAAATATTGATAGAAATGCATAAAACTAGCTTAAAATTGCAATTTGAGGGAAAAAACAATTGTAAAGGAGAATTTTTATGCAATGTGAGGCGAAAACGACTGTCACTTTTTTCTATAATACCTGTCAAATGTTTCTGATGTTGGTACTTGTTACCTGAATGTTAGCAAAAGTTTCTGTTCTATATCTAGTGATAAAAGCAGGGTTCCATCAGAAATTTTTGACACTGACAGGTATCACCGAAAATAAAAAACTATATCTATATACCGAGTGCGGTAGCGTGCTTTATTTGTGGTTTGAGCTTAAGTGAAGATGATACGATAGTAGTAAAAAAAAGGTTGCAGACTCTTCAAAAATGTAGTGTTATACGTAAGAATCGTGATCATCGTTTTTTAAAGGGCCTAAAACAAATAACAGTGCATAGAGCCTGCCAAAACATCTATATTAATGAAAAAATGATGGCTGCAGCTCTTCGTCGCCAAGCTCAACGGAGTAATCAACAGGCTGGCATGTCTTCATCAACTCGAAAACAAACTGGTTTGTTCAACTTCAGGGAACATTGTTTTCTGTGTGAAGATTTTTTGTCAAAACAAGGGAAGTTACCATTCGAAAAACGAAACCTCATTCACAAAGTTATGACAGCAACAACTCTTAAAGAATCAGTTACGCACGCAGCTGAGGTTCGTGATGATGACTGGGCCAGGAAAATACATGATCGAGTCAGGAATGAAGACGACTTACATGCTTTGGACGCCTGGTATCACCATTTTTGCTACCAAAAGCTTTACCAAAAACCGGAAAGTGGACAAAAAAGAGGGTACCGACCTGCATCACATATTGACAATTTGCTATTGACGAATTAATGAACTTAGTAGAGGAAGGTGTTCGGCTTGATAAGAGAACTATGAAATCACGTCTTGAAAAAAAGTATGGAACGGATATTTTGGTTGCTGAAACAACAAACAAAGAAACAGTTGCGTGTTTCAAGAACATTGGGCATAAGGTACTCATTGAAAAGTGGTATGACAGCAGGAACAGGCTAAAAACAATGCTGTGAAGCATTTTCATTTAATATAATTCAATATAATAATGTACATATTTACCTTTCTCATTTTCCGAACGCAGTGGCACGCTTGCTGTTGGGTTTAGAAAAAAAATTGTAATAATAAAACTTGTTCAAAATTTTGTCCTCTTTAATATTGATAATAGCTTCTGAAGGTCTACAAACTAACAATACTGAGATATTTCGAAAAAACAAGAAAGATTCCAAAAATTTCGAGGTTTACAGGTCACAGAAAGTCCCGCCAAGGACTTTCGAATTGGAAAACTTGGTTTTTTATGATTGGCCTCAATATAAACAAGTAGAAGAAAAAAATCTAATACACGTTCTTTTGTGCAGTAAAATGTACATAGCTACTGGACTAACAGAACCTATACAGAATATTGAACACTTGCAACAACGAATAAATGCAGTAGTTGCTAAAATTACTCCTTCGATATTGCAGATACTTTAGTCAGTTTGATCAAACTTATCAAATTCATTATTTCGTCAAACTGCGCTGGCACACTAGCACTAGAAATTTGACCAAACTTTGAGGTTAAATTTTTTTTGGAAATCGTCATTTTAAAAAATTTACGCAAAAATGGATAGAAAAAAAGCAGTGGCAGTGTTAGCCTTATAGGTTAGGTTAGGCGTTAGACTTCCGTTTCGCGCCTCTTCCTGAGCATTTAAATCTACCAATCATAAGGCAAGTTTGATCAAACTGACTGATGGATATAGAGGCGCTCCTAAAATTTAGAAAATTTGCTCAAACAGCTTCCATGACGTCATGTGATGTCATTAGTTTAGTTTGTCAGTCCAGTTTGATCAAACTGACTAATGATGTGACAGGGGTTTTAGGGTGACATTTTTGTGAAGTGAATATGTTCCATTTTAATTTGATGGTTATATTTTTGAAAACTGACGCCCAGAAACATTGATTATTTGATCATTTTGACTTAGTATTACAAAGTCACAAGTAATTATTTGTTTTAATGCAATATAGTCAATGGGACTGACGTTAAAGTGTCAGAATTTTACATTTTTTTACATTTTGAGTTCTATCAAAATTCATGTACGTAACTTAACGAAAAAAAAGCATGGCCCTCTAGAGTCCAAAAAGATCGTGAATGGATATTAGATCTGTAACATATAACATATAAGATAGGAAGATTTTGAAACGGTTTTATATTAATTTTAAGCACCAAATATCACAGTGTGATGCGTGTGCTCCATCTTCAAAAATATTTCACAAAAAATACAGCAACAGCGACAATCTGTTCTGCGAAACGTCAGTAAATAATTAAATATACTATTTACTCGATACAAATCTGTTTGCTTTTTCATACAACATCACGAGTAAGAACTGCACCAACTCCTCCCAACAGTATACATCATAATTATCATGATGCATATTTTTTCAACAGCTCTTTAATAGTGCTGGCAAAAACCGGAAAAAATTTAAACCGAATAATCGGTTTCTTTAAAAACCGGTTTCGGATATAATCGGCTATCCAAATAATGGTTAAAACCGATTATTCGATTATCCAAGAAACCGACTATTCGGATATCCAAAAACTGACTATTCGGATATTTGAAAAACCGATTATTCGAATATCCAAAAACGACTATTCGCATATCCACAAATACGTTATAATAAAAGCAATTAAGTAAATAAACATGTAACTATGTGTATGTACTTTTTTCTAATAAGTACTGAAGATCTTTAACAAACAAAACCCATTCTGATATCCAATTATTCGAATTTCCAGTTATTCGGATATCTGAATATCCGAATAACCTGTTATTCAAATTTCCGATTATCCAAGAAACTGATAATATCCAAATATCCGGTTATCCGAATAACTGGATATTCGAATAACCGGTTTTCCGTATAACTGGATACTCGAATAACCGAGTTATCCTGATAACCGGTTTTCGGTTTTCTCCAAAACCACGAATATCCAAAACCGGTTAACCGATTATCCAAAAAATCTATTTCGGTTGCCAGCACTACTCTTTAACTATTAACTAGAAAAGAAAATTTCTTGTATGGCTTTATCATGATATCATGAATAATATATCATGAATAATGAACTCTGTATTAGTACTTTTTTCACGAACTCTCGACCTCGACGAACGAGTTACAATATTTTGCTGCAAATTAACATTTGAAATAGTTTGTACCGTTTTTTGTTTGCTGATAATGTTTGCATAGTTGTATAAAAACTGTTCTAAACTTCTCTCCTCTCTCCCTGGGAATATTTCAACGGAACAAAATTTATAAGAACAATTCATGCTATTTATTATATTTTCATTAAAAGCGGTGATACCAGTGACACATATTTTTCTTTAATAAATATTTTTTTTCAACTCTTTCTTTGCCTTCAGCATTTTTTCTAAACAACTATTACTATTACAAACTTAACTGTTTTTCGCAATTAAAGCATTTGCCTGTCTTGAAATATAAATTAATTATTTATTCTGAAGTTGTCAACGTAGAGCGAACAATTGATAATATCAAATTGATAAATGTTTTTAGTATGAAATTTCTCTATATTTGAGAGATGATTTACAATCAGGATATGCTTTTATATTTGTCTTTTCAAGATAAACTTTAAACAAATATAAATCAACTGATGTTTAGTGAGCTACAAGTATACCAATGTAATAAGAAAAAAAATCATCTCGATTGTGCTTTATTTTTGTTTTTCTTTTGCTAAGATTTAACGAGAAAATCGGCCTTGTATAACAATACACTCAAATAACTTGGAGAACCTGCTGTAAATGTAATCTGAGAAGACCCCTCGTTAGTCATTAAACAATTACACAAACGGAAATTTATTAATCGCGAGGTAAAACTGTCTTACAAAGCAATATAAATTTCGTCGTAGTGACGTTATAAATTTATTTTAGAATTCCAAGAGAGAGAGAAACTTTTGCTCGGTGTAAACGATAACGCGCGTCGATTAAATTCCGACATCCGAGAATTAATAAAACGCAAAACCGAAATTCTGCGAGCTACAGAAATAGCGAAACGCCTGTAATTCATCGACGTTATAAGTACACGAATATAGGTAGTGTGCGCCTAGATTTTTAATCCTGCAATCTGCTCTGCTTTTAATATTAAAAGCTCTTAGTTTTCTTTTCTTTTTGTTTTTTCATATCTGAACGCGGAAATCATCTCCTACATTTGCATGATTTCATGGCTTGCATTTTAATATGTAATAGAATTTAGATCGACCAGGTATGCAAATGCCGTCGAATAAAATACAAAAAAAAAGTAGTTATTTATTTAGTGTTGATCTATAGCAGGAGGTTCGCTTTAACAGAGAATGTTATTCTGAAATAAAATTCTAGAACTAATTGTATTTTAAAAGTATGATAGTTATATGAAATTGAAACGTGTGTACTAGCATATAACAGAGTGATTGATTTATTCTGACAAAAAAAAAAACTATATAATTTAAAGCAAAATAATTAATCGCACTTAAGGCAAGCCATTCAGATTCTTTGGCTTAGTTAATTTACATGCATCTTGACGCATATCTATCGGTTGTAAGCATATGCTAATAAATTTCGTAAAAAAAAATATCGAGCGTACTCTTCGGTACTTGGTGAAAGAATACGAAATTGCAGTGGATCAGGGACTGTGATGCAAGGCCGAAAATCATAAACTTAATAGTACCACTTTACAGCTTTTTTTTAGTTATTTACTTAGGGCTTTATCTAATTACGACAGTACATACCAAGTCATGAAAGCAAACACGTTTACTGACATCAAGTAACTTTGAGCTGATGAAAAAAGTGTAGTAAAAGCAAACCAATATTAAACAAAATATAAAATAAAGCAAATTAGCCAAGTCGTCCTATTTCACTGGCCAAAGACCGTTTCGTTACTTCAATTTATGAAAGAAACTTCCGCTTTTGAGAAAATTGGTTCGACTTCAGGTATCAGTAAAGTTCTAGTTTCGTTAAATTCGAATTAATTTAAAAAAGATATCTTCCTAGGATCTGCGTTCTTGTCTATTTAACTTAAATTGCAATTATGCTCTTTTCTGATATAAGAAAAAAATGATAAACTTAATCATCCTTCGTAAAGCCAACGTGTTGCAAACATGAAACAAACTTAGAATTTCCAATTTTCGAGTTTATATTCGTCCATGATGATATTTCGAATTAACATTTTAAGTTTAGATTATAATTTCCTGTACATCACGTATATTTACTTTAATCCCATAAATACCAGATTTACTGCAGACGCTGCAAGGTTAAAAAGTTACTTTAATGCAGTTTGCTGCCAATACAGTTTAATATGCAAAACAAAATGTTAATAAAAGAGAATTTATCTCATTATATGCATTACGTTACGAAATTTTGTTGCTGATTCATTTGGGTTTCACAAACTTGCATGTATCTGTAAACTGCTTTTATACAAAAATATACTCCTATTTCATTTTATGCAAATTGATTGCGAAATAAGGCTGTCTGTTTTCGTTCGAAAGATTTAAATTTTCAATGATTTATTGAAACTAAATCGAAGAGAGTTTGCAAGTACAGAGTTTAAAGAAAGTGATGATGTTAAAAATAGAATGCAAATAGAATGTCAATATTCTTCCTCTTTTTAATCTGTTAGTAACGTTTGGAGGTTGATAAAACGAGCATTCAAGATGTCTTTCAGTTCAGTTAAGATCTTTCTGATTTATGGTAATTAATGGAAAACAGCAGATCAAAAATTATTTGCTAAAACCATCAGCTTCCAAAAAATATTTGATTTAATTTTAAGTGATTTATTTTATTTTTTCTAAAGAATTTATGAAGGATACAGATACCACTGTTGTCTTTATCTAAAGCAGTACCATCATAAGGAAAATTCGAATCCTTTGAAATTCAATTTCAAATGAAATTAAAATTGAAAATTTTAATCCACATATGCAGACTCTTTTCTGAGATTACAGTTATTGAGAAGTAAGGCAAATCGCGGCGAAGGTAAATAAAAATTTAATTAAGCGAACCTGCGTAATCGAGCCAAGGTTTACAATATTGCATCAGGCAGACAAATACGCGTGAATCATCAGCGTCTAGTTGGCTGGAGATTGAGCTTTCTCAAACACGCCCGGAGCGTACATTCCGCCTGAATGTGAGCCAGCGAGGACAAGGAGTTTCATTCTATTTTCCCAAAAATATATATATATATATGTCTGGACTTATCAAACTTGATTGCGAGAAAAAAATTAAAAAATATTAGTAACATGTAGTAACTACTTGTACCTACTCTTTTTTACGATGTACTACACTGTCAATTTTAATTCCCAATTACATTACAGTGTGTATATTTGCCAAACAATGTCAACAATGGCGAAGCGCTGAAGTGGGAATGAATATTTGAAAGGCTGAATATTTCATCGTTCGCCCTCAAAACTTCGGGAGAGCTTTTTTCATTAAATCTATCAGACTATGAAAAATACATGTCTCTGATGAGCGAAATAAATATTATAAAGTTTTACAACCGCATTGTAAAAATAAGTGGATTCATTATCAATTTTATGATATACTGGACAAAATCTCTACCCTTCAAATCGTCTACGAAATGTATGTAGCGAATTGCGTTACTGTTCAGAACACTCCAAATGCATTTTAAACACAAAATTTATTACGCAGACTCTTACAGATTTTAAGGATTTAATTTAAACAGAAGCTTACGTTAGTTTAAGATCCCGACAATCTTACAATGGTTCGATTTATCCCTACATACCTAAATTGTTATGTACTGAGTGTCTGTGATTCAAAAGTTAATTAATTAGCAGTATTGTGCTAAGAGGTTACTTCACAAATTCAACATATTTGGCTTGTCTGTTATTATTTACAACAGAAGAGATGTTGTCTTAAATTCGCTAAAAACGTGAATGTGTAAAATGTATTGTCAAAGAAGCAAAACACAGAAACCTTTTTGTTTTGTTATCAAATACACTTGTAATAATTATTTTTTCGGATCACTTTTAAAACATTTCGGATCTTTTAAGTTTCGCGTTACACACGAATAATAATATACCTTAAAAATACTATCAATGTACAGAGAAACGTACATACATATATACCGCAAGCTCATCAAAAGCTGCTCAGAAATAATAATTAAATTTAATAAAAAGCTAACAGTATGACCTTTTTTCACGAGTTCTTCCGAATTTCCTTAAAAGGAAAATAATATTGAAAATGTTGTCGAAAATTCGACAGAATTGCAAAGAAAGGGAATTTAGTTTAAATTAGGAAAACTTTCTCACATTTTTGTATTAAATTGACTTATTAATTGCAGGTCAATCAGTGTTGAAACGCTTAATTTTTAAAAGAGTTGACATTTTTAAATAGAAAGTTTAACTACCTAAAAAATACGAATGTATAATTCGTTTCCTATCTAATGCTAATAGTGGGTGAATCAAGGATTCAAAGAGAGGAGTAGAACATGTAATTCGGATTATCACAACTTATTCCAAATCATCGCAGACCACGACATTCGTTCCTTGGATAATCGATAGTTTATTGCTCGTATGCTTGTTAATTAAGTTTACGGACGTTAAGCCGCCGATATTCCTGAAACTTCACTTCAGAAATTACTTAGACAACTACCTCGGTTTGCCTGCATTCAAGTATGGCATCCCAAACTTTGATAAAAAAAAAGTGACAAGGAGAGGTTTAAGCAAATTTGCTTCCAGTAAACTCATATTTCCGTATCTTCATTACAAAATAATGAATAAATTAAATTTGAACATACTACAACTTCTCTGTTAATACAATTTAACTGAAACAGAACTTTTTGAAGAACAAAGGTCAACTTGTTCTCAACTTGCTTCGAAGGTATAAAAAATAATTAATTAGATATTAACAGTTTGCAATTTCTCTGTTAATTAAAAAAAACTATAATTAAATGAAATAGGAAACTTTTAAAGACAATGGTCAACTTGATTTTAACTGTCGTGCTCGGGGACATTAATACATGTTCATTTTTTAGAAAGTATTTCCTGTCGCTTACTTCATTAAACCAATAATAATTTATGCAATATTTATTCACACGTAAATTCGTTTATGTGTTTACTTACGAACAAGTATCCTCAAGCCGTAATCGTGCGATAATTACTTAACCATCTACCGGACCTGCCCGAAAAAATTTCTCTTTTCAGGGGACGCTAATGGCGCAAGTAATAAAGATAAAATCCGATTAGGATTCTTTCAGAAGCAAATTCTACGCTCGAAGAGGGGTTTCTTCCTTCGCTATTGTGTAAGATTCTCGTTACAGACAACGGAATTCTTAAAATTTAAATTAGAAGCGTTCTCGTTAACTCGACGAATCGATCCTCTCGTCCTGAAAACTTATCTACTTCCATCCAACGAAGAGCGGAGATTATTAGACGGCGGTGAATTATGTAAAATTTTTAAAGCTACTGTGTTTTCATAAACGCACACACAAAGAGACGCTTAAAAATTTGAATACTCACAATCAGACGAAGCGAAGTGAAGCCATGATAAATTGGACCGGGGATAATAACGATTTGAAAAACGTTTCCTTTATTATTATGTACTATTTTTTTGTGTGCTAGGCAACTTCAAGTTGTGTTTTACTTTAAACTAGTTTTATGTTGAGACTTCTGACTAATCCAGTGATTGATCAATTGCTTCCTGTAGGGAAGCTTTGAGGAATAACTTAGAGCAGTGTAAGCGCTTAAAATCAAAACGTAAAGTGGAACAAAAATAAAATGTGTATAATTACGGAAATAAATCCAGTTCATTTCGTATAATTACAGTGATGAAACCGTGCTCGTAAGCCCGAGCACCTCAGATTTCATCTAAAAATAACTAACGTTAATCCATTTATTATAAAAAGAAGTTATTTTCCTTCGTTTTAAATTAGAAAAGGCGTTATTTTAAGCATTTGGTAACTGTAACCACAAAAGTAGGTTTAATTCCACTGAGGCAATAAAGCAACACTTCAATCAGCGTTGCCAATTTGGCCATTCGACTAAACCTGGTCGTTTGACAGGTTCATCCAGTTGTGAAATTAAAATTTGGTTTTCCTTTTGGTTATTTTTATACACGTTATAGCTTTTCACATTAAGGTGCCAATCCAAGTATGTTTTTTTTTCTTGTGATTCACTAAAAGAAAAACTCTGTTTTCAGCGTGAAGCTGCATAAATTTGCAAAAATTTTATATCGCACTCTCCGAAATGGGGGGTGATTACAGAAATACGAAAAAGTTTGATGGAAGTTGCTCAAACTTCATGTTCGGTGTTGAGTTCGTGCGTACATAACAAGGCACGTTATTACGAATTTTGTTTAAAGTTTCCGGACTCCGCCTTCATTGAAGGACGGACGGCACATAAAACTTAAGAAATAAAAATTATTCACATATATTTTTAACTTGGATGAATTTGTGGAACATATTGCGTATATGCGAACCAAGGAAACGCAAAGGATTATTTTTGATTAATAATATTTATAAACTTTACCGAATACAATTTTTCATGTACAAGGCAAAAATAACGAAGTAAAATATTTTAAATTATAATAACACATTGGAACCTCAATTATTCGAGTTTGGCATTTCTGAGGTAATGAAACAGTTCCTTATACAGTAAAACCCCGATTATCTGAGCAGTTTTTACATGTCATCGATTATTTGGATTAGTTTCAATGTAAAGTTCACAAATATCTACCGAATTTGCCAACTTCGGTCTTCTGCATACATCGAGATAATCAATTTCCAAAACGTATAACAATTATCCGAGAGACGATCAGCACGCACTGTCTGTGATACTCGAGGTTCTACTGTACTCATTTTCATTCAGCTTTATTTAAAACCTGTATTCATTTCTTTAATTTTTTTTTGACCAGAAATATTTTTATAGCAAGTTCTTCTAATGGATCTCACAACATGTTTCTAATTATTTAATAAAAGAGTAATCAATATTAGTAGCTAGAATAAGATTTAAAACAATAGGATCTAACCGTCGAAGAGATTCTCATTTTACTGAAAAACAATACTCCCAACAAAAATAAACACGACATTGAATTTATCGTAAAAGAATGTATTGAACGATAAGTTAACTGAGACATTGATTTGCGCATGGAAAGTTTTGTAATTAATATAAAAACTTATTTATTTATATCGCACACAGAAGTGCGGCAACACTGGCGGGGTATAGCCTTTCATAAACGCAATAAAGTATGAAACTGAAACCCTCGAGGAAATTTAACTTAATTGTATGTGTAATAAATGTAATTCAAGATTGTATTACTTAATAATTTGTTTGCTTGAAAATTTTCGTTTGTTTTTTAAAGGACAAAATGTTTCACAGTCCCATCGAAACTGAAACATTCAAAGAATAATTTAAAATTGACTTCAAAATTATTTAAGACACGAATTAAACAACAATAATATTTATTATACATATCCACTAGACTAAAGTACATGGTAGGTATTGCGTTGGTGAAATTGTAATAATATAATCTAACATTAAAAATATGTCGAAACAATGTTGCACTTTAGCTATAAATATACAGGGCGTAATCGAGTAAGTTTCACTTATTAATATTGTAAGTTTTTCATCACATAAGAGAATTAATTCTGCAAATATAAATCGTCGTAAAACAATAAAGCACCAGGAAAAATCACGATCACTCGGTCAATGTCGCCCATATCATCACTCAATGTGCAAGAGGTCGTATGTCCAAAAATTCCATTTTTTTTTAAAGTTATTGCTATGTGTATGTTTCGATGTGCCTAAGTTAGTGTCTTATGCAATAATAAACGCTAAACTAAGAACAAAAACCAAAGTGTATAATAACATAATCAAATTAGAAGGGACAAATTAGTTTATTCTTTTTTTGGTCTCCTGAAAGATGCAGATATACGACCTTTCGCACTTTGTCTGACGATATGCAATTCGATAACGGAAGAAAATTCAAAATATCTGCCCACGTTGAATATTAAATTAATTAATTATAAGCTAATTTTTACCTATTGTTAATAGAGTTTATAGCTGCAAAAGCGTAGCAATTTAGTATTGTAATCTTCGACTATCTGTTTCAATCGACAATAATTGCATCATTATATTCCATTTTTTGTAAACAAATACTCACTATGTAATCCAATTTGTTAACTGAAATAATTGAAAAATTAAATGAATCCTATTATTAGTTAGTTTGCATTACAACAGTGAGTGACCTGCATACTAAAAAAATACATTAAATACAATCAATGTGTTTATTTATTTCTTTGAATGAATACATGATAATCTTTCTGAATTTTGTTTGTAGTCTGAACGTAATAGAGTAATAAAATCATAAATTGAGGGATGATGAATATGGGCGTGCTTCTTTTCCAATAATAATTTTAGAATGTGACCTTTATTGAATTAATTATAGTCTTTTTTTACTTATTGTTAGGTATGATTTAATGATTTAATTCCTTAAATTAATTAATAAGGAAATAAATTAATATTATCATGTAATTCTATTTTAAAAAATATGCATTTCTACTACTTAAATACTAATAGAAAATTTGAATGTAATTGTTTCATCATTATTTTTTTTTATTGCTTACGCATCACTAACTGTTAATCTCCGTATTCTTTCGTACGGAAATCACAAATGACCTGCTTCATCGTTTATTGTAAATATTACATTTGCGGGTTTACTGCTCTATCATTTATTGCAGGTAATAGTAAACTTCGATCAGCTTGGGGAATTTAAATAACATCCAGTCCTTCTCAAACGTTTTTGAGTAAAAAGTAAACGACGTAGAGTTTTCCGGAGTTATTATTAACCTTTGCCCCATACGAATGTCATAACATCGCTTCTTTCCTTGTGTATTATTAGTGATTACAATAAGTGGAACTTATTCGATTACACACTGTATATAAGGAATAATCCTGCATAAATTCATCGCATGAACAATAAACTAATAATTGAGCAATATTTTGTTTAAAATATTTTTTTCCTGCTGTTTCGAAACGTAAGCTTTTCGATATACACTCTACTTTCGAAATGACATCATTTTCGGACTAGTGCGATAAAGTAACTTTATCACACATCACACTCAAGCTAATAGGACGTTTCACGTGCCCGTCATCCTTTAACGTTAACTTTATTAACCCCGTTGTAGGAATTTACGTAATTTACACTTTGAAAGTTTTTGCATCGTATTACGTCGATGTAAACGTGAATGTGAAACAAGAAAGTAATTCATAATATTTTGTCTTGTCAGATTCGGTTGCAGTCATTGTCATTTAGTTTATGAACCAAATCTGAGTTTTGTGACTTTCGATAACATATTCCAACGCTTTGAAATGTCAAATTTCAGTAATTGACCGGCACGTCATTGCATACGTGATGAACTTGGGTTTCACGTAGTCCGTCATACAAAAAACGTGAACGTAAACGTTAAAGCTGAATGTAACTAAGCAACTAGTCATTTACGTATACGTTTAATACGAAAACGTAATTGCAAAAACTCCCTATTATGTGAGTAGCATTCAATCTCAATTTTTTTATGTTTAATATTTCACGCTTGTCGTAACTGTAGTAGAGAATGTGTAAAGTAAAAACCGTTTTTGGATAACAACCTTTGAATTTGTTACATGATGACAGTTTTGAATAAACTTTAATTATTATAAGGCCCGATTTATTCACCTCCAAATAAATTTATCTGGTCATTTATTCCCATAGTAACTAATGTGATCACAATTGTTACTATGGGAATAAATGACCAGATAAATTTACTTGGAGGTGAATAAATCGGGCCTAAAAATTCTAAATTTTTCTGTTGTCAAAGGAATAGAATCAAGCATTTTCATTCATCATTGAATTGCAATATAAAGAAAAAGCTTAACAAAGTGTGATACTGACTATTAATGGACTTAACTGAAGCCACTGAATGCAGTTTCACCGTCCATATGTAACGTCGTAAAAGAGTACGAGTTTCATTCATTGCCTAAACGAAAAACAAGTTGACCTACAATGAAATATCGCTGAAATAAAATTTGTACAACTTGTCTCGATTAACCCGTCCTGAACAAATTGGGCCAGCATGTAGAAGTCACGACGAAACACTTTTTTGCCTCGACGAAATCATTTTCGTCTTTATGAGAAGACCAAAAAAAAAAAAAGGAAAATGCATTTACAAGAATAATTTAATCGTTTTGGGATAACCATCCTTGACTTAAATTCACCGCAAATGCAACAAGTTGTCAGGGTTAAACGCTTATCCGAGTGAAATAAAAATTGTAAGAGAAATCTTACTTGAGTAAACGCAGCTCTTTGAAGATGAGCTGCATCCCGATGTGCGCCTTCTTCGTGTCTCAAAATCGCACGCTCGACTCTCGCGAGCGTGGGTGAGTCCAGGATGCCTGCAGGAATAGCCGAAGACCGTCCCGAGGGACAACCTCCCTCTATCTGCACCAACATAATTCGTTCACAGACAGTCCTCTGCTAACTTGGCAAATGTGTCGGACGTCACGCTTGCCAAGAAGTGTAAAGTCCGCGTGCTCACACCGGTTTGCTTCAACTGAGGAGGTCGGTCAAACGCAGAACTGCGCGTGCACTCCGTCCTGCTTCTTGGAGTTTATTGGAAGGGAAATTGTAGTGCTGCTATGAATTACCAGAAATCGCAGTTTTCCGCCGATGGTCGGCCGAAGAATTTAGATATCTTTCTAATTTACAAGAAATCACAAGCGAATGGTTATCAAAAATACTCTGTCAAAACATATCAGCCTACTTCGTTAGTTATTTAATTTATTGCGAGACTTTTAAATCATGTAAAAAATCGTGGCACTGTAAATCACTGACTATTAAGGATAATTCTTTCTACACGGACTACTCCAATAACCCCGTTTGTTAGAGAATACACAATTTTTAATAAGTACACTTATCAGTTCCAGATTTATCAAAACTAACTAATCTAAATGTAACGCGACATACATTAACGTTTGATATGGAAAACATACAGCCTGTAGCATTTAACCGGGTTTATTCATTCATGCCGTTCATGTTGACTATATGGATACAAAAGTATCATCCTTTCAAGCTGCGCATAATTTAAAATTATTTTCAAATACCTGTTGGCTGTACCAATTTGGCTGTACGATGTGTAACTTCGCTATTTTAATTGGAACACCCAATGTTTTATAACGAATTTCAGCTTGTCAGGTTATTTTAGTAAGTTTAATAAGGGCTTACTGTACTTACCTAAGTCCTATGGTTTTTAAGATATTAGACTTTGTTTTTGGTTTTCGGAAAATTCAGATGTAACTTTTATAGTGAATATCTCATTAACGACGAAAGTTGGAAAGCAAATATTGTGGTACTGTTACAAGCTAAGTGGAAGGTATCTACCGCAGTAGCAAAATTTCCTTTTCATTAAATAGGGATTCAGTAAAACAATTTCCATTTCTACAACAATTGAAGAGCAATAACTTTTGTTTTTTAAATGGAGCGGTGTTATTTTTATATCGTCGTTAGATGCTCCCTAAAGTTATTTTTCAATTATCTATACACTTTTCGAGTATTTGAAAAATTGAAAAATACCTGAATTTTTTTTTATTACCGTAGACAGCCATGATTTCATACTTAAGATCCCATAATTCTAATTTGCAATATGATAAATCTCATCAACAGTTACGGTTAATCGATAATTAATCAATAAAATCGATCAGCCAAAACTCAGAAGTACCATAAACCGATAGATTTGAATATTCTCTTTCATATTTTGCAAGAAATTCGTTTGTGCAACATTTGCATAAAAAGTTATGTGCATTTATAATTGACGCTGTCTTCAATATTTGAAGTTGTGGGTGCGCCCGTTTTCAATCGATAATTATTAATCAATAAAACCGATCGCCTAAAACACAGAGATAGCAGAGATTGCTAAATTTGAATGTTCTCTTTCATATTTTGCGTGAAATTCGTTTGTGCAACATTTGCATAAAAAGTTGTGTATTTATAGTTGACGCTGTCTTGAATATCTGAAGTGTCGGAGCGCCCGTTTTCAATCGATAATTAGTCAATAAAATCGATCGGCCAAAACTCTGAAATAGATCGATAGATTTGAATGTTCTCTGGAAAATGGAAAATGAAAAAAATGAAAAAAGAAATTGAAAACATTGTGGATTTTCCATTTTTATTTAAAAAATGTTTTCTACATGCGCAATTTCTAACTTCCATTTAATTTTTTTATTTCTTATTTACGGCCTTGAAAGTTGTAACTAGTCCTAACCAATATTTTAATTTAGAATATACAAAATTAAATGTACTAAGTAGACGTTCTATGTTCTTTATTAGTAATTCATTTTATAACGTTTCAAATATTCGAACTCATATTGTCATTTGCTAACTAATCCAACGATTTAGAAATTTTCTGCAGGCTGCCACATTTTTTTATAAACGCCAAGCAAAAAAAAACAGATTACAATAGGCGGTGCAAAGAAGATGTACCTATGTATGTGATTAAATAAAAAGTCAATAAATTCGACAGCTCATGAATACATATATTATATTGATTAATTCAGTTAATCAGTGACATAAATTTTCTTTGCACCGAGTATTCTAATTTCATTTATTTTACTCATTTTTTATGTTGATATAAGTATTAATACTTTAAACTCAAATATAAAACATCAGAAAATGAAAAATGTGCTGCAAAATAACCCTGTCAATACATATACATACATATTAAAACATTATGGAATTAATAATTTTAAAAAATTATAAATTTACATATAAAATACCATTTTCAAAAACAATATTCATAAATTTCCTTTTTCCCTGGAACAATTCAAGAATAGAATAATTTAAATGAAATAAATTTGATTGTGCAAACAAATTGAAAGTTAAGTTATAACTTTCTAAAAGCAAATTATATATTGTTAATAATTTTATAGTTGTTGATTGTTTATTTAGGGTGGGTTTACAGAAAGGAAATCAAATATTTAATTACGAATAACTATTTGATTGAGCTTAAAATTCGTATTGCCATAGAAATCAAATTGTTAAATCATGGCAACGAGGATTTTATGCTCAATCAAATAATTAATCGTAATTAAATATTTGATTTTCTTTCTGTGGGTTTACAGAAAGAAAATCAAATATTTAATTACGATTAATTATTTGATTGAGCATAAAATGATTAATGTATTAGTCTGATTATTAGACCACCGAGTATGTTTATATACTGTACAACTAATTTACGATAATAAATAAATAATAAATGCTGAAAAGACATTATTATCAGACTGATTATAATAATAACTTTATTATAATCATATAACAAAAAACCAATCTAATGCAATAAAAGATAGATATATCGACTATCATGAAACTACCGACAGCTGCAGTTGCTATCAGCGCCAACGCCAATACATGACCAAATTCAAATACATCATTAAATAAGATAATTAATTTTTTATTACTAAATACATATTACATATATCAGTAATACAAAAAGTTACATCAGAAGTATTTCTTCTACGCTTAAAATGACAAAAATGAATTTAAGACATCAATTTAAAAAAATGTTTAAAACAGTTTGTTTAAAGCAAAGGGTTTGTTTTTAATTGGGTGTTTTAAACATGTTTTAAACACAATGTTTGAAACTTTCCAACCCTGTATTTACATGACGTAAGGCGCTTATAAATTTTATGATATGCTGGGCAGAATCTCCACCTTCAGATCGCCTAGTGGCCTTGCTCTTGCAGGATTCAATAATTAGTTAAACACCAAATTTATTGTGTACACAGATTTTATTTAAGTGAAGCTTACGTTAGGAAATTAATTTAATTTATTTGTTTAGTTTAAGATCCCGATAAAAGATTATTGTAAGAACAATCATTCGGTTTTGCCCCACATAAATTGCTATCGATCCGCTTGTTTACATGCATAAACGAACCGTATGATTTTTAAAATTTTAAATAAAGGGAGACCGTGAAAGCAAGACGTATGGCGTAAAAATAGCAAATACAACAATTTATTCAAAATAATATTTACAAAACTTCAAAAGGCATTCATCATTGAACCATATTTTCGCAGTGATGTTAACCATAACGCACGTATGAGTTAATTTAAGCTGTATGTTTTCCTCTTCACGGCGTCCCTTTACCTAAAATTTTAAAAATCATACGGTACTTTAGTATTAAGTTTACGTAAAGGCCATTTTAAATTACTCCATTTCTTGTACAAAATTTGGTTGTATTGTGCTGCAGATACGGTTTAGAGATAGAACGTATTGTATTTTTCCGTTTTTAATTCTATTTAAGTTATGATATAATTTTCGTTCAAGAAATAGAGCCAAACCTTCTACAAGAGATTTTAGTGAAACATAATTCATAATTTAAAGTCAAACCTTTTGTTTTTTATCATTCAACTTTCGCTGCATTTTAAGAAGTCGGCCAAAAAGCTTTCCCTTTTTTTTAGATCAAATGGTTTTAGCTTCACGTATTGTCACTACTATGTAGAGATGGCAACTTCAGTTGGTTTGCGAATTTAAGCATGGAGACAAATAAGGAGCACATTTGGCTTGTCCTCTTTTATTTTTAACGCAAAAAAAGTAGTTTCAAAAAGAGTTTAGAGTTTTTATAAAAAGTAAACGAGAAAATTTTTGGCCAACCCAATGGCTTATAAATAGAAGCCAACCAATTAAGACAAGTTCAGTTTAAAATTAAAACAGAATGGATTTTTGGTTGTACTTAAGAAAATTCCAAAAGATATAGCTCGAACTGTTTCGCTCTTGTAATTTATAACATTATAACTTATAAATTTTGTGTTATTATTATTATTAATTAATTAATATTTTTAGTTGAAATTCAGCATCTTGTTATATTTGTAGCAAAAACTTAATAAGGGTAAATGAACAAGATATGTCTGGCTACAATTCTTTCTTTATTAAGGAAGCACACCACCGCGGTTTCGGCGCTAGTACGACATTTTCAAATGTTGTCTGTGTCGGTAGTCTAACACAGACTACAGGTTCAACCACGTGCTTCTTGGAGCACATTTTATTGAACTGAATAACATCAAAATGAAAATGCCGAAAGCGCCGAAACCGCGGTCGTGTGCTTCCTTAGGATGGTTTTTCCTAATAAAGAAAGAATAAATTAAAGAATGGTCCAAGATGCTCAACGACATGTGTGAGTTAGATAAAACTCTCAAAAGTGAAAGATATGAGCGATATTTATTTATTTAAGAAAATTTATAACACGATGTTGGAAGAGGCTAAACATTCATATTACTCCCAAAAACTTGTAAATAGTCTTAATTTAACTAAAGATACATGGAAGATCATTATTAACTAGATTAAACTTCGAAGATACTAGAATGGAAAATGCCGAAAACAACTTGATTGCCGACACTCCTAAACTTTGTGATTTCTTGAACAAATTCTTCGTGAATTTATCTGAAAATACCTCCCCTAAGGAAATCAGAGCATTCAGAACTCGTAAGAGTGGTATAAACATCCATATTTTTGGCACCTACCGATACTCGTGAAGTTGAACAATCAATAAAGAAAAAATGTGGAAAATTTAGTACTGGGCCAATTTTGAAAGTAGTGGCTGATCTTATTTCCGTATCACTTTGCAACATTATTAACGAATTTTTTGTTAAAGGAAAATATCCAGTTGCGCTAAAATTGGATTGGAAATTAACCTCCTCTCATTTATCCCATTAATTAGAACGTCTAAAAGTATATTTCCAGCTGAAGCAGCCAGAAATCCTTTCAATAACGATAGGTATGAATCTATGATTTGCTCCACAAATTTCCTATCGACAAACAGAAAGTAATTAGTGAATGTCAGCATGGTTTCAAAAGGACCAAATCAACAAGTACCGCAGCACTACAAGTCTTAAATTGTATCCTGGATGAATTTAATAACAAAAAGAAATTCTGTGCCCTATTTTTTACCTTAGTCGGGCTTTTGATTCGGTTAATATTGACCTCCTTTGTTATAACCTAGATAAGCTAGGAATTAGAGGAATAGCAAACCAATGGATCAACTCCTTTCTTAGCAGACGGTCACAACGCGTTGCCGTCAGTAACTTTCAACCCAGTGCCCTAATTTTATCAAAGTTGGTGTACCACAAGGATCAGTGTTCGGCTCAATTCTGTTTGCAATATTTATAAATGATTTACTTAAATGTTGTGCTTCTCCGTTAAAGACTGTATGCCGATGACACCAGTTTCCTGCTCTCTGATTATGATTTCGGTAGTGCAATACAACGGGCGAACTCCGCCGTCAATGAAATGAAAAAGTGATGTGAAGATAAATGGTTTTACGCTAAACTTGTCCAAAACCTGGGTTATGCAGTTTGTTACTAGAAATATTAATATTGACTGGTCCCCTCTTGTTATTTGTGATAAAACCTCGCTTGAAGCAGTGTCAACCTTCCGGCTATTGGGTATTGAACTGAACTCGAAATTAACATGGAGAAATCTTGTAGATAAATTAGTTAAAAATTTAAGTAGTATTTCGTTTTTATTTTACAGACTAAGAAATGTTGTACCTTTAGAAGTATTACGGACGATGTATTTCGGTCTTGTTCACTCTGTTGTGTCATACGGCATTGTATTATGGGGTAGTACCTCCGACCTGCAAGATGTATTTAGAATATAGAAAAAATTATTAGAACCATAGTCCATGTACCATTAAGACATAGTTGTAGGGAACTATTCGTTCGTTTACGTATTATGACACTTGCATCGATATACAGTGTGTGGCATTTAACCGGGTTTCTTCATTTACGCCTTTTTTAATGAAAATATGGAAAAATGTTTTAAACAAAAGTATCATATTTTCAAGCTCCGCATAATTTAAAATTATTTTTGAATATACAGGATGTCCCAGTTTGGCTTTACGATGTGTTACTTCGTTATTTTAAATAGAACAGCCTATATTTTATAACGAATTTGAGCTTGTCAAATAAATACGAAACTTTTGAAAACTGTAGGAACAACAAAATAATTCTAAGTTGTCTTGTAATTTCACAATAAGTGTTCAAAATGTATGCATTTAATATAACAGAGATTAACAAATTTAGAAAATTGACAATTTATTCAAAGTTTGGGTAAATACTCTCTGCTGATTTTAATTAATATGTTAAAATGCAGAAATTATGAAATAACGTTAAATATTTCCTAAACCGTCAGTAATTGGTATAGGGAAGTGTATAGTTAATTGAAAGATACTTTTATGGAGCATCTAACAACGATATAAAAATGACAACGTTCCATTTAACAAACAAAAGTTATTGCCTTTCAACTGTTGTCGAAATGGAAATAGTTTTACTGAATCCTTGTTTAATGAAAAGTAAATTTTGTTACTGCGGTAGATACCTTCCACTTAGCTCGTAATAGCTCCACAATATCTCCTTTCTTACATTCTTCGTTATTGAGATATTCATTATTAAAGTTATATCCGTATTTTCCAAAAACCGTAAACAAAGCTGAATATCTTAAAAACTATAGGACTTGGGTATAGGGAACCCTTATCAAACTTACCCTAAAATAACCTAACAAGCTTAAATTCGTTATAAAATATAGGGTATTCCATTTAAAATAACGAAGTAACACATCGTACAGCCAAACTGGGACATCCTGTATATTCGAAAATAATTTTAAATTATGCGAAGCTTGAAAGGATGATACTTTTGTAAAAACATTTTTTCATATTTTCAATAGGAACGGCGTAAATGAAGAAACCCGGTTAAATGCCACAGACTGTATATCTTTGAACTAATTATGTATGCACGGTTGGTTTTTAAAAATAACTCTGCTCTGCATGATTACTATACCAGACAGGGTTCCGAAAATCGATTACCTTTTAGTCGTCTAACAATAGGTCAAAAAGGTCCTGTACTCATGAGTGCACAATGTTTAAGAAAAATTAAAGTGTTATGGCTCAACGATATACTCCCCCAATGACAATTTTTTTAAAGTCAAACTAAAAAATTACTTCATCTCGGGAGCCTTTTATGTGTAAACGAGTTTTTAGAGATTTCATAGTATGTAATGTAACTCAAATTATTATTCTTATTATTATTAATTGTAGCCAGACATATCTTGTTCATTTATCCTTATTCTTTTTAGCAAAGGAGTATTCAAAGGTTATTTTATTTCGTACAAATTTTCTTTATTGATGTTTTAGATTCTCTAAAATACAGTAGAACCTCAGACTGAATCTTCCTTGGATGATCGAAGACTCGAACAAGCAGATTGATGAGAACTGAGAATAAGAGATTTTGACATAATTTTTCTATCATTTTCATTTATAAGTAAGTAACATACTTGAAGAAATTCTGAACTCAAGTAATTACAAAGAAAGTATACATAAATATACGAAACTAACATAAGTTACCCACAGTTAAAAAGAAAATAGGCACGTACGTGATTATCGTAAATATGTTTTAGTAAAATCTAAAAATACGAAAACTAATGCGATTGCCTTGAATAAACTGCAATACAAGAAATTATCTCGAACCTCGAGTGAAATAGATCTTGAATGATAAAGGTTGGATAATAGAGATTCCCCCTACAAAATATACTCGCCTCGTAGGTACAATATAAACACAAATAATCGGTGTTCTACAGCTGAGATTTTGCAGTGAGTTACAAGAAACTCTTGCTGCAAACCAACAATAATAACAAATACAACAGTTTAGGTCGCAACATTGCGCGGGCAACTTTTGAGCTAAAATTGTGTGAAAATGGCAAATTTGCTGCCTAATAAGCCATCCCATACAAAGGGATCAAATAAGGCTATTACAGCGAAATTTGTTGCAAGTCGGTATTGATTGCAACTGAATCCTCACGCATCCTCTGGACAGCTGTTTAGGCCCCATCATTAGATGAGTAGCTCGAAAGCAGCTATGTAGGTAGAGGATGCTCGAGGATTCAATTGCGATCAAAACCAACATGCAACAGGTTTTTAATTTTAAGACTTTTGAAAGTGGTCTGTGACAAAAAGAAAAGTTGGCAACTCATGTAACAATCTCAATGTATATGAAAGACGATTCAAAAGTAATTGTTTTTCTGTTCTCTTAAACAATTTTTATCTAGTTACATAAGATATTCAGGTTCTTCTTAATTGTTGGAATCTTTACATGTATTATTCAAAGTATCTTTTACCAGCACTTGAGTAAATAATAGCGTGCTTCTCACTTAAGCAATTCTATGCATGTATATCATCATTATCCTTGTCCAGGTAATCCATTTAAACTCTCCTATTTGTCAACAGTACGTATCACTTCAGTGGTGCGGTATCTATTCTGACAGCATCGTGAGGAACTTAATTAGTTCAGAAACTCATTATCTATTATGGACGTGATAATTAATTAATTTGTCACAAAGTTGTGCATGTAACGGAGACAGTCTATATATATCTGAAGCGAAACCTACACATATGCGAGTGAAACCTCATTTCTTGTAATAAATTACAATTATGGTGCGATTTTTGAGGATTCTGTAGTAAGAGTGCAGTAAACGCTGTCACATAACACATTCAAGGATTTTAAAGTAGTTAAATCTTGCTAGGATTTCAAAAGAAGAGTCGATATGCCTTCAAAGTGTCGTTTTAAAAAAGGAAGTACAATCTAAGACCCCAGTACGTAAATAATTGCATGTAGAGAACGCTGCTGATGCAGCCGATAACAATAAAAATATATGAGATCCGATCGACTATGAAGTGCAACGGTTATTGAAATGCGCCGAGGCAGACATAAAACGAAATTGAAAACTCTTAAGTTTCCTGCTGCATCTCTAAAACCAAACGAGTTTGTTTTCCTTTCCTTGCGCTATATTGCCAAATTTTCTTCCATCCGATTAGTCTCATCGAAGATATTAAATCCGTTCACTTTAAATTTCCTTTTTGCGCGATATGGATTTTTCAGTTTTCAAAACGGATGCCACGAACGGAGATTTATGTTATGAGACCAGCGTTTAAAAATAGAAATTCATTGTTATTCCCGGGGTATACGCGAAAATCATTTAATTTATTCCACTCCAAAGAATAGCAATGAAGGTCGAGGTAGTAATTAATGGCATTTGCATATTTTTATGTGCGTTTGACGTTGGGGGCAATTCCAATTTAATTAAAACCTCGTATAGGGGTTTATTATAATTCACGTTCATTCATGTATTCCATTGTAAAATTCAGCAATCTTGGAAACAGCAGCAACACAAATGTTTTTGTCATACTCATCACGGATAGAATTTTAAGAAATAAAAACATCTTTTCAACCTGAATTTCTCCGGACTTGAATCCTCAGCGGAGCTTTCTCGGTTTAGGAAAAGCCTCCATTGCCCTCGGAATGCATACGTTAAGCCCTCCAATTTAAGAGAAATTTACCTGTGCGCAGTTTTACATGCACTATGCACATTGTGAAGCTCAGAGTAATAAAATTCCTTGTCTGCAAAGGCCAATATTTCACTACAAAAGGAGGAGGGATCCTTTTAAATATTTCTTCCGATCTACAAACACGAGAAATATGGCCGATAAAATTCATTTAAAATACATAAAAGTACATAACAAATGCCTCGCAGACTTTGATCTCCTAGCGAACGGAGTTTAATATGAAAATTTCAGGTTCAATTGTCGGGAAATTCCTCATCTGTATTAAATAAGGTATTAGGTATTAGAAAAATTTATTTATAGAATTACGTAATTTAACAGTTAATACATTCTCTAAGTGTTACATAAACAAGGACAACATTAACTAATACAAACGGTAATTTAATCTTTAATTGCCCACCATTACATACTAGCGTTGGATTACAGTAACAAAACTTTAATTACATTAAACAAATTCAAACAGACTATATCATTAGTGCCGTGTATCTGATCTATTGACACATTTATTATTTACTTTCTCAAATACTATAATAAATTTAATTGACCACAGAAGTTAAATTACAGTTAACAATTATTACGCAGTGCAAATAATTAATATTAATTAATAAAATTGAACAAATCTGATTTTTATACAGCTAATATCTGCTGCGTTCGAAAATTATACGTCGGATGGATCTGGAGCATATGATCTCATCTTTTTCACTCAAGACTCTTAATCTATTTTGTATCTCGCTCATCCGTTTAAAAAAATCTTGTGTTTATATCATTTCCATGACAACAGGCGATCTTTTCACACTCTACTTAAATGCGGGATGTGAGAGATCGCCTGTTGTCGTGGAAATACTATAAACACAAGATTTTTTTTTTAATGGATGAGCGAGATACAAAGTAGATTAAAAGTAGTGAGTGAGAAAGATGAGATCATATGCTCCAGACACATCCGACGTATAATTTTCGAACGCAACTATCATTGTTTTAATATTGAAAAACCAAATTGCTTAATACACAATGTTGACGTTACATGCATTACCCTTTATTAAAAATTCTATTTGCTTCCACGAAAACTCGCAGACGAAAAACGAATAGGGGGATGACCTTAAAAGATAAATTGTCCTCGAAGTAATTAATCACTTTCCTCTCTCATTATCATAATTAGTAAAAAAATACTTTTGGGCGTTTGAAATTTATTTTATGCATACGAAATATGAAGGGCCAAATTTCATGTTTTACTTGAAATAAAATATTTGCTTGGTCTTTTATAATAATAAGCAACAATGAAGAAAAACGAAATTTCGAACCGTCTAACATTATTGCTTCAAACAGGATGTTTCAAAAAGTGGGCAATGCAGGCGCATTTTTTAACAAACTAAAAGTAAGAGAACATGACAGTATGTTGCATTCTCAGTTGCTGCAACTTACAAGATGTCTTTACAGAAATAGTTTTTAAATGACCACAAAAATAAAAACCTAATTACATCTAGTGAACATACAGACCATGTTCTAAAATCTTCTCGATTGATAGATACACCAAGCATGATCAAGTCAAAACTTTCAGACCCAATAAGAAAACAGAAGCCATGCACCTACTTTAAACCATCATGTGACTTGAATCCTTTTGATCCATTTTGGAAGCAAAGTACTCCTCTTTCTAATCAGCAACTTTTACCGAAATAGCCTGTATATAGTTTGCTATGTTGTTAATCAAATCATAATATTCACTGTAAATAGGAAACACACGTTAATCTAAAGACAAAGAGAGTAGTAATTTTCACGTAACAAATTGTGGCGTGTAATATCCAAATTATCTTTGAACGATGTAAATATAAATTGTAACCTAAATTAAACATTAAAGCAAAACACGAATGTATTCGTAATATCAATACAGTTTCTTTCTTCACGGTACATATTTTTATCTAAAATGATGGTATTGTAGTAAATAAGAAATGGACACTTTTAAACAAACTTTGCAATGTACTTACAAAAAAGAAACTGTATTTTTTTTTATAATGTGAAAACAGGAATGCGAAGAGAAGCTCTCGATTTCGGCAGTTACAAGTGACAAAAGCTAAAGGGCAGCAATTTTATCAGAAGGTAAATTGATATCACTAGCTCTTTATACAGTCTTTTTCTTTTGCTTTTCCCCCTTTGTCAAATGTGTTTCCGAATTTGACAAATGACTTTCCAATCCGTAGGCCTACTGTACTTTGAACGGATTGGAAAGTTATTTGACAAATTAGGAAACACATTTGACAAAAGGGGAAAAGCAATAGAAAAACACTGGATGCAAGGTGCAAGTTAGATTTATGTCGAAATGGATACCATCAAAAAGAACCTTAACAAGATTTTTACACAGTACAGCCGTTGGAGAAGACATTAACCAATTCCTAATGGAAAATTTGATTAAAAAAACGCATCAGCATTTTATTCCAACAATTAGAAAGTTTTAAGAAACTTCTTAATGCATCAACTGATGCATATTGAAAATTCCACGGATAGGTACAATTTACTATTAAGAAGATTAGAAACAAATCGAAAATTATTTCCATCTCTTAAAAGATAGACAAAATAACTTTATAAGATATAATTAAAAATAAATATTACCGGGTCCTACAGTTTAGGTAAAAAAAATGACAGGTGATGATTTGGTCAACAAACAACTAATTTCTCTGAAAGGTTTCCACGACCATTGTCCATTAATATTTCTTACTATCCGAGTCAGTTAATATCAAAGTGATTCAATTTAAAGTCTCGGAAGGTCACGATATTAAAAATGCATGTCTTAGCTGGATTTGGGAATGTAAATGCCAAATCTAGCTAAGACATGAGTTCTTCTGAGGACCACTTTAAATTCGATTTTAAGTTTCGCTTTTGATCGTATGAAACATCTTCAGAAGCCAATGCTGATTCAGGTTGCTACCTACCTGTAGGTCTGCAAATTAGTGCGAGTGGCTAATGTTTCTCCGCACCGGCTCGACATAGCTCGTGGTGAAGGGAGGTTTGACGAAACCCCAAAGTAAAAGGTGGGCAAAGTGATAAATAAAACGCACCAGCTGAGTACACTTGTTTATATTTAACTTGCTCATAAACTGAATAACGACAACTCAAAACCGAAAAGTAAATAAATAAATAACACGTTAAATTTAACCCGTACCACAGATCTGTGCTTCGGTCACACATATAACTTCAAACGGGCACAAGAATTATCTATATCAACAGAAACGGGTGAATGTGAATATAAATTGTATATAAACAACACCGCGAATACAAGAGAAAATGGGGTTAGTCCGACCTTGGTAAACTCCACAGATCCAGCGTCAATGTCAATCAGCTGTCACCAGTCGGAGCGTCCTCCCGCGGTGGTTAGCGGAGTGAGTCAATGGTGCGGAAAAGCCGCCAAACGTAGCGTCGTCTTGCCGGACGAATCCACTCTTCAAAGGTGGGGGGGGGGGGTAGGCCGGTTTGCGAAACTTCGTTCGATACAAAAGCCTGGAACTCGAGTTATAAGTCAGGGACTCGAGCTACCACGGGAACTAGAAGCCTATGTAGAAGAGAAAGACGCGTTACTCGCAGGGATCAATTGCACAACAAGGCCAACCAAACATACCTGTACCCTTTCTCAGAGGCAGGCCTTTGATAAGTCGTTTAAACGGCTTGTAGGTCACTCGGCGTGCTTTCTCAAATCTCGGAAAACCATCCGTTTCAAGTTTCAACCACAAAATCCGTGGAGAAGCACAAAGCTTGAAATCACACCAAATAAACGGACCGCACGCGTCAAGTACTATTGAAAGAATGACCGCCAGGCGAACGCGCCGTTCCCTTCCACATGCGCTGAAGACGGAAGTCGTTACTGATGAAATGAATTTTAAACGGGCGAACAAGTGAAATGGAGCTATGCAGTAGGTTTAAATAACAGCGTATAATTTAACTAACGCAATATTGCGCAATATGGTGAAATGCGACGATCGGCACGTAGGCCGTTAGATTCCCACGTTAATACAGGGTGCACGGAAAAATATTATGAATAACTTAAATGAATTTTTCAACCGTAACAAGGTTGTTGTAGCAAATCTAAAGCAGTAGCATCAGTTCTTAACGTTGGCTTCATTGTAAAGCAACAAGACGCAACTGTTACTTGTCAGTGGATGCTAGTTCTGACGTTAGGCGATTTCTGTCGCGTGCTACAAAGTATTTACTCAGGTGTGTCCAACCTATGGCCCTTAATAACTAATTATGGGGCTCCACAAAGACGTAAACTCAAATATTTCACTTGTTATAAAGAGTTTTTCTTTAATCTGGCGTCGAAGTTGGCCATGAAAATTTAATTGTGAAGCATCATCATGACAGTTGTTAATTTGACATTTGAAGTTGCCATTTCTTACCTCGCTTTCGAGGTTTCGAACTCAACAGTACAAGAATGTGATCTATTCTAATAAACTAAAAAAGACAATATGAGATCTGTTGTAACCAACGCAAAAGACAAAAAGAAAATAAAATTTACAACAAAATAATCAAAATTGTGGTGCATTCACAATAAGCACATAGTCACGTCCAACTTGGATGCATAATTTAAAAATACACAGTTGGTCTGACCAAGACTAGGTATACGGTTAATTGTGAGTAAATGAAGGAGAGGCTCATTGAAACTTGTGTGGAAATGAAATAGAGATATTACAATGTTGCGTGCGAAGGTAGGAATGCTGCGGTCGGAGCGTGGCCCGCGTTATCAATCGGCAACGTCGATCGATGTAGCTATTTCGTTTACTCATGCGCTTTCTACTATTCCATCCTTCATTTACTCATGATGCATAGCCAGTGGTGGTCAGGCCGACGCGGTATAAATATATATATATATATAGTGCCTTTTCTAATAAATATAATAAAATAGAAAGAGAGTTCAATTGCTTATAAACTGTATTGTATTATATGAACAAACAAATCCTTAGACTTAAGCCAAAGTAAACCTCTACTTTGAAAAATGTAATAATTACCCATTAGGCTGACTAGGCTATAGCCTAGGGGCTTCGAGCAAATGGGGGCCCTCGGGGCCCTAAAGAAATACATAATAAGTATAAATAATGTTTGATTTTAAAGAAACTGCCGATATGAAATTTGATTAGAAAACTAAAAAGAAACCTACCGTGCTTGTTCAGATAGATTCGGAAGATTTTGCTTCAGTGAAATGTAGAAAAAAACCATTTTTAAGTTTTTGTAAATTGTTTGTTTATTAAATTTTTCATTTTTTATAAGCCGTAGGTTGTATGTCTATCTTTGTGTACCTACAGTGAACAGTTTTGGTACTACGTAATTACGATTTTTTACAAGCCAGATAATACTTGAAGGCCCGCCGCGGCCCGTTGTGTAGATTGTGCAACGCGCAAGGGCGCTTAAGCAAAGGGGCGCCAAATTGTCTGTAATTATTTAAATAGATGTAACTAAAAATGACTTGCGGTTAAAACATAGCAAAAATAATTATTCAAAGCACCTTGTTTGTAAGCTTTATTTCAGCAGAATTAATTTTTATCAAAGTACTTTAGTTAAGAAAGTATATACAGGGTGACTGACGATTATTTCGCCAAGAAAAGAAACACGAAGAGATGCGTTGTCTCAGAAAATGGGAAAAATGTTTAAAAAATTCTATGTACTATGCCCGACAAAAAAATCTGGGACATGTAACATGTTCTATTGTAAATACGGCGAATTAGGTATTGTTAAAAAAAATCGTCCGTTTGTTTACTTTTGTGTTTTTTTACGTTACCAAGCAACATGAATTGTTTAAAGCTGCAATCAAACTAATAAAATAACTCAAAAATGCAAGTGTAGAGTTGTCCCAGATTATTTTGACGGGCATATACAGGCTGTCCCGTGGCAAAGAACGGAGGTCATTTCGAACACCTTTTGAGATAAAGTTTAAAAATTCTGAAAATTACAAAACACGTTGTATCCTTGGAAACGGTTTGCTTTATTAGAGTTTTTTTTAAGTTTGAATTGATTATTAGGTGAACGGATACATGATTAGATGAACTTTAAAATTTTAAAAAATAAAAAATTAATCATTAAACTCCCAGCATTTTTTAAAGGGTTGACTTTAGAACAAAACTTTATTAGAGTTTTTTACTTAGTTTGAATTGATTATCACGTGGGTGAAGTGGTGACATTACGTCACGGGACACCCTGTATAGTACTCTAGTTTTCGAGAAATAATCAAAAATTATAACCAAAACGACGATTCGTCCCTGGTTAAGAAAGAGCAGCAGATAAACGCAATACAGTTATAAAAGTGTTTTATAGTTCTATGATTGTTATGGAATTTTTCATAAGACAAGAGCTCTGCGTCATAAATAAAACCATAACTCCATCCTTTTTTCTTATTCACTGTTGACAAAGAAATAATACTGAAATATTTGTCGGTTGTAACTTCGAAGATTGATGACGCAGAGCTCAAGTTCCGTAAATTTGACGTTGGACGTCAACTTAACCTTTAAACGGAATTATTGCGATCAGCTAAAATACGAGCTCCCAAATATTGACAAATGCATGCGAATTACCTGAAGAAAATTTTACAAAATAAGAACAACAACGGCTTCACTTGAATACTTGCTTTGACAAATAAATCACTACAACACGAAAATAATTCAAATTTCCGTGATAAAAAATTCTAGCATTTTTCTTTAATTTTAATTGTATTGCAAATACTCTACACATACTGGCGTAAGAATTCTTTTTTGCGAAATAATTGTCAATCACCATGTATGTACACTGTGTTGATTTGTTTTTCAGACAGGGAAATAGGATGTACTATTATGTACTAATATGTATTGGCTCTCCTGTAATATTTTGAGTAAAATGGTAAAGGAATATTTGTTCAGAATTTTAAAATGCATTATTCAAGAGCGCCAAAATATGTTTTACACAAGGGCGCTCGACACCCTGACAACTTGACAAGGTTATATGATCTGAAAGGGGGCCCAAAATAATAATCAGCAGCCTAAGGTCCCAAGCACCTTTAATCCGGGCTTGAGTCGACCTTTAGATCTATCTGTGCATACGGGCCTTAATGAGAGCCAGTCAACTTAAAGGTTGGATACCCATGGTTTACATCAGGGCAACACAATTATCTGGGTTTCTAGTGACGACAAAAATGATGCAGCAGATGAAAAGTAAACGTATGTTGAACGAAATTTGTCTCAACAATATTTTTAACATAATTAAATGTAGAATCAAGATTTTACTCGATGGATATTCAAGTTATCTTAAGCAAGGTCGTAGGAATAAAACAAAATATCGCAGTGAAAATTGTATGGTCGTTGTTGTTTTTGTTTCCACTATCGACGGAAAGAGAAGGAACATATAGGAAACCAACTACTAAAGTAACGTCAGTTTCTTTGGTGTAAAGATTGTAAAGCCACTTTTAAGAGGTTCTATGTGATCGAGATAAGGTAGTTCCAACCCGCTTAAAATAATTGTGAACAGAGGTGAAGTGAACCCAAAAACAACTCTACATATAAATTTCATTTTTAACTTCTAGGTCTTAGGAGGACCACTTCATCAGTTGTCATTGGGCAAGCTAACACCCTAGCCAGTCCGCCATTAATTGTGAGCATAATATATTTCGAAATGAACAGCTTCGCTCTAGGGAAAAGGTAGACTTTTTCAAAGTTCTTTGTAAATTAATGACTTATACATGACTTACACCTTCTCTGGTCTTAGGAAGACCACTTCATCGGGAGTTCACAAAGCCCAGCTGTCATTGGACAAACTAATACCCTGGCGAGTCCGCCATTAATTGTGAGCATAATATATTTCGAAATGAACAGCTTTACTCCGAGCAGAAAGAAGACTTTTTCAAAGTTCTATGTAAATTTTCTCGTAATTTTCTGAATAGAGTGTCGTATAAGACAATAAATTGACTTTCATAAGCTGCGTCGTTCAAAACTGAACTTGTCCATTGAAAACTTATAAATTTGTGAATTACTTCTAATTACATCTTTAAAATCCCTCATTTATCGAGCTTTGTTATGTCGATGATGGCTTTTTGAAGATCTACTAATGCAGCAAAAGAAATCAGTTTTAAGATCCCTGAAGAAGTAATTTCCAAAAATTAATGGACGCAATCAAAAGACCACTACACATATGAAAACTATGAAAAATTTGCGTTTTGATCAATTAACTTTAATTATTGTTTGCACAGCTTCGAAGCATAAATAGTTGATAATAAAACACATTGAATTCCTTTATTTCTTAAATATAGTTTTCAGGTATTGATCTTAAGTCAAAAAAAATAAATAAATGGAAAGCAGATTTAGGGAGAGGTGTTCGCCCGCCACACATCTTTTTTAATTTGTGCCAACGACCATTAATAATTGTAAGAAATATAATGACGTCTTGCAAATTACTGAGGGGAAAGTTTGACTTTGTTTATCACCCCCCTGCGAATCCGTTCCTGCCCAGAAATTTCTAATTTTGTGAAATACTCATACAGTGCCGTTTCTAGTTTACTAAGAAAGTATTTATTAAAGCTAACAGAGCTTATTGCTTTCTCTGCTTTATTCTATTTGGATTTGGAATTTTTGCAGTAACTTATTTTTTTCCGGTTATAGGTACATTTAAATATTGTTTTATTTTTTTATTTAAGAAGATTGTTATTTAATGTATGCTAAAGTAAGTACTACAAGGCATAGAATAATACAAGATTTGTGCTTACAAACTACGATGTCATCTAGTATTTCCCCTCTCGACAGTTCGGTTTAAATAAGGAAGTACTAACACGTAATGATGATATTTTGCTTAATCACAAATGTACTTCCTTGAAAAAGATAATACATTTATCGCCCCTTGTTTATCTTAAGAAGCATAAAAATGCAATGAACGCGGCGCCAAATTTACGCTAGGATTAACGTTAACGACTGCGTAAATACAATGCCTGCTTGTAAGCGCACACAGTGATTCAATAAACAATAATAATCCCGGAGAGATAAGCGTTATCTTCACTTCAAGTTAGGAGGTAATTGCTGCCGCCAGAACTCTTGTCTAGTATTTAAAAAATCAACAGCACCCTTAATGCAATCGATGATGGTGTTATCGTCCTCCTTATATTTGCATTTGATATTCGGATTATTCAACAAGTTATCCAAGTACTCCTTGTCGGCTCCCAATTCCCTCAGTAACCGGCTTTTTTTCGGGGGTCTGCTTCGAAGAGTCGTCCTTGTTTTATCCGATTTGCTTGTAGTTGCAACATCGGGGGTAACAGAGGATACACCCGCACCCGTCTTGTTGGAAGTTCCACTTTGCTTAGTGCTGCATCTTGTAGATGTGGTTAATGTATCGGATAACCCAGCCGCCAAGGGAAAACTTCCACCAATAGCGTTTTCAATTGCCTTCTGTGCCTTATGAACGCCGAGCTGAAATCCCTCGTGATCAGGCCTCAGGCGCAGACCTCGGTGGTAGTACATCAAACTATGCTCGAAATCGCCCAAATAGTACAGGGCTTCCGCCTTTTGGTAAATCGCTTTCATGAAGTTCTTGTCGATAGATAGTGCAGTCTCGGCATCCTTCAATCCATTTTCCGGTTGCCCTAGTAACAGGTAGCACTTGCTGCGCGCGACCAAAGCATTTTTCTCGGTCGGGTTCAGTTCCAAAGCCTAAAACAAATATTTGCGATTAATATCGCGTAACGAGCCTGTTTGCTTTAGCTTAAAATTCGTCGATGCGACGCACAAAAGAGCCCATTCAGTTCCCGTTCGGTTGATTTCACTTAAATACCAGAGTGCAGTTTACATTTTCCCTATGCAAGCGACAATGCTGGAATATTTTAATGAACGGAATATTTCACGTTTTAAATTTTAAATTTATGCCAGTATAGGCTAAATATTTTATTAAATTTTGTATGTAGTAGAACGAGGTTAATATAATTATTTATCATATATGCATATATTATAAAATATTGCTCCATCAGCATCGATTGTTAATTAATTAAATGTAATAAAATCAAATGCCGTACTCACATATGGCCTAAAATTCTTTCGACAACTTTTGTAAATATAAACGTCTATAAAATTAATCATATTTTGCACAAGTTGTTCAAAATGAAAACGTAGATTTTAATTAATCTCAAAGCAGTTATTACACTTGTACGACGCAATCATCATTAGCGATACAACTGTGTATTATTAGTTCAAGACAAGTTTTACGACTGAACGACTTTGATTCTGTGCGTAACACCATAAACATTTATTGTTCGCTTTTAAAAATGTAAACTTTTGGTCTTATGCATGGGCGTAAGATGGGGGTAAATTTTTGGTATACATTTTATGTATTGCAGCTGCGGGTTTACTGCCCTATCATTTATTGCACTTAATAGTAAACTTCGCTCAGATGGGGCTTTAAATCAAAGCCACCGCTTCTCAAACGTTTTATGTCAAAACCAAACGTATATTTTTCCGGAGTATTATTAACATTTTTCCCAAACGTATGTCATAACTTCGCTTCTTTTCTTGTGTATTAGTAGTGATTACAGTATGCGAAACTTAATTGATTACACCCTGTATAATGCTATTAATATACATATGGAAAAAAAAATGAGTTTGAAGTTCCATTTTTCACTGACACTACATATCTCTCGTCCGAAAAAAAAAACCATAAATAAATTCATTCAAAGAGTTGAACTTAACGGGTTTAAAGTGCACGTGAAGTTCAAGTACGATACAATTAAACTTGAAGTTGATAAACGACCGGTGTCAGTAACAATCAAGTCAGAAAAATATTAATCTCAATCTGAAACTACATAATTCTAATTAAATTTACGTAAATATTTATGCACACAATAAAACGAACAATCGATTGGTCGCGCTCAAAGAATACAGAATAAATAAGGAATAAATTGACGCGGTCTTTATAATTGCGACCATGAAGATGCATTCGGTGTGCTCGAACGTCACGTCTTCACGGCTCTTATCGGCAATATCTGGCTTCCAGATATTCAACGCACGTACCAATAATATTGTCTGCATATTTTATTTTACTGTCTATTAACACTTTCGAAGTTATTCTTGTCTGCGTAAGCCAGTAACGAGATGTAAAACATTGGATGGTTATTGTTAACATTGTCTGAGAAGGAAAACTTCGAGAATAAATTAAAATTCTAAAAAGCCTTATTACGTTTTTGTACATTTGCTTACGAAAGTAATGCATATCAAAACAGTACAAAGAAATTTTAAATTTCAAAAGAAACTCTACTTGATCTTATATGTACGAAAAATCAAAAACCACCAAAAAAACTTGGTCTTTAAGAAAAATTAAGAAGTAAGATTAGAATTATGGGATAACAATAACAAACAGGAAAATCCTTTTGGGGTGCCCAGTCTCCGAAAACTTTCCGAAATTTTTTCAAAATCTCCTCTTCTTTTGGGCAATCTTTGAATAATTATAGCACCATGACGTCTTTGAAGATGCAAGAAATTTCGAAGTCACTTGAAAGCAGAACAATGGCCGCATTCAACAATGTAAATAAAGAATTAGATTCAGGATGATAAGATGTGAAACTATGGATAAGCCAAACGAAGAGAGAGAGAGAAATGAGAAATATCTTCTAGAATTTAAATGAAATATCGACGTTAAAATTGGTTGATTTGTAGTATGTAGAATATTAAACCAAAAGAGACAAGTTAACATTTTTCCAGTCATTAGTTTATAGCTATGCAAATGAGCAAATGGTATGTAGCTAAGATAAAATAGAAAATACATAATTCAATTAGGATATCGGGAATCCCCGAAAGATAGCAGTGCAAATTTGTTTTAATTACCCAAAACAGGATATAAGATAAGAAAAATCATTAAATATGTAAATGAAAACCAAATACGAAGAAATTAGACAGACGTAAATTTGATAAAAATTTTCCAGTTTCTTGAGAAATAATTATGTACGTGAACATTTATCAAAAATGTGATTTTTATAAACCAAATGTATTTTTCTAATATAAAGAAAAATGCTTTGAAGAAGCAAAGCAAACATTGCAAAGCAAAATGGTATACTTTCGTAAATTATATATTTTTCTAATTATACTGGCTGTCTCCGGATGGATGTAACTATACTTGTAAACATCCTTATTTCGCAATTTAGGAAGAACAGTCATTCTTCATAAAAAGTTTTACCTCTTCTAGCAAGTCCTCAGCCAGTACCAAAATTTCGAAATAACGTACAGGACGGTTAGAAAACGAGACAACGTGAAATTTGGTTAAGAGTAAGGTACCTTTTATTTGAAAGGAAAGTAAAAGAATTACTAGAAAAGATGTTTGTAATGTCCATAGAAGCTCCGATATCTAATTTGAACGTTGTATCTTAAAGCTGATTTTCTTGTCTTCATTAATTATTCAAACATTGACAATTTGTTGACATGAAATCAATCATTTGAGTTAAATCTCAGTTGCATTTGTTGTCATGGATAGTTGCGATTGCGTTGGCTAAATTTATACCTATTATTAATCATAATGAAGACAAGAAAATTAACTTTAAAGTACAATGTTTAGATTTGAACTTCTATTGACATTACAAACATTTTTTCCAATAATACTTTTATTTTCCTTTCAAATTTATTTAAATTCCAAAAATTGTTGACGCTTACCAGTATATATACAGTATGTCCCCGGATTGAGTTTACAATATGTATAATGGACCTAAAATTTTGGAATTAAGGTTTCATGTTCTGCAGTTCAGGCCTGCTTGGCATGAAATGAATTTGTGCCAAATTTGACGCCGAAAGTCTTCGACGCCGAAAGTCTTCCAGGTGGCGACATTAACACAAGAAGAAGTACAATTTGTATAGGTAAAGTGGTCTTCCTTTCGAATTTAGGAGAAAAATTTAGTAAGATAAAATGATTCACATTTCAAATTAAGGAGATATACCAAATTCCAATATCCTAGAAAAAAAAATGAATACTGTATGTTATTTCTAAATTTTGGTAGTGACCGAGGACTTGCTAGAAGAAGCAAAACTTTTTATGAAGAAAGACTGTTCTTCCTAAAGTGCGAAATAAAGAAGTTTACAAGTATAGTAGGTCCATCCGAGGACACACTGTACATATATTTTTAATTTATATTTTTACCTATATTTTTAATTTATATTTTCCATATAAAACTTTAAGAAGTGATATGCTGAACTTTTTGCGGAAAACGTAGCTTTAAATTTCACTTCTCTTATTAAAAATTTAATTGATTCGTTAAAAATTAATACAATGCCTAATGATACGAGCGTAACATGTATAACTTGTAAGCTCCCATTCGCGGATCCGAAATCTGTTGTTCAATGCAATGAATGCTAAAATTTTTACCATGTTATATGTGGAAGCATCACAAATAAACAAGGCCTACATATGAAAAAAAGTGTTTCGAAATGTCCAAGCTGTGAGCCATCTAGAAAAGCCAGCGTGACATCAATTAACGATGATACCGATGATCTGAAGTTAATGCTAATTCTGAAATGCAAGCAACTCAACTCTTCTAAACAATTATCAAACAATGTCTCAAAGCACTTTAAAAGCCCTAGCTTTTTTTTGTGATTCTTTAATCACAAAAAAATTGGAAACTATGGAAAAGGATAACAACAATCTAAAACAAGAAAATAGCGAACTGTATGCGAAAGTAATAGAAGTAAAAAACAATATTTCTGAATTAAAGATGGTACTGAAACCCACTACAAAAAACAGGATGAATCTACGCAATTCGAAGCCATACCCAAAACGTATAGCCAAGCTCTTTACCAATCTGATAATGAAGAAACGAAGACATCACTGAGTACGTTACATAAAAGAGTGTTTCCAACCACTAAGAAATCACGTAACGATTTTGTAAGTCTCCTTATAGTCCAAGCAAGAAGCCTACTGAAAGGAAACTAAAGAAAGCAAACATAAAATCTATAGAAAGAACTCAAAGGGAAATTATGAACTCAGTCCTTCAGCTAAAGAAGTGCCGATTTATGATCCTCATTTGTAATCTCGACAAATTACCGACACAGAAGATACGGATGATAATAATTTTACCTCGGTAGGTATTCGTAAAATCGAACAATGAGTCAAAAAAGAGTAAATAAAGCGATTGCTGGAACAGCAGAAAATGTAACAATTCGAGGGGCTATAAAATATGAACATATGCACTTTTATGGGTTTGACGTTGACACTACAGTGGAAGAATTATTAGCCTATCTTCATAATAATAATTTTCAAAATATAAAATGTTAAAAATTGTCATCAAAAAGACCCACTGAATATTCTTCTTTCAAGATATCTGTACCACACACTCATACTGAACTGTTCAAATCATCTTCCTTATGGCCAGTTGGAGTAAGATACAGTCGCTTTTTATTTCATCTACAGATAAAAGACCATCAACCATGAAATTAGAAGCCAATATTCAATTACTACATCAAAATATACAAGGCTTGTCGACATGGACGAATGAATTAAATGTGCTACTTAACTCATTGGAAGGCTGCCTTATTTTCTGTGCGTGCGAACATGGGTAATCTGAAGAACAATTATCTGTCATCACATCACCTTTCAAAATTTCAAATTGATATCGGCCTATTGCAGGGAGAAGAAAAGACAAGGAGGCACCACTAAGTCCGCAGTGATCTGAAAAGTAACCTGAATGAAATAATAAACAACCTGTCTGTACCATATCAAACTGAGATCTGCCGCGATGCTGATGTAGATTTAAAAACTAAAATAACAATTGCAGTAATATATCGTCCTCCCAGTGCATGTTTGGAAACTTTTTTGCAAGTATTTGAAAATATATTAGAGATCCTAACGACTAAACATCTTTATTTCATTATAACTGGAGACCTAAATATAAATATATTAGAGAATTCCAGCATAGTCAGCAAAATGAACACATATACTCAATTCGGACATTCTTCGTTTTGCAATAAATTGTCCTACACGTATCACTGCAGGTGGTAAGACATGCTTAGATAATATTATGTATAACCAACTTGGACAATTTCCAAACAAACGCGTTTCCCACACACATATCTCATCATACAGCGCAAGTTATTACTTTTAATGAATTGCAAAAGGAACCTGATCAACTTAAAATATTACGATTTGATTTTGATTTTGATTGAAAAGTTTGGACACTATAGACTGGACATTTATAGACAATTACACAAACCCTAACAGCAAATGGAATGAATTTGCAACTTTACTTTCAGAAAACTTCAAATTACATTTTCCACTTATTCGAAGATCTTTGAAAATAACCTGTGAAAAAGTTATAACAACTCATAAGAACAATGAAATCCATGTTCAAAAAAGGCACTAGAGATGAAATTTCGAATTACAGACCCATAAATTTGTTGTCGTCATTTTCTAAAGTTTTCGAACAAATAATGCGTAAAAGAATATATAATTTCATTTCAACGTGTAAATTGTGGAACTCAGGAAAACAGGGCTTCTTAAAAGGCAGAAACGTTGAAACGGCATTGTTTGATTTCACTACATCTGTTTTAAAAGATTGGGAAGACCACCAATTATCATGTGGCTTCTTTCTTAACTTCACCAAAGCTTTCGACACGGTGGATCATGGAAAGTTATTATTTAAGCTACAACGTTACAACGTTATGGTATACGAGGAGTTAGTTTAAATCGGTTAAAATCATATCTCACTAACAGATTGCAAAAGGTAATTTTAGAAAATGATGGAATAAGTGAATCAAAAATAACGAAAGTCACCAGTGGACTACCTCAAGGAAGCGTTCTGGGTCCCTTGTTGTTTGTGCTATTCATTAAGGACTCACCCCACGGAACAACAAACACCTGCAAGACTTTCAACTATGCAGATGACACCTGCATTCTGATTAAAGGAGAAACCTTCAAGCAGCTAGCAGAACATGGTAGCGAATGCATGCAACATTTAATCACATGGTTTTCAGAAAATGGCTTAATCCTAAATAATAGTAAAACTAATACTGTGTTATTTAAAAATGTAAATTTCTGCGAGATGCCAAATTTCTTAAATACGTATATGTAAATAACAATAAGTTCGTCTTAAAACGTAGTGTCCAGTACTTAGGAGTATGTGTCGACGAAAATTTAGCCTGGAAAGAACATTTGAACAATTTGTGCAATAAACTTAGTTCAGTGGATCGGAAACCTCTTCAAATGAGAATCAACTTTGTTATTTATAATGGAACAATCAGTATATTTTCTCGAATTAAGAATTTTGATCTTTATTGAAAACGAAAATATTGTATCATTTTTTTCACGTCGCTTATTTCATTTGCTTCAACCCTAAAGTGTTTTGAAAATTAATTAATCTAGAATCTTAAAAAAGTCAAAAAACTAACGTCCCTATTTCAACAAAAAAAATCTTTTAGTTTCTAAGATACAACCTTGGTCATAAAATCCAAAGCGATTTGTAGGTCTCCTCTGCACATTTCATAATTTCCCAAAGCCAAGAAAGTTCCTGGCTCGGCCTCCTCTGGTATAGCCAAGTCTTTCGAGCGATCCTGCTTCCTCTTTATCTTTAAAGACTGTTTTATATCCCTACTACCCATAGCAGCAGCAGCTGCCCTATCTTTGTCCGTGTACAGCTCTTCTTCCCTGTGCGACCTCCTCCTTCTTTTCCTCAACCCCTTCTTTGAAACTTCTTTTTCAATAATGTTGGTTCCCACTTTTCCACTTTTGCCAGTAGTCTGATCCATCTGCGCTGCTTTTTGCCTTTCATCTTTTTCTGCATGCTCAATTATCGGGGTGGCGGATTCAATTTTAATCAACGGCATCCTCGGAATAGGTTTTCCGCCACTTTCATTATCGTTCTCATCCAAGTTGATACGCACAAAGCTCTGCAATATTTCATTTTCCCTACTAATATCCAACCTATGGGCTGTCGAGATTCCAACCTGCTCCTCCATTTTTTTTTCTTTGGCTATTTTACGATGTATCACAATCACTCACGTCAGTCACTAAATTATATGGCACATGCACGTTTATTAACTGCGACAAAAGTAATAATTTCACAAAAGTTGAGTGTTAACGACGATGATGACCGAGAAAACCGACACTTTAGCTGTCGTTGCCATAGCTACAAAGGTGTGATCAATTCTCGCCCTGGCACCTACTTTTCGATTACACCCAAACATCATCACCATCCCCTCGGGAATTTTTAACTCTTGTTCAACCCAAGCCGGATTTCCACTAGTGCTATTTATAGACGTTTCAAACAAATGTTTGCAGACGTCCTTCCTTGATCCGCAGTAATTTCGTGTGGCACCGTAATATGTTTTATACGCCGAATATTTTCATATTTTTATATAGGAAACTTTTATTAGGTTTATTTTTACAGACCTACATTCCCCCCATTCGATATATCTCGAACGTAAAATATGTGGCACCGATAGCTTTAGTTTTTGAAGTATATTGCCTTTTCATGTTCAGCACGCAGCAATCTTGTACAAAACACGAAGTCTTTAAACAATTTCATAACATTCATTATTTAAATAATGTAAATTTATTGCGAATTTTCTGAAATGAATCACGTAGCTACAACTTAAGTGCATGTTATTTATTTTTCAGTTGCACTCTAGATACTGGCACTTCGCGCCGAAATTCATATCCTCTTATACAGGCGCACATTTTTCACATGTGGAGTCACATTTAACATGTACCCTGCTTGAATAAATCGCCCGCATTAATCTCACTCAAATCAGTTCCTGTACATAAAAAATAACCGTCCGTAAAACTGTCTCATCGCAGAGCTGAAATTTATTTATATTCGACGAAGCACACTGGTTTTGATTTGGAACCAGTACAAAAAAAAATCCAATTCATGGAATAAAACGGGATAAAAGCGATAAATTAACAAAAATTATATAACGTAATAAATAGCAGATATTTGTTACTGCTACCCTCAACATGAGATTTACGAGGACGCTGTGATTCATGATGATACAGCAAGTATTCTCCTTAACCTCTTCTCTTTTTCAGTACACTTTCATTTTAATTAATATCATTTACTGATATTTTTTATAATTAGATATTATCTACGTAATATGTTTTTATTACACTAATTAATCAGCTAATCATTTTTTAACACTTAACATGTAATTAACTTAGAAACAATCGCACAACTCAATGTTTTGTTATAAAATATGCAGAAGACAGCCAAAATGTTACATTGTGAAATGTCAACGTCAAACAGATGTTGCATAATAAAAAAACTAAAACATAAATATGGATAAGAAGCAAGGCAAGGCAAGTTACTTAAACCTATAGTTTGTTTATTCAACAGATATAGTAATAAAATCAAGTAAATGACACGTAGCGGACGCGTAGTGGCGTGGCGTGATTCTCTTCCTTCTCCATTGTGATACTGCCTCACTCGTTTTCCGCTCGAAGTCAAATTAAGCAATACCAATTCGTTACTTAAGTCGTTATTTACAATACCAATTCGTTATTTACTATATCTCTTGAATAAACAGAGTATAGACTAACCAAGACTAATAGCGTTTTCCACTGGCTGCACTAGTGCACACTCAGTGTATCTTCATCTCTTATTATTAAATGAGGTTAAAATGAGATGAAAATATAATGTGTGTGCACTAGTGCAGCCAGTGGAAAACGCTATAAGTAGGAACTATTAGATATGAAGAAGATAGATTTAAAAAAGATAAGCTTTAATATTGTAACTAGGATAAGAAAACCAGCAAAGATGTACAGCTGAAAATCAGTCGAGCTTAACATAAACATAAGACGACAACATAAACATAAGAATGACTCACTTGCAATTATGTAACGTATGACTCACCCGCGGTGCAGAAAATGCACTTACACATATCACAGCGATGATTCATTCGGGTGCCGTGCGCAAAATCTTATGACTCATCTACGGGCACAGATCTAACGCAGAGCCGTGTGCAAAATGTCAAGGCAACAATTGACGTAATACCCCGGAAACAAAACCTCTATAAAAAGGCGACAAATCGAACGTTAGCGCATAATTAGAATAAATCTAGTCAGTGTCATCTAGTCTAATTGTCCGTAAGTGCCCCAAATGATATGTAAGTATTAGTTGTAATTTACTGTTAATAAATGTTTTGTTATATTAAGCTACGTCCCTTATTTCATGTTACTTAAATCATTACCGTAACAATACTCAGAACGAAGAAAAAAATTGTACACAAATTTCGTATTAAATTTAATACAACTTTTCTTGTATTATTCACTTCAGTAATATTCAAGGTTACCAAGTTACAACTAATGTAATTACTCTATAAATTTGTTATAAGTAGGTATTGGATTTTTGCTTGGTGTTAATTGGTCCAAACATCCAAATGATATTTAATGCGAGCAATATGTATAGGTTTTATTTTACGTTATGAAGTAATTTGTCACTTTCGATTTAAGCGAATATCTGCATATTATTGCATTTTTGGATTCCAGAATTTATCTGATTTGATTTATTGGTGATAAATACGCAAGTCACAATGTTTACACATATGAGTTTTCTAACCGTAATAGCAATGCTGAAGGAAGTCATCGAATGATTAAAAGGATTGATTCATTTATCACATACTTTTTGTTTGTCGATTTCAATTGTAAAGAAGTGTTTGTACCTTATTTCAAGAGCTTAATTGAAAAAACTTTATTGTGTAATAATTACTGCCATAGTGCTATGTCTGAATTATATCGGTGTCATGTTCATGGTTAAAAATATGATAACCAGTGATCAAGATAAAAACTAATAAGAGTTAGGCCCAATTGTACAATACCAGTTTAAATTTAAGCTGAAGCTTAAATCCTTAACAACGATTATTTCAACAATTGTCGGTAAGGGTTTAAGCTTTAGCTTAAGTTAAGCTGGAATTGTACAACAGGGCCTAAGTATTATACTAATAGATACGAATTGTCAATCGATTGTGACATAAATAACACGCCGCAAATGTTATTTAATGTTGTTTATAGAGTATAAATTATAGAGTTTATATACATATTGTGCACACATTGTTTATAGAGTTCAATGCAGACAGTGGTCATTTTACGCACCTGCTTTAATTTCTAAAAATAAAACGTTTCTCTTGCTTTGTAGAAACGTCAAAGTAACTAAAGGAACGTTCGTTGAACTAAATGCACACTTGCGTGCATTTTTCATTTGATCACTTCTTATAATTATTGATAGTTATCTTTATGTAAATTAAGCATTCGAAGATATACCTATTGTAGTGATGGAAACGTTAGAATTTTTAGTTTTTATTAAAGGTCCCTTTGCAGTAATCTCTGTATCATCGATAATGCGAATAATTCTTTTCTGAAGCAAAAAGAAAATCTTTTAGTTTTTAGCACAATGTCCCCACACTAAAATTGCATACGACATAACAGACCGAAATAAACGGTATTTTTAAACAACAAAATCTGCATGAATTGAGACTTATTTTCATTTAAACTGAGTCCGTTACTCAAGAATGATGATTGCTAGATCGAACGTTATGCGCGAGACCTAACTTCATAGGATTCAAATAACAATCATTGCTGAACAGAAATACTAACCAATCATGCTATTCGCGAAGTTACTGAATTGCAATCGTGATGAATATTGCTATGATTATTGTTACCAGTTATCCACTTAACAACCTTGTTATCTAACAATGTGTAGGTATAGCAATCTTCTTACAGAATTGGGTTGATAGTTTCCATCTGCAAAATAACGTTATTTACACATTGATCAATATCATTTACATAGAATAAAAACAAAATTGGGCCTAGGACAGATCCTTGTGGTACACCAAATGTAATTTCTAGCTAACCTGAAAATTTGTCTTGATATCGAACAATCTACTTTCTGTTGCTTAAATAACACTATTAATTTTAAGCTAGGCAACTCGAAATTGTAATACTTTAACTTGGAAATTAAAAACTCATGTATCAAATATACCTATCAAATGGAGTTGTTGGAGCTTTTAGTTTGGAAATTGTTTCCTCTGGTAAATTTGCGAAGAGAAGTATTGAAATCGTTAAGGGAAATCTGATTCTGAAATCATTTCTTGAGTGAATTTTTTTTTGTAAGTTAATTATATCAGATATCGCTTTTCCACTGATGTTCGAGTTTTTTAATATATTTCTCACGTGAGGTTCTCATTGTTTATTGTATGATATCCTAAAGGTTTCCAAATTTTGAAGGGTAGGATATTTATTTTTTACTTCGCATAAAAAGTTTAGGTGGTCCCTCATTTGACGAAAGATATTAGTAAAGCAGTTTTCCAGTGGTTTTTTTAGAAATATTGTGCTTTATGAATAGCACTGTATATATTTAAAATATGTATTCATGAGTGCAATTAACTTAATCGAGTGCATCAAGAATAAAATTTTCAGTGCAAGGTGACATTATATTAAACTGCTACTTACTTTAAATATGCGTAACCTAAGAAAGTCAACTTTAACTTCAAGAAAACTTTAACTGCTGTAAAGGAGTACTTGGCAGTTAATAAACAAAGCTTAGTGACTTCTAGTTACACAAGTCCTACTAAACTTTCAGCAGCATTTATGAGTATCACGGAGCTAGCTGCATCGTATGTATGTACCAGGTACGTCAATTTTTAAACTTCTTCTACCGAGTAAAACTCGTTAATAACTTACATAATCGAATTTATTGCACGCAGCTCGGTTGAAACTTAGAGCCGGTCAGAATTTATAGGTCATTACGGTGATGTACAATTACGGGCTCGCATTTTCCGAGTTATTTAAGCACCCCATCCCCCTCTTTATTTACACCAATAAACAGACCGCAACTGCTGGAAATTAATGATCGCATGCAGCATGTATCAATATCCTCTGCGGAACAAACTGATATCTTTATTGCTCCATCTCGGCGCGCTTAATTTTAGTTTTCAATTACGAAACCCTCTCATGCACCTGAGTTTGTGAGTTACCGCTCCTTACTTCCCGAAGAGCCAAACGAAAATAAATTAAGGAGCTAAAGTTTATGTAGTTTGATCGAAAAGGTGCTCCCGCATTGCCGACGCGGATGCCAGACGTAGTAGGAAGGCAAACAGAAAAAGAACTTGAGATGTTTCGAGCGGAATATATTTCCGCGGAAGAGATTATTTCTTTAAGGCGTACACCGACAAGATTCCTTTTCAATTTAAGAAACTCGGCAGAAAAGAGATGAGAGAGCTTTGAGCCGTTTGTAAACCTGAAATGCACGTAATTCATTTTGTACGAATGAAGTCATATTGAAAAATATAAAGTGCCAAATGTATAGCCAAGTTTTTGAAGTTCACGTAATTAGATATCTATGTATCTACATGAAAAAATTACAAAACAAGCCTTCACACCACCTAATTGCCAGTAAGAACAAAACAATAACTAAAATTAAAAATATATTTTACATGTAAGTACAACAAATTTTGGTAGAGAGAATAATTTCAACGCATAAGGGAAAAGGAATATTCCATTTCGATTCAATTAATCACGATATAAAAAAAACCGAAGACCAAAATGACAAAAAAAGAACATTAATTAACATGAAAGTACAATTCAATAATACTTTCTCATTTTAGTAAACAACATAATACTGTTCCAGTTTTTTCTCATTCATGGTAAATAATGAAAATTCACTGAATTATATACTGAAAACATAAAAGTTATTTTATCACAAAATCTTTTAAACGGACACTAATTATGCGTACTAACACTTTACGTTTCGCTATCGTTTGCTAGCTTCTTCTTCTAAAATAAAATAAAGTAAAAATTACTTCTAACTGAATACATTTTCACACAACCTTTAGGTTTAAGAAAACAACATTTGAAAATTGATTTTAGCATCAACATATTTCATATTCACTTGCCCAATATGTCCCAACAGTTAGTTATTCTATTCAGTTTCTCATTAATTCTTGTTCCGATTTTTTTATATCTTCACTCTTATTCCATCGACTCGACTATTTTTTTCAAGTGCTTCCTCATTGAGATAATAAACATTGACTTGGATTCTTTGCACGCTCGTAGATATTTTCTTATGCTCATAAATAAATTAAAAATAACTGTGCTCAAATTGAAATTCTTATTAACAATTTCTTTAAATGCAACAAAAGTGACTATTTATTTGTTTAATTGAATTTAATATAAACTACGTTCCTGTAATGGTAATTTGTTTAAATACGTCACATCACAAAATAGTTGGAAGCAGTAAATTGAAGACGTAATTATTATTGTTATTTTTAAAAGAAAATTTATTTAAGTTGTTATTTACAATAAAATAAAAATTTGTTCAGTTCCTTACGGTTTTATACATCAAATGTTTATTATTACTTCACCTTGCGTGATTTAATTTGTTTGCGTTCATTAATTTACAGTGTCAATCGATACGTTCAAATACGTCCAGTATGTTCAATATGTCCTACACGTTTTTGCTCGTGAGCTATAGCATTTTTCTTTTCCGTAAGCTATTAGCATGGATGCTACTGGAAAGTATGTAACAAGTCCTTTGGAGATCCTCCATCGCCAATCCACCTCAGGGCCGACCTTCTAAATGCAGGGGCCCAGGTGCAGTAAGAATTGTGGGGCCCTTTTTTTGAGAACAGTGTGATGGTGTAAAAAACGGAATTCTGTACAAAAATTTATTATTTCAAAATTAGAAAAGAAATTGCAAAATGTTGCAATTATAAAATTTAAACGTACGAGTCTGAATTAGAACAAAGCGATCAAATTAAAACAAAACATATAATTTTGCGTAATGAGTTGAAACAGGGTTGGGACATAGAAAATGAGACGTATAAATACCCATTAATTTACACGTACAGTCGTGTTCAAAAACGTGTTGTACAGAATTTTTACTGTGTAACCTTGTATGTGCATTCAAGTAAGTTCAAAAAATTGTTGTACAAGTTTTGTTGCATGTACGGTTTCTGACAATAATAATATTATCGAACACAAAAATAGAAAAGCCAAATGCCGCTCAAAAGCAAAGATATTTAAAACGTAGCTGTACAACACCTTTTTGAACACAACTGTACATTTTGTAATTATCTATGTCCTGAAAAACGAATTACGTGTAACTACTTTAAAAATCAAATTGTTTTCTACTTCTTCATTCTAAGGTTTTAATTAATCATCTGTACACAATCTAATATCTGTTTTGATGTAAAATGAATAAAACAGTTGTGTAAGAATTAAAAAACCTGAAACACGCAATATTTATTTGAAATATGTCAAATGAATCTTCATTTTGAGGTTAGAAATGTGACGTTTGACGTAAACTACGTCGAGTAAAAATTACATTTAACTATGTCCAGACGTAATGTAATGTATAAAATATTTTTTACACGTAGTTTTCCCAACCCTGGTTGAAACTGTAACAATCAGTCCCTGTGGTTATATTAGAGAAACAATTCGAAAAATATACTCCGAGCTGCAAACCTTGAGAAACATACAGGTATCAGGATATCCGCAAATGGACACAGGTATGGGCGTGATAAGAAAAAACAAACGGAATAGAGAAATGGCACGCCCTCTAATCTATGAAGCTATGAGCTATGAGGGATATGGAAATATTTTGACTTTGACTGTTACGGGTGATGTCATTTTACCCCTCTTAGAGATTCCAGATAGATTACATAAATAATGTGATCTCGTTGCGATTTTTCTATAGTTCGGTTTCTTGATAAATAAATAAATAAATGTATCCTTAGTTTTATCAATGATTATAAGAGTATATTAAGATACTAACCCAATACAAAAATGCGTGACTCACGCCCTCACTTTGCCGGTAAGCTGATGGCTCCCTCTAACGATATAAAACATCGACATGCTAGATAACAACCATACCTACTTTGAAAGGAAGATTATATGTAAATGAGACCACAAATATAACGAGTGGCTAAAATGGTAGGATACCTACTTGACTTCGTGTGATGAGAGGACGTTGGCGCTTAATTTGAATTGTGCGCTAGAGGAATGGCTATGTAAAAATGTTCCTGAATGCATATTTAATGGTAATATTAATTAGAAATTAAGATATCGAAATATAAATCTGTGTTCATTTGACAGTATTTGATAGCCAAGGCAGGTAAAACAATAAAAGAACATTTCTCCATCGTCATTACTTTTTCGTCCTGTCTGCTTTCAAAAAAATAACATTTTTAGATTGGTCAAAATGATGTTTCTTGAATGGAATTAAATTGTTATTTTCTTTTTGGGAAGGTCGATAGAAAAATTTAATATGCACTCTGGATGCATCGGCTACCAATTATTGTAAACAATTTTTCATTCATTCACAGTTCGTGGGCTATAAGAAGACGTTTATATCAAAGAATTGCGTGTATAATTGTCAAATTATAATATAACCGTGCATAAAATCTCTTTTTTCTACAATTGCTCAAAAAATGGGTGTTTACGTATTAATTTCAGTGCGCAAAACACGCGTTTTTTTCACCTTTAAAAAAAAAATTTGGCGCACTGTGGAAAAAATAATTTCTGACATTTCTAAAGTTGACATTTCTAAAATTCTAAATACTGCGGTCTTGACTTCTTCGGCAAAATACTCGCAATCGCTTCATTAGCTACTGCTTCTACATCATATTCAGAATCACCGGAATCTTCCACGAGTCTGGTGGCGTCCATTTTCAGAGAATTTATAGAAAATACTTGGAAAGCGACACTAGACCACAGAATTTATTTTCAATTTTTATTTACATTAGTAACTACGGAAACCCGTGCAACGGTAACTTAAAAAAATAATTCTGCCGTTTTTTATGAATTCAATATTTTTTAATAATAAACTTGCTGCTTAAAGCTGTGCAATTGTAGAAAAAAAGTTGTTTATATTACGTACGCAAAGCCAGTTTCTTGAGCTTTCGAATGCTCAAAAAATCTTTGCTTTGCGCACTTAATATAAAAATAACTATTTTGTAAAATCGTATCAAAATGAAGTCATTTAATACAATAATATGTGGGCGTAAATAGTGCCTTTTGCGCCCTAAAACCTAAGAAACCAACATGTTTATTTACATCACATTAGCAACCAACAACGTAACTTGATTTTTGAGAACGAATCGTGCCATTTATTTTTTTGATAGAACTCAAAACGAGACAAATGTAAACTTCTGACATTTTAACAGTCTCATCGACTATAGTGCTTCTTATACTCTACGATGGCATGAAGAAAGTAAAATAATAGCATTAAAACAAATAATTACTTGTGACTTTGCAATACTAAGTCAAAATGCTCAAAATCATCAATGTTTTTGGTGTCAGTTTTCAAAAATATAACCATCATATTAAAATGGAACATATTCACATGAAGGTACCAACAAAAATGTCACCCTAACACGGCCTACTCTGAATGCAAAAAGAACGTGAATGAATAATATGTGATGAAATTTTTTCTGTTAAATTATTTTTTCGAAATTCTAAGAATAAAACTAACATTTAAAAATTCGGAAACTTTTTCTAGTCATTTTCATAAAATACGAAACACATTTAGGTATAGGTATCAGAACTGTATTTTAAAACGTAAAAGCTAATATCATTATAAACACTTTATGTAAAGTATAGTTTTTATTCGGTATTTTAAACTCGACTTTTTAAGTTTTCTAATCCAATTGAATGTAATAAATTTTTAAAAAACTGTCTGCGCAGGTCCCACAATCGTCTGGAGCTTTTGGCCGCTCACCTCTTGTACAAGTCTCATTTTTCAAGAGAGATTACAGATCGCCACATTTTAGCTAAAGTTTCACGCCATCTATCCCTCAATTGTAAAATACCGTTAGCGCCATCTATACCTCTCTTGTATCGGCGGTCACGCTTAAAGGCGTAAGGCTGGGTATCTTAATATATTCTTATAATCAATGGTTTTATTTATATTCGGTAGGAAAAATAAAAATCTTTCCGTAGGTGTTTTTTTTTGTTTGATTTTAATAAATTTAAGTAAGTCGTAAACAAAACGTCCTTGAAATTAAAACTGAATTACCCAAGTTTTGGATTATTGGATGAATTCAGATTCAATATTCGATAAGCCGAAAAGCATTTCATTTGCCTAGGGAAACATAAGAGCCTTAAATGTACAGAATAATGTTTTTTCTCTCCTCGCATTAATTTTGGATGTATTGTGTGTATTTTTATTATTGTAAAAGTATAGAATTCTTTAATCTATTTTCTTTAAACACTTATTTTCAATTCCATCCGGTCGTTACAATGGTATAGAATACGAAGACTATTGAGTAGTCCGGGGCCCGGGTGCCTTGCACCCGGTGGCCGGCCCTGATTCACCTATTCCTAAAAAGGAGCAGCGGCCGGTCCGTCCGATTCAGCGGGGCACACGACATACTTGCTAAGCGCTATCTCTTCTTATTACACCCGAAGAGAGAAATAGAATGCTTCGGCCTTGTCCTGTGTCCACTCTATTCGCCACTGCTAAAAAGCACATGCAGCCACTGTCTAAAGGTGGTTACAGATTATGCGTGAATTCACGATTCGTGATGCGCGATTCGCGATTTGTCAAGTTCGTTGTAATTCGTAGTAATTCCTGAATCAAGGGCTACACACTATGCGCGAATTCGCGATTCGTTATACGCGATTCGTGCTTCATCAAGTTCGTTGTAATTCGTTGAATACTTCTTTTTAATTACTTCAGCAGTTACTCCGTACTTCTTGGCCAAACCTTTGAAGGCGTCATTTTTCTTATCTTCACCCCTTGGATCCAACAAATCACGTAATTGTTCGGACGCGGCCATCAGACCACTCGTATTCTTGTTGAGACTCTGAATATTCTTGAGCCATTGTTAAAATAACAAAAATACTACATTACATGCGGGACGCTAGAATAAAATGAAGAATCACGAAAGCATTTAAACACGAATAAGCAAATTAGCATGCATCAAGTGCGAATTTCGTTGCATCTGTGGTTCGCGGAAATGCGCAGCCTTTGATGTTCGTCGACTTACCGCCTCCAAGAGCGAATCACTGCGAACACAGGAACCACGTTGTTTACGTATCGATTTTAAACGAATAAGTCCCTACACACTATTCACGAATTGTCCACGAATTACGAATCGCGCATCACGAATCGCGAATTCACGCATAGTCTGTAGCCACCTTAACCGGTCTTCCTACACGAGTCCTTGCGCAGTCATGCGCAATCACGTTGAATGATGTTCAGAGGAATGTCATCAAGCTGTTCATGCAATGTCTCATCGAGAAAGTGTTCAATTTAAGAAGGAAATTTGAAGTAATCTGTTATTGAATATACCACCCCAAACATTTACGCTCAACCAACATATTTTGAAAAGGGGATTTGTCTTACCACATAAGAACTTTCTAGAGACCATTGGCAAAGCCTAATTCTTCCCTCTGCATCCCCTAGCTGTAAAGCTTGGAGTCGTGATAATGATGAAGAATATCACTGTTTAATATTTGCCATACAAAATTTTGAGTGAGCTGCAATGCGCATCATATCAATTTTGATTATTAATTTCTTGAGGAGCAGCTCTGCTACTTCGATTAGTGGACCCAGTTTCTCGAAGTCTTCAAAATATCCAAGTAAATACCTACACCTCGCAAAGGAACTCATCTGTTGGGAAATCTGCTGTGATATTCAAAGCAGACCTGTCGATTGTTATTGTTACGAAAACCATATCTGCATACTCTACCAAACTAAATTCTTCCATTGTACTTGATGCTACTTCTACAAGTACCTAATTATTGAATCTATCAAACTTTTTATTACTATAGCAGCAGCTTGTTTCATAGGTAACGTGTTAATTTCACAATAATGGACCAGGATCATACTTATCAAAAATTTTAACTTGTTATAACTCAGAAAAAAGCAGATCGGATATATATTTATACACATTTCTTTACTCAAAATGACCGCCTCTATCACCAGCTATCGGTTAGCACACATGTCACCCTATATATCAGGGGTCTCCAAACTTTTTAGCCTAAAGGCCACAGTGACTCCTCCACTAAGTCCCAAGGGCCAAGACCTAGCTAGCTTATCATACTAACATACTGTCACGACATACTGTAGTTTTGAATTACGCGCAAATTTTTGGCTTTTTTTCCGCTTTCGGCACTACTTATCTGTGTGAAAAAAACATCCTCCAAAATGAAATATACAAAAAATATTTACAGATCCAAATTAACTGATGAGCATTTGAAGTCGCTGCTGATAATTTCCACTAGTAAACTTGATCCACAACTGCAAACAATTGTCAGTGGAAAGTCACAGCTACAAAAATCTAATTAATCATAATTCATAATCATAACTTTTAATTTCATTATGTGAATTACCTGTGTATGTCACTTATTGTAAATTTCTAGGATAAATCTCATATCATTAATTACTACGGATCGGTGTCATATATTTTGCGCGGTTCAAATTCTAAAGGCGGCGCTACATTACATGGCAAACTAGCCAAACGTTTGTGATGTGTGAAGTTTCGCCGAATAGTGTGTATGGTAGAGCATTTGTCAAACTCCTTCCAACGTTTGCATTCGTATACGTTCCGATAGAAGTCGGTAAATGAGACACTTAAATGCGATTCAGCAACATCGTACACATTATTTGACAAACGTTTGGAAAACTGTACACATCACCAACGTTCGACATTCGCCTAGTTTGCCATGTAATGTGGAGCCGCCTTAATGCAATGGCAAAGTTGTTATGCTGCAACGGACAAGTCCCGCAGACACTCCTAGCGAGTTAATTGAGTATTGCCGCGAAAATATAATGATGCGAACTAAGTCGTAAATGTGGCTCGTATAGCATCGTAAAACAATTACAGTCGCACAGTCAAATTTAGTTTTCACAAAGTGTAGTGATTCCATAACTCACAATGCTGATCAATTGTACCCTGACCTTTGGATTTGCCGTATAATTGCGTCAGAACCATATAGGCGTAGAAGAATAAAATTTCCTGGCAAAATTACGAAGAAAAAATTATAACTTATTCATTTAAAATAACGCATCGAGCTGCGAGCCTGCGATCACCAGGCGCGCCGCTGTTGAGATGACGTCGACTTATATTTCACCGATCACTGTTAATTACACTTAAAATGTTCAATTTCATATGTACCTTGTCAGTTATTGTGTTTCTTAATAAAAACCATCTGATTATTATTTTGTATGATATACTTAAAATTGTAAATTTTACAATGTAATTAAAATAAACTATTGTAGGCCGGATACTGGGCATGTCCGGCATGCTGCCACGGGCCGGATTGGTGGTCCCCACGGGCCGGCGGGCCGTAGTTTGGAGACCCCTGCTATATACGATGACAAAAACGGATCAATCAGAAACTGATCATTCTTTGCTTTTGCTTCAAGAACGGTACATCAAAGTTTTTAATCTATAAAAGAACTTTCTGTTCTAATTCATTCCACTTCATGAACGAAGGAACACTACGTGTCCACCAATCGGGATTCAGTGCACATTCTTTCAGAATATACGCAGCTTGACAAGTACATAACTGTTCATCAGATTCCCACAGACACGAAATTTGTTACTGAAGATCGCGGTTGCATATTCTTCTAACCATTGGTTCCTTAATTTGTATTATTCTCACCTATGAGTTTGATGACTAGCAGTAACTGAAATAAAAAAATCGAGATGTTGATAAATTGGATTCTACAGATCAGGTTTTTTCTTTACGTTCATTTGTTCATTAGATGAACCACTATTAATCCTCGTGACGATGTTGTAGATATTGATAAGTATTTGACCACACTCCAAACTATTCGTTTTAATTCGATCAGTTCATATAATAATTACATATGTCAAACAGAACAAAGGTATCATTTTTTGTCAAAAAATATTTTATGTATTTGTTAAACAACTTTCTGTTGCTCATTTAAATGATTTATTTGTTGATTTATTTATTTAATGATATAATAAATTAGTTTTAGAGTTCAAGTAATTACGCTTTTCATTATTACTTGAATCATTTCAAAACATCGGTATACCTGTATTTTTACATAAACTTAATTTTGTTTTTTTTTTATATTACAGTTCCTTATCTAGTGCGTGCATTTAAAATGGCGTGAGCGATTCCGCCAAAAGAAATCTTCGTCCAGACAACGTTATGTCGTGACTGCGATAATAAATTGCAGGGAAACTTAATTTACAGTTACGTGTACACACGTATTTATTGTTATAATGCGCAATTAAAACTTCGACCACAAAAACGTCTGAATTAGCATAAATAAGAGGCATAAATGCAGAAAGCGGCGCGCTTAACGGCACCATGGCATGGCTGTAGGCGGCCTATCATTTCCAAGTTTTTATTGTATCAGCTATCGCTTAAAATTAAACGCATTAAAAAACGTTAATTGGAAGATTATGAAGCATGAAACTACCTGAAATTAGGGGAATTATAAAAAAAACCAAAGACGATTTGCTGATTATTCGAACTGCAAGGATAATTTGGATCCACGCGAAGTCGAGTTCCGGCTTATGGGAAAACATGAATATGAGGTTCAACTTGTACCTGTCGGCCACTTCCGGATGTAAATATTGATTATTTTTGTGAAACAACAAATGCGCAGTTACCATCGAACTTTGGTGTTGTTTTAAGAAACTATTTGTTATTGGAATGTAGATGGAGCTGAGTTATGGTTTGGTAATAAATAATTAATTCCAATTTCCTTGAATGTAACGTGTTATTATTGTTCAATCATCAACAGTCTCTTTGATTTATTTCTAAAACAGTATACATTCAGGAATTAAGTTAATAAAAAAAGAATATTTTCGAAAATGTTAATTTTATAAACACATATTTATTTTCGTATGTTTTTTGTCTGATTTAATTTAATCAGTTTACGACTTTTTCTCTCGTTACTGAAAGCAAATTATTATTATTAAAGCTTCCATTTTTTCCAGGATCTAATACTTTTTAAATTAATACAAATTATTTATATCTAATACTTTACCATCAAGACAACAATACAATACAAATAAGTACCCTACTTTCAACAATTCCCGACTATCACGTGACCAAATTAGTTTCCCGCAGATTGGCGACATAATATAATACATTTTCGAAAATTGCTACATTACAAACTAACAAAATCAATTCTGTTACGCCACTGATTATCCTGTTATTGTAATTGGGGTACTTTAAGTATTACTAAAAGTGTGAGTCTGGTTGTCTAATTTTAGTGATCGGGAGTAGTTGACAGCACGGTATAATAAATACAACAAATATACAAGAGGGCAACAAATTTAAGTATTAAAAAAATCTAAAAGCTATAGTCAAGGTAACGTACTTACAATCTTTAAAAATTAAAAATATAAATAGTTTACAGTCCTCAAAACATATTTTAATTTACAAAATAACTACAAAGGAAAGTCTATGTGATGTAATAAAAATATTGGTTACAGAATGAATATCCAAAGCGTTGGGATAAGGATCGAACACATCGATGATGGCAATCGTCATTCCGAAATAATGTTTCTAATTCATAAACTGCTTACTTTATTTCTCGCCAGCATCTTTCCTTTTTGGTTTTAATGTTTATTTTTTATAAATTGCTGATCAAACATCACATTTTAGAAGTGATTAAAGAAACCGTTTTTCAGTTTGATTCATTGACTCACAATCAGTTTAAAAATAATGTTCTGTAACTTCAACTCTTATTTATTTATACTAGTGTCCAAAAATATAACCAAAATAGGACACATAATAGTAGATACAATAATATAATAAAATAAAGAAATAATTACACTACATTTTACACATTTGGTCGACGGAACTTCATAACATTTGTTGTACAGCCTCAATAAAAAGTAACGAAACGTTCAAAACCGAAACGCTGTAGTTAGAGTGCAACGGTGCCGAGTCAGAGAGAGCGCAATGTGTTGTGGGGGTTCCAAAGGACTTCGGAAACATTCGTTCGGCATAAGGCTTCATCTCACTCGGTATCTTCTCTCTCTGAGAACAGCGTTTCAGTGTTGAACGTTTCATTACTTTTGATTGAGGTTGTACCTTTCCTGGAGTAGAAAGTGTTCTAGAGGAGATTCGCAGCACAACAAAATAAGTGTAACCAAAGAGATATAAATATGAATTCGTAAATTAATGTAATGACCTCGGACAGGTCGGTTTGGTTTGCAGTGGAAATCTTGAGCTACGCTTCTGCTGACGAGGCCCCAAATAGGGCCGAAACAGCTGTACAGAGGATGCTAGAAGAACCCATTGCAATCAAAACCGACTTGCAACAAAATTTTTATAACAGATTATAGAAAAAAATTGTTTCACATACCTCTTTACGTGCCTGCATTAAACAACGTTAAGGTGGGCATACTAGGATGAATTTTTTATAACTGACATATTTTAAGAAGTGCTTCTGGTCGCGTCATACTGTAACAGCATATTCAACTGACTACGGACCAGAAGAAAGTGGAGAAAGTACTATGTGTTTTTTTTAAAATGCCATAAGGGGTGGCTGTGGAAAAGAAAGTTCATGTCTTAGCTCCATTCATTTACTTTAAATTTTCAGATTTGGCATATGTTAGACGCCAAGCTACGACATGAGTTTTAATTTTCATGGCCAACCTTTATGGCATTTTTAAAAAAACACATGTTATAAGACTTGGAAATCAGTAAAGCATGCAGCGTTACGTATAATAAAGCCCAGTATTCTGGAAGCTGCGAGACAGATAGAAGAGATGTGATTCTTAAAACTGAGACGTTCATGAAAAGTAACACGGGGTCTTTAATAGATCATAAGGAGTGAAAGGCCTGATTAATATCTTTTCTAATCAAGTGACCTATGGAAATAAAATCGTGTGTCTTTGATTAGTTTATTATGTCAAATGCCATTTGAATTATTTATATTGCATTCCTACACAAAATCTAACTATTCTTATGTATTGTTGTTTTCTTTAAATAAATTTGGATTTGAAGTTCAAATTTCCCACAAAATGAAAGCACGCGCCAAGAGCAACGAGAAACTGGTTCATAGAAGGTGCATAAAATGTCCACCGTTCTCTTGTAAACACAAGCGAATTCTGCGTTTTAAATTGTTAATAACATTCGCTAAGATTACTGGATTGTTATTTAACTGTTCGCAATGTAACAATAAACTCTTAAGAACAAAGATTTCTGTTAATGAATTAAACTTACTGACAGTTATAAATAATTGAAATAGGTCACTTGATTAGAAAAAATATTGATCACACGTTATATCTACTTTAACTACTTTTAAGAGAAACGCATTTGAAACTTCTAATTATGCGAAATTTTGGCTGCAAGTCGGCTGGATTGCAAAGGGGACTCCGATCATCCTCTGTATAGCTATTTCGGCCCTAAGTGGGGCTTCATCAGCAGAAGGCTAGCTCGAAAACCGCAATCCCGACGACCAACAAGACTTACGTAAAGATAGCGCGTAAATGCAGCAAAAATTTTGCAAGTTTGTGATGACACGCTAATTGTCCACACTGGCCATCTCGTGCGTGGTAGGTTATTGACGTACCAGTATCGTTGCAAATTTGCCATCCACAACACAATTATAGGTTAAAAAACAGTCGCATGGTGGCGCGGCTATGTGGCACTTTTAATCATGATTGAAAATCAGGTTCTTGAGATAAAATCATGAAATTTAGGAAAATACTGACTGCAGTATGCTAAATAACTTCTATCATCTCTTTCAGAAAGTGCTGAAGGATATGAAACTTTCTTCAGGGTAAAAATCACAAAAAATGGATGTAGAACGGTGTACCATGATAGAGACGTTATGCAAATAGAATATTGATTTTTTTCCTGATATAATGCACAACGAAACACTTATAGACATTTAATTGCAGATTATTTCAAGTGCACCGTTAACTGAATTTAAACTATTTTGCAAGATTTTAGCGTCCTGGACATTATTAATCGAATAAAACGTTCACAAATAATATAAACAGTAACGGTCCCAAATTGGAACCTTTAAAACCCCAGATATAGAGATAAAATGGATAGATCAAACACAGTTATATGATATACAGTGTGATTTATGACGTCGGGGAAAAATTTCACCGGGTGATTCCTATGAGTATTTGAAATAAAAAACTTCAAATAAACAAGTGTCCGATAATGCTTTCTAACGGGAGTGTAGCCCTTCAAAGTTTATTACATGTTGAATGTTTACAATCTTAAAACGATGTTAAGGTACTAATTTTTGTTTTCATGGGTAACAAATGAAATAAGAAATAAGCCTACCGCTATTGCTTTGATTGATTGACGTTACATGTAATAAACTTTGAAGGACTACACTTCCGGTAGAAAGCATTATCGGACACATGTTTATTTGAATTATTCATAGGAATCACCCAGTGAAGTTTTTCCCCGACGTCATAAATTATTCTGTAGTTTACCCAGTATGGTAAGATATGACTTCATGAACTCTAATAGATTCGAACTAAATCCGAAGGATTTTAGCTTTGTTAAATCTTGTATTAAAATGCCAATTTGCTATTGTAATAGTAGTGAGTGTAGTGACCATGGCCTTCTAAATCTAATAACGAATTCTATCTGGCCTGGGCAAAAGTGCAGACATTAAATTTTGTCCAAGTTATTTTGCCACATCCCATATTTATTAGTAGTATTTTATTTGTGTTGAAAAAGTTGTCAAACGTACAGGGAAAGGTCAACATTACATATTTATGATAATTTTCAAGAGACAAGAAATTGCTTCAATTAAAGATTTTCCTTCCTTAATACATATTTGCAAATTCTATTAAGAATGGTAATATACCAAAGATTCTAGTTTTTTTCCCTCTTGACCAAAACCCGTCTGCAAAAATGCGCCAGGGGCACCGCAGCCATTTAGGCTTATTGTGCTCGCCCTGATTCTAGTTACATTAGCAAAAATTACCATTGTTATATTGGCGAAACTGACTTAAAACTGATGCTTTTAGGTGACATCGCACGAATAGTAGCGTAAATTGTCTTTCTGCCGATAACTCACGAGAGTACACGAACGCTTATAGAGAATAGAATACATAATGCGGTTCAACATTTTCTTCTCTTCTCTTGTCGAATCTCTTCTCTTACTCTATTCGCTCTAAGATATATAATTCCGCTGCAGGCCAGTTAGAACTCGCTTTTCATTTAGAAGGCCATGATCGTGACATTTCTGTTAACTTTTAAAAATTATGCCAAACCACTTGATGTTCTACAATTACATGATAATAAATTCCAGAAATCTCGCCTTCGTAATTAGTTCCCTAATGCTGTTATTTGAGATTATGTATGTGGTATGGTCAGCATAGATGACTGTTCTTGATGAAGATGGATAACTTATAGGAAGGTCGTTGATAAAGAGAGAAGAATACGGGACCGACATAGAACCTTGAGGAACTCCGTTGTTCACTTGTGATGATAAGTTCTAGCTAACCGCCACTTTCTGTGTTCTACCGTAAGTATAAGATTTTATCCATCGATTTACCGATTATCTTAAACCTAGTATCTAGTTTGCGACAAAGCAGACTGTGTCAAAAGCCCGGCTGAGATCATTTTTTTGTTGAACAAGTGCTGTTGTCGGCTTTCCTTTTTGAAAACCATTTTTTTAAACTGCAAACAATTTTGTACATATTAAAGTAGGAAATAAGCCCTCTGTGAAAGATTTCCTGAAGCACTTTTCAGAATTGACTTTACAAGGCAATCGTCGACTTTTTGTAGCGTCCGATCGACTACACAGAAACAACTTTGGATACTTCCAGGGGCCTTATTCTCGAAACGAGGGAGAGGGTTCGTTTTGCGGGAGTGACGTCAAAATGACGTAGACTCTCGTATAAAACTATACAAACCTTTCGAGAAATGCGTCATTTTGACGTCATTTTCGGGAGCGATCACTTCTCTCCAGTTCGAGAATAACCCCTCTGATCGAAAAGATACTGGCCAGAAGAAAAGGATTCGTTGATTAAATGACTCAGACTATTAGACCATCAAGTTTTCATGACAATTCCGAGATCTTACCCATCCAAGCATATTGTAAAGACATTTGATATTATCAAATTTACGGAAATCGAGCACTACGTCACCAATCACCGAACTTACAACCGACAAATATTTCAGTATTATTTCCTTGTCAACGGTGAATAAGAAAGAAGGATGGAGTTATGCTTTTTACGTCTGATTACGCAACGCCAGACGCGTTTTATTTATGACGCAGAGCTCTTCCTCTTATGAAAACAATAATAATTGACTAATTTATTAACGGGAGGTTAGTACACGTTTCATCTTAAATTTCAATTTAATTTAATAACGAATCTTTTTTTAGGAATATTTTCTGATATATGATAAAAAATTATGAGCCTCAGTTCTAAAACTATTCTAAACAATTTGAAACTAACACAATTTTGATTCAACAAACAAAGCTATAGTTTAAATAGATTTTAAAGCTGAAGAAGTCGAAGGGGGAAATTAAAATTGTATGAGCTTGATAATATTTTTCGATATTTAATTCCATTTATACACTTTCGTTTCTTGTTTAAAATATGTTGTTATATGTCACACATTTTATTTTTATCTTTTGAGTTTATTCTTCATTATTCGCTAAAAAAATTAATTCAGCGAAACATGAGGCAAAAATTAATGTTTTGTAGCGTTTTGATAAAATAAAAATGGTATTTTATTACACGCAGTAGTTTTACTAACGCATAGTGCGTGATAGAAATAAAATATTAAATTACAGTTTAACTCGTTTAATGCACGGCAATGCGTGTCTGTCCTAAATAAAAACTTAAAAAGTTGTCCCTCAATTTATATAATTTAATTTTATCTAGTTATAATATCGGTAATTTATAAAGAATAATTTTATGTATTAAAACTTTCTAATACCATAACTTTTTCATGTTTTCGTTGTATTTTTTAATGCGTGCAAATATTTCTTGCTTGAATAGTCCAGGAAATTAGTTCTGTAATGCCCGAAAGCACGCGGAAATGCACAGAATTCAAGCCCAAATGAAAATTGTAGTTGACGGATAAATTTCATTTGCCATTATTAGCTAGATTTGCGAAGTTTAAATGGGAATTTCGTGTACGCGCGTGTTTTGCATAAAACTAACTGGGCATGTGGCTCTCATGCACCCCTTCGCATTGACATATTTCAGAGAATTTCAAAGGGCTCTTTAAAAATAGGAGTGAAAGTA